>CM059601.1:277111466-278361466 GCA_030412105.1 Cyclura pinguis | reverse complement strand
TGGGGAACTCTGTCAAAGGCTTTAATGAAATCAAGATATGCTACGTCCACAGCGTTCCCTTCATCTATCAAGCTCGTAACTCTATCATAAAAAGAGATAAGATTAGTCTTGCAGGACTTATTTCTGAGAAATCCATTCTAGCTGGAAGGATATTGATAAGCTGGAACGTGTCCAGAGAAGGGTGACCAAAATGGTAGAATGCCTGGAAACTATGCCCTATGAGAAGCAATTCAGGGAGCTGGGTATGTTTAGCCTGGAAAACAGAAGGTTAAGACGTGACATGATAGCTATGTTTAAATATCCAACTCCCAGAATTCCTCAATATTGGGCACGTTGGCTGGGATAACAATATCTGTAAATCCTTAGATTGGGAACCACTGTTCTAGGAAACCTGTTAGGGTTTGATTCACTTCCTTGACTTCACTCCATGGCAAAAGAAACAAAGCCACACTTGTTTTAAAGCAGATGACGAAGTGTTGGCCGTTGAAAATTCTGATTGCAAGCAAGGATGAGGGAGATTTTCATTTGGCCCATTTTTTAAAAAAAAATGAAGTGATTTAATGCATGCTTCCTCAACCGATGTACAGAGGAAAACAACATGAAACCTCAGATTGTTACAGTCGGCCCTCCACACCTAGGATTAAGAGCACAGGACCCCCACAAAAACTGGGAAATTGCAAATATTAAAGTGTGGGGGGGGGAGTGGGTGGAGGCATGGTAGGGAGAGCAGGCACCCAGGATACAAACCAGGTCAGGGAAAGGGGGTGAGTTGGCATGGTGGCCCTATACTTCCTCTCTCTTGTCCATCTCCTTCCTTGAGTGTGTGTGGGGGGGGGGGACATCGGGAGAGGGCTTGTGGTGCTGAGAAATTAGGCTGTGAGCCATCCTTAGTTGGTCAGGCAGCAACTGGTAGAAGAGGAGGAGGACAAGAGGTGGGTTTTTAAAGAGCTACGCAGCCTAATCAGAGCTGCTGAGTGGAAAAAGAAGCATTTGTGGTGGGAGGGCAGGGATTGGAGAAACTCGCAAATAAGCAAATCTATCAAAATGAAACCCACAAATATGGAGGGCTGACTGTACTCTTCCAAAACATAGCAGTCCTCTGCTCAAAAAGTTGTGTACAAATTACACACAAAAATACACTTATTAAGGACCAGAGCAAACCAAAATATGCATACACTACGGGGAACTGTATACTAAATTTATATGTTAGGAGGTATCCTAAGAGTTTTAGTTCAGAAAAGTAATTTTCCTAGGGTCTGGTTAGAAGGAATTGCCTGAGAAAATTAAGATAATTTTTTTCTCTATCTCTGTCTGCACACTTTTCAATTGCACACTGATGCTGAAATTCAACCGAACAGACTTATGACTGAATACATATGAAAATGACACCAGTTTCTAACAGAATGATTCATCCATCCCCACTTCCATGTGTTCAGAGCTACTACACTTGACATTTACTAAACATTTACAAAGCTTGATTCAGAATCAGGGTTCAGTATTTACTGAACTTCAACTTCAGAGCCATGCTTCTAATAAACTCTTCTCCAGTTAAGAGTGGTTTCAGTCCCAAGCAGTCATTTCAAGGAGCTTTTACTTTAAATGCTATTGCTTATGAGGAAAATATCATCTTAGCAATTTTTTTTATTGATTTAGGGAATATTTTTTTCATTTGTTCAATTTAGATCTTTTGCCACTTCTAAAATTGCTTCTTGCTGACAGTACTATTAGTTGGCAATGGTACAGAAACACACATACACACACACACACACACACACACACACTTATATCCCAGGACAAATATAAAATGGTATAGGCAGAAAGTTACAACTGAGTTTTATTAGATTAGAACAGACCATCTTAACTGTGCTTTTTAGGTGAAAATAGCAAACACAAATTTGCTATTGTGCTTGGTACATGCCATAATTCCTTTTGTATCTCTACACCAGATGTAGGAAGTTCAGCCCACAGGCCACATGTGGCCCCCAGTGCCCCCGAACAGGCAAAAAATGAAAAAGTTATTTTTCAAAGCAAATTATTCCAAAATGTTCTCTAGGGTCACATAGAGGGCATTTCCACCATGCTTGGAGCCCCTTCCACCCACTGGGGATCAAGGTAAAATTTTGCAAAAGTTTTCAAAAATATATATACATATTATTATTTTTGCCTCAAAATGCCCAGGATGGCCAAAACATCCTGGAGGGTGCTTTTGGGCAACAAAAATTTATTTTTTGTGGGAGCAGATGTGGTGGGAGTTGTGGCCCTCTGAGGTCTTTGGGAAGGCCTTCCTTCCCAAAGTTCCTAATCTTCCACAGTTGCCTACCCTCCTTTACACACAACTAAGATGGAATGCATATATTGCCAGCATGTAAATGTAACTTAAAGATGGGATGCCACTCCATGTCAACAAAGAAATCACAGTTAAAAGGACAAATTTGGTGAAGACTCATAAAGCCAACGCTAGAAATGTTTTATACAACCTTGCCTGCATTTTAAGGTCAGTGTTGAATATTTGTTGGCCCAGATTCAAAAGCAGTTGCAACCAATGGATACAAGGGACAGGGCTTTCTCAGTAGTGCCCTCGAACTTATGGAACTCCATGCCACGGCAAGTACCTACCCTCTAAATTTCACAGATGAAAAACTGGGACAAGTGTAGTCAAGCAACATCAGAATGTGGTCAAGACAGCCTCTAAGGAGAGAGCAGAAAGTGAGCTGTTTTGAGTGGAGGGGCATCCTTGACTCTTACTGGGTGGAGCCTCTGCTGAGTCACTGACTTGCTTGGGGGCACAGCTAGCACTCACTAGATCTATATAATTGCTGCCACAGTCTTTGGAGCTGTCTCTCAGCACCAGCGGCAAGCATGCATTATATCAGTAGGAGTTATTACAGTCGAAAAGGGGTGAAAAAATAACTGCAGAGATGGAGAAAGAAGGATCTGTCATTGTCTGCTGCAATGTGCACTCACTGTTTATCTTCTTGCCAGAAAACTTCACTGACTGCATTTGCAGCAAGTGCAAACTGGTGGCTCTGTTGGAAAAGAAGGTCAATGCACTGCAGCTATGTGTTGAGACTCTTTGACACATCAGAGAACATGAGGCCTTCCTGAACAGAACAGAAGGGGAAACCAATCCTACAGAAGCATCAGGAAGAAACTGCCAATGAAAACAAAGAGGGCCGTAATACTGAGGAAGCACCCTTGAGGACAGTTACTGTCAGGAGCAGACCATACACAAGGAATTTGGAACCGCTCCAACTGAGCAATCACTTCCTACAGCTTCCTGAGGATAACAGTGGTGAAGAAGTGTGAGCAGGACACCAGCAGCAAGAGACACTACATGTCAGGGAAGGAGTCAATCTAACCGCCAACTGCAGCAAGAAGAAAAGAAAGGTGCTGGTTGTAGGGGATACATTGCTCAGGGATACAGAGGGAACTATGTGCCAGCCAAACAAGATTAATTGGGAAGTGTATGGCCGTCCTGGTATGTGGACATCACTGTTAATTTGCCAAAGTTCATCAAGAACACCAAACAGTATCCTTTTTTTCTGATTCACGTGGGCACCAATGACACTGCAAAGAACACTTTCAAGGTGTTGAAGCTCTGGTCAGGAAAGTGAAAAATTTAGAGGCACAGGTGGAATTCTCATCAATTGTACCAATGAAAGATAAGAAAGACCATATAAGGTCAGGAAGATACTATAGGTAAACTACTGGCTACACAGCTGGTGTCAATGGTAGAGATGGTATCAATGGCAGAGGTTTGGTTTCTGGGACCATCATCTTCAGCTCCTAGATAAAAGATTACTCACTACAGATGGAGTACACCTCACAAAGACTGGGAAGAATGTCTTTGGCAAAAGCATGACTAATATGATCAACAGGGCTTTAAACTAAATCCTTGGGGCAACTGGAGATGAGAGCTTAAGCCTCTGTCCAAAAGCAAGCTCTAAACACAAGGATGTGAATTCTAGAGGAGAACTGAGGGAGACAATGGGAGCCACAGTAAAACTCACGGGAGAGTAAAAGATGACAACAAGCAATGTTTTAGACGTCTATACACCAATGCATAGAGTTTGGGAAACAAACAAGATGAGCTTGAAGTCCTAGAGCAGGAAGGTAAATATGACTTTACATACATAACAGATACTTGGCAGGATGACTCCTATGCTTGGGATATAACAATTGAGGGATATAATCTGTTCAAAAAGAATAGGCGGAGAAGAAAAGGAGGGGGAGTAGCATTAAATGTCAAAGGAAAATCCACTCATTCTACACAAGTGATCAGACTGGATCAATGGACAGCATTTGGGTAGCTAACACGTTGGAAGATAGGAAGAGAATTCAAAAGGATCTTAATCAACTAGAAAACTGGGCTGAAATTAATAAAATAATATTCAACAGAGACAAATGAACAATTCCACAAAATTCCACAAAAACCAAATCCACAGGTATAGGAGGGGGATACCTGGCTCAAAAGTACCAGATGTGAAAAGGACTTTGGAAGTATTGTTCATCACAAATTGAACATAAGCTGGTAGTATGATGCTGCATCAAAGAAGGCAAATACTATATTAGCCTGCATTAACAGAAGCATAATTTCCACACTGAAGGAAGTAACAGTCCCCTTATATTCTTTGCTGGTCAAGCCTCACCTGCAGTACTGCATTCAGTTCTCAACCCCTCATTTAAAAAGGATATATACAAGCTGGCACAAATTCAGAGAAGGGCAATGAGGTACAGAGAATACAACATATGGGGAGAAGTTGAAAGAGCTGGCCATGGTCAGCTTGGTAAAGAGAAGACTGGGGGTAACATGATCATGCTTTTGAAATACCTCAAGGGCTGCCACAGAGAAGAGGGTACAGGCTCTGTTGTCTCAGAGGGTAGAACTAGATCTAACATTTTGAAGTTAAAGGAGGACAGATTTCAATTGAACATTAGAAGGAACTCCTTGACAGTGAGAGTGGTTCAGCAGTGGAACCAACTGAGGTAGCAAGCTCTCCTTTCTCTGAATGTCTTCAAAAAGAGGCTGGACTGTTAGCTGCTGGTGATGCTAAAAATAAAGACCCTGCATTGAGCCGGGGTTGACAGCTGATGACCCATGATTCTATGATTCCAAGATGGCTAAAATTATTAATAAGGAAGAACATGCAAGCTAAGAGAGGTTGCAGCAGTTTGCTTTTGTGTGAATCTACTGTGAAGGGCAAGATTCAACCCCCTCTTCTCCTTTCCCCCCACCGTTAACTGAGTACAAACTACTTTTGCAGTTTGTACTCAGTTTGCAGCAATTGGTGACAAAAGGGGAAAGTGAGAGGAGGAAAGAAAAACTGAGACCTTTTAGAAGCAAGTGAGAAAGTGGGATGCAAGAGGATTAATCAAGTCTGTCCCTACCAAACCAGAACAATTAGAGGGTATGAAAGTATGGTTTGCCACTCCATTTGCTTCACTGAAAAAAACTTTTAAAAACTTATGTCTTTAAAATGGCCAAGATGGCTGGGGGATTCTAGGAGTTGCAGTCCAGAAAGTAATTTTTCCAAGCTCTGAAGACAATCCAAGTGTCATGCCCTGCATTCAGGACCAAGACATAGACTATGACGCAGAGACTGAAACAGTGGAACCTGAACAGGAGAAGACGGTACCACCCACCCCAAAGCCAGAACAGGGGACACTGCTAGCCCCAGCAGAGAGCCTTGCTCCTTCTGACATGGAATATAACTTACCAATACTCACCTTCACTGAGTATAGACACCAAAAGGAAATCCTACACAGATCTCAGCGAATTTATAACAGACAGCAGTTAATTAAGCACCAGCTGCACTGATCTATAAAAGCTGAGCCATTCCCCTCCAGAACTTGTCAGTGATTAATTGACCATTTCTCCTGCTGTGTCTCTGACCTTTGCCTTAGGATTGTATTGACTGCGCTTTGATTTATGAATATTGCTGGGACTGTTGTTATGCTTTGTATTTGTTTCAAGTGTGCTTCCCTACTAGATTAAAATAAGGAATTGCACTGTGAGACTGAGGCTCATTGTTGCTGCTGGTTCTTATCAGCTGTTTTTCTTCAGCTGACTGCCTGCACTGAGAGTGGACACCATATGAGATTGGGGAACTAGGGTCAGCTTTCCCTCAAAATGTCCCACTTCAGTAAAGGTTCATCCCTCAAGTGCCACAAGCAGGAGTCATTCCACAGCCTGTGGCAGATGGAATTTAGATGACAAATGGCTGTTCCACTGTTAGTGGGAAGGTGCCTTCAATTTATGGTGTACGGTAACACCTTGAATCTCATGGGGTTTTCTTAAGCAAGGAATACTTGGAGGTGGCTTTACCAATTCCTTCCTCCAAAATAGACCCTGCAGCACCTAGTATCTGTTGGCGGTCTCCACCTAAGTACTAACTAGAGCTGATCCTGCTTAGCTTCTAAGATCAGGTAGGATCTGGTGTCCATTCCATTAGCCCTGCTGAAAAACCACTTAATTGTTTCTTCTGCCCACACCACCACTTATTCCTTTTGTGCTGTGACTTCTTTCATTGCAAGCTTTTGAGTATGGCCATTCTCATTTTTGTTGACTGAATACATCCACTATTCAAGGAACCTTTTTGTGGCTCAGGAGTATGATTTTAAAAATATGTTCGAGACTGAGAAGATGACTGAATTCTCAGCTATTTCCAAAACCAAGATGATTCCCTTAGATGCTGTCTCCCTTCTGTCAACCAAATCCTAAGGGTACTTACTCACAAAGAAGTGCTGTATAGTTCTGTGAGGCTTATTTCCTAGCTTATACTTTTGCCTGTATCTCTGTTAACCAGAGTGCAATATCATTTGAACTATGTAGCTTTCATTTGGTTGTATTCTGTCTGGCAGCATGTCAAAGAAGGGGGAAGAAAAGATAGGAACAAGTGACTTTTTTGCAACAGAATATGTTGGCTAGGCATTCTGAGAGCTGTAGTACAAAAATGCTTCGTTCCTCAAGATCTGATTATTGGTACTTCCCTTACTGTCTGCCATTTTTTTACTTTAGAGATGATACTTTGCTGCTATCTTTTCTTTATACTAGGGTGAGAAACTTTGCTGAGTTGTGGGGGGCAAGCCCTCCAACTTCACCTTATGGCAACCTACAGAGTAGGAAACCTCGAACAGCTCTGATTATCTTCGGCTGATACACCAGCTGCGCCCCTTCCTGGAGCTGGAGCACCTAAAAACAGCGGTGCATGAGCTGGTAACTTCACGGCTCGACTTCTGCAATGCGCTCTACATAGGGCTACCCTTGTGCTTAGTCCAGAAACTTCAATTAGTTCAGAATATGGCAGCCAGGTTGGTCACCGGTAGACCTAAAACGGACCATATAACACCAATTTTAAAATCTCTTCATTGGCTGCCTATTAGTTTCCGGGCACAGTACAAGGTGTTGATTATTACCTTTAAAGCCCTTCATAGCTTGGGGACAGCCTACCTGTGGGATCACCTTCTCCCATATAATCCGCCCCGCACATTAAGGTCCTCTGGGAGGAATTTACTGCAGCCAGTTAGAACTAGGTTGGTTGCGGTTACCCAGAGGACCTTTTCTTCTATCGCTCCCAAGTTATGGAATGGCCTGCCGGAGGAGACCCGGCATATTACCAGTCTGGACTGCTTTAAAAAAGCGGTCAAGACTGATCTCTTCCGACAGGCTTTCCAAGATTAGCATTTCCATCGCCTCCCATCAATTGTCTTCTTGTTTTGTTAATAGTCAACTGATTGACTGTTAATTGTGTTACCGCCCTGGCTAGCCCAAGCTTTGGGGATATAAAAGATATCATTTGATATCTCAAATTCGGCTTCACATATCCCTTCCACGTGCTTGCGAGGCCCCCGGACAAGCATCCATACAGGCTCGGCCGATTATCACCGTAATATTCCTAGACAATACAGGCAGGCCAGAAAATAGCCGACTCGCCGCTTTAGGAGACCTCAAGGCAAGTACTCCATTAGGTATGCAGGCAACCTACAAAGGATTCTCTGCCTCGCCCTGGCAGCTTGATGATTGAGCTATACAACGCTCAAGTATTCCGTGTTTGCATACCGGTTACTCTATTGATAAATTCGGCTCTAATTCAATCATTCAAATTCTGACCTTTCGGAGGCTTTGTCTCCAACTCCAAATCTATTGTTTTCCCGTAAGTCCGACCTAGCCTGCAGTCACAATTCTCCTTATAAGAACCCTTGATTCCGAGACCTTCCTCGGATCGCTCCCGAGTTCCAGACCACCTTGCTGCCACTTTGCTTGGCGAGCTTCCCCTCAGTTCCACGTGCTGAGATACATCGAACCCCAGCTTCACTCTCCATTTTCTCCTGGACTTCAGGACAGGTTTCGTATCACCCAAACCAACTCTCCCTCTAAAAATCCCGCTATCTTACTCACACCTTTATTTTCCTTAGGTATCTGTGTGTTTGTGTTGCATACATTGTGTGCCTGTATTTAATAAAGACTATTCATTATTTTCCAAATGGTTTGCTTCTTGACTTGGCCTGACCCCGTAGACACTGGGTTGCAAGATCCTGCTAAGTTACCCTGCCTCTCGTTTTGCCAACTTGTGCTCTGAACTAATTTCCCCAACTTGTGTAATTTTGATAGCAAATTGGTGTCCCTTCCGGGACCCCCAGAAAACAGGGTAACAATTGTGTGTTTTAAGGAGTTGGTTTAGGTGGGTTGGTGGATGGTGAGAATTGGGTATGTTTTTTAATCTCTTTTAATGTGTTTAATGTATTTTATGTTGTTCGCCGCCTCGATCCTTGTGGAGAGGCGGGATAGAAATAAATATTAGTAGTAGTAGTATCAACTGTCCCGTTCAGGATTTGAAGATTTAGGGCTGTGGCTTCCTTGATTGAATCAGTCCACCTGTAGTTGTTCCCATATCCTACACCTCTCCTACGAGATATGCAATTTTCATAAATTGGACTTATTCATGACCGAAGAACATGATCAGGGTCACGCTGACTGGAGATGTGTTTGGGATCATGAAAGTTCAGACAGGATTATGGAAAACCCCAAGGCTAATGGGTTTGTGCTAATCTCTACACTACTTCAAGCTCTTGGAATTTTTTAATACAATGAAAGAGAAACTGCCCAGATCGGTGAGCAATCAGAGACCATCCTTCCATCTTATCCTAGAGAGATCTTCCCTATACACCCTGAATGATCATTACAAGATTGTCATGAGTTCCATCAATGTTTTGTCACTCTAGAGTTAAGCAATCCGCCCCTTCTGGACCCCTTTGTCAGTCCCATAGGAAAACCATTAAGGCTTTGTCAATGCACCCCTTCAGGGTGTGAAACAGAGTATAAAAACCCTAGCTTTGACCCCAGCCAACCGTAGTACGTAGTATATAGAACATAGTGTCCCAGACTGATGTTCCTCTATGCTACCCTCAGATGCTTTCTGAGTCCTTCCACTGTGATCCCTTCTTCAGGACTGGTAGCAATCACTCTTTCCACCCAAGCTCTCTCCATCCAACTTTTCTTACCTCACTTTCTGATAGCTTGTATGGTTCTTAAGAATGTCTGATTTCTCGTGTGTTTGTCTATTCAAACAAAATACTTTAACTGGAGTCCTCTGTACAATTAGTACTGCTATACATAGGTGAAAAGATCCTGCCATTAACCTCCTCTCACAGGCCTCCTTTGAGCTATAATTCCTGCATTGCGGGTGGACCCCAACTTCTTCCACCCTTTAGAGTAACATAATGTGGTCTCTCTCTTTTCCTACTGCCTTCCACTTTACTGTATATTATTATCTTTTCCAATGAACTGTGTTATCTCATGATATGTCCAAAGTAACCTCAGTTTATTCATTTTGGTTTCTAGGGAATATTCAGGCCTGATTTGCTTTAGGACTTACTCATTTGTCATTTTGGCAGTTCATGGCATACACAGAGCTCTCCTCTAGCACCTCATTTCCAATAAGATGATCTCCGTGTCAAGTTCCTTTAGTGTTCAGTTTTTATAGCAACCCATCAAAATAAAAAATGCTACAGCATGAATTATATTGACTTTGGTATTTAATGATCTATCTATACATAAAAATGAATAGAGAAAATGAACACACATGTGAGTAATGCATATAACAAGTACCATTTAACAAACATATCATGGAAACAAAAACAGGGTTTCTTACTCTAAAATAGGGGGAAATTACAAAAAAAAACACCACTGTAAGAGATCCTTATTTCTCACTCATATTCCATATAATTGTGTGCAACTGCACTAGATGCATATTCTTATCATTGCTCATATATCCTTTTCCTTCCACTGTTATGTCTCTCAAAACAAACTTTTCATCAGGGATGGGCAAAGTGCAGTCTTGCAAAAGTTGTTGGATTGCAACTCCCAGCAATCTTAACCAGGAAAGCCAATGGTAAAGTGTCATGTGAGTTGCAGTCCAATAATTTCTGCAGCACTGCAATTTGCACAATTGTTTTAGGCTACAAGTTTCTATCAGCAAAACTCTGTATTTTGTTATTATTCCATAGGATGTCATGTACACTGATGGTGATACAGAGTGTACAAAGACTGGAAAATAAATGGACAGAAGGGCAGACAGATAATAATGGCTGATGGCTGCATTGTCAATGTTGGGTGACACCACTCCAGGTTATACTGGTCTTTAAATGAGGTATCCAACCTGCTGAACCAATTTTGAGAATAGGGTTCTGTTACTCCAAATGCTTGGGACCCCATGAGGTCCTCTATCAGAACCTGCAATTAAGTGTAAAAATGGGGAATTAATTAACTCAAATTAAGAAGGCTGCAAAAGGATGAGTAACTGTCAGGAACTTTTCACCAGTGTTTACAGGGTAACTGCAATAAAATCAGCCAGAGATTTATAAATCATATAGAACGTATTGTATTGGGGGAAAGTTAAACAAGCATACAAAGATTGACACTCACACGCACACTCACACAAGACTAACCAGAAGACAGGGAGGAAAGGTTGATAGTGGAGAATTTAGGGTAGGATAGGCAATATTTACCATTCCAGAGAGAGAGAGAGAGAGAGATGAAGAAAATCAGTATGGCTCAGGCTTGAGCCCACGGACAGTACAATATCACGAATCAGGGTGACAGCACGGATGATTAAGGTACATGCTGCAAGGAGGTACCCAAAATTGAGGTCTCTTCTACCCAAAAATATGACCTGGAGGCATGAGGTGTAGATGACTCTCTGCCTGGACGAACAGTGCAGTTTGCATGGTTGACAAAAGGTGGCCAGAATTAGTTGATGGTTTTAAGGTTAATAGGTTGATTATTTTAGCATGTAAGCAACAAAGGCATTGATCGCTGTATGCCAGCTCTGTGTTAAGGACAGGAAAAGAAGTTTAGGTGCTAGGAAGGAGGACTTTGGGAGGGTTTTGATAGGAAATACACACAGGAGGGGTGCTTACTTGGTGCATCTATCGTTTTTGTTGAGAGGATTAGCTTAGAGCTATTAAGTCAGGCTTTCTGGCTAATTCTCGGTGAACGTCTGACCTCGCCATGCTGTAGTTGCCTTTGACCTGCTTTCTAGCCAGTGTTCCTTCTCTACATAGCTTTTCAGCCATAAATGTTATAATTTATATTTTTTGCCAATTAAACATATACGCCAATTGATATATTTTGCCAATTAAACCATATCAAGCTGGGAGATGTGCAACCCGGTTAACAGTTCAGCACCTTGGACAGCTCCTTTAGACTAAGGCGATTTCCTCACAAGAAGGGAGGAGTGGTTCACCACATGTTAAGAGTGGTGTTTTTATACTCCGATTCAGAAACTGTGCTGTCTGCACTCCACCATTTACATCGCGGAGAACAGTGGTTGCTGCATCCACAACAGCAAGTCCCTGGCTACTCCCATTCCCCTCCCTCACCCTGGTTGCCATCGCTGATTGGTCTGATTTTTAAAAAAACACACACACACATTTTAAACACATTTCTGCATTGCTATCTTCGTATGTCGGTACGTATGTTCATTGATATGTGGAAAAAACAGTCTTAACAGTCCACTACCAGATCCACTCTTTTCCCGCTGTCTGTTTAATGCATGAAGAGAATAATGACGGCAGCCCGTTCTTTGATGGGTGGAGAGAGATAGGGACGGAAATGACGAAAGCGACAGCGTGGGAATGCCCAAAGCCAGCCAATTCTGATGGCTTCTAGGAGCTGCAAATGTGCAGAACCACGAGGAAAACTATGACGCTAAAATGCTACAACGTGCAGACTGGAGGATGAGAATTCAATGCTAATACGATGCATCAAC
The DNA here is from genome assembly GCA_030412105.1 of Cyclura pinguis. Taxonomy (NCBI): domain Eukaryota; kingdom Metazoa; phylum Chordata; class Lepidosauria; order Squamata; family Iguanidae; genus Cyclura; species Cyclura pinguis. Next base: position 278,349,197 of record CM059601.1, on the reverse strand, counting down.
CTCGTGTGGAAATGGCCTAAGACTCAGAGTGAATTCAACATCCCCTGCACATTCAGAGCCACCTTATTTCACCAAAGATATGCAACTAAAAAAGATGATAGATAGATAGTAGATAGATGTGCACATGATCATCCAGTCGTAGAATTGGGAAGGGCTCCATAACTCATTGAATCTAACCCCCTTCTCAATATAGGAAGTCCAGCTACCGTATTCCCAGCAGATAGCTGTTTAACCTCTCATAGAAAAGATTCAGAGAAAGAGACTCCACCTCTTTAGGTAACTGCTTCCACCACCAAACCACTCAGTGTCAAGAAGTTCCTTTTAATGGTCGCTCAAAATCTACCTTCCTGTAACTTAAAGCTATTAGACCTGGTCCTTCTCTCTTGGCCAGCAAAGAACAAACCTGCACCCTCCTCTCTGTGACAGCCCTTCAGATATTTAAACAATGCAATTATGTCACTCCTGAGTCCTCCCTTCAGAACAACTCCTTCAAGCTTTCCTCATAGGTTTTGTTCTCCACACCTTTTATCATCCTTGTTACTTTTCTCTGAAACTGCTCCAGCTTGCCTATAGCCTTTTAAAATGAGATGCCCAGAACTGAACACAGTATTTCTAGATGAGGCTGACTAGCACAGGGATTATTACTTCCCTTGACTTGCAAACTATGGTTTTGTTAATCCAGACTAAAATGTTATTTGCTTTCTCCAATAAATCCATCCATCCATCCATTTCATTAGTAGGGAGTGAAAGCCTCTAAACTCAACAATATTTACTTCTAAGGCCATTTCTGCATTAAATTGTTATGGTGCTATTATTCCACTGGGGTTTGCAGTTTAGGGAGGGGCATTTAGAATTCTCAGCCAGAGAGCTCTTTGGCCTCAGTAAACTACAAACAACAGAATTCCACAGGATGCTGAAAGTGGAATAATAGTACTGTAACAGTGTAGTGCGGAAATGGCCTAAGTCAAATCACATAAGATTGCTCTTGCTGTGACTGAATGAGATGTTCCCTAGCAATTTGAAAATATTTTCTCAAACATTTAAAAATCTTTTTTAAAAATCCAGCTGCTACTTTTCTAGCTGTAAATGTATGACCTCATTATCTCTATTTCTAAAAGACAGAAAATTACTTGTTGGAATTCTAATACGCAGGGATGCAGCTCAACACAGCAGAGACCTTGGGAAACAGTTGAACCAGAACATGATCAAATGAGATGGAAGATATCCAACGTACATAATTAAGGGTATCTTTGGGAATTCTTTAGTAAGCATCATGCTCTTTCCCCATGGATCTGGATCATTTTTCTCTCTTCTTTGGGACATTCATTACATAATCTGATGCAGTGTCTTGGCAGTATTGTTTTATTGCTCTTTTAGTTGCCATGGTGATAAAAAGAGATTTTAATGAAAAGCTTTCTTTTCCAAGCTTCTCCCCCCCCCCCCCCATATCAGCAGCTTTGAACTGAATTTATTATGCAGTGGGGAGGGTGAAGTTCCTTGCCAAATTCTAAGCTATTTTGCTTCTCTTCCAAGTCACACTGACTTGTCAACAAATGAGAGGCTTAAAAAAAGAAGAAAAGCAGTAGCGGTCGTGATTTTAACTGATTGTTTAACTGTCTGAAATAACTCTCCTGGTGCTTACACTTTAGGAGATCTTGAGGGTGTTTAAAACACAGAGACAAAAACACTTATTGTTAGGGGAAGAAAACTATACTGAACTGGAATTACAAGGTTCCCTAGTTAAAATCAATAGGCAAATCAATGAAAGCTTTAGTCAATTATATGGTAAGGGTTAATGTTAATTGGTGGGGCTGAGATTTAAGGGGAATGTATGATGGGCAAGGACATCAGAAGAGCCATGCTGGTAAAGATCAAAGAACCATCCAGTACAGCATTTTGTTCACACAGTAGCTGACCAGATGCTTATGGAAAGCCCACAAGCAGGATGTGAATGCATTAGTACCTTCTTTCATAGGTTTCCTAACAACATATACAGAGTCATATTGTTTCTGAGAGCGGAGGTGAAATACAGTAATCTAACCAGTAGCTACCCATGGCCCTATCCTTCCCTTAATCTATTTAAACTTTTTTCAAAATCCATCCAAATTGGCAGCCAGATCATGCCTTTTGGCAGCAAACTCCACAATTTAACAATGCGCAATGTGAGTCTTTTATTAGTCATTTATTTACCTTTAGGCCTTCTCAGTGGTTGCCCCAAGGATCTGTAACTTTCTTCCTAGGAAGGCTAGAATGGCCTCTCCTTGCATCCTTCCTGCTGGCATTCAGAGACTATTTTTCATTCCAAATGTCTTTTGAGAACTGGAAGGTTTTTAAAGAAAACGTTTTTACGTGGTTGTTGTACTGTTTTTATTGTTTCAATTGTGCTTTATTTTTTAAAAAAAAAACCTTGCTTTTAATCATCTTTAACTCAGAGTTTTAAATTGTTTTTAAACGCTGTTGATAGTATAATTCCAGAGCCAGCATGATGTAGTGGTTTGAGCCCTGATGGCACAGTGGTTAAATGCTGGTACTGAAGCCACAAGGTTGTGAGTTCGATCCTGCCAGGCTCCAGGTTGACTCAGCCTTCCATCCTTCTGCAGGTCAGTAAAATAAATACCTAGCTTGTTGGGGGCAATTAGCTAAAACACATTGTAAACCACTTAGAGAACACTTAGCTGATAAGCAGTATAGAAATACACATACTATTGCTATTGTTGAACTAAGCCTGAGAGATCAGGGTTCAAGTCCCCGCTTGGCTGTGGAAAACCCTGGGTGACCCTGGGCTAGTCACACTCTCTCAGCCTCAGAGAAAGCCAGTGCCAAACCCCTCTGAACAAATCTTCCCAAGGAAACCCCACAATAGATTCACCTTGGGGTTACTGTGAGTCAGAAAGGACTTAAAATTACACAACAAAAAGGATAAGGTTTAATTACATATAAGGATGATTTAACTGTCTGCTATTTCAATTTGCAAGACAGTTTGATTCACAGTTTGGTGGTAAAGCCAAAATATAAACTTATTTATTTATTTGTCTATCATTAGCATTATCATCATTCTATCCTGTCATTTCCCAGGGCCCAAGGCTACATGCAGTAATTTAAAAAAATACAGATAAAAACTCATTGAAATAATGCAGCTTCAGTGGATCACTTCAGGTTGTACTCTTTAAGAAGGTGTAGAACAAGAAAAAAAATCCTCCTCACGCACTTTTTCCAGAGTGTGCATAATTTTATATATGACCATTATCTCTATATACATACTCTTTTTCTAAGCTAAAAAGCCCAAAACATTATTTAAATCCAGTTGTTAGTCCCAACTAGAGCAGACTAATTGAAGCAGCTTTCCTCTAGTTGAGACTAATGCAACAGAATTCCAGCCATTTGGCTTCATATTCTTGGACGGTGCGGTTGTTAGTGCTTCCAGTATACCACTTTGGTCACTGGTCTTGCAGAGAGTCAGTGCATTTCCTGTTGCCCAGCTAGCAACTGGCTATATAATGTTGATATTCAGCAAAAGGATGGTGTAGCACAGCTACTTCATGAGTGTAGCTTTATACTCTGCAAGCCCAGTATGAGATCTCAAACCCATGACTAAATCAAGAGCGGCCAGCTGGTCTATTGCTGTGGAAGCCACAGTACATTCATAATTTGATGGGTACTCTCAACCCACACCTGCTGAATTTTACAGGAACTTGCTCAGCGCTTGGATCCCATCCCTTCAGCAGTTCCAGCACCAGGAAGCTGACCACCTGAAGCAGGTGTGGAAGGAGCAGCCATAATATTAGGTGTAGGTTCACCACTACTCCCACATGGATCTGTCAGCCACCCCTGCATTCAAAGAGACCTGATACAAAAGGAAAGGAGAATGAGGCAGGAAAATAAAAAAAATCTAGTACCACTTCATGGCATTTCCACACTCCTCATGTCAACCAGCTGTGGCAGAAAGAGATGACTTAATAAGTTCAAAAACAAGCCTGTGGGCCTCACAGAAACCGCCTGGTAACTTCAAGCTTACCGAATTTTTTTTATAACGCACACTTTTCAAAGTGTCAAAGACAGCAGAAAGTTTTCTTTTTCAGTCCAAGAACAACAGTGATACAGTCACTCAAAAGCTATTCACCTCAGATATGTAGGTAGGCAGAAAGATAGAGTACAGAGATATTTTCTTCTTGGAATGATGCTGTTGCATTACAGGATGTCAATTGAAACTCTGGAGGAAACTGTCACAGCTGGGCAATTGATTGGCTATTGATTGGAAACAGAATGGCTTATTTTCAGTATGAGTCCATGAATCATCTCCAGGAGAGTTCACACATCTATGACGCATGATTAAGGTATAATTCTGAAACAGCTGAATGGACCAGCCTGACATAAAGTAAAGAGGTAGTGTGGGTTGTGAAGTAGAGCGTAATAGACAATTATCTTCGGGATTCTAGGACAACAAAGCATACAAATTTTGGGAAATGGATGCAGTTATTTATCTGATTTTACATATTTCCATCTACCATATTTGGTACACTGAAAATTTTTTTGATCTTCCACAAGGGACTAAGACTTTTAATGTTTTCAGTCATTGCTTTTTATGCATTTGGTTCTCTACATTCCGCACACCATAGACACACACGCATAGATTTTGGTATGGATTACAGCACTTTCTCTTGATCAAGACGATCCAAAGTAAAAAGAAGAAACTGGTGTTTGTTTTAAAGGAAGACTTCTCTTTGAGAAATGCTCATCTATGGGATTTGTAGCACGGAGACCAGCCTTGATTTTGACCTTCAATTGTTACATCCAAACTTTGCAATGCACAGCAGCTGCTTCTCGCTCCCTTTTTCTTACAGCTCTTTGTGTAAATTGCCCTGTAGGGATTTTCCAGCTTCGCTTTTCTATCAGAGAGAAGCAACTTAACTAAGTCCCCAGAGTATTGTACCCATCTCAGATTGAAGAGGATTGCTGTAGAATCCCTTTTAATGGCCATCCCAGCTGTTACGGATTCTCTAATTTGTTCAGCAACAGTGACCGGATAGCTCAGCCTTCTAAGAAGATGCTAACACGGAAACTAATCAATATGGGCAGTCTTCAGCAAAATGCAGGGTAGTAATGAAATGCTTGGGGGTAATTTTGTGCTGCCCAAATCTGGCACATCCATTACGATCACAGCCAGCGCATTTTGCTACTCAAATATAAGATGCTAGAGGGACTCACCAGGGTGTAGAGGTTGATAGTGGAGCCTGTACGAACTCTCCAATCATCCTGATTTGGCAGGAACGGTCCCAATTAATCCCCTGTCAATGCTGTTTTTCAGTTCCTTTTAAAATGTCCCATTTTCTCTTCCTTCCACTTTCCTCCTTTGCCCTGAGCTTACTTCTGCTGTTGCAAAACTGAGTTTAAAGTGGAAAAGTAGTTTGCACTCAATTCATTCAGCAGGTGGGAGAGGAGAGGCTGCAGGAGAATCTTGCACTTCCCAGTCAGTCAGGCAAAAGCAAACTGCTGCAACCTCTCCTAACTCATGTGTGTTCATTCTCTTTAACAGCTTTTCCCATCTTGACTACATTCTGATATTGCCTAGCCATTCATGCCCCAGTTTTCAACAATAAAATTTTGGAAGGTATGCCAGTATAAAGGAGCCAGTCAGGCCAGTGATGGTAGAGAAATTAGGAAGCAGCTCACATTGTGCTGGCCTGAGAAGGCAAGTCAGCAACAACTGGGAAAGGGTAGGAGCAACAATAAGCTGCCTTGCAAAAGCTACCCAGCAGGTTGAACAGGGAAGGACGGGAAAGCTACCAGAAGCAGGCAACTTGGCTTTACTGGCAAACTAGCCAGGCAAAGTGAGTTCTTGCCCATCAGCCCACCTGGTAACGGCATACCCTCCAACATTTCACAGATGAAATATTCGGCCACATACATCCTGGCTTCAAAAGCAGAAGATACTAGGAAAAGGATTAGAAGAAGGAGGGGGAAGTGTGATGTTAGTGATTATTCCATACCTTCCAACATTTCTCAGATGAAAACTGGGGCATGAATGGCCAGGCAGTATCAGAATATAATCAAGATAGCAGAACTTATTAATGAGGAGGAACACACAAGCGAAGAGAGGTTGCAGCAGTTTGCTTTTGCGTGAGCCTACAGGGAAGAGCGAGACTCCATCCCCCCCGCTGATTTTATTGAGGTCAAATTACTTGCGCATTTTGAATTCACTTTGCAGCAGTTGAAGTAAGCTGAGGAAAAAGGGGAAAACTGGGAACAGAAGAGAGAAACTGGGACATTTTAAAAGCAACTGAAAAAGTTGGACACCAGAGGATTAATCATGACTGTCCTGCCAAATTGGGACAGTTGGAAGGTATGAATCATTGAACAATGAATTAAAATGTAAAATGAATATATGAAATGCCAGCACGAACAAGAAAGTTTGGCCTAGCGTCTAAATGATAACCATATTGACACCAAGCAGTCTAACTTTCACAACAAATGCACTGCATCAAAATGAAGCCTTTCCTCTAAGTCCTATAGTTCATAATCTTGGGTCCACCAGTAATTGTTAGACTGTAATTCCCCAAATCCCTGAATCCTGGCTGTGGTGGCTGGGACTTCTGGGAACCGAAATCCTACATCTTGTAATGCCCTGCTTTAGGGGTCCCCAATGTCAGTATGGTTTGGATGGACACCCTACCTAATTGGCAACACATTTTATTGGCTCTGATATCAAATTCAAGCCTGGGAGGTGACAGAGAGGTCAAACTAAGCGAGGGAAAGAATTCGACTGTAAATGTGAGAAGCATCGGTCAACTCCAAAATTCCTCCAGGTAAGACTGAGTCACTTGTCAGGCAAATACACACCATTCCTGTGGATAATAGGCTTAAATAGAAGCTGGAATTTTCCAGGGAATCCAACTGTGAGGAGCCCACCAGGACACTGATTGACAGATATTCATCCCTTGTACACCTGGATTCTTTCCTCTGTCCTCACAGCACCCACAATAGACAGCTATTACAACATCCATCATGTCTTTGTCAATCAAAGCAATAAGCCCATCAACAGGCGAACGACTCATTGTCCACAACAGGTTCCGTTTGTCTTGCATCTGGAACCTTCACAGCCACAAGCCATTTTCAGGGTACAAATACCCCTGATTTGAGGAGGCCCAGTGCAGTCTCTCGAAGGTCTACCCGTCACTCTGTCCGTCTGGCTCCTGAATGAGAACTGCCCTTAGGTCCTACCTAAGCCAAAATACATTTCTGCTCTTCATTACTCTTCTGGACTGGTAATTATAAATCCCCCCAAATCCCTCAGCCTCTCTATAATTTTTCCTCCCTTTCTCTTTCAGCTAGCTCTTGTGTGAATGCGTGATTGTGTGTATCTTGTGTGCACGCATGAGTGAATTCCCCTCAATAAAATCATTTATTAGACAATTCTGCTTGGTTTTTGGCTTGGCCCGACCCCGTAAACATTGAGTAAAAAGATCTCGCTGGGTTACCCTGCCTCTCGCATTGCTATTGCTTGTGCTCTGGCTAGTTTCCATTCCCCATCACGTGGAGCACATTGAGGGGTCCCCCAAGGGACCCAGAAATCAGGGTAACAATCTGAGAACCTTTGTTTAGGAACAACTAGGCACCATTCAAAGCTGCATTTCTCCTGGCAAAACAGCAGAATCAAGAGGAGACAGGAGGCAGCAATCTCTTCTTCCCATTGTAGTCCCCTGGGTACCCAAAAGGTTAAGAGTACTCTCCTAGAGCCAGTTTTTGGGCAGCTTTGAGGGCTACAGGGAGAAAGGAAGGGAAGGAAGCTTCATTGCATTGTCAGCGCTAGGCTGGCTTTTGGCTACTCCATGAGTTGGTTTATTGTTGTAATTTTTTGTTTTGAGCCTGGCTGTCTACCACTCTGCACCAGTTAATTTGTATATGTACACTGTTTTGTTGCTTTAGATTTTGATTTAATTCTTATTCTTCTTACTTCAGAAACTGCAGGCCTTCTGGCAGCAAAGCAGCCTAAAATATAGTTAATAATAAACAGGATACCAGTAGTACAGCCCCAGTAACTCTTCCAGAAAGAATAGCTGTCAGCCAGTCACTCCAAAGTTCCTTGTATTTTGTTAAACCCCTGAACTCCACAACAGGAAGATTGGCTTATGCACTTAGTCTTTCTCTCCGCAGGGCCCCAAAATATTATTATGTATTGATAGTTGCGATGGATTTGATTTTTGGTGTGCATAGACGCAGCCAAAAGACTAAATTAAAGCCCTTCAGCCCAGCAGGGCTGTTAATGCTGCAATGATGAAGTGGAAGAGGCAGATGCCAATGTGCCATGAAGAGCAGCAGGAGGGGTTCCCAATGTCATGCAGCCTGGAACTCCTTGCATTATCCTTGCAAAGCCAGCTCCATGTTAATACTCTCATCTTCTCCCAGATATCATAGCCGAGAAGAGCAGCCAGCTGAAAGAGGACAATTATGGAGTGAAAAAACAGCCAACCGGATGAGAGGCTCATACATATACTACTACTCCATTACGAAGCACCAGTTGCCTCCCTATCAATGGGACAGTCAATCTGCTCTGGATTTTACTCCGAATTTTACAGGAGGTATTTGAGGTGCTTTATATTATCTCAGCCCCTTGGTTAGCTCCTCTAAAGTTTAGAATAAAACCCAGTGCAATCCAAATTGGAAATGCTAATTATGACCTTTAAAGTCCTTGAAAACTTGGGTCCAGACTATCTGAAAGACCAGGGACCCATTCACATGGCACAGTTATAGCACTATGGTTGCCTTTCAACCGCAATGGCTACTTCCTATGGAATCCCATGGAATGTAGTGGAGTAAAGTGCCAGAGGTCTCTGGCAGAGAATCCAAAGTTCTTCTTCCTATTCTGCCAGTTTCAAGATTCCACAGATAGAACCATGCCAACTAAAGTGGAATAATACTGCAATAATTATGTAGTAAGGCAGGCTCAGGGAATGGGCCCCATCTCTCTTTCTTTGACCCTTTCTGCACCATACGTTTTCCTGAAGTTGTCCAGTGGGGATCCTCGTAGCAACTCTGCCAGGAGGGGAGGACGACGGGAACACTCCCCTCCGCACCAGCAGAAGGGAGCACGATGGCCATGCCTCTTCCTTCCACAGAACAACCAGGTACTTTCCCAGGCTACACTGGGGCAGGAAGCGCAGCCACTGCACTTTTGCAGCTTCCACAGGACAAATAAATCCAGGATGGTGGCATGATCATGTGTCATTGACAGGGAAAACCCATTAATGATTTAATCCACGATTGCACCACCTGGGGACGGGAGAAGGACAGGACTGCAACAACATCATGCAGAAGCATCATCGCGGTCCCATCCTTCTCTCGTCCCCATTGTGGGATGGGAGGGTGCTGCAGAAAGGGCCTCTCTCTCTCTCTGAGTCTGCCTGACATTTAAGATCTTTGTGAGAAGAATTTCTATCTCACCCTTTCCTTCATCATTCTCTCACTTTGAATCTACTCATCTGAAAATTGCCTCATTTGAAATGCAGTGCTTGAGGTGAACTCTAATGCAAATAAATGGGTTTTACATCAAATCAGGCCAGAAGTCTCACTAGAAGTGAAGATGACTAAACTGAGGCTGCCTTGTTCTGGACATATCATGAGACAACGTGACTCATTGGAAAAGACGATAACGCTTGGTAAAGTAGAAGCCAGTAGGAAAAGAGAAAACTACAGGCAGATTGACTCAGGGAGCATTCACACTGGGTGGAAAGTTCCAGATTTGTTCCTATTCTTTCTTATTTACGCTGGGTTAAAATGAACTGACCTGGGGAGCTGATACAAAAACAAAACAATGCAAGCAAACAATCCCCCACCACCACTGATTATACCAGAAGTTGACAGAAAATATTCTGGGAAAAACAAAATATGGATGGATCTCTAAAATAAAATTGCTAACAGGAACAAAATCTGGGACATTCTGGTCTCTTTAATCAGTGTAGATATGCCCTCAATCAAGGAACCCTGGTCCTGAGTTTGCAAGACCAAGCAGGGCAATGAATAACAGGGTGATTTAGAAGTCTCTCATTCATAGATGTTACCCTAAAAGGTAGGGTCTTTGGGGGTCCACCCACAATACCAGTACCTCCATAGAATTTGGGGAAATTATGGCTCAAAGGAAGCCTGCAAGAGGAGCGTAACGGCTTTTTCACCTATGTATACCAGTACTAACTGCAGAGAAGCTCCAGGTTACAGACAAACGAAATGTTTTACTGGAAATGACAAACACACACAAGAAATCAGACACTCTCAAGAACCTTATAAGGCTATCGGAAAATGAGGCGTGAAAGGCTGGATAGAGAGAGACTAGGGGTGAAAAAGGGTGGTAGTTACCAGTCCTGAAGAAAAGGGTCAAGCAGAGTGGCTGAGATAGTGTCTGAGGGTAGCATGGAAAAAAGCAAATGCAGGGGTACTAAGTACAACAACTTTCTAGCGTCAGAGCTTGGGTGTTTATGCTCTGAAGGGGTGTGTTGACAAAGCCATAAAACTTCCTCATGGGACTGATAAAGGGTTCTGGAATAGGTGATTGCTTTGGCACAGAAGTGATAAAATTCACGGGAATTGTTATGAACTCTTGAAGTCTGGACCAGTAGGGAGCAGTAAGAAAGGTTCCTGTAGGGCAAGATCAAAGAGATGTCCTCTGATTGTTTTATCCAGACCTGTCTGGAAACAAAAAGATCCAGAGAAGAGACTAACTTGAACCTCTTTTATGCCAGGGTTTTCTGTCTAATCCCCTCTGAACTCATGGCCTGACCCTGGCTCTTTCTGGAGTACGTCATCGTCCTGCACTGGGGACAGGAGAAAAATGGGACCCAGATGACACTTATGCACAATGTTGCCTGTGTCCTGTCATTCTCCTGCCCTCAGGCAGCATGATCGTGCCACAAATCATTGATGGCTTTTACCCGTCAATGACTGGTGATCGCACAGCCCTCCTGCTATCCTCCCGCCCTTGCCTGAGCTGCGGAGGGTCAGGAAGTATGATGGCCACCTTTCCTGCCCCTGTGCAGCCTGGGACAGCACCCAGCTGTGCTGCAGAAGAAAGAGGCATGGCCATCACACCTCCTCCATTCTTGCAGGCAGCTGGTGTGGAGGGGAGTGATCTTGTCATGCTCCCCTCCCAGGATAGGCTCTACCAAGATCCTTGAAGGATGCTGCCGGGATAACCTTATAACTTGTGGAAAGGGCTCATGTCTCAGGTCAGCTTCACCTGGTCCAGTGAGTGTGCCTTTGATTCATGCATTTCCAGCCATAAATATGTCTAGATATGTAAAAAAGCATATTCCACAGGATGGGGGTGTTAGGTTCCCGTAACATCAGGTTCCTATAAATCAAGTCCACTTCATTGTAAATAACAACAACAACACAACAACCCACAATGAGCTTCCTTTCAAAACTAGCCCTCCTGACATTGGTTTTCAATTTCATCACATGCCTTTGCAAGTCCCAAATCATTTTCCCCAAAGGGGACCTCTAGATTAATCAACTCATTCATTAGAATAATATTGTTAGTCCCTTTCTCAAAATATCACAGGCCAGACTAGCTGTACTAAACCTCTATTGGTCTGAAAATAGAGTATGTAAAGGTTTCAAGAAAAGTGTTTGACTTCCCTCTTCCCCACAGGAGCTTCCCTGAGTTATCAGCCTCTGTTCAGCAAATAACGAACGTGGGAGACAGGCCAGCATGCGCTGGCACTGTTGCGTTAGTTCAGGAAGAACAAATTGGGCATGTTTACTGCACGACTGAAGATCAATATGCCTGCAAGATGATAAAAAGGTTCTGGCTTTGGAAAAGACCAAGATAAAGGCCAGGGCTGCATAACTTGTTTATGACGACAGTTGGGGATACTTCAGTATTAACAGCCAACACTCTTAAATATTTTACAGACTATTCAGCAAAGGCAGGAGGGTAAGTGCTTGATTAAGGGGATAATGATCAAGGATGCGATCTGGGGCAGGGTGAAGATAATCCACAAGGCTGCTCTCAGAACCCCCAAGATCAAATTTGAAAGGGATAGAAGTGGAGCTTGGATTCTGGGATGAATAGTAGGGTTCCCAGATACTAGGCTGTGACCCTGAGGCTCCAGTTTTTGTAGGTCATCTCCAACTGGAAGATAAGGGTGCAAATTCTACAATTTTGGTGAGCTCAGCTGCAGGCAAGCAGAAAGGCCTGTGTTCAAATGTCCAATTCAGTGAAGTAGAACAGCAGCTTCCTACAATTTCAAAGGACTATGCTACATCCACAGCATTTCCTTTATCTACCAAGCTTGTAGCTCGAGAGAGAAAGAGAAAGAGAGAAAGAGAAGATTGGTCTGGCATAACTTGTTTTTGAGAAACCTATGTTGACTTTCAGAGATCATGGTATTCCTTTTTAAATGCTTACAGATTGTCAGTTTAATGATCTGCTCCAGAATCTTTCCCAGTACTGATGTCAGGCTTACTGGGCAGTAAATGTTTGGGTTCTCTTTTTTTCCCTTTTTGAAGATGGGGGCAATATTTGTCCTCCTCCAGTCTGCTGGGACTTCTCCTACTCTCCATGTATTCTCAAATATTATTGCCAGAGGTTCTGAGATTATTTTTGCCAGTTCTTTTAATACCCTTGGACGTAATTCATGTGGCCCTGGAGACTTGAATTCATTTGAATTCATCTGGCAGGCCTACCCAGTCTAGTTTTAATTGTGCTTTTAATTGTATTTTTAATCATACTTTTAATTGTATTTTAATTGTACTTTTAACTATGATATATTTTAATTACAGTGTATTTGTATTAATTGTTCTATGTGTATTTTAACTACAACTTTTAACTCCATCTATTCTGTATCCCACTTTGAGACTTGGCGAGAGGCAGCCAACAAATAAAATTTACTACTATTATTATTATGATTATGATTATTATTTAGAGTAGCCAGACATACCTGTACGGTAGTAATATCTGTTGCATTTTCCGCAAGTCAAGCACTGTTTTACTTTTGGAAGAAGACTGAGGCAAAGAAAGTATTGCCATATCTCTGTCCCCTGTCAGCATTTCACTATCTTCTCCATATAGTGGCCCTATCATCTCCTTGTTTTTCCTTTTGGTACACACGTAACCAAAAAAAGCTTTTTTTATTGTTTTTATTGTTTTTAACCCCTCTAGCAAGCCTAAGCTTGTTCTGCACTTTAGCTTTTCTGACTTTTTCCCTACATGTGCTGGCTATTTGTTTGAATTCTTCTTTGGTGATTTCCCCATTTCCCCATTTTTCCTTTTTAAATCTTGGCTCATTAGAAAGTTCTTTAAACATCCATCCTGGATCCTTTAGGCACCATCCATTTTTCCTCCTCATTGAAATTGTTTGAAATTTGCCTTCAGCATCTCATTTTTAAGAAACAGCCATCCACCAATTGTTTTCAAATATTTTCAAACAGTTTTTCCATCCTTACCTTGGAGTAATTGAAGGAATACAGAAGACAGTCAGGAAGGATCGTTTAACATGTGCTTGTTTAATGTGTCACTTCGTAAAATAATATAAACAAAGATAGCATCATATCAAATTAAACGGCAACAAATAATGTGTGTGTACATGCACGCACACATATATATGTCTTCTGGCACTGAAGATTCCAAATTTTGCTTCTCACTTCTGTACAGCCTCCCAAGCAAATCTCTAAATGGATCTCTACAGGCTACGTGCAGAGTAGGAGGGTCCCCATTAAAAATATGTTTGAACATCTGATGCCAGCAGACTTCCTACAGACAAACCACTTAATTTTGAACCACATATTCATTTGAACTCTGCTGCCAATACAGTCGCCAAATATTTAAATCCTGTGAGAAACAAACAAGTCACTGAGGCTTGAAATTCATGCTGTCAAGTGCTCTGTGAATTGCCACTAAATCTTGACAACATACAGACAAAGCAGCCGCCGCCTCCTCTATTCCCCTCTGTAATACAAATTAAAATTGCAATATTGGGTTTGCTCTCTCCTTGAAGGTCCTTAATCTGGTGCTTCATGCTGACTATAATCAACCCTCCTCCCTTCTGCTCTGAGCAGCCTGAGGCAGAATTACGTCAGTTCTGCTCACTCATGGCCTTGGTTTATCTCAAGCAGTATACCTACTTGACATCCCATCTTGGGAGAAAGGTGGGATATAAATTTCACAGACAAACAAACAGACCCTTCTTCTTTTCTTGGTTTCCTTCTTTCCTTGTTTTTCACCTTATGTTCCTTAAAACCTATATTCCCTCTACTGAAGATGAGAGCAACTCATGCCATTTCCACCCTACACTGTTATAGCGCTATTATTCATCTTTCAACATCCTGTGGAATTCTGGGGTTTGTAGTTTACTGAGGCCAAAGAGCTCTCTGGCTGGGAATTCTAAATGCCCCTCCCTAAACTGCAAACCACAGGATTCTACATGATGTTGAAAGTGGAATAACAGCACTATAACAATGTAGTGCAGAAATAGCCTTAACAACTCCTATCCACATCTGGGCCCTCTGCAGACATACCTCCTCTCCCCAAAAATATCAGCTGAAAAAAACTTTTACATCTACACTATACAGTTGTATCAGTTTCGCGCCACTTGAACTATCATGGCATCATCTTGTGGAATCCTGGGATTTTCAGCTTGATGAAGGACTTAGAATTCACTATTGATTGACAAAAGATCCCTCCCATAGAAAGTTCTAAGTATCTCATCAAACTCCGTATCTCAGGCCTTTTCTGCACCTTACCTTGTTCCGGCACTGGGGTGCGGGGATCAAGCGAGCAGCCTCTGCCAAGAGGCTCTCCCTTCCCTGCTGCTTCAGCTCTGCACAAGCTGTTTTCTCGCACGAGAGCCCCGCCTCTTCCTTCTGCAGTGCAGCCTGGGACCTTCGGCCAGGCTCCAGAGGCTCCGCACGGCAGGTAAGTGCATGCGGGGCCTAGGAGCAATGCGCTATTGCTCACCATTTTCAGTGCAAAATGAAAAGGTGTGTGATCAGCCCCTGCCGACCCCTGGAGCATTGTGCAATTATGAGTGCATCGTGCAGATCGCTCCTCGCAATCGCACAATGCTCCAGGCCCTCTTTCGCATGGAAAATGCCGTGCAAAAGGGGCCTCAGATTTACAGGACGGATCCATAAACATTAAGGCACTACGAAGCTGACATACCAGTGAAGTGCAGACATATTGTTATTTCTCCTGGCTATCTCCCATATTGGGAGAAAGGCAGCATAAAAACATAATAAAAAAATAAAATAAATATTTCCAGGCATGACAATTCCCCATTAAACATGATATGGGAGTCCTTTCCTTGTTTTATCCCTGCATACACATATCTAAAAGGGGGTTTGCAAAACATGGACTTCTGGCCACATCTGATTTCTTAGTGGGGGTGGGCATCCCATGGTAAGTCCTGGGGTTCAAATGGAAGAACCAACTGAACAATTTGTCACCAGTCTACCTGCCTCTCATGCAGCTGTTATCATAGTACAGGGCTGGGCAAATTCCTGGAGTTGAGGGGCCAGATTGGATTTCTTTCTAGAACCCATTTTAATGCTATGTTAAACTCCATCCTAAATAAACCTAGGGTTTGTAATTTGGTGAATTACATAACATTTTCTATTGCACTCCTTTGAACTGCAGTATTATACCTCTCTGGCAAAGAATTTTAAGAACAGAATGAAACTGAGGCCATTTCCGCACCACACTGTTATAGTGCTATTATTCCACTTTCACATCCTATGGAATCCTGGGGTTTGCAGGTAAGAGATGGGCATTTAGAATTCTTAGACAGAGAGCTCTTTGAACTCAGTAAACTACAAACCCCAGAATTCCACAGGAGGTTGAAAGCGGAATAATAGCACTATAACAGTGTGGTGCAGAAATGGCCTAACAATCTGAGGATTCCATAAGGAGAAACATGGTAGCTAAAATCAGATAAAACTGCTATAATTGTGCAATATAGATACATTCTTCAAAATGCTGTCAGAACCTGGGCTTCTGGTATGGATAACTGGACTGTTTACATCACGTGTTTTTTAGTGAACCTCTTTTGGATTTATATATTTGTGAACACTGGAGTTTTTACTACCAATAAATCTTGTCATTCATCATACCTTAAAAAGGAGGAAGGGAGGAGGATAAAAAGAAAAAAGAAAAGTGGCAGCACCTTTAAGGCTAACTGATTATTATTTTAGCATGAGCTCTTGTGGATGTAACCCCACCTCTTCAGATGTGGTACTGAGTAGAATTAAGACATCAAATAGAAAATATATTTATACAGTTATAGAAGTGAGGCAGAAGATAATATGATCGAGAAAAATGCAAATCATATCCCTTGCCCTACAGTTTCAGAGGTCTCAGTGAGGTGATACTGATCTTTCAGATCTTTAATGGTTACTTAGTGTTGATGTGTGAAAACTGTCACACATCAACACTTGAATTGGAAGTTTCATGCAGTATTTAGAATTCTCGACCAGGGAGCTCTAATGTTGTAGTTCAAGGGTATGCAATAGAAAATTCTAAGGCCCTTTCCACACCTTACCCAGAGCAGGACCTGAATGCTCCCCTATGCACCCAGCCAGCTGCTGGCAGATGGGTAGTGTTTGCGGCACGCTCCTTCCATCTGCAGTGCAGCCAGCCTCTTCCTGGGCTGCACTGAGGAAGGAAGCACTTGATAGCACTTCTGCCCTTCCCACATGGACACCAGAGATGCATTTGTTGTGCAAAGGGAGGCCATTACCAGATTTTTTCCGGTAACGGTATACCACACAATTGTCACGCAATAGGAGTGGGACCACAATGATATCGTGCCACGGCACACGTCCTGGACCAGCAGCAATGTGTCCCGATGCCCGGATGGTGTCATTGTGTGGAAATGGCCTAAGTCTTTCACCTATTCTTTGTCACTCCTACCACTGTATAAATATGTTTTATACCTAGAGCCTTAATACCACTCATTACAGCATCTGAAGAAGTGCGTTTATATCCATGAAAGCCCACGCTAAAATAAAAACCAGTTAGCTTTAAAGTTGCTATCACATTTCTTCTGTTCTCCCCCTCCTTTTACGCTGCAAGAGACTAATACATCTGCCTCTTCGAGAACTATCAGTATACCTTGTTTCTATCTAATTATTTTTATTTATATCTATTTTCATTTGATTCTTGATTTATCCATTTTTAGTCTTTACCCATTTTTGTTTCTACAAATTATGACTACTAGTTGACAATTCTAGGTCCCTCCCCTTCTTTATGTTTGTTAGAGACCCCTTTTTCTCCTGTGTTTGGATTCAGCAGCTGCTATTTTAAATTTTAAAGCCCCCTGACGCATATATTTAGGACCATGTGGGGAATTTAAACGGGAGCTTCTAGATAGACTCAGAAAGCCAAAGTTCATCAAAGTGCTGCTACCGAACATCATGAGATAATCAGACTGCATACCTACCACAGGTAGAGACCAGCACCATAGCAGCAAATTTAGAAATGCATACTTTCATCATGACAGACCTTATAGTATCACTTCCAGTGTAGATGTTTATGCTGATCTGTATTTTAATATACATACAGTCATCCCTCCACATTCTCTAGGGTTAGGGGCACAGGACCCCCATGAACGTGGAAAAAACGTGAATAACTCTAGGCCCTCCCAAACCATATTTAACACACAAAAAAGTATGATCACCATATTCAACCCACCATGGATCCATTAAGGCATCAGGGTTCCTTCCCAAGGTAGAAGTGGGTAGCTGGTGGAGCTTACTGCCCCCTCCACTGCTGCCCCACACCATTTTTAATAGGGAATTGCAGGCCTTGTTCACAGTTTCTCAGTCTCACGGGTCTTGCAGTCCCTATTAAAAATGGCATAGGGAGGCACCAGAGGTGACAGCAAATAATCCGTGAATAATCAAATCCACAAAAGTGAAACAAATATGGAGGGCTGACTGTGTTAGGCTTGGAAATTTAGTTGAGAATTCATAATTGTTAATCATGTAATGTAATGTTGATTGATAGTTCGGACGATTGTAGCTCATCAAACTTTAGAATTGTTTATTCTGTTCTGCTCTTGTTTATAATCAGTATGTACAAGTGAACGACTCTTGAGAACGACCTAGGATGTAACAGGGTCATGTAGACTTAGGAGTGTTAAAGGTCAGATAGAATGTAACACATGTACAAGTTGTGACTCTGCTAAATGCTGATGCATGAATCTTTCCTTTCCTGTAAGCATTCTTTAATATAAACATAAAAATGGTATAAGAAGGGAAGCCTGAAAGAATAAATCATCTTACCTGGGATCTTTTGGCCAAAGTACTTGTGTGTGTGTCTGTCTTTCTTTCTTTTTTATACCTTCCTACCTTGTGTTTGGGGGTTCATATGAGCTCCAAGTGTGGTCTGTTTATCCACCCTAACACCTATACTGAAGAAAGACCTCCTTGCTTCCCAAACTAGTGCAAGAGAATATTTGATCATCAGCTTGTGAACACCTTTTTAACTGTAATGTTTCCTGTTTCACCATATTTTGCAAAACACCACCACAAGTGTTTAGATTGGTGGAGATTTTTCAATGCTGCATCCTCACCACGTCACATCTCATTAAATCACATCATGGCATAAGTCGATGTGAAGCCTTATAAATAAAAACCTTCTTCCTGGACCACAGCCTAATCTTCCATTAACTGCTGATCTGGATTACTTTGTGCAAGAGTGGGCAAAATATTTTTTTTAAAAGAAAGGCTGTCAGGCACTGATATTTTAGATGTTAAACAGTGAGAACATAGCTGGGACTCAGTGGCTGAAATCTTGTTGGTTAATTTTAGCTAAAGCAAACTCACTGAATCAACTGTTGAATGGTAAGTCAACACAAAGTTAAATACCATTCACTCAACGGATCTCCTCTAGTTGTGACAAATAATAGGATTTAGGCCTGTGCATGAGTGAAAGTGTGTGAGTGATTGTAAGAGAGAAATATATATCACCAAGAAACCATGCCCTATGAGGGGCAGCTTAGAGAACTAGGTATGTTCAGCCTGCAGAAGAGAAGGTTGAAATTTGACATGATAGCTATGTTTAAAGACTTGAAGGGATATCATATGGAGGATGGAGCAAACCTGTTTTCTCCTGTTCCAGAGACTGGAACATGAAGCAACGGCTTCAAACTTCAAGAGAAGAGATTCCATCTGAACATTAGGAAGAACTTTCTGATGGTAAGAGCAATTAGACAGCAGAATTTGCTACTTTTGAGTGTGGTGGAGTCTCCTTCTTTGGAGGTTTTTAAAATGGAATCATAACACTATAATTATAGAGTATGAAAGGGACATTTATGAAGGATCGAAACAGCCCCACTGAATGTTTGGACTTCTTTCTCTCAAACCACACTGCACACATACTACTCTACATTGCACAATGACGTCCTTTGAAGCATTTGAGAAATTGCCTAGGCAGTTTGCAATATAAGGTGGAAGGAGATTTGGCTGTTCAAAAGGGAACAGAAAAGTGTTTCCCTAGTATGTGCATGTCCTTGAGGGTACATAAAGTAGTTTTTTGGATGCTAGCCATTATTTCTATGAATAATAGGTTGCAAAGCCCTTTGATTTTATCAAAAGAAAACATGGTGTGTGAGTGTTTTAAACAAACACACCAAGAAATTAAACAATGTTAAGTCTGTCTGATTATAATGGAGCATGTACTGGAGCATGTACTTCATTCTCATTTTGAGATCAACCAGGCTTAATCAAAGTACTTACCTCTGAATAAGTGCCTTACCAAAAAAAAAAAAAAAGGCATTTTAGAAGAGAGAGAGAAAAAAAATACTTGTTGGAAGCCTAGTTGTAGATGGAACTAGTTCTTTTCTGTTTTAAAGAGAATTTTTCAGGGCTCAGCAAATCATTTTAAATGAAGCCTGGTTCTTCTCTCTTTGGTACTTTTTGTCTGACATCGGCTGTTGTGGAATATAGAACAAAGCTGACCGGGCAAATGGAATTCTTAAAATATTCCTAAGAGCGTAGTAACTTATCTTATTTTCCTGTGGCTAGTTCCTTTTAACTTTGGATCAAAAAAACAGAGCAATTCTGACTCCAAAAATAGGTTCTGTACTTTAGATAGCTCCTTTATAAAGTTCAGACTAAAATCCAACATGGATTCACAGCCTTCTAAAAAAAAAATCATCTTCATGCCCTGATCCCCAAAGAACGTGCCTATCAAGGAGGCTGCCTGTCATCTCGCAGCTTGATGTGTCACTCTCAGCATGACTCCTCTCTCTCCCATAGCCTCACCACTGTGAGTGCATAGTTCTGCCATAGGTGTGAATAAATGATGTTGTGTGGCATAATATGCATCTGTGTCTACTCACAGAATTAAGATAGAGAATGGATGCTATCAGAAGAAAAGCTTGTCAAGATTTCAGTGTATACAGGGGGAACCCTCCCCCCCCACACAAACCCCATCTGATATTGTTCACATTCCATGAATACTCCAAATTAGTTTTCAGTGTGTGATCAGGTAGCTGCAAGGGGGAGAAACTCTCCATCCTTGAACTTACTGAAGTCAACTCCCCTTTGATCAAAGTCACTCTGTTTCTTCATGAGCTGATGCCCTGGCCTGCTGATGGAAAGGAGGCAATGACTCAAACAGAGTTGCAACAAACAAGCGCACACACACACACACACACACACACACCATTGAGTGTGGATATGTCATTAGGAGCTCTCTGTTGGAAGCAAGAAATTTTACAGGAAGCCTCCACCTTTTGGCACTCTGTTATCTGACAACTCACTCTGTTGACGCTTCCAAATGAAAGACAAGTTCCATTAATTCAACAGGGCTTCTGATCTTTCATCAGTTCTTCCTGCCCATGGAAGCTCACTTGGGGCTGCTTACATGCATATGCTGCTTGCAAAGTGAGCTGAGAGGAGAAAAAAGATGCTAAGCCAGCTGAGAGACTTTGTAAGCATCATGCACAGACAATTGGTCCCAAGTGAGTCTCCATAAGTCCTGCATGCTCCCTTCAGTACAGTACATGTATTACGGTCCCACACACCCAGCCCCAGTTTGATATGGTTTAATGGCCAAAATATGAATTAATTGGCATAATACATCAATTGGCATTGATATAAAATGAAACCTGCAGAAGGTCAAGCTGGGCAGGGGAAGATTACTGACTTGAACACATGTGATTGGAAGGCAAGTCAGCTGATCCCCTCTAGGTATAGACAAAGTCATTGTCAGGCAGATCACCAAGCAACTCCAGAGATAATAAGATTAAGCTGAACTGGAACATCTCTGAGAATACAATGGCCAAAGGAAGTTCTCACCAAAACACTGATTGTCTCAACCCTGTCTCCTCACGCCTTGATGTTTCTTTGCATTGTCCCCATGCCTTTCCACAAGTACAGGGCTATTATGACAACCATTACCTCTTTGTCACCTAACAATAAGAGCATTAACTCCATCCAGACCCCATTGTCCATGTTGCAACTTCCATTGTCTACTTGGCTGGGAGACCCATTCACACCCATATCTCCCAGGCACATTTTGGGTATATAAAGCCCTCCATTTTGAGGAGTCAGACATAGTACTTCACTTGCTGGTTGCTACGCTGTCACTCTTGATTCCCGACTGAGTACTGTCCTTAGGTGCAAATCTAAGCCACATCACTCTTTTCTTTGCTGCTCTCCAGTAATTATCACCCGAACCCTAATACTCCTCTATCAACAACTTCCCTCCTTTTATCCTTCAGCTAGCTCTTGTGTGAGTGTTTGGATTATTTGCATGCATGATTGAACTCTCAATAAAAACCATTTTAGTTTACATTTTGGAATCTCTGGCTGGTTCTTTCCTGCAAGATCTCATAAACATTGGTGGAAAGATCTCATTAGGTTACCCCCCTCTCACAGGCCTCATAATTTGAACTAATAATTCCCCACCTTTAAATGAAGTTTCCATTTTTTGACAGTGCTCCTGTCCCTAACATGTCAGATAAGTGGGGAAATGCTGTGCTTGCACATGGGGTGGAATTATGCAGCCTCAGTGGAAAGGCTGTGGGTGGGGAGGTAGATCTTGTGTTCTGGAGTACTGCACCAGGTTGATTCCAAAATTTCCCAGTGAGGGGTACTTGAATGAAACCATACCTTCTGAGACTTTCTGTGAGTCCAAAAATGTGCCTCATGATTCTGTAGTCGCTAAGTTCCATGCAGGACTTCAAGACTTCTCTGGTAATAAACTCACACAATTTATTGTGTATGCTTTGTAAAATAATAATAATAATCTACTTAAAAAGCTTTTTCTAGCCTTTAAAGTAATACAGATTACTGGAAAGTTTCTAGTATTTTATCAGATGATGGCAGGAAACCACTGCACCATATGATGATGTTATCTTACTCCAACAATGCTTTCAATCCGTGGTCTCAAATCTCCACATCACTGCAGGCTATTTCACTATTTCCAGATATCAGATATGAAGAGGAAAGGATTTTAACATTCTGCTCAGCTGAACGTTTCTCTGTTATCTTTGCAGATTCTCTCATTCAAATACAGGAAACCTATTCTCCCCTTGGTCCCTGTCCAGAGATCTGCTCAGATCAATCTAGGACTAAGCCAAATGTTAAGTGGAAGATCCTTCACCTGCAAAGCAGGATATGAACATTTTGATCAGGGTTATGACAATTAAGTATTATGCATTATGTACCAACCACAGTTGTTCACAGCTCATAATTCAAACAGGGAGGGAGACACACACACACACACACACACACACACACACACAGAAAGGGGGGGGATATATTTTCCTGTTTGGAAATTAAGACAGAAGTTGTAGCTAAAAAGGCTGTTCTCCAGATCAAGAATCTATTGAAATACAAAGACACTACTCCCATAGAGTCTTTGCAGGTAGCACCATTAATTTAATTTAAATTTAATTTCCAATTAAGCCTTGAAAATTGGAGGCAAGTTGTTCCTCTCCGAGCTGAAGTGGAGATCTGTATTCAACCCTTTCTTTTTGCCTGCAACCTCATCTCCCACCTGGCGATGACCCATGAAAACTGGAGACTCAAAGCTAGGCCCTGAGAACTAGCAACTCCTAATGCCTGACGACAGTCCTGATCTAAACCAAGGGTGGACCATGCCTGAGCTGAACAACAAGATGGTGGCCCATTCCATGTACAAAAGCCACTGGACAGCAGCTTAAATCCTGCAATAGTGGTGTTGGAACAACATTTTGTATCACACCTAAAGGGAGTAAGCTAGTCTATGGTGTACAAGACAGGCTATTAGCACACAGCTCTCTCCTCCAATGCTCTGTTGCAACCTCCCACATATGGAAGACTGTATTTTGCCTTCCCTGTCATGTCCCCATCCCAGGGCCCAGACAGGACCCTTCCCAACAGCCACAACACAGCAACATGAGAGACATTACTTACGGCAGCCAGGGTAGGTGGAAAAGAGAGCACCCAGGAGTCTCAGAGCATTTATGTAGTAAGGACTTATTGATTAATTTAATTTATATAGGCTCTAAGCCTATATAAAGAAGGACTGGAATGGGAGGAAGCTGTTGTAGTGAATTGTTCCTATTGGTGGAAGCAACCCAGCTTACATTTGGATTCCTTGCTTGTGCTCCTAGAAACCTTGACCTTTGCCTTGCCTACAGACTCTGCCACTGGTTTGTCGCTCTGGATTTACTGTGAACTCAAACTGCAAAATGATGATTGGTAATTTGCTAGCAAACTAATACAACTTTGCTTGCCAGCTGCTGAGAACAGGCTCTAATTGGACAGCTGCATGCCTTGGTTGGCTGCCGACATAGGACATACCCCTGCTTTATATCTCCTTGTCCTCTCCATCCCACTCTACTACCGGTAGTAGGAATTGCAATGAACAAAAGAAGTGGTTGCTGTACAATAATTGAAGGTATGTAGATATAGCAATCGTGATACTTATAAGGACCACTATATCTGAGGACTGGGACCTGATGGGATGCAAATGGGGGATGAATGGAATTCTTTCATCATGAAAATCTGAGATGCAAAATAACCTGTGAGAGAATGCTTACATTCAAAGTAAATCTGAACAGCTCCCAAGACTTGTGCTTTCAAGATCAGAATCTTATTGGCATCTGTTGTTGTTGCTGTTGTTATTGGTGGTGGTGGTGTTGTGTACTTTCAAGTCAACCACAATTTATGGCAACCCTATCTTAGGATTTGGTCGGCAAAATTTTATTCAGAGAATGTTTGCTGCTGCCTTAGTCACCCAGTAGGTCTCCATGGCTGAGTGAGGATTTGAACCCTGGTTTCCCAGAGTTCTGGTCCAACACTCAGACCACTACCTTAAAAAGATGGTTGCACTTTTTTTGGCTGTGTCCAATGGATGTACTCAGTTCATGGTTGCAAAAAACAGAATTCCACAAGTATAACCATTTCACATGGGCCTCCAGTTCCCATCCTACTGTTAGTGCCAACTACAGTAGAATCAATGAATCGACTGGACTTACTTGACTAATTGCCTGAGTGAGTCCATTCTAGTTGAAACTAAGGAACAGGGTTCTAGCCATAGTTATGCATTTTTGAATGCTGCATAACCATTTGTCGATGCCTGTCATGGACCACTTTCTTCACTGGGACTTTAGATAAACAGCTACAGACTCCTCACTCAACAGTTAATTCAACCGATATACCATGGTTGGAATTCCACAACATGGCTCCAGCCATAGCATTCTGTTTCTCGGATGGAGCGTTAATACCTTCCATGTCCTACCTGATTCACTGGGATTGCAGAAAGAGCCCCTGTGCATTCCCCATTGCACAGTAGGACAGTAAGCAAGGCACAGTGGCAAATTCACAATTTAATAGCACAACGGCAGCATTTAGCAGAAGCCGAACAACTGAGCGCTACCACTGTAACTATGTGCATTTAGGTTTAAACAATGTAGGATCTCAGCTCTTTTGAATTTAGAGTCTAGTTTGGCCTCTTGTAGCTTGAAACTCAGTTTTACAGGTCTAGAGTTAATGTTTTATGAGGGGTCTGAGCTATTTTTGAAAGTGCTGCAAAAATGGTAAGTAAGATGATAGTTATTTGCTTAGTTTGAGACAGCTGTGATGTATTACTCCTATTCATGAAACAAGAGGATGTATTTCAGCTGCCTGCAGGCCTCCACAGCTAGCTTGAATGAAGGATCCAAAGCACAGAATAAAAGCCAGAAGACAGCTCCACTACAGTGCCAAGTATTAAATATTTACAGCTGGCCAGGTCAGTGAAAGATAACATGAAATGTTCCTGAATTTTATCTAATATATAAAAGTCAAAGTTTGTTTGTCTGTGTCAGGCGAAGACCTCAAATGATTGGCTGTGTCAGGCAAAGACCTCATATGATTGGCTGCCTAAGAAGGTTCTATGGAATCCTGGGGGTTGCAGTTTAGGGAGGGGCCTTTAGAATTCTCAGCCAGAGAGCTCTTGGGCCTCATTCAACTGTTTCTGTCTTGAATAGGTCGGATGCTATGGGGATGAGGCCTAGCAGCAAGGATGAGGGCAGTGTATTCCCTCTGGAATCCAGCCTCTGTATATTAATAACTCTGAATCCAGACTGGATTGGGGAATATGAGGAAAAGTTACAGGTACAGGGCAAGACAGTTTAGGGAATTAGAGACACAGGATCTCCAATCTTTCTAACAAGTATTATCTATGAGAAAATAAGATCCTGGGCAGCTCCAGGTATATACCCTAGTACTCTATATTTTAAACAATCGTGCTTCAATTATCTTAAATTTATGGAAGAAATATGTTTGGAAATGCTATTGTTAAAGCTTCCCCTGCTCTCTGGTATGCCTGGAAATATCTGTCACAACACCTAAAGGATCCCTCCCCCATCTTCTTTCAAACCACAACTGAAAATCTCCCATGAAGCCTTTGACTTAATGTCTTTGAACACTCCCCAGGTGAAACCAGTGTTTGGAAGTAAGGCTGTTACAAGCAGCATAACGAATTCTACTTTATTCTGGTAACAAGGGCACTGATGAAGCAACACTCTAAAAGCAACACAGTAAGCGGGAATAAAGTTACCTTCTTAGTATAATGAGTTTTCAAGCTACACTGGCCCCTCCATTTCCACAAGGGTTTGGGGAGCAGAACCCTCGTGAAAGTGGAAAAAATGAGTAACTCCTCCCACACTCCCCTCCCACTCCATTCCAGGGCTCCCCCCTTCCTGTTCCTATACAAAATGGAAGGGAAGTTGAGGGGAACCTCTGCACGGGTTCTCTGTGCCCGGGGAAAATGCATAGGAACAGGAGGGGGAGCTCTGAAGGGGCAAAGGAAGGCTTTCCATTCCCTTCCATTTTGCTTCACCGCAAATTCTCAGCTCCAAAGCGGAATGGGGGCAGGAGGAGGAGAATGGAGGGGAAGGCACACACACTTGCAGATAATCAAACGGGTCAAACCCACAAATGTGGAGGGAGGATGTACTTAAGGAAAACAAACTGGCCTAGAGGGTCAAGGGAGGAACTGCCCCCACCCCAAAGCTTGGGCTGCTCTCAAATAGCCCACTCCTGCCTGGTTTCTTGCTTCTAACCCGTCTAGGGGTGGTACTGGCTGTTAGCTTCTTACCTACCGTATTTGCCGGCGTATAAGACGCACTTTTTTTTTTTAGTATTAGCAATAGATTAAATATAGTTGAAAAGAATAGAGTTAAGAATGAAATTATTATAGCAATATTAAGTACATGGAGAATGAGATTTAGATGCATGAAACAAAAATATATAATTAATATGATATATAATATGTTGAATAAGTATACGATGATAAAAGATCTGGAGAGAAATAGTAATGTAAGCTACTTGTGTTGTGATTTTTCTCTTTTTCACATTTATGTTATTCATGTGGTGTTTTTGCTTTATTCTGTTATGTACTGTTCTTTTTTCTTTATAATAATAATAAAAAAAATAAGATGCACTTTTTTCCCCAAAAAATGCCTTCTGAAAATGGGGTTCATCTTATATACCAGTAGATACGGTACTTTGAAAACTACTGCAAACAGTTGACTTAGAGTGGTGCTCATACTTTGTACAGTCTTACTTCTTATGTTTAATCCTTCTGTAGACTATTGATTTGTGGGGAATAAAGCTCTCTGGGTTTAAGAACAAAAAAAAAAAAAGGAAGTGGGAAAACATCAGCAGCCCCTTTAAGAGAGGAAGAGCCCGCCTTGCTGTAGCCTCTCCCTCCTTCTGCCTATTCACCCCTCTCAGCCTCCCAGGTCTTTTTCCTGGAGCCAACCACCTATAGGACAGGGGGAAGTAACAAATTGCCTATGCTGTGGCACAGGGCATTTTCCCAGCCCCCCCCCCCCATACAGTTGGTTGGCTCCTGCTCAGCACAGCTTGCAAAACTCTGTTGGTTTCTGTTCCTGGGCTGGGGAGAAAGGAGTGGGATGGAGGTGCAGTTTCTTCCTTCCCAGCCTGAACGGGAGATCTGGTTTCTTCCGGAGGAGCTAATTGTTCCTGTTTTCTACCCCAGCCTATACTGCCTTGCTAGGGGGTGGAGAAAGAAAATGAGTCAAGAAGAGAGAGGGCTAGAAAGAAGAGGAGCAGCCTCCAGATGCTTTGAGCTCCCCCTCTTTTTGCTGCCTCTGTACCCCTTTTCTGCACAGGGCTCAGCGGCTCCTGTCTTCATTCCCCCTTCCCAGTTGCTTAAGTGCCTGCAACTCAACTCCAGTTTATGGAGGAGTTTTCGCAGCAAGATTTGTTCAGGGTGTGTGTGTCATGGCTTGCCTCTGAGGCTGGGAGAATGGGATTTGTCCAAGGGGAACCCTCAAAAGGAAAATAGGGAAAGGAGAAAACCTCATGCCACATCTCCTTTCAATCCCTCCCTTCCTATGTATTTTGCCTCGACTGGGTACTAAAAAATTTTTTTTCTAAAAAATAAGTGTGTCTTATACATCAGTGTGTCTTATACACCAGTGTGTCTAATATGCCAGCAAATATGTTACCTCTTGGTCTTGAAGGCATAGCTACAAGGAGGGGTAAAAGGAGTAGGTTGTCCCTCAAAACAAGAATTCTGCCCAACAAAGAAATGTTCCAGCTGATTACTAGATTACTAGCTTTGCAGTAACCTAAAGCTAAGTAGTTGGATAACAATACATGTGAAAGGGATCTAGGAGTCTTGGTAGACCACAAGCTGAACTTGAGTCAGCAGTGTGATGTGGCAGCCAAGAAAGCCAACGTGATTCTTGGTTGCATCAATAGGAGTATAGTGTCTAGAATGAGGAATGCAATGGTTCCACTCTATTCTGCTTTGGTCAGACCTCATTTGGAATACTGTGTCCAGTTCTGGGCACCTCAATTCAAGAAGGATATTGACAAGCTGGACCGTGTCCAGAGGAGGGTGACCAAAATGGCGAAGGGTCTGGAAGCCATGCCCTATGAGGAACGGCTTAGGGAGCTGGGTATGTTTAGTCTGCAGAAGAGAAGGTTAAGAGGTGACATGATAGCCATGTTTAAATACTTGAAGGGATGTCATGTCGAGGGGGGAGCGGATTCAACCTGCAGGAAAGGAGATTCCACCTGAACCTCAGGAAGAACTTTCTGACGGTCAGAGCTGTTCGGCAGTGGAATAGGCTGCCTTAGAGTGTGGTAGAGTCTCCTTCTTTGGAGGTTTTTAAGCAGAGGCTGGATGGCCATCTGTTGGGGATGCTTTGATGTGTGTTCCTCCACAGCAGGAAGTTGGACTGGATGGCCCCTGTGGTCTCTTCTAACTCTATGATTCTAAAGCTTCACTTGAGCATTTAGAAATGCAGTTTAGACTGCCCAAGAAAAGCAGCAGGCAAAATTACCAAATGAATGTACATACAGCAAATACATTTCCAACATTCCACAGATAAAAACTTGGACACGTGCAGCCAAGCTACTTCAGAGAGATTGACCAAGATGGCAAAAAGAGAAAGAACAGAGGAGGAAAATAGGAATGTAGCAACACTTTTAAGACTGATTTAAAAAAAAAAATTAACAGGAGCTTTCATAGATCAAGCCACTTCTTCATCTGCAAGAAATTAACATGGCTACTTCTTTGAAAGCAACAAAGATGGTAAAAGTTATTGATGAGGAAGAAGTCACAAGCTCAGAGAAGCTGCAATGGTTTGCTTTTCTCTGAGCCTATTGGGATTACCCTCCACCTCTACTCTCCTTCCCCCCATCGAGTTAATTCAATATAAATTATCTTTGCACTTTGAACTCAGCTTGCAGTAACTGAAGTAAGCTGAGAACAAAGGAGGAAAGTGGAAGGAGGAAAGAGAAACTGGGACATTTTAAAAGCAGCTGAAAAAATGAGGTGACAGAAGGCTAACTAGCAATCTCCCTGCTAAATTGGGACTGTTAGGGCTGAACAGGAAAAGAGTGGGATTCTGTTCTAGCCAATCCCACTGTAGCTGTTATGTCTGTTAACAACAGGCAAGGTAAACAGCAGCTGACTCCAGAATCCCTTGTTCACTATGGAAAAGCAGAGAATGTGACTTCCCCAAGGTCATCCAGCGGATTTCCATGGCTGAGTGGGGATTTGAGCCCTGCTCTCCAGAGTCGCAGTCCAGTGCTCATACCACTGCACCACACTGGGTCTTGTACATATTGTTAGTTTTGAATAAAAGGATTGCTGAGATATGTTGTTCTTATTTCCTGTGGTATAGGAATCTTTCCTGTGGTCTAGGAACCTCTTTTGCCATATTATTTCTGCCTCTGGTATCATAATTTCTGTTGAAGAAGTCACAGCCAGAAAAACATCTGTCCCGTTAACTGAGGTATATCTGTATACAAAACACAGTCCTCCCTCCACATTCATGGGTTTGACCTTTGCAAATTTGATTTTTCATGAGGCACGTGTTTGCCTCCCCCACCATTCTCCTCCTCCCATTCCCTTGCATTCCTCACCCCGGCTTGCCAGACTTGTGTTTAAAATGGACATTTTTTTTTCTTTTTGGATGAGCAACGCCCCCCACCCACTGCTGGAGATGGGTCCTCTCTGCCAGAGACTGCACATTCTGCTATGTAATTGCTGCTGATTGGTCAGGTGCTCTCTCTGCCCCTGCCCCTCTCCTCTGGGAAGAATCTCTTTTCTCAAGATGGCAACTGGAAGTAACTAGACCACCAGAAGCCAGTGCTCCTCTCTTTTCTGTCTGAGGGGAAAGTACCAGTAAGCCCTTTACCTTGTCTTTTTGTTCCTTCCCGAGATCTCTGTGGCCAGAGGCAAGGGAATGGGAGGGGGATTGCAGGGGGGAGTTATTTGTGGTTTTGCCACTTTTGTGAGGCAAACTTACAGTTGACTTACAGCAACTCTATGAATGAGAACTTCCAGTCGTCCTGTTATCTACCACCCTGTCCAGGTCTTGCAAATTCAGGCTTCCTTGAATGAATGGATCTATCTATATACAGAGAGTGGCATTCTTATAATTTTGCCTGAGTGGAAACAAAACACCTCTTTGGGTGTGACAACTCCCAGATTTCCCCATTCTGGGGATTCTAGGACCTTCATTCCAAAAAAAGGTACTTTTACAAGCTCTGAATTTTGCCTTCCTACTATAATTCAGACTTGCAAGTGTTTACTGATCACAGAACCCACTCTGCAGAAGGAATATTTGAATCAGATTCATCTTAATAAAGAACCAGATTTCGGCCCTGGGGAACAAAATCCAACTTTCTCTCAATATGTCATTTCTAAAGCAGCTGAATATTGGTGGAACCAAAGTCCTATAGCATCACAAGAGGGAGAGCTGTCATCCTAGAGGCTGAAATAAAAAAAAAAGAGGCAGATGGTGAATTGCCTGAAGCCATAAATGAAGGTGTCTCTGCTGTAAGAGAAATCTGCAGGAATAGAGAAGCATGGCAACAAAGCAGGGGGGGGGATCAAAATGAAAGACTGTATCTTCAAAAGCCAAAGTACTGAAATCACGATTGGTCACCAATAGCAACTCCATGTTGTACATGTTTACTCAGAAAGAAGCCCTACTGGTTTCACTGGGTTTCATCCTCTACCAAGCTGACTTAATAGCACAGCCCCAAAGAAAGAAAGCAGGAGTTGGAAGCTCCAGTTCTACAACAGTGTGTCAAGTTTATAGGTAAGCTATGAAGTACATTCCTTACCACTCAGTCTGTCTGTGGAATTTATTAGCCAACAGGTTTTAAACAGAGAGGGGCTTTGAATTTTGGAAAGGGGAGAGTTCCTCCATCAAGTATTCTCTTCTGTGTAGCCCTATTTCTTTTATTGAGTCTGGCACAAAGAAAAGAAATGCAACTCCCACTGAGAGCAAGTTGTATTCATGGAAGGAAACAGTTTCTTCATGCTGACTCGAGGGAAAAGACCATCATTTATAAAAGACGTGGGATTTGCAGTTTTAAACCACCACATCATACATATATCTGAGTGAACTCCAGTCAACAAGTTCATACTACAAACTATTGCTGTTGTGCACCTTCAAGTTGTTTCCAACTTACGGCAACCCTATCACAGAGGTTTCTTGGGAAGATCTGTTCAGAAGGGCTCTGGTTTCCTCTGAGGCTTACAGAGTAGGATCAGGATCACCCAGTGGGTTGACATGTTTGAGCAGGGATTCAAACTGTGCTCTCTAGAGACACAGCCCAATGCTCAACTCAGTACACTATGCTGGCACACTACAATTTGTGCAATGGAGCAAATGTTCCTCTCAAAACACAACTGCTTAAAATTAGAGCTGGGGCAAGCCATTCAGAGTGATGGTAACAATTAGTGGCCTCATTCTGCTTTGCCTTTCTCAAAGGAAAAATATGGAGGAGAAACAGAAAATGCACCCAGTGATTTGGGAGAGGAATTTATCTTCGAGGATGCTAGGCACTCCATTTTCACCACTCTGAATGACTAAGAAGACCAAGCACAGCTTGTGAGGAAATGGAGAGCAAGTTGTAAGAAAGCAACAATTGTGCCATTGCTCCATATCATCTGTTAAGTCATTAGCCTTAGTTTCCAAAATTCTGGCTTTGTGGAGCTTGAACCAACATCGCATAACTAGAATTCAAATATTTTTTGAAAATCTCTGTGGGTACCATAGCCATAGAATTACAGCTACATAGCCACCAGGACTTTCAAGAAAATATTTCAATTGACCTTTAAAGCCCTACTCATATTGGAGTCAGATTACTTGAAAGATAACCTTTCTCCATATTTACTTAACCAGATTTCAAAATCTTCTTTAGAAGCCTTTCGGCCGCTGGATTCTCAGTGTTGTAGGTTCATTTTGTTATTAGTTTGCTATTGCTAGCTAGCTAGCTTGCTTTATTTATTTCTATTATACGCTGTGTGATTTGAGGGCTTATTAAGTTGTTTTTATGATTTTTAAATACTGCTGTTAACTACACAGAGCTATTACTACACCCTACATCCCCATTCTGTAGGATGTGCTATTTTCATAATTGAACATATTTATGGTTGGAAAACACAGTCAAAGTCATGCTGGCCAGAAGAGTGCCAGGTCAGGATGACCTCAGACATGGTCAGGTCATCAATCTTATCCTATGGAGACCATCGCTATTCACCCTGCCTGACCAAGACATTACGAGATTGCCATGACTCCCATCAATGTTTTGTCACCTGGAGTTAAAACAATCAGCCCATTGGTTCCTTTGTCAATCCCATGAGAAAGCAATTACCACTTTGTCTATACACTCCCCTTCAGGGTAGGAAATAGAGTATATAAACCCGAGCTTCAGCCAAACCAACTTGTAGTACATTGGTTGCATTGACACTGCACATGGTGCGCCAGATCTCTGTTCCTCTGTGCTATCTTCAGACTTGCTGTCCTAGCCACTCTGCTTCCACCTTTAGGACTGGTAACCATTACCCTGTCCACCCCAGCTCTCTCTATCCAACCTTTCGTGCCTCACTTTTTGATAGCCTTGTATGGTTCTTAAGAGCATCTGATTTCTTATGTGTTTGTCAATCCAAATAAAACACTCTAACTTTTAACTGGAGTCCTCTCTACAGTTAGTACTGGTATACACAGAAAAGATCCTGCCGTTACCCTGCTCTCACAGGCCTCCTTTGAGCAATAATTCCCCCAAATTATAAGGAGAGGCTGGCATTGCAAGTGGACCCCAACATCCCCTACTTCTTAGGGTAACAGAGCACATTTTTAAATGGGCAGTATATAAATATGATATTTCAGGGGGATTATAAAGATTGCTTGCCCAGTTAGAGTGAAGGCAAGAACTAATACCCCCATCCTGTGTTACTTATATAATATCAGCACACAGCCAAACTGAATAGGTTTTCTGGATCTGTAATAATGTCAGGAAGCCTATTCAGAGTGAGGGCAATGCTTCTTGCCCACTAACAAGAGTTCAGGACACCAACAGATATTATGACACTATCTCATCTGGTTAGACAGAAGGGCTTTTTAAAAAAGTGATGCTAAAGTACATATAATAGAAGAAAGAGCTTCACAAAATATTCAATGTGAGAAGCTATAACATCCCTTCTGCTCTTAAAATGTCTGTAGCAAAAATCTGGTATAACCCTAGGGGGAAACAAAATGCAAGGCTTCTGTTTTCAATGGCAGCTTCATGCTCACTGCACATGCTGTTCTCATCTCAGTACTTAGTACACCGATAACTAAACAATTTGTGTCTCATACATTCTTCTGAGGGTTGCTAGCTTGTGCAGCCTAGGGGGTTTTGTGGGCCTGTAAAAATGCAGTAGCCGTGAAGCTGTGCAACACACAGCCACTTCGCTAAACTGTTAAATCATTTTATAACTGAGCAAAAATGCAGAGCCACTTGCCAAGAAACTCAAAAACATGCAAGCTTGCAATTCAGCCGCACATTAAGATTGGGCTGTTAGTTTTCTAACAAACAGTGCCAGGCAAGATGTCTATAATTCACAGTGGCCACTGTGCAGAGAATATTCCCTGGCTTCAGCTCAAGTTTCTTGCCTTTGTGGGTTGGCTTCTGATGAGTATTTATAGGGGAGCAGAAAAGAAGAAAACTTGAACATACTCATTGTTACAATGTTCAGTGAAGAAAAAAGCACATCGCTAGACAGTAGATGAACAAAAGTTTGAACAACACTTTTTTTAAAATTTAAAATAAAAGCCTATATGAGAATCTGTGCCTCAGCACAGATTCGAACAAGCCTACTTTGTAAGAAGCACTGGTTCCCCACTTCCAATAATAGAATAGAATGGTTGGGCTCTGAAGAGCTCTTTTGCACAGCTAGTGTGGTATATTGTTTAGAGCATTAGAAAGGTTAGGATTCAAATCATCATTTAGCCAAGCATTAAGGAAATTTTGACCCCCACCAAAAAAAAAAGTGTTTTTGACTTGCGGGAGATACAGTTCAAAATATATGGCAAGGCAAAGGTTCCCCAGTCCCAAGGGAACAGCCATTACGCTCCTTCTCAAGCTAACTTGTTGGCAGTTGCAGCTTTTGTTGTGATGTGTCTTACGGTGACTCTGTCCTAAATAAATAAATAAATAACCTTACCAAAAGAGGGGAAGTTTTATTTATTTTACATGTTTTCCACAGCGTATTTGCATATTTCTGCCTACAGCAAACAGCACACAAAAATGGAAAGTTTGTCTTGGAAACACTGACTAGCAAAATTAGGAGCACTGCCTGTGTCTTCTGTGTCTTTGTGATCTGGCTAGCCCGCGTGGAATGGCTACATTTGCAACACCCGTTGTATCTGTTCTTCTGCCTTAAGGTTTCTTTTGCTCTGTTTTATACCCTCCAACACTGCTGGATAGAAACTGGAATGCATGAAGCTAGCAATATCAGAATTGCATACCAAACTAAAAATACCAGGAATCCATAAGACAGAGCCAGGATGGTAAGGACAGTATCAAACTGCTAGAACTCTCTAGCGAATCTATCATCTTGAATGGCCCACACTAATACATACCCTCCAACATTTCGTAGATGAAAACTAGGAGACGTGTGGCCAGGCAACATCAGAGTGCCTGAGCCTACTAAGAAAGACAAGATTCTATCCCTTCCTGTCCTCTCTATTCTAATGTATTAATAGAGCTCAACTCCCCTTTTGCACTTTGAACTGAGCTTCCAACAATTGAAGTGAGGTGAGGAGAAAAGCAGGGGAGTGGGAGGAGGATAGAAACTGGGACATTTGAAAAGCAGCTGAAAACATTGGAGGATAGAGGATTAATCAGAAGTGTCCCTGCCAAATCTGGACAATTGGAAGGTATTGTGCTTGCCTCATACTCGTTTCCATGGGTCAATATTTCTGTCCCCTTGCAGAGAGTACATTCCACCATCATGGCTATTAGGTAATAAAGCCCAGCCAGAAAAGAGAGGAATCATCACAGTTCACACATTCCCTGTGTGCAGAGATTGCCTTTAGGAGTATTTCATAACCCAGTGCTATGAAAGCCCTGTAGGAGAGAAAAAAGTCTTGCAGCCCCAGCTCCCTGGATCAGCAATTAATTAGAGTTCAGATTCGAGTTAATTTGAGTTCAGATTCCCTTGTTTTGAAATGAGTTTAAATGAGGACACCGGAAGTGGCAGCTCCTACAGATAGCAAACAGATGAGCAGAATCAAGGATCTTTATAGACGAAATGATGAACAGATATTGGGGGAAACTGATGTTTCATTAAAACCCATAATGGAGGTTGACATTTCTGTCGGGCAAGGCCTCTATGCTATGGAGTGGGAGAGAATAGCTAACTTGCATCTAGGGGTGTGTAAGGTCGCCATACTACTGAGATTTAAATGCTGAATACAAGTCCTGAAAAATTCTACCTTTCCATTCCCGAATTTCTCACCTTCCGTTCTTCTACTCCCCTTACTTCCCAGCTCTGCCATTAACCAGAACACGGCAGTGCTGAAAAACCGTGTTCGGAATATTGAGGGGTCTTGCTGTGCGAATGGTGTCCCAGATAACTGACCTCAGCACCAGGAAGGATAAGACTTCCCTCCTCCTGTCTCCCTAGCTTTGAAGGATAAGTCACAGATTGTAACTGGTCCCGATTTTGAAAAGTGGGTAACTGGCCCTTACCGAATGAGCTTCATGGTTCAGTGGAGACTAAAACCCAGAACAAAGTGGCTGCTCCTAAGCTGTGGAATTTCCTTCCATGGGAAATTTGGCTGGCCCCCTCCCTCTTGTCTTTCCAGCAGACAAAAACCTTTTTATTTAGGCATGTTTTTTTGTTTTTAACTTGTTGTGGCAGATGGAGCTTTTAACGGTGGGGGGGTATCACATCTACATTTCATTTTTTTAAAAAAAATGTCTTCAAAACTGTTTTCATCTTGTGTTATTTTAAACAGGATTTAGATTTAATTGCTTTTCTAAACTTTAACATTAATGGTTTTTAGTTGTACTTTATTTTATATGGTTGTAAGTTGCCTTGAATCTTGTGTTGTGAGAAAGGTGGGATATAAACTTAATTTGTGTATTCATTCATTGAGTCTACCTAATACCAGTTCAATAACCTAACCACTACAAAACACACCCTTTTCTTAGCAAGGGTTCAGTCAATGACTTACCACTCTAATCCTGGGAACTGTAGTTGGAGTCTCCTTTTGCTTAAAGAAATTAATTGTGCATGACTCAAACTACAACTCCCAGGATAAAGGTAACAGGTCAGGAGCCCCCCAGACCCAGACCTGCGATTTCAAGGTCAAAATCTGAGACCTAAGGATGCCTTTGTTGAAGACATAGAAGGTGAATCCCCAAGTAACAAATACAATGTCTGGGATCCTGTTGCTTATTCCCAATTAAAACAGACCCAACCGCAATTCAGCCGTTAATTGAATGAGTCTATTCTAGTTCAGAATAACAAACAGGATTCCAACCATGATGTTTGGTTATTTGAAATCATACACTCAGAGAAACTGTGGTTAGCACATAGAATCATAGAATCATAGAAATGTAGAGTTGGAAGAGACCACACGGGCCATCCAGTCCAACCCCCTGCCATGCAGGAACACTCTCAAAGCACTCCCGACAGATGGCCATCCAGCCTCTGCTTAAAAACCTCCAAAGAAGGAGACTCCACCACACTCCGAGGCAGCATATTCCACTGCCGGACAGCCCTGACTGTCAGGAAGTTCTTCCTGAGGTTCAGGTGGAATCTCCTTTCCTGCAGCTTGAATCCATTGCTCCTTGTCCTGGTCTCTGGAGCAGCAGAAAACACCTAATGACATCATCAGGACCCACCTGGTATGTCATCAACAGGAGTCATCACTAGTATAGCTGCCAGGTTGGCTAGAAAATGGGACTCTTGTAACTTTAAGCCCAAACGGACAGAGATGCAGGATGAGGTACCATAAAACTCTGTGAAGCCTGGTAACTGTATCTATCTAGTGAAGATGTAATTCTTCACCAAGTTTCTTTATAAAGGAAGCAACAAGTGATTTCAACAATTTTCTTCCCCCTGTGAGAAAGTTTTCAAAAACCAAACTATTCTTAAAGCCTATTTGCAAATCAGGTCTTATTCTGAGCAAAATTTGCACATATTTGTTTTGCTCAAAGGACAGCATTTTCTGCAAAGAAAACAATATTTCTACATGGAAATATTATTTCCTGCACAAAAATGGTATTTCCTGCACAAAGCATACTGCTTTTGGCACAAAACAACCACATGTGGATTTTATACAGAATAAGCCCTGAGCTGTGAAAATTCTCATCAGTCCAGCATTCTTCTCATCACAGTTTCTCAACACTCAAAAAAAGAAAAAAAAAACCACATGTTTTTCAACCATCTTCCAAATATTTTTAAATATTCTGAATATTCTTTTTGACTATACCTAACACGGGTTTTACTTCTCTGGTGGAGTGAATGAGGAGAGAGTGTGGAGGTGCTGATGACAAGAACAGAGCTGTCTCTTCTCTGTTCCTCTCCTTCCATTCTCCATTGGGGAGGCAAATATTGAGTTAGAAAATAATGACTGCAGCTGAAAGTTTGAGATTGAGAGGTAAGAGAAAACAAGTATCTTTGCCTAGCTTCATAGACTTTTAAGGTACTTAAGGTCAGTGATGTCAACTCAAGTCAACTGACTTGGACTCAAGTCAGACTCAAGTCACTTCAGCTACTTGACTTGGCAATAAATGACACACTGACTCAACTCAAATTGTGACTTGTATATTTTTAGTGACTGACTTGCTGCCCTCGGTTCAGTAAAATAACACATTCATCTAGAAGCCTTACAACTTTGAACAATGCTTCCATCTCTTTTTGCCTAGATGACGATCTGTCTCAAACCCAAAGCTTGGGCCATTTCTCAGAGAGAACAACAAATGGGTTAGGCAAATGGCTTGAAGCAGGGTTGAGGTCTGCTTGGCAGCCTGTTCCCACTGCATATCAGAGGACCTTCTGAAACTTTTCCTAACAGCAAAAGTCAAGACTTGATCAGGAAAAGA
The DNA here is from genome assembly GCA_030412105.1 of Cyclura pinguis. Lineage (NCBI taxonomy): Eukaryota > Metazoa > Chordata > Lepidosauria > Squamata > Iguanidae > Cyclura > Cyclura pinguis. The sequence goes on along the minus strand of CM059601.1, from coordinate 278,310,854 downwards.
TCCTTCTTTCTAAAGCCTTTGAAGCTGCAGGAATGGGGAGTAAGGAGGACCATTTCAGAAACTGCTTCCCAGACTTGAAACTTGATTTGAATGTATCTTGCAAGGACTTGAGACTTGACTTGAGACTTGGAGTAAAAGATTTAAATACATCACTACTTAAGGTACTTCCATAAATCTCCATGACGACTAGGGAACTGTCGTTCCCCAAAATAACTTCTCTACACTCTCTAAGACCTTGTGGATTCCCTTGGATAACTTCAGAATTAAAAACATGGATGTTCCTCTACTTCCCCCTTCTTCAGCTTCTCCTTGCAAGTTTGACAAGCAGCAGTAGAATATTTCATATTTCACTATCATGGAACCAAATAGGCTTTTTTCTTCCCAACCCAGACCATCACCAAGGGCATGTTCAGCAAAGCCTAGCAAAATCCTTGCACTGTAGAAATGTTAAATGTTAGCTGTGAATAGAGTGTGATGGAATCTTTGGCACATATGGTACTGGCACTCAGGGGCTACAGCTAGAGATGTTCCTGGCTCAGAAGCATACCGAAAAAAGTTTATAATTTTCATCTCACATCTGAGATCAGTGCTGCAGCTGTATGAGCATCTCCATCTGAAAATACAAACACAAGTGTCATTTGACAGTGGAATATGCTGCTTCATAGTGTGGTGAACTCAGCTTCTTTGGAGGTTTTTAAACAGAGGCTGGATGGCCATTTGCTGGGGGTCGCTTTGAGTGTATGTTCCCGCATGGAAGGGAGTTAGACTCAATGGCCATTGTGGTCTCTTCCAATTCTATGATTCTATGAAATGTTCCTTGTCCCTTCTCATTAGGTAAGTGAGAAGGAATAATCTCATTTCATCTTGATCTAGAAATGACCACTTATGAAAGATTTCTGCCTTCATTTCCAAACTGAGAAATATGTTTCTCACACACACTCACACACACACACACACACACACACACACACCCCACTGTGTTTGTCTGAATAACAAGCTATGAGCAAACTGCTTAATGACACCATTGGGGGCTGCTCCTAGGTCTCAGGTTTTGGCCCAGAAATCCCAAGGCCTGGGAGAATTTTGAATTGACAACTCTACACCAAGTGCTCTGAGCCACTGAGTCCACCTGAGCCACCAATGACGGAGATGGATCTAGAATACTCCCATACTACACTATGTCTGTTTCTATTTTTCTCCAATTGTATGCATTTTAGATATCTGTGTTTTAAGATATGCACATTGTTTCATGTGGTGCTTCCTTTTCTCCCAAACGCTCTCTAAACTTCACATGGTAAAGTTTGTTTCTCCTCGTCACAAGTCTCAGGAGGGGAGGTATAAAAAGGCCATTTTAGGATCATAGAATCATAAAGCTGGAAGAGACCACAAGGGCCATCAAATCCAACCCCATTCTGCCACGCAGGAATGCATAATCAAAGTATTCCCAACAGCCATCCAGCCTTTGTTTAAAAACCTCCAAAAGAGACTCCACCACACTCCAAGACAGTGTATTCCACTGTTGAACTGCTCTTACTATCAAGAAGTTCTTCCTAATGTTTAGATGGACTCTCTTTCCCTGAAGTTTGAACCCATTGCTCCATGTCCTAGTGCCTGGAGCAGCAGAAAATAGGCTTGCTCCTTCTTCCATATCACATCCCTTCAAAATTTTAGATTTGTTGCAGTGAGCCTTCAAGGTATTTCTTACTTACGATAATCCTAAGGTGAACCTTTCACAGGGTTTTCCTGACAGAATTTGTTTGCCTTCCTCTGAGGCTGAGAGATTAAGACTTGCCCAAGGTCATCCAGTGGGTTTCCATGGCTGAGTGGGGATTCAAACCCTGGTCTCCCAAAGTCCTAGCCTAACATTCAAACCATTACACCATGATGGCTCTTAGGTAAGACTGTCTAACAGAATTTGTTTCCATCCCTAAACCATTGGGAAGACTCTGTGATACCAGTCCTAGAGCAGGGGGTCCTACCTGGAGACAAGTTGAAATGTAATCAATAATCAGATGAATAATCAGATGCATTCAGATTTCCCACACATACTAGCTCCAGATCATCCCAGGAGTAGAAACGAAAATTGACTCTAAGCCAAAGCTTAGAAAGCAGAAACCTGCTGGGTATTCTGCCAACACAAAATTGATCAGCTAGCACAAAATCTTGCTAAGACATGGGGTCAATTGTTTTGGCCTAACCTCACAATAAAGTAAACAGAATAGAGCAGAACAAACCTGATCTTTTAATCCTAGGGAATTCCAGGTATACATAATCTGCATTTCTATAAAACTTGACAACAACACACTTCAAGGGTAAGAGGGGAAATTCATCTGAAAGAGCATCATCAGTGCAAACACTTTCCTTAATTTGGATCAAGTTGCATCAGCAAGACACACTTCTGTGGATGTAGCATATCTTGATTTCAGTAAGGCCTTTGACAAAGTTCCACATGACATTCTTGCAAAGAAGCTAGTACAATGTGGGCTGGACAGAGCTACTGTCAGGTGGATCTGTAACTGGTTGACTGACCGTTCCCAAAGGGTGCTCACCAATGGCTGCTTTTCATCCTGGAGAGAAGTGACTAGCGGGGTGCCACAGGGTTCTGTCCTGGGCCCAGTGCTGTTCAATATTTTCATCAATGACTTGGATGAAGGAATAGAGGGCATGCTCATCAAATTTGCAGATGACACCAAATTGGGAGGGGTTGCTAATATGCCAGAGGACAGGATCAAAATTCAAAATGACCTGGACAGATTGGAGAGCTGGGCCAAGGCTAACAAAATGAAATTCAACAGAGAGAAGTGTAAGGTCCTACACTTAGGTAGAAAAAATGGAATGCTGAAATATAGGATGGGGGACACGTGGCTGGATGGCAGTACGTGTGAAAGGGATCTAGGAGTCTTAATAGACCACAAGCTGAACATGAGTCAGCAATGTGATGCGGTAGCCAAGAAAGCCAATGCAATTCTCGGCTGCATCAATAGGAGTATGGTGTCTAGATCGAGGGAGGTACTGGTACCACTCTACTCTGCTTTGGTTAGACCTCATCTTGAATACTGTGTCGAGTTCTGGGCACCCCAATTCAAGAAGGACATGGTCAAGCTGGAGCAGGTCCAGAGGAGGGCGACCAAAATGGTGAAGGGCCTGGAAGCCAAGCCCTATGAGGATAGACTTAGAGAGCTGGGTATGTTTAGTCTGCAGAAGAGAAGGTTAAGAGGGGACATGATAGCTCTGTTTAAATATTTGAAGGGATGCCATGTAGAGGAGGGAGAGGGCTTGTTTTCTGCCACTCCAGAGACCAGGACAAGGAGCAATGGATTCAAGCTGCAGGAAAGGAGATTCCACCTGAACCTCAGGAAGAACTTCCTGACAGTCAGGGCTGTCCGGCAGTGGAATATGCTGCCTCGGAGTGTGGTGGAATTTCCTTCTTTGGAGGTTTTTAAGCAGAGGCTGGATGGCCATCTGTCGGGAGTGCTTTGAGAGTGTTCCTGCATGGCAGGGGGTTGGACTGGATGGCCCGTGTGGTCTCTTCCAACTCTACATTTCTATGATTCTATGATTCTATGATTCTAAACCAAACTTGTACAACCTTGTATAAGCCTGGTTTTCAGTTGGCTGCATGGCTACAAGAGGTTGAGTCTAGCATATCCAAAGGGCACCAGGGACACTTTCACATAACACAACTGTAGCACTATGATTCCACTTTAAATCCTGTGACTGTATCCTATGGAATCCTGGGACTTGTAGTCTGGTGAGGCACTAGAATTCTAAATGCCTTCCCTTAATTGCCAATCCCAGGATTCCATAGTGTAGAGTCGTGGCAATTAAAGTGGAATCATGGTGCTATAACTGCATTAGTATGAAAGGGCACTGGTTAGAAAAGGCTGCTCTAAAGAGTGACCACCCAGTAGAAGTCAAGTTTTTAGTTTAACTTGACCACTGTGCATAATCTGCTCGCAAACTGACCATTTCATTGAACATTAGGATACTGGAACAGAAGTTACCTGCATATACATGTTCAGGACACAATCCTTCCTTGCAGATATCATCATCACGACAAGCCAAATGCCCATTTTCAAAGAGGCAGAATGAATACTGCAGTTGCTTTTGAGTTCTTTGGTAAAAATCCCACTGTTATCCTATACTCACAGAGACTGAAATTCTGCATCATCTGGAACTCTGCCATCATCCTCTCCCTGTATGAAGAACTCACCTTCCTCCTACAGTTCCCTGCATCATGGCCATTTAGTGGCCCAGGGAGGGCAGGGGGCAGCCAAGGACAATCTGGTTATATCCCTACAGCAAGGAACACACCACAGACACATTCTCCAGCACCTCTTGTGGGTCTTTCAGAGGTCCAGAGGTGCTGCCTGCCTGTTGTCAGGCAATGGCCAGGATATTCAGCAGGCAAATGGATACAGCTTAGCAGTCCAATAAATCTTGCCTTGGTCAGGGTGAAGGCAAGCAGGCAGATGCTGAGCAGGCAGTCTGTGGCACGCACACACAAAGGCAAGGATCAGCAAACACACACACATTATTTCTGGAGCCAAGCCACTACCCTCTGTCTTTCTTAAGAAGGCTGGAGCCAGCTGGCTCTCATCCCAGCCTGATTAGCTCCTCATGTGCTTGTGTCTGCTTGTCCTCCTTCAAGGCTCACCTGGAGAAGCTGACTTCCGGCCCATGACATAGTCCAGCCCTCAACCCACTACACCAAACTGGTTCTCAGAAAAGGATATAGGCAGGCATAATTCAACAGGATCTTCATTTCACTGAGTTCTCATCATTCTACTATTACTTTGCTTCAATATTTTGAAGGAGCAATTCTGATGGAACAGAATCTTCTACAACATCTGAGGGCAGCACGCTAGCTGAGGAAACCATCTGGAATACAGAACTCTACCGTCCAGTATCTGTCCTCCACCTGCTCTCTCTTATCCTCTACCTGAGGTTGCCACCTCATTCTGCCCCATTGCTATGGCTAGCCCTGTATCACATCAAAGGAAACGGGGCTAGTATAACTTAATCAATCAGAGAGAGAGACCTGAATAGGGATAATAGATGTGGACTATTCTGCAAAGTGACGTGCTAGCACAGAGAAGAATTGACAGCTACTATACACAGACAAATATTTTAATACTTTCCCATCAGCATCCCTGTTTACTATGTGGAAGCCAAGCACTGCATATTATAAAAAAAAACCCAATGTAGATGGGGGGGGGGGCAAAGCCAAAGAAAGAAGAAATGCTAAAAGCAAAGACCTGAAGTTCAAAAGAGCACCCACCCAGACTGCCCAAGCAGGCAACCAATTATGCAAACTAATCTAACTGTGAGAAATTCCTGCCTGACCCCAAAGCTAATGAAGTTTATTACAGCAAACCAGGCAAACAATGAATATGACAATTACTATCCTCAATCAAACCAAGCCAAATATATGGAAATGAAATGTTTTTGACTTACCTTTTTTTCCCAAAAGCTATTGCTTGCCATTGATTTATAACATGCAGACATGATGCATTTAAAAAAAAAGTGCACACAAATGCCCCAACACAAGTTCTTAATAATTCACACAGTTCTCCAGTTAAAGCATGATGATAGATAGATAGATAGATAGATAGATAGATAGATAGATAGATAGATAGATGGATGGATGGATGGATGGATGGATGGATGGATGGATGGATGGACGGACGGACGGACGGACAGAAATAAAAGAGACCTTCACTCCTACCACTTTCTGAAACTTCAGATGCATAAGTTCTCTTATCAACATGGCACAGAATTTATCCTTGGGATTACAATGGATACAAAGGGAATAAGCAAACAAACAAACAACCCCAAAAGGAATTTTCTATCCAGAAATGCAGACAGAACAGAAATAACAAACACACACTACCACAGACAAGTAATGGTGTTCAATGATTTATCAAATACTATTTGATATTCTCAGAGGTTCACTTTGCACAATCTGATGCATCTGCCAGTGTTTCTTCTGACTTTCATCATGACTCAGATGCAACCTTAAATCAACAAGTCCTGTTCTGCACAAACAGGGAGCCAAGATATTACACAGTGCAAACACATCCATGCTTGCCTCTATGCCTCAAAGAGTTCCATGGGGTCAATGCCCAAATAACTATGCACAGAATGGTAGCCTAACAACGCTGCATAGATATTAAATATCACTGTGTTTGGTGAGGCTTCCTCCTAAGGGTCTTTTTCCCTTAGTATCTCTGGTTGGCTTGCACCTACATTTCACTGTAGATTCTATCCATGTCTGTACAACTGAAGGACAATTTAAACAGTTGGAAAATACTATTTGTGCTTCAGGGACCACAAGTTTGCAATCTTGACCAGGAAGCTAAAGCAACCAGCAGCCAAGCATTTCAGCTCAGAACATCACAGCCTGCCAGTTTTGTCCTTGTTTGGTAATGAGTTGCTGCATCTTTCAGGTATTTTGGGCAAAAGGGGAAATTCTGGCTTTATAGACTGAAGACCCTAACACTATATGGCCTCAATATAGAGGATAATCCGTTATCCACTGAAGAATGCTGAAAAAGTGTGCTCTAAACTGCCACACTCAGTTTCACCTTTAGCAACTTAAGGAGGCAGAAGCTGAAACGGTTTGTTCATTTCATATATATATGTTTGTTCCGTTTGTTAATTGCTATATATTAGAGGGGAAAAAAACTCTTACACAGCAGGGAGAAATTGGTTCTTTCGTGGCTTCCACCCAGCCAGCAAGAGCTTGGCAGTTTTTGGATTGATTTGCAGCTCTGGTCTTTAAGTGGCTTGTCCTTCAGTCTCCTTCCCCTGAGAACTGCTTTTTTAAAACTATGCCAACCATAGCAAATGCCTACGGGTAGTATGTTATTTTTGGCAGCTTTCAAGTAGGCATGCCATGTTTAAATTAGCCCTTCAATGTGGTATGTTCATCATGTAATGGGAAAGAGATGGTCCAAATGCCACTGATTAACCAAAGCCTGTTCACCTTTATCACAACACTTATTAAGTGAAACAAATCAGATTGTTTAAAATAAATGTTTTAAAGGTTCCACATTTGTAGGCTTCAAATCTGATATTATACAGAATTTCCACTTTGATCATGAGGTTTGGTTTACACTTAATGGAAGAAAAGCAAAACTTAGGTGTTTGTTTTCCGGGCTAGATTTCTAAACAGGCCTGTGCAGTTTCCAAATTGTAATATTAATTTTTGGACTTTTGCAAACAAATCCCACACATGTTTGGAATCACAGAATCATAGAGTTTGATAGGGTCAACACCCTATCAAGCACCCAACATCATATTTAGACAGAAATAATCTTGCTGAGTTCAATGGGACATCCTCCTGGCTATGTGTTCCTAGGATTTCAGCCATAGAAAATATGGATTTTCAGTCAACAATTTGAAATGCAAATCTCATTCAGATGAGCAAAAAAAAAGAAAAAAGAAGAAAACAGGACAGCACCACAGAGTATCATTCTCTTCCTCTGAGCTCATAATAACTATCACCAAGGAAGCATCTGCCAAACGTTTTTTGACGTTATTTCCAACCACACAATAACATACTAGCACTCCACACACAGCAACCTTCTGGAGGCTGTAAACATATAAAGAAGGATACACAACCAGAACAAGAGCAGTGTTGTAAAAGCTAAGCTTCAAACAGAGCTCATGCAGATCAGAGAGCGCAATTCTTTTCGTACTTCTTTCAGAAGTCCATCAAACAGTCCAATATTACATTCTTGAATTTGTCTCTAGTGCATGGACAGCTCCTTCATTCTCTCAAATCTTTGCACACAAAGAAAGAGGCACAGACTTACAGAAGAATGCTGGATTGGTATCCATCCAGGCGATTCGACAGAACATTTGTGGGCCGGGCATCTGGTATGGCTCTGCTGCAGACAAGTAAACAAAAGGGAGATGTGTGTTAGATAACCTATGCACTGCAACAAATTGCTCGAAATTGACTCCAATGGAGCGGTCTTCAAGAAGGAACTGTAAACTCAGTGATAAAGCACATAGCTAGCATGAAAATGACCTCAAATTTAAATCCTGGCACTGCCAAAGTTTACTGAGCTAAGACAGATATCCACCCACTGTCAATCGAAGCCTAGTTTACCAACCCAGACAGACCATTGCTCTCACTTGGAATGTCCACAAATGTGAAAGAAATCTAGAATCATCGGCTTGGATGGTACCCCAAAGGCCACCTAGCCCAATCCAATTAAAAAACTACAATGAGGGAGCATTCAACATCTTCTAGGGTAGTGTATTCCACTGTCAAACAGCTCTTGCCTTCAGGAAGTTCTTCTTAATGTTTAGTTGGGATCTCTGTTCTTATCATTTGAATCCATTTGGTTCAGTTCCTATCCTCTGAGTAGCAATAAACAAGCTCATTTCATCTTCTGCTTGACAGCCCTCTCGATATGATTGACTGACTGATAGATTGATTGATTAAACTATTTATATCCAGCTCTCTACCTGAAGATCTCAGAGTGGCATGCACTAAAATCAACCTAACTTAAACAACATAAAAATAAAAGAATATTTAAAGGATAAAAAAACAGATTAAAGAATTCCACAAGTTTAAAAGACAGAGTAAAACTGGTAAAAATAGTTTACAGTGATTTAAAACCATGTACATGTGAGGGTTTGTGTGAAACCCATTTGGCCCCAAAGGGAACGGGTCTGGAGCACAGAAAGCAAAGTGCACGCTGCCTTTTTCCCCACCCCACCCTACCCTCTTACATTTTGTCTTGGCGTAAGTTCGCAGTGCTTGGGCCAGAAGCAAGGGAATAAGAGGGCAGAAGAAAAGTGTGCATGTGCCCCCCCCATCATTCCCTTCCCTTTTGCCTGGGCCCCCCAGCTTCTTTTTCAGCACTGGCAAAACACAAGGAATGGGAGGAGGAGAAGGGGTGAGATATGGACATATTCTCAATAATCAAATTTGTGAAGGTCAGACCTTTGAATGTGGAGAGGATACTGTATTCTACACTAGCTGCAGCTTATGAGTCTTCTTCAAGGGCAATTCCATGTAGAGCAAACTACAACAATCTAATCAGGATTGCATGGACTACTGTGGCTAGATTATCTCTATCCAGTAAAGGTGGTAGTTGGTGCGCCAGTTGAACCTGGAGCTATGCACTCCAAGCCCCGCAATCCACTTGGGCCTCCAACGACAAGAATGAATCTAAGAGCACCCCCAAGCTCAATCCCTGCTCCTTTAGGAGAATATGCCCTCTAGTTCTGCACAAAAATATGTGTGTTGAGGAACTTTTTTACATGAGAAGAAATGCCTTTTCTCATTAAAAATACACAATATTTTCATGAAAAGAATGGGGGGTTTTGTGCAAAACCCCACCACCTTCATATAAATATCCCCTTGTATTTCTGCATAGAATAATTTTCCTGAAAAACTTCAGGGTATGTGAATATCATGCGAAAACGGTGCTGCCCAGTCCAAGTCTGATTTAAAGAACCGCTAGGAGGAAGACCAACAGGGATGTGAACGTTTCTATTTAGCACTTGAAAAAAGTAAGGCCATTTCCGCACTAGCCTGTTATAGTGCGATGATTCCACTTTCAACTTCCTCTGGAATCCTGGGGTTTGCAGTTTCGGGAGGGGTGGCCTGGTCCCTCTCGAAACTGCAAACCCCAGGATTCCAGAGGATGTTGAAAGTGGAATCATCGCGCTATAACAGGCTAGTGCGGAAATGGTCTAAGAGTTAGGACACACTTTGTTAAAATCACTGTAACTATTTCTAAGCAAGTATTTATACATACTGACCAAGATCCTCTTGTCTATCTACACCAATATAAGTACAAGCTGAGATTGCAGGAGCAACATGGTAGTAACAGCCATTTTAAAAAAGTCATTACAGCACAGGCAACTTTACAAACCAATCTTCCTCAAGCAGGTTTAGCTCTGAGGATGCTTCTCTCCTACTCACTTACTGTCTAAAGTCTGGCACTGGAGAAATAGGCTGCTTGGATCCATTAGCCTTTGTCCTTAACCACGATCACAAAGAATCTGCTTTTCTTCTTTGGCAGCACTATGAAACCTGAGTAAAAGTTCACTATGCTAATATGATGGACCACTACACTAGCACAGTGTATCAATAGCATCCCAGCCTGTAACTTATTTTTTAAGAAAAATGAGTAGAATGACATGGTGATGCCATTCGTAACTTAGGATATCCAGAGGCCTGGATCCTGTTGGTATCTTATGTACACAAAAGTTCTCCCAAGGAAGTGGCTGGACAATGTTATCCAATGTACAACACCCACGCTCAGTTCAAGTTGCAGAAGCAAAACTCCACATGCGGTACTAGGATTACCAGCTCTCACGACCCAGCCCTGAGCTGCAAGGCATAGTCCTCATTCACCAGTCCTAGGGGGAGGAATCTCAGGGTGAGAGCATTGTCTTGAAAGTGTGTGTGTGTGTGTGTGTGTGTGTGTGTGTGTGTGTGTCTCCCCATGTATACACATACATATTAATGTGTGCTGCTGCCCTTCCTTGCTGTAGACTGATTTGGAATAGTTGCTGAAGACATTCCAGAGACTCCACCAGCCCCACATCCTCTTCTCCTTCCTTTCTCTCTCAAACATCACTACAGACCATCCTTGGATGCTTCTGACTAGAGCCTTTTCAAATTACAGAATTACAGGCCATTTCCGTATTACACTGTTCCACTGCTATTATTCCACTTTCAACATCCTGTGGAATTCTGGGGTTTGTAGTTTATGGAGGCCAAAGAGCTCTCTGGTTGAGAATTCTAAAGGCCCCTCCCTAAACTGCAAACCCCAGGATTCCTCAGGATGTTGACAGTGGAATAATCACACTACAAAAGTGTAGGGTAGAAATGGCCACAGTATTATGATTCCAGTTTAACTGCCCTTGGCAACATCCTATGGAATCCTGAGGTCTGCCATTTGGAAAACGCTATGAAATTCATGAGGTCACCAAAAGTCAACATGCAATTCGAACGCACATGCATGCATACATGTACACACACATACACATTTAAAATGTTCAGCTATTGGTTCCCAAACTACAAACCCTGCAGGATTCCACAAGATGCAGCCATGGCAGTTCAAGTGGAATCAGAGTATTGTAACAGCATAGTGTGGACAGTCCTCTGGCAGCCCTATGCTGTGCCCTTGTTCTTACGGACACACCTTCTCTGCCCCCTGCTGAAACTGGTAGTAGTACTCTTTCCACTGTGTATTTCTTTGTACACTTAGTGGCACCACCGAACACAAGGGTCACATCGTATAACCAATGCATAACTGCGTCTGTGGAGATTTACACTATGCAACTTCAAAGTAAAGAAAGTCAGTGTTGTGTAGTGGTTTGGACAAGGACTCTGGGAGGCCAGGGTTCAAAGCCCTACTCAGCCATGGAATCCCACTGGATGATCTTGGACAAGTCACACTTTCTCAGCCTCAGAGGAAGACAATCCCTTCTGAAGAATTCTTGCCCCCCCTCAAAAAAAACATGATAGGTTCACATTAGGGCCACCATAAGTTGAAAATGACTTGAAGTCACACAACCACAACCCCAAGGTAAAACCTTGGACAAAGAATCATGGCTCAGGTATGAATGGTTTCAGCACGTCATTATAGTTCTTTTTCTTTAGAGCAATTTTCTAAGTTCTATTTCCGACTGTGCCCTGGGGCAGTATTCCCTTCTCACCGGTATGCCTTCTCCATTATGAATGATCACTTCTCGGCTGTAAATATTTCCAAGCCAACTTATGTGCGCAGGAGGGAAAATGTGAATTGTATACTAATAACCTTATTCTATACTCCCTCCCTTCCTTCCTCCAAGCTGATACAGTTTGTTATTCTCACAATTTGTTAATATGTGATAATCTGGCACCCAAGAGAGAGAAGGGTTAATTTAACGTCTGGCTTCCTGCAGGGCTGTATGATTTTTTACTCAAGGGTTTCCGAGCAGATCATCTCCCTTGGCATTTTTTTGTGATTCAATTATGCTTGTGCAAAGACTCTACACCGGCTGAAATTAACAGAATCGAGGCTGGGTTCAGGTTCGCTGAATTGTAAAAGCTCCATATAATTTGCTTCTGTGTTTTAATTATTCCGTAAGCTACCCTGCATGGCCGAGGAGGAGAGAAATTCATATTTTCAACAGATAAAGGAAAATTTGGGATCATCCAACCCCTTACTGTTGAGGAAAGAGTCCTTCAGTCCAGCAACAAGTGGCAGAAAGTAGATCCCAAGCTTCTGGTAGATTGCTAGTTGATTTATAGGAGACCAACAATTTATTTTACCAACAAAAGCAAGAAGGCCATGTACCCCACACCATTAAACTGCTAAAATGAAGAGAACTTGAGGCAAGGGACCACATCCCAATACGGGAAGACTCTCAGGGGTGCATTCTAGTACTGGGCAGAGCTACGAGCATAGGGAAGGACCAAAGCAAGACTGAATATAATTCTTGGGAATCTGAGCATTTTTCCAGGACTTACAAAGCATAGCTCAAAAGTATGCATGTCTGTTCAGGAATACGGCCCAGTGTTACAGCTTTAAAGCTGCAAAGCACAATTCAGGTTCAACACAACAGTGCAAAGCACAGCTCTGATCCACACAACAGCTTCTTGTCATGCAAATCATAGTTCAGTTGCATGCAACAGGTTCTTAAGTTACAAAGCACAACTCCATTCCATAGACCAGCTTCTTGGGTTGCAAAGCACTGTTCAGTCCCATACAAGGCTTCTCTGCCAGTGGCAACTAATGGCTCCCATGCTAGAGAGATGATGAATCTGCTCCCAGTTTTAGTCTGAAATATAAAGGAGCTATCCAAGACTCTGCACTTATTTCAGCTTCTTTCAAGTCCGAACTAAACCAGAGAGTGGATTCAACCACTCCACTGATATGAAAGCCATCAGCCATTAGTGTTCTCTGCTATATCATAGGAGCCACAACTAAACAAACCCTAACTGTAGAGCCCACCAGTATTATTGATCTTACTGGTGGGCCAGTGAATAGGTCCCTCAAAGACTATCTTAAAGCATGGACGTGTTTTTAGCTGTGCATGCTCTCCTCCACCTAAACTAATCATTATGATGAGTGGTAAGAACAGACAGTCAATAAACCACAAACATTCTCCTTACATAAGTGCAATGGCTGGTATCCTGCTGAACAGTATGTAAGTTAGGCCATTTCCGCATGGCATCACAGTCCTACTATGGGGATGGGATGGCAGCAGGAAGGCAGCAGTCCACAGGTCATGTTTTCGTTGCTGTCCTGCTGTCATCCCATCCCCATGCATCACAATTGCAGGACAGTCGCTTAACAGATTAAACCCATTATGTGCCCGCAATCACACAATGCTCCTGTACTTACCTGCCACGCAGAAGAGCAGGAAGTATAATCATGTGCTTCCTTCCCCACTGCAGCTTAGGAAGAAGGCTGGCTGCAGGGCAGAAGGAAGGAGTGTGTCCCTCATGCTCACTTCCTCAGGCAGCTGGCCGGGTGTGGAGGGGAGCATTCCTGTCACGCTCCCTTCCTGGCAAAGGTACTGCCAGGATTGCAACAGGACAACATGGGAGAATGTTGTTGTGCAGAAATGGAGTTAGACTTACACATTTGTAACTGTTTGTTATTCATATCTATGATCCTGGCACTATTGTCACAATTACAAATGCTCTCACAACTTACCTTAACAGTCAGCAGCTGCCCTGAGACATGGAGACCTGTTCTGTTGGTGATAGGGGCACTGTAGGATGATGTTTCCAGCCCTCTTCCCACCACTGAGCTATGGTGCAATGCACAGAAGCTGGATCCCTGTCACAACTCCTCATCACATCACAGCTCACTGATGCAAGGGAGCTGGAAATGTCAGCCTGCAGCACACCCCAGTCACCTACAAAACAGACCTCCTTCGCTTGGAGCAGCTGCTAGCTGCTAAAGTAGATTTGGAGAGTCCAGTCAGGAGATGATATGTAGTTACTCATTTGTAACAAGGTCTGTGATGTGAGATTGTGGCCAATGCTCTTAGCACTGGGCACAAAGAGAAAAATTAATTTGTTCCAGATACAGCGCATGGCAAGCAATGACTACCAGCCACAGACATATGTCCTATTCACATCAGAAACAAAACCATGCGCCATCTCTCTGGGATGCCAGTGATTTAGGTTTCACACTATACACAACACTCAGGCCTGATGTGAGTACATTAAACTTGCAGTCCAGCATATCAAGGTACCACTCACTTATTTTCCTGTGAAAGCTAACAAATTCATTGCAAACACTATACAGCTCCCATGAAACGCCTTTATATTGCTAACTACTAGTTCCTGCATTTCATACTAAAACCTGTAGAGTGCCTGAAAAAGAGGTTCAAGGAACCGAACACTGAGCTATTAAACAAGCGTTTAGAAAGAGTTAAAGAAGACATTCAGGGTGTTAGGAAGAAGACACCAATTCCTGACAAGGCACGGGTGGACACAGCCGATTATGTGGCTGGGTCCCAGCATATAAGAAATGAAGCAGACCAAACGACTGTTAAATATTACGGGCTTTTGTCCTCATATTCTTATAACTTAAGAAGTTTCTGTTCTTATACCTAAATAAATTTCCTTTCTGTAACTCAAGTCAGAACTTAGAAAAGTTACTTTTCTGGATGACAGGTCCCTCAAATTTTTTTGATTTACACTCGCAGTCTCTCACCCAACATGGCTTGTCGCTAAACCCTTCCAAACTCTGGCTAAGGATGATGGGAGCTGCAATCCAAAAACACTTGGAGGAGCACATATTCTCCACCTCTGGTGTAGAGAGAGAGAGGAAGACGATTTGTAAATATGCAAAAATGGTTTTAAAAAAATGTCGCTCAAGTCTTCGGAAACCGTGAGGGGAAGAATCTTGGAGTCATGGGAATCTTTTTAGTTTAGGAATTATTATACACAAAATTTGCACATGGTTGCTCTGTGCAGAAAACAGCATTTCTCTGTGCAGTAAACAATTTTATTTAAATAATATATTATTTTCTGCCCCAATTTTTTTCTCTATAAGGAAATATTATTTTCTGCACAGAAAATGCTGTTTTCTGCAAAAAACAACCACACATGACTGGTGGATTTTGTGCAGAATAAGTCTTGCTCTTCAAAGTCTTCAAAAACTTCCCAGGTTTTGAAGACGATGGGCCTTTCCACACTACACAGTTATAGTGTTATTATTCCACTTTCAACATCCTGTGGAATTCTGGGGTTTGTAGTTTACTGAGGCCAGTAAATGCCCCTCCCTAAAACTGCACACTTCAGGATGTTGAAAGTGCAATAATAGCACTATAACAGTGCGGTGCGAAAAGACCCAAAATTACAATGGGAAGAAAACTGCTAAATTTATTCATTGCTTTCTTCAGGCAGAACATTAGCAAAGAAGTACATCCCTAGGCCTAGAAAACATGGAAAGTTTTCAGTCACCAAAGCTCAGTTACAGATCTCATCCAGCTTAACCCTTGATCTTTTTCTGGTGTATGATCAAAATATTGGCTTTTTAAAGGAAAGCTTTGAGGGATGATGGTAGGTGACTATCATTTGACAATTTTACTGATATACTCTCCACTGCCAGATTCACTGCAGGAGGCACTGATTAAAAATGCTAAATTGTAGGATTAAAATAATTTATTATCTTTCAATTTAGGCTGCTGGTTGCCTTGAACACCAGGACTGTTAGAAAGGAAGGAATTCAATCATTTTTGCAATAAACAAATAAACATGCTAGTGGAGACTTTTAACTGTTAATTAGGTTTATATGTAAACATGGGCAGTAGCTGTAAAATTCAATTACACTTTCTAATTTCTGCTTTAAAAGATTTAATGTATTAAATGTAACCATGGATTACACCTGAAACGAAATTAGTGTCCCAAACGAAAGTATGGATCATAAGCATGGTGACAAATGATCTTAAACTCCATGTGTGTTTCGTACCCTCTAACTGTCCTGGTTTGGCAAGAACAGTCCTGATTAATCCTCTGTTGTTCCACTTTCTTGGCTGCTTTTAAAATGCCCCAGTTCTGCTCTTCTCCTCCTCCTATATTCCCCTTTTGTCTCCAGTTTACAGTGGTCCCTCCACTTCTGCAAGAGTTCAGGGTGCAAAACCCTTGCAAAAGTCAAAAAACCACAAATAACTCCCCCCGCCTGAGTGAGCAAGCGAGGGAACAGATGCATGTGCCTCCCCTCCCCACACTCTACTTCTCATTCCCTTGCCTTCTGCCCAGGCACACATGCCTTCCTTCTCCACACCTGAGGGCAAGAGAATGCAAGGGGGGGCCCATACCTTGGCAACCATGTGCTTGGATGAGGGAGAAGCACACATGCAGCCTTTGTTCTTTGTCTACGCCCAAGCCCATATGCGGAGAAGGTGTGCATGTGCCGTCCGTCTCAATTTTCCCCCTCCCATTCCTTTCCCCTTTGCCCAGGCACGTGTGTCTTCCTTCTCCAGGTCCAGGCAAAAGGCAAGAGAATAGGAAGGGGAGAATGGGAGAAAGGCCTGTGTGAGCCTTCCTTGTCCACACACAGGCCTCCCACTCCTATTTTCTTGTCTTTTGCCCAGGCACAGAGAAAGAAGGCATGTACATCCATGCAAAAGGCGAGGGAATGAGAGGGGAAGGGAGGAAGGCACATGGATATCTTCGTTCTCCCCACACAGGGTTCCCCCCTCCCATTCACTTGCATTTTGCTTGGGCATGGAGAAGGAAGTCACACATATCTGGGCAAAAGGCAATGGGGAGAGGGAGGGACAGGCACATGTGCACCTTATGAATAATCGAATTCGTGGAGATCAAACTCACAAAGGTGGAGGGAGGACTGTACTTCAGTTGGTGCAAACTGAGTTCAAAATGAAAAAGTAGTTTGCACTCAGTTAACTCAGTGCATGGGAAGAGACAGGAGGGGATAGAGTCTTGCTTTTCCCGGATGGCTCAAGAAAAACAAACTGCTGCAACCTCTCCTAGCTTGTGTGTTCTTCTTCATCAGTATGTTACTATGGTAGATTAGCCCGAGCCCGAGGTCTACAATTTAATAGTAATAAAATCAGCTATAAAGATACACTGACATCTCCACGTGGTTAATATTAAAAATCATTCCACGTGTCTGACAGGGTCTCTGAGCAAGCACGTAGGCAGGCACGGCCAAACGGCCTCAATTAGGAAAATCCAGGTCTGGCCAGTAAATTAATCTGTCACGTAGCCCCAAGGAGCCCTCCAGACACACCTAGTCATCAAGCACCCAAAGAGTCCTCAGCCCCGAGATGCCTGCTTGACAGGATTACAATCAGCCTGTCAAGCGAGAGCAATCTACATACTGCCGGAGCCTTTGTCCAACCCCGGCAGAGTCAATCAAAATTAAGCGAAACCCATCAAGCTAGGGATGTCTCTCGTTAAGGGCTTTGTCCTAGCCCTTCTCTCTATTGTTCTCCCCAGGAAAGGGTTAGCCTCCAGGTACGTTTTCCTCTATAAACACCCCTGATTTTGAGCGCTTCCTCAGATTGCTCTCAGCTTCCTCCCCGCCTTGCTGTTGCTCCGTTTGCCGAGCCTTCCCCTCAGCCTCCACATGCTGAGTGAGCATCACCGCTCCCGACTCTCTGGCTCTTTTTCAAATTCCCGGACTTCAGGATCAGGTGTAGTATCCCCCCGATGTTCCTCTTCAAATCCCCTATCAATTTTCCTCCCTTTATTTTCTTAAGACTGCGTGAGTGAGTGCGTAAGTGCATAGTGACTTAGGTTTTAAATAAAGAAAATAATTATATCTTCATTTTGTCTGGGTTTTGACTCGGCCTGACCCCATAGAAGTTGGGTACAAGGTCTCGCCAGGTTACCCTACCTCTCGTGTGTGCGGGGTGCGTGCTTGGTGCAACTTGGAAATCTTCTTAAAATCGGGGTCAGGCTAAGTGTCCTTTGAGGGATCCCTGGAAACTCGGGCAACCTACCCAGTGACCGGGACCCTCAGAAACTCGGGCAACATACCCGGTAACCGGGACCCCCCTGAACTCAAAATAACTGATTTGGTGACCAGGACTTCCCTGAACTCAAAATAACTGATTCGGTGACCGGGACTCCCAGGACCTCCAGAAAATTAGGGTAACAAGTATCTTTTGCCATCTTGACCACTCTCTGATGTTGCTACACCCTGCATATTCCGCTTTTTATCTGTGAAATCTCGGCAGGTACAATTTCTGTGTTTATTTCTGCATCATCGCCATTTGTGTGTGCATTTAGTAATTTGTTAACAATATGGCAGCTTAATGTGGTTGGGGTGCAGCTCAGACTGTGACTCCAGTTACTGCCTATTAATCAGGTGGTATGGTTTTTCAGATTGAAGAATAAATTAAAAGCTAGCTCAGTTATTTCGAGGCGTAGCTCTTGGTCACAGACAAACACAAAGGCGGCCTGGAGCATGGATGGTACACAGCAGCCTTGCCCCAAACGTGCCCATCCCTGCTCACTCAGTCCCTCATCTTCCCATCTCAAGAGGGAAGGTTTGAAGCATGCTTGTATTTGAGTTCATTCAAATGCAAACACAAAAATCCAGAAGTCAGGAACCTTGCTTCTTCAGCCACAGAGGGGAAAGTGTGGGCCATGAACCAAATGCACCCCAGGGCTTTTTTCTGGCCCCTTTTTGTTGATGTGAATCTTCAAGTAGTTTCTGACTTATGGTGACACTAAGGAAAATGTACCATTTGGTTTTCTGGGGCTGAAAGTGCCCAAGGTCATTCAGTGGGTTTCCACGGCTGAGTAGGGAATAAAACCCTGGTCTTCAGAGTTGTAGTTCAAGGCTCAAACCACTAGACCATGCCGGCTCTCTTTTCTGACCTTGGGGCCTCCATTTTTTTTTTTCAGAAACATGATTGAATTCTTCCCTCCTCCCTCCGCCTGCCAAAAAATGGAGAACAATTTCACCATTTGCTGGACCACTTTAGGCCTTAGAGATGCCTTTTTCCAACAGGAAGTGCCCCAGAATGTGACTTCCAAGTTACTTCCTGTTGGGGAAAAAACGACTCTCCAGGGTCTAAGATGACCTAGCAAGTGCTCGGAAAGGGATGAAGTTTCCACCCCAACACCCCTTGGGGCAAAAAATTATCAAAACAACAACAACAACAACCAGAAGTTGAAGTGAGCAACCAAGGAGAATTGTATTCTCTGCCATCTCTGTTCCCCAAAGTTGCCCACTCCTGATGCAGAGGTTTTTACTTACACCCAAAGGAACTAGAGATCAAAGATGTGCATACTCTCCAACTGCCCCAATTTGGCAGGGACAGTCCCAGTTAATCCTATGTCATCTACTTTTTCAGCCAGGTGCCAGTTTAAAATGTCCCAGTTTCTCTCCTTGTTCTACTTCTTTCCTTTGTCCCAGACACACTTCAATTGCAGCAAACCGAGTTCAAAGTGCAAAAGTAGTTTGCACTCAGGTAACTCAGCAGGGGGAAGATGAGAAGATAGGAAAAGATTTTGCTCATCCCAGGTGGCTTAGGCAAAAGCAAACCACTGAAGCCTCTCCTAGCTTGTATGTTTTTCCTCATGAATCAGTTTTACCATCTTGACCACACTCTGATGTTGCTTGACCACATGTATCCAGATTTTCATCTGTGAAATGCTGGGGCAGGGTATGTGTTTGGCTCATTTTTCAATATTTCCAAAATTCCAAATTCCCTCATAATTTTGATAGGAAAAAAAACTAAATCCAGGAGAAAGAAAATCTAGTGGAGTCATCCATACAGATAAAAGGCTTAGCTTCAACGTGGTTGAATAAGCCAGACCTTTAACATCTATGTTCATCACTGTCAGGCAGGGAATGGGATTGGTTCTCCAGTATTTCCTGATCCAGATCTTGGGATGTCATACAAATATTCAACATTAATGATATATGAATAGTTTTTTCTTTCAGCCTTCAGTCCCAGATAGTCCATGATCCAGGAAACCAGTCTAACACAGAATTCCCAGAAGAACTTGAAAAAACATTATTTTAAAACACAGTTCCCAGAGTTCTTCAACCATCTGTTCAAAACGTTTATGAGGTTCCTAGAGCTGTAATCCATAAAACCAAGTATTTCAAGCTCCGCTCTCCAGTCTGAGGTTTGAAGCACCAGAAAAGTTATTGCAGCTGATCACCTTCAGAATAAGGAGACAGGCACACTGAGGCAAGTGCATGATCAACTGTGCTCTTAAAACACTCAAAAGAACAAAGGCTGAGTGTGTGCTTCTCCCTCATCCAAGCACATGGCTGCCAAGGAGTGGGGCCAGTAAGGATTCTGTAGAAAGACTCATACAACTGTGGCCTTAAGACAAAAGCCAAAGTACAGTATATAATAGGTTCAACCCTTGGCTTTTCCAGATGTGCCTGGTAAAGGTTCCCATCCATCTGGGGGCAAGCTCTCTTGTAGGGTTAAAAAGTGCTTGCATTTTGGTTGTACACTTTCAATATATTAAACTGAACAGGTAGGATACTGGGTAACTGTAACATGCCTTAATTCACACAGGAATGTTGATTTGTAGGGAAGGGTTATCCCCAGGAACATAATTGTGTTCATAGGTGCTGCTGCCATTTTGTCTGCTGCTGACCAAGTTATTTGGGATGAGCTCTACCTAACTAGACAGGGCTGTAGGTAATGGACGCAAAGTACGGATGCTTGCCCTGTACTGAAACCTTTACTGGCCTCATAAAAGTTGCCAAAATTTGTACCACTGTAGCACAGCTTTCAAGAGCTCAAGATCATTTCCTATCACCATGGGGCAGTACAGTAGGACTTTGGCTAGGAAACCCAGGATTAGCAATACCTTTCTACTGCAAGTTGGAATGAATTACTATAATTATGGCCCTTTCGGCAACTCACCTTTTCTCGGCGCTGGGGTGCGGTGCTCACATGAGCAGCCTCTTATGAGAGGCCCTCACGTCCAGGTTTCTTCAGCTCCGCATGAGCCTCCTGCTCACGCAAGAGAACTACCTCTTCCTTTTGCAGTGCAGCCTGGGACCTTCCCACTGAGCCAGGAAGCGCGATCAGCCTGGCTCCCAAGGCTCTGCACGCACGGCAAGTGCGCACGGGGCCCTGGAGCGATGTGCAACCACACACCATTTTCGGCTTAAAGCCGAAAATAAAAGTGCATCAGCGGTGCCTGCCAGGCCCTGGAGCATCATGCAAATGTGAGTGCATTGTGTGGGCCACTCCTCACATTTGCGTGACACTCGAGGAGCCCTTTCGCATGCAAAATGCCATGCGAAAAGGGCCTATTTCTATAACCTTCTCACCCCACAGCTGTTGAGCATGATTTACAAACAGACATAGTGGTTCTGTTTGTGCTTTCTTGGATTAGGGCCTTCATTTAATAATAAAAATATAGCGATGCAATTAGTTACCCAAGATTATGTTAAGGAAATACAAGGGGGTGTTTTTTGTCCTCTTCATAGCTACATTCATTTTCAGGACTGAAAGACTCATTGTGGTATTGATCCATTTAAAAAACTAAATTAGCTTTGCTACTTAGTCATTAAGGTCATAAATATTTCAATAATTACTTCTTTCTTTTTTCTTGACACTTTATTCCAGCATCACTGCTCCTTGGCAGTCATCATTTTATACCAGAATGCCCAAGACGTTGTGTTGTTCAAGGGGGTGGACAGGCAGCTGTAGCAGGTCCAAGAACTACCTGGACTTCCAAAATATAAAACAAAATAACCAAAGTGGCCAGAAGCCCACTTCTGGTTCTCAAAAATGGATATTTTTTTAGGTTAAACATAAGAACATTGAGAAAACAAAAATAATGACCACTGATGATTTAGATTACTTTAAGCAAACAACGAAGACATTGGAATAGTTTGAGATTTTTCATACCTTGGCCCAGTCATTAATCAGAATGGAGACTGTGGTCAAGAAATCAGAAGAAAACTAGGAGTTGGAAGGGAAGCTGTCAAGGAACTAGGATCCTGGAGTGTCAAGATATGGCATTGAATACTAAAGTTAGGATTGTTCATGCCATTGTATTTCCAATTTCTATGTATGGTTGTGAAAGCTGCACAGTGAAGAAAGCTGATAGGGAGAAAATCAACTTATTTGAAATGAGGTCATTGAGAAAAGTTATACGGATACTGTGGACTGCTAAAAGGACAAATAAATGGGTCCTAGAGCAAATCAAGCCTGAACTTTCCCTAGAAGCCAATATGACTAAACTGAGCCTGTTATACTTTGGACATGTCATAAGACATTATTCACTAGAAAAGACAATAATGCTTGCCTAGGTGGAAGGCAGTGGGAAAAGAGGAAGACCACATTACAGATGGATAGATTCAGTCAAGGAAGCCACAGCCCCGAGTCTGCAAGTGCTTTCAGACTCTGGAACTCCTTTCCCAGAGAGGTTAGACCAGCACTCTCCCTATTCTCTTTCTGCTTAGATAGGCCTTAGAGAACTGATTGTACAAGTCTCCATGTGCCTAAACAATGTGTTGTGGTTTTTATTTGTTATATTTATTGTACTGAGGTTTTTTTTTTTTAATGGCTTGTGTTTTTAACTGATTGTAATTTTTTGACAGTTTAATCATTTTTTAATTTTTATACTTTGGGGATTTTTAATCTATTTTTTTTAATCTTCAGCCTTGGACAGTCAGTGTGGTATGGTAGTTGGATTACTAGACTATGACCCAGGGTTCAATTCCCTGCTCAGCCATGGAAACCCACTGGGTGACCTTGAGCATGTCACATACTCTCAACCCCAGAAAAGCTTTCACCTTAAGGTCGCCTTAAGTTGGAAACTACTCAAAGGCACACAACAACAACCAATCTGCCTTGAATCCTGAACTGGCAAAAGGGGGAATATAAATATAAAAAAACTAACAACAACAGCAGCAGCAGCAGCAGCAGCAAAAAAATAAGAGAAGCTTGATCTCCCAGTTCAGAGATGGATTTAAAGCTGTTATGATGCCATACACCCCTACTCCATGATATGATTGGCAATGAACATTGTTTAATTGGCCCTAAATATAATTCATACATTTCTGGCTGGAAAGCCAAGCTGGCAAAGAGGACATGCAACTTTAGGCCAAAGGGGACCTCAAGGCATGGCCAGGTCATAAGTTCACTGAGGATTAGCCAGAGAAGATGGTCCTTTCAATAGCCCAAAACTTGAAGACAATAGCCCCCAAAACTCTCAGACAAAGCGTCAGTGACCAATGTCCTGTAACCTCCTTCCTGCTGAACTTTTGTTCCCTCACCTGTCCAGACATTAAAAAGCTATCATGATTCCCATCAATGTTTTGTTACCTAATGCTAAGACCATTAGCATCAGCTCCAGACCCCTTTCGTTTACTCTGCCAGAGAGCCATTAACACCTTCCCCTTCAGGGCAGAAAAAGAGTATTTAAACCCTGGCTCCAAGCCAGACATTTCATAGTACATTGGATGTAGGCTATCAGTCTGCTTCTCAGATTTCCATGTTATGCTACCCTGGGACCTCTAGTTTGAACCACATCACTTTGCCTCTTCTCATCAGGATAGGCAAATATCGCCCAGTTCATCCCAGCTCCTCACTATCCAATTTTTCCTTCCTTTCCCCCAGTTAGCCTTGTATGGTTGTGAGATTGCTTGAATCTTGCGTGTGCTTGTGATTTTCCCCAATAAAATATTCTTTTAACTTCCAATTGGTGTCTCTACATTCGTACCAGTATACAAGTGTGAAATGATCCCAGAAGTTACCCCCCTCTCGCAGACCTCCCCACCTCTCCGCAGATGTGTTGGCAATGCGGGTGGACCACTGAGTCACCCACCTTTTGGGGTAACAAATGGGGAGGTGGGCTAACTGAGCTACAATCTGGCAACCCTAATTCTAGGCTTTGGAGCAAAAAGCTGCTCTGTTGTCACAGTTTAGTTGCATCCAGCCTCCCTCAGTCTTACTATGCACCCCAAACACGGCTGTTCCATGGTGCAGGTCTCATTAAATTCAGGACCCGACTTCTGAGTGTTCATGTGCTGCTTTTTCATTTTCTACCTTATAAGATGCAGCACTCCAATGCTAAGCAGTATTAAAGCCCTAATGGGGTCTGACCGAGCAGTTAATTGCAGATTTTCTCCCTTAGTTTATGGCGCTATTCATTGATTTTCTAAAACAAATCACCTTTTGTCTTTCAGAGCTAAAGCAGCTCCCCTAAAGACATCTCTCCAAGATCAACGAATGATAAGTTAATGGAATTTTATCGGAAATTTCACTCGCGCTAAACAAGGTCAATGCTTGGAAGAAACGAGATGCCACTTGGAAATGAAGATCAAAGTAATTCTATTCTTGCTGCTACCATAGAGACCAAAAGGAGGAGGAAGCAAATGAAGAGATTTAGCAAACTTAATTCCTCCTGAAATTTAAAATTAACTACAACGGGGAAAGGGGCAATTACCATATTTTTTAAGG
Source organism: Cyclura pinguis (assembly GCA_030412105.1). Taxonomy (NCBI): domain Eukaryota; kingdom Metazoa; phylum Chordata; class Lepidosauria; order Squamata; family Iguanidae; genus Cyclura; species Cyclura pinguis. Next base: position 278,286,446 of record CM059601.1, on the reverse strand, counting down.
ACTGAAGAAGGGGGAAATAGGCTTTTGACAATATATAATTACAACATGTTTCACATGCAATGTGTATAGGGAATGTGCAAAATTTTCATGAGGTTCCTTAAAGCAATTTTTTTTCTAGAAAAGACATCACAGGTTTCCTAAGTCTATATTCATCTTTGAAAACTCTGGAACTAGCAAACTAGGAGCCAATTTAACATTGGAAAGCAAAAGTTTGAAATCAAAGATGAACCCAAAATTATTTATTTTGTTTTGTTTTTTGTCCTTTCTCATATCAGAAATTGCCTCCCAAGTAAATTATTCAATGTTGGTCCTCTCAGTGTTACTTGCCTTCTTCTTTGCGCTCGCTGTCCTTGCCCTCTCTTGCCATTGTTGGTATATAATCTAAAGCCTTTGAGACACATGTAGTTCTGTCAAATAGATCACAACACTATGTGATGATATTAACACCCACAAACAAAATTATGGGGGTCACCACAGCCAATTCAGTTAAACTGAAGAACAGACGAATGAGGCTGAGGAGAGTGAGGGCAAAGGAGAAGAAAACTGGCATCATAAAATAGCAAGATGTGTGGAAACAGTATGGATGTGAACAGCCTTGGAATGAGGTAGACAGTTAGCAAGGTGAGTACTTTCTCAAGAAGTAAATTGACTTCATCAGTTATGCTAATTCCAAGGTGAATATTTAAATTAGATACTAAATATCCAGTGCTGCCATGCCTGAAATAAATGGCAAACACCATCTCTGGTGTAACCAGAAGGCAATAATCATGGTAAATACGAAATGGATCCTCCTGATTTTCCTTGGGGTGCATTTCTGCGCACCTCTTAATGCAGAGATAACTCATGCTCATTGCAGTCATGCACCTAACTACCTCACTAATTACTTCAGTTTCTGTGCTTTTTACATGCTACCATTCGTTCAAGATGGAATTAGTCCTAGATTTCAACCATCCATTTGGCCTCAGAGGACTAATTAAATTGATCTTATCCCTATATCCCTTCTTCTACTGGCATCCAATTCATGCAGAAACACTTCGGAGGGCATTTAATGTCTCATTCACCACTGCTTTAGAACTGTTCTGATAGGCACTGAGAGTGTTATAAGTGAACTTTGCCAGAATAGGAGCAACATCACTCAAACAGCCCCTCAAGCCTATATGGACAAAATCCTGCATCACAGTTGCATAGAGTAAATGTATACTCAGGTACTTAATGTGGTTACACTATACAACTTTTCTGCTGAACACTAATATGATACAATTGATTCTGTACCTCTCAGTGTGCCTCTTTATTTTGCGAAGGTGCAAATGGGAAATTCACATTGGCTGTTTCTACAAACCTAGTGAGTCAACATGGGCAGGAGGAGAGAAGGGGGCAGAATCTTGCTGTTCTCAGTCGGCTCAGCCAAAAGCAACTGTTGTAGCCTCTCCTTGCTTGTCTGTTGTTCCTAATTAATAATTTTTGCCATCGTGAGCACACTCGGGTGTTGCTTGCCACACATGTCCCAGTTTTCAGCTATGAAATGTGGGAGGAGATGACAGTTACATACTTACCCAGTGGTTGCACTCTACCACCCTTCTGCTGAATAATATCTGTATATCTGCTAGTGTGCCTCTTTACTTTCTTGTTGTGCCATATGGAATCCGTAGTGGCTGTTTCTGCAGTCTCAGCGAGTCGAGCAGTTCACTGAAGGCACTGACCAATAGTTAATCACCAGGCAAGAATGCACAACTATATATCTGGATTCCTATTGTTTGTTTGTTTGTTTCAATCCCACTTGCCTCTTGAATGGGATTCAGAACAACCAATCAGAACTAGAACTTAGACCCAATGGTCAGTTTTTGAATGGTGAGCTACTACGTAAGTGAATCCAGTTGATTCAGCAGTTCTGCTCTAGCTGGGACTAACAATTTGATGGAGGCCTGGGAGAAATTGGTATGTTTTTGGGACTCCACTTGTGCAGCCATGAAATGAACATGTCCACTGAAGAATGGCCAAAAAAGTACAACTTCATGTATAAGAAGCCCTGGTGGTACAGTGGTTAAATGCCAGTACTGCAGCCACAACATTGTGAGTTCAATCCTGCAAGGGCTTCAGGTTGACTCAGCCTTCCATCCTTCCATAGTCAGTAAAATGAGTACCCAGCTTGTTGGGGGCAATTAGCTAAACACATTGTAAACCACACTTAGAGAATGCTTTGCACTGATAAGCAGTGTAGAAATGTAACTGCTATTGCTATTGCTATACATGTATATGACACCAACATGATTCTGGCCAAACAGTTAGTTTTTGAACTTGGAAGTATCCATCTCAGGTACCCTTCATGGCCCCCTCAAACACAAGGTGAGCATTAGCATCCTCCCCTGCACCAAAAAAAGAAAAGAAAGGGGGAAAAGTACAACTGCTGTGCAAGGGAACATGCATTTGTGTATGGAACCAGCATAATTCTGGTCTATGGGAATAAAGGTTTGAAACCAGAAGTGACAGGAGCTACTTTCCATTGGCCATGGTGGGAACATGCTGAATTTAAGAACATCAGAACATGAGAAAGTTTTATTCGTTTTATGTATTGGGAGAGGTAATTGCTGAATGCTATGATTTTCAGTGGCCTAAACTGTATTGTTACTCCTGAGTTGAGTAGTGCCATTGAATCAACTCGATTTAACTTGTTTGTTGATTCACTAGTCAACAACTGATTGAATGAATGAGTCTTCACAAGCGGAGACTAATCAGCTGGACTCCAGCCAATATGAGTCTCCTATATTTAATCTCAACTTCAAGATTGGTGATATGAGGAACTAAAACATTTATGTTGCCTTAGAACCAACAGGGACCTCTAAAGTTGACCCTATACCTTCTCCTCAAGGAAGCTGACATAACAAAGCATTACAAATAGTAGTAAAACAATAACATTAATTTAAAATAAAACCATACCAATACTGAATACTAAAATAATTTTAAAAACTGCAACCAGATAGAGTCAAGCAAAAAGAAGTCTTGTACAACAGATAAGCTTAACAGAAAAGAAATATCCTCCTGAATCCTATATGAGCTTTCACACAATGTAAAGTGAGTTCACTTAACTACGTAGCAGAAGTGCTGTCATGCCTCAGTCCCAGGATCTGGGTGCAGATGCTGACACAGACAGGGACCCTCCCCAACAGCCACAAAACAGAGATAGGAACCCAACAATATCTACTGCTGTCCACTGTAGACGAGAAAGGGAGGGTCCACGATACTCAGACTTCTTATTAGGCTCATTAATCAAACAACAGCTGAGACAGATTGCTGACCCATAAATATCACAGACATGGTATGGAGAAGTCTGTTGCTAAAAACCAACCTTTTTGGTGGAATCAACACATTCATCTTTCAATTTCTGGCTCGTGTTCCTGAAGGACCTTGAACCTTTCTTTGTTTACTGACCACAGCTACCAGATGCTCCCTCGAACTGACATCTCGGATTTATTGCAGACCTAGACTGCTGGAATGAGTGAATGTTAATTGCCTGACTGATAAGCTTCTATAAATCTGCTTCTATCTCCTCTGCCTGATAGATTCTGTTTAAGGACTGCGAACCTTGGCTGGCTTCCTAAACACGACAGGTACAAAGAAACCCTGTTACTGAATTGTGAAGATGCACAACAGGAACCAACAAGAGTGCCCAGTTCTATTGTGCATGGGACCAACGTGATGTGCATCATCCTATTGTGCATCAGTCTCATTTTGTATTGGTCCCATTGTACATCAGTTTCTTTTCCAACTCTGCTACATAGTTATATAACAGCAGCCGTCTACCAGATATGGATGTTGCACATCTTCATGACACCTATGTCCACTTATGTAAATGCTACCCCTTACAGGATTCCAGCCAACATCTTCACTTGGGCAGTAAAGGAGGTAATCACAAAAACTCCCAGAGCAAGGATTTCCATATTTCAGGTGTCACAGCAACAGCATTCTATCACTTCAAAACACAGCATCATCAGAGAGAAGGGAGAAGAAGCCAGGAAAAGAACTATGGCCTTACATGGTTTCCCCACTCTCACACATTATGGCAGTAGTAAGCACTTACCCGAATGTATGCATTTCTTCATAAACTGAATGGAATAAACCTCAGATTAGAAACAGAATAATGTAAGAGAAAGCAAAACTGGTAGATTTGTCCGCCTCTAGCTGGCCAGAATGGAAAAGACTTAATACTGCCCTAAATCTGCTATGTAAACTGGGTTTTCTTCCAGTGTGATATTCTCTTGTGTGGCTGTGCAAATCAGCAAAGCTCCCGTGGTTCCATACAGCTATGCTAACGTACAGCAGCTGAGGCATTGGTCCCGTATGTGTGCCTCTGAACCCTGAAGGGATTGCTCACATGTAAAAGAAATCTTCATGCCTAATTAAGCTTTATCATTATGTGTGCCTTTATTTCAGAACTCTATTTTGGATTTATATCTGCAATATTTCTGGGGAATTCTCTACGGAAGTTGCTCTATTTTTTTAAGCATCATCTAATCCAACTCCCTGCCAAGCAGGAACTTCTCAAAGATGCCCATCCCATCTCTGTCTGAAGACCTCCAAAGAATGCAAGTCCATTACTTTCTGAAGCAGTCCAGTCCAGCAGTATAGAAGCTCTTCCTAATGTTTAGGAAGAATCTCTTTTCTTGCCATTTGGATCCTCTAGTTCATGTTCTCATCTCTGTGTTAGAAGTGCAACAATGCTTAGCACTGAAGAATCCAGAATGCCTCACAGTGGGGAGCAGCAATAGAATTAGCTGGTTTGAGTAACCTGAAGTGTCCTCACTTCTTCTTTGGTTCTACCTATGCTGAGCCCTCTGTGATGTAAACTGATACTCTTAGGGATATTTCTCTGCCTCTTCTCAAGACCCACCTCTTTTCCTAGCACTCCTTCTCTAGGATGCAGATAGATTAGATAGCACCCAGTAACTTTCCTATGTTAGAATGGAGTTCCTATAATAAAGCCTTTTACTTTGTTTTCTTAAGCCATTGGCATCTTTGCTCCTTAATCAGTATAGATACTCCGCTGCAGACACACACTTTCTATCACTCTGGAGCAGCTGAAAACAAAGAAGCAGAATTGCACATGCAATTTTTGTTGATGCATTTCTTCCTCTTGTGATGTGTAAGTGGCCATCCTGGAAAGATATAAACAGGGGAAAGCCTTGGAAAGTGAAATAGAAGGGAAATTCTTAGTTGTTTGGAAATATTTAATATCAGAGGCATTTCATCTGCAGATTACGCAGAAGAAGTAATAAGTTACAAGTAAACTAATCACTTGTCAATATTTGTTTGTTTGTTGCATTTATATGCTGCCTTTCTGGGCAGGTTCCAAACAGCCAGTTAAAAATATTTTCAAGAAAATTTAAAAACAGCTAAAAACAACTACTTCACTTTGAACTGTAACTGAACACTACAAAATTATAGCACCATATTTCCACTTTAATAGCCATGGTTGCACTCTATGGAATCCTGGGGTTTGTAGAGTGTGGAGGGATATTTGGAATCTAGCACCTCAGTAAACTACAAAAAAAAAAAAACAGGATTCCATGGGATGTAGCCATGGCAGTTAAAGTGCTATACAGTCTTCCCTCCACATTCACAGGTTTGACCTTCACCAATTTGATTACTGAGAGGTGCCCGGCAGCATCACGCAATTGTGAGGACGTCATGTGGATGGCTCCTTGCAATTGCACGACGCTCCAGAGGCCCTTTCGCTTGGTGAATGCCATGCAAAAAGGGTGGTAGTCTTCTCTTCTCCAAGCTGAACATCCCCAACTCCCTAAGTCATTCCTCATACAGCTTGGTTCCCACACCTTGGTCATCTTGGTCACCCTTCTTCTGTATTCCAGCTTGTCACAGCCTTCTCAAACTGTGGTATCCAGAACTAGACACAGTTATTCCCAGATGAAGAGGACTCTTTGTCCCATCTTTCCATATAGGTGCTAAAGACAAAAAAACTCAGGGAGAAAAAGAGGTGGCAATCCTAATTCAATGTTAACATGGTTGAATACACAGGGATTTAAAACTAGATTTGAAAGAGATTTGTACTTGAAGCCCTGGCCAATATAGAGGGACCTGTCAGTTTCAGTTCCTCCCATTAAAAAAAAAGAAATCTAAATACGAACAAACTTCCAAGTACAGGTAAATCCTTATCAAAACCAAACAGAAATCTATTACCAGCATTACCAGCATTTCAAACAATAGTAGTTTGCATTAATACAAGTATCCCAAACCAGAGGATCATGGTGCAATATAATATCTCTGCTTCCTGCTCATACAACCACACACATAGAGACGGAGGTTGGAAAGTTATTTTTAAGAAAAACTGATATAATTACATGCAGGAACCATCTATAACTGAGCAACGGTAGAAGCAATGGCAACGGTCCCAAACTCTTATAGGCAGCTTCAATATGTCACTGGCTATAATCCTGTTGCTTAGCTCAAGTAGAACAGACCCACTGAATCAGTTGTGGCATGGCGCATCAAAACATAGGTAAATCTGACTGATTGAATGGTTCTACCCTATTTGGACTAAGAAAAGGATTTAGGCCACTTTATCCATTCTTCCTAAAAGTAACTTTAAATTCTACTTGAAAGACAACTGGAAAACTTAAATCCTACCTACATTTTGACAGCCAGCTTGCTGTAATGGCTTGAGCACTAGGATCCTCAAAATTAGGGTTCAAATCCCCATTCAGCCACGGAAACTCACTGGGTGACCCTGGACAAGCCACACTCTCTCAGCCTCTGAGGAAAGCAAAGGCAACCCTCCCAAACAAATCTTGCTGTGATGGGGTTGCTATAAGTCAAAAACAACTTGAGGGCACATAACAACAACAACAAGCATACAATTCACAAACCTTTCTTTCCTTTCTATATTACACATTTCAGAAGAGAATGACATGGCGATGTCATGTACTTCAGAGCTTTACAAAACTCAAGCTCAGCAAAGTAGCCCCACATCCAAGAGTGTGAATTTAATTTGTGAATTATAGTAAAGATAACAGATGTTGTTAAAGGAGGTTAATCCCTGTGTTAGAGCCTGCTAGTGAAAGAACAGCTCCATCTTCTGAGCATGATTTTTAAGGCCCTAGGAACATCAAAGTGTAAGTGGAGCTTTCAATCTCCCTTGTTAAGTTTATATCATAAGGATGCATTTCCAGCATGTGAGACGACTGAAGTTGAAAGTTTTGTCATAATTCTCTTTTCATTTTCTTCTTCAAAGGAATCTGGAGTTATTCTCAAACACAGCAAATGCTCACAAGCTGACCTATGAGTTCTTTGTATAATTAATGGATACACACCCTAACATTTCAAGATTGTAATGGGTAGAAGCCCTACTATTTCATGGTCATACAGAACATTATCACCAAAGATGCTTTCAATGACATATGCACTAGCTCCATTATGTGTTTCTAAAGCTGTTCAGTCTCTACCAATGGAAGTGCCATCATGATGACTTTCTCAGGTAACTGTACTGTTACTCCAAAATGTGGGTGACCCACAATGCCAGTACCTTGATGTGACAATAGGGAATTGATTAGCTGAAGTTAGGAGGCCTGAGAGAGGGGGATGGCCTAATAAGATTTTTCCAATGCTTACAGGGAAACATTTCCAACAGGAAAGAACCAATCACAGATTCCAAAATGAACTAAAATGTGTTTATTGAAGAGTTCACTCACACACTTGCACAAGAGCTAACCAAAAGATAAAGGGAGGAAAATGGTCGATAGAGGAGTTTTTAGGGAATGGCCAATAACTACAGATCCAGAGAGCAATGAAGAAAGCAGCAGTGTGGCTTAAACTTGTGCCTAAGGACAGTGCTCGATCGTAAATCAGAACAACAGCATGGTGTTCCACAAGTGGGATACTGCATTGAACTGCTCAAAACAGAGGGTTTTTATACCCAAAATCTACCTGGAGGGCACGGGTGTGAATGGATCTCTGGCTGAGCAGACAACGGAGGTTGCCACATGGACAATGGAGTTCAAAGTGAATGGTCTTAGTGTTAAGTGACAAAGAGTTAATGGTTGTCATAGTAGCTCTATAATTGTGGACAGGTGAAGGAACAATACAAGGATCTGTCCCGGTACAAGGAAGAAGGACCGAAACAATTAATGTTTTAGTAGGAACTTCCTTTTGCTATTGCGCGGAATAGGAGATGTTACAGCTTCAGTTTAAGCCTATTATCTCTGAAGTTGCTTGGTAATCTGCCTGACAATGATCTTGGCTATGCCTAGAGGGGACTTTCTGACCTACTTTGCAATCTCACATATAATTTTCCTCTGCTCAGCTTGACCTTCCAGTCACCTCAGGTTTCATTTTCTATCAATGCCAATTAACGTATTTTGCCAATTAAATCATATTTCACCAATTAAACCATATTAAAACTGGGGTGGGGGGGTGGGCTGGTAATGGTACATCTGAGGTAACATGATCTCAAGAGCTAAGTACATCTCTGAATACTTGTCCTGAACTGTCATCCCTTTGGTTCACTAAAGCTGTTCACCATTATTTTCAGGACCAAAAAAACTTGATCTCCAAATTAACACAGGGAATTCACTATTCTAGAATACACTAGAATGAAGCAGCTGTCCCCAACCTAGGGCCAAACTCAAAGATTGGCTGAGATTCGACATTGTGCTTGTGTAGTGTAAATCTACATTAATCACATATTTTTACAGTGGTTGCACTCCACTGCCCTTCTGCTGAATAATAACACTGTGCAACCTATTGTATATCGCCCAATGTGCCAATTCATTAAATGGCACCTTGAAAACCTTGTCCACCTTGTCCAATAGTTAAGCACCATTCAAGAATGCCCAAGTTCAGGGCAGGAATTCTGTTGGTGAATCACAAGCTGAAAGGACCAACCAAATCAATTGCTGAATAGAGAAGCAATGCATAGATAAATCCAATTAATCCAGTGGCTGTACTCATGTTGGGATTAACAATAGGATTTAGGCCCACGTAAAATGGTTACGCTTGTGGAACTTCATATACAAAATCATAAACTGAAAAAGTCAAGTGTACTATGGCAAAAAGTACAGCCACATGTGAAAGGAACTTATGCAAGTGTACGATGCCAAGACTCCTGACTAAGTCCCCTTGTATATATAGCATGAAATCATACTCCTGATACACCCTTCCCTGGCTTTTCCAAAGACGACTGTATCTCACTGGTTCTCTCTTTTCCAACCTGGTTTCCAAGGTGCCCATTGTAACTATGTTCTCTTTTAAAACCCAGCGATTTAACTCCGGCAGGCATAGACTTTTTAACTCTGAAGAGGCTTGCACAGCTCTACCATGCCGAGGCCCAGAAGCAAATGAAAGGCCCTCCTTCCACCCCAACTGCCACTGCCCTGGCCTTGGAGGGAGGGAAGAAGAGGCTGGAACAGATCCATCATGCCTATGCCCAGAAGCAGATACAGGATCCTCCCTCTATCCCAACGGCCACTGCTCTGGCCTCAGAAGGAGAGAAGAAGAGGCAGGCACAATTCCACCATGCCTACGCCCAGAAGCAGATAAGAGGCCCCCCCTCCATCCCAATGGCCACTGCCCTGGCCTTGGAGGGAGAGAAGAAGAGGTGTCTGCCTCAGAAGCTTCTAGCACGGAAACATCATGTTCCTCTCCAGGTGCCCCTGACCTGCTCATTTCTCACTATTAGTTCTTTGGCATCTTTGACTGGGTATCATGTTCTACTGTATACTGACCTGGCCTATTTTCTACCTTGTCCCCATATGGCAATTACAAACATCTTCACTCTCAAGTCTAGGGATGATTCATCCTCGACTGGATACCTTCCAGCTCCTGTCAGCTTTTCTCTGGGGGTCATTTTAAAAGCTGCGGTGTCACCTTTTTTTAATGTTAAAAACCAGCAGTCTGCTTCCATCTGTTTCAAGTGGACACTGTCTCTTTCGAGCAGGCTCAGCTTGACTCATGACAGGGCCCAAGAAATCTCACCCTGCCCGCCACACACACTCTTCACTACCTCACTCTAGGATGGAAAACTTTCCTGTCTAGCTAGCCCCACTAGGGACTTGCTCGGGGCTAGGAACCTGAATTGCGGCAGCACAAGTATATATTCCACCACAGTATTTCTGTATCAGATTTTTTATTTGGGCTTTCTCTCTATTCCACTATCCTCCCGGGCTTGGCTGGTGAGGACACAGGAGAAGGTCTTCTTGGTGGCTGCTCCTAGATTATGAAACTCCCTCTGGAGGGAATCCCTTCTCTGTTGCCTTTTCACCCACAGTTTTTAATGCGTAATATATATTACTAGCATATATACCCGGTATTGCCCAGGATTTTATTTTCTCATAGGTAATACTTGTCAGAAAGATTTGAGACCCCGTGGCTCTAATTCCCCAAACTGGCTTGTCAAGTACCTGTAACTTTTCCTCATATTCCCCAATCCAATCTGTATTCAGAGTTATTAACATACAGAGGCTGGATTCCAGAGGGAACACACTGCCCTCCTCCTTGCTGCTAGGCCTCATCCCCATATCAGCTGGCCTACTCAAGACAGACACAGTTGACTGAGACCTAAGAGCTCTCTGGCTGAGAATTGTAAAGGCCCCTCCCTAAACTGCAAACCCCAGGATTTCATAGAATCTTCTTAGGCAGCCAATCATATGAGGTCTTCTCTCCTGACACAGACAGACAAACTTTGACTTTTAGATATTAGATGGCAGCCAGTGCAGGATAGTGAGTTGCGTATTGGACTAGGACTCTGGGAAAGCAGTGTTTGAATCTCTACTTGGCCATGAAACCCATCAGGTGACCTCAGACAAGTCACACTCTCTCAGCCTCAGATGAAGGCAACAGCATACCCCTTCTGAACATATCTTGCCAAGAATTCCCCCCCCAACAGCATCACCAGAAGCAGAAAATGACAACAATGTATTACCTGTGTTTTAATTGTTTCGAGTTAACATTTTAAAAGTACTGTTTTAATTAGGCTGATGATATAATGCTTTTGTTAAAAAAAAAAGGTTTGTACTCCATATTTTTCTATCTGTTCTAAATTATATTGTAAGCCACTTTGAGTCCCATTTGGCGGAAAGGTGGGGTTCAAATCAAATAACTAAATGTTGGTGTCAACGCAGAACATAACTACTGACTCCCCATCCCACCACTGCTAATCAGACCGTAGACAATGTATGATATCCACAACAAGCAAGGCAGGTGCATCACTAAGCAGCCAATAAACCCATTACAAACCCAGTCATCTCTATCTCGAATGAATGAATTACATCTTGTCTCCTCAGAATCATAACATTATAGAGCTGGAAGAGACCACAGGGCCATCCAGTGAAACTCTTGCCATGCAGGAACACACAATCAAAACATTCCCATAAGATGTCCATCTGTTTAAAAACCTCCAAAAAAAGAGACTTCACAACACTCCAAGGCAGCATATTCCACTGACAAACAGCTCTTTACTTCAGGAAGTTCTTCCGAATGTTTAGGTGGAATTTCTTTGACACGGAATCTCTTAGTTTAAATCCATTGCTCTGTGCCCAGGTCTCCAGGGCAGCAGAAAACAAGTTTGCTCCATCTTCCATATGACATCCCTTCAAATGCTTAAACAGAGTTATCATGTTCCCTCTTAACCTTCTCTTCTCTCAAGGCCACTCCTTACAGAGCATGATTTCCTGACCTTTTACCATTTTGGTCAACTTTCTCTGGACATGTTCCAACTTGTCAATATCGTTCTTGATCTATGGTGCCCAGAACTGGATGCAGTCTTCCAGGTGGATTCTGACCAAAGCAGAATAGAATGATACTAGTACTTCCCTTGACCTAGACGCTAAACTCCTACTGATGCAGCCTAAAATTGCATTGACTTTTTTAGCTGCTACATCACACTGCTGACTCATGTTCAGGTAGTAGTCTACTAAGATGCCTAGAGCCCTTGTGAGAGAGTAACTCTTTACTCCTAGAAGGATAGCTGGCTGACTGGCTTTTTCATATTCATTAAATTTCACATTCCCACTGCAAACTGGCACTCAAAGTACAGAGTTTAGAAGTTATTTTTTTAAAGTAATTAGTTAACATTTTTTTCTCCCAAGTCCACTTTATTCACTGAAATTGCAAAAACATCTATGGCACTACTTTCCCCATTTGCACAATGGAACAGTATGCAAGCACACTGGCAAATAGACAATTGGTTACACAATGTTAGCTTCAGCAGAACTACACATAAGTGTGAGTATAAATTTATATTATGCAAGCACAAAGTAGGATCTCAGCCATAGTGTAAAACAAACTTGAAAACTCAAAAGTTCTTCCACAGAATCATTGCAGATGACTATACCAGCTCCCAAAAAAGCACTTTAGTCATGGGGACCTGCCATCTCCTCCCCTGACAAAAGGCTCAAAGTGTTCTTGAGATGGGAGAATGAAATTCAGGAGGCATCCAAAGCACAGAGTGATAAAGTAATTGGTAACTTCAATTATCCTCACACAGACTGGAGAACTGCAGGGTCCAGCCATAAAGAAGAGGAAAGATTTCAAGATAGCCTGCTGAATTATGCCCTAGAACAGTCGGTCAAGAAAATGACCCGAGGAAAGATGAGCTTGGACTTAATTCTAAATAATAATTTAAAAAGGAACCAAAGTGTCTTGCGGAACACATTAAAGACTAACCTATCTAGCTTAGAATAAACTTTCAAGGACTACAGGCCACTTCTTCAGATGCACAAAAGCTTCAGTACACAAAAGCTTACGCTGAAATAAATTGGTTAGTCTTTAAGGTGCCACAAAACATCTTATTTTTGTACTGAAACAAGCTATGCGGCTATCTTTCTGAAAATTAATCCTAAATAGCATCCAGGACCTAGTGTGAGATATAAGTGTTGTTGAACTGATTTGAAACAGCGACCAGAGTGCTATGCCGTTTAATTTATATGTAAATGAGAAATTGCCCAATCCAACCACGTCACATTTGACTTTTTTAGAAAAAGAAACTTGTCTAAAAAAATGAAGGTATTAAAATGGCAACCGCAGTTGAGTTTAACTAACTGTGAAGTGAGGCACATGTGGTTAACTTCACATATATGCAAACAGGGTCTGAACTGATAGTGACTGAGCAGAAAATGGGATTGTGGTGAATTATTGGTGCTGTTTCTGTGTGTCCTGAAGTCATTTCTGACTTATGGTGATCCTAAGATGACCCTATCATGGAGTTTTCTTCGCAAGATTTCTTCAGAGGGTGTTTGCCATTGCCTTCCTCTGAGGCTGAGAGACTGTGACCCAGTGGACTTCTGTGGTCAAGTAGAGGGATTTGAACCCTGGTCTCCCAAAAGTGCTAGCCTAACACTCAAACCACTACACCATGATGTAGATCAGTGAAAATATCAACCCAGAGTGTGGTTGTTGTGAAAAAAGACAAAGTTCAAAGATTGTTAGGGGGAAAATTGAAAAGGCTACAAAAAAAAAAAGAAATAGAAACAGTAAAAGACAATGTTGTGATGTTATATTACAAAATCAATGGTGTTGCAGCTCTTGGAATACTTGTACAGCTCTGGGGTCCTTTCACACTACCCAATGGTAGTGTCAGGATTCACTTTAAATGCCAGGGAAACACTCTGCTGAATTCTGGGGTTTGTAGTCTAGTGAGTTGCTGGAGCTCTCAGGCCAAGAATTCTAAATCCCTGTCCCTGAAATATAAATCTCAGGTTTCCATAGGATGCTGCCATGGCAGTTAAAGCAGAATCATAGCACTATCATTGCATACCTTCCAACATTTCACAGGTGAGAATCTGGACACACATGGCCAAGCAACTTCAAATGGCAAACATGTTTAATGAGGAAGGACACACAAGCTACAAAAAGCTGCAACAGCTGCTTTTGCCTGAGGCTACTGGGAAGGACAAGATTCCACCCCTTGCTCTCCTATCCCCTCTGAGGAGTCAATGGACCACAAACTATTTTTTCACTTTGAACTCAGTTTGCGCCAGCTGAAATAAACTGAGGACAAAGAGGAAGTGGGAAAAGAAGAGAGAAAGGAAGGACATTGTAACAGCATATGAAAAAAGTGAGGTGACAGAGGATTAATTGGAAGTGTTTTCTACTAAACCGGGTCAGTTAGAATGTCACTGTGTAGGATGAAAGGGCCTCTGGTCACCACAACCCGGGGAAGGTGTAGAAAGGCACAATCAAAACGGTCAAGAAGTTGAAACACCTTGTCTAGGTTTTAGGTTTTTTAAAAGGCTGGGATATGCGCTTGTATGCGTTCAAGTCAAGTTATGGCAGCCCCATTAATTTCACAGGGTTGTCTTAGACAAAGAGGACTCAGAGACGGTTTTGCCAGTTCCTTCCACTGAAATATAGCCTACAGGACTGGATATTTGCTGGTGGTCTCCCATCCAAGTACTAACCAGAACTGACCCTGCTTAGCTTCCAAGATCATATAGGATCTGGTGCCTTTAGGGTGTTTAAGCCACTAAAGGGGATAAGTTATGCATGGTGTGGAGAAAGTGTTGTTACCAACCTCCATACTGTGCCACCATTTTCACTGGGATATCAGGTGGGAATATCTGAGAGGGCCTTTTCAATGGCTGCACACAGGCTGTGAAATTTCCTTCCTTGGCAATGCTAGATCAGCTCCCTCCATCACGTCCTTCCCTTAGCAGGTGAAGACTGCTTTATTTTTGTTGAGCCAATGGTATTATTAATGCATTAACGCAGTATTAATGTTTTTTCCATTGTTGATTTACTTCATTTTAAATTTACACTGTGGTTGTCTTATTCCATTTCAGTTTTTTTTTATTTGTTTACATCCTCATTACTTTAAACTGAATTGCTCACTGCCCAGAGAATGCCTAGGCGTATACATACACACACTGTTAAATAAATAACATCTGAAAGGGAAGCTGTGAAGAGAGAATTTTCAAGCTGTTCGCAGCATCCAGGCCTCACGTAGCCTGAAGGGGCAGACAAATTCATGGATTCTAAACTCTGTCCATGGTTGTTAGGTAACTAAATGGAATTTCAATGCACAGGAACAATAGGTCTCAGAATACATATAGGAGGCAGAGCTTGGAAAGTTATCTTTTTTTTTTTAAGTAAAACTTCTAGAAGCCCAGTGGCCATGCTGGCTGGAAGAGCTTGGGGTTGTACTCCAAAAATAATCCTTCTCCAAGTGCTGGTAGGCACATACAATAGAAAGAGACCAACAACCATTGTCCATGCTTATGGCCCTCCTAGGAACACACTGGTTGCTGCTGGGAATATAATGCCGATTAGAAGAGCATTTATAGCAATGAGAATAGGGTTTCATGGGTGTTGCAAGCAGCTATGATCACTATTAGGAATGGAAATCTCTGTGATTTTAATTCTTGCAGGCAAGATCACATAATTTTACCATTTTTTCTCCTTGCTGAGAGAAAGGTATTAGAACTGCACAGTTTTAAAAGACTGTTTGGAGCTGGGGAATTACCCTGTGCTAAAAAATGAGTGTCTTTTGTGTTGAAAACAGCATTTTCTGCACAGAAGATGCTGATTCCTGTGCAGAAAACATGTTTCCTGTGCAGAAAATCAGCTTTCAGTGCAAACAAACAAACAACCCCACGTGTATTTTTGGCACAGAGTAAATCCAAATGGCAAAGATTCTTACCTGTCTAGGATTCTCCTTGCCAGGGTTTTCTGACACTTAAAAAAAAAAAAACTGTTCTGACCATTGTTTTTTGGCATATTTTCAAGTATTCTTTTCAACCCAACTGACTACTAGTGATTGGCATGGATCTAAACTCCACAAATGTATCAATTCCTTCCCAAACTCTAAGCTAGTTCCTGCCTCTCTATCTTGTACTAGCGAAACCCAAGAAACTGCAAACCAAGCCATTTTGTTGCCCAAAGTGGAGAGCAAAAATATGCATTGACAAACAATAAAGTGGAACAGAAATATACAACGACAAACTGGGGTGATCCATGGTCTGAGCAAATGGAGTAATAACTTTCCTCTGCTCACACTTTGAACCACTGTTGACAACAGCTCAATAAATAAAATTTGGTATATGTTCACGACATTTAAAATCTGCTGTCGGAGACAGACCACTCACTCCAACAGATGGTAGAAGCTTCCTTTGGAATTTATCTTATACCTGGTTAGATCACTGATCCATTTACGCTGGTGTTGTTGACACTCATTGATTGCAGCTCTCCTGGGTTTTAAACAAACGGGTTTTTTCAACCCTACCTGAAGACACCAAGAATTCTAACAGGGGCCTCCATATATACCCTCCAACATTTCACAAATGAAAATCAGGGCACATCTGATCAAGCAACATCAGAGTTTGGTAAAGATGCCAAAATTATTAAGGAGAAAGAACAGACAAGCTCTGAGAAACTCTAGCAATTTGCTTTTGCTTGAGCCTACTGGGAAAGGTAAGATTTCATTCCATCCTCTCCTCTGTTCACAGCTGAATCAATTGAGTTCAAATTACTTTTGCACTTTGAACCCAGTTTCAATCAATGGAAGTAAGCTGAGGACAAAGGGGGATAGTGGGTGGAGGAGATACTGGAACACTTTAAAAACAGTTGAAAAAGTGGTACAGCAGAAGATAAATTGGGACAGTTGGATGATATGCCTTGAATATAAAAAGAATGTGCTCAGAGGTATGGCTGAGTTGTGGCCCCAAAATTCCAACTGTGAATTTAGTATCATGCAGGAGGGTGTTAGTAACTTTTTGGCTACCAAATACATTTTTGCTCAAGCAAGAAAGCAATCTTCATTACGCACTGTTGTTGTTGCATAGGCCGCTTCCGCATTACACTGTTACAGTGCTATTATTCCACTTTCAACATCCTGTGGGATTCTGGAGCTTGTACTTTACTGAGGCCAAAGAGTTCTCTGGCTGAGGATTCTAAATGCCCCAGGATTCCATAGGATGCTGAAACTGGAATAACAGCACTATAACAGCGTAGTGCAGAAATGGCCCATAGTCATGTAGCGCTACGTTCTGAAGTACAGATACTCATTGTGCCCATCCCCAAAGCCATGGCAGTCCACCTAGGCAAGGAATGGCTAAAAATTCAGGCAGCTGAGTAAGCTGGCCTACAGCACAGGTGAGGAGTTGTGGGAGGTTAGGACGACTGTATTATCCCCCACTGCACCCACAAATTTTTTTTAAAAAATGCTCCTAAACACCATCTAGGGATGTGAAGGTCATTTCTCTCATGTACTTATGCCCCTGGGCCTGGAGAAGCCCTTTCTAGAAAATTTTTAAAAGGTCACTCTTGTGCTTAAAATGGTCCAGACAGCCCCAAAAATGTGTCCCCCATATTTTCTAGATAGCATTTGGAGGCAAAAACAAGGAAAAATTGACCCACAGGGAGGCCTGTGGAGCACAAAAATGACCCTAGAGTCTGCATGCTGCCCATAGGCCACACTTTGCCTATCTGTGTTCTGTATTAACAAAGCAATCCTATCAGTTTTGCTCTGCAACAAAAGCAGGTATTTTGTACGACTAATGGATCTTTATTCTTCAACACCAAGCAACCTCAAAGCCCTTTGCATTATGACAAGGATTCAGAAGGTGGATAGCATTCCAGGTGAGGTCTGACTCTATGATTTTAAGTATAGCTGACAATAATATACTGTCGCTGAGAAAATCCATTTCTCCCTCCAGAAACTGGTGGGATTGCTCCTAAGGTTGGAGGAGACTGAAAGCTGCTGTTGGATGACATCTGCTTCTCTCCAGTTCCAATTGTCCTGGCACTTTGACCCTGTAAGCCCAAACTCCACTTCACCATTGGCCATAGCAGCTAATCTGCATATAGTGCAGATTCCTTAAGGCATTTCACATGGACAATGTATCTATAATCCTTAAAACAAATCAATATTTTTATCTCTCACATTCTAAATGGGAGAAATGAAGTCAAGAGACAGATCGCCTTACCTGGAGGAAATCAGTGAATTAACAGCGAAGGTCCAGATTCAAATCATGGATTTCTTAATCTATTCCCCAGTCTCTTACCTCCTGCACTACACCAATGAATCAATGAATGTGCAAGACTGTAGAGGAAAATGACGGTCTACCTCCCCTCTATTTGACAGTGAACAAGACAAACTATCGAAGGGACTAGTGAGCAGAAGTCTGGATTCAAGCCACTGTTACTAACACGTAAAGCCCTAAATGCTTTGGGACCTTGAGGGAGTGCCTCTCTTGATGCGTGCGGCTGGAGGGGCCTTCCTCTGTGTCCCACCAGAAGGGAGAGCAGAAGTGAGAGAATCTTGCCTTTTCCTGCAGACACAGGCAAAAGCAAACTGCTGCAGCCTCTCCTGTCATAAGCGTTCTTCCTCATTAATAAGTTTAGCCACCTTGACCATACTCTGATGTTGCTTGGCCACATGTGTGTCCTGGTTTTCATTTGTGAAATGTTGGATGCTATGAATCTACTCCCTAATGTGCTTGTTTCACTCTGCCTGATGGTAAGGCCAACCTCCTCCTCTTCTCCTGCTGCAGCAAAACAGAACTGATGTACAATACATACAGAGCTCAAGGCATGGCAGAGCACAGTCATCTATAACCTTTGTAGAAGTGAGACCTTATGCTACCCCTCACTAAGGGCCTACTTTTTCATTCTCCTTGTAAATGCCCGTCTTTCTCCTCTCTTTTTCTTGCCATCTTTCCATTTTTCTTCTTCTCTTCCATTTTTTGCATCCTTTAAGCAAACTTCAAAGGAAAACCACTTAACATGATTCACCTTACTTCCTGGTGTAACCCCTACTCCACCTGTTATCCTGATTACATACCATAGTACTTCTTACATTTCCAGAAGTCCCCAATGCAAACTAGCATTGTATATAAAATTCAAGAAACACATTCAGCTCTGCTTGCTGCTTTTGCTCCAGTAGTTCCCACTGCTAAAGAGACAAGCCATTGTAATGTGGGCTTGTCTCCTCTGCAGTGGAAATGGCTGCAGCCAAATAGGCAAGCACAACTCTGGTTGTACAAATTATTTTCTCCTTCCCACACATGTCCCATCTTAGTTTCCTCGCCATAGCAGCTAGAACCAAGAAAGTGACTTGCAAATTCCAATATGACCCTGTTCTATGTGCTGAACTTGGGATGGAAGGAAAGAATCAGCTTGTGTCCCATCACTCACCAGGAAGGGAAATTCTTTATTTTTATATATTGTGCTGAGAACATTATTGAAAGCCAGTATTAAAAAAAAAATAAAACAAACACTTTCAAAAGTGAGGGCAAGTGGTGATGATGATACTAATCCCATCAGTGCATATGGTGCTTGCACATAGTACAAAAGGACAAGCCCCTGCCCCAAGTAGCTTCCAATGTAAAATCTGAAATCTGCAGGGATAAAATACAAGCTTCCAGATCAAGCCTACTTACTGTTCTAAGAAATCTGACAGATTATTCCCATATTGGTTCTTTGGCCGGTTACATAGAGACAGATGGAAAGTTTGTTTCAGTTCCATTTTTTTAAAATCACAATTTATCAACATGCACAACATTTGAACGCAAGAGAAAGTGAAACTGAATCCATTTTCCCCATCCAGTATGAAGAGGGGGAAGGTAATTTAATTTCATCTCATTTTTAAAAAACTCTATGGACGTATGCAAAGACGGAATACAAACTAAGAGATCTGTCCACCCCTACAGATCTCCTTCTCCGTCAACTAGCTTTAAGGTTGCTAGGCCAGGATTATCCCAGGCCCTGAGACTTCAGGGCTAAAACCTTGACCACAGATTCCCTGTGATGTCATGGGAACAGACCCTGGTGATGTCATAAAGCATGACACCTTAAGCATCAATCACAGTTGCACAGAATGCACCACTCAAATACAAAACAAATAAATGAAGAAGGTATATGCACACTTTTGAGGACAGTGCTCTCGCCCTGAGATTCTTCTCTTTTACCCTGAGGACTGGAGAAGAGGGTCCCAGCCCTGAGATCTGGGGTTCCTACCTGGCTTTCTCATGCACTTCCACATACTGCATATTTCTAATTTAGAAGGAATGCAGTTGGATATAAATATGATTGCAACAGGGCATGTGAAATGTTATTTTCATGTCCACCAAAAGAGTATACCCTCGCAAAAGAAGTTTCTTCTTTCACATGTGCAGATTATACAGCCCTGCAAAGGTCTGCCCTTTGCTCTGCCATTCTCCTTCCAAGAACAACTGTCCAAAATTTCTCCAGCAACCTGAAACTCAAGATAGCACTTTCCCCTGTTTTTTGAATCCCAATTGTATACTATTCCTAAGTGTGGAAGCTCTACTTTACCATTACGACTAACAATCATTGGTCATTCCATCTTCCACGAATTTGTCTGTATTTTTTTCCAGCCAATGGAAAACACAGTTCAAGGGAGTGAACTTCACATGCCAGTTAGGTATTCTTCAAAGAAGTGTAAGAGCTCAACCTATACTTGCCAGCTTCAGGACTTTTCCTTCCTTCCCACAACTCCCACTGAGCAAACCAACAACCTCCTGAAATTCTGGATTCTCCAATCAGAAATACAGACTTTATCAAAACTTTAGATGATTGGCTTTTAAAGAAGAGGACCCAAGGTGCATCAGATCTTCAGAGTTTCCTAAAGCAGTGAGCTGCAGTTAAGTTGGTTTTATTAAAACTGATTGTGAAATGTGCGCAGGAAGATCTTTTGCCAAACCTCCTCTAGTACCTGACTTATTAATAGATGCGAGCAAAATCTGTCTAATATACAAGAGAGAGAGAGAGTGTCAGACTGCAGGCCTCTCCCTGGTAAAAAGCAATTAATGTATTATTTAAGAAGGGGAATATTTGGGAACACAGAGAAAGCACAGCAGTCAGAAGGGGAAACCGAATGCCCAGGCAAGCCAAGCGGAGCTGTGTCGCTTCGTCTTTGCAACCTTAAGAGCATCTTCCGTCCGTTTCAATTGCAGGCGCAGAGCAAAAGACAGGGCACAAACAGCATCGACAAAAGCTTTCCCGTTCCTACCTTAGTCGTGACAATGCACAGGCAATCCATGCTGAAAAGGCTTCCCCGGGAACAGGCGGCAATCTTCAGGCAAATCCGCAAGGGGCAAGAAGGGGAAGGATTTCACAAGGCATAAAAAGAAGAGCACACACGCACAGTACCGGAGACTTAAATCCAGCTACCACGGAGCCTCCTGCCGTCGCCTCCCCACCTTCCTAAGAGGGCCCGCATTAGGGAAAAAAAAGTCCTCCTCCTCCTCCTCCTCCTCCTCCACATCGCTTAAAGGCAGTCATGATGCTCGCAGGGATGGGAAGGCTCACTCCAAAGCATCTTGCACAAAACTTCCAGGTTGTTTCGCTGCCTTGATTGCTGCATTGTTCAGCCCGCAATCAGCAAAGCAGCCCGTTCTAACAGGGGAGAGGAGACTTGCCACGACACGCACGAGGGACTCGGAGGCAGCGCCTGGCACAGTTCTGATCCTCTCTCTCAGTCGTCGAACCCCAAAAGGCTTTCTCTGCCAAGCCTTTCTTCCCTCCCCCCCCATACTTCTGCCCCCCCCGACACCCCTGCACTTTTTCCAAAAGAAAGGAAAAAACTCCCTTCCTTCTTGCAAAACTTGGACTAAGTCCAAGGTACATCACTCCTGGGCCCATCCATCAAAAAGGACCGTCCTTGGGTGCCAGAACAAGAGATTTAGGTTGTAAACCTCATTATCGGACTTACGCCTTTCCAAGTTGCGCCTATGTTCTGGATGCTGCATTTATGCAATGCAGCTTTTCTTTTTCTTTCTTTGCCAACATCTCTCCGAGATCCCCCCCGTCCCAAAAAAAAGCGGATTCAATTGGGCAGAAAGGGACAGAAAAGAGATAGTGGCGAGATTTATGTTTTTGTTTTAAGTTGAACAGAAAGCCAAAAGGTAACACGCTTCGTTGAGCCTGCATGGATTTGCAGCTGATGGCCGCTTTCTGCTAAAGAAAAACAAAGACTTCTAAGTCAATGAGGGCACTGGCTGAAGACGGTGTTTGTGGCATTTATGTGGTAAAGTCTCAGGGGAAAAAAAGTTGTTGCTGTTGTTGTGTGCGTTCAAGTTGTTTCAAACTTAGGGAGACCCTAAAGCAAACCTAGCACAGGATTTTCTAGGGCTGTGAGTGTGTGATGCACCAAAGGTCACCCAGTGGGTTTCCACAGCCAAATGGGGAATCGAACCTAGGTCTCCAGAGTCACTACACCACACTGGCTTTCTCCAGGAAAAGAGACCTGTGTATAATTCCGGCTTTTAAAAGAGTTGAAAAGTTGAGTGAAGCATTATCTGTAATAGAATCTCAGACCAACATCTTATCATTTCTCAGTTATGGATGACTTCAGCATGACATAGTATTCTCAAAAATAATATTCCAAGCTCTCAAAACGGGTCATAAGCAGGTAGGACCTGCAACAAAATGTTGCAGTTTAAGTTGCTGTAGGCTACTAGTCCAATCGGCCAGCCAGTCATGCCTTCCTCAATAGTAGATCAATCCATTTCTTTGCCATCTGAGTGCTTTCCAACCCCCCAGTGGCTTCTACTCATGTTCCATGTTTTGGAACTTCTGATCCTGCCCTCCAGTGTAGGTTTTTTCCCCCCTAAAGATTTGGTTGTACTTTTGCAAACAGTGGGGGGTATCACTGTAAACTGCAGGATTCCACCCTGCCCTAAGCTTTCTGATACTTCCATCCTGTGCATGGGTGGTCATCTTTTGAGCACATCAGCAACAGCAGTCAAGTTTGAACACTGGAATGAGGGGGACATGGTACCTAATGATCACTGCTTTAAAAAAAAATTGGTACAGCTATTGCACTTTTCTGTGGATAAGAGCAGTGGGAATTTGCACTGGCAATCAAGAGGCTCCCACAAACTTTATCTTACATGGAGTGGTAGAAATTCCTTCTTATGAAAATGTTGTGATTTTCTGGTGAGATGTGGAGGTATCTCCAGTAGCAGCCAGGAATGTCTCTATGCGTGCAGCATGCCAGCTGTCTTACTAATGTATATCTGCATCAGGAGGACACATTCCGTACCAGGGAGTAAGGATAGAGAGAGCCAGCATGGTGTAGTGGTTTGAGCATTAGATTAAGGCCATTTTCGTACTACGCTGTTATAGTGCTATTATTCCACATTCAACATCCTGTGGAATCCTGGGGTTTGCAGTTTAGGGAGGGACATTTAGAATTCTCAGCCAGAGAGCTCTTGGGCCTCGGTAAACGACAAACCCCAGAATTCCACAGGATGTTGAAAGTGGAATAATAGCACTAAAACACTGTAGTGCAGAAAAGCCCTAAGACTCTAGAGATTAGAGTTCGAATCCCTGCTCAGCCATGAAAGCCCACTGGGTGACCTTGGGGAAGTCACACTCTCTCAGCCTTGGACGAAGGGAAAGGCAAACTGCCTCTAAACAAATCTTGCCAAGAAAATTCCATGGTAGGATTGCCCTAAGTTGGAAATGACTTGCACACAACAACAGTAAGGAAGGAAAAAGAGGTTGATCAGATATCAGAAAACCCTGACAACCTATTTTGTGGGAAAATATTCAGCACCTTTTTTAAAAAAAAAATTATTACACTAAAACCCAGCATGACTACAATGACATGGAAACCACCAGCTGCTACTGAAGGTAATAAACATTATTAAAATGGAAAGCAATAGACATTAAGAGGACAACATTGCTATGGGGCTAATAACTTGTCAGCATAGTGGTCACACGGAATTCATCTGCTTAGACAAGATTGATAATAAATATGAAGAGCGGCTTTAAGTGCAGTGGTATAATTCAGACAGTTGTTAAAATTTGCTGGGCTAGCTGAACCACTTGTTGCAGAGACAGAAAATGAAAATTTTTGGTTAACACATAGATGTTGGGGCAATAGATAGAACCAGCTGTTAATTATTTCGAGTGAAGCCACTGTTCAAGTGTGCTTTAATGCAGCTGAGCGGTGTTACCCCTTGTTTTCAAGGTGAACAGTGGCTCCCAAAGGATTCCTAGAACAATAATTCTCATTTTCCCTCAGCTTCTTCCCCCAAAATAAATGTTTGGGGTGTCAAGGAGCCCAGAAGGGGCTCAGGAAACATCATTTCCTTCTCTGCTTTAGCATTTTCATTATTTTAAAATATTATTCTGCCATTTATTACCTGTTTTGAGTTGTCATGGAAGAAAAATTGGGTTAGAGAAAGGCAAACCAGAGCTTAGAAAGTTACTTTTTCAAGTAACATATTCCATTACTCATTACAGTGTTTTAAGGATTGCCTTATCATTACTGGTTGTATTGATGAAAACAAGTAACTGGGGTTGTAATAATTGCTGGATTACTCATTACTTTTCCATTACTTTGTGTTACTTTTTAAAGGGGAAACCTTTAGGAAAAACAAAAGGATGCCATGAAACTTGAAAAAATGAATATGCTTTAAAATGTTCTTTAAGTTAATATTTCATAGAATCATAGAGTTGGAAGAAACCACAAGGGCCATCGTATCCAACCCCCTGCCATGTAGAGAAAGTAAATAGAAATGTGAAACCATGACTCATTACACCAGAGGTGGACTGGATACAGCTCTTGGGACCCCAAAGTACGGCTCCTGAAGTCCACAGAAACCTGCTGAACAGCCCCCAGATCCAATTTTTTTAAGAATTCATACCAATTTTCAGATTGTATTTTGTCTCAAGTGCAGCCTAAAGCATGCAAAACCACCTGCTAGTGGTTTACTTGTCTACTAAAACCTCCAAAAAAGCCATAAAAAATGTTTAAAAGCTGAAAACCAGCCAAAACGGTAGCCAGAACAACATAACATCACTTCTAGTGTGCCAAAACACAATGGTCTCCTCCAGGGTGCACAAGGGGAACTGGTGTCTGCCCCTTCGCAGTTGCCCATCCCGGCATTACACCAATAAAATAACTTTGCTCATTCTTATTGTATTACTTTTGAAATGTGGCTTCCTTATATGACCATTACCCCCATAAGTAATCAGGGATAAATCCATTAACCATAACTTCAGTACTTGTAACTCATTGCTTCCAAAGTCTGAATCAAACTCCTGTCTCAGCTGACAGCCTGTTAGCTGCTACAGTGGCCCAAAATGGGGTACCTACAAATGTCATCACAGAAGACCCATTCCTTGTATGACCGCAGAAAGCTCTGCAAGCATGGAATTGTTGTAACCCATTTCTCCATTGTTTCCCCATCATTGCTGAGATTCAAGTGATGTGCCTGTGAGGTGTCAGAGGCACACCGGGGCAGCCTCACATCTACAGAATCCAATGCCCCTCCTGTCCTTGACACCTCTACGGATTGAGCCCCTCAATTGTTCCAGGCTGGAAGAGAGAGAAAATCAAATCCTATCCCGGGATCCTCTCATGTTACACAGTTATAGCGCTATGACTATTTCTGCACTACATTGTTATAGTGCTACTATTCCACTTTCAACATCCTATGGAAATCCTGCGGTTTGCAGTTTAGGGAAGGGCATTTAGAATTTTCAGCCCACGAACTCTTGGGCCTCAGTAAACTACAAACTCCAGAATTTCCCAGGATGCTGAAAGCAGAATAGTAGCACTAAAACAGTATAGAGCAGAAAGGCTTTATGATTCCATTTGAACTGCTATGGCAACAGCCTATGGAATTTTGGAAGTCTGCATTTTAAAGAGGGATGTTTGGAATTCTCAATCAGAAAGCTCTCATGCCTCATTGAACTACAAACCCCAGGATTCCATGGGATGCAGTCACAGCAGTTAAGATGGCATCATAGTACTATAACTGTGTAGTTATACACTAGTCCTTTGCAAACCAGTAGGGTTTTGGAAATGGCGGTTTCAAAGAGAGCCGTGTAAATTTTTTTGTAGGCCATAGGCATTCTTGTATTCCACTCTATGCTTTGCCTTGACACAGCGGGATGTTTTCGTAGACCCTAAAATTTTCATAGGCTCTAGGCGCTATGCCTAAAGTGCCTAATGGATCAGGCGGCCCTAGTTCCAAAGACTGAGATTACATCACAGACTTAAATTACACATCCCACTTGTGTGTGTTTACAAGTGAGAGATTTCGCTGGGCATGAAGACAGATATAAGTCAGTGGTGGGCAGCTCGATAGGACAGACCTAACAATTTGTCATGGGTGGGCAGCTCATAGCTTCTGGGCTGTATACGGACCTACAAGGCTGTTTCTGTGTGGCTTCTGCTGTATTGCATTGCATCTAACTCTAAAACCTATTTCTCCTCCATCACTTATTTTACCCCCACTGGCAAAATATCTTTCTTGTTCTACCCCTACTGGCAAAACTGAGCCTCTTTGTGATTTCTGAGAGGAAACTGTTGGACTGCTTTGCTCTGTCATGCCACAGGACTCTATGATGCAGGAGGATTCTCTGGCACTCTCCTGCATTATAGAGTGAGTGTTTGCAATTTTTTTTCCGCATTCTGAATGAGAAAGGATGTCTCAGAACACCAAGACAGCCTATCAAAAGAAATAACCAACAGTTATTATTTCTCTCTCTCACACACACACACTAAATGCACACATACATTTGCATTTCAGGCCTTTTTGCAGAAAATTAATTTCTTTAATAAACTCTGGAAAAAAAGCAAAATTTGGGGGGGGAAATAGTTTTGCACAAAAACCAACATTATGCATAGAAAAAAATTCTTTTGCACACTGTTTGTTGTAAATAAATGTTATGGAGTTTTGTGCAATGCATGCATTTTCTACAGAATAAGCCCCCCCCCAAAAAAAACTCTTGCAAAATCACCTTCGTTGTCATATGTCCTCAAGTCATTTCCAACTTATAGAGATCCTCAGGTGAACCTATCATGGCTTTTCTGGGGCTGAGAGTGTGTGACATGCCCAAAGTCACCCAATGGATTTCCATGGCCAAGCAGGAAATCAAATTCTGGTCTCCAAGGTCATAATCCAATGCTCAAACCTTTGAAATTAGTTGCTGTCATGCAGAAGAATGAAATAAACACAGAGATGCATCCTTACCCCAGAGCTGCTGATTTTGATAGGAATCTTTACAGTAGCATCAAATCCAGGAGCACGTGTGAAATTTCAGCAGCAACTGGTGTGGCAAGCTTTAGGTTCCCCATCAGGCGTGCAGTGAATCTGTGCTGGATTTTATTCCAGACATTAAACCCAGAGCAGGTTGACCATTCTCATTCATTGTCCTTGTTATCCTGAACATAGTTTCCAGAAAGTCTGCTTGCCTTACTTTTACCAAACTTGCAATACAATCCTATACTAGTCAGCCCTCCACATTTGCGAGTTTCACTTTTGCAGATTTGATTATTTGCAGATTATTTGCTGTCAGCTCTGCTGCCTCCCTATGCCATTTTTAATACAGACTGCAAGCCTTGTGAGACTGAGAAATTGCAAACAAGGCTTGGAAGTCCCTATTAAAAATAGTGTGGGGCAGCAATGGAAGTGGCAGTAAGCCCCACCAGCCAGCCACTTCTCCCTTGTGAGGAAACCCTGATGCCTCAAAGGAATCCATGGTGGGTTGAATATGGTGATCATATTTTTTTGTGTGTTAAATATGGTTTGGGAGGGCCTAGCATTATTAACTTTTTTGTTCACTTTCATGGGGGTGGTGTACCCCTAACCCTAGCAGTTGTGGAGGGATTACTGTATAAGTCTACTGAGATGTGAGTCCAATTGCATTCTCAGCTTCAGCAACTCTGGCAGGAGTAAGTCCTGTTGAACTCAATGGGGCTACAAATAGACATGGGCCAGATTACAGTGCTAAAACTCTGGGTCTGTCTTCACCAACCTGGCCTTCATTGTCATCCTGCACTTATGCAAGGTTCTTGAAAAAGAACAACCATCTAAACCCTGGTCAGTATATCAAGTCATTTATTCTCTTCCTACCCACAGTAATGACGAACTTGCAAGCTTTGTGTATTTTATGCTGCGGAAAGCAGATCAATTTTTAATAAAGCCATTCAAAGCATTTTCTCTATTTTCTCCATGCTACCGTTTGCCTAATACCAAATAAAAACCAAGAAACTTTGATTAATATTTCTATTTATTTTATCCTCTGGGAGCAACACAGTTAACCATCCTCTGTGTAAAGAAATCTCTTACCTGTCTTCCGACAAACGGCACAAAGCATTTCAACTCCTTTCCCCATTGCTGCTAGATCCCCGTATACAGAATGTCCCACAAAAATGTATACACCCTTAACATCTTATAATTCTAGAATGTGTTTTCACAATTTGTTTCCACAAAGAAAACACTTGACAGGATTAAAGATTCCAATAGTAGAGAGGTGTCATGAAATTACAAGAGAAACTTTACGCAAGGTTTGCAGCTCTGTGTTTTGACAATGCAAGCAGTGCATTCTTGTGCAGGGATGGCAATTTAAATGCCTTACATAAACTTGTAATTTAAGATGGAATGTGTAACTCTGATTAAATCATTATTATAACATTTATTTTTGGATATAAATATATTTATTTACTTAGCCTTCAAATAATTACCATAGCTACTATTAATTGTTAAATGGTATTCACATTTTTGGGGGGAGGGTGCCCTGTCTATTTACTCAGAATTAAAATCCTGCTTACTCCCAAATAGGAGTGCATAGGATCGGAAACTTGCAGGACAAACTGATGTACACCCCTCCCAAACTAAGATCCAAGATCACCAACTCCAAGAAGATTTATTCCTCCTGAAAATAGGTATGGGAATCCCAACTTCGAGCACTTCGGTTTACATCACACTTTTGCAAGAAATACCGCTGTACTATAGTATGTCACATTCCCCCCCCCACCAAAAAAAACCACACATACAGACTTTGTTACACCATCACCCCCACAAACCCCGACACACACCTTTTTCATAGCCACGCTGTTGTGCAGTTTGCCTTTCAGAAGTCGTACATGATTCATGGTAAGGCAAGCCCTCTGCTCAGTTGTGAAACTTTCCCCCAGTTATGAGGAAAAACAGGAGGGGGAAAGCTACACAAAGCGCTGTCCAAGGAGTGAGGAAAAGCAGCATGCAGTATTCACTTGAGGACCGGAAAAGGATCTGTCTAGACGTCCATACAGTACAATCCAGGCTTTTGGCGTCCCTATAGATCCTTTCCCTAAGAATCTCTTGTTCCCGTTGAAGTATGTTTCCAATAAACTGTTCTAAGGAAGAAGGGGATGTTTTAAGAGTCATCTTCTTTCTGTAAATTATTCAGGTTATAACCCCAATATTACTGTGGTCTCTCAAGAGACAGACGACGCAGCCAACCACATACCATTACTTTGCTAAGAGTCAGTCTTGGCTACCAAAGATCTAAAGCAATTCTGTTAAAAAAAAAAAAATCCATAGCATATCTGATCCTTCCAGACAGCAATAAAAGGGAAGCGGGGGATGCAACCCTACCCACAGAACTATTAGTGGCTTACGCAAAGAAACTGTGAAAAAGGAAATGCTAGGAAGGGATAAGACTTCACGAAACTCTGTCTAACTTTGAAACTTATGAAGCAACAACTGTTGCTGTTTCCAAAACCCCTTTTCCACAACTAGCATTTTGCGTAAAGCTGTGCACTAGAAATACCAACATCGGAAATAACTAGTTATCTGAATATATAGCTGGGTTTGCCACGTAAGCCTCTTTCACAATGCACCATTATAGCATTTTGGTACCATTTTAATTGCTATGGCTGCCTCCTGTGGAATCCTGGGATTTGCATTACGGTGAGGCTCTAGAGTTCTCTGGCAGCCTCAACTATACATTCCAAGAATCTGTTAGTTGCAGTAATAGTAGTTAAATTGGGATCAAAGTGCTATAACAGTGTAGTGTGGAAGAGACAGTAGATGTTTATTAACCTGGACATGGGAGAAAACTGGGTGAGCCTCTTATTAAACAGCTATTAAAGGTAGCCACAGTTAATGTTGACCATTTTTGCTGTTCTGTTCGACCACAGTTGGTCCGCTTTGGGTCTCATATTGGAAGAAAGGGGAGATTTAAGATAGGCAGACAGATAATTCAGTGGCAGATCACACAGCTTCCCCGGTCCCCAGGTCAATACCCAGCATCTCCATCTAGGTCTCAGACTAGGGCCATTTCCACACTACACTGTTATAGTGCTATTATTCTACTTGCAACCTCCTGTAGAATTCTGGGGTTTGTAGTTCGCTGTGGCCCAAGAGCTCTCTGACTGAGAATTCTAAATGCCCCTCCCTAAACTGCAAACCCCAGGATTCCACAGGCTGTTGAAAGTGGAATAATAGCACTATAACAGTGTAGTGTGGAAATGGCCTACATAAAAGCCAGTACTAGTCAATATAGATAGTACTAGTACTAGTTCTAGGCTAGATGATCCAATGATCCAGCTTGATATATGGAACATACAGTATTGTTCTCCTTTGATAGAGGCAATCAAAGTGAGGCCCCTAGTCTTTTTTGTGGGTTATGTACACCCCATTCATCCAATACTGTTTTGTGCTGTACTGGAAAGAACCCAGAGTGTAGGTTTGCGATTTAAATGCAGGGGTAGGCCAACATGGTTCATTGACAAAGCCCAACCCCTGGCCTATCTAAACCAGAAATAAAACCATCCAAATCACTTCCAATTTCACTTCTTTTCACAGGATAGATGGCACCTGGCTTGTCAGCAGTACATATGAAAGAGGTCTGGAGTCTAGCAGACCAGACACACACACACACACACACACACACACACACAGAGCCCAGCACAATTCCCTAGCCATGACTTTCAAGACTTTGAAGACAATACTTGGTTTTGAGCTCCTTCCCACTACTTACACTGGTATTATTGGAAAAGAAAGGGTCACAGAGGGATCTTGAGTCACATGCTAAAGGCCTTGTAATACACAAATGGAATTGTGCATCTACACGGATTCATTATGCATGTATGCTGTTATCCAGGTCTTTCATTGGGCATGACAGAGCGGATGGTGACATTGTCAATTGACACAGAACGTGCATGAGAGGAAGCCGTGGGAGGAAAAACAGTTTGTTCTTGGACATATTGAGCTTGAAATGGCAAGGAAACTTCGGAGAAAATGCTTGAAGATACAGGACTGAATGGGAGAGAGAGCAGTGTTGACCAGATTCGCAACAGATCATGTTTGGTAGCATTAGCCAAATGGCCACCATATCCCACGTGTCCTACATGACTAGATTGATGCAACTAGATAAGCAGAAAACACTTTGAAATGAATAGAAGCAGGCATTTGTGAATGCCAGTCATTCCAAAGGGGCTAGTACCTGAAATATTTAAGAAGAGTTGGATTTACAATTTCTTGTAGGGGAGATCATAAAACCCTCTCAACTCATTACAGGCCATACTGCTCTCTCCATCATATAACACTGCTGAAGGCCATTGAGTTCCCATAGCATCCACAGTTGCCACTAAAAGTCCACAGTTGCTCTCTATGGGAAAGAAGCACCAGGGCATAACCTTTAACATTTCTTAGAAGAAAACCAGCACATACAGTCGAGTAATATCAAAGTGTGGCCAATATAGCAAAATTAATGAGGAAGAACACACAACCTAGGAGAAGCTACAGTAGTTTGCTTTTGCTTGAGCAGACTGGGAAGGGCAAGATTCCATTCTGTCCTCTACTCCCGATTTCCAGTGAGTTAATTGAGTGCAAACTACTTTTGCCCTCTGAACTCAGCTTGCAGCAATTGAAGTCAGCTGAGCAGAAAGGGGGAAAGCAGGAGAAGGAGAGAGAAACTGGAGCATTTTAAAGCAGCTAAAAAAAATGGGACAACTTTCAATCAAGACGGTCCCTGCCAGATTGGAATAATTGGAGGGCATGGCAGACCAATGCCCTGTAGATTACAACATCCTATTAAAGAACCAGGAAGGGGGACGGGTGACTATTTGGGAGGCAGCAGAATCATTGTTGTTTGTAGAGGAGGTGATGGAAAAACGGAACTACACATTGTCCACCCATGCCATTAACTTCTCTACCTACTTTGCTTTCATTAACTATAGTTTCCTCTTCCATTCAACTACAAAGATGCAGCAACACTGAGCACAATTTCAGTGGGACAGCTATGCCTGTGATGAAATATTTCCCAAGGAAATCAACATGCCTTAACTTGGGTGAAATGTACCCACTGCCAATACATTTTAGAAGATTTTTTTTTAAAAGTTCATCTCTCCCTTATAAGCTGGGTCAGAGCTCTTCCTCCTTTTAAACATACACTTGTAATTTCTGCTCAACTCTAACGACAGAAATTATATATCATTAGAGTGCTTAAGCCTTTCTGAGGAATGGAATAACCACCAATCAGGAAAAGACTCGAAAATCTCATGGAGAAAACAGATCACACTTGGCTATGCCTCTAACTTTTCAATAAGCTGTAAATGGTATTCCCTGCTCTTCCATTACCAGATGTCATTTTCACCTTTCTAGGGGTCAGAGAACTGGAAAAAAAAACATAGCAGAAACCCTTCCATGAATTCTACCCCCTCACGCTAAATGCCCCATTTCTTCAAGTTTGAGGGATACACAAAAAGTGGCAAAATATTTGCATCCCTGTGCCTGCATGCTACTCCTCTAATGTCAGTGTCCCCTTTTCCCTCCCTCCCTCCTTCTCAATGTCTCTCTCTCTCTCTCTCTCTCTCTCACACACACACACACAAAGAAAGAGAGAGAGAGAGAGAATGAGAGAGAGAGAGAGAGAGAAATTTCACCTAAGGAAATAAAAACCTCTCAGTTTCAGTCTTGGTGTTTTTCTCCAAATCTCACCAGCACTCATTTCATTTCTTTGTTTTGTAAGGTGTTGTGAGACAGCAGCTGTAATCCCATTGGTGACAAAGCCACCCTTGCAAAAGTCGTTGTGCTTTTGGACCATTGTGCAAATTCAATTCATGGTTGGTTAGGTGGAGTTCCATAAGTGGAGCCATTGCACATGCAGTTGTGCATTCTCAGATGGCACATAACTATGAGTTGCTGACTTCAACGTGTCCAATGATCCACTGGGATTGTGGAGACAGCCATTTAACACTCCTCACCACACAATGGAGCAGTAAGTAAGTAGACTGATGGATATGCAACCAGTTGTACAACTGTAGTATTCAGAAGAAAAATGGAATAGTGCAACCACTACTAATTATGTGGCTCGCATCCTGTTAGTGATTTATGTGTATGTAAGTGCACCTTACACATTCACAGGTCCCTTGCTCTTGTGCCCTGTCCACAGACCTATTCACTTGCCCTTGTGCCCTGTCTGCAGACTTCCCACCACCTGGTAGCTATCAAAACCAAGGAAGGTCCTGTTGCTGTCAGTTCTTGTTGGGTAGGGAGGGGGAGAGGAAGGAGATTAATGACCTCAAGATCCAGCTGCTCTGAGCTCTGAGGGGAAGGAAAAGACAGGTGCGCTCCATCTGGGAAAGCACTTCATTTCTTCCCTCCCCCACCAAGCTGAGACCAGCTGCTTCTCCACCTTCTGAATCACTTCCCATTCCCTACCTGTAAACAACAACAGCAGGAGCACCTCCTGGGCTTGACAGCTGCTGAACAATTGGAGAATGAAGAACTGCACATGCAGAGTTCCACACTGAGTTAGGATCATGATCTCTACGTGCAAGTTTCTGCTATGCAAGTGCAGTATAGGTTTACTGGCTTTATTCTTTCAACACTGAAGAATATGTTTTAAAGCAATTTTTTTTTAATTTACTCATTTACACAACTTGTCCTGATTGACTGAACTGTTGCTGTGGGATCTTTTTCCAACTATATGCATCCTAGCCATTCATATTTTAAAATATGTGCACCATTTTGTGGGAAATGCTGTTTAAGACTCATAACGTTGTGAATGCTTGAGGCACAGCACAATTTTCTTACCACAAGTCTCAGGCCATTTCCACACTAGACTGTTATAGTGCTATTATTCCACTTTCAACATCCTATGGAATTCTGGGGTTTGCAGTTGAGGGAGGGGCCTCAGACATCAGTGGAATAATAGCACTATAATAATCTAGTGCAGAAATGCAGTGTGGTGTGAAGAGAGTACTTTTGTCAAGAGTGGTTATGCCCAACAAAATATCTTTTTCTCCCTATTTCACTACTCCATTCCCTCATGTTTGAAATACAGTTTCAGAGCTACTTTGTCGTCACTTCTGCTTCATATTTTTAAAGAAAAAAACCACACTTAGTCCACTTAGAAACACTGAAGCCACCATATGTGGCCAATCATATTAATGATTTAACAA
Source organism: Cyclura pinguis (assembly GCA_030412105.1). Lineage (NCBI taxonomy): Eukaryota > Metazoa > Chordata > Lepidosauria > Squamata > Iguanidae > Cyclura > Cyclura pinguis. The sequence goes on along the minus strand of CM059601.1, from coordinate 278,252,290 downwards.
TATCTTCCCTCTGAATAGCATCATTTTCCTCAGTGGCCTGTTGTTGTTATGACTTTAGTGACTTATCGTTTTTGTGTGCCCTCCAGTCATTTCTGACTTATGGTAACCCTAAGGTGAACCTCACACAGGGTTTTCTGGGGCTGAGAGTGTGTGACATGCCCACGGTCACTCAGTGGATTTCCATGTCCAAACAGGGAATAGAACCTTGGGCTCCAGAGTCACAGTCCAGCACCCACACCATTATATCATGGTCCTAGCTTGGCCAAATCCACTTGGGAACATGGTAAACTCACAGTACCACAAGCAACAGCCAACAGAGTAATGTGGAAAATTGCAAATTACTCCACACAAAACTCCAAATTAAAGTACTGGGGAAGAGTTAGAAAAACACTCCCAACCCAAAATCCTCTCATTTTGCACTTGGGGAGAAATGGGGAGAAAATTTTGTGTATTGCTACTTCAAATTGTTTCCAGCAGAGTTTTAAGCCCATTTAAAGCAAATTAAAATTCTATTTAAAGCTGATGCGGTAATTAGAAAATTGGTGTTATGTGGCAACTTCTTTACATAAATTATATTATGAAAGCCCCAGAAATAGCAACCAGAGATTTTTTTCTTAATGGATTCCATGCAGCAGATATAAAAATAGGTAAATATTACATAGATCAGTGCTTTCAGGTATACAAGTAAGAGTCCTCTGAATGCACATGAGAGCCATTAACAGAGATGTATATCTTCATGTTCTTCACCCCACAGGCAAGAATAAATAATTCCTGCAGTATTTACTCAACCAGATGAAAATGCAAGAGTTTCTGTGCAGTTTCCAATCGCTGTTAATGCTTCAGGAGGTATTTGTACAAAAATACATGGGGCTTCTATACCAAAGGGCAGTTTCTGTGGAAGAAACATGTTTTCTATGCAGAAGTTCATGTGATTTTTCTGTACCCAACATTTTCTGTGTAGAAGTACAGTTTCTGTGCAGAAATGCCTGTGTTTTTCTGTGCAGAAAATATATTTTTTTTGTGCAGAAATATATAAGGCTTTTTCCCTGCAGAAATGCATTTGTGGTTTTTCAGTGCACAAAACATTCTTTCTGCACAGAGGTCCATGTGTTTTTTCAGTACCCAAAATACAATTTATGTGCAGAATCACTTGTGATTTTCTGTGTAGAAAACATATTTTCTGCACAGAAACATAATTTTGTTGCCAAATATGTTCTGTTCAGAAATAAACTTTATGTGCAAAAATCCACTTTCAGAAATACACACGTTTTTTATCTGCAGAAACACACTTTCTGTGCAGAAACATGTGTGCTTTTTTCTATGAAGAAAACAAACCCTGGTGCCCTGGTGGCGCAGTGATTAAATGCCAGTACTGCAGCCACAACGTTGTAAGTTCAATCCTTCCGGGCTCCACGTTGACTCAGCCTTCCATCCTTCTGCAGATCAGTAAAATGAGTACCCAGCTTGTTGGGGGCAATTAGCTAACACATTGTAAACCGCTTAGAGAGCACTTAGCTCATAAGCGGTATAGAAATACACATGCTATTGCTCATATTCTGTGCAGAAATACATATGGTTCTTCCATGCAGAAAACATATTTTCAGCACCAATATACATTTTCTGTGCATAAATAGGTATTTGTTTTTGTTTGGTTTGGGTTTGTGTGTGTGTGTGTGTGTGTGTGTGCAGAAAACACATTTCTATGCAGGAAAACCATGCATTTTTCTATGCAGACAAATACTTTGTGAAGGCAAGAAGCATAGAGCATCACAGTCGCTTGTATTCTTCACAGAGGGGTTTTCTGAATGTCCAGTAACCACTTTCTTATCCAAGAAACAAAAGCAAATGAAAATTCCTTCCATCCTTAGTCTGATCCAGTAAAGTACAATGGGCAGACAGAAGTTTAGACAGGGGTCTTCTCCTCAGTGGCCCAACTTCCTTTCTCAAATTCTCCTTTTCCAATGCTTCAGAAATTCAGTAAAGCGTTGTTCATTTAGATAGCCTATTCAGCCTTTCTTGTTACCATAAAGTAATTTGTGGGTAAGTGGATGTAGATGTTTGCTTACAGGCTAAGTTAGTCTTCCTTGGAGGAAAACCTGGACTGACATTTTGTGGTGTCTTTATGACTTTAGCTTAGGCTAGTTGTTGTTTTCTAACTATGAGGTAGCTCTGTAAAGAAGCAATAATAAAAAAAATGACTTTAACCTTTGAAGAAAAGGGTAAAAAGTATTTGAATACAGTATTTAAATTCAGCAGTTGACATTCAAAAACTCTGCAAGTGCAAAAAAAATCAGAAGATAAGTTGTCTTTCCGCTGCAATTGCCTCCAACTCACTATTAGAAGAAATTCACAGCATGTCAAAAGAGATCAAAACACAGCCATGGCAATAAACAAAAAAACAAAGCTATAAGAAAGCAAACCTGCCATCTTGTTCACACTTCTTTCAATTAAGATTATTTATGAAAGGGTAAAAAGAACAAAACCATTTCTTATCTATTAGCTAAACACAAAGAGTGGTTTGGAATAGTTAGAATAAATAGAGCTATCAGCCGACTGACGAAATCTTAGTCAATTTAATTTTATCTAAGCAATTAGCTGATTAATTTGCACATCTTTGCAACATAATTGCAACAACATTTCTTTTTTTCTTCTAAAATAACATTTGGTTTTAGATGGTGCACGTATATATCACATAAGTCTCGACAGTCTTAAGAGGCAGTTCCTCGAATGACTTTCCAATGGCTATTGTAATACTTGCATTAAAAATAATGCAACATTTACTGTCTGGAAGGGTGGGAAAGACCCCAGAAATAGACCATTATTCAGTGACGTTGTTTCAGCAAAAGGAATTATGAGCTCCTTATAACCATTGCCAATATGAGAGACAGCCCAGAGTAGTGGTTTGAATGTTGGCCCATCACCCTGGGGACCAAGGCTTGATTCCCTGCTTGAAATATCATTTCCAGTCACCATTTTGGGAAGGACTCAAATAAAGATAGAGATACTTGGGAGAACTGGCAGGGGAGGGGGGCCATAGGGGGTTGGAGGGGCCCCATACGGTTGTCCAGACCTACACTAAAGGTTTTAATTTAGGCAAATGGAGCCCATGAGCAGAGTGCTGCTCACCTTAAGCCTACTCACAATCAGAGGATCATGTGGTCCTCCAGATGTTCTTGAGCTGTAGAATCCGTTGGTCCATAGCCAATTTGGCAATGGCAACTGTGGTCCAGTCTAGAAGGTTGCAGGTTGCGTGCTCTTGACCTGTTGGAGTCCTTCTGATATCTCTGCACCAGCACTCTAGGTGGAAATTTGAATCCCATCTTAATGACTATTGTTGTAGTTTCATACAGCTAACAAAACAGGGAGTGCTCCTCAGAAGTTTTTCTGAGGAAACATGAATAAGGAGTAAACACTGAATCAATCCTCGTGACAACTATTTTTTTTTAACAAAAAGAAATTATGAAGAACTGAGCATGGGACAAAGGGCCTGTGCCAGAAGCTGGATAAGACTTAAACTAGGAACCTTTGTGTGTGGCTGCCTTATGTGGTGAAATAGTGAAATGCTCATTTCAACCTCTGTTCAGGCAGTTTATTATCCAAAGGCCTAAAGTACTGGGTCCTCTCGAACAGAAAAAATAAGAGACCTCCCTGTTGTTCCTGTTAATAAATTGCTCAGACATTGCTTTGGCTATCTCTTGACACAGGCATCTATAGACAATGAAGACATTAAGACGGTCAAAGATTACCTATACTTTGGCTCAGCCATTAATCAAAATGGAGGCTGCACTCAAGAAATCAGAAGTCTAGGACTTGGAAGAGCAGCTATGAAAGAACTGGACAAGTTCCTCAAGTATAATGATATATCATTGATACCAAGGTCAGGACTGCTCATGCTACTGGATTTCCAGTTTCTATGCATGGTTGTAAAACCTGGACAGTGAAGAAAGCTGGTAGGAAGAAAGCCAACTCCTTTGAAATGAGGTGCTGGAGGAGAGTTCAAAGGATGCCATGGGTTGCCAAAAAAGATAAATAAATGGTTCTTAGACCAAATCAAGCCTGAATTTGCCTTAGAAGCCAAGACAACTAAGCTGAGCCTGTCATACTTTGGACGTATAATGAGAAGATATGGTTCACTAGAAAAGACATTGGTGCTTGACAAAGTAGAAGATAGTAAGAAAAGAGGAAGACCAGACTACAAGTGGGTAGACTCAGTCAAGGAGGTCAGGCTCTGAGTTTGCAAGATCTGAGCAGGGCTATTGAGAACAGAGTGGCGTGGAGGTCTCTTATTGATAGGGCCACCAGAAATCAAAATCACCCTGATGGTAGTTAATAACAACAGGCATCTGGCTTCCTCCTTGATTCTGTCTCTAGGTGCATGTCTTGGTGCTAATCTGCTCTTCGGTCCTGTCTCTTGACTTGTCCCATAACTCCTGGTTTGTGGTTTCTGGTTAACTTCAGAGTACTACCCGTGGCCCAACAACACTGATTCCCAATTCATAAGGAACTTTTTAGCACCTTACATCAGTGATGAGACCCTCTATATTGTCTGAGTCCAACGTCGTCATCAGTGAAGGAATTTCTAGCTTTTTCACTGCACTTGAAAAAATTTCCTGCAGTCACTGGAGCAGCAGAAAACAAGCTCTCTCCATCTTCTATATGGCATTCCTTCAGTTATCTAAATATGGTTATCATGTCACCTCTTAACCTTCTCTTCTCCAAGCTAACTATACTCAGCTCTGTAAGTAGTACCTCACAGGGGTTGGTTTCCACAACATTCACCATTTGGGTTGTCCTCCTCTGGACATGTTCACCTTGTCAGTATCCTTCTTGAACTGTGAGCTGGACACTTTTTTCCTGATGAGACCTGACCAAAGCAGAACAGCATGGTACTATTACTTCCCTCAGTCTCTGGATGTTGTTGGACTGAAACTCCTATCATTCTTCAGTATGGGTTATGAAGCCAGTGGTGGCTGATCCCATGCCAGACAGGGGATAATCTGAATTTTAAAGGAGCTTTTCAAAATGCTGAAACTAGCCAAAGTTTGGACTAAAGTCCAGAATGGATTTACAACCAACTGCTACTGCATGCAATCAAATACCATGTGGGGAGCTACACATTCCTCTTCCTTGGTTCAGAAGAAAGGCGTCTCACCACCCTGACAGCTTTTTACAAGAAAAATATATTAGTTGCCCAACACTCATTCCATTCCATCAATCAACACTGTAAAGTGTCTTGCCTAAACTAACACTTTATAGATAGAGATTGCATACTAATAAGAGAAACTAACTGCTGTCAGAATTACATGAACATTCGTCAGTTCCCTGTTCTACATATATTACAAATCAAATTGCAGTTTGGGGGATTTTCTGCTTCCAAAATAAACCCATTTGATTGGGTGCTTCTTTTATAGATCCCAAGTTATCCATCACAGATCCAGCCTTATGTTTTATATAACGATTATGACCCATAATGATACAGCTGTTTTTCTTTCATTACCTACGTGATCTCTTAGTACAAAGGAAACCGGAGGCAACTGAATTATGTATGCAGCACCAGTTTATATAGCAGAAGGGAAAGATGAAGCTGCAAAGCAATAAAAAGTACACGGTGCTTATAAGGCAGCGCTTCTTTCCAAAGCGGCTCTCAGCTCTGAAGCAATAGTACGCTCTCCAGATTTCATTTTAATTTCCATCACTTTCCCAGTAGGAGGAAGCTCACAGCATTATTTCAAAAGTGCCACGTGTACATTTTAAAGAGCTAACCAACCCTGTAAAGTGAGGAGCTGTTTTTCCTAAAAGCGCATCATTAACACTGGAATGACATCACTTTAAAAAAAATACAATGACACATAGCTTTCTCAGTAAGTGAGACAAAGGAGGAGATTTGCAAAATCCAACTTAGTTTCTGCCTGTCTTTGGAAAACTCACAGCTAAGGAACTAAGTCCTTTCCATCTGCTTCTGCAGCAGCATTACAGTCGCTCCCACTTCCTAAACAGAGCAGGCACAATGCTGTCCCCACAAGAGCAGCCGTAAAGCTGCCTGTACCAAAACGCAGAGCCAAGAAGTAACTTGATCTTCTTATTCTTTACTCTTGCAACTAGTTACTTTTTGCAGTAATGAGCTTGGTTACTTTTTTTGCTGGCATCTAGCATTGCTGTAATTCAGTACTTATTAGCTGAAAGGTTTAACTAGAATCATAGAATCATAGAAACATAGAGTTGGAAGAGACCACAGTGACATCGAGTCTAACCCCCTGCCATGCAGGAACAAACACTCAAAGCACCCTCAGCAAATGGCCATCCAGCTTCTGCTTAAAAACCTCCAAAGAAGGTGAATCCACCACGCCGCAAGGCAGCATATTCCATTGTTGAACAGCTCTGACTGTCAGGAGGTTCTTCCTGATATCTAGACAAATCTCTTTTCCCGTAGTTTGAATCCATTGTTCTGTGTTCTAGTTTCTGGAGCAGTGGAAAACAAGCTTTTTCCATCTTCAACATGACATCCCTTCAAATATTTAAACATTCCTATCATGTCACCTCTTAATCTTCTTTTTGTCAGGCTAAACATACCTAGCTCCCTAAGCCTCTCTCTCATAGGGCATGGCTTTCAGACCCTTCCTCATTTTGATTGCCCTGCTCTAGACATGTCAGCTTATCAATATCCTTCTTGAACTGTGGTGCCCAGAACTGGACACAGTATTCCAGATGAGGTCTAACCAAAGCAGAATAAAGTGGGATTATTACTTCCCTTGATCTCGACACTATATTCCTGTTGCGTATAGTGGTCTTCATTATGGGGAGAGGTAGTGGCTGACTCAGTATGTGCAAATGGAGGCACAGAAGAACAGATCAGATGGTGCAGTCAGAAGAGGTTGCTTTATAAAGCCTTTTGCATTTTTCTTCCTCAGCATTTCTACTGTTCAATATCTGAGTTGGTCACTTGGGGGAACCAGAGAGCCTTTTCTTGTAATTTTCAACAGTGCAATGGTAACATTTTTGGTGACTTGTTAGTAATGAGTAATTCTGCAAGTTATCTTTCTGGACTGCATTAAGAATCATAGAATCATAGAAATGTAGAGTTGGAAGAGACCACACGGGCCATCCAGTCCAACCCCCTGCCATGCAGGAACACTCTCAAAGCACTCCCGACAGATGCCCATCCAGCCTCTGCTTAAAAACCTCCAAAGAAGGAGACTCCACTACACTCCGAGGCAGCATATTCCACTGCCAGACAGCCCTGACTGTCAGGAAGTTCTTCCTGAGGTTCAGGTGGAATCTCCTTTCCTGCAGCTTGAATCCATTGCTCCTTGTCCTGGTCTCTGGAGCAGCAGAAAACAAGCCCTCTCCCTCCTCTACATGGCATCCCTTCAAATATTTAAACAGAGCTATCATGTCCCCTCTTAACCTTCTCTTCTGCAGACTGAACATACCCAGCTCTCTAAGTCTATCCTCATAGGGTTTGGCTTCCAGGCCCTTCACTATTTTGGTCGCCCTCCTCTGGACCTGCTCCAGCTTGTCAATATCCTTCTTGAATTGAGGTGCCCAGAACTGGACACAGTATTTCAGATGAGGTCTAACCAAAGCAAAGTAGAGTGATACCATTACCTCCCTTGATCTAGACACCATACTCCTATTGATGCAATCGAGAATCGCGTTGGCTTTCTTGGCTGCCGCATCATACTGCTCACTCATGTTCAGCTTGTGGTCTATTAAGACTCCTAGATCCCTTTCACACGTACTGCCATCCAGCCACGTGTCCCCCATCCTATATTTCTGCATTCCATTTTTTCTACCCAAGTGTAGGACCTTACACTTCTCTCTGTGGAATTTCATTTTGTTAGCCTTGGCCCAACTCTCCAATCTGTCCAGGTCATTTTGAATTTTGATCCTGTCCTCTGGCGTATTAGCAACCCCTCCCAATTTGGTGTCATCTGCAAATTTGATCAGCATGCCCTCTATTCCTTCATCCAAGTCATTGATGAAAATATTGAACAGCACTGGGCCCAGGACAGAACCCTGTGGCACCCCGCTAGTCACTTCTCTCCAGGATGAAAAGCAGCCATTGGTGAGCACCCTTTGGGAACGGTCAGTCAACCAGTTACAGATCCACCTGACAGTAGCTCTGTCCAGCCCACATTTTACTAGCTTCTTTGCAAGAATGTCATGGGGAACTTTGTCAAAGGCCTTACTGAAATCGAGAGATGCTACATCCACAGCATTCCCTTCATCTATCAAGCTAGTAACTCTGTCATAAAAAGAGATAAGATTAGTCTGGCATGACTTATTTTTGAGAAATCCATGTTGACTTCTCGTGATTACCGCGTTGCTTTCTAAGTGATTAGAAACTGACTGCTTAATGATCTGCTCCAGGATCTTTCCGGGTACTGATGTCAGGCTGACTGGGTGATAATTATTTGGGTCCTCTTTTTTTCCCTTCTTGAAGATGGGGACAACATTTGCCCTCTTCCAGTCTGCTGGAACTTCTCCTGTCCTCCAAGAGTTAACAAGTAATGATAAGTTGGGTGATCAGAGTAATGAATAAAGTAACTAGTTCCCTTTAAAATGTCATTTGCCAAGCTCTATCAAGCTTTAACCTAGATGGCTTCCCAGAGATACCTAGTATTCCAATTTTTATAAATGATGAATTGTTTTATCCTGCTCAGAGTATTAAGATATTAAAATGATTTTTGTACTTTGGGATGGGGTTTTTTGGTAATCCAAATTTTTGTTTGTTTTATAAAGAAAGCTGGAAGGTTTTTTTCCTGAATAGTGAACAATAATAAATATGACTTTGGGCTAAACTAGACTTTATCTTGGCAAACGTATTCTCCCAAATTCATGTTTGCCAAGATAAAGAAGACTGAAGCTGGAATCCTATGGATGTCACACATCTGTTTAAGTTTCCTTACTCCAATGTTGTATTTCCTTAGCCACTGTGAAATAGACGTATTGAGTCCGTGGCTAGAGAAGTGTAGTTTCACAAATGTAAGTACAGAAGAAGATAAGATGGAGAGGAAGCCATCCTCTAAGAATGCTAAGACACATACAGGTTCATAGGGGGGTATTTACTTAACTTTCTTCTGGGTGCTCAGGAAAAATGAGGGCAGGTCTTACATGCCACCTATGTTCTTATTCCCAGTTTTAGCCCCTATCTGTTTTTTGGTTAGACCTCATCTGAAATAGTGTCCAGTTCTGGGCATCTCATTTCAGGAAGGATATTGACAAGCTGGAACATGTCCAGAAGAGGGCGACCAAAATGGTGAAGGGTCTGGAAGCCATACCCTAAGAGGAGCAGCTTAGGAAGCTGGGGATGTTCAGTCTGCAGAAGAGAAGGTTAAGAGGGGACATGATAGCCATGTTCAAATATTTGAAGGGATGTCATGTTGAGGAGGGAGCAAGCTTGTCTTCCGCTGCTCCAGAGACTAGGACAAGGAGCAATGGATTCAAACTGCAAGAAAATAGATTCCACCTAAACCTCAGGAGGAACTTCCTGATGGTCAGAGCTGTTCAGCAGTGGAATATGCTGCCTTGGGTGTGGTGGAATCTCCTCCTCCAGAGGTTTTTAAGCAGAGGCTGAATGGCCATCTGTTGGGAGTGCTTTGATGTGGGTTCCTGCATGGCAGAATGGGGTTGGACTGGATGGCCCCTGTGGTCTCTTCCAACTCTATGATTCTATAAGGGAATGTTTAAATAGAGTGTATTTATCACTGGAAAAAAGACCATAAATCACCACAAAAATAGGACACAGATTTACAAATTTACATAAAATATGCATATCCAGATATTTAAGAGCAAAATTAAAAATAATTGTAGTTGTTTAGAAATGATTTTAAAAATAATTATCATAATTTAAAAGTACATGCAATACATTTCACTATATCAATCAGCAGCATTGCATATTTTTGTTGTTGTGTGCCTTCAAGTCATTTCCAATTTATGGCGACCCTAAGATGAACCTATCATGAGGTTTTCTGGCACTGAGAATGTGTGATGTTCCCAAAGTCCCCCAGTTGGTTTCCATGGCCAAGCAGGGAATCAAACCCTGGTCTCCAGGGCTGTAGTCCAATGCTCAAACCACTACACTATGCTAGCTCTCCCTATGGTAATATCAGCCTCATACAGCTCAGGGCCAGGGAATCTGAAGGACCGTAGCCTCCCATATAAGCCTGCCTGAGCTTAGAGATCTTTGCAGAAGGCCTTTCCTTTGGCCTCATCACCCACATTGGCACATCTGGGAGGTATGCTCAACAGGGCCTCCTCAGTGGCTGCTCCCAGACTCTGGAACATGTTATCAAAGGAGGCTAGAATACCCTCACCTTTACTGTCCTTCCATCAGTAGGCAAGGTCTTTTTTTGTTGTAACAGGCTATTGTAAAGATCCTTCAGCAACAGCTGGATAGATGTATACAGGATTAAGCTGTTATAAACACACTGAAAATACAGTTGTGCGATATCTTTTTAAAACCCTTCAGTTAATCATAACTGAGGAAACATTCGAACTAGTATAGATCTTTTTTGGGGTAAGTGGTACTCACAAGGGAACCTGACTTGAGTTCAAAGTCTGCCTATGCACTATCCATAGTATGGCTTTCTGGATCTTTTGCCAACAAGAATGAGGAGGAATGACATAAAAAAGGGCAAGAAGGTAACATAGATCCTGAAGCCTGATTTCCTAATTTTAAAAGGCAAGTCAGGCAAAGCAAAATTCTAGCAAAAATAATTTCCTTCTGGTGTCTGATGGATTGCCAGAATATAAGGATATACGAGGTCAATTTGTGTTTTAGTACTTAATTAAAATTGTTTACAGCTACTCACAGGCTCCAGTTCTAAAAGTGTGCAATTAATCTCTCCCTACCTCTTACTTTTTAATGATCAACCAGATGTTGCCATCAGTAGAGGGCCATCTCCACCCAGAGAGAGAGAGAGAGAGATAGACTAGTGGGAAGAGAGAAAGGTAGAAGGAGAAAGGCAGAAAACTTGAACACTCAGAATACAATGTACTCTTCAACTTATTCTGCAGAAATGTTTTTTTAAATTCAGACAGCACAGCTGCCTTCAGATTTAGAACACTGGAGATATATACTGCATACTGAAAAAAAGGACAAAGGTATGGACAGGTCTAAAAACAGAAAGGAACAAAGTTCAGGCAGTCTAGAACAAAAGACACCATCTGGATAGCCTAACACATAAGCTAGTCTTTGAGTAGAAGAGGAAAGACTTTAACATACTCTCCAGTATTCCACAGAGGAAAAAGGACAGAATGTGACCAAGAGTGTGGTCAAGACGTCAAAAGTTATCAGTGAGAAAGAACACACAAGCCAGAAGAAGCTGCAGCAATTTGCTTTTGCCTGGTCCTACTGGGAAGGGCAGGATTTCACCTTCTCCTCTCCTCTCCCACTGCTGAAATAATTGGGCACAAACTACTTTTGTGCTTTGACCACTGAGGTAGTTTGCATTTTTGGTTTTCTTCAGTCCTGATTTCTGGCTTGTTTCTCAATGCCAGCTCTTTGTCTGCCTTCCAATACCAACTTGCTGTTTGATTCTGATTTTTGGCTTTGTTCTGCATGCTCTCCAACATTTCAGAGATGAAAACTGGAACATGTGTGGCCTAACAACACCAGAGTGTGGTCAATAATGAAGAAGAACGCACAAGCCAAGAGAGGCTGCAGCAGTTTGCTTTTGCCTTAGCCTACTGGAAAGAGCAAGGCTATTTCTGCACTACATTGTTATAGTGCTATTATTGCACTTTCAACATGCTGTGGAATTCTGGGATTTGTAGTTTACTGGTGCCAAAGAGCTCTCTGGCTGAGAATTCTAAATGCTGCTCCCTAAACTACAAGATCCAGGATTGCATAGGATGTTGAAAGTGGAATAACAGCACTATAACAGTGTAGCGTGGGAATGGTCCAAGACTCCATCCCCTCCTCTCCTCTTGCCCTGCACAGTTAATTGAGTATAACTCCTTTTCCACTTTCAACTCAGTTTACAGCAATTTTAAGTAGACTGAGGACAAAGCAGGATAGTGTGGGGAAGAGAGAGGAACTGGGACATTTTAAAAGCAGTTGAAAAGGGCAGGACAAGAGAATATTAACTGGGAAAGTTGGAAGGTTTAGTTCCATGGCTCTTGCCTACTGGCTCATTTCAAACAGCTGTCTGTGATTTCTGCACAGCCATTCAAAAAAAGGATGTGGTACAACATTCCTGGGACTGTGCCACTTTGGCACAAAGGAGGTATATGGTGTATCTAAATGGACACGCAGCTATGCAAGGAACTTCTTCACCTCTAGCTACTATGCCAGGGTGAAACAAGGCTACTGCAGGTTTTCTCCCTAATATGCTAGTTTTCTGCAAGTCAGGAATTTGACATGCTGCCATTCAATCCAACTTTCCTTACTCTGTTTTCAGAAGGTGTTCTAGTCCCAGAACGATTATACTGCATACTTTTCCTGGACATGTATATTGGTTTCTAGCAAGAAATAATAACTCACAGTTTTCCCTATTATTTTTTTTAAGAAAGAAAATGTATTGTGTGACATCTCAGAAATCAAAACATTCCAGTCCCTATCAGCTTCCATTTTCTTTTCCTTTGTCTTTCTGACTTGAGGGTCTTAGAAGGGGAAAAATCCCAGTCATTTTCTTTTACGTTGAGAGAAGCAGAAGGAAACAAATTGATCAGAGGACTGAAAAACAAATAGTGAGAGAATTGTCACAGCCAAGTTGTAAACCTGTGAAAATATTGCATGATTTATAATAATGGAAACCCTGACATCCTTAACGTCCATCTGGCAGCTTGATAGCAATTATTTATTGCAAGGGAGTACTATAACAAAGAAAATTAATGCTGTTAACCCATCTCTCCATTCACCTTCACTGTTGCTCTGCACACAGCTATAACTATCATTACTTTGTCAATACAAAAGTAATCTCACCTCCCAGAGCATTCAATCTTGTTCCAGTTACCTGGAAACTAAGTCGTAATTTGCTGAGGGAAGCAAACAGAGCCCTAAAATAATAATAAAAAAACTACTGCAAAATAACATTGCCCCATAAATTAATTTTCACCTAGGGAGGCTAATATATAGCCTGCCAAAAGTTCCCTGTATCTTTAAGGATTCCATCACATAAAATGTTCCTAGTTGATTTCTGTACTCTGATGTCTTCTAATCTAGTGGACTGCCCTCTTGCTTCTCTTCCTCCTTCTCCTCCTCGAGTGATTTCTCAAGCTTCTAGTCCTGAGTAAAAGTACTGGTTATTAAACAGCACATTCCTTCCCAAAGCATCATGTGAAACTCAATGCCAGGAGTGGTGGCGGGGGGTCACATGGTCTCACTGAAGCTATGAAAGCCCAAGTGACCTGAGGTGCCACTTTTGAGCATAGAATCATAGAGTTGGAAGAGACCACAGGGGCCATCCAATCCAACCCCCTGCCATGCAGGAACACACATCAAAGCACTCCCAACAGACAGCCATCCAGCATCTGTTTAAAAACCTCCAAAGAAAGAGACTCCATCACACTCCGAGGCAGCATATTCCACTGCTGGACAGCTCTGACCATCAGGAAGTTCTTCCTGAGGTTCAGATGGAATCTCCATTCTTGCAGCTTGAATCCATTGCTCCTTGTCCTAATCTCTGGAGCAGCGGAAAACAAGCCCACTCCCTCCTCGACATGACATCCCTTCAAGTATTTAAACATGGCTATCATGTCCCCTCTTAATCTTCTCTTCTGCAGACTAAACATCCACAGCTCCCTCGGCCGTTCCTCATAAGGCATGGCTTCCAGACCCTTCACCATTTTGATCACCCTCCTCTGGATACGCTCCAGCTTGTCAATATCCTTCTTGAATTGAGGTGCCCAGAACTGGACACAGTATTTCAGATGAGGTCTAACCAAAGCAAAATAGAGTGATACCATTACCTCCCTTGATCTAGACACCATACTCCTATTGATGCAACCAAGAATCACGTTGGCTTTCTTGGCTGCCGCATCATACTGCTCACTCATGTTCAGCTTGTGGTCTACCAAGACTCCTAGATCCCTTTCACACATATTGTTATCCAGCCACGTCTCCCCCCATCCTGTATTTGTGCATTCCATTTTTTTTTTTTTTTTTTTTTTTGCCTAAGTGTAGGACCTTGCATTTCTCTCTGCTGAAATTCATTTTGTTAGCTTTGGCCCAACTCTCCAATCTATCAAGGTCATTTTGAATTTTGATCCTGTCCTCTGGCGTATTAACAACCTCTCCCAATTTGGTGTCATCTGCAAATTTGATCAACATGCCCTCTATTCCTTCATCCAAGTCATTGATGAAGATGTTGAATAGCCCTGGGCCCAGAACAGAACCCTGTGGCACCCCACTAGTCACTTCTCTCCAGGATGAAAAGCAGCCATTGGTGAGCACCTTTTGGGTTTGGTCGGTCAACCAATTACAAATCCACATAACAGTAGCACTATCCAGCCTGCATTTCACTAGCTTCTTTACAAGAACGTCATGGGGAACTCTGTCAAAGGCCTTACTGAAATCTGCACAGCCAGGCTGAGAAAGGTGCATGATAAGGCACAGCTAGGCTTCTCACTCCTCTCTTGGCTAAGGAAGGATTCTCCCTCCTTCCCAGGCACAGAGAGGCGCACATCTCCCTTTGCACTTCTCTCGGCCAAGGAAGGAGGAGAACACTCCTTCCTCAGCCAACACAAACATACAGCCCTGAGCAGCCAGGCCTCCTACCAGATTTGGCTCCCAGGAAGGTTCACCAAGCTCCGCCAGGAAGGAAGGAAGGAAGAGACAGGCAACGGAGGTGCCTCCCTATTTCACTGTCTCGCTTAGCCTAGAGGTCAAAATATATCATTTGGTAGTATCTGCATTTTTTTGACATCTGTGTTAAGTCCTTGAACATACCACCTGTGGATATGGGGGACATACTGTACTGCTAAACTATGTAATGCTTGTATAAGAACGTGTGTGTTTGACAGTGCTGTGGTTCCTAACCTGTTGAATAAGTGAGAGATGCTTGTATGTTGTAACACTGTAGCATCCGCCAGGTGAATACAAAAATTGCAAAATTGCAAAATTCAATTTTGTGCACACGTAAGTTCATTGATAAAGACGCGAGTCCCAAGCAGAATGCCAGCTGATATTTTTAAAGCTGGAAGTTATCCCAGTCCCAGATGTTTGGTGCCAGCTGACAGTACACAGTGGTCTTCATACAACAGAATGGAAGGAATACAAATTACGGCAAATGTAAAATGCACAATCTTTGCTCAGTCATACCTCTTCAGAAAGTCCTTCAAAAGAGGCCACAAACGCACACATGTACTACACATATCCATAATATGTCCATTAGCAGTAGAAGTAGCAGTAGTGGTATCATCCTTAGAATGATTTAGATAATAATATCTTGATTTTCTACAAACGCTTCAAAGCTAGCTAATACAAATACAAAGTGTCAACAATATTAAATTGAAGAAAAAAATTAAATCATAAAGCCATATGACAGCAATAAAAGCAGAGGTATAGGAAGAATTAAACTCTTTGTCCAATATCATCTTGGTAAAATAAAACTGACTTCACCAGAAATCTGATAAAGGAAATGCCATCTGAGTGTCTACAGCAGAACATATTCCATAGTATGGGAGCCACCACTGAAAAGACCCTACATGTCTTTAAGGGATTCTATTCTTGTGGCTCCTGGGTAGGTCCTCCAATGACTCCTGTCTTCAGTTCAGCATTCAGCATACCAGATGATAACAAACTCTCTTTTAACTTGAAGGAACACCGACACATCTGGAAACACACCCACTGACTGCAAGACTAAAACTGCAGAAAGCTCAACTCAGCAGGACCAAACTAAGCCATGGACATTTCAGAGACAGCCCTGGTCAGTGCTATTGCAATCTTCTTTGAAAGTTCAGATCTTCTACCATACCAGCAGCAGGACTCTGCTGGTTACAGGAAGTGACATCATCTGCCTGGCTGCCCTTCTCAGAAATGAAGGCAGACTGCCATAAGAAGTCTAGATTTTAGAATGACCAGAAGATTTACTAGACACTGCAAGACCAGAGAAGAGGAAATCTGGTGCTAACCAGGCAAGACTGTGAAGAGATCTGTAAGACCTCTTCTCACATTTCCCAGAAGAGATGCCCCTCATATAGTACAGGTAAGCATTCACACAGCATAATAATAGCACTATGGTTCCATTTGAACCTCTGTAGCTTCATCCTAAGGAACCCTGAGGTTTGTAGTCTGGGAGAGAATTCTAATTTTCCTTCCCTAAATTTCAAATCCCAGGAATCCATAGGACAGCAATAGCAATAGCATGTGTATTTCTATATCACTATCAGCTATGTGCTCTCTAAGCGGTTTACAGTGTGTTAGCTAATTGACCCAACAAGCTGGGTACTCATTTTACCGACCAGTGGAAGGATGGAGGACTGAGTCAACCTGGAGCCCGGCAGGATTGAACGCACAACCTTGTGGCTGCAGTACTGGCATTTAACCACTGCGCCATCAGGGCTCCGCCAGAGGTTCATAGGATGAGACCAGGGCAGTTAAAGTGGGATCATAGCGCTATTCATATGTAGTATGAAAAGGCTCCTGGGCAGATAGACAAAAAAGCAAACTGCATCAGAGGAGTACAGTTTATCAAAAGCATTTGTCCACATTTATAGTACTTTCATACCTGCCTCAGAACCTGCTGCTCCTATTTAGCTATTTATCTTTCTTCCATTAAATTGTCTAAGCCCCTTTGAAAGCCATCTTAGCCCATGACAATCACTGCATTTTTGTGGCACTGAGTAAACACTAGGCAAAAATCACAGAATGATAGTATCATAGAGTTGGATGGGACCAGAAGGGCCATCGGGTTCAATATACACCATTAAAGCATTCCTGACAGATGGCCATCCAGCCTCCGCTTAAAAACCTCTAAAGAAGGAGACTCCATCACATTTTGAGGCAGCATATTCCACTGTCAAATGGCTCTTACTGTCAGGCAGTTCTTCCTAATGTTTAGCTGAAATCTCTTTTCCTGAAATTTAAAGTCATTGCTTTGTGTCCTAGTCTCTGGAGCAGCAGAAAACAGGTTGTTCCATCCTGCATATGACATCCCTTCAAATACCTAAACATAGCTATCATGCTAGCTTCTCTTCTCCAGGCTAAATATACCTAGCTCCCTAAGCCAAACCTCATAGGCCATGGTTTCCAGGCCTTCTACCATTTTGATCACCTTCCTCTGGACATGGTCCAGCTTGTCAATGTCCTTCCTAAACTGTGGTGCTCAGAACTGGACACAGTATTCCAGGTGGGGTCACTGTCTAACCTGAATTCACTGGAACTCAGGTTCACTGAGTAATCCTCTATTCTGCTTTAACCAGTGGTAATTGGTGGCCCCGTATGTTTGGTGTTGTGAATCCATTCTAGATGTTAGTCTGAACTTCAGAGAAGTTGTCTAAGGAAGCTGATCCTATTTTGAATGCAATGTTCAGCACCATGGATACCTCCTCTAATTTTTTTATTAAAACCCAGATCTAGGAATATAAAACTCTGACTATTTTGTCCTTGCATGGGGGGGATGAATAATTACAATAGTTTTCTCCCCATTGTGGGAGAAAACAAATATTCCTCCACAATATTCTCCCAATATTCAGAGGCTTGTGGAATAGTTATTCTATATAGAAAAACATATTTTTCCCTACACAAAAAGCTGTTTTCTGCATAGAAAAAAAATAGGTGCAGGAAACGGTGTTTTTCTACATGGAAAGCAGGGTTTTTCCCCCAGAAAACTGGTTTCTGGACCAAAAAAAAAAGTCCTTAATTTTTTATGCACAGAATTGCTCCTCAAGAATTTAGGACATTCAAATACTGGAGAAAATTGACCAAGCTTCTTAGTCATCTATTATCCTTGGGTTTTATGATTGTCACTCCATTTTTCAGCCTGAGAATGAAAAATAGCAAATATTCTTCACCACCACTCCCCCAGTATAGATGTGGCCATCTGCCACTGGATGTAACAGAAAGGGGAGGAAAATTTAATTTCTATGTATTTTCTCTCCATACTGTGTGTTATTTTATATACCTCTGTTTTATCTTCCCTTTGTTTGTTTGTTCATTTGTTTCTGTGCCTCTCAGTGTAACCCATGCTATTTTTTTAGCCATTATTTAGTGTCTGGTGTTAATAGAATATGCTGTAAAGT
Source organism: Cyclura pinguis (assembly GCA_030412105.1). Lineage (NCBI taxonomy): Eukaryota > Metazoa > Chordata > Lepidosauria > Squamata > Iguanidae > Cyclura > Cyclura pinguis. Next base: position 278,234,104 of record CM059601.1, on the reverse strand, counting down.
CCTGCCTATGTGCTCTCAGCAGAGGGCATATCAATTGTCCCTCCTCTTCTTTCAGTTACAGCAAACAGAGCAAGCTCAGTAGATTGCTTCTCTCTGAAGTGTCCAATGATGGGCCTGTCAGCAGGGAATTATGGGCTTCTCTAGAGGAGAACAGAGCTGAACAAAAACCTTGTTTTAAAATATCACAGAAGCCATTCAAGGGGACCATAGAAGACGCCAGCACTGTGGAACAAGTTATGAGATTTGTCTCATGGACTTGTCCTTCGAATTTTACAATATTTCCCTTGAAATATAAATTACATTGCATTGTTAAATGAAGCCACTTGACTGCTGAAGATACTGTAATTTTTTTAAAAAAATATATCATTTAAATGTGCACACAGGAAGAAAATAAGTCAGTTGTTGGAAATTACTAGTTTGTATTTGTACGCAGGGGAAAAGCTAATGCAGCCATGCATGGGAGATCGACTATCTCATTTTGATTTGTGCCTGCCTAACTATTAGTGAATACTGTAATGGATTATATGAGCTTTCAGGCAGTCTACTGAATCCCTCTCCAGTTTGTAAATGCAGACAACTCCCAAGAAAAGCACTGTGTAGTTGCAGAAACTCTGAAATGGTTCTTTTTCTCAGCCAGCGATGTGATGAAGCATACCGAGAGAATATGGGTGATATTCTTACCTTTGCAGCATTATCTATGGAATGGTTATCAGAAGATTGGTTCCCCTTATCCTGATTTTCATTTGCTGCCCAACTGTCTGGCTCCTTGGAAGCTGCCGCCTAGAGAAGAGGAGGGGAAACGTTCCGATAAAGCAAACTGCATTCACCAACTCAACCTTAGCACCAACAGAATCAGTTTTTTTTAAGGGGTGGCACTTGTGCAGCTCTCCAGAGGTGGCAAAACAACAATTCCCACCATCCTTCACCATTGGCAAGGGCTATCAGGAACTGTAGTACAACAATATCTGGAGGGATGTACAGTTCTCATTCCTGATTTATTTACTTTCTAGCTGTAGTATCCAGCGCTGCCTGAGAGAGTTAGTAAACACACTTAATATAAGTCCAGTTTGAATCACTCTGAAGTGCTATTTTTAATTGAGCTCATCAAAATCTTTAAAAAATACATCACATACTACCATGTATGAAGAAAAAAAAATAGGGGTGTCTCCCTAAAAGCAGGGATGGGCAACTGTGTGGGGACCAAAAGCCAGTTCTCCCCCAACCACTCTCCCCATAGCCACACACCCCCAAACAAGCCCAAATGCTCCTTTTTCTCTCAGTGAAGCATCTCAAAATGGCAACAGGAAGTGTCATTTGGATTTATAATACATTGAATAAGTAATATTATGCAAATAGAGTTGGAGAGAAATAGAAATGTAAGCATTTTTTTTGTAATTTTCTCTTCACTTTTAGGTTTTCATATTATGTATTTTTTGTTTAATTTTCTTTACCATTAAATATATAAAAAATAATTTTAAAAAAGGAAATGACATTGGGGCTACTTTCACATGTTTGGGGGAATTTTCTCTGTGATTTTCACACCTTTTTTAAAAAAATTCAATTTGGGGGACTGGTAGGAAGCTCTAGGAGCTACAAATGTGGAGTCCAGGTGGCAGCCCATGGGCTACAGTTTGCTTGCCCCTCCATTAAACTGAACTTACACATAGCCTACAGCTTAAGTCAGATCATCCCAAACTTCTACTTTCTCCACATCGTGCATAGTTTTATATTCTTCCACTCTGTCTTCCCTTGCTCGGCTTTCTTTTAAGCTAAACAGCCCCAGACATCATCTTTCCTGATAGGATGGTTGTCACAGTTCCTTGTTCGTTATGGTTGTCCTTTTCTGCATAAAGTATAACATTTGCTGCTTCTAGGAACTCCAGATAATCGAATGGCTCCCATTTTGCAGTACCATCCATGCCTGATAAGCCACTGCACCTGTTATGGAAAGTCAGTGGAGGGTAGAGACTGTGGCCAAGATCCTACATCAAGTTTGCACAGTGCACAGACCCTAGATTGTGTTTTTGTAGTATAAATCGATATTCACATAGTTACACAGTGGCTGTGCTCCACCACCACCACTGCTTCTGCTGATCACTCACATTGTGCAACCTATGATATATGGGCCAATGTGCCTACTTAGCCACCCATAGCGTAATGAGCAATACACAGTGGATTTTTCTCCATCCCAGTGAAGAAAGTAGTACACTGAAGGCATTCACAAATACTTACATACCTTCCAAGAGCATGTAACTGTATGGCTAGAATCCTGTTGGTTAACCTCAACCAGAGCAGATCTCTAAATCATTTCATAAAAAATGAGTCAACTCGTGGGTAAATCCAATGGATTCAATGGCTCTACTCTGCTTAGGACTAACAACAGGCCTGTGTAAATGGTTACCCTTGTGACATGAATTGGATACATCTATTGCACAATGGCCAAAAAAAGTCCATCTAAGGTAACTTATCCATGTGTATGACAATGACAAGATAGTATATTTCCTAGTAACTACCCCTAGTTAACTGGTCTCCCTATTTTGTCCTCCTTTTGCTGGTACTTTATTCCTGCTCACTGTTACAGTTGATAACTCTGCACAATTTTGTTTCTGGTGGGAGATGACATTTGCCGTTCCACTTCACATTGCAAGGTACTTAACGGCACCTATTGCAAAGCAAAGCATTGCAAACCATTCGTGCATTGCATGCCTCCATAACAGTTTAAATGACTTCCGTTCACCAGTCAGGGTCTCTCATCTTTTAGCAATGAATACATCTAATACACCCATTGAATAAAACTGACAAATGCATTTGAGCTGCCATTTGCTTCACCAGCTGTAATGAAAAGGCAGCCATAATCCCAAACTGAAAACAGCCTTCGCTGACAATATTCAGCGCTACATACATCGCACAGTCCATAAAAAGTCAGCATGTGTTGGCATTCTATTTGCATAGCCCACCAAGAAGCTGGCTAACCACAGAAATAGTCCTCTGTATAGGCTAAATCATATCATATTAACACAGCTTTCCAGAACCATTTTGTGTTCTTTATTAATAGGGGAGAAACTCATAAGTTGTTCCTAATACTTTATGAAGAGTATAACATGTGACAGGATGTAGGAGGGGGTGTGTGCAAAATGATTTGTTTAAAGAAATTAATATAAGATAATGCTTAGTTTTGTTAGAGTAAGTTCAGCCTATAATATAAAAAAACCAGTTCTTACAACTTAAAACACTCCACTATGACCAGGAAACATTAAACGGAGGTTATGCAAGTGAATAGGCAGAGAACATGAAAGGATAAGTTATTGGATAAGGCCTATTTAGTTCAACATCCTGTTCCCATAGCAGCCAACCAGATGCTCACAAGCAAAACATGAGAGCAATAGCAGTTCCTGCTCACATTCCCCATTCTTACATTCCCCATTCTGTTGAAAAACATACTGCCTCTAATAATGAAGAGAGGTATAGCCATAATGCTAGTAACCACTGCTAGACTTATCTTCCATGAGACATATGATTATAGATAAAGGTAATATTTCACAATGATTGAGGTCATGGGGGGAGGAGCAAAATTTTGCTAGGGAGTATTCCAGAATTACCCGTTTGTTTTCTCCCAAATAAGTGGATAGTTGCCACTAATTCCTATAGAGAAAATAAAGCAGTGTATTAAAAATAATTAATAAAGGAGAAAATAAAGGTGTGTCCTCAAAGCAGAGCGCATGAGTAACAAAAATTAAAAGCAATAGACTTATCTATAATGAGTTGCTTTTTTCATAATAAGGGCATAGCAAATTTCTGTTTCATAAGTAATATAATGAATGGGGATATCGTGTAGAGTTGCAGGAAGATGTAAGCAACGGCAGTTAGTGCATTCCATGTCCATGGGGTGATGAATCTTTCCCTGTCTGTCTGTCTGTCTATAAAAGTTGTAAACTGCCTTGATGTGTTAGTCTCAGCAACTTCTGTGAAAGTGTGTTGTGTTGCTCATGCTTATCTCGCTCAAATAAACTACTTCCGACCTCAGACTGAATTTTGTGGAGTGTGGGTTATCCAGTACAAGACATCAGGCGTTTATGCCACTCGGTATATCAATTATGCATTATGTATTTTGTATTAGGCACAAAAAAAAACCCCATAAACAAATTTGTCACATCTGACAATTTCTTCCTTCTTTTTTTAAAGATCAGTCACAGCTGTAGGCAGGAGTCAATTAAAAATGTGCATATAGTTAATCAAAGCACATATTTTCACAGTTCACTAGCAAACATTTTGATCTTTAACAACATTTCACAAAATAGATCCGTTTGGTATACCAGCACATAGTGACAATGGGAATCTGTCAATGAATCTATCATCCTGATAATCAAAGACTCCCAGCAACATACCATGCTGGCAGATATTGACTTTTATTAAATTAAGAGCTTTGAAAATAAATATCATACTGATCATTAAACTGTTTAAAGAGCTACAGGGGAAAGAGCAAACTGCATAACCACATGCTGTCGAGTCACTAATTTCACAGTATATTAATGTAAATTAATGAATTCATAGCTGTGCAGTGATCATGAGGCCTCCCAAGATGAACAGGGAAACAGGAGAAAATGCAGATGGTAAAAAGCAGTGAGTCATGCACCTGTGTATAAGGTTTCAGGCTGGACATGATCAACTAGGAGAAGAACAAGCTTGGCCAGAAAATAGTATCTGTGTCTCATCTTTCTACAACTTGATGCCCTCTCAATATGTTGGACTTCAACACTCCCATGAACTCCAGCCAGTATACTCAAAATGGACAATACAATTGGAAGAAACTGGGTTGGGCAAGGTTGATCTGCCCACCCCCCCTTTTTTTTAGGATGTAAAGCATACTCAGAAGTTTCCTCATCCTTCTTGAAAGAAGAGTACCTCAATATATCAAGATACCCCATATCAAGATTTTGCAATACATGACAACTGCAACAAGATTGTTACATGCTCAGAAATGGAAGAGTACTGAGATTCCAACAAAAAAGGACTGACTAATTAAACTATTGCAAAGAGAAAAAGAATAACATGCTGACTGTAGGATTTAGCAATTAGTCTTTGGGGGAAAGTAACAGTGGAAATATTTGAATGATACCTGTTATTAGAAAAAAAATGTTTTATAAGTGACCTAGAGTCTACATTGGGAATGCTAGAAACCATCCTTTTAAATATTTGTTGTTTTTTTTTAGTTGTTATCTTTTGCTTTGTAGTGTTTTGTAGCCTATCTTTTGTGTATTTTATTTGTGTTTTGTGTAAAACTAGTACTTGTTAAAATTAGATACTTATTCTTGCTTAGTTTTGTTGTGGTGTAGTTTAAATTTTTAATCTTTTTTTTAAAAAGAACATATCAGGATACTCCACCCAAAAAAAAGGAGGAACAGTGGTGAGATTCTTCCAAGTGTCCAATTGATACCTGAGAGGCTTGTTTTTAATGCAGCTCTCAGTTCTGACATTGGCACTGCGGCCTTGACTTTGCTGAGAGTATGTTAGAAGGTTGATGTGCTTTTGCTTTTCTTGATGTACTGGGGGTTTGTCATGTGCTTGTTAACTAATTTCCCTGAAGAAACACTCAGAATTTAGCAGCAGTGCTTTATGCATGTACAACTAATGCATAGCAGCTTGAAAAGTTGCTAAGGCTGAGGTATATCAGTTAGTAATCAAGTTATATAGAAGCATATATTTTTGCACACAAACAGTTTTGATTCATGGAGCCCTAAGTGTCATCCCATTTCCCAAAACCTCAAGCGGTTCTCAGGGAAGGTGGATGTTTACATACTTTGATCCTGAGAGCCTAAAATCTTCCCAGGTTTCTTATCTGCCCTTCAGGTTGTTTTACAGTGTCTTCCTGGGATTACACCTTCTCTGTCCTTAGTGGTTTCAGTTTCTAACGACCACGTCACACCTGAAGTCTTTGATTCTCAAGCTGCACTTTCCTTACTATTGAAAAGCAATGTATTGTTGTAGATCAATTGATATTTAGTCCATTGTTACAAGCAGTAATTAGCATTTGTTACGTTGCCACTAGAAAGTGATTTAGCTCTAAAGCCTACCTAAGCAAAAAGGGCACAATAGGACAGACAGGACTGAGTCTTGACAGGGTTGCAACTTAGTTTAATTTATTTTAAAGGAATTATTTTAAAACCACACGGTTTTCTATGTGAAGCCACCAGAAATATAAGATTCTCAGAGGAGAGATTTCTCACAGTCCCACAGGCCCATCCAGTTGAGGGCATAGGAGAGGGCCTTCTTGGTGGCTGCTCGCAGGCTTTGAAATTCCCTTCCATGGGAGACTAACCTGGCCCCCTCTCTGCTTTCCTTCCATTGGCAAGCAAAGACATTTTTTATTTAAATAGGTTTGTCATGATGAAGTGGTTGCAAGGAGTCTTTTTACAGTATGTGTATGCTGTATTTTTAGCTTTAATGTTACGGTTTTCAAATGATTTTACACTTTTTAGTGGCATTTTAACACGATATCCGGTTTAATTGTGTTTTTGTTTTTGTAATCCTCAGGCTTCTCTTGTTTTAGCCTTGTTGTAAGCTGCCTTGGGCCCTTTGTCAGGAAAAAGGCAGAATATAAAATAAACAAATTTATCACCAGCTGTCTTGATGGACTTTCCGGACCAGAACGGAGAATATAGATTGAAATGGATAAATACAAACAGGAAGATTAATGGTGGAACAGTGTCACAGAACCAGCCCTATCCATAGGTGTAGCAAGGTGTCTCTTTTACTATTCTTAGGCAAAGTAAGGCATCTGCCTCAGGCAGCTGATTTCAAGGTTCATAAAAGGGCAGCAAACTGTTACTTGTTTTAACTTGGGAAGGAGGTACCATTTTCTGTTGTGCCCAAATCTGCAAAATTTCTTGAACCAGACTTGTATCCAAACATATGTCTGATTCATTTCCTCCAACTCTCCCAAACTGGCAGGGACAGTCACAATCAATCCTCTGTCATCCTACTTTTGCATCTGTTTTTTAAATGTCTCTTTTTTTTCTCTCCTCCTCCTCCTTTTCCCTTTGTCCTCAGCTTACTTCAGTTGCTGCCAACTGAGTCCAAAGGGCAAAAGTAATTTTGCACTCAACTCAGCAAGGAAGAGAGGAGAGATGGGGACATAATGTTGCCCTTCCCAGCAGGTAGAAGTAAATTGCTGCAGCCTCTCCTAGCTTTTGTGCACTTCTTCGTTAATAACATCTTAACATCTTCATTAATTGCATCTGCCATCTTAACCACACTCTGATGTCACCTGGCCACCCATCTTCCATTTTTCAGCTGTAAAATATTGAAGTATATGCTGATTCTCAGCCATGTCCAGCATCATAGAATCACAGAGCTGGAAGAGACCACAAGGGCCATTCAGTCCAACCACATTCTGCCATGCAGTAATACACAATCAAAGCACTCCAAATGTATGGCCATCCAGTCGCTGTTTTAAAACCTTCAAAGAAGGGGACTCCACCACACTCTGAGGCAGCTTGTTTCACTGTTGAACTGCACTTACTGTTAAGAAGTTCTTACTTTTTAGATGGAATGTCTTTTCCTGCAGTTTGAATCCATTACTCTGTGTCCTAGTCTCTAGAGCAGCAGAAAACAAGCTTGCTCCATCCTCCAGATGATATTCCTTCAAATATTTAAACATGGGTATCATGTCACCTCTTAACCTTCTTTTCTCCAGGATTAGACTTCTCCACATCAGAAGTCTATAGCTTAAAAAGGCATACAGGAATCCAGTGGCAGCTTGGAAACTATCTAGTTTATTCTAGTCCATTTCATCAGATGCATGACGATACATTGGACATTTATGCACTATGCAGCACTTATGCATAGGCATGTCCCTAATAATATGGCAACCACAGTTCTTCTTCAGAGCCTGATATTGGAAACCAGTGCTACAGGATCACCTGTACTACTGGAAATTTTCCAAAGAATTTTGCCCACATGTCTGGGTTTGAGAACTCTTTGGGACTAAGCATTTGGGCCAGGGCAATTCTGAACAGTCACATGCTTGCCATTTTGGTATATGAAGTCTTCTAGAATGGCAGGAGCCTCATGGAATGGTAGTGCAATTTGTGCCCCTTCATGCTCTGCCACTGTATTTAAGTACCTTGCTCGGAGCTAGGCATTGCAGACAAAGTACCATGGGAGATCACATGTGTCACGAGTGATCTTCCAGGACAGCCTACCCACAATGTCCACAGGATCCCTCATAGGCAGGCATTCAGGCCTGGCTGGTTCTGAAAAGTCACAAGCTGGCCCTTTCACCTTGTGAAGCTCTCTAGAATTTCATGGACCTCATGGAAGTCAATAGAGTCTGCCACATTTCATTCTGCCCTTAGAAATGGGCATCTCACTTTGCCTAGGGACTCAGCCAGCTCTGCTTGGCTATTGAGATGTATTTCACCCAAACAAAACAGATATTAAAGGAACAAAATGAATTCAAAATTCAGGTATGACTTAATCTTTTCGAGGAGGGGAGGCTGCTGACTAGCTACTGCAGAAACCAAGCTAACACAAGAAATGGACAGTAAAATGTCATTGCCAGGAATGTAATTCTACCATTCGCAATGGGTCAAGTTAATCCACGTTTTTCAAGTGGTAAATGTCAACTAGATTCTCTCCATACAGAACCTAAGACAGCAAAAATCCAAACAAGCCTGAGAGACTGTAAACAAAATAAAAGAAGGAAACGGTCATTAAAAGTAGTAAGGATGACTAATGACTGTAGACTTGTATACTATTTGAGCAACATTCTCATTTGCAAAGACAGTATTTGGCTTTGTTGCTTAGATCATTCTTTTTTGAGATGCAAGACATAAATCACCACCAATTACCATAACAATTTTGTATACTCAATTTCTTGTGCTAATTTTCATTATATCTTGGGGTTTTTTTGCCATTACAGCCACTAATTTGATTGTAGTATACTGAAGAGGAGGACCTACCAGTAATACTGCCTCAGCTGTTCCCAGCACTGTGGACTTGGAAGGAAAACAGAACCAGCTGCTGGCCTCAGGAGGGCCTTTGTAGGGGTGTGTGGCAAGGAGACTAATATAAGGTCAGTAGCAAACTCTGAAATGGGGTGGGAAGACAGAAGCTACAGGTCAAGAGCCTCCTTTGGACCTGAGCACTGAGGTATGGAGAATCTCTAGGAAAGGCATGAGTACCCAGAGAACTCAGGCTTCTCTTAGCTGCTTGGTTGGGGACTTCCTTGGAGAGAGAGTTGGAAGTCCAGAAAGAGGCAGGAAGGGGTCTGAGAACAAGCCTGCTGCTCTTGAGAAGGATTTGCCCAAGAGGCAGTGAATAGTGAACTGAGAGTATTATTCTGCTGCCTCCTTGTGACTCCAGCAATACCTGACTCTCCCAATTTAGGCTTCTCATCTGGCAAGCAACTAGTAAGGTCTTAGGGTGGCCAGTATCCAGAAGATACTTACAGTGACCTGCCTTCAGCCCTTTTACTTGGCAGAGGACATGTTGGGCTTAAATAAAAGCCCTTTATTCCTACTTGAGAAGTTCTGGGTATGTTTGCAAGGTCATGCAAGTGGAGGCATTTGATGTACCTTTTCCCAAGGAGGGCACCAACCCTGCTACACTGTGACAACATACTTTGTAAATTACTATGACCAGTATCCTACATCATGCTTGCATAGTAGAACTCTACACTCATGTACTTACATGGTGGTCATGCTTCACCAGCCTTCTGATGAATACCAGCTTTGTAGAACTGACTTTGTATCTGCTATTGTGCCTGCTTATTGTCCCATTGTGGAATGTGAAATGCACTATGGTTGTTTCAGAAATCCCAGTGAATAAAGGGATATATAGAAGGCAATGGCAAACAGTTATGCACCATCCAAGAATCTGCAGCTACTGGGCTAGAATCCTGTGAGTTAATCTCAGTTAGTCTATGCCTGTACAATCATTTATTGAATAGCAACTCAATATGTAGGTGAATCTAATTGATTCAATGGCTCTACAAAATGGCCATAGTTGTGAAGTCTGCTTATGCAACCATGAACTGAATTCACATTGGCCAGGAAAGTACAACCACGTATATAAAGAAACTTACACAGGTCTATGACACCAATAGGATTCTGACATATATGAGGATGGGTTGTTTGCAAATATGCTGATTGAAGAGTAATTTTGTGCACTTTGTCTTGTGGTGACAGCACTGTTACCCTAGAACTTTTAACAATGGCATCCAGGAGGCCCATGTGGTCTAGTGACACACTTAAATGAAAGGATGTAACTAGCACATTAAAATATTGCCACTATAGCCTCGAAGTTGAAAACTGGAAGATTCAATAATTGTACTGGAAGGTGGATTGAATCACAGTGAAATGCTGAGGAGGCCAAGGAAAAACTGTTTAGTGGAAAAGCAAGAAACTGTCTAGTAGAAAAGCCACATTTCTGAACCCAATCCAGAGGATGGATTGAAACTGTAAGTAGGATTACAGATTCCATCTGCCGGTGGAAGGAGAAGCCCTGGACAATCATCCTCATGTGACACACAGAAGTTATCCCCATCTGCCACATGAAGGTATCTAGAAAATCCCACCCCTTCCTCTAAGTCCTGCCTTCTAGGGCAATCCTGAAGGGAATTCCTTTTGCCTCCAGCCACTGATCAGAGATGGTGGAGTTTCCTTTGTGGCTCCTCACCATGGAGGAAAGAAGAAGGAGTGAAGCCAGAAGATCTCACCCAGCATTAAGCAAGCACCAGGTGAAAGTGTTTCATTCATCCTTCTCTTTTCTTGTGTGTAGACAGAAGAGGAACACTGTCAGCCTGAATCTACAAATGCTGCCCTCTCACACTTACCTTGATGTATACTTGGCTCTGTATGTGACACCCCAGGGTCAGACCAGCCTTCCCTAACGTAGTGCCTCCCGGGCTGCTTTGGGCTATAACTCCCACAGTGCTTTCAAAGGGATCATGTAACACCTTTGAGACCGAGAGAAAGAAGCTGGGAGCTACCCATTTCTTTCTTTCTCTCTATTTTTTTCAAAGGCACTACAAGATCCCTTTGCATACTGATCCAGATGAGCATGGCTCTTATCTATAAATTCTCCCACAGTGCTTGACAATTAGCAATGCTGGCCAGGGCTTTGGAAAGTTATTTCCCAAAATATCTGCTGCTCCAGAGACTAGAACATGACTCAGCAGATTCAAATTACAAGAAAAGAGGTTTCACCCAAAGTTTAGGAAGAACTTCTTAACTTTAAGAACCTTTTGATTGCAGAATAGACTGCCTCAGAAGGCATGGACTCTCCATCTTTGGAAAGTCTGCAACAGAAGTTGGATGTGCATCTTTCAGGAGTGTTTTGACAGTATATTCTTGTATGGCAGGGGGCAGGACTACACAGCCTTCGTCATCCCTTCCAACTCTAAGATTCTGTGATATCTGGAAGGCACCAGGTCAAGGAAGTCTAACTCAAAAAACTGGGAAATGGTAAAATGCTGCTCAATTTGTATTCTTCCACCAACTCTAGAGCTTCAAGGAAGGTGAAAGAGAGTGGGTGAAGGACAAGCCCAGCCACCACACCACACTAGTAACGTCACTGATTATTGTCCTCCCTTGGTTCAGAATACAAATTGCTCCAGCGTGTTCTACTCAGATCTATTATGAATCAAGTGTCCTTTCTCCAAGAAACTTCTGCTCTGGTTCAGAATGCAAAATGAGATTCTTTCCCTTTGGTAGGCTTACAGGGTGATGAGAGTACCAAAAAGCGATATAATACAAAGTTCTTTGATTTCATCCTACATGAGATGGTATTCTAACTGATTACCGCAAAAGAAGACATCAGATCAGACAGGACATTTTTCTGCCTGAGGCAAAGGAAAAAACAGAGGCCTGTACCCCAGCACCAGTAGCGTTGCTGACCCCAGTAACTGCTGCCTGAGGTGGTCACTTAACTCTGTCTAAAGGTAGGACTGGCCAGAACACCAGCTCATATCACCCAGTGAAGTAGGTTATTCACCTGATGCCTTAAAAATGACACAGAGAGATTGCATAGTCAAAACTGAGCTGAAGTTTAAAAACATTGTAAACATTAAAAGAGATCAGCCAGGCACCCCCATTGTGCTTGGGGCCCTCGTGTGGCATGTTTTATTTATATGGCAAGCCCGAGGGCAGGCAATAGACTAATGATTTGTAAGCCACCCTGGAAGCCTTTTGGGCTGAAGGGTGGGGTATAAATACTCTAAATACATGAATATATACATGCATGCAAGAGAAAACTCAGAAAAATAAATGAATGCTTCCATCCTGTTATTACTCCCAACTATAGTAGAGCCACTGAATCCATATAATTTACCTTCATCTTGACACAGCATCCAACAGTAGAGTCAACAATGTACTCTAGTCAGGACTAGAAGTTGGAAGAGACTACAAGGGCCATCCAGGCCAACCCCTTGCCATGCACAATCAAAGCACTCCCTTTGACAAATAGCCATACAGCCTTTTTTTAAAAACCTCCAAAAGAGACTCCACCACTCTCCCAAGCAGTGCATTCCACTGTCAAACTACTCTTACTTTTCAGGAAGTTCTTCCTAATGTTTAGGTGGAATCTCTTTCCTGATGTTTGAAGCCATTACCCTGTGTCGTAGTCTCTGGAGCAGCAAAAAACAAGTTTGCCCCATCTTCTATATGACAGTCCTTCAAATACTTAAACATAGCTTTCATGTCACTTCTTAACCTTCTCTTCTTCAGGTAAACATATCCAGCTCCCTAAACTGCTCCTCAAAGGGCATGGTTTCCAGGGCTTCTATCATTTTGGCCACCTTGCTCTACACACGTCCCAGCTTGAGAATGTCCTTCTTGAATTGTGGTGCCCAGAACTGGACATAGTCCCCCAGGTGAGGTCCAACCAAAGCAGAATAGAGGGGTACCATTACTTCCCTTAGAAAGCCATCATGGTGTAGTGGTTTGAGCATTAGACTATGACCCATGGCCCTGCTTGACCATGAAAGCCTACTGGGTGACCTTGGGCATGTCACACACTATCAGACCCAGAAAATCCCAGGATAAGGTCAGCTTAGGGTCCCCATGAGTCAAAATCAACAACATACAACAACAATTGCTTCCCTTAACTGAGACACTTCACTCGAATTGATGTGTTTGCATTTTAAGCTGCTGAGTTACACTGTTGACTCAACAACTGACTAACAGGATTCCAACTAAAATATTTGTAATGAAGACATTTTATAGATCGACATCAAGACAATCCTGAATGGAGGCAAGGAGAGTTCACCCCTCGGTACATTGATTCCCTCTTATCAAGGACCAGTCCTATCAGTGGGCAGAGTGTAGTTCTTGTCTCAGGTGGCAGAAGCTGGGAGGCATCAGGAAAGCGTTGAAAGAGAGAGTTGTATGCCAAACAGCCTGCCTTGCATCCCCGTATTAGCCTGCTGCCTTCGGATGTGATAAACTAAGTTTTCCCAGGCCAGCACTGAAGAAAAATTCAGCTGCAGTTCTGGTTAGTGTTTGCCCATGGAGTGGGAGTGGGTGCCAACTTGTTCTTGCTTCTAATATTGAAAGGTCTTGAGCTGGCTGTGGTTACATCTGAAAGGGTTGCACCAAAGCAACATGCCCATGATTCATGTAGGGTTTTGAATTGTTTTAGTTGGCGCTTTAATCATCTGATTTAATTCATATTTTAATACGTATATATTTTAATGGCCAGAATCCATTAAGATAGTTGCAAATGCGTAAGTTAGAATTATGCATTCATGACCAGTTCATATTCATGACTGCTATGTAATTCCTAGTTTAGGCGACAGACAGGGACCAGGAACGTCCCACAATCCCCATTGCAACAGGCAGGAAAAGCGTCCCTGTCACAGTTTTCCCTCACGCCAGAGCTCGCTCACACGAAGAGCAGTGGGAACATCAGTAAGCTGCTTCCCAAGCAAGAGAGAAACAGACACCTATCAATCTCAACTGCTTACAGTGTAGTCTCATCAGGACTAGATTCATAGAGTTGGAAGAGACCACAAGGGACAACCAGTCTTTCTTTAAAAACCTCCCGAGGAGACTCCACCACTCTCACAGGCACTGCATCCCACTGTCAAACTGCTCTTACCATCAGGAAGTTCTTCCTAATGTTTAGGTGGAATCTCTTTCTTGAAGTTTGAAGCCATTGTTCTGTGTCTTTGTCTCCAGAGGATTGGGGATGGTGGGGTCAGGCCAGCAGTCACTACATAGCTATGGAACTACAGTGGTTATGCATTTGTAACTGCCTTAGTGAATTCTGCCCTGTGTTTTTATTGGAACCTTCAAAGCCACCTCCCACCCCAATCCTGAGAAAAGGATGACATGTCCATCATTGTGTGCGAATGTAGGCCATTTTCAATGAGAATGAGGCCCGCTGAAGGGTCTGATAATCTTCTATTATATAAAAGAATCTCTTAGAAATTACATAGTATGAAAGCAGTGAGAAACTGCCGGGAACTTGCATGGAGTTTTGTTCATGGCATATAGGATTCATGCAAGGAATTCTCCCTATTAAATTGCAGGTGTATTTTTTACAAAACCACATCTTGTTGCAACAATTGCACAATTTTAATACAAAAGAACCAAAAGCATACCTTTCCCCCAAAGTTTGGGGGTGCTTCCCATTTGGCTGTCAGTACTGAACAGATTGTTCAGCCTGTTGCTCTACAAGAGAAATTTCTAATTCAAAAATAGAATTTAAAATAAAGAAAGCAGATTAGACAAGTGAGTTGATCCTTCAAGCACCGAGGTCAGTAGCGCCCCACTGAAGAGAATGGGGTTTATGCCAACAGCGATCTTGGAGAATGATGTCATCAGTGGCTTGAATTCATTTGAACAAGAAAATAGCCCTGGAGTAAAACCACACAGAAAATCAAGTCTGAACTAATTCTTAAGACAGAGGAGTCAAATATAAAATGGGGGGGGGGGAGTTTATGCTGTTAGAGACCCTCTTGCATATGTACCAGACTGGCTACTGAAGTCTTTTGTGGTCCTATCAGTGTCCAAGAGGCATTGATCTAAGTCAAGGCTTTCGCAGCTCTGGAAATGCATCAATCATTTTCATCAATGTGGAGCCCAGGAAAAGTTCCTTTTCTGGACTGAAGTCCTAGAAATCCCAGCTAGGTCAGTGGTCATGTCCAGTAGTCAACAGTGGCTTCCATCTCATTGGAGCTGGGGATCCATTTTGGGCTTTGTCCCAAATTTTAAAGGGTCTGTCCAAAGTCCTGAACCTTAGCCCCCGAATAGGTTCATCACCTAGGATAGTGCCTTTAAGGTCCAGACTTAAACCACCAGTGCCCATGCTGACTGCGGGATTCTGGGATTTGCCGGCAAGGACAGTGATTCCCAAACTTTTGACCTCCAGATGTTTTAGACTTCAGCTCCCAGAATTCCTGACTGCTTCTAAGTGGGCTAGGGCTTCTGGGACATGAAGTCCAAAGCACTTGGAGGATCAAAGTCTGGGATCCATGGAGCTAGGGACACAGAACTCAGCAAAGGTGGTGTGAATGTTAGAGGCAAAGTTTTCCTCCATTTCTTTGCTTCTCCCATCCCAAGAGCTGCTTCCACATTTTCATAGCCAGAGAGGAAATACGCATAGTGGGCCCATTGTATCTGTGGGCTCATGATCCATGGATTCAAACCACCACAGAGTGCCTCTGCCACTCACCATGTGCCTGTGGAAGCTGCTTGGACATCCTGCAATTGGTGGCAGCAGCACTCCTATTCATGCATTCATAAACGACCATGCAGGAGTGCTGCGGCACCACCAATCACAGGGCAGTGAGCAGCTTCCACAGGGAGATGGCGAGTGGCGGTGGTGCTGCACCTGCTTGGTCATTCATGGAAGCTACCTGAAGGCGGCAGCAGGCACTTGGAGGGCTCCTTGCCTCTGCTGCTTCCCTGTCCCATTTTTAACAGGGACTTGAACATTCATATTTTTGGGGATCTGTAGGGGGCCCTGAACCAATCCCTGGTGGATACCAAGAGCCCACTGTGCCTACACTCTCTCTGATTACAATTATAATGTATTTTTTTTTTAGAAAAAAAATTAAATAGCGTTAGCAGCAAGCTTAGTGGATGCAAAGTATTGGAAAAATCATCAGAATTATGAACAGTGGACAAATGGATAAACAGACTGATGGGAATGGTTGAAATGGACAATCTTACACACAAGATAAAAGGCAGAACACAAAATGATTTTTTGTCTAAAGGGAAGTGGTTGATTGATTTTTTTCAAAACAGAGTGAAGGCAATCTGATGATAACAGGTTTTGAAACTTAAAATTTATATTACTACATGAGAAGTGCAAAAGTAGGTTTAGAAAATGTACTCTGTTTTAAAATGTTATTTTTTATGTAGATGATTATTATCTTTTGATGATTCATCATTTGTGTAAACTAATCTAGAATAAGTTAGCAATGATTTATGAACTTGAGAAATTAAAGTAAATAACTAAAATGATAATTGATTAGCAACAAGTAATAACTATTGGATAAAATAAATGATTCGATAGTAAGGTATAAATGCTTAAACAATATGATCTGCTTACAACAAGAGCAGGAATCAATTTCTAGTCTTGTTAGTTTTTGTTTTAGTCATGTGTAGGTTAGGGTGCTTGTTGATATTTGTATGAGTGTATTTTTTGTTGTTTTGTATGTTTGGTTGGTGTTGTTTTTTCTTCTTTTTTTACTTAGTGAAAAATTAATAGAAAAAAAAGTAAACAGCAGCAATGTGGGGTGACATCAGGATACAAACCAGAACACAGGCAGTGGGGCATTCCTTTCTTGTTATGATCCCACTGAAAAATCTGTCGACCCAATTCTACTGTTTGCCCAGGATGAGAAACTTCACCAGTAAATGTATATGGAATTTCTTCCAGAAGCTAGCTTTCAGCTTGACCAAAAAACTTAGGCAACTATGAATTTTTCTTTACCTTTGTGGTGACCTGAACATACCATCTTTCTTCCTTTTCTTTTTCTTTTCCCCCTTAAAATGCAATCACACTTTCTGGAAATGCAGCAAATGATCGAAAGTGATACGTACATGAGGGCTCATCATTCCAGCAAGGCTGGGAGCAGAGTGGGCAGAAAGAAGAAAGAGCATGACAGCCTGATGCCAGCTGTCACTGTGTGACATCCTTTGTGGAGGAAAAGCTAGAGCAGCAGACTGAGAAATGTGAGTAGGAAGGGCCCACAGTTCAGCAGAGGAACACATGCTTTGTAATCTGAAGGCCCTCAGTTCAGTTCTTAGCATCTCCATTTTTTTTCCTTTTTTTTAAAAGCTCAGGTCAGAAATGAAAAAGTACTTCCCCATTTGAGAGCTGCTGGAAGTCAGAATGAACAGTGCTTGCTTAAATGGATAAAACTCTGAGCATGAATTGATTTTAGTTCAGTGGTATTTGGTGACTTCCACATCAGCGGAGCAGTGAATCCACTTCAGGTTTAAGCTCAAAAGGAGGTATCCAAGGTGCTGAATAATCTCCCCACAAATAGGTTCAGCTCCTCAGATAGCTCATTCAAAGTTACCCAAACAAGCCAAAATTCACTGACCTATTGACATGGGAGCCAGAAGCTGATATCAGATGCCACTGTTCAGATAAAGGCTGCCATCCTCTTCAGCAGTTATAAATTCAACTTACAATCTCATAACTAGTGTGGGTTCACATTTACAGTGGGGACCAACCATATGTGAGCCCCAAAACCTACCTTTCCAGCCTGTCAAGACCCTGACTGAAAAGTTTCTGAGGCACTACAGAACGGGGCATTGGCAAATGATGTCTACAGCACTCTTCTGGTCACAATGTGCACTATGAAAAGCAGTCATGGGAGATCCCTGGGGGATCTCTCCATCTGTTCATTCTCAATGTGCCCCACAATCAAGAGAGTACTGAAGACATTATTTGCAAGCTCCCCAATCTGCAGTGCCTCAGAAATGCTCAGGTTGGAGCACTGGACAGGCTGGAAAGGTAGGTTTGGGAGACGATATCATGAACATAACTAAGATGATAGAGTTCTGTCATTGTAGTTACACTGATGATGCAGGACTGTGGCCAATGCTTTTAGCATGGAATAAATCACCTGCAGTGGCAACAGGTGAGTTCCATGTCGGTGGAGTGCAAATCTGTTCTGGATTCTGATCTGACTTCGAAAGGAACTATCCAAGATAAATCCCAACCCCACAATCAGATCAGCACTTTGGACAGAATCTTTAAAGTCTGAACTAAAACCCTGACTGAATTCCACTAATGGGAAAGCCAGAGATGCTGTTAATAATCCTGCTTCAAATATGGAACGTTATGGAAGCTTGGTTGTGAAAAGTAACATTAGTTTTGAATGTTAGTTTTAAAAAGTAGCATTAGTTTCAAAGAGTAGTTCCTTTCGAAAAGTAATTGTTCAGTGCTCTTTACTTTTTCAAAAACAATTAGACTATTATTGATGCTCACGACTTACAAAGTGTCTTGCTATGATACCTTGACTCTTATTCTTACCCATAACCAACTCTTTGGGAGTGTGTTCCCTTTTGGATTACTTTTTAATTTGTTTTTTAAACACATTTTAAAATACAAAAATAAGCAAAAGGCTTTCCAAATCACTTTTAAAAAGTTCTATTTTAAACTTCACAAGTGAACAGTATGCATTACACTTAAAATTTAACATTGTCACTAGGGAGTACGTCGTTTTTCAAAAGTAAGAGTGTTTTGCCAAGTCCGATCTGTTGAGGTCAGGCGGGTTCAGATTGTATAATTGATACATATCAGCTTTAGGCCCTCCTGAAAATGCAAACTCCAGGATTCCGTAGGATGTTGAAAGTGGAATAATAAGCGCTATAACAGTCTAGTGCAGAAATGGCCTGAATCTGATGTCTTTAGGATATTTAGGCTAAACATCATTGTCTTTTCCATATTGTCTCACAATCTCTCCAAAGTAGAATAGCCTGCATTTAGTCATTTTGACTTTTAGGTAAAATTCAGGCTTGATTTGCTATTGCATTTGTTTGTCTTTTAGGCAGTCCGTGGTCTCTACAGAACTCCCCTCCTGCACCACATTTCAAATGAGTTGATTTTCTTCCTGTCGGCTTTAACCTCCCCACTCCAAACAACGACAACAATGTAGCAATTGGGCTTTAAAAGTGGCCCATAGTTTGAAAAACTAATTTCTGCATGGGAGGAAGGACAGTGGCTCTGAGGATTAGGCTGTGTGGGCCACATCTGCTCCAGGGGCTGGAAATCCACCACTTCTTGATCTATAATAGGGCTGGGCAAGTGTGGCAGGCCAAGACCCACAAGAGACCTTGGAGGACTACACCTCTGATCATATCCACTTCCCAACACATATACACACAAAAAAATCATTTTGTCTCCAAATGACCCCTCCGGGACATGGGGGCACTTTTACCATGTTTTGCGGCCTCGCTGGGCCATTTCCGCCCCGGAAGAGCCTCTTTTTGGCCATTTCCGCCCTACATTGTTATAGTGCTCTTATTCCACTTTCAACATCCTATGGAATTCTGGAGTTTGCAGTTTACTGAGGCCCAAGAGCTCCCTGGCTGAGAATTCTGAAGGCCCCTCCCTAACCTTCAGATCCCAGGATTCCATAGGAGGTTGAAAGTGGAGTAATAGCACTATAACAGTGTAGTGCGGAAATGGCTCTAAACAAGAGGAACTGAGTGGAAGGCACTTCCTGTTCACATCATGTTTCAGAAGCGGTCTCTCCTGGGCCTAAACTGGGCATTTCAAGGCAAAAGAAAAAGAGAAAAATGCCATTTTTATTTTTTTTTTACTTTTGAGGGAGTTGATGGGGCTCAAAACATATCTTCCACACCCCCTAGATGCTCTGGGGGTTTGCAGGCGGCCTGCAGGCCACATTTTCCTCACCCCGATCTTTAAATATGCATAAATTATATATTCCTGAAATTCACTAATTAACAGAATTGTCCATTAAGGGGGGTGGGCAGTCATAACTCAGTGTTCTGTGACTTGATTTACCTACAGAAGTTCCTGGGCTCAATCTCACCATCTTCAAGTGGGACTGGGAAAAATCCTGGCCTAAAACCCAGCTATAATTCACTATAGATAATACCAGAATAGATGAACCACAGGCCTGACTTGGTTTAATGTAGCTTCCAACAAAATTTGCAGTGACTCCCAGATCCCTACATGTGGTTATTTGAGAAAATTTGTTATTATGTATAGCAAACAGACTAGTGATCTGGAAAGATTGAAATGAAGCAGGAATTCTTTGGTAATGAGTTACCAAATCAAATGAATGAACATGATTCATTTCTGCTTTTGAACAACTAAAGAAATAAATTTCAGTTAGAAGATAGTTGGGAAAACTACATTGTGTGTTGGGGGATGTAATATCTGTGGTTCATTCTCTACTCCTTGTTGTTGCTGTTGTTATTGCTCATTCCAAGATCCTGCAGGATACAGCCATGACAGTTAAAGTGGTATCAAAGTCATATAACTGTGCAATGTGAAAGAGACCTCCCTTGGAGTGTAACACTGAATCTATTTATTTGGATCCAAAGCAGCTTCCAGTAGCCCCGTCTGCTCATTCCGTTAATCCAGGTCCATTGTACCACTGAATTTGGGTCTACTTTTAGGGTAGAGACTTACATCACTGATACTTCAGTGTAAATCTGAAGACCCTTATTGTTGTTGTGTGCTTTCAAGTAACGTTAGACTTACGGAGACCTAAGAGGTACCTATGACAGGGTTTTCTTGGCAAGATTAATTCAGAGCAGATTTGGCATTGCCTTCCTCTGAGGCTGAGAGAGTGTGCCTTGCCTCAAGTCACCCACTGGTTTTCCATGGCTGAGTGGGGATTGAACTTTTGTGTCCAGAGTCCCAGCTCAACACTCAAATCACAATACCACACTGGCTCTAAAAGATTCAGGATGTTATTTCGGTATACATCTTCAGTATAGAGTTCTGTCCTTGAGATGTTGACAGCCCAGAAACCTCGGGCGTGGAAGTTTAGATTCAGTAAATGATCAGCGGTGATAGATGTGTAAGTGAGACAAATGACTCTATGTTTTGTTTTGTTTTTTTAAAGACTTAATAAGTACTCAAATCCTATCAAGCTTATAGATACTTTCTAAACAATAGCTCCAAGAGAAGATCTCAGGTTGTTTCTAAAGGAGAACGTTAGGCTAAGAGCCTATGTTTGTGTTTTCAAGCTGTTAAAAGTATTGAGCATGAACCAGCATGGTGTAGTGGTCTGAGCCCTGGACCAGGACTGTGGGAGGCCAGGTTTTTGAATCCCTGCTGAGCCATGGAAACACACTAGGTGACCTTAGGCAAGTCATTCTCCAGTCTTAAAGGCAATGGCAAACCTTCCTGAGCAAATCTTGTCAAGATAACCCCATGATAGCACCACTTTAGGGTCGCCACAAGTTGGGAATGACTTGAAGGCACACATCAAGAAGAAGCAGCAATGAATGAATCACAGATATTACACACACACACACACACACACACACACACTGGTTGTCTCATCTGTCAGAAACCTGTCAAGATACACCTTTGCAAAATATTAATTCTTATTATTTTTACTGCAGAAAGGGAGACCTTGAAAAACATTCACACCTAGAATGCTTTTATTCACTGCCTTTGCCTTTCCTTGGCAATCTTTTCTGCTCTTTTTCTTCAGACACCTAAACTCTACTTCTAAATTTTAAGTCTTAGGTTATTGCAATGTTAGAAATCTGGGGATTGAAGGGAAATTTCATTGGATGAACAGACTCTTATTCAGGGCCCCACATAGCTACATCCTGGGATATAAAGGATACTCAATGCATCCCATTGAGAAACTAGTAAACTGCTGTGACATTATTTGCATTTCCAAGTTTTTTAAAAAAAAAAAATAAGCACAAAAATAGTTGTGCAAGGAAAACAACACCCAAGATTCTGCATCAGAGGTTACGATGCATAATTTTACAATTACATAGCTACATCTCTAAGATGATATGCAACCCTTTCAGTAGGAGACCTGGACAGTATCCTATTGAACAATGAGGGCCCCACTGTGCAATGGGGCATTGCCTGAGAAATCCCAAGACACAATGGGGGCCCCATTGCTCAACAGTGATGATGCCCATGACGCCATGGGGCACATAGTGCAATAAGGCCCATGGTACAATAGTGGCTCCTCTTGTTAAATGGTCCCAATTGATCTCTGCTTCCCTCTTGAAAATATGAACATTGCACAATGACACAACCAACTTAACATGATTGCATGTCAGTCTGTGGTGACATAACTACCTAACAAGCATGCCAGCTGAAACCTGCCAGTTAGTGCCATCTAGAGCAAACCCATTCAGTGCATTGCTGAATGGTGGGTCAACATATAGGCGCTTTCCGCAGCTTACATTTCTGCAGAGCTGGGGTGCGGGGATCACATGAGCAGTCTCTTGTGAGAGGTTCTTGCGTCCCCATTGCTTCAGCTCCGCAGCTGCTGCCTGCTCATGAGCAGGTAGCATGAGAGCCCCTTCACTTCCTTCCACAGTGCAGCCTGGGATTTTCCCAGGCTGCGCTGGGGCAGGAAGCACGAGCGCCACAGCTCCGGAGCTCTGCATGCACAGTAAAGCCAAAAATGAAATAATGCGCGATCGGCGCTTGCCAGCCCCTGGAGCGCCGCGCAATTGCCAGTGCATCGTGTGGACCACTCCTCGCAATTGCACGATGCTCCAGGGGCCCTTTTGCATGGCAAATGCCGTGCGAAAAGGGCCACAGATATGTTTAATTGACCCAATGACTCTATTCTAGGTGAGACTAACAATAGGATTTAGGCCACTGAGTTCTCCACCTAAGGTTGTTTTTCAAGCAAAAAAAAAAAAAAGTTTCTTGCACAAATGACTTTTTCAGAATGAGAAAAGACTTGGAAAAGGTGGCCCAACACACACACACACAATCTCACACACACACACAATCTCACACAGCAGTGAGGAAAATTTTGAAATACTTCACTCTTGTAGTCGAGAATGAAATAAACTTAGGTTTGCATCCATACTTGCAGAACTACACGGGCAACAAGGAGAGAGCAAATTCTTCATAACGATTATGAAAGTCCCGTATCCCATCTAAACTATGGATGCGTCCCACCAGTGCTACACATAGGGCCAGTTGGGAACACTTGCTCTTTAGGTAATTAATCTAATAAGGAACAGATAAGATTCCAAACTCTGAGTCATGGTTACAGCTCATGTGAATACCTGGGCCTCAATTGTGCCCAGAAATGGCATGAACAACTTTTCAGAGCAGCCTCTTATTTTGGAATTGCTGGTGATATTACGGGCCTTCAGGTTGACTCTAACTGTTGGTAACACCCATCCAAGAGTTTGAGGTAAGATTTTTCAGAGGTTTGACACTGTCTTCCCCTTCAGTTGAGAGCATGTGAGTTGACCAATGTCACCCAGTGGCTTTCCTTGGCTGAGCAGGAATTCGAACCCTAGTCCCCTGAAGTTCTAATCCAAAACACAAAGAGCTACACCACACTGGCTCTCTTTGAATTGCTCTGAAGTAGGATTTCAACTCTCCCAAATCTGCATAGATGGGAAGGGGTCCCTAAATGGCCCCAGGTACTCCAGGCAAGCTGCTGATGTGAAATAGACGAGAGGTTTGATTACTATTCAAGGCAGAGGAATTCTTAAATGAAGGGTTTTATTACTGCTGCCTTTTAACAAGCAGGCAGTTGAGCTAAGGAGGAAGGAGTAATTGCAACGTTTGTAATAATGGGGTGCGGAGGATGGGTAGGCAGTCCCAAGACAAGAGGCAATAGAAGCATGTATTTAACGTATTTTAAAAGGCCTGCTTTAGTGAGTGCTGTGCTAAATGTGTGAAAGGCAGAGGATCGCCAGCTCCTTCCATTAGGAGGAGTGAAATAGATGCCTCAGGTGGCAGATGCCAGAGGGAGGAGAACAAAAAAGTGTTGGAAGCTAACATGCTGTCCTCAGATGTGGTGTCTCATTGTCTCATCAGCACGTGTTGAAGAAACACTCAACCATCCCTCTGGATCAGGGGTAGGCAAAATGCAGATATCGCTGGACTGCAATGCTCAGCGTCGCTCACCCTTGGCTAGGGCTGATGAGAGTTGCAGTCTGACAGCACTTTCCTCATCACCTTTGCTCTAGCAAGTTTCTGTATGTACTGTTGAATAAGTCAAGAAATTGCAGACAAAAAATTGATCCAAAAAGACCCGGATCAACTTACCCATGGGTCAATGTAAATACTGTACTTATTAACAGAAAGAAAAGAAAAAAAAGGAACCATCCCCTTCTCTGAGTAGAGTGGTGAAAGGCAAGAGCTTAGGTCCATCCCAGGAGAATCTAAAAAAAGCAATGACTCTCCGACTAACTCTCTCCACCACGGTGCCGCTTCTGGCCTTTCTGAATGCCTGGATGGGAAAATGGCAGTGGTAGCAGTGGCTTTTTTGGTGCTTTTCCTCAAAGGAGTACTGAGAGAGTAGAATGGGTCAGTGCCTCTTTTAGGTTCTCCCCAGATGGACTCAGCTCTCACCTTTTGCCACTCTAGTCAGAGAAAGGAATGGTTCCTTTTCTGATAAGAGTAAAGTTAAGTAGCATTTTTTCATATATATGTCAGCTGCTAACACCACAAAACAATTCTATAAACGTTATATTAACCCAGGCCCCCTTTGGTATGGAAGATAGTTATTTAATTATAGGTGAAGGAGTATGATGAGCATGATAAACACAATTTACACAATTCTAATGGTCTTAATTTAACTTAGGATCTTCTTAGATTACACATACATTTTAGATCTATAAGAAATATGTATTAATGAGTTATTAAGTATTGCCATTTGGGTTTTTTTAATATGTTTTAATGATGTAAATGTATTTTAAATGTATATGTATTTTAATGATACTGATGTGCCTTATGGTTTGTGAACTGCTATAAAGACTGATGATACTGATAAGAGTTAATACTGTACTTTAACTTTTATCAAAAAAAAAAAAGAACCACTCCCTTATCTGAGTAGAGCTGCAAAAGGCCTTTTGGAATAACTGGGTGGAAAATGGTGGCGGTATCAGTGAGGCGGGGGTGGCAGTGGGGTAGCTGGCCCCCTAGACAGCACTAGTGCTTTCCCCTCTCTGTGGAATGACCCTCAACATATCCACAGGACATGTCTAAATCCATAATTTTGGATCCCAAGCCTGTCCTCGACTTATACATGAGGTCAACTTAGACACAAGTATATACTGTATTCTGTATTCAGGTGTTATAGATTAAATATGCAACATAGGGACCAGGATAGTCCTTCCCCTCTTTGCACATTTCTAGCACTACCTTAACTTTCTCAAGAGGAGAGGTCCTCTATGCACAGAGACTCTCTACAAGATCTGGATCCCTAGACAATCAGTATTCTAGATCCTGTGAGGAGCCTCTGCACTTAGAGGAGGCTTTTTTTTTTTAGGGCTATTATTCCACTTTCAACATCCTGTGGAATTCTGGGGTTTGTAGTTTACTGAGGCCAAAGAGCTCTCTGGCTGAGAATTCTCAATGCCCCTCCCTAAACTGCAAACTCCAGGATTCCATAGGACACTGAAAGTGGAATAATAGCCTGTAACAGTCTAGTGTGGAAATGGCCAAAGAATATTCACAAATTTCGTCACCTCAGCACATCCAGACACTCCATCGTTAAATGGCAATGAGATTTTTCACATCTTGGGATACTTTTGGGAAACCTTTTTTCCAAAAAAATTGAGGAAATGATGCATTTTACACAAAAAAAATCACTGTTTTCTGTGCATAATATAATGTTTGTCACCCTGTTGAGAAGTTACATCATCATGAATGATCTTATGATTGTGTGACATTAAATTGCACCATTGTACAATGTTCATACTCTCAGGAGGGGAGGGAGATGTATCTAAGCCATCAGCATCACTGCACAACTGAAGCCAGCAGAATGGATGTTGTGCACAACATCTTCTGATGGACAACATGTCCTGATTTGCCACATGTCCCAATACACCAAGTGTTGCCAAGATAATGAGATATCTTACGCCCTACCTCACTGTGCATCATTGCAATTTGCTAATTGTGTGAGTGACATAACTCCTCCATCGTAAAGCTACACATCATAGCCTCTGAGCCAGGATCGCAGCCAATGAGTTCAACACCAAAGTCACTCTCTCTCTATTTTTTTTTTTTTTTTGCTAGAATCATGGAGTTGGAAGTGGCCATCACAGGCCATCAAGTCCAACCCCCTGCTCAAGGCAGGATCTCACCATTCTTTTGAACAGATGATTCTTTTTTTAGGAAAAGTCCCCCAAATGTGAAAAATCATTGAAAAAATGCTCAAAATCTCTCGATCTCAAGGGGAAAAACACTTTTGAAATTGTTTGCTCTTGCATGTAGGAATTAAATAAGTGAGCCTGGAAACCATATCCTATGAACAATGGCTTAGGGAGTTGCATATGTTAAGGCTGAGGAAGAGAAGGTTAAGAGGTGACATGATACCATGTTTAAATACTTGAAAGGAGCCCTTATGGAAGATGGAGCAAGCCTGTTTTCTGCTGCTCCAGAGACCAGGACATGGAACAATAGCCTCAAGCTACAGGAAAAGAGATTCCACCTAAACATTAGGAAAAACTTCCTGATGGTAAGAGCTGTTCAACTGTGGAATATGCTGCCTCAGGGTGTGATGGTCTCCTTCTTTGGAGGTTTTTAAACAGAAGATGGATGGCCATCTATAGGGTGTGCATTAATTGTGCATTCCTGCATGACAGGGGTTTGGACTGGATGACCCTTGTGGTCTTTTCCAACTCTATGATTCTATGAATCTGTAGAGGATATAAGAGGAGGGAATGGGATTAGTGTGTTTAGTCTCTAACACTTGAATAGGGCTTCTGTGGAAGAGTTAATTATGGACCTGGTTTAATAACTGCTACCATAGTAGATTCCCTTTCAATGTGATGCAAAAACCTTCCATAAATGATGTATCTGAGCAAGGAGCTACTGCAGAATTAATAGTCTATTTGTGTTGTAACACAAGCACAGTCAGGCCTGCAGTTTCCAACCTCATACTGAAGAGTGACAGCAACAAGTTCCTTTTTTTCACCTCAATTTTCTTCTTGAATAACAAAGGGGGAGAACATTACTGACTAAAAATATGTAGCTTCAGAACTCAGGCTAATGGAAGGAGAGGTTAAAAAACAGAATGAAGTGTGGAGTCTCTTAATAAAAGCATGCAGACCAGCAGAGAAGCCCTGCAACTCCGAGGAGAAAAGATTACGCCTCATGCCCAACAAATTGTTTTCCATTAATTTTTTTCTTTATCAAGGTGAAGAAGTAATATGTTAATTTATAATAACAACTGTATTAGGGGAAGCTTGATTGTCTAATTTCTGTGACCATTTTCATTATATTCTTGTTTCACAGAGAAAGGAAGAAATGAAAGAATATGTTCTTTCTCCTCTACCACTTCCCTGATCTCCTGAACACAAAACCTCAGGAATTTTTACTGGAGCTAAAGAAACTTCTTTCTGAATAAGCTTATGTTACATGATAGACCAGCAACGGAGAATTGTGACTCAGACAGATTTGTTTAAAATCTGGGAGGGGGAGATAGATTGAAAGAGGACAAGTATGGAGTGGGGGGGGGATGATGGAAAAACCAGATAGAAATTGAATTGGGTTGAAGGAGACAGTATTCTTGAGAGCAGGAGTCAATCAAGTGCTGGAGTTTATAGCCTGAATGTTATGGAGGGAACCAGGCATGTGGTACAAGAACCCAGCAGTGGGAGGGGAAAAAAAACTTAAATAAGTAGCTGGGAGAATCATCCATGCTCTCAGAAGCTTCTACACTAATGCACAGAGCATGGAAAATAAAAAGGATGAACTTAAACTTGTAGCACAGCAAATCAAATACGATATAATAGGCATGACTGAAACCTGGTGGGATGAGTCTCATGGGTGGAATGTAGCAATAGAGGGGTATAACCTGTTTCAGAGAGGAGGAGGAGTGGAATACGCTGCCTCAGAGTATGGTGGAGTCCCCTTCTTTGGAGATTTTTAAACGGAGGTTGGATGGCCATCTGTCAGGAATTCTTTGATGGCGTATTCCTCCATGGCAGAATGGGCTTGAACTCAACGGCCCTTGTGGTCTCTTCCAGCTCTATGATTCTATGAATGTAACCAAGCCTTCCCCAACCGGGGATCATCCAGTTGTGTTGGATTACAGTTCCCATCATCTTCAGCCAACATGTAGTCCAACCTTCTGGAGGGTGCCAGATTGCAGGTAAATAACCCCAGGTTAGCGAGAACAATCTTTATGGCAGAAAGCGATGGTGGCAGGAGGATGAAGCTATACCCTAAAAGTTAGGATTTTTAAAATGCTCACTGAGGCAGCTGCTTCAGAGAAGACTGGTAAAGCTAAGAGAAGTCAAGAAAGTGGGAAGGTTATGGTTATGTCTTTCAAGCAAAGGCATGTCAATTTATACCTTTACAGTCAGCCCTCCATATCCATGGATCCAACCGACCATGGCCTGAAAGTATTCCCTCCAAAAATGCAAAAAGCAAATTTGATTTCGCCGTTTTCTATAAGGGATGCCATTTTTGTCAGGCAGTCAGAGTGTGAGTGTGGTGTGACCAGGAAAGGTTCTTCTAAGTGGACGGAGAGATGAGGTGATGTGACCTTGAAGCACAGCTGAAAGGGAGTGTTTTGGCTAGCTTTCATCAAAAGGTCTTACCTCATCAGAGAGCACACAACATGAGGAGGTTGCATGCTGTGAGTGCAGTTGGGTCACCTAATATGGACTGGGGTGTGGTTAAGCCCTTAAAAAGGCTTAGGTGTGACAATGTAATTCGCTTTATGTCATTTTTGCCTTTGGTCATGCTGCTGTAAGGCTATTTTTGTACTGCCTCTGGACATGCTGTCAGTCTGTTTTCTGTATTGCCTTTTTTTTTTTTTTTTGGTGCCTGAATGTTTTTGCTTCTAGACTTGCTGCCAGAAGCCCTAATGCTCATCTTATGTGTTCTGTTGAATAAACAGCACTAAGCCTTATTGCTTTGAGTCTGCGAGGCTTTTGTTTCCCTATCTGGAGAAACTGGTTGCAGTTGGGCACCGCTTCCTTATTAGCACTCTGCACATGCTCTGAGGTGCATACCTCACATTAACCTGGCAATTTTACTACACTGTTGTACATAATGGGACTTAAGCATCCATGAATTTTGGTATCATAGAATTATAGAATCATAGAAATGTAGAGTTGGAAGAGACCACATGGGCCATCCAGTCCATGCAGGAATACCCTCCCATGCCATGCAGGAATACCCTTGAAGCACTCCCGACAGATGGCCATTCAGCCTCTGCTTAAAAACCTCCAAGGAAGGAGACTCCACTACACTCCAAGGCAGCATATTCCACTGCCAGACAGCCCTGACTGTCAGGAAGTTCTTCCTGAGGTTCAGGTGGAATCTCCTTTCCTGCAGCTTGAATCCATTGCTCCTTCTCCTGGTCTCTGGGGCGGCAGAAAACAAGCCCTCTCCCTCCTCTACATGGCATCCCTTCAAATATTTAAACATAGCTATCATGTCCTCTCTTAACCTTCTCAAAAGGTATCCACAGGGGGTGGGAGGTGGCCCTGGAACCAAACCTTGGCTGCTACCACTGTAATTTTTTCTGTTTCTCACTTTCATAAGTGCTTTCCCATGTACGCATGTAGTTTTGTATGTACTGTTGCCTACTATACATACGTTTGTAAGCAGTTTTCTCTCATGTAATGTATTTTTAATATCATTTTCATAAATATACATACTTATGTGAGCACTTTCCTCTACTACGTGCATTTTAAACCTTTTTTTTTAAAAAAACTGCATTGCAAAATATAAGAAATGCATCTACCAACGATGAACTTAATTGGTACACAAAGTGCAAATTAGGTCGGCTTGCATTCAGATGTGAACCAAACAAATGTCTCCTTCATCTCTATGCAAAGAATGAGGGCAAAAGCACTTGGGACATTAATCATGTGGTTTATCCTTGAGTCCAGTTTACCAGTGCAGGGACAGGTGATCCAAATTGGTAAGCTGAAACAACCTTTTCTATTTGAAAAAAAGACACCAAAGGATGAGTTGAAGATTCACAATTAAGGATATATGAATGAAACATACTCCATCCCACATGTGTTTCAGAAAGTCAGGTGCTCAGTGGCCATGTTGGCTGAGGGATTTTGAAAGGTGTTATCCAAAAAGTCATTTTTTCCAAGCTTTGTTAGCTTAACCCTCAATACAGGCTTTTCTGAGAACTAGTGCAGTGCAGTGGTTTGAACACAGGACTACGACCGTGGAGACCAGAGTGCAATTCCCCACTCAGCCATGGAAACCTACTGGGTGACCTTGGGCACATCACACAGCCTCAGCCCCAGAAAGCCCCACGATAGGTTCACCTTAGGGTTGTCATAAGTCATGAATGACTTGAAAGCACAAGACAATAATAACAGGCTCTTCTTAAGGCTCTGACATTTAAAAGGAATAGACTGATTTCTCCCCAGATGACCTCAGATGCACCCTGCAGCAGCTGGGGCTGGCTGTTGCTGAAGTCTGCACACCTAGCAACCATCTTTCATGCCCTTCTAACTTCATTTCTAAGTTGATTCCCATTGGGCTACCTTTAGTTACTGCTTTGCTGTACTGCTGGTGCAGAACGTAAGAGGCCACCTTTGAAGCAAAGCAGAGATGGACAGGCAGGAATTACGTTACTCTTGCACTCTAGATCTGCAGTGGCTTCCTACAGCTTTTTTAAAATCAGGTTTGCCGGTCATATATGTGAATTGCTCGGAGGACACAGGACATAGCTGGTCAGGGCCAGCCTTAGTTCCCTGGCCTACTAGGGCAAAACAATCACCCACCCATGGTGCGTACCAGTTTTCTTCGGGGACACAACTCAAGGACAAAAGCAGACAAAGTGCACGCACATATGGTACCATCAATTTTGCAAGCCACTCTGAGCATCCTGCTTGGGAAAAGGAATAGAAATCCGAGTGATGCGTAAATAATAAAAGATGTATCTCAGCTGCATCATGATGCCTCCATTACCAACCATATTGCTGGTGGAGAAGTGAATGTACCCCTTCATTTCCTTGTTCTGGAGATACAAGTTCACATGCACAGACATACACAAAGAGCTATGAAACTCTGCAATCCTGTTGGTGCCACACATCTGAAAAATTCTTTTACACAGGCAGATATCCTTTTTTTTTCTTTTCCTTTTTTAATTGAAGGTAAAATTTAAATTACACAACTGCACAGTTAAACAAAAATACCCAATTATAACAACAACCAGTTTTATACAGAACCTAAATAAGAACACAAATTAACAAACTACACAAAAAAAAAAACCCCTACAAAACGCTACATAGCAAATTAAAAAAAAACTAATACAAACACTATAAATATTTTAAAAGATGGTTTCCTAGTTTCCCAACATAGACTCTAGGTGACATATGAGGTAGACACTTCTCTAGGTACAAATCTCATTCAAATACTTCCACTGCTACTTTTCAAAAATACTAATTACTGAATCCTATTATCGGTATATTAATCTCTTTCTCTTTTTTTGACCATTCTGCAATGGACATATCCAGTTCATGGTGGTATAAGTGGAGATGGACAAGTGTAACCACTTCATATGCAGTGGTTTGAACATGGGACTATGATGCTGGAGGCCAGAGTTCAAATCCCTGCTCAGCCATGGAAACCCACTGGGACACCTTGGGCATGTCACACTCTCTCAACCCCAAAGGAAGGCAAAAGCAAACAATTGAACAAATCTTGCCAAGAAAACCCTGTGATAGGTTCACTTTAGGGTCTCCGTAAGTCGGAAATGACTTGAAGACACACAACAACAACAACAACAACAAAGTATAGCCACTGAATCAATTGGATTTACCTATGTGTTGTCTGATCACTCTCAACAATCGACTGAAGGGGGTACTCTAGTTGGGACAAACTGACAAGATTCCAGCTATGAAGCCGTGCGTTCTTGGATAGTTTGTAATTTTTTTGCCAGTGTACATCTTGATTCACCAGAGTTGCAGTGACAGCCACTGTGCATTCCATATTGTACGTGGGGACAAGAAGCAAGTATATTGACAGACACACAATCGGTTACATAACACCAGCATTTATCAGAAGAGTAGTGATGTAGACCAACCCTTGTGTAACTGTGGGACTATAGATTTACACTACACAAGCCCACTGTAGGATCTCAGCTGCCCACACACACATGCACACCAATGGTAAGTCTCCAGGGTTTCAGCTAGAGATCTTTCCCAGCCCCACCAACTGAACCCAGGACCTTCTACATACAAAACATGTGCTTTACCACTGAGCTCCAGACCTGTTCTTATTTCACCTGTAGGTCAACATCACTTGATTCTCCCTACCCAAATTCTTTACACACAGAGTACATTTTGGATCACATTATATGTGTGGTGTGACACATAAGGGGCTGCCTTTCACTGAGTTATAGAATATCTGGCTGGAATGGAATTCAACGTTACCTAATCCGACCCCTGCTAATGAAAGAAATTCATTGTTACAGTGTTCCTAGAAAATAAACATCTAGTCTCTTTTAGAAACTTGTAATGGAGGTCAGTCCACCTCTTCACAAAGCAATCTGTTCCATTAGGTACCTTGTACTGTCAAAACATTCTTCCTAACATGCAGTTGAAAACCCCTTTCTTGACATTTTAAATTCTTGGTTAGTATCCTACATGAACTTCACCTGTTTGTCACCCTCCAGATATTTTGAAATACATTTTCCACTACTATTAAAAATTGGCCATGCTGGGGGTAGAGAGTGACTGGATTCCCAAACATCTGAAGAACACCAGGTTGGAGAAGGTTGCTGGAGCAACAGGAAATGGATTTCCTCCACCCTTTGTTTGACAGCCTTTCAGATATTTCAAGATGGTTGCCATATCTTCTCTTTATCAAATCCTCTCCAGACTAAGCTAAATATTTCCAATTTCTTCAACTATGCCTCACAGATCTCAGAATATAGCCCCCTCATTATCTTGGCCATCTTCTTCTAGACACATACCATTGGTTCATCTAACTCAGGATTATTTGACTGATGGAGGCTTTCCAGTAGCAGGAGACCTGCTACGTTGGAGTGGGGGAATCTTTTGGCCCATGGGCTACATCAGTCCCCTATCATGTCTTGGATAACTTGCACTTCACAAGCTTCACTCATAGTTAAAACAACAGTGCTTACTTATAGCAAGTCAAACAACAAAGCAACCTTCCTGGGATGTTGCTGAGACTATTGCACATTGGATGGCTAGAGATTTTATACCTCATCATACAAATTTAGCCATGCATAGCAGTGCCTGGTGAAAGTCATGAATCTCACATCATCCCACCAGTTAGGGATTTTCCCAGACTCTCTGTTGTTTCCATATCTTTTATCCTTGAAGCATGAACAAATTACTGTATTCTTATCTTGAGCATTGCCAGTTCCCATAACACCTTTCTGATACTTTCAAATTCCCCCTCTGATCTTCTCCTCCTTGCCTGGATACAATGCAGCAATGAACAATAAAGCAAATACAGTAACCTTTTGGTTCCCTGGAATACCTTCCTAAGTTTCAACCAGATACATTGTTGCAATCAGCAATTGGTAACTGATACTTGGGCCATTTTCGCACTACACTGCTATAGTGCTATTATTCCACTTTCAACATTCTATGGAACCCTGGGGTTTGCAGTTTAGGGAGGGGCATTTAGACTTCCCAGCCAGAGAGTTCTTTGGCCTGTGTAAACTACAAACCGTAGAATTCCATAGGATGTTGAAAGTGGAATAATAGCACTAAAACAGTGTAGTGTGGAAATGGTCTTGGTTGCGCTTTAGCAGCCTATAGCAATATCTAAGCTAGCAGATCAATTCTACTACATATACTAATACATATCCAGCTAACACATCCCGACAATTTCTCTAGACCCTCCTCGTTTGCAAAAGGTGATAATTTCTCCTTCAGGAAGTCTCCAAGAATGAATCTACATTAAAAACAAGTTACATCTCCCCCAGTAAAAGGGAGGATTATAAAACCTGATGTAGAGTTCTAACTACATCTGTTTTAATCTTAGGGTGCTGGTTGAAAATTGGCCAAGGACGTTCTGCACAGAAAACATGAGAATGAGCATAACAATTTTCTAAAGGTTTGTGAGAATTTCTACACATTTTTCAATGGCTTTTTGACCATACTTCTGGGTGTATTTGCCAATAATAAGCAATCATGACTTTAAAAATGCACAATTCAGCAGCTTAAATCCTATTGTTAGAGCTACTGAATGAAAAGCATTTACTTATGTGTTGACTCACCATTCAACAATGGATTCAGGGGATTTAGGGGCCTTTCATGCTACACAACTATAGCATTTCGATTCCACTTTAACTGTCATGGGATTACTCCTATGGAATCCTGGGATTTGCAGTTGGGGATGCTACTCAAGCACTCTGGCCGAGGAGTCTAAATTCCCCTCTCTAAACTGCAAATCCCAGGATTCCTTAGGGTGGAACCATGTCAGTTAAAGTGGGAAAAGGGCCTAGTCTAATTGGGACTAAGCAACAGGATTCCAGCCAATAGTTTTGCTATTGCTATTGTTAACTTTTTTAAAACGTGCTAGTCTTTTCAGTCTCACACAGGAATGGGGCTTGTTTGTTTTCCTTTTTGAGGATGACAACATTTAAGATTTTTTCCCACACCCAGTGCAGAGATATAATCCAACATTTCTCCATGTCAAACGTTTCCTCCAGCAAGAGAGCCCAAGAAACAGTGCTCAGTCTGATCTATTTCTTCATTTCCTGAGCCATAATTCATTCTTTCCTTGTTTATGATCCACTAATTAATTAATCCAACCATACCTCTGGGGTTTTGTGCTGACTTCCCTGATCTGTTACCAGAGACTGAGTCTTCTCCCATTTCTCAGCAACCTGGTTTGCTTCTTCTATTTTCTGCTGGCAGGTTTTCTGGGAGTTTAGCAGTGTCACTTCATAAAATTCTTGGATGTCTGTGGGTAAATGAGAAATAATGTGTGTGTTTTCTACCAAAAAAAACAAACCTAAACTCTATTTGATATACCAGATACAGAGGTTATAGATTGTTTATTAAAAAACAGCATGCATTAGAGGCTTGTTAAAAACCACATTGTGTTCGGAGAGGCACGCTGGCTCTTTTCTAACAGGATAGCGCTGACGTACAAATTACCATTTGATAATGCTGGGAGGATTTTTTTTTAAAAAAAAACCATTTTCTTTTTCAAAATATCGCATTAATCTTTTCATAAATATTCCATGAACCTATGAATAATGCATGGCTAATCACTACAGAATGAATAAACATACTCACTGGAAGAGTTCCTGCAAAACATTTCAGTCCTTCATTCATCCACTCCCCTTCGTAAACGAACATCTCCCAGTCTTAATTTTGAGACAATGCTAAAAGGAACTATAACATGTATTTCAAATAAACTAGACCAGACAAAAGGATTTGGCAAGTTATTTCAAATCCAAGTGTGCCATGGTCAATATTCCAAAGCAAGGTCCAAAGCTACAAACCAGTCATCAGGGGAAAGGACCATAGATCAGCAGCGGGGCAGATGGTTTAGATCAGGGTAGGTAAAGTGAGGGTCCCAGCACCATTTCAGCACTTCTCAGAGTCAAAAATTGGAAATAAAATTGCCCCAAATGCCCCCCCCCCAACAAGAAGTTACTTCTGGGTCCTTTGTATCGCTAGAATAAACTCTCTCTGAGCTTAAAATGGCTCAGGGGCCAAAAACATGATTTAAAAAACTGGGGAAAAAAATAATAAAAATTGCCCCCAACCTCTCCCAACAGGAATTGACTTCTGGTTACTTCATGTTACTAAAAAAAAGTCTCTTTGGACATGAAACAGGTTGGGGGACACAAACACGATCAATTTTTTAAGAAAAAACAGTTGCCCCAACTGCCCCCCAACAGGAAGTGAATTTTGGTGACTTCCTGTTGCTAAAAAAAAAAAAGTCTCTTTGGCTGATGAACAGGCATTGGAGGCAAAAATTTGAATTTTTTTTTTCAGGTGCATGTTTGGGGATCTAGCTCTTCAAGGTCTGAAGTGGGGCTCATACAGACCCCTTGCCTCCTGAAGTTGTCCACCCCAGATTTAGATGAAGAGTGGGTATAGTGTAGCCAAGGGGCCACATATAGCCCCAATACTCCATGCTCTAGTGGCCACAGGAGGAATTCTGTCACTTGTTAGGGAGCTGGCCTCTTTTAGGCTGTGCAGGGTTCCAAAACCTGAAATGATTTCCAGTCACTTCCTGCTTAGCTTTGTCCTGATCCTATAACACTTCATCCCTTTCCCCAGAAGTGGCAAAAGAGTCTGAGGGAGGCATTTCAGTCACAGATAAATACTTTGTTTTGTTGTTTTTTTAAAAAAAAAATGAGGTGGGGTAGCATGGAGGGAAATGCCCTTCCTAGGACAAGGGACATGTGTGCAGCTCACAGACATAAGGAAGTTGCCTGTCCCTATTTTACATGTATACTGAGTCGAAGCAGGGACCTTGTGGGATTCTGTCATAGCGCCTGATCACACTGCAGTTCACTTCACTCAGTGCAGCTGTCTGGCTTTTAAGGGGGTTGTCAGGGATATTTGTGGTCATGCAATGGTTCCACAGGGAGCCAACATGGTGTAGTGGTTTGATTAGTGAATGACGACTCTGGACACCACGGTCTAAATCCTTGCTTAGCCATGGAAACCACTGGCTGGCCCTGGGCAAGTCACACCCTCTCAGCCTCAGAGGAGGACAAAGACAAAAAGAACAAATCTTGCAGAGAAAACCCCATGATAGGTTTGCCTCATGGTCACCATAAAGTGGAAATGGCTCAAAGGCACACAACAACAGTGGTGTCAAATAAATAAATAAATAAATATGTAAATATGAAAAAGTTACAAGGTCATACATCCAGCTTGCCACATCATCACTGCTGAACAGAATGCCAGCCAGTGGTTTCACGAAGCAGTGGGTTTGTGCAAGAATACGCTGAATACCGAGAGAGAATGGTACAAAATTCTTGCCAATCTGTTATTCCTTCTGACAGGTGCTGAAATCCTGTTATCACCTTTTGCTTAACATGACTTTACATATAATGAATTAAACAGCAGAGGCACTAAGAAACCCTGTTAGTGAATTGCAAAGATCCGTATCGCAACAGCAGCAAGGGTGGCTGGTGCACATTAGGACCAATGTGCATTGGTGCATAATGCGTATTGGTGCACAATGTGCATCAGGCACTTTCCTACCTCTGCTGCATAGTAATGTGACAGCAGCCCTTTACTGGATACAGACATTACCCAACTGCCCAATTCTATTCCCACACATATAAGTTCACTTACAGAGATATAACACAGGCACAGGCTTCCAGCTGGGGATTCCAGACTGCTAGGACACCTATTTTTTGACCTAGTAATAAATAATCGCAAATAATGGCTGGAATCCTGTTGGGGTGTCACATAGTCATAAGTGGACTTAGGCCTATAGGAATTAGAATTGTACAGTTGTATAACATCCATATGCAGTAGAAGGCTCCTGTTATGTTACTGTGTAGCAGAGCTGGCACCAGTGCATAATGGACTGGTGCATCATGGACCAATGCACGTTGGTGCTTGATGTACAATAGGACTGATGTACAACAGGACCAAGGTACATTCCATCAGTTCTGATGAGCACTGGGCACCAATGTATATCATTCACTCTTGCCATGTCCCATTATGCATCTTCACAATTCAGTAATTTCTGGATTTCTTAGATAAATAATGTAACAGGTTGAATACAGATGTGCCGATTCTTTCCATCCCAAGGCCCTTTCCACATATTACCAGATCCTGGCGGCATCTTGCGGAGATCCTGGTACAGCCTCTCCCAGGAGGAGAGTGTGACAGGAGTGCTCCCCTCTGCACCAGCTGGCTGAGAGAATGGAGGAGGCACGATGGCCACACCTCTTCTTTCCACAGCACAGCCAGGCACCGTTCCAGGCTGCACTGGGGCAGGGAGCATGGCCATCATGCTTTCTGACCCTCCGCAGCTCAGGTAAATGTGGGAGAGTGGCAGGAGGGCAGCATGATCGCCAGTCATTGACAGGAAGAACCTGTCAAACATTGCTGACTGGGGTGAACTGCCCCACTACCATCCCCAGCCCTATGCGACTGCCGCCCTGGCTACATGTTGCAGTCTTGAACTCTGTGTTTTAATCTGGATTGTGTTGACTGACTCTGGATTTGTTTACCCTGTCAACGGACAATGTTGTGCATAAGCGTCGTCCAAGACCCATTCTTCTCCCGTCCCCAATGCAGGACAACGACATCCTGCAGAAAGGGCCCTATTCTAAACATATGAGTATTAGTTCAGGCAATGCACAGATGTAAGATTATGTCACAGATCAGGCAAACAAGATGACTACAAAAATGATCTACCAACCTGTCCTGTCTCAGTCTGGGCAACCAGCCAAAAGCTTGTGGCTGCACAGCTGATAGCAAACAGACAACACAGGCAAACTAGCACGCAATGAAACAGAGCCCTTAAGGTCCAGCACTTACTTTACTGAGTAAGCAAAAAGTCATAATCACAAACAGAGTTCAACAGTATCCAAGTCAGGGTAAACAAATCCAGAGTCAGTCAACACAATCCAGATTAAAGCACAGAGTTCAAGATGGCAACAGGTAGCCAGGGAGGCAGTCACATAGGGCTGGGGGTGTTGGTGGGGCAGTTCACCACAGTCAGCAATGTTTTGGGGGCATCCCAGCCCATAGCCATAGCCACACCCACACACACAGTGGCCCCACCCTTCATGCTGTAGCCATAGTTGTACACCCCTTTCCCACCCCCCTCCAAGCTCCACCACTGCAGGGAGGTCAGAGCATCTCTGACAACTCCTGGAGGGAAGGGCTGCATCTATATAGGTCAGCAGTTAACACAGCTGCTGCTTCACTAACTACTGCTTCCTATAAATCCTCTAGGACCTCCTCAAGCTCTCCCTTTGTTGTCTCCACTCAGCAGAGGTAGGTGTGGATAAGTTGTTTTCTGTATCTAAAGGGGCAGGGCTCTCTGCCAGCACTGACACTGCACTCTGGTCTGTATCTGAGGCTTGTGGCTCTGTAACCTCCTTCGGTTCAGCCATAGGTCCAGGCATGCCCCCTGCTTCAGTCAGAATCCATTTCCAGGTCCTGGAAGCAGGGCATGACACAACCTATATCATCCAATCCAATGTGGTGTAGTAGTCTGGGAATTAAGATTGGTGTCTGGGAGAATCAGGTTCAAGTTCCCACTTGCCTATGAAACTTATTGATGGCCATGGGCCCATCGCTGTCTCTCAGCCTGACCTACCTCACAGAGTTGTTGTGAAAATAAGGTGGGGAGAAGCAGAACAAAGTATACCACCCTGAGTTTACTGGAAGGAGAGCAAGATGTATATGTAATAAATAAAGGAATATACATAGAAATGCACTACCAATGTCAGAAGAACAAATAGTTATTTGTGCACACAGGAATATATAGCAGTTCTTACATAATATAATAATACATTTTGGGCATATCCACTTGCATTACAGTTTTCTTCAGATATACAGTACATATTTGCAGTCATAATTTAATTTGCCTTCTTCTTACTGTATCTCTTCATTGCTTGCAACAAAATTACAATCTGAAAAAAAAAGCATTATGGTAGAAATTGTATGTATCACTGAATGTTAGTTTTCCAGTCCAATCAACCTTTTATTGGATCTGTTTTTTAAAAGAATAATATTGACCTCAGATATTACGGATTTCAAATATGTGCACAGAAACTGGGCAAACATCAGCCTAGCTAATTTTAACCAATTTGTAAGATGTCTTACTTTTAATGTGACATTCACAAGCTCCTTTATCATCAGACTGGAATACATTTATATTACCAAAAATTCTACTGAGTCATCTATTGTTTCATTCTCTTATCACCTGACAGTGCTAATTTCCATTCACACCAGTTAAGCCTTAAAAGATAGTACAGTGCAGGTATTTGCTGTCTTTGGGGTGGGTAAACACTTGCTTTGGACAGTATTTAATAAGAACCGTAAAAAATAGAAATCTCTTTATAAGTGTAACAGAAAGAATCTGAGATTTTATACACACACACACACACACACACACACACACACAAATGTGGGAGGAAAAAGAAACTGGCAGATTCATCCATTAAGAAATCCAAAGCTTTTGCTTCTTTTAGCCAAACAAAGCATGGTTTGTTTCAACCATGGTTTGTCTGAAAAAGCAACCATGGACCCCAGAAAAGACAAGCAAGGGGGCTCCAACTACAAGACTGGGCAGCAGGCTAAACCCTTCTGAAACGATCTGACAAAATTGGACCACCAGGACTCCTATATATTTGATCCTCTTCCGGTATTATCAATCAGAAGTGTACCAATGATCAAGTACCCAGAAATATTAAGGCCCTTTTCGCACGGCATTTGCCATGCGAAAGGGCCCCTGGAGCAATCGCGCGACGCTCCAGGGCCCGACAGGCACCAATCGCGCACTATTTCATTTTCGGCTTTGAGCTGAAAATGGTGTGCGATCGCGCATCGCTCTGGGGCCCCGCGTGCATTTACTGCGCATGCAGCGCTCCGGAGCCGCGGTGCTCGCGCTTCCTACCCCAGCGCAGCCTGGGAAAATCCCAAGCTGCATTGCGGAAGGAAGAGGAGGGGCTCTCACACTACCCGCTCGCAAGCAGGCTGTGGAGCTGAAGCAGCCTGGAGCAGCTGAAGCAGCCTCTCGCAAGAGGCTGCTCGCGCAATCCCTGAACCCCAGCTCCGCAAAAAGGTAAGCTGCGGAAAGGGCCTAAGATAGTGATAATCACTGGCCCTGTCTGCATGACGATGCTGAGCCACTTCTGCCATGGGATGGCAGCAGTTGGCAAGTTGTGCTTCTGCACAATGTTGTCGCTGTCCCGCTGCCAACCTGTGGCGAAGCATCACACTCGCGCCGTATTTGAAAAACAGATAAAACCCATTTTACATCTCCCACTGAGCAGTGCTCCTATACTTACCA
Organism: Cyclura pinguis; assembly: GCA_030412105.1. Classification (NCBI taxonomy): domain Eukaryota; kingdom Metazoa; phylum Chordata; class Lepidosauria; order Squamata; family Iguanidae; genus Cyclura; species Cyclura pinguis. Next base: position 278,193,007 of record CM059601.1, on the reverse strand, counting down.
TCATGTGGAAGCCGTAGCCACGTGTTTGTGATGCTTCCTGCCCCAGTGCAGCAATGGTGAGTGCCCAGCTGTGCTGCAGAAGGAAGAGATGGGGCTATCCCACTCCCTTCTGCAAGGAGAAAGCAGGTGTGGAGGGGAACACTGCTGATGCGCTCCCTTCCAGACCCGGATTTGTAGCGCCACAACACAGAACAGCGTTGTCATGTGGAAAGGGCCACTGAGTCTTTCCAGGAATGAGACAAGCTGCCTGCAATCTGTCCTGTGCAAACTTACTTGGGAATGAGCTATGCTGGACACATGGAGGGCACTTCTAAATATACATTGAGTTTGAAAGAGTCTTGATATTCAAAGATGACTAGATTATTATTATTATTGTTGATCTTGTTCTTGCTGTTAATTCCTTACTCACTTCTCCCCAAGGCTCAAGGCAGGATACAACATAGATTAAAATACAGTAGATAACTAAAAACACATAAAACATTTAAACACATAAATCTAGATTAAAACGCAAGCACTACACATTAACGACCTCTCACTTAAGAATATACCAGTTTAAAATTCATAGTTTAAACTTAGCTGGATAGGCCTGCCAGAAGAGAAAGGTCTTTAATATTTTTTAAAATTCATGCAGTATGTTTACCTGTCAAATCTCTTGCAGTTAGTCATTCCCAGTGTAATGAATGGGAGAAGTAATTTGCCCTCCCCCTGCAAGTACTTGCCAGTACGGAAAATTAATAGCAACCTGTCTGCCAAAATTGAGGACTTCCCCCCAGCTTAAAAAAACAGTTCTAGGATCCTGGAAAGAATATCAGATTATGGTTAATGCTTTTTTGGATAAGCCATAGTTAACATTAGTCTCAGCTCCAGATTCATATACAACAATAAACCGTAGTTAGTTGAAAATAAAGTTGGATCTTAGAGGGCTGGATCTGCATTGATGAAAAAAAATTGCCCCCAAATGCCTCTATGGAGTGTTGGGGCATTTTCCAAGAGTCCTCAATTGGCCTAGAGTGGCCCACAAAATGTGGTGGAAATGAACCCCACACCCCCCAAATGACATTTTGGTGCATGGGGGGGGGGGTTTGAAAAATTTTCAAAAATTGTTTTTGACCCCTGGCAGTGCCAAGGGGCCTCCAAACATGGTGGAAATGCCCGCCTCAGTCCGAAGAGTGCATTTAGAGCCATATTGGAACAACAACAAAAAAGTTTTTTGAAAAAAAATGTGTTTGCCAAAAATATTGACTCCTGTGGGCAACGAAAATGAGCCTGGGGCACACACAACCCACAGACTGCATTTTGTACACCTCTGCTTTAATACAAGCCAAATTTTGTATTTATATAAAAATCCTACCAATTAAAATCCTGCACACACACACACACACAGAGAGAGAGAGAGAGAGAGAGAGAGAGAGAAAATAATACAGTTGCAGACCATTTCCTGGCATTGCTGCAAAACTACAGCTGCTGACACTTCTTCCTTGCATAACTCCAGTTTTGCCTAATGCTACATGTTTAATTCCTGTCACAGAAACTCTTCGTGAAGCTGAGTAACGGTGGGTTGCTCTTTTGCCTTGCCCTCAGCTTAAATATTACAGCACAACAGGATCCAGGATAGTCTTGTTGTTTTTGCTGCTATTGTTTCTTGCTAGGGTTTATTCAGCATCGATACAGTCTTTTTCTAAGAGGTTCATCTATTATGGAGCTGGAAGTAAACAACAGTGAACTGGGAAGTCTGTGAGGTCAAGGTAAGAATGCCCTGAAGAAACCAGTGAGGGGGAAACTGACCTTGTGAGTGTTAACAACAGGGGCTCCGCTAGAGCAGCAGAACGTTAATTAGGCTGACAACTGTCAGTCAGAGAAGCAACATGAAGGTGAAATGTACCCAAAATTGGATATGTTGACACTTGGGAGTCCCTAATAAGGTTGCCAGACCAGCAACGCAAATAGTTCTTTTGGCTTTAAATGGGTTGATATCATGACAGCTGATGGAATGTAAGGTTGTGATGTGATTTTTTTGCCATTTCCATACTAGCCTGTTACAGTGCTATTATGCCACTTTCAACATCCGATGGAATCCTGGGGTTTGCAGTTTAGGGAGGGACTGGCCCCTCCCTAAACTGCAAACCCCAGGATTCCATCGGATGTTGAAAGTTGAACCATAGCACTGTAACAGGCTAGTGTGGAAATGGCCTCTGTTAATTTCATTGGTTTAGGTCAAGGGCAGCGATAGTACCACTCTATTCTGCTTTGGTCAGACCCCACCTGGAATACTATGCCCAGTTCTGGGCACCACAGTTCAGAAAAGATATTGACAAGTTGAAAGGGCAGGATATACACTAATGCGGGGGGAGACTAAAGCCATTATTGGTCAGCCATAGTGATGCTAACTGGCAGTTGTGGTGTGTAGGACCTCAGACAGCTCCTTTAAAATTGAGATTAGAAACCCAGAGTAGATTCACTGCCTCGGTGACATGGATGCCAGCAGCTGGGACTGCTCCTAGCTAACCTTGCTAGTTGTGTAAGGTTGCTGTTGTTATTTATACAGTGCCATCTATGCACATGGTGCTTTAGAAGTAAAACAACCAAAAACAGTGGGTCCTATTAAAGCCATACAATCTAAAATACGTGTATGTACACACAAACACAGAGGGAAAAAAGGAATAATAAAGCTATACCATACAATTGTAAACCAAATTATCCAGATAACATACAAAAAAAAAATAACAGAAAGCAAACTGACAAGTACGTGTAATCAAAACAGACAAGATTATAAGATTATGTTAAACTAAAACACCACAGGTTTTTGAGAACAAGAAGGTTTTTAACTGAGATTTAAAAATAACGAAGGACGGAGCGGTCTGAGAGTGTTCAGGGAGACATTTCCAAGACTATGGAGCAGTGACTGAGAAGGCAGGAAGCCAAGCCAAAGAAGAGGAAATGCTTGATTGGGTGAGAAGTCTAGAGTTCCTAGGATGCAAAAGGTTCTGCATAGCCAGTGCAAGACTGGGAAGGGAATGAATGGATCATGGTGGGAGGAAAGACTTCTTCTCTAGTTCAGATGACAATCCAGGATGGAGATGATACAGTAAACCACCATTAGGCCCACATCAGGAGAAAATTAGGGAATTAATTAATTAATTAATTAATTAATTAAGATGGTTTTAGGAACTATAATGCCTGCCCTAGATCAGAGGCAGACATTATAATTTGCTACAGTCTATACCCTGAGTGAGGAACATCTGAACTTCAGCCCCATTACCTCTTGTCATAAAGGAACTGGTTCTCCACGACTTTTATATCCAATATCAGATTCCTGCATTTCAAAGCACACATTGTTGCAGTATCTTTGTTGTTGCTGTTGTGTGCCTTCAAGTCATTTCCAACTTATGGTGACCTTAAGGCGAATCTATCAAAGGGTTTTCTGAGGCTTAGAGGGTATGACAGCCCCCAAAGTCATCCAATGGGTGTCCACAACCAAGCAGGAAACTGAACCCTCGTCTCCATTATCATAGTCCAACCCTCAAGCTATTACACCACACTGGGTCTCTATGATATCTTTATTAGGCCAAATTACATCATGACAGCTTTCAAAGCCCAGTAGTTTCTTTGCAAGGCAAAAATGGCAAAAAAAAAAGCGGGGGGAGAAAAGTGACAGTCTTAGCAGAACGTTTTAGATGCACAATTATAGCACTATGTTTCCACTGTAACTGCCATAGCAATATCCTATGGAATCCTGGAGTTTGTAGTTTGGGGAGGCAGTAGCACTTCTGGCTGAGAATTCTAAATGCCCCTCCCTACACTGCAAATTCCAGAACTCCATAGCATGGAACCACAGCATTTAAAGTAGAATCATAGTATTACAATGAAGTACTGCGAAAGGGTCCCCAATCACAGATCTGCATCTTCAAATTAAGTTATTTGCTGAAGGTGATTGTGGGAGTCGGTCAGCACAGACAGTATGGTTAGGACCAACCTTGTGGCCATAAGATGATTAGGAACAAATGCACTGAAGATTTCTTTTTCCATTGGCAGCAACAAAACACCTCATTTTGAGAACTCTCTCTCTCTGTGTGTGTGTTCTGTGCCAAGTCTCAGGCTGCTGAATTCTTTATGTATCTAAACACTTGTCAGAAATAAAAGTAACCAGTGATGTACTAGTCTCTTTTATACTACAGAGTTCTAGCATTTTGACATCACAACCATCATGGCTGCATCATATATAACCCTGGGGTTTGTGGTTCCGTGAGCTATTCAGAATTCTGACACCACACCATATACCCCCACTCTGCAGGATGTGCTGTTTTCATAATTGGACATATTTATGGCTGAAACGTATGTTTGAAATCACACTGGCCGTAAGCAGATCGCCAGGTCAGGATGACTTCAGACATAATCAGGTCATAAGTTCAAAGAGTATTAGGCAAGAAAGCCTAATGCTAATGGGCTTGGGAAATCCTTTTAAAGCTGCAAGCTATGAGCACTCCCAAAAACAGTAGAAGATGAAACTGCCCAAGTGAAACAATCAGAGACCCTACTGTGAGCATATCCTACAGAGACCTTCTGTATTCACCCTATCTGATCAAAACATTAAGAGACTGTCATGACTCCCATCAATGTTTTGTCACCTAGAGTTACGGCAATCAGACCATTCTGGTCTCCTTTGTCAGTTTCATGGGATAGCCAATACTGCTTTGTCCACACATCCTCCTTCAGGGCAGGAAATAGGATATAAAAACCCAAGCTCCAACCTCAGCAGAGTGTAGTACTTGGATGTAATATTGATGCCCAGACCTCTGTTCATTCTTGCCACCTTCAGACACACTGTCTGAGCCACTCCACTTTGAACTTCTGCTCCAGAACTGGTAACTATTTTCCACCCAACTTTTCTCTATCCAACCTTTCTTGCCTCACTTTCCGATAGCCTTTTATGGTTCTTAAGAGTGCCTGATTTCTTGTGTGTTTGTAATTCCGAATAAAATACTCTGTGTAACTTTTAACTGGAGTCCTCTCTACAGTGAGTACTGATATACACAAGTGAAAAGTTCCTGCCATTACCTTTCTCTTGCAAGACTCCTTTCAGCTGTAATTCCCCTAATTCTAAGGAAATGCTAGCATTGTGGGAGGACCTCAAATTCCCCCACCTCTTAGCTAACTGTTCTCTGGAAAAGAATTTCAAACATCTCCCAAAACTACAGATCCCAGGATTGCATAACAGAGAGCCATGACATTTAAAGTGGCATCAAAGTGATACAACTGTGAAGTGTGAAAGAGACCCAACAGAAACACTGGCAGTGTCCATTTGGCTTTCCAGTGACCACACTAAAGGTTCCTTTTGTTTCTGCTAGACATAAACCAGGTGTGAGACCAAGACAATGGATGAGATCCTATATCAACAAGATGTGGGCCATGATTCCCCACTATCTGGCCAAAACCAAGATGAGCATGGGATTTTCTGTCAATGCACAAAAACCTAATTCTCTGACTAAAATTGTCCATTGGATATAAAAGTCTCATGGTCCTCCATCCCGATGAACTATTAATAATCTTGGATGGCAGCCAAGATTAATTAGCTTGACATATTAGGTTAGTGTGCAGGATGGCATAAAAAGTAGACTTAATTAGAAGTTCACAAAGACAGAGGAGCAGCTACTGGCTGTGTCAATTAGCCCATATACATATATAGAAAAACACACACACACACACATACACACACACACACACACCTGAGAGGATTAGCTACATGGATCAAGCACAAGAAGTGCTCAAAGACAATTCTGTGGTTCGAGGGGTTTTATGGAATATTTAGCTTTGCAGACGCACTAGAGTAAGATGACTGATTAATGTAGTTAGGTAACTAGTTTGCTTGGTATGAAAGAATTAATCAATAAATTTTTTGCTTGCTTTGACTAAAATTGGACTGATATGTCATAGCTGAACAAGAATATCAGAGTAAAATGCCAGAGAGAGAGATAAGCCTGATTGCTTTTATGGGTAATAGACTTTGACCGGTTTTGTGTAAGGCGTTCAGCCTTGATCACTGCCCACCCACAAATTCTTCATACTTGGCCATTGATATTTACTTCTCCACCCTTTCTAACCCAGAACATGTAAAATCATAGAGTTGGAAGGAATCTTGAGGGTCATCTAAGTCTATCCTCTCCCAGTACAGAACTCCATAATTACTGCATCCCTGACAGGTGTCTGCTGCACATGTGAGTGCACACGCACATTCTGTTGTGCAACATCACCATTCACTAACAAGACAGCATTGTCTAACTACAGCATAACTCTATGAGTGTAAAGTTACTCTCCATCTTTTCCATGGAGGATCTGGACCAGTTGTTACCATATCCTACCACCCTTCCTGTGAGATATGCAATTTTCATAAATTGGACTTATTAATGGCTAGAGAACATGATCAAAATCACACTGTGACTGGAGAACATGTTTCAGGTTCAAATTGACCTGAGACCTGTTCAGGGTCATAAGCCCAGAGAAGATTAGGCAGAAAAAAACAACACTGATGGATTTGTGCTAATCCTTTCACGATGCCAAGCTATTTCCATTTCTGAACACAATGAAAGACAAACTGTACAGATTAGTGAGCAATCAGAGACCACACATTGATCTTATCCTATGGAGATCTTCGCTATACACCCGAACATTAAAAGATCATCATGAGTCCCATCAATGTTCTGTCACTCCAGAGCAAAGCAATCAGCCCATTTCAGACCGCTTTGTCAATCCCATGGGAAATCCATTGCAGCTTTGTCAATGGGCCCCAGCCATTTGCGTATAGACATAGTACGCAATATGGAGTACATAGTGCCCCAGGCTGTTGTTCCTCCATGCTACCCTCAGACACTGTCTGAGCCACTCTGCTGAGATCCCTTCTTCAGGACTGGTAACTATCACCCTTACAACCTGATTTCTCTCTCTCTCAATCTCTCCAACCTTTTTTGCCTCACGTTCTGTCACCCTCTGGGAAGAAAGCAGAATAAAAATTCAATAAATACCTACACTGTGTTCTGCATCTCCCAAGGGGCCAGCTTACTGTGCCATGGTGCAATAGGGAATGCGCAATGGCTGTCTCTACAGTCCTGGTGAATCAAGAGAAGACTATGGTGAATAGCTATGCCCCACAGAAGAATGTGCAAACTGCTTGTGCAGCGATTGCAATGGCAGAACTCTGCTTATAGAGTTGTGAAGAGAGTGCAGAATTCAGGCCAGACTAATGGCCAGAAAAGTACAACTGCATGCATAAGGGAATAATGCGTGCCAAAAAAAAAAAAAAGTAGGATTCCAGCCTCCATTCCGTTCTCCATCTTTCTCCTCCTGCTTTCCAGTACTATGCACAAGACATTCTGCATTCTCTGGCCACCAGGAATGCTCTGCCCTTATTAAGCCTGCTTTCAGTCTTCCGTATTCATCATAAAGGTACTTTTTATACTTTTGCAAATGGTGTTCTCCTAAACCTACTAACTACCTTTCTCTTACATGTGAGTAGAGCCATTCTGGCTACATTAGTTATTATTGTTGTTGTGTGCTTTCAAGTCGTTTCTGACTTATGGCAACCTGAAGGCAAACCTATCACAAGATTTTTCTTGGCAAGATTTGTTCAGAGGGGGATTGCCTTTGCCTCCCTCTGAGGCTGAGACTGTGTGAGTTGCCCAAGGTCAACCAGTGGGTGAGTGGAAATTTATGCCCTGGTCTCCACAGTTGTGGTCGAACACTAACCACTACACCATGCTGGCTCTCACTGGCTACCTATTTTTATTTGTTTATTCTTTTCATTTATGTCCCACCTTTTTCCCAAGAGTGGATGCAAGGAGGTTTACAATTTGTTCGAAACAATACAGATTAAAACTGTGCAAAAATATGTACAGATAAAAAAGTTACTTAAAAGACATACAAACAATTTATAAAGATAAAATCATCATAATTCCTTAGAAGATCACATACAAAGCGCAAAACAGCAAAGCACACCATTAAAAGCCCACCCCAGCACTGGAGAAGCTTGGAGTGTGTGGGGTGGGGGTAGGGGCTACAGCACAGGGGCATGGCCACAGTGTGTGGGGGGCATGGCTGCGGTGCATGGGGGTGTGGCTATGAGCTGAGATGCCCCCCAAAAATTGCCACTGGGGGCGAACTGCTCCCATTGCCCCCCCATCCCTTCGCAACTGCACCTCAAGTACTTTCTAAAAGCCTGTTGAATAAGAATGCTTTGACTTGCCAGTCAAAGAATAGCAAGGAAGGAGCCCTCCTGGCTTCCTTAGGAAGGGAGTTCCAAAGTCCAGGAGATGATCCTCTCCCTTGTTCTCACCAAAAAGGCCTCTCCTAAAGAACTTAGAACTCTAATGGGCTCATAAAGGGACATACAGTGCTTCAAATAAAGGGACACACAGTGCTTCAAATAGCCTGGATCCAAACTGTAGAGGGTTTTGTAGATCATCACTGGCACTTTGAATTGTGCCAGGAAACAGACTGGCAGATAGTAGTGCTCTTGCAACAAGGGAATTGTGCTGTCTCCAAATTCCTAGACCGGGAAATGAGAAACAGGTGAACTCCCAAATGTAGTCTAAACTACAGTTCCTATCACTATTGCCTTTCCTGGCTAGAGTGAGGGGAACTGCAGTTCACCATGGAACCAATTGCCTAGAGAGGTTTGGGGTCTCCTTCTCTGGATATCTTCAGAAAGAGGCTGGACAGCTCTAACTCCATGGCCCATGAGGATCCTTCCAGCTTTATGATCCTAGACTCCATGGCCCATGAGGCTCCTTCCAGCTTTATGATTCTATTATTCTGTCTTTAGAGGTACATATTCCCCAGCTCGATAAACTAGTTTTGTGCCCTAAAGGGTGTCATTTTTTAAACAAAATAAAATGCAAGATATGATTGTGGTTTTCTTAAAAAAATATATATATACAACTCAGAAGAAGGGACTCCCAATTGACTCTATTAGTAATTGTTCCCCGTACGCAGGGCATAACTACGGCCCTGGCTGACTGTTGTTTCTTCCATTCTGCATCCCTCTGGCTTATTCAGAGAGACGTCATCTGGAACTGTCAAGTGTGTTACTAGAGCTGAGACAAATCCCCCCCCCTCCAAAAAGCCCACCCCCACTCATATCCACCAAAGCCTGTTAAGACTGTCAAAGAAAGAAGGGTTTATCTGGTGTGATTTCTTGTTGAAAGATCCAGGTTGGCTACTAACAATCCTTCCATCTAGGCTACGAACAGCAGGTGCTCCCAAACACATTCTCTTTCTGTGTTCCCTTTGAATACGCACACATGCGTGCACGCACACACACATGCACACACACACACAGATATATAGTTTTTATACACACACACACACACACACACACATATACACACACGCACACATATTTTGAAGGCAGGGTTCTCTCACTTCCTCGCACTTCCTTTTTTTTATAAGATAAAATAAACTCCATTTCTCATCTGCAGAGACCACACATAACACAGACATTGAGCAAAGTATAGCCAGTAAAATCACATTGTGGTTTGAGTGATTTGGGGATAGTCTGGAGACTATATCTGGCATGCACTTAGTGACATGGGCATGCAAAAGTCACCCTATGCATACAGGGCCAAAAAATTGCCATCACACAACAGACATATTCTGTTGATAGCAGTGGAACCAGAGTTGTACAGGCAACATGTTCCTTTGTACCACGTATTTGCATCTTGTAATTACACATTATGCATTGCATGTGGCAGTTGCACGTTGTCCACTGCATGCCACAGTTGAACTTTGTGCATTGCAATTCTGCATCATATACTGTGCATTGTACTGTGAGCACTTAGTCACTGATATGGATTGCGCAATGTTGCTGTTGTGTATGGGGGTTGTGCAGTGCTGACATACCATACCTTCTTCTGTGGATATTTATGCTATGGTGAGAAATATTGGGTTGCAGACAATGTCATGTGTCCCCAAATTAAAATTTGGGGGCAGTGTGTTTGGGACTACAAATAGGGTTAGAGTTTCATTCGTCCCATGGACCACACTTTCCCTAGCCTAGACAAAACCCTCAAAAAATGCTGCCCCTATTTGTTTTAAAACTATTTGGCAATGGTTTTAGGGTGTCCGAGGGTTCTCTTTTGCAGAGCTTTGTTTGAAGGGTTCTTGGTCTGAGACTGGTTGAGAAAGACCAAAAACCAGCACTAAGGGAAACAGGGGGCTTCAAGTTGCCCATCGACAGCCACATAGTCTGGACCTCCCAGCTGAGCAAGCAGACAGGCCCCCTGGTGGCAGTCTTCCCACCTATGTTGAAAACTTTTGTGTTTGTGTTCAAATAATAGTAATTATTTCCAAATTTGCTACCATGCGTTTAAACTAGTGCATGGATGTTCTATGCAAAGCTGTCTTCGGACTCTTCTTTTGGTAACGTAGCAGTGGCCACCTGAGAGCCACCTTGCTGGTGAACGCTTGCAGAACATATAAAGGTCTGCCAGTTTACTTATGCGGGCTGTCCAAAAGTTGTGTCTCCCGGCTAGTACACAGGCAATCTCTTCTTCTCTTCTCTGGCACCTCAGAGAATGAGGCTACTTCTGCATTACACTGTAATAGTGCTATTATTCCACTTTCAACATCCTGTGGAATTCTGGGGTTTATAGTTTACTGAGGCCAAAGAGCTCTCTGGCTGAGAATTCTAAATGCCCTTCCCTAAACTGCAAATCCCAGGATTCTGTAGGGTGCTGAAAGTGGAATAATAGCACTATAACAGTGTAGTGCGGAAATGGCCGAAGAGAGGAGTGAGGAACCACCATTTCGCCTTCCTACCTTTCTGCACCCAGAATGGAGTGCCCCTGCCCTCCCTCCGGTTAGGATGCCACTGGTCTCAGAAAGGAGATGCACAATGGCTATCTCTCAATCATGAATCACAAAGTACACTGAAAGCACCAAAGATAGTTATATACCATCCAAGAATGTACAACTGCATGTTCAATGGTTACTCTAGCGGAGCCCTCCTTATGCAACCAGGAATGAATATGGCCATTCTGCAGTGGCTGAGAAGAAGTACAACAGCATGTGAAAGGGGTATTGTAATTGAACTCCGCATACACAATCAGGAACTGAATATGAATATTTTGCAATGGCCAAAAAAGTATGACCACACATGGAAGGGAGTTTATGTGTGCTGAAGACAGCAACAGCATTCCAGCCATCAGTGATTTGGGAGTGAAGTATAACTACTTAGTTGGAGTTGTTTGCAATAAGGGCAGGAATCAATTTTTAAATAATTGCTCTTTTTTGTTAGTCATAGTTTAGCTATGTATTATAGTTTAGTTATGTAAGATTTTTTTGTCTTGTATGTGTTGTATTGTTTTATTCTTTCTCAGTTTTGTTTATGGTTGTGTATTGTTTGTGTGCATTTTATGTTTTAGTGTAATGTTTAATTTAAAAAAAAATATCTAAGCTATATAAATTAATGTTGGAAAGAGAATTAGAATCGGAACAAATAAAAGAAGTAATGGTAAAATGGTCCAAGAATATAGGCTATGAAATTCAACTTGAACAATGGGAGAGCAGTTGGAAAGATAAATTTACTGCAGCCCAGAAACTGAAAGAAAATTACCTCAAAATGCTTTACAGATGGCATTTGGACCCGGTAAAATTAAATAAGATATATAAAACAAAAGAAAATAAGTGTTGGAAATGTAGCAAGGACAACGGTACTTATTTTCATTTATGGTGGACATGTGAGAAGGCGAAAACCTTCTGGAAAAAAATTCATGGAAAAATGGTGGCAATTTTACAAACTAACCTGCCGTTAATACCAGAACTATTCCTATTAAACATGATACAAAAAATAGATAAAGAAGTCAAGAGAAAACATCGGAAAGCGATTCTTTACATGATAACAGCGGTGAGATTAATTTACGCACAGAAATGGAAAAATAAACATACACCACAAATAGAAGAATGGATGATAAAAGTGGCAGAATTCAGAGAAATGGACAGATTAGCAGGGATGGTTCAAGGCAGAATGCAAGGTGGACATGAAGAAGTCTGGAAAATAGTAGACGAATACACAGTAAAAGAGGGATATAAGAATGATGAATAAGGGATAGGGATTCTCAAAATCTATGACTAATGATGGAAGGTTTATAAGAACATAAAATAGGCCGACAAGAGGAAAAAATAAGACAACATCAAATAGAAAAAAAAGAAAAAGAAAATATAAATAAAGGGTATACCCCGAATGGGCAAAGTAAGAAGAGAAACTTAGATAGATAACAAGAAGAATGGGACTTGGTGAAGTCCAGGAAGTAAACCTTAGGAAATTTTGTTCTTTCAAGAAGAGGATGTAGACTGCAAAGAAATGAGTGAAAGGATGAATTGAAGAAGGATGACAGTAGTAAGTAAGTAAGTAAGAAGGAGGTTTTTATGATAGAATGGAAGAATACAAGAATATAAATGCATACCATTTTGGGTTGAAAATGTAAAATTGAATGTGTGACGCAATGTGGGGTTTATGAGTTTAATGTGATGTAATGTGATTTTAATGTATAATGTAAATTTGAATAAAAATTATTATTGGGAAAAAAAAGCATTCCAGCCATCACATGATTCAACCAAAGACATTTCGTTTTAAAGATGAGTGGTGGTGAACCACAAGAAAAGACATTTGATTTCAGCCCTTCTATTTAAAAAAAAAAAAATTAAAAGCCCCAAATTGGCCACATTACCATTAGTCTGTAAGTGTGCTTTATTTACATGGGGATTTCCCCCCTTGAGATCTATAGAAAAATCACATTATTTTTGTTTGCTAATGAGACTGCAATAACCTTCCAGCACAAAAGTACTGCACTCTGCAAAAGAAGAAAACAATTCCAACCCTGAAGTGGAGCATGTAGCTGATTATTGTTTTCATATTTAAAAAGAACAACATCCACCACCAAACAATTTCCTACATCCACATGAAACTGCACAAACATTTGAACGAGAGATGGGTAGATAAGAGACTGTTGGAACCTTTGAACCAGTATGGAACAGATAAATGGAAGGGGAGTTGGAGAGGGACAGAGAGGATGATTAAAGCAACCGTGTACGGTGTAGCAACCGTGGAGGAAAGATGAAAGGCACAGAATAATAGAGCTTTGCCCTTCTGCAGCGCCTTTCATTGCCAGAATCTTCATGCACATGATGAGAAATTAGACAACTGAATCCTGTACCTTCTGAACAGCTTTACAAGCAGGACAGTCAGGTAGTCACACTATGTTCATTGTTAGTAGGAAAGGGCAGGCTTTCATTGTCCTATGGTACAGAATACAACAGGCATGCCTCGCAGATTGCCCACTTGCCAAAGCTTTTGCAGATCCAGAAGGCATCTGCCTGCTTACTATGGGGTGTTATTTCGGTTTATAGAATGATGCACAATGTGAAGAAAGTTGAATACAAAGGCTGAGCTTCTACACTGTGCTTCTGCAGTGTAAATCAACACTCACATAGTGGTTGCACTACTATACCACTTTCTTGGTTCTATGGGGCCAACTGTAATTGAATATTGCAAACATGACTACAATTTAAGTTCCAGTATAAAAAGGTCTTGAATACTAAACTTAGGATTGTCCATGCCATTGTATTTCCTGTTTCTATGTATAGTTAAAAAAGCTGGACAGTGAAGAAAGATGACAGGAAGGAAATCAACTCATTTGAAATGTATTTCTGAAGGAGAGTTCTACAGATACCCTGGACTGCTAAAAAGACAAACGAATAGGTCCTAGGCCAAATCAAGCCAGAACTCTCCATAGAAGCCAAGATGACTAAACTGAGGCTGTCATACTTAGGCCATTCACAAGAAAACATGAGTCACTAGAAAAGACAATAATGCTTGGTAAGGTAGAAGGCAGTAGAAAAAGAAAAACTGCATTACAGATGGATAGACTCAATCAAGGAAGACACATCCCTGAATCTGCAAGACTTGAGCAGGGCAGTTGAAATAGATTGGCTTGGAGATCTCTCACCCATAGGGTCTCCATCAGTTAACAGCAGTTAACAACAACAAGAACAACACTGTAAGCAACAATACAACCAATCAGATTTTGGCTGCAACTCACAATATTAGTTGCAAATGTGTAACTGCGAGTTGCGCATTCATAACTGACTTGTATTCACAATCCCTCTATATTCATAGTATAGAAAAAATGTAGAGATTGTAAATCCTGACATATGAGGCAGCAGTAACTGCAAGTCATGGGGGTTTGTTCTCTTTTCAATCAGCGCACAGCAAACAGGCAATTCCACCCCCTCCTTCCAGTGATCTCCAAGGCAAGAAGGAATTGTGACAGGGATCCTGCTTCTGATTGTCACAATGGAGATTGCTGGAGGTGGAGGTGGAACCATCAATCTTTTGCAACCATATCAACAGGAGAACAGAACCCATCACTCACAGTGGCTTCTGCCCACTAAGTCAAGATTGCAGGGGTATGGCCAGGAGACACTACTTAGTTCTGTAGACTTAGTTAATTAACTAATCTAGAATCTCAGCCCTTAAATTTAGCATCTATGCACTGTCCCAGAATTCTGTACATCCAGTTAGGCAACAGTGCAGGAACTGATTACAGGACTCATCGGTCTGAGCTGCTCAGTACTATCCCAACATTTGGATGCAATCTTAAAGCCCTAAATAATAATAACAATGACAGATGCAAATACAAGGTAGAAATTCCACTATAAAAAAATGTGCCCTTTTGCTCCTACCTAAATACATAATTGAAAATCCCACTACAGTGGCCCCTCCACTTTCATGAGGATTTGAGGCATAGAACCCTTGCAAAAGTAGAAAAACCATGAATACCTCCCTCCCCATAAATCCCCCCCATTCTCTTCCAGGGCTCCCCCCTCCCATTCCCTTGCCTTTTGCTCTGGCACACAAGCTTTCCTTCTCTGCACTGGCACCAAAAGCAAGGGAATGAGAGGAGAGCTCCAGAGAGGAGAAGCAAGGTGTGTGCATGCTTCTCCCCTGCATTTCCTGGCCTTTAGCCTTGGCGCACATTCTGAGAGCTGGGGTCAAAGGCAAGGAATGGGAGGGAGAGCTCCAGAGGGCAGGAGGAAAATGCACACACGCCTCCCCCACCCATTTCCTTGCTTTTTGCCCAGGCACTTACCTACCTTCTCCATGGCCAGTAAAACACAAGGGAATGGGAGGAGAAAAATGGTGAGAAAGGCACACATGCACCTCATGAATAATCAAATTTGGAAAGGTCAAATCCATGAATGTGAAGGGAGGAGTGTACTTCATTCATTCACTAGCACTGGCAAGTGAAGCTCCTCTCCAGCTCCAGAGATACCTTTTCCTTTCTGAACTCAGGTACTTAGGACAGCCCTTTTGTTAGGATTTCCCCACCCACTGGGCCAAACCAATATTGCATAAGGGTTATATTACACCACCACCCTCCTGAATACTGACACTGTGCAGCCAACTGTCTATCTACTAGTGTGTCTTCCTGTTGCCTAGCAGGGAATGCATACCATTGCCTGGTAGAGAATGCATCATGGCTGTTTCTGTAATCCCAGTGAATCAATTGGGACACTGAAGGTACCAAATAATTACACACCATCCAAGAATTTCCAGTTGCATGGCCAGCCTATTCAACCAACTGATGAATACTAAAGGCCATTTTTGCACTACCCTGTTATAGTGCTATTATTCCACTTTCAACATCCTATGGAATCTTGGGGTTTGCAGTTTAGGGAGGGGCCTTTAGAATTCTCAGCCAGAGAGCTCTTTGGCCTCAGTAAACTACAAACCCCAGAATTCCACAGGACGTGGCTAAGTCAACACATAGGGAAATTCAATTGATTCAGTGGCTCTGCTCTGGTTGGGATAAACAATTGGTTTTAGGCCCATAACAGAGAGGGGGGGGGGAACCCCACAAAGCCAAAAAACTGAGTGAAAATCAGCTGAAAATTAATGAAATCAAACCCAAGGTGACTTCTAGTCACAAACTCCAAAGTGATTTCTAGTCATTTCCAGTCATGCCCCTGGAGTCCACCAATGGGAATGTGGGAGTCAAAATGCTTCCCCAGCTCTGATGTAGTTGGTCACCACTGACCTAGACCAGAGTGAGTTGATTTATAGAACCAGATGGAACTCTATGGGCTTCCTTCTGTCAACTCATGTTTTATTGAACGGCTAAACAACTCCTTCATCACCTTGTTACCTAGCAGTTCAGCCATGATGGCTTTGTGTGCCTCTGTCACTTGTATCCACTGTTCACCTTTGCATCATCATAGCTGCTGTCTTTCCTCTGTTTCCCTTGTGACTATGAAATTAGGCCAATAGTTCCCACTCTTTGCAGGCTGCTCCTGCTGTTGCACAGGGAAAAAAGTGCTCCCGGGGCCGTGCCGAGTTCCCTGACTCAGCACCACATGGTGCCCTGAAGACCATACAATGATCCTTTACAGAGCAGCCAAGGCAACCGTGGGCACAAGCAGATGAGCGTCTGAAAGTTGCTCACAGAGTAGATAATTCTTGCTGACACAAGCAAACGATCTATTGCAAAGGGAGGAAAAGTCACAACCTTTCAACAATCTCTCTTGTCTGATGCTAAATGCTGGGCTCAGTCAACCCTTGACTATTAGCAGAACCCATCTCCTGCACCACACCCCAAGGAGTTTTTGAAAAACACAATTCCGCAGCAACCAGCTGCATCTCATCTTTAACTACAGCTATCCCTGAGGCTTCTATTGGGGGAGGAAAACACTGCATCAGTATTAATGAAATCGTCACAGTCCCTTTTTGATGGGTCCCCATTTCATTAGGGGGAAGCTGTAGCATATGCTTAGTGGAGTCATTTGTATCCTGGAGAAACAGATTGTGTTAAGTCAGCTTCATGCATCTGCTCTTAAGTTTCCAAACTGTTGAAGGAAGGAGAGCAGCGCATGAAGCATTCAAAAAGCAGAATAATAATAGCACAGAAATCAAGCCAGGCACCTACAATAGAAAGGGCATTTTCATCATTACCAACAGTAACATCATCATCATCCGCAATCTGTTTGGAGACTCACAAATCCCATTGATTTTAGAGAGAGAAATTCCATAGGGGAGCCTGGATTAGTCTAGCCAAATAACTTTGCTGCAGCAAAACACAAAAAGAGAGACTTAATGGTATCTTCTAAAACTAAGGCTGGAATTTGCTCAGGAATGCATGTATGTGTAAATTATGCAACAAATCCTATACTTTGCATTGTGGTTCTGCATCTTATCTTTTGTAATGTTTTTTACGCATTGTGGTTATACATCCTATAAATCTGTATTGTGGTTGTGCATCCTATACTTTCCATTGTGGCTGCACACCGCAGTTGTCACCCTGTACTTTGCATTATGGTTATGCATCCTATACTTTGCACTGAGGTTGTGGTTCTTGTATTGCACATTGCGCAATCCAGTCATTGACATGTGCCATGCAATCTTGCTACTTTGAATGGGGACCGCATGGTGCGGCTGTTGCATATGTCCACATGCAAGCTTTTGTGCTACACTAAAAGGATTCTGGATTGAGGCCTAAGAGATTTGTTGTGGCAGAAACAGACTCAAGCCCACTCCACTGGATGCATGAAGCAGTGGCTTCCATTACCAGGTGTATATGAAGGAGTATATTGAGATGAACCTTTTGGGTTAACTTTCACTCTTTCTATCAGAAAATTGCTCTTCAATCTATTCCATCCCATTTCCTGTCAGTTTGGGGAGTTTGCTTTGTCAAGTTTGTGTAAAAAAAAATATGTTTGCATATTTCTTTCATTCTATGCAATTTCGTATATACCTTCATGAATATACACATTCCATCAGTGCTCCACTGCACACTTTTCTCTAATATGTCTATGCACAGATATTCACAGAATCATAGAATCTCAGAATTGGAAGGGACCACAAAGGTCATGTAGTCTAACCCTCTGCCATGCTACAGTATACAATTACAGCACTTCTTAGAAAGAAAAAAAAGACCATCCAACTTCTGCTTAAAGACCTCCAAAGAAAGAGAGTCCTCTCCCCATCTTTTGAGGTAGTCTATCCTACTTTCAAACAGCTTTTACAGTAAGGAAGTTCTTCCTAATGTTTAGGTAGAATCCCTTTTCTTGTCATTTCAATGCATTGGTTCATGTTCTAGTCTCTGGAGCAGCAGAAAACAAGCCTTCTGGGTCTTCTACATGACATCCCTTCAGATTTTTAAGATACCTATCATGCCACCTCTCAGTCTACTCTTCTCCAAGCTGAACATACCCTAAGTTATTCCTCATAAGGCATGGTCTCCAGACCCTTGACTCTTGTGATCACTCTTCTCCAGACATCCTCATTTTTTTATGAATGAACAAAATCCATTTCTGTTTTTGAAATAGTCAAAAAGTGATGTGTGTATAAAACAATTTTTCTGTTTGTGGTTACTTCCTATCTCAAAAAAAAAAAAAAAAAAAGACCCATACGTTAAAAGGGTGAGAGATGCCTGAACACGCAGCCAAGTTGAACTATCACACTCTGGAAGCTGGGGAGAGGCATAACAAATATTTGAAGGTTAAACAAACACATTTTTGAAGCTTTAAATAGGAGTGCATATGACTCCAAAAGGTGGGAGACCTTGAGGTCCACCAGCAATGCCAGCATCTCCTTAGAAATTGGAGGAATTACAGCTCAAAGGAGGCCTGCAAGAGGGGGGGTAACTGCAGGATCTTTTCACCTGTGTTACTATACTGTGTGTCATAGTATTAACTGTGGGACTTCAGTTAAAGATTAAAAGGAGTATTTTATTAGAAATTGTCAGACACACACACAAGCAGTCTCACGACCCATACAAGGCTATTGAAGGAAAGGGAAAGAAAGAATGGATATAGAGAGAATTTGTGTGGAAGGGGTAATATTTACTGTTCTTGAAACAGAAGATTGAAGAGGAGTGGCTCAAACAGGAGTTTGAGAGCAACACAGAAGAACAGGAATCTGGGGTGTAGCTTGACTCCCAAAGTGCTAGCAAATTACCTGGGCTCAAGCTGGGGTTTTTATACTCTATTTCCCACCCTGAAATGGTGTGTGTTAATTGCTTTCTGGTAAAGTAAACAAAAGGGGCCTGGAATGGACAGATTGTCTTACTTTGGGTGACAAAACATTGATGGGAGTCCCGACAGCATCAATGTCTTGGTTAGGTAAGGTGAAAGGGGAAGATTTCGATAGGAAATCCACACAGCAGGGGTGCTTGCCTGATGTACCTGGGCAGTTTCAGTTTATTGACACAATTACTGGAAGTCTATTAACTCCAGGCTTTCCCCCTTAACTCTTCCCGGAACTTATGACCTGGCCATGCTGACTTAGCCCAGGCATACAGCCAGTTTCCTGCTTACCGCATGTTTCCTAGCCATAAGTGTCCAATTTTTATATAATATTTCATGCCAATTTTGCTATCCTGCAGGATTGGGTATGTAAGGGGTGGTACCAGGCATGGAGAGCCTCATCAGTTGCAAAAACAGTTTGGAGGCTGCATGCAACTTATAAACCATACATTCCCCACCCTGAGCTAAGCCTTCACTGAATGCATTTGGACAAAGTTTATTTAGAACTAAATCAGATCTTTCTATGTGCTGTTTTATTATTGCTGTACTAGGAGTTGATCAACCATAAACTCAATTTTCCATAATGCAACAAAGAAAAGAAATGGAGTGAGAAATAGAAGTGGTATCATTCTTAAATGATTTGTAAACAGCTCCAGATGCGGTCACAGGTACTGTACTAGTAGATACAGTACATCCTGCAGTGATGGATGGCTGTATGCACACACCTGAGTGTCTACACACGCAGACACACTTTAAGAGTCTTTGTTTTTCATGAGGAAAGAATCTGTCTTTCAAACAGGGCTTCTTTTAAAAAACTTTGGGTAGTGTACAACAACCGAGTGAGGTAGTTTAGGGTAAGAGGCCATTATTGGCCCATCTCAGTGTATACGTTTTGCAGCTGAGTATCTCGTTTCAAGTCTTCCCAGTGTAATCTCAACACCACACTGGCAAGGAATATGAGATCTTCCATCATAAGTACGTAGTGTAAATCCCTGAATATGGAATTATGTGTTGCTTATGCTATGTGATCTTATGTTGAACAGCAACATTGTGCAACTGCATGCACAAAAGAATGCAAAATCAGATGCACAATGAACCATGCAACTGAAGCAGTACCAATGACAACTGTAGCAAAAGGAAACAAATACACATCCTAGGAGAATGTGCCTCTGAAGACACAGCTTCACCACATGTCAAATTCCAGGCATAATTCAAAATGCTAGTTTTGATCTGTGAAGTCCTATACAGCTTAGGTCCAGACTATGGCCCTTTCTGCACAACGTCACTGTCTTGTTTCTGCTACAGGATGGCAGCGGTAGACAGGTCGCGCTTCCGCATGACGTTGTCACTGTCCCGCTGCCATACTGTTACGGAGCATCGCGCTTGCACAGTTTTCACAAAATGGAAAAAATCCGTTTCGCATCTGCGATTGTACGGCACTCCCGTCACTTCTGGCCATGTGGAAGCGCATGGGCAACACTTTCTCACGTAGCGTAGCAATAGAAAAAGCCTGCCTGCGCTGCGGAAGAAAGACGTGGCACCATTGCATTCTCTTCCGCATGGACCAAGCGGGTGCAGAGGGAAGTGTTGCTGACGCGCTCCCTTCTGGACCCCGGACTGCAGTGAGACGACATGAAAGAGTGTTGTCATGCAGAAATGGCCTATGTCAAAGGCCATATCTCCCCATATGAGTCTGCCCAAGTCTTATGATCTTCCAGGGAGGGCATTCTCACCCCATCAGGCTTGATTGGTGGGAACATGGGAGAGAACCTTCTCAGTTGCTGTTCCTAAGCTTTGGAACTCCCTCCCAAGGGAGGTTCAATCTGCTTCCTCTGCTGTCTTTTCACCAAAAGGGAAAGATCTTCTTGTTTAAGCAGGCCCTTCAGCCTTGGCTGACCGAGGTGGCAAAATGCCTAACTGTGTGTGCTGTTTTAATATGTATTGTGTATTTTAAGAGTTTAATTGTTTTAAATTTTAAAGTTTTTTAAAAATAGTATTTGGATTGAATTTAATGCTTTTTAAGCTTTTGTAATTCATATTCTTCAGGAAAAAAGATCCCACCTAAACATCAGAAAGAACTTCCTGCCGGTAAAAGCAGTTTGACATGGAATATGCTGCCTCAGAGTATAGTGAAGTCTCTTTCTTTGCAGGTTTTTAAACAGAGGCTGGATGGCCATCTATCAGGAATGATTTGAGGGTGTATTCCTGTATGGTAGGGGGTTGGACTCAATGGCCCTTGTGGTCTCTTCCAACTCTACAATTCTGTGATTCTCTATTGTTTTAACTACTCTATTTTAATTTGTTCCGTAAGCTGCTTTGAATCTCATCTGGGACAAAGCAGGATATTAAAAAGTAAGTGAGTAAGTAAATGGTGGAATTTCACTTTCATAATCTTGAACCAGATGGAGACATTGGGCATCAGACAAAAATGCCCAACCAATTCCACAAGGGAACTAACACATCCCTATAACACCAAGGACTCCAAGATACAGAAATGGAATGCCTCCAGCTCCTTCTTAGTAGCAATTCAACCGTGAAGGCATCCTCAGTGGAGAAACTGAAGGGGAGCTGTGTCCTTGAAATTCTGTCTAGTGTGTAGCTGTTAGAAATATAGGGACTCTCCCAGCAACTCTGCATAGTCACACAACCCTAGAGCCACGAGAAATTCAGACCTTTGCAATGGTTAGCAGTGATAGACAGTGACCACTAATATCTGACAACTCATTTTGGAAGGAAAAACCAACCTTGTAATTTCTCTGGTTTGAGAAATTCAGAAGCTCTGGTTGGAACTCGGCCATACTTCCCCACTCTGACAGAAATATAGATTTAATATTATTTTTGACTAATAGAATTTGCCCTTTCCTGACACTTTCTCCAGTGGGGGAAAAAAAAAAGCAGCCCCAAGATGAATATGAGTTTTTCAGCTTGTCAGCAGTCAAAGATGAAAATAAATCATGTCAGGAAATTTAAAATAATTTCATTACTTAAAATTAAAAGGAAAGACTTAAAAGGCAATCGTGGATGCACAAGTAAATTGCCACACATTCATCACTACACCCTAGCAAATTATTGAGGTGCTACAAAAAGACAGGCAAACACAATAGCTTACTGCAGTAAGGGGAATGGAAGGAGCTTCTTGAAAACTCTATTTCTTATTAATTAAACATTTTCATCCTGAAGTGTTGTAAACACACACCTACATTACTGGCACCTTCTTAATAGTGAGCATTGTCTCTCTCTAACTAGAATTATTGAAATGCTTTTCTGATTGACATGAAATATTCAGACCCAAAACAAAACTGCCCAAGTTCATAATAACTATATCAACAGAACAGTAACTCTATCAAAAATAACTATTAGTCTAAAGGCATGTAGCCTTCCTCCTGTCTATTTCTATTGTCCCGATCTTCAATTCTTTTTAAAAAAAAAATTAAACATTTTCTGCTCAAATGGCCTTGGGGGCAATTTCACTATTTCCCACCCACCCAAAAGTGATTTTAGATCCGTCTGGTCCTTTCGTTACTTGGAAAAAGTGCCTCAGACACCCAAACAAAATGCTATAATTTCAGGGAATGTGAGCAGGACAAAGCTCAAGAACAGACTGAGATCAGAGCACTGAGGAGCCAACTTACAGTATATATCCCAGTATATATCCCTGACCTGAGTGAAAATTTGAGGCAGCCTCTCTGAGGCCCCACCTACCAGCCAATAGCTACAAATCTACCTACCGTTCCTAGAAGTAAGGAAAAGCTTACTATGGCCCTTTCTGCACGAAGCGAGTGAATCGCTCCGTGCCGTTACTTACTGGTTCTTCTTGGATCGGAGCAACACGGACTTTCCCTTAAGCCCTTCCGCAGGGCTCCTCTGTTTGTTGCAGGGTGAATCGGAGCAGTGCGAGGTCTTTAGACCCGCACTGGTGAGGCTTATGAAATGGCGGCTTCCAGTTGTTTGTGGGTCCGGACCAACCGCTGAAACTGGCCACTCCCACAGCCCGCCCTGCGCTGATCACAGGCTCGCATTGGCGCGAATCTGTGCATTTGCACAACTGAGCAGGAACGACATGGCACGCTCTGGAAAACTGAAAGACTGGTTTTTCCCGGTCTTCACATAGTGTGCTGGAGGACCACTTGGGGGAGTTTTGGATTGGACTCAGGTGTGGAACTAAGGTAAATAGTCCAAACCTAGTCTGATCCAAGGTGCGGATGACCTCCATGACAGGACACCTTGGCCCGTCTTAACTTGCTCGTGCGGAAACGGCCTGTGATCAGCACAGTACTGGCCACTCCATCCTGCCCCTAGAAAGCAAGTTCACCTCCTGGTAAATTGGGAAGTGTGCAATCTACAGTCATCTAATTACTTGGTGGCAGTGCTATGCCA
Source organism: Cyclura pinguis (assembly GCA_030412105.1). Lineage (NCBI taxonomy): Eukaryota > Metazoa > Chordata > Lepidosauria > Squamata > Iguanidae > Cyclura > Cyclura pinguis. The sequence goes on along the minus strand of CM059601.1, from coordinate 278,169,562 downwards.
CATGGTGGCTGTGCAGTGCCTCTGTTCTCCTGAGTACCAATACTGTGCAACCAACTGTGCATCTGCCAGTGTTCCAGCAACTCAGTGAGTAGGGTTACACCAGATCAGTTTCAGTTGGTGAGTACTGCAAATGTGAACTGCTAGGACAAGTAAGAAGAACAACCTGTCCTTTGGATCCTGGTCTTTCTTGACGGGTTGGCCAGGGAGGAGATGCAGTTAGATCTCAGCTGCAAACCAAGGCCATTTCTACATGGCATCACCATCCTGCAATGAGAACAGGATGGCAGCAGTCTACAAGTTGTGCTCTTGTACAATGTCATTGTGGTCCTGCTGCCATCCCATCCCCACCCATTGCAATAGTGGGACATTTGCTTAACAGAATAAATCCATAAAGCACCCACGATCACACAACACTCCCATCACTGCCAGCCATGTGAAAGGGGCGGAAACACAATGGAGGCACTTCCTTCCCCAGTGCAGCACAGAAAAAGGCTAGCTGCAATGTGGAAGGAAGGTGCGTGTCGCTCGCGATCCCTTCTGCAGGAAGCCGGCCGAGTGCGAAGGGGAGTGTTTACATCACACTCCTATCCCAGCAAGGGCACTGCCAGGATCACGATGGGACATCGACAAGAACTAGTAAGGTGCAGAAATGTCCCAATATTCATGCACCTATGAGGCAGAGAAGTTTTCCATCTTATTTCAAAGAAACAGTGGTATGATCTCTCCTTAAAAAATGTCTTCCCCAGTGTGACAGGGCCTGCTTCTTTCTCTCTCAGATGGGTATAGTAGACCAGGTCTGATAAGGTACCCTATCACTTCACACACAGCTCTGCCTTCCCCTTTATAACACCACCTTTTTGTAAAAGGGAGAAGCCTTTCAGTAGTTCATAAAATCATAGAATAATAGAAATGTAGAGTTGGAAGAGACCACACGGGCCATCCAGTCCAACCCCCTGCCATGCAGGAACACCCTCAAAGCACTCCCGACAGATGGCCATCCAGCCTCTGCTTAAAAACCTCCAAGGAAGGAGACTCCACTACACTCCGAGGCAGCATATTCCACTGCCGGACAGCCCTGACCGTCAGGAAGTTCTTCCTGAGGTTCAGGTGGAATCTCCTTTCCCTCAGCTTGAATTCATTGCTCCTTGTCCTGGTCTCTGGAGCAGCAGAAAACAAGTCCTCTCCCTCCTCTACATGGCATCCCTTCAAATATTTAAACATAGCTATCATGTCCCCTCTTAACCTTCTCTTCTGCAGACTAAACATACCCAGCTCTCTAAGTCTATCCTCATAGGGCATGGCTTCCAGGCCCTTCACCATTTTGGTCGCCCTCCTCTGGACCTGCTCCAGCTTGACCATGTCCTTCTTGAATTGGGGTGCCCAGAACTGGACACAGGATTCAAGATGAGGTCTAACCAAAGCAGAGTAGAGTGGTACCAGTACCTCCCTCAATCTAGACACCATACTCCTATTGATGCAGCCGAGAATTGCGTTGGCTTTCTCGGCTGCCGCATCACACTGCTGACTCATGTTCAGCTTGTGGTCTATTAAGACTTTGAGATCCCTTTCGCACGTACTGCTATCCAGCCACGTGTCCCCCATCCTATATTTCTGTATTCCATTTTTTCTACCTAAGTGTAGGACCTTACACTTCTCTCTGTTGAATTTCATTTTGTTAGCCTTGGCCCAGCTCTCCAATCTGTCCAGGTCATTTTGAATTTTGATCCTGTCCTCTGGCGTATTAGCAACCCCTCCCAATTTGGTGTCATCTGCAAATTTGGTGAGCATGCCCTCTATTCCTTCATCCAAGTCGCTGATGAAGATATTGAACAGCACTGGGCCCAGGACAGAACCTTGTGGTACCCCGCTAGTCACTTCTCTCCAGGATGAAAAGCAGCCATTGGTGAGCACCCTTTGGGAATGGTCGGTCAACCAGTAACAGATCCACCTGACAGTAGCCCTGTCCAGCCCACATTTTACTAGCTTCTTTGCAAGAATGTCATGGGGAACTTTGTCAAAGGCCTTGTTAGTGCCCTGGCTAGTCTGAGCTTTGGGGATATTAAAAGTTATCCTCTTGATATCATAGAATGATAGAATCATAGAAATGTAGAGTTGGAAGAGACCACACGGGCCATCCAGTCCAACCCCCTGCCATGCAGGAACACCCTCAAAGCACTCCCGACAGATGGCCATCCAGCCTCTGCTTAAAAACCTCCAAAGAAGGAGACTCCACCACACTCCGAGGCAGCATATTCCACTGCCGGACAGCCCTGACTGTGAGGAAGTTCTTCCTGAGGTTCAGGTGGAATCTCCTTTCCTGCAGCTTGAATCCATTGCTCCTTGTTCTGGTCTCTGGAGCAGCAGAAAAACAAGCCCTCTCCTTCCTCTACATGGCATCCCTTCAAATATTTAAACATGGCTATCATGTCCCCTCTTAACCTTCTCTTCTGCAGACTAAACATACCCAGCTCTCTAAGTCTATCCTCATAGGGCATGGCTTCCAGGCCTCTCACCATTTTGGTTGCCCTCCTCTGGACCTGCTCCAGCCTGACCATGTCCTTCTTGAATTGGGGTGCCCAGAACTGGACACAGGATTCAAGATGAGGTCTAACCAAAGCAGAGTAGAGTGGTACCAGTACCTCCCTCGATCTAGACACCATACTCCTATTGATGCAGCCGAGAATTGCGTTGGCTTTCTTGGCTGCTGCATCACACTGCTGACTCATGTTCAGCTTGTGGTCTATTAAAACTCCTAGATCCCTTTCACACGTACTGCTATCCGGCCATGTGTCCCCCATCCTATATTTCTGTATTCCATTTTTTCTACCTAAGTGTAGGACCTTACACTTCTCTCTGTTGAATTTCATTTTGTTAGCCTTGGCCCAGCTCTCCAATCTGTCCAGGTCATTTTGAATTTTGATCCTGTCCTCTGGCGTATTAGCAACCCCTCCCAATTTGGTGTCATCTGCAAATTTGATGAGCGTGCCCTCTATTCCTTCATCCAAGTCGTTGATGAAGATATTGAACAGTTTTCCATGACACTCTTGCAAGGAAGCTAATACAATGCGGGCTGGACAGGGCTACTGTCAGGTGGATCTGTAACTGGTTGACTGACCGTTCCCAAAGGGTGCTCACCAATGGCTGCTTTTCATCCTGGAGAAAAGTGACTAGCGGGGTGCCACAGGGTTCTGTCCTGGGCCCAGTGCTCTTCAATATTTTCATCAACGACTTGGATGAAGGAATAGAGGGCATGCTCATCAAATTTGCAGATGACACCAAATTGGGAGGGGTTGCTAATACACCAGAGGACAGGATCAGAATTCAAAATGACCTGGATAGATTGGAGAGCTGGGCCAAAGCTAACAAAATGAAATTCAACAGAGAGAAGTGTAAGGTCCTACACTTAGGTAGAAAAAATGGAATGCAGAAATATCGGATGGGGGACACGTGGCCGGATGGCAGTACGTGTGAAAGGGATCTAGGAGTCTTAATAGACCACAAGCTGAACACGAGTCATCAACGTGATGCGGCAGCCAAGAAAGCCAAAGCAATTCTCGGCTGCATCAATAGGAGTATGGTGTCTAGATCGAGGGAGGTACTGGTACCACTCTACTCTGCTTTGGTTAGACCTCATCTTGAATCCTGTGTCCAGTTCTGGGCACCCCAATTCAAGAAGGACATGGTCAAGCTGGAGCAGGTCCAGAGGAGGGCGACCAAAATGGTGAAGGGCCTGGAAGCCATGCCCTATGAGGATAGACTTAGAGAGCTGGGTATGTTCAGTCTGCAGAAGAGAAGGTTAAGAGGGGACATGATAGCTATGTTTAAATATTTGAAGGGGTGCCATGTAGAGGAAGGAGAGGGCTTGTTTTCTGCTGCTCCAGAGACCAGAACAAGGAGCAATGGATTCAAGCTGCGGGAAAGGAGATTCCACCTGAACCTCAGGAGGAGCTTCCTGACGGTCAGGGCTGTCCGGCAGTGGAATATGCTGCCTCGGAGTGTGGTGGAATCTCCTTCTTTGGAGGTTTTTAAGCAGAGGCTGGATGGCCATCTGTCGGGAGTGCTTTGAGGGTGTTCCTGCATGGCAGGGGGTTGGACTGGATGGCCCGTGTGGTCTCTTCCAACTCTACATTTCTGTGAGTCTGTGATTCTGTGATTCTGTGAACAGCACTGGGCCCAGGACAGAACCCTGTGGCACCCCGCTAGTCACTTCTCTCCAGGATGAAAAGCAGCCATTCGTGATCACCCTTTGGGTTCGGTCAGTCAACCAATTACAAATCCAACTAACAGTAGCCCTGTCCAGCCCGCATTTTACTAGCTTCTTTGCAAGAGTGTCATGTGGAACTTTGTCAAAGGCCTTACTGAAATCGAGAAATGCTACATCCACAGCATTCCCTTCATCTATCAAGCTAGTAACTCTATCACAAAAAGAGATAAGATTAGTCTGGCATGACTTATTTTTGAGAAATCCATGTTGACTTCTCATGATTACCGCGTTGCTTTCTAAGTGATTAGAAACTGACTGCTTAATGATCTGCTCCAGGATCTTTCCGGGTACAGACGTCAGGCTGACTGGGCAATAATTATGTGGGTCCTCTATTTTCCCTTCTTGAAGATGGGGACAACATTTGCCCTCTTCCAGTCTGCTGGAACTTCTCCTGTCCTCCAAGATTTCTCAAAGATTATAGCAAGCAGTTCCGAAATGACCTCTGCCAGTTTTTTTATTTTTAGTTATTTAGAGCCTGCTTATAGTTCTACGGTAGCATGAGTAACATGCCCCTGAAAACTGTATTCATAACTTGGGGGGTGTTTCTGGATCCATTGCTCCAAATGATAGCCCAGACAGACAGAATGGCCAGGAATGCTTACTATTAGCTCTGGCTGATATCAGCTGTGCTCCGTTCAAGAACTGGAGGACCTAAAGATGGTGGTTCACACACTGGTAACCTCCAGTGTGGACTTCTGCAATGTGCTATACATTGGGTTACATCTGTACCAAGTACAGAAACTTCAATTAGCACAAGACATGGTAGCCAGCTTGGTTACTGGTGCATCTAGGAGTGATCATATTGCACCCATATTAAAATCACTCCATTGGCTGCCAATTAGTTTCTAGGCAAGGCACAAAGTGTTAGTTGTCACCTTTGAAGCCCTGCATGGTTTGGGTCCAGGTTACCTACAGGATCGCCTTCTCTCATATAATCCATCCCATACACTTAGGTCTCTTTGGGAACATTTACTTTGGTCAGCCAGGACCAGAGGATGTTTTCATCAACCGCCCACAAACTGGGGAATGACTTGCCAGAAGAGATTCAACAGCTGAAAATGCTGTCTGCATTCAAAACAGTGTTGAAGATTGATTTCTTCTGGCTGGACTATCCAGATGTTTTTTTAAAATTTCAAGTTTTTAAATTATGAATTGATTGTTGTTAATATGTATGCTTTTCTAACTGCTGTTATGGTCTTTTAACTGATTGTGTACTTTTAATTGGTGTTCATGTTTTTAATTGTGTTATGGGTCTATTTGTTGCTGTATTTTAATCTGCAGTTCCCCATCTCAAATCTATAAAGAGAGGTGGATAAGAAATATCATCGTCATTCTCATCATCGTCCTATTGTGCAATGAAAAAGGCACAGTGCCTGTTTCTGCAATCCTAGTGAATTAACTGGTACACTGAAAGCATTAATAATCAGTTATGTACCACCCAAGAATGCATGACTGCATGGTTGGAATCCTGTTAGCCACTCACAACTAGTGAGTGGACACATGTAACTGAAAACATCCATTGTGCAATGACGAAAAAGTATAAGAAAAGAAAATTAATTCTTATTTCCCAAACCTTTGAAAATGGGGTTTTCAGATCTTAGAGCCTGGCCCTGAGTCTCCAGTTTTTGTGAGTCACATCCAGGTCGGAGACAAAAGTACAAATTCTCCAGTTTGGGGGCATTCATCTCCAGGCAAGAGGAAAGGACGATCTGCAGACCTCTAACTCAGAAAGTTGAGCAGTGGCTTGCTAGTATGCAAGGATTAATGGACTGGTTGCTGCAACTTGCAAAGATCCTCAAGTGGGCCTATGTATTTACTTAATTGAGTTCTTCTTTCCCTCCTAATCATTATGGCATCACTCCTCACACTCCGCTCTGCTCTGCACCCACCTTTGATGGGCTTTGTAGTCTCTTCCAGCTCTATGATTCTGGCCAGAAGCAAGTAGTCTAGATTTAAATTTTCCTTACCTTGGAAGCTAAGCAGGTTCAGCTATGTTAGTACTTGGACAGGAGACCACCAATGAATGCCAGGTGCTGTAGGCTGCATTTCAGAAGAAGGAACTGGCAAAACCACCTCTGAGTATATCTTGCCTAAGAAAACCTTATGAAATTCATGGAGCTGCCATAAGTCAACAGGCAACTTGAAGGCATATACACCCCATCTCCTGGGTAAGTGAGAAGAAAGAGTCCCCTTGATCTGCAAACAGCCCCTCTAGTTAAATCTAATTTCAAAATGGGAAGATAACTTTTGTGTGTGGGTGTGTTTGAACGACAATCTGTAAGCAACTATGGCTGGTACTTAATGCATAACATTTAATCACATCACCAGGGCCTTCCCTAGAAATTCCCAGAAATCTCTGGGGGTGAGATCATCCAGAACTGGCAAGCCTACTTGATGGATGTACACAATACCTTGATTGACAAGGAGACACAAACCAAAAAAGCAGCTGCACTTGAGATCTCAGGGCTTGTGACCTTGAGGTGTCTTCTCAACTCCTTCAACATTTAGGCGTGGGAAGGCTGAAGTGTCTGGAAGCCCCTATAACGTTCTTTTTTCCCCCTTCTTTTTGTAATATAAGGAAAACTATTCCTTACAACTTCCTTCCCCAGATGGAAGATCTTTGTATGCAAAATGTAATGTTACACCAAGTGACAAGTGAGAAATCCTAATTTATCAACATCTTGACTTGTTAGACTCAGAATACTACAGTCCTGATGCTCTGTAGAAAAAGCCTTTGAGACTTCCACAGACTTTACACGTGAGTGATGTATTTTTAGTGCAACAAGCCACAAGGCAGAGAGCAGAAATAGGGGAAATTTTTCTTCCCTTAGAGAAACTCCACCTGTCAATTTAGGACGTTGAATGACTGGTGAACAGATTTACTGATTGTTATTCAAACAGCCAAATTCAACCAAGGTGCAGTAAATCCAGTATAATTGATGAGTATCATATTAAAAATTGATAGGATGGAAATCTTTCTGTCACGTCCAATGAAGATGTGGAATTGACAGTCCGCGGTGCTAATGAGACCGAGAAGTTTTCTGGGGCTAGAAACATAAACACCATGAAAATATGAAGACCGGGTCAAACAATGAGGACTTCATTACCTCTTGGATCCTTGATTCTGGATAAAGAAACAATAATATGTCCAATTCCTAATAAAGCTGCCTTTGAGAGCTTACAAAAGTAGTACAACTTCCACAATCATCATCACTTTCAGAGAGATTGGGGTCTCCCTTTTCAGGGTTTATGAGTGTACCTATACATTGGATCCACAGGCTGCATGCTGACTCAAACACCATCTTGAGGTCCTAAGGTTGCCAGAGTGAAAACTGGAGATGCCTCCTATCCCTTTAATATGGTGCAGAAAAGAGAATTTTATCAGGTGTTGCTTGTTACCTGGTTCTGCAATGAGAAACACCTGATGAAATTCCCTCTTCTACGTGGCCATTAAAGTGACATAAGTATTTCTGGTTTTCTCTCTGGCAGCCCTATGAGGACTTATGCACCTGCATTTTAACAAAAAAGGATACACTTCCTAGAGGGAATGTGGAGAGATATTAACCACAGAAAACCAGGCAATAAACAGAGACTGTATATTCCTACATGGCAGGGCCTTCAGCTGGATGGCCCTTGTGGTCTCTTCCAGCTCTCTGATTATATGATTCGTGATTTTGCTATGTTGCTCTCATGCCCTGATCAGAACTGTCTCACACCATGGGGCTAAAGCATGAGATCAAGGGATGACCTCTTGTGATATTAGGGATATTGGCCCTGGCTATGTCACCCTGGTGGTGTTCTGTGGGACAGTCCTTAGCAATGTCATAAAGCCTAATAAAGTTAGCTTCAACCACAATTGCACAGAGTACACCATTCAAATGAAAACACCATGTCTAACATATTAGTTAAATATATTGTGACAAAGTTGCTTTGGGAGTCAGCTATTTGGCATGCAAGTGCAACTTGATGGTGGGGTGCTGGGCACAAGAGTGGTGCCTTAGTAGTGAAATCCAGCAAAGAGGCGGGGGGAGTGTGGGAGGGGCTTGTGGATGAGAGGAATTATATATAAGGCAGAGGGTCTGTTTGAAAAGAGAGCCTTCAGTGAGATCTTGGCCAGAGAGGGTGACTGGGCTATTTTTAAGCAACTGAGGAAAGAGAGAGTTGGTGTCTAAGGCTGGGAGTTATTGGCATAGACTGTCAGAAGCTGAAACTGGTTGATGGAACAATACTGTACTTTATATGAATCTTAACAAGATGCTTTGTTTTTAATGTTACTATAATAAGAGATATAGTTGGTTTTATAACTACTCAGTCGGCCTGAGTTGTCTGAAGTCATCAATAATAAGGAAGGGCACGCTACCATAATTAAACTATTTGGTTCTGAAGGAACACTTAACACCCTAGCCCTTCTACACAAAGATGGTGTTTAAAGGGTGGTATAAAGGATAAGTGAAAATGTCAAGAGTGCCCTATTAGTCTGGAACTGCAAAACCAATCTGAAAGGAAACATGGGCCTGTCACAGACAGACACACACACACACACACACACACACATGTGCTTTCTTTTCAGGGCAGTGTGCTCACCCTGAGGCCCCTACCCTCAGTTTGAGGACTGGAGAAGAGGGTGCAGGCCTTGAGATCTGGGAACCCTATCCACAGGGCCATTTTAAAGCCAGGAGATGCCTTTTTAAAACCAAGAAGGTAAGAAAGAAGAAAGAAGTTGACTTCCTATTTACTCCCTGGGTTGCTTTTTTTTTTTTTAAAGGCCTCTGTGTTAATGTGTGAGTGCCTTCAAGTTGCCTGTTCAGTTTCATAGGGTTTTCTTAGGAAAGGTGGTTTTGCCAGTTGCTTATGGAAGCCCTTCCCCACCCTTAATTATACCTTGCCTTTCTTCTGGGACAGGACAGTAGGGGCCTTTCCACACTGCATGTTATAGTGCTATTATTCTACTTCCAACATCCTGTGGAATTCTGGGATTTGTAGTTTACTGAAGCCAAAGAGCTCTCTGGCTGAGAATTCTAAATGCCCCTCCCTAAACTGCAGACCCCAGGATTCCATAGGATGTTAAAAGTGGCATAATAGCGGTCTAACAGTGTAAAGCAGAAAGGCCCCAAGTTAAAAATAGAGTACAGTTTTGTGTGTGCGTGTGTGCTTAAAAAACTATTCAGTACCAAAGTTTAAAAGTTTAAGCAGTTCTACTAAAAACGCTAAATTATATGAGATAAAAACACATCGTCATTGTGTGCCTTCAAGTTAAAACATGGTAAAAAGATAAACGCATAATGTGCGTATCTGAACTCAAGTTGTCTGTTAACTTATGGCAATCCCATGAATTTCATAGGGGTTTCTTCAGCAAGGAGTACTCAGAGGTGGTTTTGCCAGTCTGAAATATAGGCCATTTCCGCATGGCATCACTATGGAGGCAGGATGGCAGCGGTCTACAGGTCATGCTTTCACATGATGTCATTGCAGTCTCACTGCCATCCCATCCTCGTGCGTTGCGATTGCAGGATATTTGCTTAATTAATTAATTTGGTTAATATTTGTTTAATTAAAAGATTAAATCCATTAAGCGCTCGCGATCACGCAACACTCCTGAATTTACTTCCCATGTTGAAGGTCAGGAAGTGCAATGGAGGCACTTCCTTCCCCGGCGCAGCATGGGAAAGAGCCTGGGTGCGGAGGGAAGGTATGTGTTGCTCATACTCCCTTCTTCAGGGATCTGGTGGGGTGCAGAGAGAAGCATTCCCATCACACTCCCTTCCTGGCAAAGGTGCTGTTGGGATTGTGATGGGAGGATGACAGGATCAGGTAATGTGCAGAAATAGCTATAGCCTACAGCACCCGCTATTTCTTGGCAATCTCCCATCTAAGTACTAACCAAGGTTGACCCTGCTCAGCTTCCAAGATCAAACAGGAGCTGCGCCTTTAGGGTATTTAGGCCATAAAAGCATAATATACTTCATTTGAAAGGTCCTTTTGACACAGTAGCTTAAAAGCCGGCATCCTGCCTAAGAAGAGGTCTTTGCCTGCCAGCAGAAAGAGAGTAAACAGGAGGCCAACCAAGCCTCCGAAAGGAGGGAATTCTACAAGTTGATAACTAAATGAAGCCTCCATGTTTAGCAGCAGTGTACCTCTGAAGACTTGGTAGTGATGGTAAACAATAGCAAAGGGCTGTTTCATTCCTGTCCTGCCTCTAGGCTTTCTACAAGCTACTGGATGGCTACAATTGGAAGCTTTGCCCTGTTCCAGTTGGGTCTTCTAACAGATGAACAAAACAAGAAAACATGTTGCCATGCTAACGCTGCAGCTCCACTCGCTATTTGAAAACATGACAGCAGGGGATGCTTTATAATTTTGTCAGCTCTTGGCTCTCAAATAAGCCTTTAATACTTCAGCACAAGATTGCTTATAAATCATGTTTCTTTCCCCTCTGTAATAAATACTACCTGAGCTACAAGCTGTCAAAACTCTCCATTAAATATCTACCGACGGCATTTCAGTTCTGCCCAGTTGAACAATATCAATGTTTCATCTGCAATATATTACTTAGGTTCCATGATTCTTCTACTGTGGGGTTCATTCATTAGGAAGCTGCACACTAGGAGAAAAGATCACTAGTGGGTGGGAAGAATGTTAGAACAGGCTCTTTGTCATCCTTCACTTTTGTCAGTGAAACACAGCAGTGATCCATCAGGAGAGGCAAGTGTGATAGGACGCAAGAATACAATTCATTCCATTAAGGCACAATCAATTTTGTAAAAAAAGAATCTGTTGCTCGCTAAACTGCTGTGTGTATTGAAAGCTTGATCTCAGGCACTTGCTTTAACCATATCATGTTCATCTTGGATTATCAGTGGTGTAAGGATAGGGATGCTATGTGTGTGAGGTTTATAACTGTCGGGCTGTTCTTAGAGCAAGAGTGATGATACCATCTGCTGGATCACCGAAGCCATTTCCGCACTAGATTGTTATAGCACGATTATTCCATTTTCAACATCCTATGGAATCCTGAGGTTTGCAGATGCCCCTCCCGAAACTGCAAACCCCAGGATTCCATAGGATGTTGAAAGTGGAATCATAGCACTATAACAGTCTAGTGCGGAAATGGCCCAAGCTAACTGATAGAGCCAGCAAGCAAGGGAGGGGATAACAAAGCTTTCAATTTTTGCCACTGCTTGTTGCAGGCACATGTTGAAAACAATCAAGCATAGGTTGGATAAAATCATAGCAACATAGAGTTGGAAGGGACTGAAACCCCCGCCATGCTCGAATAGGTTACTAAAGCACAAAAGATAGCCACCCAATGTCTGTTTAAATATAGTAGTCCCTCCATGTTTGTGAAGGTTAGGGCACAGAACCTTTGCGAAAGTGGGGGGGAAAATAGGGAGTTTTGGAGTTCTAATTACTTCCAGCAGCCATCTTGAGAAAAGAGGAGCCGGAGCAAAGAGAACACTTGATCAATCAGCAGCCAATACACAGCAGAATGCGCAACCACATGGCAGAGAGGCCACACCTTCAGCAGTGGGAAGGAACTTTGCTCACCCAAAAGGAAAAAAAAAACATTTTAAACACAAGCCTGGCAAGCCTGGGGGTGAGGAATGCAAAGGATGGGAGGACGGAAAGGGGGGGAGGCAAGAACATGTCTCATGAGTAATCAAATTTGTAAAACTCAAACCTGCAAATGTGCAGGGAGGATTGTACTTCCAAAGAAGGAAAGTCTAGTTTACTCCTCTGTCAAACAGTTCTTACTACAGTTTTTCCTAATGCTTAGGTGGAATCTCTTTTCTTGAATCTCTTCATTTGTGTCTAGTTTCTGGAGCAATAGAAAACAAGCTCACACTATCTTCTACATGCCTTTCCTCCAAGTATTTAAATAACATGTCACCTCTCAATCTTTTCTTCTCCAGGATAAATTCACCTTGTATGACTGTATGTCTGTCTATATGTATGTATGTAAATTCACCCAGCTCCATAAGCTTGGTTTCTAGACCTTTTACCTTCTTTGGCACGCTTCTTTGAATATGCCCCAGTTTCCCCAGTTTGTCCTAAACTGTGGTGCCCACAGCTGGACACAGTATTCCAGGTGAGATCTGAGCAAAGCTGAATAGTGGTGCTATGACTTCCCTTAATCTGGACATTATGATCCTGTTGATGATGCCTAGGATTGCATTAGCGTTTTTGGCTGCTGCATCACATTTTTGCTTCATGTTTAACTCATGGTCTCACAAGGACACTTCATTCCTTCTTCTTTTATGTAGGTGCCTCCTTCACTTTAGCTTTTTAAGTGGCTGCAGCAGTCGAAATTTGTGATGTATAAGGCTGCCATACAGGAAGTAGTTATTAATAAGTTTGTATTCTACATAAATTCCAAATGCAAGTATCAATTTCCATTCACCAAGCGAAGTATATGTCTGCAAAAGAAACATATTGTTCACATTTCCAAATTACATGATGTTAGTCATATAACACTGAAGAAGGAGATTTAGTATTTTATCTTATAATCATCAGCTGAAGGGTTGGAAGTCATGTGTCTATCCTTCTGGCCCTGTTTTCAATTTAGGGTTTTTTACCCCCCCCCTTTTTTTTTGAGGTTAGGTAGGGTTTTTTTGTACTGTTTGGTTTAGGTAGTTGTTCTTTCTTTGCTTTTTTAAAATTCCTATATGTGTTGTTTTATTGTGCTCAATAAACATTTTTTAAAAAAATGAATTACATGATGCACACATTTCTGTCATTATGAAGAGCCCACACCCAAAAATACAGGATTTTTTGCCATCTTGTTTAGTGTTGTGTTTAATTTGAGTTAGCTCCCATAAGCAGACGTAACATAAAACAGAAAAGATGATACACAGGTCCTATAGGATGTAGGTTCTACGCTTAGGGATATTGTTTTTTTCAGGTTCCCAGTTGATTTGAAAGCAATCCCAGGCGTACAGCTATTCTGTGAATAGGCTGTATTCAGACTTTCAGTATTATGTATGAAAGCTCAAGATGGTGTGATTTCAATCTCACTCACCATGTTCTCTAAACTCCTGATAGAGATTCTTGTGTCTCACGGGCATGTAAGATGGTTGCTGGATGGCCAATGGCTTGAATCTTATGGGTTAGTAGACTTGGTGGATCAAGAGTTGAACAATGGGTCAACATCTGAGTAAATCCCATTGATTTGATATGTTTACTCTAATTGGGACTATTAATAGGATTGCAGCCTTTTAACTCTGTGTGTGTTAGCTTTAAGAAGATTTTGTTTAAAGGTGAGTGGGTGGCTGCACATACACTCATACGAAATCGCTTTTCAACCTCACTTTTTCAACAGTGGCAGCCTGGTGGCGTCTGTGTCACTAGGGCAATAAATCTCTTTTGTGTTTCAATCTGAACTTTTAACAATCTATCCAAGGCGCTGAATACTATCCCTGAAATAGGTTCAAGACCTTGAACAGCTCCTTTAAAGTTCATACTAAAACCCAGCTTTCCCACCAACATAGTAACCAGATATATATATCCCAAACTAGGCCTTCACTTTTGCTGATCTACAAGTGGGAACAGTTCAGCCGGAAATCTTATTTACCATTAACAGAAGAATGATGACTCTTGCTGCTGAGTTGTGGTTTGATTTTGATAATGGCTTGTTGAATGGTAGCATTTCCAATTAAGCTCATTACAGGTAGGCGCCTTTTCGCAGAGATGCCTCTGTTGAGTTAAGATGCCTCATTCCATTTCCAACAGTTGCTAATTAATCCATCATTAGCTGGGCTCCTGACACTTGCAATTTTCTCTGTTTTGAAGATAGCTAATGTCAACTTCACCCATTGGGACACCAGGTTAAATGCCACTTTAAGGGGCATGTGTTAGTTATCTCCACTGTGAATGAAATGCCACTGATGCATTGGAAATAGTTATTTTTTAAAAAATGTTACTTCCTTTGTCCTAACCCAGCCCTCCTCAAAATCCCAGTTCTGATCAGCACTTTTCTCCTTATTAACTAAGCTGTTACAGCAGGAGTCTTTAGGAGGGAAGGGATCTGAGAGGAGGTGGAGGAAGCAATCATCTTAATTAAGCCAGCGAACACACCAATAAAAGCTGACCAATTAAGAAGAGAATTCATTATTGTTGTTAATAAACCTCAGCTTCTTCTGGCAGCCAACACAATGGCTGGCTTCCAATTCACACTGCTTCAAGCTTCTGCAACCAATGGGAACAGGTGCAGAGCTGTGACAGTCCCTAAAATATACGTCCAGTCTGAGTTCGAGGTGCTGGTGATGACATTCAAAGTGTTAAGTGGCCTTGGCTCTTAATACTTGAATGAACATCATTCCTTGTATATGGCCACCTGATCACTGAGATCTGCTAGAGGAGCCCTCCTTCCCATCTCACCAACAGCGGCAAAACATTGTGGGAGGAAGTAGGAGAAGGCCCTCTGCTAGGTCACCCTGGTGGTAGAATACACTCCCCGTAGAGGCTCAACTGGTGTCAAAGCTGGTGTCATCCCAGTGCCAAGGAAACATGTGTGCCAACATCCTACATCTCCTACTTTGTTACAAATGTGTAACTAAGTAACTGTGCCTGGTCCCAAACTACTCTAACAGCCAGCAGACACATTTTCAGTTAGCAACTGGGACACAAGAAGGATGACATTTCCAGTACCCCCACCACCACCAGTACGCAAGGCTGTGACAATGTCAATGTCAGATGGCGGCTTGAACAGAAAACAGAGGCAGGGGCCGAAGTGTATGGCTTTTAGTAATAAGTAGTAAAATAAACAAGAGGTTACATCACCAAAACGAAAAGAGACAGCAAACTCAGCAGCTAGGGCTGGCCTGGAACGAAAAATACAGGATGCAGATTCTCCGGAGGGAAGACAGTTGTTGCCCCGTGCCCAGCTCCCCCCAGCGTCTGACTTAAATACATAGTCCTTAACCCAGCTGGGCTGATCAAGCGTCCGTTGGCCCAGCTCACAGCCGTAGGCCCTCAGACTTTAGACGCTTCTCCTGCAAGCGTTTTGATCTGCGAACCGCCTCCTTCTCTCGCCGCCTCTGGAGGAATGTGGGGGGAGGGTCTGCAGCAAACTCCAGGCTGGAGTCAGGAACAGCAGCTTCTGTTGAGCCCGAAGCACTGGTCTCCTCTGCTGCAGGCACTGGCTCGGACACTGCTGAGGGGTCGCTGGCAGGCCCTTCCCTTGCCTCTGCAGGAGCCCCCTCTCCCTCCCAGGCATCCACCCCTGCCTGGAGTTCCCCGTCTAGTTCAGAGTCCCCGTCTGAGTCAGCAGCATGCTCAGCCGGGCTCATGACAGACAATCAGAAGCAAAACCCTATGGAAATGTCATCTTCCTTGTACAGTCCTCCCTCCACATTTGCAAGTTCGACCTCCATGAATTTGATTATTTCAGAGAAGCACTGGGGCAGGTGACAATGGGATGGGAAGGAGAGTGCAAGGAGGGAAGGTACAAGCAAGTATTCCTTCCCTCACTTGCTTGAGTAGGTGAGAAGGGGATGGGAGAAAGAGCATGAGGAGGGAAGATGTGGGTAGGCAAGTAACAAGGGGATGCGGAGGAGAGTGCGACGAGGGAAGATACAGATATGTGTTCCCTCTCTCACTTGCTTGGGCAGGTGAGAAGAGTATGGAGGAGGAGTGCAAGGAGAGAAGGCATGCACATGCATTCCCTTGCTCAGGCTGGTGACAAGGGGATGTGTTACTGCCCTGGCTAGTCCGAGCTTTGGGGATATTAAAAGATATCCTTTTGATATCACAATTTGGCTTCACTTCTCTATTCCCCTCCACGTGCTTGCGAGGCTACCGGACAAGCATGCATACAAGCTCAGCCATTAATTGCCGTAATATTCCTGGACAATACAGGCAGGACCGAGAATAGCTGACTCGCTCCTTTAGGAGACCTCCAGGCAAGTACTCTAATTAGGTATGCACGCAACCTACAAAAGAGCCTCTGCCCCACGATGGCAGCTTGATGGGTAACCTATACAATATCCAAGTACTCTGCTCATTCCCAGAGGAGAGAGCAGAGGGTGAGCTGGGTCTGTGAAGACATCCTTGACCAGGTGTTGTTTACAGGCTTGTGGGGCTGTGCTTGCTTGTTTGTCTGTTTGTTGCTTGTTTTTGTTAGGTCTCCTTGTGCTGGCCGTGTGCTCTCCCTGAGCACACGGTCTGACTAACGAGGGGGAGGAGCCAGCTAGGGGGGAGGAGTCTTATTAGGAGCTCCCAACGGCGCGCGCCAAAGGCGCGCGCAGTTGAAGCCCTCTTCTTCAACTCTTCGAATTCATCCCTTGGCGATCAGCAGAGGAGACATACTTGATTCATTTGAATTTTAGGAAGAAAGCCTTGTTATTCTTTCTAGACCTGCTCCCTGTATTACTGTCTGTAGTATCTAGGATGGAAGGTGAGGGAGCTGCCGCGGTCACCTGTAGCACTTGTGGGATGTTCCTTTTCTTGCCACAAGATGTTGTCGGGTACACCTGCACCAAGTGCAAGCTGGTGAACTTCTTGGAGGAGAAGGTTCGCCAGCTGGAGGCACGAGTTTCTAATCTTCATCTTATTAGGGAAGGGGAGGAGTTTTTGGATAGGGCAGAGAAGACCTTCCTGAAGACCGAATGCGTGGGGGAGCTGCCCGATCAGGAAGTCAGCACACTGGGCCAAGAAACGGACGCTTGGAGGAATGTCACACGGAGGAGTAGGAGGACCAGGAAGGAAACAGAGACTCTCAACCTACACAATCGCTTCAAAGTTCTTGGCCTTATGAACGACGAGGAGCACCAGGAGGAGGGAACAGAACGTCAACAAGAAGGAATCCAACATCGGCAACAGGAACTAGATCAGCAGTCTCAGCCTCAACAGAGTGTCCAGCCAGTCCTGGAAGAACCTGCTCGTCGAGGAGCCCCGGACAAGCCTCAGAGGAGGCGAGTTCTGGTTGTTGGGGACTCCTTGCTCAGAGGAACTGAACCGGAAATTTGCAAAACCGACAAGTTCAATCGAGAAGTCTGCTGTCTTCCTGGGGCCAAGATCAACCACATAACGGAGAGGCTAACCAGGCTGGTCAAGCCCACTGACCGTAAGCCCCTCATTGTGGTTCATGTCGGAACCAATGACACTGCGAGGCGCAGTTTTTACCACATCGCAAAGGACTACGAGCTTATGGGGACAAAGCTTAAGGACCTTGGTGCGCAGGTGGTCATTTCATCTCTCCTCCCTGTTCAAGGATATGGTGCACAAAGGGAAAGGGCAATAGCAGAGGTCAACAACTGGCTCCGCACATGGTGCCGCCGGCAACGGTTTGGGTTTTTGGAACACGGCCTGAATTTCCATGAACGTGGGCTTCTGGCAAGGGATGGGCTGCACCTCACGAAACTTGGCAAGAATGTTTTTGCAAACAGTCTTGCACGGAGGATTAAGAGGTCTTTAAACTAAGTTCTGCTGGGGAGGGAGACAATATTATTCAGGGCAAAGACACGGCGAGTGCAGGGGGGAAAGGCCCAAATTATATTGACCAAGTAGTACAAGTGTCCAGTGGTGGGAGGAGTAGAAACTATAGTACAGGACTTGCAGGAAGGGCCCGGGGATTTAAGTGTCTCTACACTAACGCGCAGAGTATGGGAAACAAGCAAGATGAACTTGAACTCCTAGTACAACAAAATAAATACGATTTGATAGGCATCACTGAGACCTGGTGGGATGAGTCTCATGATTGGAATGTAGGAATAGAGGGGTATAGCCTATTTTGTAAAAATAGACCAAACAAGAAAGGAGGAGGAGTAGCCTTGTATGTCAAGGATGTTTTCACCTGTGAAGAGATCCATGACTTGAACCCAGAAAGCCAGGTCGAGAGCATCTGGGTAAAAATTAAGGGAGCGAGAAACAATAGGGATATTCTGGTGGGGGTTTACTACAGACCTCCAGCCCAGACTGAGGACCTTGATGATGCCTTCCTCAACCAAATGACCGCGCATTCAAAAAGGAGAGACACAGTAATAATAGGAGATTTCAATTACCCGGATATATGTTGGCAGTCAAACTCTGCCAAGACAGCAAGGTCCAGCAAGTTTCTTGCTTGTCTTGCAGACAATTTCATGGTCCAGAAGGTGGAAGAGGCGACAAGGGGATCAAATATTCTAGATCTGATCCTGACCAATAGGGATGACCTTGTTAATGAGGTAGAAGTGGTTGGATCTTTAGGGGGGAGTGACCATGCCCTATTGGAATTTGGCATTCAGTGGGAAGGAGAAGATAAGTGTAGCCAGACACTCATCTTAGATTTTAAAAAAGCGGACTTCTGTAAACTTAAGGAGCTGCTGGTTGAAATTCCGTGGTCAGGAATAGTGAAAGGGAAAGGAGTTCAGGAGGCATGGGAGTTCCTTAAAAGGGAGATACTGAAGGCACAGTCTAAAACTGTGCCAATAAGGAGGAAAAATGGAAGGCATCTGAAGAAACCAGAATGGTTGACTAAAGAACTCTCAGCTGAGCTAAGCGTTAAGAGAAACCTGTACAGGAAATGGAAGAGGGGGGAAACCACCAAAGAAGAATTTAAGCAAGTAGCCAGGAAATGTAGGGAGGAGGTCAGAAAGGCTAAAGCACAGAACGAACTTAGGCTGGCCAGAGACATTAAACACAATAAAAAGGGCTTTTTTAAATATGTCCGCAGCAAAAGGAAAAAGAAAGAGGTGATAGGGTCGCTGCGCAGAGAAGATGGCGAATTACTAACAGGGGGAAGAGAAAAGGCAGAACTACTTAACTCCTTCTTTGCCTCAGTTTTTTCCCAGAAGGATACAAGCACTCAACCTGGTGGTTGGGGAGCAGGTGAGGAAGCAGGGGAAATGCGGCACATAATAGGTAGAGAGGTGGTACAAGAATACCTGGCCACACTGGATGAATTCAAGTCTCCAGGGCCAGATGAATTGCATCCTAGGGTATTAAAAGAACTGGCAGAGGTCATTTCGGAACCGCTTGCTATAATCTTTGAGAAATCTTGGAGGACAGGAGAAGTTCCAGCAGACTGGAAGAGGGAAAATGTTGTCCCCATCTTCAAGAAGGGAAAAAAAGAGGATCCAAATAATTATCGCCCAGTCAGCCTGACGTCTGTACCCGGAAAGATCCTGGAGCAGATCATTAAGCAGTCAGTTTCTAATCACTTAGAAAGCAACGCGGTAATCACGAGAAGTCAACATGGATTTCTCAAAAATAAGTCATGCCAGACTAATCTTATCTCTTTTTATGATAGAGTTACTAGCTTGATAGATGAAGGGAATGCTGTGGATGCAGCATATCTTGATTTCAGTAAGGCCTTTGACAAAGTTCCACATGACATTCTTGCAAAGAAGCTAGTACAATGTGGGCTGGACAGAGCTACTGTCAGGTGGATCTGTAACTGGTTGACTGACCGTTCCCAAAGGGTGCTCACCAATGGCTGCTTTTCATCCTGGAGAGAAGTGACTAGCGGGGTGCCACAGGGTTCTGTCCTGGGCCCAGTGTTGTTCAATATTTTCATCAATGACTTGGATGAAGGAATAGAGGGCATGCTCATCAAATTTGCAGATGACACCAAATTGGGAGGGGTTGCTAATACGCCAGAGGACAGGATCAAAATTCAAAATGACCTGGACAGATTGGAGAGCTGGGCCAAGGCTAACAAAATGAAATTCAACAGAGAGAAGTGTAAGGTCCTACACTTAGGTAGAAAAAATGGAATGCTGAAATATAGGATGGGGGACACGTGGCTGGATGGCAGTACGTGTGAAAGGGATCTAGGAGTCTTAATAGACCACAAGCTGAACATGAGTCAGCAATGTGATGCGGCAGCCAAGAAAGCCAATGCAATTCTCGGCTGCATCAATAGGAGTATGGTGTCTAGATCGAGGGAGGTACTGGTACCACTCTACTCTGCTTTGGTTAGACCTCATCTTGAATACTGTGTCCAGTTCTGGGCACCCCAATTCAAGAAGGACATGGTCAAGCTGGAGCAGGTCCAGAGGAGGGCGACCAAAATGGTGAAGGGCCTGGAAGCCAAGCCCTATGAGGATAGACTTAGAGAGCTGGGTATGTTTAGTCTGCAGAAGAGAAGGTTAAGAGGGGACATGATAGCTCTGTTTAAATATTTGAAGGGATGCCATGTAGAGGAGGGAGAGGGCTTGTTTTCTGCCGCTCCAGAGACCAGGACAAGGAGCAATGGATTCAAGCTGCAGGAAAGGAGATTCCACCTGAACCTCAGGAAGAACTTCCTGACAGTCAGGGCTGTCCGGCAGTGGAATATGCTGCCTCGGAGTGTGGTGGAGTCTCCTTCTTTGGAGGTTTTTAAGCAGAGGCTGGATGGCCATCTGTCGGGAGTGCTTTGAGGGTGTTCCTGCATGGCAGGGGGTTGGACTGGATGGCCCGTGTGGTCTCTTCCAACTCTACATTTCTATGATTCTATGATTCTGCGTTTGCATACTGGCTACTCTATTGAGAACCTCTGCGATAACTCAATCATTCAGATTCTGACCTTTCGGAGGCTTTGCCTCCAACTCCAAATCTATTGCTTTCCCCCAAGTACGGCATAGCCTGCAGTCACAATTCTCCTTATAAAAACCCTTGATTCTGAGACCTTCCTTGGATCGCTCCCGAGTTTCATCCAGCCTTGCTGCCGCTTTGCTTGGCGAGCCTCCCCTCAGCTCCACGTGCTGAGCTACATCGCACCCCAGCCTCGCTCTCTATTTTTCCGGGCTTCAGGACAGGTGAAGTATCACCCAAACCAGCAATTCCTCTAAAAATCCCTCTATACTACTCCAACCTTTATTTTCTTTAGTTGTCTTGTGTGAGTGTGTCGCATACACCGTTTGGCTTGTGTTTAATAAAACATCATTTATTGTTTCACCTTTTGTGTACTCCTTGAGTCGGCCTGACCCTGTAGACATGGAGTTCAAGATCTCGCTACGTTACCCTGCCTCTCGTAACGCTAAGCAGTGCTCTGAGCTAATTTTCCCCACCTTTAGTAGAGCACATTTTGGTGTCCCTCCCGGGACCCCCAGTACCCAGGGTAACAATGGGGGAGCATGAGGAAGGAAGGCACAGAGAAGGTGTACACACGCATTCCCTCATTTTCTCACTTGGGGAGGAGGGGATGTCCTGTGCCAGCAGCCAGCCTAGGTTTACAGCTCTCCAATTAGAGTCTTTTATCAGCAGCCATGAGCAAAATTTATAACAGTTTGCTAGACAGTTGCTGGTCATTGTTTTCGCAGTCCAAGACCATAGTAAATTCAGAGTGACAATCGAGTAGTGAACTCCATACACAAGACAAGGGTCAACATTTCCAGGAACATGAGCAAGGGATTAAAACATGAGGTATGCTGCTTCCACTGATAAGGTCAGTTGTCTGCAATGGCTTCTTCTGATCCCTTTCCCTGTTTTTTTTATGCTGACAGCCTCCCCCAGCTGTTTGCCTTATTGATGCATCCTTACTATATAAACATTCCAAGTCACCTGGGCTCTCCCTTTTTCACCTATGCTAGCTGTCATAAGTATTGTCTTGTTTCATGTCTTTGTGTTGTGGCTGTTGGGAAGGGTACTGTCTGGGTCCTGGATTTAGCTTTGTTTTTTCCACTTTCACAAGAGTCCTGAACCCCAAATCTTCGCAAAAGTGGAGAGCCCACGATACGCCAATCACCAGCTGAAAAGACCTCCTTTGCTCTATGCAGTTGCTGTCGATTAAGGTGGGTTTGGAGGGGCACTTATGGTCATAACAATAGTGCCACCATCATGCCTATAGAGTGCCACTAATTACAGATCAGTTATGGATCTGTAACTCTAGGTTACACATTAACTGCAATATAGAACACCAGCCATGGCTTTTTACTGAAGCCTTTGGGGGGCAGTTGATTTCTTCCAAATTTCCATACATGAATGCTTTTAAATTGTTTTAAATTGTCGTAGAACTCTTTTAACTTGCCAAGTGTTAAATATTCTGTTAGTCTTATTGAACTATTTTTACTTTTTAAATTGTTTTCATTTGATTTTATTGTACACTACCCTCGGATGGTGAGATACAGGGCAGGATGCAAATATGTTAAGAAATCAAATAAAAGACTTGGCTTCTTTGGGAGAGCTCCCAAGGGTTCTCCAGCACTTGGCAAAACACACCATGGAACCCTTCTTCGTGTAGGCCTAAATCCTCTTGGCAATGTCTGCAAGCATAATGAAGAGTTGCACTATCACAAGCATTTCTTCGACATGATATAAGGAAACATGCAGTACCTCCTTGTACAACTGTTTTGCTCAGGCTACACAATGACTGGATGGCGCCCAGATACAACTCCATTATCCCTGATTCAAGCAGCCACTGATTGGCTAGACATGTCCACCAGGAAAGCTTCCATTGCATTTATTCTCCAGGTGGCAACTATCACCCACCTGGATCTCCACACAAGTATGCTGACAGAACTTCACACTCCACCAGCATCAGATCAGAATCTCAGCCATAGTCTCCATTTTGTTTAAAAAAAAAAATGTTTGCCAGATTACTAGGTCAGCTACTTTGTTAAGGAACGGTAACTAAGTGACATCTCCTGGCCAGACTTTGAAGCTACCTTAAGAGCCAACTACCAGATGGGACAAAGGGGGTCCATCCAGCTGCTTATCAGGCTGCAAGGAAGATGACATTTCCACCCCCCTCCCATCAAGGTACAAGGGCCATTTCTGCACTACGCTGTTATAGTGCTATGATTCCACTTTCAATATCCTGTAGAATTCTGGCGTTTGCAGTTTACTGAGGCCAAAGAGCTTTCTGGGTGAGATTTCTAAATGCCCCTCCCTATACTGCAAACCCCAGGATTCCACAGAATGTTGAAAGAGGAATAATAGCACCATAACAGCGTAGTGCAGAAATAGCCAAGGACTTGTGACAGGAGTCCTGCTTCTGATTATCACAGTCTCCATCACTAGCTGGAAGGGGTGGAAATAACATTCTCCTTGAGCCCCAGTGGCCTGCAAAACCAAATTCTTCACCCAGTGAGGCTGCTAGCTGTTAAATGCGTTGTGACCATGTAGGAGTAGTGAATACAAGGCAGTTACAAATCCATAACTCTAGATTACAAATGTGTTACGGCAATACTGAATACCATCCAATATCTGGTCAGCAGACAAAGTCAACAGTTGGAGCCATCCTACTGGATCAAATCATCAGTCAATAAAGATCTAAAAGCAAGAGCCAAATGCCAAAACTTCAGAAACCTGGAAAGTTATCTTGTCAAGAAAAATACACTCCATTTCATTACAGTTTTTAAAAAGTAATAATATGTTGAAAAAGTAACATGTGTTCCTCATAACTTTTTATCACTTTTTGTTATTTAAAACAAAAACCCTTAGGATTCATAAGCGGGTGGGATAAAATTTGGAAAACCTCTACCAAAATGCCTTTTAAGTAACTGGAAACCATGATTTCTTACACCAGTGCATTAATTCCATTCTCACTTGTTACATTACTTTTGAAATGGAACTTAGCTATGCTTTCATCCCATCTCCTGCCCTGCCCCCAGATAGCTCAATGCAGATAATCATGATACTTACACTATGTTACTTCCAACTTCTAAGTAAGTATAAGAGAAAACTAAGAAGATCCAGTGGCATGTGGTGGCGAATCAGCTTTGGGTTTCAGTCTGAAGCTACCCAAGGTGCTCAATCTATTTTTGGGCGTTGGGGTTCAACACTGTGAATAATTCTTTTAAAGTTTGGACTAAAACCCAAAGCAGATACACTGCCCCACTGACATAGCTGTTACAAGGAAGAGCCAATCTCAAAAGCAACAATTGCATTTTACTGATAGACCAAAATCTCTTGCAGGAAAAATCCTTTCTTTGTGAGCACATCATCATGCAACTGACTCTTGGGAATCTCCTTACAAGTGTGCCATTAAAGAACAATGTTTTCCTGGAAAAATTGTGGGGCTTCCCAGTCAAGGTAGCTCTTTTGAGACTGGTGCTCCCTAGTTCTTTGTCAGTTGAGAACTGGGCACAGAAAATACAGATATGGGTTTGTTATACAAAGTCCTCGTTGACTTGGCAACAAAATTCATAGGCTTATGCTGGTAAACAGCCATCCTTGAAAGAGATGCTGTATTTATAACTAAGGCCCTTTCCGCACCATACCTCAATTGCCGGATGACCCAATACCATCGTGGGATTGCCAGTCTCACATTGGGCTCTGTATGCAGCCTGTTGCCTTCCGCAGGCACCTGGGCATTTGCGAGACAGCACCGGAACACACCTGATGCCTGTTCTGCAGCTCGACATCCTGGGCCACTCCCAGGTCCCAACCCGTCCCCACCCCACAACCCCTGACTCATTGGTGTTGGGTTTTTTTATTTTATTTATTTTACCGGCTACTGTGCTAATGTTAGCAAGATAGATCCTGCCAACAGGCACTCACGTCAATCCCAAGGGCAGATCGGTAGCAGACCCACCCCCCACAATGGGCTGCACCGGAAAAGGTGGGGACTGACAGGACAGATCGCAGTTGTGAACCAGCTTGAGGCGTAGCCATTTCTACCACTCCCATGACCTGCAATGGAGCCTGAGCAGACACAGCTCCTCGGGACACTGGCCATGCAGCTCTATATGAACAACATCACCGCTGTCCGGGCCTGGAGGGCACAGCAGAGGCGGCAAGCGAGGGGAGCCATCCTGGTGGCGGCTGCCACCATCTCCACACAAGCAGCCAGCGCCATCACTGCCGCTGTCTCAACCAACGGAGAGGATTCCAGCAATCTCAATGTCACCCTGCACACCTGCCTGGGAACTCTCCCACACCCCAGGAGATGGTGGGTCAAGACCTCTGTCTAACGGGACTGATGGATCAGAGAGGTATTGGCGACCTGGGATGATGAAATGTGGCTTTACCACTAGAGTTACCCGGGCCACCCTCTTCGAGATCGCAGAGTATCTCCACCTGCAGCTACAGTGCACCCCCACCGTCATGAGGGTGCCCATCTCCATGGAGGAACGGTTAGCCATCACGATCTGGTGGCTCACCACTCCCTTGATCTACAGAAAGACCGCCAACACCTTTGGGCTAGGCATTTCCATGGTGGCGGAGATCGCAGTGGAAGTCTGCCTCACCATCGAACACGTCCTGGTGGGAACCATTGTCCACCTGGGCAACCACTGCACAGTGAGTCCCCCCTACACTAGTGGCTGTGCCACAGGAAGCATGGCCATCCTGCGACTGCCCATGTCAGCCACAGCTGTAGGGCAGGGCCTTCCATAGGCGAGATGCCATGCTGCTGTGAGGAATGCATAGACAGGATGGATGGGTGGGCAACACCATTCAGGGGGGCACTCATGCAACTTGCCAGACATTCTCCGCCTTCCCCGATCCACCCAACCTCCCATATGTGTCATTGATGACCCTAGTGATGTCTCCGTTCATGCCACTTTCCCTTCCCACCCTTAGATCATGGAAGCCTTTGAGTCCATGGGATTCCCACAGTGTGTCGGCACCCTGGATGGTACTCATGTCCCTGTACGGCTGCCAAAAGGGCGGGCGCAGGAGTTCATCAACAGGAAGGACTCCTTCTCTATCTTGCTGCAAGCCCTGACAGATCATTCTGGCCAGTTTCTAGACATTGAGCTGAGGAATACTGGCCAGAGGCCAGGCAATTCGTCCCCGGGAACCCAACCATCACCATCCATGGCATGCAGGTTGGGCCTGTCATCCTGGCAGATGGAGCCTACCCATTGGGCCGGTGGCTCATGAAGCCCTGCAGAAGTCAGTTGGACCCTCGCCTCAATGTGGTAGAGCATGCCTTTGGCAGGCTGAAGACCAGATGGGGCTGCCTGTTGGCTCCACTAACTGTCTCCGAGCCAAATTTCCTGCCGGTCATCGCTGCCTACATGGTCCTGCATAACATCTGCGAAACCAAGGGCCATGCATTGCATCCAAACCTCCGCCCACCTGCACCCATGACTATCCCCCCCAGTACCTATGTGTACTCAGCACATGATATCAGGAGGCTCAGGGAGAGTCAGAGGGTCAAGAATGCCATCACAAGGATCATTGCTGGCTGACACATGTGGCCTAGACTCAGTCCCCATGTGCCCTGCATGGTGCCATCCACGCTCTCGGATGCAGCTGCAATGAGAGCGTGCCCTCTGCCTCCCTATGTCCCTGAAGCCACCAGGCATGCATGCTTCCCTGAGGGGATCCTGCATTCATACCCGAAACCACAACATGTATTCTTAACGCATCTGCCTGTCCCTCTGTGAATAAAGTGACACATGCTGCCTCATGAACCATGTGTGGATCCTGTCTGGCATAAGCAGAGCATGCTCACGATCCCAGTGCCATCCGTGGCCACCATCCTCACAGGGAGCGGGTGAGGCAAGCCATGGGGGCGCTCAAAGGCTGTTCGAAGGAGCAGCCATTTGAAGGGAGATATGCACTGCATGCTTCTCCCTATCGCACCCACCCCCAGCTCTTGGCAAGGACAACGCAAGCACAATGGCAGGAACATGCTTTTATTGGATAGTCCCCCCGGTTTGTCACAGGCAGCCTTCAGAGAGGGCCTGTGGTGCATAGTGACTGCTGGATACAGCAGTATGTCTGCCTCCAGCAACAAAGCTCACCTACAGCAGAGAAGCAGGTACCCACCTGGGCACCAGTAGGCACAAAGCAGACGTGCAGTCAGCGTCCCTTTCCCAGCAGAGACACCCTCTCCCCCTCTCAGCCTGGCCAGCCCAAATCATGGGCTATAGCACTGCACCCTCTTTTTCACACATCCCTCCGTTCCCAGAAGCACACTCTCCTAGGGGCGCCCCCTCAGGTGGGAGCTGACTAGCAGAGAGAACCCTGGCCATCTCCTGTTGTGACGTGGAGGGAGCCACAGAGGAGGATGGAATGGTGCCACCGCCAGAAGGGCAAGACTGCATGTTCTGCAGTATGGCTGCCATGAGCCTGTTAGTGCTCCGCATCTCCTCCACCACATCTTCCTGGACCTCTGCGTTTCTCTCCATATCCTCCCTGTACGTGTTGACCAGTTGCTGGAGAACAGCATTGGTCGTACTCAGCTCCGTCACCATCCCTCTGTGCTGCACTCTCCACTCGGCTGAGGAGGCATCATGCAGCTTCCATGAGTGCTGCATGATGGCCATGGCAATTGCCTCGCCCCGACACCCTGTTCAGTCCCTGGCCTGAGTCTCCATCATCCTCGAGCCAGGGGACATCAATGCAGTGCTGATGTTGGTTCTGTTGGTACTCTCATTCGGGGGCAGCTCTGAAAGGAACACAGAGAGGCTAACAGTCCAGTAGGCACAGCACTCCCTCCCCAGCATCGCCTTGTAGAGTCCCTACACATTTGGGGACATCCAGTTCCAGGGCGGGGAGAACATAGCCTCCTGCAGTCATGGATGCCAAGCTGCCAGCCCCTATGCTTCGGTGGCTTAGGATGGCAACGTCCCTGTGGGACAGATCAGTGGCCCCCAGACATGGCGTTGTGGTCGTTTGTGCTCATGCTTACCAGGGCAACAAGCCCCGAACCAGAGCGTATCTGCTCCAAAATGGCATCCTCTTCATCATCAGATCCTTCAGTGCCCTCCTCACGGCCTTCGCCCTCACCACTACCTGCACTGGCTCAACCACTGGGCAGGGATTGGCTGCAGATTCCCTCGTCTGGCGCAATGTGCCCTGCCTGTGCCACAGATCCTGTCAGGCAGCATGAAACCACACTGTGAATCGAGAGGATGGATGGAGACGGGCCCCCTGGCACACAGTGGGGGCTGCGGTCAGGAGACATGGGCACCCAATGGTTGTCCCCAATGACAAAGTGGCCATGTGCCCTACGCATGGCTGTAGTGACAGGGAGGGGCCTGGGTGCTGAGCACAGGGGGCACATGGGCATGGAGGGGGCCTGGGATTTGGTGGGTTGGCCATTGACAGAGTCCCCATGGAGTACCATGCTACCACAAGGCGCGCACGCGCACACACACACGCACACACAGAGCTATGTGCAGAAGCAAATTCATCCATCAGCCATGCCAGGGTGTGGCATAGTGCCATACGGACTGGGAGACATGATGCAGCAGCAGGTGCCTGGTGCTCACCTTGGCACACAGCATCATGGCACCCAATGTATCAAGTCAGGTTGCACCTCCAAAGTTAGGCCTCCCCTCAGTCTCAACCCCCCTTCATGTGCCCGCTAATTAGCCACTGTTCCTTGTTTACCCAATGCCCGGTCAGCTTACATTCCACAACTGCAAGGCCTGACAGCATGGGCGCCACTTATCAGCAGACCACATTCCTGTTCAGATGCCTGCATGATTTCCTGGACATGCACCCGCATCCGAGGCCTGGGAACTGCCCAGCTCTTGGCACAAAGCCCCCACTTGCACTCAAGAACAATGTAACCTCGATCAGCCATTTCCCACGGACAGCCGACAGCCCAGAGGGGAAGCGTAGGTGTACGGGGAGGTACTCTTAACTCCCATCACTCACAGAGTGCCGGGTGGCCTGTAGGGAGGGCAGTGGAGCATGGGCTGACATCTCCTTTGTGTTACTGCCAACAGGCAGGGCTGCCCATCCCTTCAAGGAATTTTACACCTGGGGACATTGCAGCGGCCTCTTCCATGCTTTGGGAAGCATCCATGGGCTCTCCCTCGGGCACAGCAACCCTTTTGTCCACGTGGCCTCCACCCCCCCGACGGACCACTTTGAGGCTGCAGAACATGCGCTTCGGTGCGACACTGGCATCCCCATGCAGGATCGCATGGAGTTCCTTATAGTAGGGCCAGGTGACAGGCTTCACTCCCATTAAGTGGTTATGCACGAGGACCCTGCGGTATTCCTGGCGCATCATTTTCATTTTGTTTCTACATTCCACGTCCGTCCGTCCATGTCCTCTCCATCTCAGATCTGCTGCGACTTCCTGGAACACCTACATGTTCCTCTGGCTACTTTGCAGGAGCTCTTGATCCCTTGGCTGCCCCCAGATCTCAAGGAGGTCCTCGATCTCTTTGGGTCACCAGGCTATGCCTCTGCCCTGTACTCTCTTGGGAGAGCTGGGTGCATCCATGCTGCCCTTTCATTGTGGGTCAAGGGGGCAAACTTTTCCCTGCGGAGCTTAAATTGCAAGCGAGGGCAAGCAGGAGCCCTCATGGCCACCTGCTAACGTACTAATGGTAGATCTAGCAAACTCCTGGCAGGGGACTGGCATTTGTCCCTTTGGGCAACTTCAGAAACTTCCAGGGAACTCTGCCTGGACCCTCTGCCTGTCACTGGCTGATGACACCTGTGTCTGTTTGGTGAAGCCCCCTGGAGTGTAGAGGAAGTGCTAGGATCAGGACGCTTAGGACAGGGGGCGTTGCTGAGTATGGGTTTGAACTGAGAGGCGAGTGTGTGCGTCACATTGCGTGTGTGTGGCAGCGTGTCTGCATTCTGTCTGTGTTATGTGTGTCGGGATGCTGAGGGAAGGGACCCTGTGGGCCACCAACAAGGTGAAAGTGCTACTTTCCCTCGTCACCGCCAGCAACAGCATGGATGTGCTCATGAAGAGCACTCCACTGCCGAGCAAGGCCCTGTACGAGGCTCTTGCAGCAGGCCTGACTTCTAAGGGCTTTGAGCAGATGGCGAGCTAGGTAAATAATAAATTCAAGGCCCTGAAGTGCCGCTTCTTCAATTGCATAGAGCTCTTCGATGGCCATCCGCTCCCCGCCCCATGCCAGGCCCAAGTTTTTTGTGCCCAAGTTCTGCATCTGGAAGGTGGCAGGCAAGCCCAGATGGGCCGAGCACCGCAAGGGCGGTAAGTGTTACGTGACATGTCACGAGCTGTCCCTTTCCCCGTGACACTCTCGCCCTGTGGGTGGGGGGCCCCAATAAAGGACCCATGGAACTCCTGGCCACTGTTTCTGTTCCCTTCCATGTGCCAGCCAGCCAAACTGTTGGTGTCAGGGAGGGCATCAAACAGGGCCGCCCACGGGAACGACCGTTGAAGCCCAGATGCCTCACTGCTATCTCCTCACTTCTAATGTTTCCGCAGGCACCTGGAGACGGCCAGTCCGCGCGCCGAAGCCCGCCGAGGGGCAGCCTGAGGCACAATGAGGAGGTAGGTGTTCCCTGGCCAACCTGCCCATGGGTCTCGCCATACAGAGATGGCAGCAGCGCCCCTCCGCGGGAGTGCTGCCATGGCCCCGGGCACTTCCCACGCGATGGACTCCATCCTGGCAACCCAGCTGAGATCCACTTTGTTCTCTGCCCTGCAGCTCATCACAGGACGAGGCCCCTGCCGGAGTCCTCGCAGTCCTTGGAGGGGAAGGGGACGTTGGTGGGCCGGCGGTGAGCCAGCCCCCCCCCACACCCATGGCGAGTGACGTGGCCAGTGCACATGGGTACATCCGTCCTGCTGTGTGGCCTGTGAGCAGCAGGGGTGTCCTCTGCTTGTCCCTCCTTCCCCACTGTGCTCGGCAGCCACATTGCATTCCTGCAGTTGACAGGGAATTCTGCCGGGGGGGGGCTGGACCGCCCAACCCGTGGCTGATCGTGTCTTCTGTGGCCTCCAGATGCATCTGAGGCCACACCCTAGGGACAGTCCACCACCTCAGAGGAGGATGTCGATGTGGAGGACGACGGTGGCAGAAGTTCACCCAGAGCAGGGCCGAGCCACATGCAAGGTGAGTGGGGGCTACGGTGGTCTGCTGCCATGCAGACAGCCATGTGTGGTCATGTCTCTCAGCTTCCCTTCACAGAAAAGATGGAAGAGTGTTACTGCCTGATCCTGTTCTGTTTTGTCATCCCTAACAGAGGAGGAACCTGTTTGCCTGCATTAGGGGATGGCAGGTGTGGAGCTTCTGGGAGCAGCTGGAGGGTGGTGGCTTCCCCACCAGTGGCAGCTGGCAAGGAACATGAGTGAAGGATGGGTGGTGCTGCGAGAGCAGTGCACTTGCAGGACGTGCTCCTGTCCCAGGCCCATCAGCAGTGATGGATTGGCAGCCACGGTAGCTGACTGTGGATGCCAAGCCAACTCCAGCACACCCATAGTCACTCACTGACAAACTGCTCTTCCAACAGGTGCAGTTGAGGTCCTCCAAGGGCCAGCGCTGCCTACCCATGCCAGAGTTGCTGGTGCGGATAAAACAGCTGGAGGAGTGACTGGCGGCATCAGAGGAGCACAACAGGAGAGAATGTAAGTGTCTGGCCCGACTAGCCCTGGACCACCCCTTGGGGCCACAACCTGGGGGCTTCTGCCTGGCTTATAATGGTCCAGACTGACTCCCTGTTCCCACCCCTCTTTTCCCTGCAGATGAAACCCTGCTGAGGTCTGTGGAGGCCCTGGCCAGAGCCCTGGCCCAGCACATGGGCTACCTTGAGACAATGGTACCCCATCATCTGACTGCCCTGGAGCAGAGCATGGCACAGCTCCTCCAGTGGAAAGAACAGTTTATGGGGCACCGATGAAGTGTCTGTGGAGGTGCCAAAGGTGGCCATGTATACAGTTGTCTGTCAAAGTGTTTTTATCTTCTGAATGAATCTTTGGCCATTTCCACACGGGCTAAAAAAAACGGTGCAGAGCGTCCTCCAAAGAGGACATCTGCACCGTAGAGTGGACTGGGTCGGGCTACTTTTTGTAGTTCTGCACCTCAGTCTGCTCTGGAACGTCCAGAAGTGGTTGTGCAGCGTGCTTTTTAAAGACCTGTTTAAACAGGTCTTTCAAAAGCACGGAGCGCGCCACTCCGTTCCGGTGCTCTGGTGCAGATTTGCAGGCTCGCATCAGTGTGAGCCTGCAGATCTCCCGGGGGCGGGCTTTAGGCTGGCGAGCTTCAGCAGTAGGTGGAGAGCCTCCACCAACCAGAAACCACCATTTTCGTCCCCGGAGCAGTGTGGAGCGGTGGCCATGCACTGCTCCGGAGCAGCCTGGACTACAGCATCGAGCCAAGAAGTCCGGTAAGTACTGGCACAGGGTGTTTCCACCGCCACGTGTGGAAATGGCCTTTGTCTTTGGGATTTTATCTGTTTTTTTGCTGAATCAATCATTGTTGTCCCCCATAAATCTATCTGTCTGTTTAATAAATCATTGTTATTTTGTACCAGTCTGTGGTTCCTTGTGTGAGGAAGGGGGTGATTTGTGTGGGGTGGGAGGTGGAACAATGCTGTCCGGTGCTGGGGAGGGTGGGCTAGAATCATGCGGTTATGGGATTTAGCATCCTAGAGATGGGAGGGTCCACAATGGCCACAGAGTCCAACCCCCTGCCATGCAGGAAGACTCCTGATGGAGGGCCATCCAGCCTCTGTTTGCACACATCTCAAGAAGGAAAG
Organism: Cyclura pinguis; assembly: GCA_030412105.1. Lineage (NCBI taxonomy): Eukaryota > Metazoa > Chordata > Lepidosauria > Squamata > Iguanidae > Cyclura > Cyclura pinguis. The sequence continues at coordinate 278,137,029 of CM059601.1, read as the reverse complement.
TGAGCCCACCACATTGGGAAGCACCACATTGCACTGTCAGATGGGTGATCCCTTCAGAAATTCTTCCTTATGTTTGGGTGAAATCTATTTGCGTGAAGTTCAGATCCATTCTGCCATGTCCAGGTCTCCGGAGCAGCAGAAAAAGAGTTAGCTCCATGTTCAACATGATACCCCCTCAAATACGTGAGCATAGCTCTCCTGTCTGCTCTTAACCTTATTTTCATCAGGCTAGACACCTCCAGCTCCCTGAGCCTTTCCTCACAGGGCTCTGTGGTTTTCCGGGCCTTTCACCATTTTGGTCACCCAGCTCTGGACACATTTCAGTTTGTTCAATATCCTTATTGATTTGTGGTGCCTACAACTGCACACGGTATTCCAGGTGAGGTCTCCCCACGGCAGAATGAAGTGGTGCCACTACATTCCTTGATCTGTACAGTACAGTTGCGTTGGTCCAGCCCAGAATCGCATTGGCCTTTTCAGCTGCCGCATCGCACACAATATTAAGTTATTTTCAGCCTGTGGTCTGCTAAGTCCCCTGGGTCCCTTTCACACGTACTGCTTCCCAGCCAGGTATCACTCATCCTATGTGTGTGCATTCCATTCTTCCTGCTGGAGCATGGTTTCCTGCATTTCTCGTTGGGGACATATGCGTTGAGCGTGTTGGGTCAGCTCTCTAATCTGTCAAGCATGTTCAGTAAGGTTGGAGGCGTTTGGCTGTTTCACTAATGGGCATAGGGTTGGGCGGGGGGGGAGGGAGGTATTTCCCCTGATGGGTACTCGCCATTTCCACTTTTAGAACTAGGCTGGCCGTCAGCCATCAGGACACACTGGTAGGTGCTACAGTACTAACGTGCTAATGGTAGCGCCAACTTTTTGTAAAAAAAAATTTAAGTCAGTCAGACCCTGGAGGCTGCTGTCATTGCGGGTATGGGTGGCGACGTCAGCCCCGGGGTGGCCTTCCTAGGCGACGTGTCCTGCAGTGTTTGCTGGTTCAACGGGGGCAGCGGCCAGCCTGCTGCTGGGCTGAGCTTCCCCTGGGAGTTGCTGCGTGAGGGACAGGCAGCAGGGACTGCCCACTCCTGGGTCGTTCCCGGAAGGACACTGGATAAAGGCTCTGCATGGCCTCCACTCCCGCGATTGGTGCAAGAAAGGCCCGTTATTTTCGGCTTTCTCCCAAAAATGAAAAAAAGCGGGATCAGCACTACCTGCAGCGGGGATAGTACCTGTTTGATGAGAACGTCATGCGGTAAGGCAGCTCCTCAAGGGGGAGCGAAGTGTGCCTAACGCAATTTCACTAACCCATGCGAAAAGGGCCTAAGATCTTACATCAGGGATCCATAGTGTAAATCTCCTTACGCAGAATTACAAGGTGATTGTACGCCACAGCCCTTGTGTTAAACGACAGCATTGCACAACTGAATCCACAATCGAATGTGCAACCCGTGTACAAATCAGTGCACAATCCACACACATCCAATGCATAATTGCACTAGTTACACAACTCCACTTTCATGTTTTTGAACTTCACATGGACATTTCAAACCACTTCCATTGGGAAACTTTATGCACATATCAGACACCGACAGAATTCTGGTCATTCATTGCTCATGCTCTGATAATCTCCTGGTTAATCTACTGCCATGAGTAGTATGTAGGATTTCCTTGAAGACAGTCCCCAAACTGTATGTAGTCCACATGACAGTGGAAATATGGGACCATATGTTGGGAAGGTGTTTTGATCTCATTGAAACAGCATCATTATTTCCCCATCCATTTTGGAGCAGAATGGCAAAATTGCTGATTTTGACTTATGAAGTCCTATGTGGCCTGGGCCCAGATTATTTGAAGGACTGTATCTCCCTTTACGAGCCCAGTATTGCTCTAAGTTATCTGAAGAGGTCCTACCCCTCTCAGGCACATTTGGCAGCTACAAGTAAGAAGGCCTTCTTGGTGGCTGCTCCCAGACTTTTAACTCCCTCCTCAGAGAAGCCAAGATCGTCATCTTTGCTTTCTTTCCCACAGCAGGTCAAAACATTCTTGTGCCATCAGATTGACTAGGTTTGGCCTTTTAATTCTGTGTGGTGCTGTTTTTTTAAGGTTTATATAGTCTTCCGTATAGATCCAATGTAGTGTAGTGGTTTGAGCATCGGACTAGGACCCTACAGACCAGGGTTGGATTCCCCACTCAGCCACAGAAACCCACTGAGTGACCTTGGGCAAGTCACGCTCTCTCAGTCCCCAGAAAACCCTGTGATAGGGTTGCCTTAGGGTTGCCATAAGTCAGAAACAACTTGAAGGCACACAAAAACATAGTCTTTTAATGTATTTAAATATTTTCAACTTATAATGTTTTAACTATGTACATTGTTTAATTGCTTTTTAAAAAAGTCTTACATTTATACTTTTGTGAATGTTTTGGACTGTTTTTCATTTGTATTTTTTAATGTTGTTAGGTACTTTGAGTCCCATTATTGAGAGACAGGAAAGATATAAATGAATAGAATACTGAGGATGAGGATGATGGCTTTGATACAAAGCAGCTAATAGTGTGCTTGCTTTCACATCTGTCTGCTGGGTTCCCTCTCCACATAAACTGAAATGAAACTGTCCTGGCTTGCGATTCTCCATTCACGAAAAGCACTATCTAAGGAAACTCATTTGCTATCTACACTATAATATTTCTCATACCAGGCAAATCAATACTCCATTGGCCAGCAATCATCCTACATACACATACGTGGAGAATAAGCATCAGTGAATTCATTGAGGCTTACCTCTGAGCAGCATGCATAGCTTTGTACCGATAAACTGTTTCATTTCTTTTGATGCTGCTTTCGATTGCAGTTTCATTACTGTTTTACGACTGAATTGTATTTTCTCATGCTGCACTTTGTTGTTTTTATATGCCTGCAAAATGCCTTGCTAATATCTGCTGAAGTGTAGTAAAAAAAAAAATCCAGTAAAAGCCCAATAAATATTACACAGTGTGCTGATTCTGACACCACTACGCTCGCTGCCCATTAGGCTCTGAGTACATAGCACAATGCTCTATCAGGATTAAGATATTTAAACCTTGAGTCCGATAATATACCATAGGGAGAGCTCACTATGTTTTACTATGTTTTTCAGCAGCACAGTAGTGCTCTACTACAGAATATTTCAAGATAGCACTGCTGACTACAAATCTAGGGTTTCCAGGTCTCAGGATACTGACTGAAGGAAGTCTCAGCAAACTACTATGGCTGGAATTCAGAACTGCAGTTGCAGATTTATAAGTTAGAGTTATAGATCCATAACCGTTTTATAAAACACAAAGACTTTGGCAATTTCCACACTACACTGTTATACTGTTATTATTCCACTTTCAACATCCTATGGAATCCTAGGGTTTGCAGTTTAGGGAGGGGCATTTATAATTCTCAGCCAGAGAGCCTTTTCACACTATAGATATTGTGCTTTTATTCCACTTTCAACATCCTGTGGAATTTTGGGGTTTGTAGTTTACTGAGGCCAAAGAGCCCCACCCTAAGCTGCAAACTCCAGAACTCCACAGGATGTTGAAAGTGGAATAATAGCACTATAACAGTATAGTGCAGAAATCTCCAAAGTCAACAGATGGTGTCATCACTACCAATTCCTCTCACCCATTCATATGGAACATGGGAGTCACTACTAGCAAGGGTGGTAATCATGCAGCCTTCCTGATGATGTTGGACTGAAACTCCCATCGTCCCTAAACAGGATATCCAATGTTGAAGAATGCTGGAAGCTATAGTCTATCTTTTGGAAGGCTGCATGATTTCCATCCTTGGTATAGAAGATGGTTCTTATTTATGGATTTAGTGGCAAATTACAACTGAGGAGAATGTTAAAGAGGGCTACCATTAAGATTGAGTGTGTCTTTTGTGGGGGTGGAGTGAGGGTTGCTTAAGATAGCTTTTGGACAGCTTTAAAGTGACCCAGAGTTTGGGCCATCCAGGCAACTGCAGATCTGTCTGAGCACATTGAGAACAAATGTGGGTAGCTGTTTGCACTGAGAGACACTCATTCGCAAGAGAGAGATGATGAATGAAGCTGTCTACAGAGCCCCACCTGCTGTCTCCACTTTCTAAGAATACCTGTGACAGTATTGGAAGAATACTGTCCTCCAAACCTTAATTGTTTCCCATTGTTTTAGTTGATTTGACATCTTGGCCAAGATGCTACAACATCTCAGCGTACTGTGAATATCCACTACTGGAGTTGTACTACACTAGCACTGCACAGTTTTTATATTGAATACCACCATAGTGCAATGGTGAATGCACATAGCTTTTACCTCATTGCACAATGTGTAGTGTAGAAGGCACAGAGGCAGTGCACGATGTGCAATGCACATAGCACATGGACGTACTACTGTAGAAGCATTATTGTGCGCCAGCAATGTTTCCACATGTGGAATTCTGCCCCTTCCTGGAACTGATAAGACTATTCTGCATTATCCAAATAAGTCACTCTGCACATGTAGTGCAACTTACACCAGCATATGCCACCAGCAGGATTCTGACCATTGCCAGCTCACCACTTCTAGCAAAACTGTGGGTCCAAAGGACCAAAATGCAATGTAGCCAGACAGAGGAAAAATTCATTGTCTGCACATTGTTAGTTGCAAATATATATGTAAGTTCCCTTACGCGCATGAATGTACATTTTTGGCCATTGTGCTACTAACATATTCAGTTCACAAATGGAGTGCTGCAAGTGTAACAGTTCTGCGTATCGCTGCACATTCTTGGATGGTGCATTAACCATTTTTCAGTGCCTTCAATGTACTGCTTGATTCTCTGAGATTGCAGAAAGACAGTGTGCACTGACCAAAGGCAGGCGCACTGACAGACAGGCCATTGGTTGTGCAATGTCAGTGAACTGCAAAAGGGTGGTGTAGCACAACTACTATGCAGTTATGGGAATGTAGATGCACACTATGGAAGCACAATGGAGGACAATGACCCCATTCAGTTTACTTAACCTGATTTTACACCTTTGAATAAATATGGAAACTAAAGCTCTGATATTCTCTGAAATTTTCAGTTCTCTACATTTTGCCACGGAGCAGTAATGTAGACTCAAATCGACTGACTCAGACTCAAGTCAGACTTAAGTCGCTTCAGTGATTTGATTCATACTCGACTCAACAATAAATGACGCACTGACCTGACTCAACTCATGATTTGTGTATTTTTAGTGACTGACTTCTTGCCCTTGGTTTGGTAACATAATGCATTCTTCCAGAAACCTTACAACTTTGAACAATGCTTCCATCTCTTTTTGCCTACTAGTCACATGACAATCTGTCTCAAGCCCAAAGTGTGAACATATTTCTCAGAGGGGAACAGCAAGCAGGTTAGGCAATAGGCTTGAGGAAGGCCCCTGCTGCATATTGGAGGAGCCTTCTAAACGCTTCCTAATAGCAGAAAACAAGACTCGTTCCTAGAGTGCAGGGTCCATTTCTCAGAGGGGAACAGCAAATGTGTTAGGCAATGGGCTTGGGGAGGAAGCATCCTTCCTTCTAAAACTTTCGAAGCTTCAGTAATGGGGAGCAAGAAGGATTCTATTCCCTAATTCTAAAGCTGTGGATGGCAAAATCGCAAATGTGGAGGACCAACTCTGCTTAACTTGTTAAAGCTGCCTCTATTGGAGTCTGTCCAGAAATTCTCGAATATAGGTTGTGGTATAAAGTTGGCCCCCAGACTTGAGACTCAACTTGAAAGTATCTTCAAGGACTTGAGATTTAACTTGAGACTTGAAGGTAGAGACTTGAGGCTTGACTTGAGACTTGGACTAAAAGACTTAAATACATCACTGCTGTGGAGTTCTCTGACCAGTTTCTACACTAAGGGAAATTGTGCACAAATATTTATTTATTTAAGACACCTGTTTATTACCACTCAGCCCTTGATGTACAATGGGTACAAATATTTAAAACATCAAACACATGGCTGAAACCAATTATAAATAAAGGCCAAGGCCCTGAATGGGACATATAGCCACGATGTCATAGCTACACTCCATCAAAATATGATGATGAGTTGTAACAGGAGTCCATATGGGGCCCTGCTTCAGCATGTTAACAGCGTGGATCACTGGGAGAAGGGGGCTGGATGCATCATCCTTCCTCACTCCACTTACCAGCACCACAGAATTCTTTTACTCAGTACAGCTACCTGACTTTTACAGTGGGTTGAGGGGGGCATTTGTGGTCATGGCAATGGGTACCACAGTCATAAATGTGCAATGAGGTGTTGCAATAGGGGGTCATGCTTCTGATTGTTGCACCACAGATTGCTTGTGAGATGGGGTTGGAAACACCGTCCCACTGTGCCCTGGTCACCAGTAGAACAGACCTCTGTTGCTCAATGCAGCTGCTGGACATTGAGGTATGTTGCATGAGGAGGGGCATTTGCAATTGTGGCAACAGTGCCACAGTTGTGAATATTGAGCATAGCTGAATATGGAACAATCAGAGACCTGCAACTTTAGGTTATAAATCTATAACTGCAACATAGGATGCTAACCTCTATTTTTAAAAGCACACATCAAATGCAATCATGAATTTAAAATTACAGTGTGCCCTCTGTATGTATGAGGATTCCATTCCAGGAACTCCTAAGAATACTGGAATGCACAAATGCTTGCATCCTATTACATTCAGTGGCAGTGACGCTTCAGTGTGTTGCTGCTGTTTTAGGTATAGGGACACAATGCTTCACATGAGTTGGAAATCACACACATGAAGGTTGCAAGTAAGGAGAGCTCACTGTGTATCTAGTTCAGCTCTGAACGACCCTTGTTTCTAAATTAAATATGACACATAATACTTTATTTAACCATAAAACTGCAACAATACATTCTCAAAGCACATATCAGTCTTATGGCTTCTGATGTGACAGATGATGGTGACGATGACGACAACAAAAACAATAACAGGAGAAGGAACCAACAAGACTATTTCCCAACAGTAACTCTATTTAGTTAGATACCCAACTTTCTCAGCATAAGATTGCTTTTCAAGAACTCTCATTAGCAAAGTTCATCAGCAGATATAGAAGAGACAAAAACTGACTGAGCCAAGCAAACACCACTTTGCTTTCCGAATGCCGCAGTGGATTCAAATCGGGTTCATATCTCTTTTTTTTCCTCAACAAGGTAGCCTTGCCCTGCTTCATGGTTTTCCATACCAAGTGCAGTCAGAAAGTAAATTAAACCACTTACAGTGAACCAAAAACTTCCCGTGTTTCCATGGAAATGCGGAGAAGATCGAGCTTCAAGTTTACCGGACTGCTAAATACAAATGCCTTTTGTTACCAGAGAGCCTAATCCCTCTCCCAAGGGCTCCTGCTTCCTATGGCCTTTTCCGCACTTTGTATTTGCAACGGGGCACAGCGTCCTCCAGCGAGGACATTTGCACTTGGGGGCGGACTGGATCCGGACTACTTTCTGTAGTTCCGGACTTCAGCCCGCTCCGGAACGACCAGAAGTGGTCTCTCGCCATGCTAGTGAAAGATCGCTTAAAACAGGTCTTTCAACAGCACAGCGGGCCCCACTCCGTGGCTGTGCTCCGGTGTAGATTTGCAGGCTTGCACCAGCGCGAGCCTGCAGATCTTCCGGGGGCGGGCTTTAGGCTGGCGAGCTTCACTGGTTGGTGGAGAGCCTCCACCAACCGGAAGCCGCCATTTTCGTCCCCGGAGCAGCGTGTAGCGCGGCCACGCACTGCTCCGGATCAGCCTGGATCCTCCGAGGTGTCAGGGATTCCAGGCAGGGAACCCTGGGAAAATGATCAGCCCACTGCAAAGATGTTGCATCATGCCCCAGCTATGGGTAATTGCAAGGTTGCATAAGAAACTGGGGTCGTGTGCAGATGGTAGAGGGAGGTGTGCAAACCTCTACCTGATTGGTTGTAAATATGTATATAACAAAGCAACGCCAGTACGTATTTGTCTGTTGACCAAACCTGGTGCCTGGCGCAAGCTTTTGTCCGTCTGTCCTATGTTTTGTATATAACGGAACTTTGCTGCAAGATGAAGTGCCTCCTGTTTTGGAAGAAACTCCTCCGTGTGTGAGTATCCTTACTGGGGTACAAGGCTGCTGCTGTTGGCTCGCTGAACTCTGGTTTTTTCCTCTGCATTTCCGTGGGGCTGAAACTCCTATCATCCCCAACATGAGGGAGCACGCCAGTCCGGTAAGTAACAGAACAGGGCGTTTTCTTCGCCAAGTGCAAAAAAGCCCTATGTGTGCACCAGTGCATTCGGTAACCTTCCACCCTGCCGAGCGTGCCTTCATGACAGCTGACATCCAGTTCTACTCTGCAGACTCGCTCAGATCTCAGAAAAGTTGAATGTCTCTAGAGACACCAACTGTGCATGATAAAGCTTGTGTCTGCTTATGCACAAACTGCCCTTCCTTGGAATATATGACAGATTTTCAGTAAACCAAGATTAGAGCATAATCATTAAGATGCGACATCACAGTTACATAGCCCAGATCTCCACATGAAAAATGAATATACTGAATGTCCTACACAACCCTTGCATGCAGCAGCAATATTGCACAACTGACCCCGTGTGAGGGAACACACAACTGAATGCATAGCCAAACACATAACTGAATTTATGTATTTATTCAGTGTATACCTGACCTTTCTCCCAGCAGGAAATTCAAAGTGGCTTATAAAATTTAAAATAAATGTTTAGCTAAAAACTTATTTTACAAGAATAAAAAAAACTAATTACATCACAATTTTATTTTCAAAAGGCACGTGCTTAAAATAATTTAAAATGGACTGAGAACATAACTGAGTGGATATAAGATAAAGACACAGGACAATGCTTTCAAATGCCCTGCTACCCTATGATTAAAAGTGAAAGGGCCGGCTGTATAGAAAGATCTTTGCCTGTAAGGGAGCAAAGAGGAGGCTAGCTGGGCTTCCCATGAAAAGAATTCCACAGCCTAGGAGCAACCACTGAGAAGGTTCTTCCTGTGTCTTCAACAGATGGTCCTGTGATGGTGGTAAGACCACATACATCTGTATGCAGAAGAGTACCACATGTGTGATTACATTTCCACAACTTTGGACTGAATGCAGAGGTCCCACTTCAGACAAAAATTTCCCTCCACATTTGAAGAGGAACACATGCAAGACACCAACAAGATTCCAGCCAAAAACTACCTTAGAACCATAGAATCATAGCATCTTAGAGCTGAAAGGTTGCAGAAATGGTCTTAAGAGCTGGAAGGTACCACAGTGGCCATCTAACCCAACCCTCTGCCATGCAGAAATATACAACTAAGGATCTTTCCGCCCTATACTATTCTAGTGCTATTATTCCATTTTCTACATACTGTGGAATTCTGGGGTTTGTAGTTTACCAAGGCCAAGCCGCTCTCTAGCTGAGAATTCTAAAGGCCCCTCCCTAAACTGCAAATCCCAGGATTCCATAGGATGTTCAAAGTAGAATAATAGCACTATAACAGCGTAGTGCGGAAATGGCCTTTGTTTCCAGAGCTTTGATCATCTTGGTAGCCCTTTTCTGGATACATTCAGTTTGCCAATAGCCTTCTTAAACTGTGATACCTAAAACCAGAGGCAGTATTCCAGGAGAGGTCTGACCAAGGTAGAATAGTCTTCCTTTGAAAAAATAGCTTAATCTTCTTATATTTAAGCCATGCGTACGCATGGAATGGCAGCTTGTGTCTTCTCTTTTTGTCTTCAGACAGTTGCTAAAGGCCTTTCTGTTTTATTTCAACGCATTTTCAGTATTAGATTTTAATTTCCCTAGTCTGCTCTTCTCTGCTTCTAATCTATCTGCTCTCTTTTTATTATCCTTTTATTAACATTTTGCAGGGTAGTTATTTTATTGTTTATTGACTCTGGGCTCTCATAGGTTATATCAGCAGAGTGCAAGCTCTGGCAGGTTCTACCAACCTGATAAAGTTCTGGGTATAGTCCTGAGATCAGGCTATGGCCAGAATTCTACATGAGAGTTATGTAGTATAAATCTCCACATGTGGGGTTACACATTGGCTGGAATTCTGTTAGGGTCAAAATCACGGATAAGTGTCCCTTGTGCATGTAGATGGCATTTCTCAGGTGCTATGGGGAACTGTATTCCCTTCTTCCCTCAAAAATGCCTGAAAACCCCTCCCACTGAAACCACCTTACCATGTTTTGCAGTGAGCAGGAAGAAAGGAGAAGCACCTGGCTATGTCCCCATAGCCAGACAAGAAATAATGACATCAGCACTGCGATTCACTGGAAGTCTCAGCGCTGCTGTAATCATTGTATATCTGGCTATGGGAAGGTAGCCAGACACCTCTCTGGTGCTGCCTGCTCACTGCAAAGTATGGAATGGCCATGCAAGGCATCTTCAGGGGCTTTATAAAAACTCAAAGGGAGGACATATGGCTCAGCATAGCATAAGTCCATACGCAGATATTTATGCTTTGCTAAAAGGATGTCAAATTGAGGCCAGTGATTCTGCTACACAGGTCTTACATTGAATGGCAATGTCACACAACTGAACAAACACCTAAATGTGCATTCCAGTACACATGTGCCTGCATATCACATTGATGTGCATACTCAATGGCACTGCACATGCAACTCTGCAACCTTGCACTGCATACAGACATTCTGCATTGGACAAAAATGTCCAACTGCTTCTGTAGGGGAGCTTTCACATGCATAAGACAAGATCCCAACATCTATCCAACATCTGAAGACAGGTCTAGCTAAGTCAAGAAAGGCTTGCTGCCCAAGGACTGAACAAGAGAGGAGATATTCACCACAGCAACTATCAACACAAGAATAGTATAAGACGGTTGTGAGCAAAAACCACTCCTATATCTTACTTATGTAATGCAAAGCTGCACACATCTAGTTACAAAGGCTGGAATCCTGTTGGTCATCCCTAACAAACATAAACTCATTCAATCAATTGTTGAATGGTAAGTCAACACATAGGTAAATCTCAGTGATTCACTGGATCCACTCTAATTAAGACTAGCAACAGAATTCAGGCCACAGTGTTTATATCAGCCTTCTTTGGTATAATCACACTGTGCAACTGATTGTGTATCTGTCCACATGCTTTCTTCTCGTTCCATTCTGAAACAGGGAATGCACAGTAGCTGTTTCTGCAACCCCAGTGAACCAAGTGATACCCTGAGGACACTGAAATATACTTTAGCACTGTCCCACAATGTGCAACTTCAGGACTGGCATTCTGTTGGTTCATCCCAAGTAAGGTAGACCCATTCAATCAACTGTTGAATGGTCATTCTACACATCCTTAAACCCAACTGATTCAGTATATCAAGTGTAGTTGAAGCTAACAATAAGATTCAGCTCCGAAAGAAATGGTAACACTTGTCGCCTTCTGAAACCATGTACTGACTGCAACTGTTATTCAAAGGCCAACAAAGTACAACATGCCTCCCAACAGTTTACGGATTGAAAATGTGTGGCCAAGCAATGTCAAAAGGTGGTCAAGATGACAAAAGTGATCCATGAGGAAGAACATAGAATCATAGAGCTGGAAGAGATCACAGGGGCCATCCAGTCCAATCCCGTGCTATGCAGGAACACCCATCAAAGCATTCCCAACAGATGGCCATCCAGCCTCTGCTTAAAAACCTCCAAAGAAGTAGAGTCTACCACACTCTGAGACAGCATACTCCACTGCTGTACAGCTCTGACCATCAGGAAGTTTTTTCCAAGGTTTAAGTAGAATCTCCTTTCCTGCAGCTTGAATCCATTGCTCCTTGTCCTAGTCTCTGGAGCAGGGGAAAACAAGCCCTCTTCCTCTTCGATATGACAGCCTTTCAAATATTTGAATATGGCTATCATGTCCCCTCTTAGCCTTCTTTTCTGCAGACTAAACATATCTAGCTCCCTAAGCCACTCCTTGTAGGGCATGGCTTCCAGACCCCCCCACCATTTTGGTCGCCCTCCTCTGGACATGTTCCAGCTTGTCAATATTCTTCCTGAAATGAGGTGCCTAGAACTGGACACAGGATTCCAGATGAGGTTTGACCAAAGCAGAATAGATTGGTACTATTATTTTCCTTGATCTAGACACCATACTCCTATTGTGGCAACCAAGAATTGTGTTGGCTTTCTTCACTGCCACATCACACTGCTCACTCATGGTCAGTTTGTGGTCTACTAAGACTCCCAGATCCCTTTCACATGTACTGTTGTCCAGCCAGGCGTCTCCTATCTTATACTAGTGCATTTCATTTTTTCTGCATAAGTGTAGGACCTTACATTTCTCTCTGTTGAAAGGAAAGGCTGCAGCACTTTGCTTTTGGCTAAGCCTCCTGGGAAGGGGAAGATTCTGCCCCCTTCTCTCCTCTCTCTCTGCTGACTTAAATGAGTACAGAATACTTTTGCACTTTGAACTCTATTTGCAGGAACTAAAGTAAGCTGGGGACAAAGGAGGAAAGTGGATAGGGGAGAGAGAAACCAGGACATTTTAAAAGCAGCTGAAAATGTCAAAAAACAGAGGATTCACGAACTGCTTCTGCCAAATCAGAACAGTTGGAGCATGTGATACAAACATATAGGTAAAGGAAAGGTGCATGACCATCAACAGTATTCTGGTCATGATATGCATTGGTGGAGAGATTACCCACAGCAGTGAAATAATAGATCACCAAGATACTCAAGATATTGCATTTAAAACAACAACGCTATGCTTCTTTGTGTGTTTTTGACATAAAAACAGTGAGGAGGAGAAGGAGGTTTAACAACAACCATACATTAACGTTCATGCATAAACATGCACACATTTGCAATGCAATCCCACACATGTCTAATCAGAGGTAAGCTCCACTGAACTGAACTACACTTTTTTCCAGAGAGGTACCTTTTGGCCTTTGCACCATGTTCCTAGACCCAAAGTAGTTATGATGTGCAGCTACTAGAACAGGACTGGAGAAATTTTTGCTTTCCAGACAATTTAGATGACGACAACAACAACAACAACAATAAAAAAAAATAGAATACTGTGTCCAGTTCACCACAGTTCAAGAAGGATATTGGCAAGCTGGAGTGTGTCCAGAGGAGGGCAACCAAAATGGTAAAAGGCCTGGAAACCACGCCCAATAAGGAGTGGCTTAGAAAGCTAGGAATGTTTAGGCTGGAGAAGAGAAGGTTAAGAGGCAACATAATGGCTATGTTTAAACATTTGAAGGGATGTCATATGGAGGATGGAGCAAGCCCATGGGTGCAGAAACTATGGGTCTTTCCACACTACAGGATGTTGAAAGTGGAGTAATAGCACTATAACAGTATAGTGCAGAAGGACCCTAGGACACAAACTAATAGCTCCACAACAAAGTGTTGTTTTTCAATATATCCAGTGACTCTTAGGAAGTAATTGCAATTATTTTTTCAAAGTGACTTTCCAATTTTTGGGTACCCTCACTTGGATTGTTGGGCTATCAACGTGCAGGTGCTGGCTGCACAAAAAGATGGAAAAGAATGTCCTTTCTAAGCTGAAGTCAAGCCTCTGGGTCTCCAAGATCAGTGTCCAGCGCTGATATTTATTGCTAAGATCACAGTCAGCAACCTTCACTGATTGTCAGGAATGTGCTACTTCAGGCAGAAAAACTGAACTAAAGGAAAAGCTACAGAAGGTGTTTTGATATTGCCGAAGGCCAAAGTCAAATGGTTTCCCAGCTGCCAGATCAGCCACGTACTATTTACCAATGTGGAATTACAAATTTATTTTTCATTCCATTTGATCCCTGATTACAAGGCAGCAGACAGCCGGCAATTGTAGGCTGCGGGCCAAATCCTTTTGACATTACCCTTGGGGCTATTTTACATGATGTGCTCCTATTACAGGGCCAGATTTCATTCTCAGCAGAAGGGCCAAAATGTGATGAGTTTGCCAATGAGTCACAAGGCTCACAAAACTTAGTGCATCTCAAAACAACATTTTCCTAGGTAGACTTATTCTACCTTATTGGAAAAGTTATATGTTTTGGACTACAGCTCCCAAGAGCCACCAACCAGCATGAACATCAGTTACCTTTGCCTTTAAGAGACATGGAGAAGAAGAAGCAAAGAGCTATGTGCAGCACAAAGGACTGAACATAAAATCATAGAATCATAGAGCTGGAAGAGACCACATGGGCATCGAATCCAACCCCCTGCCGTGGAGGAATATACCATCAAAGCATTCCCTTTGACAAATGGCCAGACATCTTGTTTAAATATCTCCAAAGCAGTAGACACTACCACACTCCAAAGCAGCACATTCCACTGTCAAACTGCTCTTACCATCAGGAAGTTCTTCCTAATGTTTAGATGGAATCTCTTTTCCTGAAGTTTGAAGCCATTGTTCCATGTCCTAGTCACTGGAGCGGCAGAAAACAGGCTTGCTCCACCCTCCTTATGACATCCCTTCAAATATTTAAATATGGTTATCATGAACAGCATTCCTAGGCACTGAATGTTCTTACCTCCACCCCACTCTGTATTTGACTTGCTGTAGCCTAGACAAGACTAACTAAGACACAATGGCCAAGATCGTACATCAAAGTCTTCATTCTGTAACTTTATAAATCCATAACTATGTTGCAAAAGTGTTATGAAACCCTCTTAGTGAATTGGGAAGATGCATTTTCAGGCACTTGCAAGAGTGTGTCAGTGTGCTTTGGGCACATCCAATGCGTAGTGAACTCTTCTGGTATGCATCAGACATTTCTATTCAATTATTTATATACAAGTTCTAGCACAAACTAACTAACACTAAAAGAAATACAGTTGGCCATTCACATTTGCGTGTTTGACTTTCATGGATTTGATTATTTGCAATTTACTCCAACCCATGCCCCAACCCCACTTCTGGTGCTTCTTTGCCATGGGAACCTGTTACTGCCCTGGCTAGCCCGAGCTTGGGGGATATAAAAAGATATCTCTTGATATCAATAATTCGGCCTCACATACCCATTCCCCTCCACGTGCTTGCGAGGCCCCCGGACAAGCACGCGCACAGGCTCGGCTGATAATCGCTGTAATATTACAACACAATACAGGCAGGCCAGAAATAGCCGACTTGCAGCTTCAGGAGACCTCAAAGGCAAGTACCTCCATTAGGTATGCACGCAGCTTTCAAAAGATCCTCTGCCCCGCGCTGGCAGCTTGATGATCTGACTATACAACGCTCAAGTACTCCGCATTTGCATACTGGCTATCGTATTGACAATTTGGCTATAATTCAATCATTCAAAGTCTAACCTTTCGGAGGCTTTGTCTCCAGCCCCAAACTCATTGTTTTCCCCAACAATGGGGAAACCTGTGGTCACAATTCTCCTTATAAAAACCCCTGACTTTGAGCGCTTCCTTGGATCGCTCTTGGCTTCCATCCCGCCTTGCTGCCGCTTTGTCCAGCGAGCCTTCCCTTCAGCCCCACGTGCTGAGATCCACACTCCCCAGCTTCTCCGCTTCCAACCGGGCTTCAGGACAGGTGAAGTATCACCCAAACCAACAACTCCTCCAAAAATCCCTCTAACCCACTCCAACCTTTATTTCTTTAGTTGTCTGTGTGAGTGTGCTGCATACACTGTTTGATTGTGTTTTCATAAAATATCATTTATTATTTCAACTTCTGTGTGCTCCTTGACTCGGCCTGACCCCGTAAACATAGGGTTCAAGATCTCGCTACGCTACCTTGCCTCTCGTATTGCTAGGCAGTGCTCTTGACTAATTTCCCCAACTTATATAATTGAGAGTGTATTCAGGTGTCCCTCCCAGGACCCCCAGGAATCAGGGTAACAGACCTTTCCATGCCCTTAAAAGACTCACGTCTGGTCTTCCTCCTCCTCTACCAGCAGCCATCTGGCCAACTAAGGATGGATCACAGCCCAATTTCTCAGCACCACAAACTCTCTCCTGATGCCCCCTACACCCAAGGAAAAAGATGGGCGAGAGGGTAAGTATAGGGCCACTAAGTTGACCCACCCCCTTTCTCTCTTCTTTCCCTGACCTGGTTTGGGGCAGGGCTTGAAGAAACTTGCAAATAATCAAATCAATGAAAGTCAAAGCCATAAACACAAAAGGCCAACTGTATATTATTCTACCATTACAGATCTAGCTAAGGAATACTACTAGCAGTCATAGCTACTGATTCCTGCATCATTAGATTTCTTATCAGGCAGTTTTGATGGGCATTGGCCACTACTGATGTGCATCAGGCATTTATGATCCCCTTCAGGCATTCCTCTTGTGCTCCTGCCACTTCTTAGTACCCATGGCATAATAGGTCATGGCGCATCAAGCCACGGCCCATCCATCTCTCCACCATTGCACAAGGGTTGTCTGTCTGTTATAATATCATGGCAGCCCCTAACAGAGACACTGAGAAACTATTCCATTCAGTACTGCACATGCAATCCCCAAGGAGAATGCCAGGAACTATTTTTCCCCCTGTGCACACCTTTCACCCCTAATATGGTGAGTGGAGGGGGAATGTCTGTAATCTCTACAAATTCAACAGACAGCTGCAAGACATGAATATAAGCACAGTACCATATAGCTCTAGCCAAGATTCACGGATCTAGGAACTCTTGAGTTCCCTCTGCTGCAAGCTAGGCTGAGGGTACTAAGTCTCCCCGCTCAACAAAAACAATTATTAAGCACCAAAAATTGGGGCCATTGAGATCTCTGTGTAATTGAGCTTGCTGAGAAGCTGTTTGTCAGAAGTACTCTAATTTATAGTCATTTTTGCATTGACTTAATAGGGTCTTATCCGTTTCCCTCTTTCCTTGATTATTTAATTCTATGCTTTAAACATAGCCGAGCTAGTACAGAATTCTTCTGGAGACTTCATGGACTCTCATCAGTCAGAACATAACAGGGTAGCTCCACAGTATTGGACTATAACTCCCATTTTCCTTGATTGTTGGTCTTCACGGCTAGGAATGATGAGAATTGGAGTCCAAAAACATATGGAGGGCCACAAATCCCACAACCCTAAAGCAGGCAGTATAGATCCAGATGGATCAAGAGTCTGACACAGCAGGAGGATTAACCTTCCCACTAAAGATGAGGCACCCATCTCAGGTGAAAAAGTGTGAGGAATGATGAATCATATATACACACACACACAGAGGAGAGGTTCATCTGAACTTCTCTGGCTGAAATTGACAATAGCTGGTTTTCCAGCATTGTCCTCACAACAAAGTATTGTGGAGAGGGTGCCCTGAGGAACCACTACACCAGGGAACTTCCCAAGATACCCAGCCCATAATGCCTGGTTCTAAGAAGAGAAAGCTCAAAGCCAGGCATTTAGATCCAGCTGGTTCTGCAGAGAGCAATGCATACCTTCAATTGCCTCAGTTTGGCAGAGATTTAATCCCCTTACATCACCTTTTTTCAGCTATTTTTAAAATGTCCAAGGTTCTCTCTCCTCTTCCCACTCCTCTCCCACTCCCCACTTTTGTCCTTAGCTTACTTCTATTGATGCAAATTGAATTCAAAGTTCAAAGGTAGTTTGGACTCTAGGAAAAGAGGAAGGAACTGACAAAACCACCCTGAGCATTCCTTGCCTAAGAAACTCCTATGAAATTCAGCATGTCAACTTGAAGGCACATACACACACACAACTCAGCAGAGCTGAAAGGAGAGGAAAGGAGCAGGCAGAATTGTGCCCTTCCCTGTAGACTCAGGCAAAAACAAACTTCCGCACCCTCTCCTAGCTTGTCAATTTTTCCTCACTAATAATATTTGCCACACTGATTTGTTGCTTGGCCATGTGTCCCAGTTTTCATCTGTGAAATGTGGGAGGACATGGCAACCCCAGTCACTTTATGTGGCCAATGCTGCTTTTCACAGAGCCTGCCTGTTCTCTGTCTCTTTCTGCCTTAGGTAGCAGCAGAGATGGGAGAAGCAACATGATGGAACAACAGGAGAGCTTGGGCCACTGCTGCTCAGCAGAAGGCAGTTCTTTAATATCATCTCTGTATTATTGGTATATATAGTTTAATGAATTTTCTTCTCTGGCTTCTTGAACTTTCTTCCAGAAGGGTTGAAGGGGAAAGAGTATTCCTGTCAGGATGTGTGGCTCCTGTCATAAGGCATCTGCTGCACAGGTATTAGAGTAGATTGGGAAGCCAGCTTAGGCATTGCTAGAGTTAGCTAGAGCACTACAAAGTAGGGAATACCAATTGTTGATTGCAACTACGGCCATTTCCACACTATACAGTTATTATTCCACTTTCAACATCCTATGGAATCCTGCAGGTTTGCAGTTTAGGGAGGGGCATTTAGACTGCTCAGCCAGATTGCTCTTTGGCCTCTGTAAACTACAAACCCCAGAATTCCACAGGATGTTGAAAGTGGAATAACAGCACTACAACAGTGTAGTGCAGAAATGGCCTATGTATCTGATTGAAACTTTTTTGTGTACTCCAATGCATTGAATGGCTAGTTGCTTTATTGCTCACTACCACAATATATCCAGGAGAGGGGGAGAAGATCAGAGGGGGGAAACAAAAGTCCCCAAAGGTGTTGTGAGGACTAGAAATGCTCAGAGATAAGGAGGCAGCCTCAAGGATCAAAGTAGTGTAAACAACTGTGAGTCTGGGAAACCTCTGGAATTATGTGGCCATGTTAGATTTATGATCTCCTCCAATCAAAGCTTTGTGTGTCCAAATTTGTATGGCAAGGTATAAAAACTGTAACCACCATGTCT
This sequence comes from Cyclura pinguis, assembly GCA_030412105.1. Classification (NCBI taxonomy): domain Eukaryota; kingdom Metazoa; phylum Chordata; class Lepidosauria; order Squamata; family Iguanidae; genus Cyclura; species Cyclura pinguis. The sequence continues at coordinate 278,118,289 of CM059601.1, read as the reverse complement.
GCTTTGGTCTCAGCAACTTCAGATGAAGTGTTCTGTGTTTGCTACAAATAAACACTGCTGATCAACTCTGAGTAAGGTCTGTGGAGTGCAAGTTATCCAGGGCATGACAGTTCCTTCTACAAAAGCACCACATTTCTGAGGGACAGAGGCCAGAAGATGGCATATGAAAGGTTTTAAAGGACTCCCTACCAACAGCACCTGAAAATCTAGAAGGCACAATATGCTTGAAGCAAAGATATAAAGAGTATCTAGAAATGAAGGTGAGTGGGATGAAACTGTTTAAATAGGTCACTGAAACCCTAAACAATAGAAATTTTAAACCGATGTCAGCACCTCTCTTTGTGCTGACTATAATTCCCACAAATTTCCACTTTTGAACACACAGGTCTGCCATACGTAATACCTCAGAAGCAATTCCATGCAGCTGTGTTTTTGCTTGCAACCAGTAAATTACTCCTTCTTCTATTTGCTGTAGTCACTTTTTTTAAAAACAAAACATACAATAAGAGTAATTGCCAATCAGGGAGAAACTGACAGTAGTTCACCTTCTCCTCCCAGCTGAATTACAGAGCAAGCCATGGGAAAGGCTGGTGTGTGTATGAATCAAGATCTCTCTGGCGGTAAGAGAGGTGATATTGGCGTCTATAAAGATCTGGAAAACAATTCAGTTAATTATGAGAGAGAGAGTTCCACAATCCCCAACACTGGCACTGCTTGTTGGGAATGCAACTGGAGCTAAAACTCATTCTTTGTTGTGCAGCACTGATGTCTCTCACATGAATGCCATTGTTGTAGGTCCCCTGCAGAATGAAATTAAGTGAGGGACAGTCTTATGCAGTAAAGCCATGGCTACCTCTATGCGTTTGCTCAGTTTGGACAACTGCAAAATGTCCATCATTTTCTTGGCCTGTGGCGGTCAACAAACCTCAGTTTCATTGGCTGATGTTGAAACAAAGCACTAGACTTGATCAATCTTTGGTCCATCCAGCAAGGCACTTCTCATGCTGGTGTTGTGATTGTTGTTTTCGTTATGTTTATATATATCACAGCTTTTTCCCAGTACAAGACTAAGGCCATTTCCGCACTGCACTATTATAGCGCTATTGTTCCACTTGCAACATCCTATGGAATCCTGGGGTTTGCAGTTTTGGGAGCGGCCGCCTGGCCCCTCCCAAAACTGCAAACCCCAGGATTCCATAGGATGTTGCAAGTGGAACAATAGTGCTATAACAGTCTAGTGCGGAAATGGCCTAAAGGTGGCTTGCAAAAGTTAAATAATTCCCCATCATTCTATGGATCCTTGAGACACCCACCTTTTCAAGTAACACTTAGAGGTCAAGTCAGGATGGCCCCCAGTTGGTTTGAGAAGCAAGACAACCCCCTTCAAACTCCCATCTCAAAGAAACCTACCCCTATGTAATCGGCAAATAGCACTGGAGCTATAGTTGCATCTGGCTGGAGTCCAGAAGTTCTTTCTTCTCATTTAAGGAATGCAATAAATTTCTTGTCAAGCTACTAGGTCCTCTAAGGGCTTCCTTGACAAACACTGTCTTGAATATTCTGTGGATCTCCTGCCATCCCTGTTATCCTTCTTTCTTCTCTTTCCCCACAGACTACCCATAGAAACATCTGCAATTCAAAGAAATAACATATTGAAATAGAAAAACATGGAAGGATGGCAGGAAGGAAAGAGATGCCAACCCACAACACACACTCAGTCAAAACCAGGTAATTTGCATGAGTTATGTGGGAGGAACCACCGCAAGGAATCTCAGCAAAAGTTTTTTTGTTTTTGTTTTTTCCTGGGACTTGAGGACTGGGACAGGAGCTGAGTTTAGGCAGAGAAATGTGAACTAGATTTGTTCTAAATCAGGAAACCTGATATCCCTTGGTGGGTGTGGGGTGCGTGGAAACAATAACATGAATTAAATGCATAAATCCTTCCTGGTGTAGCCAGATGGGACTCCATGGCTTAGTAATGCCATACATGTTTCATAGGCGGATGTGACCTGCTTAGGTTTCCACATAACAGAGCAATTTTGCGACACCAATGGCTACTAGCTATGATAGCTGTGTGCTACCTCCAATCTCAGCCTTAGAGCTTGGAAATATTGCCTTTTGGGACTATAGTTCCCAGAATCCCCAAGCCTATCACAGAGTTATAGAATCCACAAGTGCTGACAGTGACAATGGGCAGATCTTCCCTGGAGTGCAACAAAGCTAGTAAGTTACACATCAATGGGAGATTTAAGATTTTTATATATATATATATATATATATATATATATATATATATATAAATAAATAAAATCAAATCTATATATAGAGAGAGAGTCTTTTATTCAGCCTGAGCTAAAAGAAAGATTTGACATCCGGTGATATTTCAACAAATCGGATGTGCCAGAACAAAGAAAGCCATACATATTTATAATTTCCATAAGAAATTGAATTAGCATACTAAGTTACATCACTTCTACATAAGATCTGGTAGGCTTCAGGTATCAGTCACTTAGTACTGTTGTAGAAAAATAGAGATCGAGACCCACAGAGAGGAAATTCAAAAGATTTTATTCAGTCGGCTGGGTCTCGGTGGAATCGCTCCCAAAGACCGAGAGCCCTGTTTCTAAGCTGTCTATTATTTTTCCAAAGTGGGGCCTGCTTACATTCCATACTCTGGGAACTTGGAAACCCTGTCTCCTTTGTTATCAGTTCCATTCTCTGTGCCTATTTGCCTCCCAGGTCAAGCTGTTGCTTCCCAAGGCTAATATCCCAATTTCCAGGTACCACTTTATTTTATAAATAGCTGTTAATAGCAAAGCTGGCTAGTAACTTACTAACACAGATAAGACAGTTTTAAATTTTGGTGGAAAGGAGTCCTTACTCCAGTCAGCAAGACTGATTTTTCCCATTTTTACTACCGTGAGTAAACAACCTTCAGAGAATTACTGGAGGGGGTGGCTTACATACGTGAGTTGTCTAGTAACTAGAAGAAACTCTGCCGAGACCTGGTCTTGATTCCTTTATACTATTCTATGCTACTCTGTGTCCTATCATTCACAGACTTTCTGCCCCTTGCCATGCAGAAATACACAACAGATTGCAGAGACACATTTAGTTGCAGAATGTTAGTATTCAGCAGAAGGGTGTTATAGGTCAACTACCATGTGTAGATTTATACTCTATGAGCACAGCGTAGGATCTTGGCCACATCTTGTTTTTTTCATCTGCCCCTCCATATCTCTTCCGCCACCCCCATTTTCAGAGATGTTATAAACGCCCTCATACACGACATACAAGTAGCATTCCTTTGGAGAGCAATCCCATTTATTTGTTTCCACTCCAAACGGATTTTCTAATCCACCTAGCGCTGCTTCTGAGCCAAGCCAATTTGGATTCGCTTTGCCAGGTTTGATTCCCTTGCCTTTCCCGTGGCTCTCCAAGAATAAACAAACACACAGGCAATTTTCTCTGTCAGGATTTGTTTTCTCTCTCTGTGATGCTTTAATTCATGTCAGAGGGAGCCAGAGGTGTTTTACAGTCTTCACATAGCCATTTGTCTTTTGAGGAGGCAAAACGACCGGGTATTTACGGGCCAGGGAGAATTTTATAAAGAGGAACAGAATGCAGAGTTGTCAACTGGCTGGAATGGGGAGGGACTTGTTTTATTGTGTTTATGGGCACAATAAAACTCGCGGGCAGGTGCACGCTATGTACGCACTAGCAAAATGCCTATCATTCTGAATGCTGAGTGTATAGTGAGGGTGGGATATTGGCCTCAATTCAACAGAACCTGAGCATAGTGCAAAGAACCACCTGCCATCATGCAGAGAACAGCAATATAGGGCAACACATGTGGACAAATGCTAGAGTTTCACAGTGACCAAGCCACAGTGCACAATGGCTTCTGAGGCAAATGTAGCATAGGGTAGGAGAACAAGTTATGGTCAATGTGGCTGGCCATTTCTCAGGAATGGGTATTCCTACATGATATGGGGTTGGATTTGATGGCCCTTCTGGTTTCTTCCAGCTTTATGATTCTATGTCCTGTGGAATCCTGGGACTCGTAGTCTGGCAAAGCACTGGAATGCTCTGGCAGAGAATTCTAAATTCCTCTCCCACGTTGCCAGTCCCAGGATTCCATAGGGCAGAACCATGTCAGTTAAAGTGGAATAATAAATAGCACTGTAATTTTGTAGCAGGAATGGGTCCAGGGTTGTGCATCTAGTGCCATTGTGCATTCAGATGCACACTGGGTTATGTGTTTGGTTGTACAACACTGCCATTCAGCACAAAGGGATATGTAGCCCAGTCAATGGGTAACAATGTATATATACAAAGATCTACCCGAGTCCTACTCAAAAGCGGTGGTCCAAAAGCCATTGACTGCCCATCCCTGGTGGGTTTTTAGGAATAAAGAAACAATTATAGTCAGTAGGCACAAATATGGTACCAGTTCCAAAATACTGGGGGGGGGGGGATTGCCCATCCCCCATATCAGACAGCCTGTGAAGCAGTGATCTACACTACACAACTCTCATGTCAGATCTCAGCCAGTGATCACATAGGCTGTCCTCCTGCTGAGCAAATGTGTAAGCTACATTTATGCATTTGCAAGTGTTCGGTATTCACGTTAAGACTGTAGCACTAATGCCATCATTGCAAATGCTTCCCCCCAAAACCTGCCCTTAATAGCCAGTGGCGTATCTAGCCTAAACAGCACCTAGGGCAGGCACAGAAGTTGCACCCCTACCTTCTTACCCCTGCCCTCCCATAGGCATATCAGAGCTGAATATAATCCTCTCTCCATTGCAAAACAGAAGGGAAGGGGAGTGGGGGAAGCCTCGTGAGAGCTCTCCTTTTGCCCCCTAGAGCTCACCCTCCCTTTCCTATGCATTTTGCCCCAACACGGAGAACTCCCGTTGGGGCAAAACTGAAAAGAAAGCGGATAGGGAAAGCCTTGCATGAGTTCTCCAGGCTGGGGCAAAATGCATAGGAAAGGAAGGGGGCATTGGCATCTGTCCACCAGTCTGCGCAGTTGGCCAAAGAGCAACTGATCAAGATGAGCAGCAAACAGCAAGCAGTACTGTGTTTGCTGATGTATAAGACTCACTTTTTTCCCAGAAAAATACTGTTTGAAAGTGGTGTGCATCTTATATGGCAGTGTGTCTTATACGCCAGCAAATAGTATTTGCCAGTGTATAAAATGGGGTGTGTCTTATACACAGGTGCATCTTATATGCTGGCAAATGCAGTACTTTCAACAAAGCGATTCCTTATTTTAATCCAGTAGGAAAACAGACTCGAAACAAATATGAAGCATAACAACAGTCCCAGCAATATTCATAAATCAAAGCACAGTCAATACAATCCTAAGTCAGAAGTCAGAGACACAGCAGGAGAAACAGTCAGTTAATCACTGACAAGTATTGAAGGGGAATGGCTCAACTTTTACAGCTTCATAGATCAGCGCAGCTGGTGCTTAATGAACTGCTGTCTGATATAAATTCGCTGGGATCTGTGTAGATTCTCTTTTTGCTGTCTACACTTGGTGAAGGTGGGTATAGGTGAGTTATCTTCCATGTCAAAAGGAGCAGGACTCCTGCTGGGGCTGGCACTGCCACCTGTTCTGTCTCTGGGGTGGATGGTACTGTCTCTTCCTGTTCAGCAGGTTCCACTGCTACAGTCTCTGAGTCATCATCTAGGTCCTGAAAGCAGAGCATGACAGCACCAAGAACACATATCCTACTTGCCCCACCCTAGATACACCGCTGTTAACAGCCAGCAGCCACACCAAGCAACTGAGGTCTGTTCTGCTGGTGATCAGGGCACAGCAAGGTAATGTTTCCTGCCATTTATCTGTGGTATAACAATCGGAAGCAAGATCCCTATTGCAATTCCTCATCCCACCACAATTGCTAGTGGGATAGGGGCTGGAAATGCCATCCTATTCTTCTCCAACAGCCAGCAGAAGAGACCTCCATCACCCAATGCAGCTGTTGGCTCTTAAGGCAGGTTTGGAGGGGTGAACTGGGGACAATACTTAGTTATGCAATGCTAACTATGTCTGTGATGTATGCTCTCAGACTCAGCTTGCATCCCTTGGAGGTCATTTCCACAAGCAGCAGTAGGGGGAAAAAAATCTCTGAAATACTGTATGTTTTAGCACAGTTGAAAATACTTGACAGCACTGCCCCCCTGCAAATCTTTTTTTATTATTATTTGTTTAGCTTAGTTGTAGCTTATTAACCAAGTTGTCATCCTATCTGTTGCTTACATATGCCAGATTGTAAGCAAGCTCATCCTTTTAAAAGATGTGCCTTGGTGTTTGATCAGTCATAAAATTACAAATGCAGCTGCATCTTCTTCTTGGCCAACTGGGTTTCAGCTGCCTGCCGCTCTTTATTTTCAAAACCTTAACAATAAAAGGCATCCTTTTGATTGTCAGCGAGTTTCTTTCCTTTCTTTCAAAAACATTGCAAGTTTGCAATGTGCATGACTTTACCCACTTACAAGTATTTGCCTCTTTATTTTTCTTTATGTTGCAACATGTTTTTTCTCCCTTCCCCCCTCCCACATGTTTTTCAAGGGCAAGAGGTTAATCACCACCGTTTCTCCCCTTCCAGACTTATGTATTTTCTAAACCTTTAACTGGCTTGTTCTGAGCAATACCCAGCTTTCCTCCTAATGGGTGAAAAAATGTTTTGTTTTGTACTGAGGAAAAACAGTGGCAGAAGCTAAAAAGTTGTAGCCCTTAGGAGCCTGGGCCAGTTTCGCATTTCTGCACACAAACACACACACGTAATGAGAAAGAACGAGGGGAAGAGAGAGAGATTGAGAGAGAGAGTGTGTTCCACTGAAGGTAGCACTGATTTTAATGGGGATGCAGGCGGAACAAATGAGAAATGTTTACTTATTTATTTATTATATTTATATACCACCTTTCTCCCGAAGTGGGACCCAAGGCAGCTTCCAAAATATAGTTAACAACATTAATAAAACATTTAAAACAATTAATCACATTTAAAAACATATAAAATTATAAAACCATACCAAATTTTTTTAAAAACTTCTTGATAAACAAAAAGTTCCCCTGCTCACCCTGCTGATTGAAAAGAAATGTTTTTGCTTGCTGGCTAAAGGAAAGCAGGGAGAGGGCCATCCTAGCTTCTTGAGGGAGGGAGTTCCAGAGGATGGAAGCAGCCACTGAAAAGACTCTCTCCCATGTCCTCTCCAGCAAGCCTGGGACAGCAGCAGATCCAAGAAAAAGCCTTCCCCGTGGATCTTAGGGCTCTGGAAGGTTTGTATAGGGAGATACAATCTGTCAAATAGTCTGGACCAACATTCAGGTTGAGTATCCCATATTTGAAATGCTTTGGAGCAGAAATGTTCTGGATTTTGGATTTTTTGGATTCTAGACTATTTGAATCATAGAATCATAGAAATGTAGAGTTGGAAGAGACCACACGGGCCATCCAGTCCAACCCCCTGCCATGCAGGAACACCCTCAAAGCACTCCCGACAGATGGCCATCCAGCCTCTGCTTAAAAACCTCCAAGGAAGGCGACTCCACCACACTCCGAGGCAGCACATTCCACTGCAGGACAGCCCTGACTGTCAGGAAGTTCTTCCTGAGTTTCAGGTGGAATCTCCTTTCCTGTAGCTTGAATCCATTGCTCCTTGTCCTGGTCTCTGGAGCAGCAGAAAACAAGCCCTCTCCTTCCTCTACATGGCATCCCTTCAAATATTTGAATATGGCTATCATGTCCCCTTTTAACCTTCTCTTCTGCAGACTAAACATACCCAGCTCTCTAAGTCTATCCTCATAGGGCATGGCTTCCAGGCCTCTCACCATTTTGGTCGCCCTCCTCTGGACCTGCTCCAGCCTGACCATGTCCTTCTTGAATTGGGGTGCCCAGAACTGGACACAGGATTCAAGATGAGGTCTAACCAAAGCAGAGTAGAGTGGTACCAGTACCTCCCTCGATCTAGACACCATACTCCTATTGATGCAGCCGAGAATTGCGTTGGCTTTCTTGGCTGCCGCATCACACTGCTGACTCATGTTCAGCCTGTCTATTAAGACTCCTAGATCCCTTTCACACGTACTGCCATCCAGCCACGTGTCCTCCATCCTATATTTCTGTATTCCATTTTTTCTACCTAAGTGTAGGACGTTACACTTCTCTCTGTTGAATTTCATTTTGCATATACATAACAAGATATTTTTGAGATGGAACCCAAGTCTAAACCTGAAATTCATTTATGTTTCACATACGTCTTATACACATAGCCTGAAGGTAATTTTATACAATATTTTTAACAAGTTTGTGCATGAAACAAAGTTTGTGTGTATTGAATCATCAGAAAGCAAAGGTGTCACTATCTCAGCTACTCATCTTGGATTTCGAATTTTCTGATTCAGCATCTACTATAACAAATACATGCAATATTTATCTATGCAGGAACCAGGACAATTCTGCTGGTTATCTTCACCAATGTCCTACAAAAGGTATAGGCATGTTTTAAACTAAAATTCTGCAGGGAGGATAAAAGAAAATATCATGGGTGGATCCAGACTTAATCATTTTTAGTGGTTACTTGTTGAAATAAATAGACAAATGCATTATGACTCATTTAAATCCCATTCATTTCAGTGGGTCTGCTCTAGGTGTGACTATAACTCTGGATTAGTCAGAGTGGAAATAATATACCATCCAATTAAGCTGGGCCTGGCTCCACAGCTTGTAGAATCAGTACCTGGCTGCTGTTCTGATACAGTGGTGTAGCACAGCCATAACTTACAGTATCAAAGCCTCAGGAATTTTTCATTAGTAGGGACTATGTCATCATCTCCAACAAATACAGAAAATAAAATAATCATCCACAGACTAGAAATGCTCAATATACATTCCAATCCCAAGAAAGGGGACACCAGAGATGCAGAAACCAACAGACCATCGCTTTCATTTCCCATGCAAGCAAAGCAATGCTCAAGATTTTGCAACAAAGACCTTTATCCTATATGAAGCAAGAAATATCAGATGTCCATGTTTGATTCAAAACAGGAAGAGGCACTAAGGATCACATGGCATACAAATATTGTATAATGGTACACACCAAAGAACTTCAGAAGAAAATCAGTCTATGCATTATAGATTATAGCAAAGCTTCTGATTATGTAGATCATGATAAACTATGGAGTCCTCTACAAGAACAGGGTGTACCCTTTTGATTGTCCTGATGTGTAACCTATATTCAGTATAAGAAGTCTCTGTCAGAACAGAATACAAAAAAAATTAAATGGTTTCCAGTTGACAAGGGGTCAGATAAGGCTGCATTTTATCACCCTGTCTCTTTAATTTATATGCTAAACTTATCATATGAAAAGCTGGTTTAGGCATGGAGGAAGAAGGCAGGAAAATTTGAAGAATGAGCGTGAAAAGTTTAAGAGATGGAGACGATGCCATACCATTACCAGAAAATAGCAACAACTTGGAATAATATTGGGGATAGTCAAGGAAAAAAGTACAAAGCAGAGTTACAACTGAACATTAAGAAAGCCAAAATAAAGACCACAGATGATTTATGTAACTTTAAAGTGGGCAACCAAGATGTCAAAATAGAGCTCAATCGGGAATCATAATAGAGATTGTAGTCAAGAAGACGACTAAGGACTTTCTGTACCATGCTGTTATAGTGCTATTATTCCACTTTCAACATCCTATGGAATCTGGGGGTTTGCAGCTTAGGGAGGGGCCTTTAGAATTCTTAACCAGAGAGCTTTTTGGCCTCAATAAACTATGAACCCCAGAATTCCACAAAATTTTGAAAGTAGAATAATAGCACTATAACAGTATAGTGCGGAAAGTCCCTGAGACTTCGAAAGGCAGCTGTGGATGAACTAGTAAAATTCCCCAAGCATCCTTATTTAATAAGGCTCCTTGTATTTCTTGTATCTTCAGGTACAGCCCACAACATGTAACTTCTCAAAGCAAGAAGGAACTCCCACCCAAGTCTTGAGAAAGCTGCTAGTCATGCTGGCCGAGGATTATAAATTGTAGGCTGAAAGGGAATGTTTCTAAATTCTGGGCCCACCACAGCTCAAGGCAGCAGGACAGTTTAGGTGTGCAGGCCAGCCTTTGCAGCTCACACCATTTTCTTCTCTAAGAGAAAAGAAATCATACAATCATAGAATCATAGACTACTCAGAGCAGCAGCTGAGGGCTACTGTTGCTGTTCCCAACCTGCCATCCGTTCCCTTAGGCAGCTGCCTCACCATGCCATTGTTCGGGGTTGCCCTGGGTTCTGTCCATGCAACAAGGTTCCTGAAGCCAGCATGTTTAACTAGAGCCTCCTTTGCCTCCTGATGTGTCACTACAGAAACCTAGAGGCATATTGATATAAGCCAAATAATTATTTTGTAGTGTGTTTTAGGGGGTTGGTCTTAGGTGGATTGGTGGGTGGGGAGGATTGGGTATGTTTTTTAATGTTTTTAATGTATTAATGTATTTAATGTGTTCGCCGCCTTGATCAAGGTGGAGAGGCGGGATAAAAATATTACTACTATTATTATTATTATTATTATTATTATTATTAATTATTATCTCTTGCTATATAGATAAAACTAGCTTAGATGGTGCGAGAAAGGATGACATATGGAGGAGATGGAAGGAGAGATAGATAATATTGTAAGAAGTAGCGTTTGACTTTGTAACGGGATTTAAAATAGGAGTGAAAATAAAATACTGGCGTACATTCAGTGTTTCTCCATTGTACCAAGGACTATGCTCTAGAACATTTAATGATTGCTGTAAAAAAAGAGAGCCAAGATCTTACATTGGACTTAAGTAGGATAAATCACATAGTTATGTGCCAGTTGTGTTACATCACTCTTCTGCTGAATACCAATGTTGTGCCATTAATTTCATATCTGCCCATGTTTTGTCTTTCGGTCCATCGTGCAATGTGGAATGCATAATGGGTATTTCTGCGATCTCTGTGCAGAAAATGGTAGACTGAAGGCACAGATAACTAGTTATGCACCATCCAAAAATGCAGAACTGATATGTCTGGAATTCCATTAGTTAGTCCCAACTAAAGTAGACCCATTCAATCAATTGTTGAATAGTGAGTCAACCCGTTGGTAAATCTGATTGATTCAAATGAGTACTCTAGTTGCACCTAACAATAAGATTTAGGCCCATGTGAACTGGATGCATCTGTGGAACGCTACTTAAACCCTGAAGACAACCTTGAACTGAATATGTCTGTTGCACAATGGTAGAAAAGTACAGCTCCGTGTCACATCTTCCAGCATTTCACAGATGAAAACTGGGAAATGTGTGGCCAAGCAACATCAGCATGTGGTCTAGATGAAAAAGTTATTAATGAGGAAGAACACACAAGCTAGGAGAGTCTGCAACAGTTTGCTTTTGCCTGAGCCTCCTGGGAAGGGCAAAATTCCACCCCCTTTGCTCTCCTCCCCTCCTCTGCTGAGTTGACTGAATGCAAACTGCTTTTGCATTTTGAAGTCAGTTTGCAGCAAGTGAAGAAAAATGAGGACAAAGGGGGAAAGTGGGAGCAGAAGAGAAAGACTGAGGCCCTTTCCACAGTAGCCTCCCATCCTAGTGTGGGGATGGGAGAGGAGTGGGACTGTGACAACACTTCTGCATGACATCATCGCAGTCCTGCTCCTCTCCCATCCCCAGGTGGCATGATTGCGGATTAAATCATTGACAAGTTTTCCCTATCAATGACCCGCAATTGCACTACCATCCCATGCTTACCTGTCCTGCGGAAGGGCAGGAAGCACGGTGGTGGTGCTTCCTGCCCCAGCCCAGCCTGGGAAAGTACCCAGTTGTGCTGCAGAAGGAAGAGGCACATCCTCTCTTCTGCACAGAGCCAATCCGGTGTGGAGAGGAGTGTGTCTGTCACATTCCTTTCCCGACAGAGCCACTGCCGGGATCGCCACCGGAGGACCACGCAAGAAGGTAGGGTGCGGAAAGGGCCTGAGACATTTTAAATGCAGCTGAGGAAGTGGGAGGTCAGAGGATTAATTGCACCATCCCCTCCAAACTGGGACAGGTGGAAGGTAAGCCACGTGTCAGAGAACTTAAGCATGTATATGACACCATCAGAGCCTGAGCCAACATTTTCTTTATTAAAAAAAGGCAAAAGTCTTGGTACCTTCAGATGCAGACTCGAAGGCTGAACTAGATTCAAAGTAAACTTTGAAATACACCATGACCAGGACAGGCCTTAGGGATATGCAAACTGGATAGTCACCCAGGGTCCTGAGTTGAGGGGATACTAGGCTGAGCTGAAGGGCACTAAGCTAAGCTCAGTGGCTATGGTTTTTCTTTTCAAGCCACTGTCTTAATAATGACTGGATTTGCATTGCTTTTTTTTTTAATTTGAAGCCTTTTGACCACAATGCAGGACCAGATATATTGTTGAAAGATACAGTAAGCTGGTCTTCTCTCTCTTTTACTATTTCAGCAGGTTTCTCATTGCTGGGAGAGCTGTCTCCCCCTTCTATATGAGTGGGAACTGAACTGTTTACACTGTCCTCGTTGAAGACTCCCATTCCCACATCCACGCAATCACTGTGTAAAGAACCTGCTGCTTCACAGGGGTGAAAGGACTTCTTTAGGCTTTCCCACACCTGCTATTTATATATTTAGAAATGTGCTCGAAAGTTACACTCATCCAATTAACATAATGTCTAATTAGGCTCCAAGATCTCTTAAATGAACATCCATAGATGCATCTAACTTGGCTATAAACTACGGTTGCTGTGCCACCTGGATAAGATGGGGTTTGCCTTTGCCTTCCTCTAAGGCTGAGAAAGTGTGACATGCCCAAGGTCATCCAGTGGGCTTCCATGGCTAAGCAGAGATTCATGCCCTTGGTATCCAGGATCCTAGTATTGCACCATGCTGGTTGTTTTTGCTGATCTAAAAATTCCACATCTCAGACACTGCCAGCCCCAACTGCACTAAGTCTCTCTTCTTAGCACTGCAAAACACTAGCTCACAGGTAGGCAGCACTAGAGATTTTCCATCTTCATAAAATGAGACAAAAAACAAACAGGAAAAGAAGTATGATTTTTTTAATGTGTTTTATTGAATGTGTTATTAACATTTGGATGTGTTAAGATTCTTGCTATAAACATGCATAATATTCAACACTGGTAATTCCATTTTACAAAATGAATTATAGTTATAAGGACAAGATAAATATAATTCTTGAGGAAACAAAGCCTTCCTTTTTTTAAAAAAAAAGTGCTTAGAGAATTTTCTCCTCCTTCGCAGCAGCTAATTGCATTTCATTATAAGCATGTCATGCTGCATTTTTGAAACAGTAGATATCCCTGATTAACATCGCAGTCCTGATCCTAAACACATTTGCTTACGAATAAGATGCCCAGAATGGAATTTGTTTTCAGGCACACTTCAGATTGCAACCAAAATACGCATTAAAGCAGCACAATTGCCCATCTGCTCTTTGGAATAATTTCATAGAAATTTGGGAAAGTTGTGGAAGAAAAAGAAGAGGAGGAAAAGGAATTCTCTCTTCTCTTCCCCTAAGGACAGTATTTTAGCTTTTGGCTTTAAATTTTCTGTACAAGAAGGACGATGCAGGAAAAGCCAAGTTGCAATAAAGCTTGTTCAACCCAGGTATCACAACATCCAGCTAGCCAACATGTGGATAAAATATTTCCAAGCCTAGTGTTACATAGCAAGAATAAAATCCAGGCTTCCTATTCTAGTATTTGCCTCATTCTGTTAATCAGGGAATGAAGGGTACTCGTAGAGGATAACTGGAGGGCAGAAAGAGTTGTTTAGCTTCTTCCTACCAATTCTCTCTCCTGAAGATTTTTTTTCAACCATAGAAAGGATTAAATAGCCCTCTGATTCTTGCCACTGTGCTCTCTTTACCTGTGTAAACATATTGAAAGCTATGTTGCCACAGTAACGGGCAATTCTGGCAAAAGATTCATTGGCCAGGTTCAAGATGTAACAACAAAGTGTGGTTCGTCACTATAAGAATGGGCCTTCGGAAGCCTTGGTCTTACTTTTCTCTTTCTGTCTCTTTTCTCTCCTTGCATACACAAGGAGATCAAAAGCTTCTACTGTTGTTTTTGAATGGACCATGATTTTCCCAGTTTTTTCTAAAGTGTGGATAGTTAAAACAAACCAGGGTATCCAATCATGATCTGACATCCTGGTTTGTTAAGAAAGTAGAGTTAGAACAAACCACCGTTCCGTGAGTCTGGATGGATCAAGGAACTGTGGTTGGCTCAAAAGGGAAAACTTTTGATCAGTGGTGCCTCAGTGCCCTGAACCCTTGGCCAGCTACAAGGATACCAGTGAAGTTCAGCACTGATGCCCGCCCAGTGCCCTCTCTTTGAAAAAATGTCTGAGTCTGGGATCAGTGACTTTAATTTCCACAAATGCTAAAGAAGAATGCTTTAGCAGAAGCACTGTGGAAAAGTTAAGTAAGTCAGTCCTCGTGGAGGGCCACTCACAAAGGAGGAAGCCCACTGTCCAAAAAAGGACCAGCCCTGTCTCTTCATGCCTGTGAGGAAAGGGGTAACTGTGAAAGTCCAAGGCCATTTCCACACTACACTGTTATAGTGCTATTATTCCACTTTCAACAGCCTGTGGAATAGGCTGTTTAGGGAGGGGCATTTAGAATCTCAGCCAGAGAGCTCCTTGGCCTCAGTAACCTACAAACCCCAGAACTCCACAGGATCGTGAAACTGGAATAATAGCATTATAACAGTGCAGTGCGGAAATGGCCACAGCCTCACTCACATATCTGAAGCTGAGCATTAAGCCATTTGTCTTCAGAAGGCAAGTTGTGATCTATAACTGAGAAACATCTTACAAGACACCTCCATAGTTTTCTTCTAATGTATTTTGGAGGGAAAGGAGGAAGAAGAGAAAGTAGACAGAAAGGCTTATATGGAAATATATTAGAAGCGACCCTGGGTAGAATCCTTTTGGTTAGTCCCAGCTAGAACAGACCCATTCAATCAATTGTTGAGTGGTAAGTCAACACACATGAGAAATTCAACAGCTTTAAGGGCTCCGCTGCAGTTGAGACTAACTATAGTATTTAGGCCCCCACATTTGAGGATTAAGTATGAGCAAGGTAATGGTTCCCTCATTAAACATGGAACGCATATGAAATGGTTAAAACCTGCTGTTTCATATGCAGATACCAGGAGTCCAACATGTGTTTTTTCCTGTCAAATGGACTCATTCACATTATGGAAAATGCCATTTCCCTCCACTGAATTGTATGATATATATTTTTGTTCTTCCTTGGATGCCCTGCCCGCAGCTATCATTATCAGTTTCTGCAACCCAGTGTGTGCAGTGGACCAAATCCATAGATCCCTCCTTGGTCAAATTCAGATTAAGAAACAGCCATAAATGAATACAGATATGTGTACTGGGGCTGTGTAGCAGCAATTGCTGAAGACTAATTCTGTGGTCAGAAGAACTAAGACTAAAGACAGGTGATGGAGAGCACCATATTTTCCAGCTTTCAATCTCTCACAGCTGCCATTCTGATATGTGCAGAAAGCATGAGAAGAGGCCATGTGGGACTCTGTACTTTAGAAAGATGGAAGACTGTGATGTGAGAGGAGTCCACAGCACTGCTGTCGGAGGCTCTGGATATCATCACAATCAAGTCAACAACAACTGTCTCAGGCCGTCATCTGAATCATCCTGCGCAGCGCCTTTGCTCCTTCACACAGTCACCGAAGATATTGCCTTGAAGAGCAGCCACATCTCTCAGGGAGATGACAAAAGATGTCGTGGGGAGAACAGTCCTGTCAAAACAGAGGATATGAGAGACACATCTCAAACCTGGGAGTCATACATTATTTTCACCAAATGAAAATAAAGTGTCACATAGCAGGTAATTAGCTGGCAAGAATCAGATCAACACCATTCATCAGGTCTGCTTTGAGATTATGCCGGGTGCTGGGTGAACTTCAGAAATTAACATGCTGCAGTTAAAACCTGCTAGGAGGCCAGGCTCTAAATCAAGACATTATCCCTCAGAGAATTGACTCATCTGATATGTCTAAGATGAAAGGGTTGTACTGTTCTTGTTCCCATTCTACCTCTCCAGTAATGGACATTTTTAAAGGGAACTTAACATACTCATGGCGTTTAAGGGTTCCCATGGGTACCGGCCTTGGTGGTTATATTTTATTTCTAGTATTCTAT
This sequence comes from Cyclura pinguis, assembly GCA_030412105.1. Taxonomy (NCBI): domain Eukaryota; kingdom Metazoa; phylum Chordata; class Lepidosauria; order Squamata; family Iguanidae; genus Cyclura; species Cyclura pinguis. The sequence continues at coordinate 278,102,039 of CM059601.1, read as the reverse complement.
CAGCTGCTGGGTGCTGGATTCAGTGGCCTTTATGGTCTCTTCCAGTTCTATCATTCTATGAACACGAGTGTGACAGTGGTCACCTACTCCTTGGCCATTTCCACACTACACTGTTATAGTGCTATTATTCCACTTTCAACATCCTGTGGAATCCTGGGGTTTGCAGTTTAGGGAGGGGCATCTAGCATTCTCAGCCAGAGAGCTCTTTGACCTCAATAAACTACAAACCCCAGAAATCCACAGGATGCTGAAAGTGGGATAATAGCACTATAATAGTCTAGTTCAGAAATAGCCCTTGTTGGCTTCCTAAGGCTTCTGATAGGCTGCTATGGGACTAAAAGACTGGACTGTATTAGTCTTTTGGTCTGAGCTACAATGGTTCTTTCTTTCTTTTTAAAAATGCCCAGTCATGTTAGATTTTGGAAAGAAAGCCAAATCCTTCCTATCTGAGAATGCTTCAAGCATTCTCTGACAAGACTAATTTTACTCTAAAACATTGTGCTTTATTCTGACTGGAAGTTATAGGCATGATGCTGACTTTCAAACTATGGCTGCATTGACTCAGCTTTGCATTGTTTAAGAAACAAAATGAGCTTCGGAAAGTTACTTCACTGGACTACAACTTCCAAAGTAGACAAGAAATCCCAGGGGATTCTGGCTGCTGTAGTCCAAAAATAACTTTTCAAAGCTCTGGAAGTGATCATAATAACAAGAAGGGTGCTTTCAGTTGATCTCACAAACCAAACTCAAACTTCCACCTCAGATCTCTTTACTTCTGGTCTGAGCAGAGAAGTAAAAGCAGCCTCGAAACTTAAAAAGTAGAAATGAAAGTGTACTAGCTCTACAGATCCTTTACTCTGACATACACCACTTTATGAGAAGATGCCAATGACCTGATTTAATCTTTGCCACAAAGTCCAACAGTCAGGAATCAAGACACTCTCCATTAACTTATGCTCCCAGTTTTATAGGGTTTCTTAGCCTCTTACAGCTCAGTAAGTCTCTCTCCTTTCCTTTACAATGTGTCTTCTGCTACTCTTAGTGTCCTGGGACATGTTCTATAAAGCCTCCATCTCCACCCAGTTGTTTCTAGTGGAGCCTGTCTTGCTCCATGCATCCACAGAAACTCGATCCATCTGGAAGTCCTGGAGTTCTGGACAACCCTTTCTCTATTGAAAGACCTTATCTCCCTATATATGAAATACTGTATCTCCTTATAGACGTCAGCACAAGTGTTCAGATCTGCAGCGGAGGGCTTTCTCTCAGTCCCATCACTTTCATAGGGGTGGCTGGTGAGGACTCAAGAGAGAGCCTTCTCTGTCACTGCTCCCAAACAACGGAACTCCCTTCCACAGAAAGTCTAGTTCCCCCCTCCCTGCTCTCTGTCCACCAGCAGGTAAAGATATTTTTATTTAGGCAGGCCTTTGGATTTTCAATTTTAATTATGGAACAGTAGTGTGTATGCACGTGTGTAGTATTTTAATCTTTGTATCTTTTATCGAAACTATGCTTTAAATGCTTTTACTGTCTTTAAGTATTCTTTAATAATGATGATATTTAATCTTTCTTTAACTTTTGTAAATTAATGTTTTAGTAGCATCTTTTTAGAATGTTGTAACCCACCTTGAATCCCATCTGGGAGAAAGGCGGGATGTAAATTCAATAAGTAGCCTATTTGCTGATTTGCTGATGTATAAGACTCCAAAAAAATACTGTTTGAAAATGGAGTGCATCTTATACAGCAGTGTGTCTTATACACCAGTAAATAGTATTTGCTGATGTCTTGAAAATGGGGTACATCTTAAACACCAGTGCACCTTATACGCCGACAAATAGCCGTTTCACCTATAAAATGCTTGATCTCATGGTGTCTAGATCAAGGGAGGTAATGGTACCACTCCATTCTGCATTGGTTAGACCTCATCTGGAATACTGTGTCCGGTTCTGGGCACCTCATTTCAAGAAGGATATCAACAAGCTGGAGCGTGTCCAGAGGAGGTTGACCAAAATGGTGAAGGGTTTGGAAGCCATGCCCTATGAGGAACAGCTTAGGGAGCTGGGTATGTTTAGTCTGCAGAAGAGAAGGTTAAGAGGGGACATGATAGCCATGTTTAAATATTTGAAGGGATGTCATGTCGAGGAGGGAGTGGGCTTGTTTTCCACTGCTCCAGAGACTAGGACAATGGATTCAAGCTGCAGGGAAGGAGATTCCACCTGAACCTCAGAAAGAACTTCCTCATGGTCAGAGCTGTCCAGCAGTGGAATATGCTGCCTCAATGGAGTGTGGTGGAGTCTCCTTCTTTGGAGGTTTTTAAGCAGAGGCTGGCCATCTGTTGGGAATGCTTTGATGGGTATTCCTGCATGGCAGGGGATTGGGCTGGATGGCCCCTGTTGTTTCTTCCAACTCTATGATTCTATGATTCATCTGATCTTGGAAGCTCAGCTGGGTTGAGCCTAGTTAATAGTTCAATAGGAGACTGCTATACAATACCAGGAGTTGTAGGCTTCAGACCACTTGCATACAGACCTTCCAACTGTTTAAATTTGACAAGACAAGCCAAATTAATCCTTTCTCACCCCACTTTCTCACTGCCTTTAAAATGTCCTTGTTCCACTTTTCTCCTGCTCCTACTCTCCCCATTTTTCCTTAGCTTAATGCCAGTTGCTGCAACCTGAGTTTAAAGTATCATCCATTCAGTTAACTGAGCAGGGTGGAGATGAGAAGAGACATGGAATCTTGCCCTTCCCTGTAGACTCAAGGAAAAGCAAATTGCTGCATCCTCTCCTAGTAGGGGTCTTCTTCCTCATTAATACCTTTTGCCATCTCTGATATTTCTTGGCCACATAGGCCCCAGTTTTCATCTATGAAACCTCAGAGGGTATATGAACATGACCATCATATCTCCCTCAATACATCCAGTCTTCTGCAATTTTGGAAGCTAAACGCGGTTGGGCCTGGTTAGTACTTGCAACAACCTGCAAATACCATGGAATGTCCAGGTTGCACTATCAAAATATCTTGCCTGAAGCTCTGGAGAGCTGCTGGTCAAAAGGAGATGGATCAATAGTCTGATTCAGAATAAGAGCCTTTCTGCACTACACTGTTATAGTGCTATTATTCCACTTTCAACATCCTGTGGAATTCTGAGGTTTGTAGTTTTCTGAGGCCAAAGAGGTCTCTGGCAGAGAATTCTAAATGCCTCTCCCTAAACTGCAAGTCCCAAGATTCCATAGGAGGTTGAAAGTAGAATAACAGTACTGTCATGCCCAAATAGAGTTTCTGTCTATTTGGGTGGGACTCCCCTGTACTGGTGAGTATTAACAGAAGTATAATAATGCAGTGTGTAAAGACCCTCAGTCAGCTTCCTATGTTGCTATGATATATTAGCTTACAGGAAATAGGGAATGTAGCTTTGTTAACACACATTCAAGTTTAGTCCCAGAAGACCTATGAAATCACACACACAGTACAGCTTTTACTTCCATCAGATCTCCATAAAAGTGGAATGATAATAATAGTCTACCCAACCTCAGCTGTGGGGAAATAAATGAGAAGAGGATTATCAAAACTCCTTTAATGCTTAAAGTACTATATAAATGACAAATATTAACAGTGCTTGTCGTATGGTGAAGGCAGATGGGTATGCGGCATCAGCCCGCAGAGATCAGCATACTAGCCCAGTGGGATCATAACAGAACACTTAGTTTTGGTAATTTTCCCGGAAGGAAAAATGGGAAGGCAGCCACCTGGATTCCAGACTAAATACTAAGCTCAGGTGGGGTTTAGAGCAGAAGGGAACAGAGGACAGACTTCTTATCAGCACAGAAGACTCAAATGAACCTGAGACAGAGTTAAAACAAATGGAAGGGCAGCAGAAGTATTGATTACCTAAATTTTGAAAGTCCCTGAAACTTCCCTTACAAGGTAGGCAAAGAAAAAAAGAGGACAGAGTTTTTCTTATCAACACAGAAGACTCAAATGAACCTGAGAGAGAAGGAAAAGAAATGGAAAAGCAGAGGAAATACCAGTTACCTAAACTTTGAAAGTCTCTAAAACATCTTTTACGTGGTAGGCAAAGAAAGAAAGAAGCCAGATAACACTGAGCCAACAGTTCAGAAGCCACCTGAGTCTGGAACAGCATATGGAAGAGTTACTTTTTCACAATGTGAAGAGAAATATAGGCCATTTCCACACGGGTTAAATAAAACGGTGCAGTGCGTCCTCCACGGAGGACGTCTGCACCTTGGAGCGGACTGGGTCCGGACTACTTACCGTAGATCCGCACCTCAGTCCGCTCCGGAGCAACCGCAAGTGGTCCTCCAGCGTGTTTTTGAAAAACCTGATTTTTCAGGTTTTTCAAAATGCCGGCACGCGCCATTGAGTGCCTGCTCTCCAATGCAGACTGTGAGCCTGCGATCTGCGGAGGGCAGGCTTTAGGCTGGCGAGCTTCAGCGGTTGGTCGAGACCCATGACCAACCGGAAGCTGCCATTTTGGACACCGGGGCAGTGCGGATCTGCAATTACGCACTGCTGCTCCTCACCCTGGACCAGACCGGACCCAAAGAAGATCTGGTGAGTAGCAGCAGGGAGCGGTTCCCTCGCTGCGTGCGGAAATGGCCATAGGCTTGCTTGGTTTTTTTGGAGGGGGGAAACTTTTCCAAATATATCCCATGTGGATTATTGGTTTGGCCCAATGGGAGAGGAAACTCTAAGGGAAGGATTGTAGTTATCAGTTTGGAAAGAGATCTGGAGGAAGAAAGCTCTGTGTTTTTACCAGACATAACAATGGGCTCTTGATACCTGGAATTATGGCTTTTAGGTTGCTTACAATTACTGCTGAGAGGCAGCATTGTATAGTGGTTTGAGCATTGGACTGCAACCCTGGAGACCAGGGTTGATTCTGTGCTCAGCCATGGAAAGCCATTGGGTGACCTTGGGCATGTCTCAGCCCCAGAAAACCCTGTGACAGGTTTGCCTTAGGGTTGTCATAAGCCAGAAACAACTTGAACAAAAACTGTTCATCAGCCAGATTTCTGCAAGCAAGATTCCTGCACTTGTGCACTGTGAGTTGTATATAAACTTGAGAGACTGTGTACGTGCTAACTCAGTACAGAATATGTTGTACTATTGCTGTTAAGTTTAAATTCTGATTTAAATTTAACCATTCAAACTGTTTAAACCATTGTGACTAGGTTTGCAGTATTCACGTATAACTGACCACACAGAACCCAAGCGAGTGTGGTACTTTGCTGCGACTACAAAAGTAACACATCACACTTAACACCCAGTAATCTCTAATGACCAGAGAGCTCTTTTTTTGTGAAAATTAGTTTGCAGTACAGGAGTGTTTTGTTTTAATGTGGAGGGGCATTGTATCAGGTTTATGAAATTTGAAGGATCCCGTTATAAGTTGATTCCTAGAGGTGACTGGATAAGTCACTCAGCTGGCACATTATGCCCAGACTCCTCTTAAATGAAATAACCTCCCATATAATTCATATGCTGAATTATCGAGAACAGTAGACTCTCCCTCAATATGCTTACTGTACCTATGAAAGTGAGAACATGGGGTGAGACATGCTTATCCTAGAATCTGCATGTATTGGGTCTAAAAAAACAGCAGAAGTTAAATCAGGAAATGTGTATGTAGGAATGGAACATAAGAACTACAGCAAGTTGCTGTTGTGTGCCTTCAAGTCATTTCTGATTTAGAGCGACCCTAAGACAAACCTATCATGGGATTTTCTTGGCTCTCTTATAAAGCTAATGGAACTTAATTTCCCATTCAGGATCAAACCACCCTCAGACTCTTTACATCACTACAGGGCAACCCACAAAATACAATCTTGCTGGGAACCATCTGTTTTTCCATCAGCTGCTGTGAGGAGTTCAGTTAAGCTCAGAAGCGTAGGCAAGAAGTTGTTGCTGTTGTGTATCTTCAAGTCACTTCTTACTTATGGGGATGCCTATCATGAGGTTTTCTTGGGCAAGATTTGTTCGGAGGAGGGCTTTCCTGTGCCTTCCTCTGAGGCTGAGACAGTATGACTTGCTCAAAGTCACCCAGTGGGTTTCCATGGCCAAGTGGGGATTCCAATCCTGGTTTCCCAGTATCTTAGTCCAACACTGAAACCATTATACTATGTTGCTAGCATAATTAATCCTTTGATAAAGAAGAGGTAATGGTTTTGTCTAGGAAGCCAACTCTGCCTTCCTAAAGCTGATGCCTTCCAGATGTATTAGACCATAATCCTCTTGTTCCCAGACAGCATGGCCAAGCTGGGGATGATGGAGGCTGGATTCCAGAGCATCACTTTGGAGAAAGGTGATGACTTAATATACCTGACTCTCCCCTTCAACAGCCCTCCCGAACACACAGGCACAGCCTTTTACTTGTGTCTTTCTCTCTCACTCTCATTTTCCTCCCTGACTTTTACTTTCCCTGCCAGCATGGTATAGCATTGGACTACAACCATGGACACCAGAGTTTGATTCCCCACTTGGCCATGGAAATTCACTGGGTGACCTTGGGCACATCACACATTCTCAGCCCCAGAAAACCCCGTGATAGGGTTGCTTTAGGGTCGCCATAAGTCAGAAACAACTTTTTGATTGAACATTGGGAGAAACTTCTTGAGAGTGAGAGCAGTTTGGCAATGGAACCAATTGCTTAGAGAGATGGTGAGGTCCCCTTCCTGGATGTCTTCAAACAGAGGCTGGACAGATATCTGCTAGGGATGCTTTATCTGGAGATCTTGCATTGATCAGGGGATTGGACTCAATGGCCCATGAGGCCCCCTCCAACTCTATGATTCAATGATGCAGTCTACCCAGTCACAACAGTGGTGCAATGAACAAAGTGAGGATTATCCCATAAAACTCCCTCTTCTGCAGGTATGGGGAGCTTTGGGAGGAAGCAAGGGGCCTGATTCCCCCTATACCTTTCTGTGGGCCAGAAAACATCAGGAGATGGGGCCATCAGCAAGATGTTAAAAATGGGGCCCACAGCCTCTGACACCACTGGGAAAACTAAAGGACAGCTAAAAGACTTGCTGGAACTTCACCACTTGGTGTCTCAGTCAGTGACTCAGCTTTGCTCCATCTTTACCTTCTCATCATGACAAAGTCAGGGGGAGGAAGAACGTGTACTCAGCTGATGCTTATGAGCTAGTTAAGCCTAGGCCAAAGTTTGGAAAAGTTACTACAGCTTCCAATCTCTTAGTATTTGGTGCAGTTTTAACTACAGCTCCCAGAATCCCCCAGCCAATATGGCCACTGGCCAAGGAGTCCTTGGAGCTATAGTGCCAAGATATATATAGTAGTAGTAGCAGCAGTAGTAGTAGTAGTACCATATCATCATCATCATCATCATCATCATCATCATCATCATCATCATTATTAAGTTCTGATTGACACAAGACTTTTTTTTCCCTCCAAACAGAAAACATCCAACACCAACACTTATTTGCCAAATGCCCTGCTACAAAATGGCAGCCATTGGCTTAGATTGGGGAAAGGATGCATTGATGAAAGATAAAATCTTTCAATGTCTATGAATTGTATCAACTAAATGGAATCTCCATGGTCACCAATTGCTGAAAAGGAAAGTAAGAAGGGCTGATGACATCTTCCCTGTTTGTAGGTTGCCTAGGAATATTTGGCAGATCAACCATGCTGGATTAGAATCAAATTATTAGATGAACCTAAGGTTCTTCTGTATCTTTATGGCACTTCCTCTACCATTCCCACTACCATTCCCCTAAAAGGCAATCTAAAGTGGCATAGTTCAGAGAAAGGTTTATCACTTCATTTGCTGTTAGTAAGGAACATTTTGGTTTAGTTATGGCTCTGGACTGTGCTGGGCGCTAAAAAACTTGCTACAACACAGCCATGCATGCATTGAGTGTCAGTGTTAATGTTTGCTTTCCATATGCTTTTCAAATCTTAAATTCAGACAAACTGCTCCATCTTAAAGGCTCAGGATCAAGAAGGAGGCCATTAGGAGGGAGTTAGCTCACATATCCATTCCCTCTATAGGCAGTTTAAAAAAATGCCTCCTGAGTAGGGATGTAAGGAATAGTCTCAATTTTCTTGTCCTTGGTGAGAAAGCTGACATGTTGGGACACTTGGTTGAAAAAAAAAAGTCAACTGCTGTAGGATTTTTCTGATTTCAGGATTTTTTATTGTTTTTGCACAAAACCTTGTATTTTAGACAAGAATTTTCTTTGGCTTTTGCACAGTCTCTCCTTTGTGAAATAATGACAAAGCAGTCCATAAATGGGAGGAGGCATAAAAATGCACAATAACTCTCAAAATTGTGCCTAGTAGGAAGGAAACTTTCTATATTTTTCATTCTCATTAGCAAGAACAAGATGACTAAAGATGTATAGCCCTCCTCCTGAGCTTTTGAACTGGGAGGACAGCTGATGATTTTCTGCAGTAGACTTATCTAAAGAAACACATGAGGTAGGCTAGAATCCTGTCGGTTAGTCCCAAATAGGGTAGATCCACTGGATCAACTGTTGGATGGGCAGTCAATTCCAGGGTTGCAAGATCTCAAAGCCTGGTTCTAACGCTCCAGTTTTCATGGGCCATCTCCTAGTGCACATTCTCCAGGGGTTTTTTTGTTTTGTTTTTGTTTTTTGGTGGGGGGAGGCCCACCTTTGAAGCAAGAGGAGAGAGCTGGGTTTAAATCTTCAGCTTAGCTAGGAGAGCAGCAGCTTAGTACACTTTGCAAGGATTAAAACTTACAAGACTCTCGAGGGGAGGTCTATGCTTACTTAGCTTCCTTCTTCCCTGCCAGTCACTGCAGTGCCAGGGCTCACCTTCTGCTTTGCTTTGGCCGGGATCCACTTTCTGGCCAGAAGCAAGTAGGCTTTATTTCATGTGCCTCCTCCCATCTCCCTACGTGAAAAGGAATAATGTCTTTAGGTCATCTTGATCTGGAAACAGGCCTTTTAGCTAAGATTTCTGTCTTAATTTCCAAAGTGGAAAATATATTCTGTGTGTGTGTGTGTGTGTTTGAATTACAAGCTGTGTTTGGTGCTTAATGACATCAGAGCAATCCCAGTCTGTCAGGTTTTGGCTCAGAAACCTCAGAGACCAAAACAATCCTGAAGTGGAAGCCCTAGTCAATATATAGGTATATTTCAATGGATTCAGTGACTCTACTAGGGACTAACGATAAGATTTAGGCCTGTATATGTGTTCCTTTTACAAGGATGATGACAACAACAGTGATGATGATGATGATAACGACCACGACGACAATGACAATGACTATAAAATCCTCTGAGAGCCTTTTCAGCTGAAAAGTATGTTTGAAAGATACATAAAAATTCAAATCCCAAGAAAATAGATGATCAAACCCTTCTCTTCATCAGGAGGCACCAAGAGAACTGCATAGCTAGTTCTAACTACCCCAAGAAATTTTCATCTTGTGTTTCTGGGATACGCAGTTCTACATGGCACATAGCAAACAACTTTTAAATCTTGAGGGAAATGTCCCAAGCAGTTTAAGATACGGCAAGGATGGTTAACACTGCAGGACAAAGAAAAGAAGTATGACCTAATACAAGGCCTGACTGAAGTATGCTTTTGGATCCTGGCTGTAAAGCTCCAATAACCAAGTTGTCACAAATAACATGAGCTCCATTCCCTCACAGCTTTGTTGTATTTCATTTGAAGAGAGTTTTGCTTAGCGTCGGCAAAAATGTCTCGTGCTGTTGACTGATTATCAAGAGCAAGGGTGCCAGACAGAAATGGAAGAGAACTATTTGGTTTTGTTCGCCTGGCCGCCTCAATATCTGTTCCAATATTGACCCAGTTCTTCCATCACCCACAACTGATTGTTCTTATAATAGTCATATGTCAGTGTATAAACTGGAGTCATCTGGATAAACAACCAATTCCATTAATCGTGTCCTATGAGACAAACAGGAGATTGGAAAGCCTTTTGTTTCACCGCACAGGTGGGGAAGTTACACAAAATAATGGTCTGAAATGTTTTTGCTTCATGTATTCATAAATCAAAGACTGTACACTATCATGGCTGATATTCAGGTCCTTTATCTTGGAAGGCATCCACACTCCACTGTTATAACATTTTGGTACCACTTTAACTGCCTTGGTGCTGTTCTGCGTAATCCTAGAATTTGTAGCTGGGGAGAACTCTAGTGCTCCAATTCAAGGGAGTGCAACAGAGAAGTCGAAGTCCCTCAGAAGACCCCAGAATTCTGTAGTGTGGAGCCTTGGCAGTTAAAGTGAGATCAAACCACTGTAATTGTTCAGTGTAGACATACCCTTTGTCTTTTCCTTCACTTCAGTAAGTACTGATTGCCACATGCGTAGGATATTTATTGCATTTCTGTTCTACCTTTTCCAAGGAAGATCAGAGTAAGACTGTAGTTGGGGGAAAAATAGCTTTTTGGAATCGAGCAGCCACAGGCAGCCACAGATTTGGGGAGTTGCAGTCCAAAAAAAGAAAACAGTGTTTCTAAGCTCTCCACACATCTATAAAGTCTGCATTCATGCACTTGCTCCCTTTCTCACTTCCATGCCAGATTCCACCATTTTATCTGCTTTATAATACAGAAGTCATGCCTTTTTAAAATATGCATTTCTTTAAATGTGTACATTTTAATGTGCTTTAAAATTTTAAAGCTGTATATGTCTTCTCCATGCAAGCTTCCTCCACCCCAACTGAAGCACTTTAAGCAGTGTTTTCAACACAAGAGAAATGCACACTTTCTTTTTTATCTGCACCTTTCAAATGCATGTGTTCTAATGCATTCACAGCCATACATCAAGATGCAGATTCGAGGCTAGAAATTATGTCCAAATGGTGAAAGAAGCACAGACTGGGTAAAGGTTGCAAAGAAGTCTGCCAAAGCCAAAGATTCCTCCCATATCCCTCCCTTACAGAAGCATTGCATCCAGACAGACCAGCGAGGAAATTTAGGCTGGGGAACTGGGGAGGAGTCATAGCTGAGAGCTTGGAAAACATCTGTTTTTAGATGACAGTTCTCAGAATCATCAGCCAGAAAGTGCTAAGGGCTCTCATCCAAAAAAAGGAACTTTTCCAAGCTCTCTCTGGAGTACATGCTCAACTGTCATGCAGAAGAATGGCTCACATCTCTAATTAAAGATGCTGAGATAGCAAAGCGATGGGGAAGGAAACCTCTTCTTGGGATCTTGGGAAAACCATCGGCAGCCAACATATGTAGCACTGGGCCAGGCAGAGAAATAGCATAACTCAGCTTCACAAGCAAGCATTACAGGCAACCTTGGCTTTCCACATCTTAACCATAAATCACACCACAGGATACACTTTGGATGAGAAACAAACTTGAAAGAAGGGCATATAAGCTCAGAAGTGAAGACCACTGTCCTCTGAAAGAGCGACCTAAACAATGCAGAATGTATGCTCAGTGGTTTTATTGATTGCTTGATTTATTTCGATAGGAGAATACAGCCATTCTCAGTACAGTGTCAAAGAGTATATTTTGCCCAAATTGCAGCTTACATTGACATTGAGGAAGGGAGATTGTTGAATTCCATCTCTAAGCCTCAGCACAAACGGGGGCGGGGGGAGGACATGTTCTAGGAGGAAATGGTCATCATGGAAAAACTGCCATTTCTTTAAGGAGCCCAGCTTAACAGTTTGGAAATGCACAAGATCAAGAAAAAAAACTTTTTTTTTTAAGTGATACCTTCTGGAGATGGTCCTCAAGTTATGGCTTGCAAGAAGATTGCCCTGTTACTTCAACCCCCCTGAGATCTGAGTAGTCCAATTGATTTGGTTTCTGAGTTTCCTTTCTTCTGTTTCTCCTTTCTGGGAACCTGTAGGGAAAAGCAGATCATCATTAATGCCCTATAAACTTTAAAAGAGCACAGCAGCCCTTTACCAGGGCTGGGCCAAGGTATTTGGCTGACAAGATGGCACCCCCTCCATTCCATGCACAGAAACCAACTGGATCACTGTCTTCATCACTGGCAAGGGGATGGGATCATCCACCACACCTAAGACCTGAAAGCCAGCTCAGGATGTGCACATTCCCTGTCCTTCAAGTGGGGAGATCATTTAGGGGCTCAGCAGGAATAGCTGGGGAGTTGCACCACAGCTCCCTACCATCATTTGCTTGAAGTGCTTCTCTTCTGCTGCTTAATAGCAGGACCAGCCTGCCTTTTAACTTATAGAAACCACTGGCTTTTGTTTTGTCACCCATTAAGCTTATTCCTTTCTTTCTTGATCAAAAGTTTCTTTTGAAGCTTGTTGTAAAACATCACAGCTGTCCCTAGATATTACACACCAAAAGGTGCACACCAGAATCCCCTGCACTGCAGTCCCTTTGCTGCACATTGTGTTTGTTTACAACTTGTGCTGCGTGCAGTCCAAGAGTTCTGCCACAAATCATGGTGCATAACTCAGATTTCAGTCTCTTTCACTGAGGCTTCTAAAACAGTTTGTGGTCCTGGTTGACCTTCTTGCATTAAAAGCATTAATGGGAAGGAGAAGAAGGGGGGGAAAAAGACACTTACCAGGCCTCTAAGTTAAAGAGAGGTCCACGATGATTGCTCATTAGGCGAACGAGACCAGACGGTACAACTTCCTCTTGCCTGTAGGGATTATATGCAGTAACAGTTGCTGGAAGAATGTCAAAAGTTGCTTTAATTTTGCTCTGCAGGAAGTGTGGAAGTTGTATTAACTTGCATGATGTCCAACACTGGGTCCATCTGTTTACAATATACCTCATATTTAGGTATACACCAGTTTCAAGTGTAGACCATATTCATATCTCATGTTGAGATTTCATGCTACATTTACCTCTTTGCTATGTCACATTTTACTTGCTACAGTTATGCATCAGCTGGCCCATGATAGCCACCAGCTGTTATCTTAAAAGCCCATCCAGTAACATGTTGTTTCAACAGAAAGCCAATACGGGACTCTCAAAAGCCAGTGAACCACAGAGCTAGCCCAAGAATGATAGTTTTACAGGTGATCCTACACACAGATCCATAGGAAACTTAATCCAGGCTTTAGGTTCATCCTCTGGCATCTCACTGCCAAGTCAATATTGTGCTAGATAGACTCATCATTTGGATCAGTTTATGGAAGTTTCCTATGTTCTCATCAGCCCTACTCCATTCTGGGCTTTGCCTAGGATCACAATACCTAGCTTCGTTCCCCAGCCTTCTTTGGCTTTGGCCACTCTGAGGGTCTTTTCAAAACAAATCCAAAATTAAAAACCTTTCTAACACAACACTTGTTTCATTTGATTCTGGAATTTCATACCCTCCCAGATTTCACAGATACAAACTGGGACACATGCGACATCAGGGTGTGCTTAAGGTGGCAAAAGTTATTAATGAGAAAGAATACACAAGGTAGGAGAGGCTGCAGCTGTTTGCTTTTGCCTGAGTCTGCTAGAAAGGGCAAGATCCCAACCCGTTCCCTTGTCTTCCCTCTGCTGAGTTGAGTGCAAACTAGGCCATTTCCACACTAGACTATTATAGTGTGATTATTCCACTTTCAACATCCTATGGAATCCTCGCGTTTGCAGTTTAGGGAGGGGCCTCAAAGGTCCCTCTCTAAACTGCAAACACCAGAATTCCATAGGATGTTGAAAGTGGAATAATCGCAGTATAACGGGCTAGTGCAGAAATGGCCCTAGTCTTGTATTTTGAACTCAGTTTGCAGCAATGGAAGTAAGTCAAGGACAAAGAAGGAAACTGGGAGGAGAAGAAGGAAACTGGGACATTTTAAAAACAGCTCTAAAGTGGAAGTGATAGTGAATTAATTGGGAGCCTCCCGAATCATAGAATTTGTGGGTATGGAACCAGATCTTCCAACTTTAAATGTGCAAGAGGAGTTTGAACTTCCAAACATGTTGGGGTGTGAGGTGCTATGTGATAATAATGAGTGGATGTCACTTTTGAAGGAGTGTATTTTTTTCTCAGTGGGCCAGCAGATATAGATTTTGAAGTTTGCGTCTCAAATAATTGCTAGTGTTGCCAACTGCAGAATGACACTTAATGAGCTCATGAGCTGGAAATAATGGCTCTGCAGCCTGCATGAAACATAAAAATTTATATCCCCAATCATCATTAGCTAGTACCCACCAGCCTAAACTGTGTATTCTTCAGGTCAAGGAGCAAAAATCTCCGCTAAGTTTTATTTTCACACATTGAAGATTCAGAGGTCGTCGGAGTCATTACTTCGAGGTGTGTGCCTATCGCAGACAAAAGACAGAATGGGGTCAACTGGCAGAATACCAGGGGATTTGTTGCAGTAGACTTTTCCCACCTGAATTAGGTAGGACATGAGGAAAGCTTGGGGGTAACCTGGAACAGGCAAGTGTGTGACTTGTGAACTTAGTCCTATTCTTAGTCCAGTTCTTAGTCCTTAGAGGACCATTTTCTTTCCTTCAAGGCACATCTTTTGCACTTTAGTTGGCGGATCCTGGGATTCTAATAACAAGAGACCCAAGCAATCCACCCACTCCACTGATGCCAACAACAGCTTTCAGGATATTTAAGCTATGGACCGATGATGACAGTCTCATGCTACTTCACAGATCATCACATTTATTGATCCAAGAACAAAAGTTGCAAGAGAACAAGACCTCTCCTCTTGCCACCACTTACAAACTTTCAGTCAATCCATTTAAATCTTTGATTGATCAAGAATGGAGGAAGCTGAGGTTATGGTAATGGAACAAGTGATTGTGCAGAGAGCAATCCAGTTTCCTAATTGTCACATGAGATTTTGGAAGCAGGAGAACTTCCCCCTTCCTCCACCTCCTTCTGGGATTGTTCAGGCCCTTACAGATTGCCTGGGAGCCCAATATAACCTCCTGGGGTGCTACCAGCCCCACACCAGCACATTCAAGAGATCTGTCTTTTCCTCAGGTCAGATCTTGGCTCCTTGCCTTTGGTTCCTTTGCCTCCCTGTATCTCACTGTCTTTTCTAGGGATGGGCCAACCGAATCCTCAGATCCTTGAATCTTTGGCAAGGATTCGAGATTCACAGATGTGAATCCCAGCCCCAAAATAAGCAAATTGAATCCTTCAAATCCACACCTCCTCCCGCCCGCCCTTGGCATGATCCAGCCGGGGGCAGGTGGAAGGAGGTTGCAGAGAGCACAGTCGCATGCTCTCCACTCTTTTCCTGCCCGCTGTAGCACGATCCGATCTGGGGAGGGTGGGAGGTGCTTGCAGGGAGCACAATCTCACACTCCCCACTCTTTTCCTGCTCACCACTGGTGTGATCCGGCCCGAGATCCTGAAAGTTTTCCTGACAATGAAAACTATTATTTAATTTGGTTTTCATTAAACAAAGATGTCAAATTCTGCCTCAAAAACACTTTTTAGTAGAGGTGCTTTCTTTCCCCTGCTTTTTAAACCCTTTTTAGAAAAAGGATTCAAAAGATTCAAGATTCGTGAGATTCGTGGATTCCCAGAACCGTCGAGGGATTCAGATCCGGATTCAGAAAATTGTGGATTCGTCCCATCTCTAGTCTTTTCCATGTCATGTTCCTGAAGTCCAGTGTGAAGTCTTACTTCACCATAGCTGTTTCAGGATTTCTGACCATCTGGCGAGTCTCGAGACATAGGAGAGGCTCTGCTTTTCAGGAATGGCACTGATGACTAAGGAGACTGAGTTAGTGTGTCCCCCTCCTCATGCACGAACATTTTTGTGAATGCCCAAATAGGGCTTTTATTGGTCAAGATCTCTCAGCCCCAATTGCTATCAAGATAGAATTCTGACTTGAGTCTCTCCTCCCCATAGTCAAGTTTCCTGGAAGAAAGGGGCAGGCCACTCACATTGTGCAAGCTGGATGGATACTGTTGCTAGGAAATAAGGGGCAGTTGGTGGTGGACAGCAGATAGAACGATGGTGATGGGAAAATGAAGGAAGGGGAACTGTTAACATGACTCTACCCAGCAAGGCCAATAACTGGGGACTGCAGATATTATAGTGCAAACCATCAATTGTCTAATCTCTTGCTCAGTTAATCCATTAAATGGTCAAATGCATCGTCCAGAAGGACATAAGTAATATTTAAATGATCTTAGGAAACAGATCAAAATACCTCATTATAAGTATTTCCTTTTAGAACACTATCTGATTAATTGGGACACCTTTTTTAGTTGATTAAAAGTGTTCCAAAAGCCGATTAATTTGATTAAAAATTGCAACCCTACTGAGAATCAGTGATTTGGTGCCAGCTGCAGGCTCACCCACAATCATAATTTCTTCCCCTTCTTCTTTATGTGATAGCCCATTATTCTTCTGCAATAAAATACGGTGAGCCTCAGCGTTGTTCAGTTCTTCCTCTTACATAACCAGACATGCTCTAAGCTTCATTAGACGACAAAGACAAATAGGCCATTCCATTATGCATGCTCTCATATATATAATGAGCAAATACCAATCAAAGCGGGGGGTAGTCAGTTTCCCCCGAGAAGCACCCACACCTTCCGGATGGGCTTGAGAATGCTGCTGAGTGAAAGAAAATAAGTTCTGAGGATTCTGCATATTATTGCTTTAGTAGATAAATAGGATAGGTGATTGGGAGCCATTTCCTTTTTCTTTTAAAGCTTTGGTTAATAATTTTGAAATAGCCTTTTTGTCCAGTGTCCCTCAATTTAGCTGTGAGAGCACAGAAGAAGAGAAAATGCATATATAAGATAGAAGTGTTTTGCGCTATAGCAGGAACCAGCAACGGAAAGCGAAGCCATCTTGATGTTCCAACGCAACAACTAAAGTGAAGTCGGGAAGTGAATTCTTAGCTTAACTACTCAGGCTTATTTAAGTGGTCTTGTGAGTCACATCCCATCATTATCTCCAATTTATTTTTTGAACCTTTCTCTTTTTTAAATGAAGCTATTCACTTTTAACGTCTTGTTAAAGTCTCTCTGTGTTGCTGCAGCTGATACCACTGTCAGCCAGAGCTCTGCGTTCAGTTTACAGAAGGATAAGTCATATCCTTGAACATCTGATTTCATAAGTTAAGCAAAGTTGGGCAGGTTGCAAGACCATAGGGAAATGCTAAGAATCTTCAGGTAGGGCTAAGGAAAGAACCCTGTATGAGATCAGTAATGGGCTGGATCAGGTGGATTAATTGGATCAAGTGGACAATAACAGGCTACAAGGATCAAGTGTCTGATTCAGTATGGAACCTACAACCCCTATTCACTGACTTCATTACATTTTAGCCCAGCAATGGTTTCATTCATAACTTTATGGAGAAGTATGTAAGGGCCCCACAACAAAAGTTGGGGGCACCAGACAGTGTTGCCAGATCTCAGGGCCTGGCCTTGAGCCTCCAGTTTTTGTGGATCATCTCCAGATGGAAGATGAGGGTACACATTTTCCAGGTTTTTTTGGGGGGGACAGCTCCAGGCAACAGGGAAAGGTTGTGTGCAGATCGCCAACTTAGCTAGTACAACAGCAGTTTGCCACAATTTGCAAGGATTAGTTCATTTGTTGCTGAAACTTGCGAAGACTCTCCAGGGAGTCTGTGTATTTATTACCTTCCTACTTCCCTCTAAGCGACTGTGGTGCCAGGACTCACATTCTATTCTGCTCTGAATCCACCTTCTGGCTAGAAGAAAAGAGGCTAAGTTAAATGCTCCTTATCCCATCTCCTAAGTAGGAGACAAAAAATAATAATCTCCTCAATTTCATCTGGATCTGGAAATAGCCCCTTTAGTTAAGATTTCTGACTTAATTTTCAAACAGTAATATACATTGTATGTGTGTGCCTGTGTGCGTGCGTTTGAATGAGAGGCTAAGAACAATTGCAGCTTCTACTTAATGTTAAGGTACTTCAACATTAGTACTTAATGCACTAGGATTAATAGCATCACCAGGAGCTGTTCCTAAGTCAGCCCAGAAACCTCAGGGTCTGGGACATGAGACATCTTCTTGCACCCCTGCAATCTGAACACCAGTCACAACACACAACACCTGTGGTTAATCAGTTGCCAAAAGATGCACTTGGGAGATTTGGCTTGTCCTTGTACTAAGATATTGTATAAGGAGCTTCTGGATGCCTCCTTTTGCAACACCCACACAAGGACATATGCTAACGTAACCAGCACAAGACACCAACAAGACTCTTTCCATAATTCTCTCCTGAAACATTATTTGGACCCTAAAAATATGTAGGAAGGAGCAGGGCATGGTGGTGTGAGCCTGTAATCAAGTTACTCAGGAGGTTGAGGCTGGCTGATTGCTTGAGCTCAGGAGTTCTGGGCTGCAGTAAGCTATGCCAATCAAGTGTCCACACTAAAAGCCCTTCCGTGCTACACAATTATTGCACTATAATTCCATCTTAACTACCATAGCTACCTCCTATGGAATCCTGAGGTTTGTAGTCTTGAGAGGTGCTGGAGCTCTCTGGCCAAGAATTTTAAATAGCTCTCCTTAAACAGCAAATCTCATGATTCCATAGAATAGAACCATGGCAATTAAAGTGGAATCATAGTGCAGTAGTTATGTAGTGCAGAAAGGCCCTAAGTTTGGCATAAACTGGAATTCTTTATTTAGTCCTACCCAGAGTAGACCAATTGAATCAATGGTTGAATGAGGAGTCTTGTAATCTTCCCCAGTAAGGAGAAGACTTGCTGTATTTTTCATTCTTATTGGCAAGAACAAGATGTCTGAAGACACACATCCCTGAGCCTGCAAATTGGGAGGATAGCTTGTAATTTTTTGGAGTAGACTTACCTATAGAAACATACAACATAGGCTAGAATTTTGTTGGTTAGTCCCAACCAGAAGAGAGCTATTGAATCAACTGTTGAACAGTGAGTCAACACATACGTAAATCTGACTGATTCAATGTCTCTACTCTAGTTGGGACTCACAGTAAGATTTGAGCCATAGGCCTCACTTTTTGCCATTCTTTGGTTCTAAACAAAATTAAAGCACCTGTTCTTGCAACAGCCTGGTATTTATTTCCACAATCAAAAACAGCTGCATGGCAAAGCTACAAGCGGGAAGCAGATGATCGATCACTTTTCTCTACAGCAGCTTTGACAACAAGGTTAGAAGCAGCTGGTGGGGCTTTTTTTCTTTTTTCCTGAATGGCAAGCGTGATGAGAGGAAGACATCAGGCCAGCCTGCTTTTCAATTTGACCGCTTCCACTTGGCACACCGACGCCGGAGAAGAGGAGCGTATTGTTTGGCCATCAAGGCTGTTCATTCAGGTGGCAAACATGACCTCAAACATTCTCTTACTCATTGCTTGGAATTATTTACAAGTTCATCTGCAGCGGGGCTTAAATTGCACTGCACTTCCTCAGGGTTCATATCTGGGGTAAATAATAATTCTAATATTGTTATCAAAATCCAGTCATTGCTTCTTCCGGGGAGGTGTCAGAAGCCAGGAACACCTACAGAAAGGAAAGCAGCTGGGTGGAAGGGATTTAATAGGGTGAGTAGTGGCAGATGAGCAAAAGAGTCTATGCCTCTGTTCCTTCTGCAATTCCTTCTTCTTCACTCTAAATGCACCCATCAATATATTGCAAGGCTTCCCCATATTGTACTGTTACCACTCTATTCTGCTTTGGTCAGACCCCACCTGGAATACTGTGTCCACTTCTGGGTGCCCCAGTTCAGGAAGAAGATTGACAAGCTGAAACACGTCCAGGAGGGGGGGCAACCATGGTAGGGCCCCACCATGCCCTTTGAGGAGCAGCTTGGAGAGCTGGGTCTGTTTAGCCCGGAGAAGAGAAGGTTAAGAGCCAACATGGTAGCTATGTTTAAATATTTGAAAAAAAAGTCATATGGAGGATAAAGCAAGCCTGTTTTCTTCTGCTCCAAAGACTAGGACATGGAGCAGTGGCTTCAAACTTCAGGAAAAAAGAGATTCCACCTAAACATTAAGAAGAACTTCCTGACTGTAAGAGCAATTCAACAGTGGAATATACTGCCTCAGAGTGTAGTAGAGTTTCCTTCTCTGAAGTTTTTTAAACAGAGGTTGGATGACCGTCTGTTGGGAATGCTTTGATGGTATACTGCTGCATGACAGAATGTGGTTGGACTCCATGGCCCCTGTGGTCTCTTCCAGCTCTATGATTCTATGGTTAAGTATCAGTCTTTGAGAATCAGAAGTAGTTTTCCTGGCATTTTTTTAAAAAAATTATTTTTCAGTCATTCATGCAACCCCCAGAAGGTCCAGGGTCATGATAGTGCCTCCCTGACCTGCCAGAGTTCTCACCTCTGATTTAAATGTACCCATTGGCTCTGTGCTACAAAGACTCAGGCCATTTCTGCATTACACTGTTATAGTGCTATTATTCCACTTTGAACATCCTGTGGAATTCTGGGGTTTGTAGTTTACTGAGGCCCAAAGAGCTCCCTGCCTGAGAATTCTAAATGCCCTTCCCTAAACTGCAAACCTCAGGATTCCACAGGATGTTGAAAGTAGAATAATAGCACTATAACTGTGTTGTCTGGAAATAGCCTCAGTTGCCACACTTTGAAGACAGCTGATAGAAGGTGGAATGCACAGAGCTGTCCTTACAGTGCAAGGTGCCAGACCTCATGGATGATAGCAGAGGCTGTATCTGTTTTGTTTATTTGTTGAAATGGCAAAGAATTTTGGCATTAAAAAATCAAGCAACCTACACTTTGCATTTCAGCTTACTTTTTCTCATCAAGAAACACCAGGTTGCCACTTATTCCTCAAAACTGCTGTCAACTGGTTGTCTAGAGTCCTTTTGACTGTTTGAGGTCTTTAAGCACATCCATAGATAAGTAATCATACTCTTTTAGAAGGACCATGTGGTAGTGGCAGGAGCACATTCTCCAACATTTCACAGATGGAAACTGGGACACGTGTGGCCGAGCAACATTAGAGTGTGATCAAGATGGTAGAAGTTGTTAATGAGAAAGAACACACAAGCCAGGAGAGGCTGCAGCAGTTTGCTCGTGCACAAGCCTTCCAGGATGAGGGACATTCTGCTCCGTCTTCTCTTTCTCCTCCTCCAAGTCATCTGAGTGCAAACCACGTTTGCGCTTTGAATGGAATTTGTACCAACTGAAGTTCTCTCAGAGACATTTTAAAAGCAGCTGAATAAGTGGGACAAAAGAGGATTAACCAGGACTGTCCTTGTCAAATCAGGACAGCTGGAAGGTGTGCAAGAGCATAGGGCAGCCATGTGTGTTACTGTATAGACAACAGGCCCATATGGCTACCAAAGGCATCTATTTGAAGGCATCCTTCATTGTAGGGCTGTGCAACTTTCAGCCCATAGGACATCTCATCAGGCCTGTTCTGTTGCTTTCACAATTCCCCTCCTCCTGCTGATCAGCATGTCTATTTTCCCCCTCCTAAAGCTGGTGTGGGACTAATAGTATAGGGAGAGGGAAGCAGCTAAAGTTAAAGTTTTCCCCAGCATCTAGCCGCTCAGCATTGCTGTGAATAGTGGCACAGAAGCAGCAATGATGATAGAAGTAGCTAAGAAGGGATCTGCCATGCCACTGTCCCAGAATCCAGACACCACTCTTCCCAACAGCCATACCCGAGAGACATAAGAGGAACAATACTTAGAGCAGCCAGCGTAGGTGGAAAAGGGAGAGCCCAGGCATCCTGGAACATTTATATAATAAGGACTCATTAATTAGGCCAACTGGGTAAGACTCCGAGCCTGTATAAAGAGAGGCCCAAATGGGAAGAGGCTGTTGTGGACAATTGATCGTATTGGTGGAAGCAGCCTAACTTAACTTAAATTCCTTGCTTACGCTCCTAGAACCCTTGACCTTTGCCTTGTCTACAGATTTTGCTATTTGTCTCTCTCTCTGTCTCTGGATGGACTGCAAACCTGGACAGCAAAACAACTAAGACAAACTTTGCTCGCTGGCTCTTGATAATAAGGTTAATTAGGCAGCTGTAAGCATTGGCTGGCTGCTGGCACAGGACAGGGTCCCTCACTCTTTGTCCCTCCTCTACCTTGACAGCAAACCTGAAGGAGCAAGATTGCTGGGACAAGATTTAAAGCCTCCCTGTCCTATTAATTCTGAGCCTTCCCATCCACTCTTATATGTCTGTGTTCAGGGATTCTGGAGGTCATAGTCCAGAAAAAGCAGCTTTCTCAAACTTAGCCATTTCAGATTGCTTCTTCCCCTTATCTTTAGGGGACTCAGCAATGTCTTATTCTCCTAAATTGACTCTAAGGTGTGGTAGAAGACTTTACCGCTTTGCTATTAGTATTAGTTTCATCCAGCTTCCTCCTGAGAAATAAAGTGCCATCTTGTTCTTCACCCCAGGCAAGAAAATGTTTTGGGCTGGCCCTGAAAGCAGAGCCATACTCTCCAACCATCTTGATTGGGCAGGAACAGTCTCAGATAATCCTCTGTCATCCGACTTTTTTCAGCTGCTTTCAAAATGTCCCAGTTTCTCTCTCCTCCTCCCAATTTTCCCCCTTTGACCTCAGCTTACTCCAGTTGCACCAACTTGAATTCAAAGTGCAAAAGTAGTTTGCACTGAATTAACTCTTTGCGGAGAGAAGAGATGAAAGAAAAGAGGAAAAAGAGGGTAGGATCATCCCCTTCCCTCAGGCTCAGGTAAAAGCAAGCTGCTGCAAATTAGCTTGTGTATTCTTCCTCATTATAATAACTTTTCCCATTTTGGCTGCCTTCTGATGTTCCTAGGCCACATGTCTCCTGGTTTTATCTGTGAAATGTTGGAGGGTATGCAAACATTTCACCTGCACCCACTGAGAAGCCTATCAGCCATGAATCCACTTTTAAAGACATCTGTGTAGCTGAAGTTAAATGCAGGTGGTCCACCAAGCTGTAGCATACCAAGGTAATGAGCCCACCAAGGATCAGATGAACTTACTATTTTGGCTGGCTTTCTAGAACTACTAAAGCAATGGGAATGGTGATCAAGCACCTAACAAGCCACGATGCATTATTGGTGATCTGCAATTGGGGAAGTCTCCCTTGGAGACTGTATGACTCTCTTTTTTTGTAAATATCTTCTTTCGTTTTGTGGTGGGTGGATGGAGCTCTTGCTGACATTCCTGCCTTCTCTCCAATGAGCTTAAGGCAGCATGCATGGTTGTCTTCCTCCTTTAGTCTCACAACAACCTTGCAAGATAGGGCAGGCCAAGAGAGAATGACTGGTTCACGATCATCCAGGGAATTTGTTTCTGCATCTCTAAAATACCAATCCAACATTCGATAGGCATGATTCCACACTTCAGCTAGCAAAAGCAAAAAGCTAGCTGATTAACTTGGTATTGTCTTTGGAAAGCCTCTTAACATGTACCCATAGATGCTTCTTAAGACCCAAATAGGCTTATTAAACATTGTGTGTGTATAAACATCACCGTAAAGTCTTTACACAGAACTCAAGACTACTGGAATTGTAGACAGCTATACAGAACAAGAATATTATTCATGAAACAGTATTAAAAGTCTGCCATGATTCTAACATTCACAACTTTAAAAGGCTGAGAAGTAATGAAGTGTTCAGCTAAAATGTTTTCGGCGTAAATAAAGAACAAGGCAAAATAAGATTTATTTTCAAACTTATAGAGAGAGATGACATGGAGAAGAATTTTACTCCTTTTACCAAACAGAAATGTGAATTCCTGTTAAACGGTGCCACCTGGTGACATAAATTGTACACACTGTTAATTTATTGCCAAGATACATATATACACAAACACAAGACAATCCTGAAAATGAAATGACCGTCCGTGAAGTCATACTGTCAATTTTTTAATAAGCAAAAGTTTTTGTTTCTTGAGAAAACAATTCTGAGAAAGTTAGAATTCTGAGATTTCCTTACAAAAAGGTTAGTCACCATTATGGTTATAATTTGTCAAAATAACCCTGCAATTTTCCATTTCCAAGTGTAACTAAATAGTTACTTCTGGTTACCGTTTATTTTAAAAAAATCCTAAATTCTACACAATAATGCAGCATCAACCACAGTTGTGTAGAGTATGCCATTTCAACAAAAAAGCAACAAATGAAGAACAAGGGAGGTGGAAAGAGAAAGAGAGAGAGAAAAAACATGCACCTTTCATGGCCATGCTCTCACCCTGATATTCTTCCCCTTTGCCCTGAGAACCAGAGAAAAGGGAACAGGCTCTGAGATCAACTCTAGCCCCGACTGAACTTTTCAGTGTGTCTACACTACTCATTTAAAGCAGTTTCATGTTACTTTCACTGTCGCAGTTCCATTCTAAGGAGTCCTGGGGATTGCAGTCGGGAAGCCCCTTAGAATTCTGCTAGGGAGCTTTTCTGCTATACTTTGGAAAATCTTCTAAAGCACTGCTAATCAAAGTTGTGCTCCATCGACCAGTGCTGGTCCATGAACCATTAGATGCTGCAGCGAGCTTCCAGGAAACTGTGCAGATACAATGAAAATAAGATACAAATATGGTTCTGATCCCTGGCACATTTGATGGATAAAACCCTGCCAGCCTGCCATATCAGATATAGAACTCTCTAGCAAATGTGCCACAGCTAATATGGCAGTGTGGGCCCTTACAGATGGCAGGTAGACCACTGACTTGTGACTGTTTAAGACTACTTTTGCTGTCATGGCTCCATCCTTTGGAATTCTGGGACTTGTAGTTCAGTTTCTGCTAGAAAGCTTTATTGCTTGTTGTGGATAGGTATCCGGGGCCTCATGGACCAGTACATGGGACACAGTTTAGAATAGACCTACTCTTGTGTATTCCTGTATGGCAGGGGTTGAACTAGATTGCCCCTGTGTTTCCTTCCCACTCTAAGGGCCTTACCGCACGAAGGTGTCATTCTGCCAGAGCAACATGTTATTGTTGGTTCAGGATCAGTGCTATTACATGATGTTGTTGCTAACAAGCAGCTATCACATTGCAATCCATTCAAAATCTGCCCCTTTTCCATGCTGAAAATAATCCGTCAATGACCCCTTTTCCTGCAACAATCCCGTTAACTGTGGCAGTGCGATGTCTCAATAGCGCTTGATAACGTTTCCTTGCGTAGCTGATCCAGTAGTGGGTGTGGTGTGGGTGTTCCCAGATTGTCCCTTCCTCAGCTACTCCCATGGCAATCTCTGCCCAATGATCTCCAGACCACTTCTGGTGCTCCGGGAGTGAACACAGAAGGAGAAGCGGAAAGAGGATCACGTGGCATGGCAAGTTCGGAATCTATCCCCTCACCGTTTAATTTTTTAAATTTTTTATTTGAATTTCATTTTTTAAAAAACACTTCTAAAAGTTGTAGCACAAAAACGCTTTGAAGTGAAGGAAAAATGTCATGATGTTACAACATTCCTGCACTAGTACAGTGTTAAAAAAATACAATCATGAGGTGTGGAACGGGCAAAAGGACTCATCAACGATGCTGTCATGGGAAGGGAAAAACTGTGTGAATAGCACTACTCATCCACAGAAGTCGAAAGGTATGGTAGAGAGCATTCAGAACCCGACACCATCATGGAAATGGCAATGCTGGGATTCAAACAGAACAACACAGTATTAAGGTATAGTCTAGTAAGGCCCTTAGATTCTAATGATTTCCCTGAACTATGGTGTAAGAGCTCTCAAACACAGACTTCTAAGTAGCCCACCAAAGGTGGTATCCAACTGCTAGAACTCTGTAGTGCACCTATAATTTTTAATGGTCCACAATGATACATTTGCCATGACCCTCCACCATTTCACAGATAGTCACATGTGGGCAAACGACATCAGAGTGCAGTCAAAATAGCAGAAATTGTGAATGAGAAAGAACACACAAGCTAAGGCCCTTTTCACATGTTGGGTGGGGGGAACGGGCGAAAACGCCCAAAAACGGAGCTTACCTCCAGCCGGGCAAGTCCGTCGCCACATGGAGCAGCGCGAGCTCGCTGCTCCACACTCCTCCGGCGTCGCAGATGGCAGCTTCTGGTTGGCGGAGGCTCTCCACCAACCGGAGAAGCCCGCCAGCCGGAAGCCCGCCCCCGGCAGATCTGCAGGCATGCCCTTGCGCGCGCCTGCAGATCCACTTTAGAGCCGGGTGACGGAGCGGCACGGGGCTGCGCGCTCCGTGCTTTTTAAAAACCTCTAAAAAGAGGTTTTTAAAAAACACACAGCCTGGCTAGTTCCAGCCGCTTCTGAGTGGATTCTGGTGTGAAACTACGAAAAGTAGTCCATGCCAGTCCACTCTACGGTGTAGATGACCTCCGTGAGAGGTCGCTCTACACCGTTCCCCCCCCCACACACACACACGTGAAAAGGGCCTAGGAAAGGCTGCAGCAGTTTTTTTCTGCCTGAGCCCAACAGAAATGGAAGAGTCTTCCTATTCCACTCCTCTCCTCCTTTCTGAATTAAATATGTGCAGAGTACTTTTGCAATCCGAACTCAGTTTGCAGCAGTTGAAGGAAGCTGAGGACAAAAGGGGAATACAGGAAGAGGAGAGAGAATTAGAACTTTTTAAAAGGAGCTTATCAAGTGGAACAGCAGAGAATTAACTGGGACTGTCCCTGCCAAATCAGGGCAGTTGGAGGGGGGTATTGCTACGATTGCTGAAAAAAGATCCACCGTTGACACAATTTTGTTGTTGCTATGTGGCTTCAGGTTGACTCTGACTTATGACAGACCCCATCCTAGGGTTTTCTTGACAAGATCTATTCACAGGAGGTTTGCCATTGGCTTCCTCTTACACTGAAAGAGTGTGATTTGCTCAAGGTCATCCAGTGGGTTTCCATGGCCAAAGTTCTAGTCTAACAATGAAATGATTCCACCAACCTGGCTCTCAGCAGCACAAAAAGACAAGTGTTTGAGCCTTTCAACCTTCTTTTTCCTTATGGGCTTCCTATCCCTTCACAAATGCAAGACAACATTCTGCCCTGCAGAGCAGCATGGCTCTAGGTGCAAGAGGCCACCCAAGCATCCTCTGGTATACAGAGAGAGAGCCACTATTTTTGTTAACAGGCTTTAGTAGCATGTGTAGTGGTAGCTGGGATCTCAGTAGTCCCCACTGAATTTCAGCAGCAATAGTACTCTCCCTAGTGAGTTCAAGAGGGCCAGTAAAGCCCCCAGACCGTTAAAGTTGCCCACCCTTCTTTGGCATACTTGTGTAAGTAAAACTGTCCCTTGCTCAGCAATCATCTGTGCTCCTCTAGAGTCTTTCCTGACACTCAACCAAATGAATCAATAATCCTATAAGTGCTTCAAGCTAATGTGCACTGTCAGAAAACAGATTTGATCCTGTGGTGTCTGAGTGTCTGTGTGAATATTTCCCTCCTTAAAAGAGCATCTTTGCTGATGGGATTCCATTTGACAGGTAGGAAAATCTCGTATTTGGAGGCCCCAAAGCATGTCCCCCCCACCTTAACTAAAATGACTGATGTTTGCTAGGTCATTGGGCTAGATATAATGTAATGAGGAGAGCAGTTTAGTTGCTCCATACAATAAAAATCTGTTGGGGGAAGACAGAAGAAATTTAACTTGAGTGTAGGTTCTTAATGGTACACTGGGTGGTTTCCTTTTGTGGCAAACCCTGTGAGCTTCAGAGCATTTCAGTGGGTTGCATGCATGAGTAGGTAGCCATGTTTCCCACTTTCTGGTGAACTCCAGTTACAGTGATAAGCAGGAGATCTCTACTGCATACCCTCCAACTGTCCTGAGTTGGCAGAGAGACAGACCCAATTAATCTTCTGTCATCCCACTTTTAAAACTGCTTTTAGAATGCCCCAGTTTCTCTCTCCTCCTCCCACTTTCCCCTTTTGTCTTCAGCTTACTTCAGTTGTTGCAAACTGAGCTCAAAGTGCAAAAGTAGTTTGCACTCAGTTAACTCAGCAGGATGCAAAGGGGGAAAAAGAATCTTGCACATACCAGCAAGCTCAGGTAAAAGCAAACTGTGGCAGCCTCTCTTAGCCTGCCTGTTCTTCCTCACTAAAAACTTTTGCCACCTTGTCCACACTCTGATGTTCCCTGGTGTTACTGCCCTGGCTAGTCCAAGCTTTGGGGATATTAAAGATATCCTTTTGATATCGCGATTCGGCTTCACTTCTCTATTCCTCTCCACGTGCTTGCGAGGCTGGCGGACAAGCAGGTAAACAAGCTCGGCCGTTAATAGCCGTAATATTCAAACTACAATACAGGCAGGCCAGAAATAGCTGACTCACTGCTTTAGGAGATCTCCAGGCAAGTACTCTAATTAGGTATTGCCGCAACTTACAAAAGAGCCTCTGCCCCGCGCTGGCAGCTTGATGGGTAACCTGTACAATACCCAAGTACTCTGCGTTTGCATACTGGCTACTCTATTGAGAACTGCTACGATAACTCAATCATTCAGATTCTGACCTTTCGGAGGTTTTGTCTCCAACTCCAAATCTATTGTGTTCCCCCAAGTACGGCATAGCCTGCAGTCACAATTCTCTTTATAAAAATCCTTGATTCCGAGACCTTCCTCGGAACGCTCCGGAGTTTCATCCCGCCTTGCTGCCGCTTTGCTTGGCGAGCCTCCCCTCAGCTCCACGTGCTGAGCTACATCGCACCCCAGCCTCGCTCTCTATTTTTCTGGGCTTCAGGACAGGTGAAGTATCACCCAAACCAGCAATCTCTCTAAAAATCCCTCTATACCACTCCAACCTTTATTTTCTTTAGTCATCTTGTATGAGTGTGTCACATACACTGTTTTGCCTGTATTTAATAAACATCATTTATTGCTTCAACTTCTGTGTGCTCTTTGACTCGACCCGACCCCGTAGACATAGGGTTCAAGATCTTGCTACGTTACCCTGCCTCTCGTAACGCTAAGCAGTGCTCTGAGCTAATTTTCCCCACCTTTAGTTGAGCACAATTTGGTGTCCCTCCCGGGACCCCCAGTACACAGGGTAACACTGGCCCAGAATTGTATCCAGGGTGGGGCAATCAGGGCACGTTCCCTGGGCACCAATGCCAGCAATGCACAAAAAGCCGAATCCCCCCACCCTTCCACCTGAGTCTGGCTTGCTGCCACCCCCGCTGGGGTCTTCTTCCGCCCGGGGCAGCAGCGGCAGGAGAAGCAGCAGCACCTGGAGGCGCAACTTCCACACTTGTCCTAGGCACTGTTGAACCTAAATGCACCACTGTCCTGGCCACACATGTCCAGGTTTTCATCTGTGAGACGTTGCAGGGTATGTCACTGTACACCTGTAGGGATGTGTTCATATGTTTGCTCATGCCCTACTCTCAAGTAGGCAGGGTAGATGACTGACCTTTTAACTTTGATGAAAGAAACTCAAGCTCAGATTCTTGCTCCGTCCTAGAGTACCCAGCAGCCCATTTTCCTTCAACTTAATAGGGGTATTATGCAGCTAAAATGGAAAATGTTTGTGCGTGACACCTTGGTAGCACTACCAGAGGAAAGAATTCTGTTCCCTGTTTCC
The DNA here is from genome assembly GCA_030412105.1 of Cyclura pinguis. Classification (NCBI taxonomy): domain Eukaryota; kingdom Metazoa; phylum Chordata; class Lepidosauria; order Squamata; family Iguanidae; genus Cyclura; species Cyclura pinguis. Next base: position 278,072,666 of record CM059601.1, on the reverse strand, counting down.
TACCATCTAGGCCAGGGGAGATAATTTATAGTCCTCTAGGTCTTGTTGGAATTCACAGCCACTATTGAGGAATTCTGGAAGATGCAGTCTTATCTGAAGGGTTCCATGATATCCACCCTGATCTGGCAGACACTTGTTTTATCCTCTTTTCTGTCAGCATCTGAGACTGGCAACTGGTTCTGCTTCTCTATAAAATTCTTCTGCCACTGCTATTTCATTTTGCTTTGCATTACTGTTTTCATACTTACATTTTCTTATATCATTGTTACAAAATTGCTCTGCTTTTCCTTTAGTATCAATTGGGCTATATTTTATTTTGCCTTGTTTGCGAGCAACTCTGTATGTGGAGTAAATAAAAAGCAATACACAAATAAAGTGATTGATTTATTAATGACTAGGAAAAGAACAGAATCCAAATGTAACTAATGCATTAATCATGGATGGGCTTCCAAAGAGAATTCCCACCCATTTCCTCATGTGTCAATAGGAATGGAAATATTGTGCTTAAAATAAAGTAACAAGACACAAGCCCAGTGCAGAATCATATCTAAAAATACTTTGTAGACATGTCTTCCTTTTCTTTCAAGAAATCCTAAAAGCACTATCTTTTGGTCTGTCTTGGCAATTACAAGGCAATTACAATGCTGTTAATTGGAGCTTCTTTCATATTTTTAACATATATTCTCATCAGCTTTGCAATTAAAGAGCCCACCTTTGGGGCTGTCAAGTGATTAAAGAAATCTTGGCTGATTAATCATTTGCCTTTTTAACCTATCGGTTTCATTGTTTAGCCTATTACAAAACACACAATATGTCTGTTTGAGTTCTCACAGGATCAAAATTTGCAATTTCATCATCAAATGCTGCCATTCTGTAGCAGAAAGTACGGCCACCTTGAATACTTTTTTCACTCCTTTTTACAGTAAAATTCCAGAGCCAAACATTTTCCAAAAAGAATGAATGGACCTTCAATACCCCGTCCCCACCTAAAAACTGACCTCCTGGGGAGGATTCTACAAGACATTCATTCATTCATTCATCCATCCATCCATTTGTTCATGCAATTTATATCTTGCCTTTCTGCCACAAAATGGCATTCAAAGCAAGCAGATAAAATGGCGGCAGCATTCGGTTATGGCAGGAAAACAGGGCCAGCGCAAGTCTTTTTACCACCTGAAGCAAAGAACAAGATGGAGGCCCTCTCAGTCAGGAGGCTGTGAAGGAAAAACTTACAGGTTGTCATTACTGTCCCTCTTCAAAGGGCTCTTCCACCTCAGACAGTTGCCGAACAATGGGGTGGCCCTGCATAAGAACTGCATCCACATAGAACAGTCCTACACTGGACCAGTAATACCAGTTGAAAGGTAATGCGAAGTTCCTGACCTGTATCGTACCTGTTTATTCATAGCACTTAGTAACATATAACCTTGGTACTGTGCTTTCAAGCGCTCAGAACACAACAAGTACATTATCTAGTCATCTTCCTTGAAGAAGTCTGGACATGGTCTTGGCATGAGAGACTTCTCAACCCACAGCTGAGTCTCTTAAACTTTATACTGCCTCAGTAACAGGAGTTACAAAAAAGCAGTGGATATATTGTCAAGGTTGTTGCCGGGCAGGCAAAGTTTTCCTATGAGTGGACAGCAGAGAGAAGAGGCGGTGTGGCCAGACAGCCGGGTGCAACACCAGCAGGATTGTTTTGGCTATGTCTTGTGTGTTAGAGAAGGCCACACGCCAGAGCACTGACTGGGTCACCCCACTTGTTCCAGGGTGACAAGGTAGCAGAAAAAGGCTGGTGTTTGCCTTGACCAGCTGCCAGTTAGACACCCTAGCTGGACCTGCCATGCCATTGGCAGTATACTGATTGTAAGGGGAGATGCTGCCTGATTTTTCTCTGTTATCTTCTGTTATTTCCTATTTGTCTAATTGCTGGACTGCTGGTATGTTTTTGCTAAGCCTTATCTTAGAGTGCGGCAATAAATCAAGCCTCTAAGTCTTACTTAATGAGCCTCTGGAATTTTTTCTGCTTCACTGGGACTCTCTGCTGCAGCGAAGCCTTGCTTCACAGACTGCAGTCTGCTCATGCTCAGAGGAGCCAAATCCTGCCAACCCTGACATATATATCTTTCCTTCCATGCAGTCTTTAATCAGAAGAAAGCATAATATGAAATAATTTGAAATCTGATGCTGGGGGAGAGTTCTATAGATTCCAAGACCCACCCACCAAAACGACAAATAAATGTATCCTAGAAGCAAATGAATCCTAACTCTCTCTAGAAGCCAAAATGCTTAAACTGAGACTACCCTACTTTAGAGATATTCATATGATTGTATGCCTTATTAGAAAAGACTGTAATGGCCAGTAATATGGAAGGCAGTAAGAAAAGAAGAAGACCATATTCCAAATGGTTTGACTCAAGGAAGCCACAGCCCTGAGTTCATAGGACCTCAGAGTTTCTGAGAGGTCTCTCAGCGTCACTAGAAGTCAAGACAATTTCTCAGAAATTAACAACATCACATCCTCCTCTGCAACTCACATTCCTTGCATTCCCCTGTTTCCTCTGAGTTTAGCTACAATCCCCACAGCAGGTCCAGTTAAGACGACCTACAGACAAGATCTTACATCAGGGTTACACAGCACTAATCTTTGCATGTGGAGTTACACATTAATTGTACTACTCAACCCTTGTGTTGAATGGCAATGGTATGTAACTAAACCAAGATACCAAACGCACATGGAGATGTGCAGATACATCAATGTGTAATCATGCACAATGTGCACTTCTGTGTGAAATGGCATTGCATGTGAAACTCCACTTCCACAACGTTAAACTGAATAGAGTTGTTCCAACTGGGGTAAAAACGTCAAATTGCTTCCATAGAGGAACTTACACATGTGTAAAATACCAACAAAATTTCAGCCAATCAGATTCAGGCCACTAGCAGCCAATAATGCTGCTCTCTAGTCTGTGGAGAGACTCAGCCTTCTGATTTTGATATACTGAACTGCTGTTAAAAGTTACAGGAGCAAATCAGGAAAAGTTTTCCGATCAGTTGGCAGCTTAAATTCAAAGAGACACCTGCTTATATAAAATTAGTAAAGATACTCCATATCTCCCTCAGCAAAGATATAAGAAATAATTATCCTACTGTTGAGGGTTCTAATTACAAAGCAGCACCAGTTAATACCATTTCCTTTGCAATTGTCAAGAAGGAACAAAAGACCACATTCTGAGCAGGGGGGAAATGACCAGACAGAAGATGAATGCAAATCTAATAGCATCTCTAGATAGGATTTTTGGACTGAGCTGTGAGTGTGTTTGTCGCTGTGACTTATGAAAGCAAAAGGCCTACAACTCATTATGGGAAGAGTCTTTTCATGTTAAGTAGGGCACCTACATTTCTGCAATTACTTGTCTCTCTGGATTATCTCTGCCAGTCATATGAGCTATTAAAATGTTAATATCGCTGTTCTCTCTCCTCTTTCTCAACTGTATGGTGTTTTCTGTATTTAAAACAGCGTGTTGAAAAGAAGATCTCAATAAACACAGTAGAGTTTTACATCTCAGAGGTATATAAGCATTCACAGAACACCTTCCCCTGCCCCTTCTGCTGAAAGTAGCCATTAATAAAGATGTTAAAAAAAGCAATTGGCTTCTTCCCATGCACCGGCTATATCTAGCACATTTATATTTTATGCCCAGATCTAACGAATTCAGAAACATGTAAGAGATGTCCTGCTTAATCAGATCAGTAGTCCTCAATAGAAGCCATTCAAAAGAAGCCAGTATAATACAGTGGTTAAAGAGTCAAGACAAGAGCGGGTGAAATGTGGGTTCAACTGTAACCTTTGACCATCATGTATGTGTCTGCCTAGCCTACTTTATGTAGGTCATCCCTGTCATTAGAACAGGAACAGAGAACCTCTGGCCCATAGGACAAATAAGACCCACGAGAAGTTCCCATCTGCCCCACCATTGTGAAGACACAATGAAGTTGTACACTGTCGTTGCTGTGTGTCTTCAAGTCTTTTCCAACTTTTGGAGACCCTAAGGTGAACCTATCAGAGTAACGGCAATATGTGCCTTCAAGTTACCTGCTGACTTATGGAGACCTTCTGAATTTCATAGAGTTTTCTTAGGCAAGGAATACTCATAGGTGGTTTTGCCAGTTACTTCCTCTGAAATATAGCCTACAGAACCTCATGTTCCTTGGAAGTCTCTCATCTAGTTATTAACCTGGGCCAGCCTTGCTTACTTCCAAGATATGACAGGATTTGGTGGAAACCTTTAAAAGTGCAGAATGAAATACCAGCGTACAAATGTGATGATGATTCCCTGTTTCTTTCCAGGATAATGGAAATTCAAGGCATATCGGTTTGGTGTTTGTTTAGCTGTTTGACTATATTAGATATATAACCCATCTTTCTGCTATAAGTCATATTCAAGGTGGCTAGCAGTAATACAGTACTGCTTAAAGATATTTCTTTTATTATTAAAAACAGATCAGTTACAACCCAAAAACACAGCAGCAAAAGAAAAAGCCATCACCAATTAAAACCTTGAGCAGGGCCATATTCCACAATAATAGCTGTTTGATACTGCTTTAATTGCCATGGCTCCATCCTACAGAATCCTGGGATGTGTAGTTTGGTAGAGGAATTCTCTGCTGAGAAATATGTGCCAGCAATTTCTGTGCTGAAAGCTTTGCATTTAATTATATTAGATGTTATGTTAGTAACTTTATTGTACCAAATATCAAAATAGTACAGACGTTTTGAGATCCTTCCATCAGCTGAGCTGTATCTTTGTATACTGGGGATGTGAAAACATTTTGTTTATGGTCGATATTTGAAAATGGCCTGCTGAAAATTCTAAAGCACCTGTGAAAGATCTTGTCCTCAGCAGTGGTGCAAGACTCTGAGCACTTTTTTCATTGTGCTTTGTGTACTCTTTGTGCAAAAACGTCTCTGGCTTATTTTTGTCTTTGAGAAACTAAGCACAGCCAGAGAGCAAGCCAAAAAGGACAGGCTCATTAAAGATACAAACAACCCATACTATTATTTGTTTGTTTGCTTGCTTGTTTAATTTGTAATTTATTTTGCCTTGCATAAGACCAAAGGTGGCTCACATCCATGCAACATTCCATGCAACAAGGCAACAATTATTATACTTTTAAGTTTAAGGGCATACAGAAAAGGGAAAAAAAATGATCTAGCAAATGCATACATGCTCTTTGAGACTGCTCAGAATGTTACATTCTCTCATTTGTAGGCAGAAACAAACCAGGCAGAGGCTGTGTGATAGAATGATTTGAGCACTGGACAAGGACTCTCGAAAGTGTGTGTATATGTGCCTTCAAGCTGCATACAGATTTAAGGTGAGCCCAGGAATTTCACAGGGCTTTCTTAGGCAAGGAAATACTCAGAGGTGGTTTTTGCCAGTTCCTTCCTCTGACATATAGCCTACAGCACCTGGTATACATTGGCAGTCTCCCATCCAAGTTCTAACCAGGGCTGACCCTCCTTAGCCTACAAGATCAGATAGGATCTGGTACTTTTAAGGGTTTAAATCTCCACTTAACCATGGAAATCCACCGGGCAATCTTGGGCAAGTCACACTGTCTCAGCCTAAGGGGGAAGCAATGGGAAACCCATTCTGAACATGTCTTGCCAAGAAGATTCTGAAATGAGTTGAAAGTGCACAACAACAACAACAACAACAAAAACTAGGTAACAGTTTATTTCCCTGTATGTGCAATATCACAAACAACTTAGGCAAAAGGACCACAGCTTAGTGGCGGACCAAAGACATACCAGGCAGAATATCCCAGTTTCAATCTCCAGTATATTCCATTACGGTTAGATAAGAACCTCCTCTGATATCCTGATGCCAACCATTTTAAACAGTATTGAGCCAAATAGGCTGACATGATTTAGCATAAGGCAGCCTCTTCTACAGTAGTGTATGGACGGCCTGATGAAAACCTTCCAACTTGCAATGCTTTTATGCGTGTGAGTGCACCTCCAAGTTGCCAGTTGAGCTATGGTGACCCCATGAATTTCACAGGGTTTTCTTAAACAAGGAATACTCAGAGGTGGTTTTACCAGTTCCTTCCTCTGAAATAAAGACTATAGCATTGGTAGTCTGTCTTCTAAATACTAAGCAGAGCTGACCCTGCTTAGTTTCCAAAATCAGACAGAACCTAGTGCCTCTAGGTTACCCATAGACATACTCAAATGCTTTGGGTAAACGTGATCAATATAGATATTCAAGGATATCTCCCACTGCATGTTACCACAAGATGTCACTCTAAACCACCAGTATTCTCTAAGAAATCATCCAGGTCTGACAGGAAGGAAAGACAGGACATCACACCCCAGGCCACTGTGTTAATTAAAAAAGCACCCGTAGTACAGATAAAATACCCTGATCTTAACAACACCCCTGAAGGAGCTTGTTAGAGAAAGAGAGAGGGAGGGAGGGAGAGACTGCTGACACAGCATACCAGCTTAAAACTCAGCTGTGAGTTCAGTGCAGTCCTAGTAAGCTTCTGTCTCTTGGCCTTGATATATCACTAAAGTGAGAAACATCCATGCCATAGGATTTCAGGTTTCAGTGTATGGTTGTGAAAGCTAGACCACGGGGAAAGCTGACAGGGGAAAAACGCCGTTTCAAATGTGGTGCTGCAGGACAGTTGCCACGGACTCCCAAAAAGCCAGGTAAATGGAGCAAAACAAGGCTAGACTCTCACTTAGAAGCCAAAATGGCTAAACTAAAGCTGCCGTACTTTGGACACACCATGAGACGACATCACTCCTTGGAAAAGACAGTAATGTGTGGTAAAATGAAACCGGTATAAAAAAAACAAGCACACATTTTAGATGGATTGATTCAATAAAAGATGCCACTGTCTTAGCCTATTTCCATACTACACTGTTATAGTGCTATTATTCTACTTTGTACTTCCTATGGAATCCTGGGGTTTGTCATTTAGGGAGGAACATTTAGACTTCTCAGCCAGAGGGCTCTTTGGCCTCAGTAAACTACAAACCCCACAATTCCACAGGATGTTGAAAGTTGAATAATACCACTAATAGCTGTAGGTTAGTCAATGCTGTCCAAATCAGTCGCAGATTATCCACTAAAATGAAGGGTGGGACAAAGAACAAGGTCATCAGCCAGTTCAGAAGTTGTTGCACCAGACCAGTAATCAGATAAACAAAGATAACAAGGAGTAAGACAGAGAGTTGTCAATCACAGCCAGTCCAAGGTTAAGAGCACACCAACCGAGATAGAATGGTTGCAAGCAACAAAGACACCAGGGAGCCACTGGAAGATTTATAGGGAGCTATCTCTGGACATCAGGTGCTTAATGAGTCAGCTTTTCCTATTTAACAGGTGCTGGGACCTATAAAGCTTCTCCTTTTCTCTTTTGCATTCTTCAAAGGAAGAAGATATATTCCTGGCTGCCCTGTTTTCTTAGGGATAGGCCCCTCAACCCCCAGCTCCTCAGAATCTGAGAGGCATAAACTCTGGGCAATCTGCTGCTCAATGTCTTGTTCTTCAGATTCCAGAGGGTGAGTTATTTTTGAATATTTTCATGCGCTTGGGTGCCTTCCTGCATGGTTTTGGGCCCAAAGTTGTCCCAAAAGTATGCCTTTAAAAAAAAAAAAGTGGGGGTATACAGCTCTCACTCATTTTGTTATTTTTTTAAATGTGCCTTTTTTATACCTCATTACCAAAAGAAGTAATTGGTTGCAGCTAAGTGCATTCCAAACTAAGCCCCAGAGGAATAAATTTCAGCAGCATCCCTAATGCAGAGTGATTAAATAAGAGCCCACAACCAAACAAAGTAGACCGCTGGTCCATCTAAATCAGTATCATTTATATCAGGTAGCAGATGCTCTTCAAGGTTTCCGGCAGCAATGGAGAGATATCAGGGGTTGAACCTGGGGCCTTTGGAATGCAAAGCATGTACTTCACCAGTAAGATAAGGCCTTTCCCCAGCTTCAGAGCATCACGATTAAATTAGGATTACTTACATAATAATTTGCTTGTGGCTTTGTATATACCTCCTTCATTTTGTGAAGAGCTTTTGCTGCTATTAAATGCCACACCAGCCTTATTTATCACATCAACCTTATTTATCACAGTTTACCTATGATTTATCTCACAGGTCTTCCTGGTCCTTTTTTTTTATTATGTTGGTTTTGTGCCATCAGCAGCATTTCAAGTGAGGCAGAATTATCTAAAAATATTACTTGATGACTTCTCTTTTCCCCCAATTTCACATGACTAGCCAGAAAGGACTACATTCAGTGAAAAGCAACAATAAAGGCTGACTCAAGTTTTGTGCTGTGATCATGGCCACAAACTCATTGTTTTTTTTTTGTTGTTGTTGTTGGCTTTCAAGTTGTTTCCAACTTATGCTGGCCCTAAGGTGAGCCTATCATGGGCTTTTCTGGGGCTGAGAGTGTGTGACAAGTCCAAGGTCACCCAGTGGGCTTCCATGACCAAGCAGAGAATCAAATCCTGGTCGCCAGGGTCACAGTCCAATGCTCAAGCTGTTACCATGCTATATATCCCCAATCCATGATATGATTGACCTATATCAGTCAGACATTTATGGCTGAGAAGCCCTGCTGGCAAAGAGGACTAGCTGTAAATGTGCAGAATTAGGTCAGAGGGGACTTCAACGCACGGCCAGGTCATAAGTTCACTGAAGATTAGTCAGAGAACTCAACTTAATGAGTTTAAGATTATCCTCTCAATAGCCTGAACTGAGAAAACAATAGCCACCAAAATACCCAGACAAAGCAACAATGACCAATGTCCCCTGCCCAGACATTAAGAAGCTATCATAACTTCCATCAACGCTTTGTCACCTAATGCTAAGACCATTCGCCAGCCATTAACACCTTCCCCTTTAGGACAGAAAAAGGGTATTTAAACACTGGCTCCAGCCCAGCAATCTATAGTCCTTTGAATGCATATTAGTGTGTTACACTGCACAAAGGCCCCCAGATTCACTGTACTACTCTTGGACCCCCAGTCTGAACCACATCTTGCCTCTACTTTCTTCTCTTCAGGATATCCCCTATTTCATTCCAAAATCCTTGCTATCCAACTTTTCCCTCCTTTCCTTCAGTTAGCCTTGTATGGATGTGCAACTGCTTGAATGTTGCACGCAAAATTCTCCCAATAAAACATTCTTTTGACTTCCAATTGGTGTCTCTCAGATTAGTACCGGTATACACGGTTAAAGAGGCCTCCTTTGAGCTTTAATTCCCCACCTTTCCAGGAAAGCATTGGCACTGTGGGTGGACCCCTGAGTCACCCAGTTTTTGGGGTAACAAAAACACTTCACCATGCTCCTAAACTCATACACAAACTCTCCAACATTTCAGATATGAAAACCAGAAAATTTGGCACCAAGCAAAATAAGAATGCTGTCAAGATGACAAAAGTTATTAATGAAGAAGAACACACAAACTAGGAGAGGCTACCGGGAGAAGCAAGATTCTCTCCCTTCCTCCTTGCTGAGTTAATTGAGTATAAACTATTTTTGTACTTTGAAGTCAGTTAGCAGCAGTTCAGCTAAGATGAGGACCAAGTGTGAAATTAGGAGAAGAGAAAAACAGGGACATTTTAAAAGCAGTTGAGAAAGCAGGATAGCACAGGAGTAATCAGTACCGTCCCTGCCAAATCATGACAGTTGGAGGGTACGAATACCTTTCACAGTCACATGAGGTTAATCATTCAGTGGTGAATAATCACAGAGCACAGCCTTGCAAAATTAAAGACTTTATAATCCCATTAATTCAAAGGAGTTGAAATAAGGGGATCTTTACATCGCTTGCAATGTACACACACCCTAGGGGTGATCTTGTCTGCCACCTCTCATCCTTGCCCCCGTGCATGGATGCTATGAAACTTTAAGGTGCACAGGAATATGAAATCTGTGTGAAAGACCATGAATGTCAGGGACTCAGCCCTGACATGAAGGTATAGGTCAGTTTGCTTAAACACAGCAGCAATTGCTCGATGATTTACTACGTATTAGCTTTAGGGTACTTTGTAATAGTAATATGACCTATGCTAGAACTGCGTGTAACAATGTATTCTACATCAAAGGAAAGAGTCATCGCATCTCATTCCAGTGTAGGGGAATCAAAAAGAGAAGTTTGAGAGATGCATACCCCAATGTGTCTGGCCAGTGTTTAGAGGGAAACACAAAGGACTGAGAGCAACACCGGAGATGTGTTGGTAAACCCCGGGGGTGGGGTGGGGGGGTGATAAGGACATTTGAGAAAGTTTGAGATTGGCCAGATGAAAGTATGGGAACAAACAAGGTCCCCTGGGAACCACTGGAAGTCAGGGAAAGGGAAAGACCCCTGAGAATCCACCAATAGTAATTGTGTGTATGTAAAAGTGTGTATCACTATATAACCAAGTGTATACTGTAGAATGGTTCTTTAGGTTCTTTAGCAACCTGTAGGTTCTTTAGTAACCATTATAACATTATGCCTGGTATACCTCATTAAACATTACCAATAAACCCTGAGTGTTTTCTTGAGAGTAGAAGACTAGCCAGTACATGACAATGACTTTCCTTCCAGTTTCTATTCTACTACCTGTAAGCCCTTCCTTGTACAATCCAGCCTCTCAAGAAAACCAAAAATATATCCCAGTAGGCATCTTTTTTCTCCGTCCTTCTGCATCTTCTTGACATGTTTTCAGATGTAAATCAGGAACTTGAAAGGAGAACATAGCCCCTGGTGAGCCAGAAGTTGTCTGCGTACTTCACAGAAACTCATTTCCAAAAGAATAAAAAAGAGAGACAGAGAAATCTCGCTGCATGAGATAATCTGGAGAAGTGTAACTAGGCTGGAAAGGAAAGGAACAGAGAGGCAGCCCATGATCCTTTTCCAATCCTGTTAGAAGGTTTCAGGGAGGAAAAGGGTTGGTTAGATTGTTCACACAAGACAAAAGCTGCCCTTGATCTACTGTTTGAGAACATATCAACCAGAAACCAAGAATGGCACATGGTTTGAGTTATAAACTGGGAAGATTTGGCCCACCAGATTTTGTTGGACTGCAGCTCCCATCAATTCATAGCCAGAAGATGCCATTTTTTCCCTCTTCCCTTCTTAACAAACTGGCCTCTTCTGTGACTCTAGGAAAGAGCCTTCTTGGCAGCCCATCACCCCAGGACTGTGGAGTGGACATGCATTCTGCAAGCTGCATTCCCCATGCACCCATTTTTGTGAGACACAGACAATAAAACTAAGACAACTGTGCTCCAGAAAGCTAGACTCTCAAGAAGAAGAACAGGAGGAGAGAAAGAGGAGGAGAGGAGGAGAGGGCACTTGGTCCTAGGTTCTCAGGCTTCCCATTTTGTACAGAATGGCTTGTCTTTGGGGGCCGAAAATTATGTCCAGTATGGGGGCAGTACCATACCCTCCAACATTTCAGAGATGAAAACTAGGAAACACATGGCAGAGCAACATTAGAGCATGGTTCAGATGGCAAAGTTATTGTGGAGGGAGGGCCAGAAAAGGCCTGCTTTTCCTTCTCCCTAACTGGAGTAGCAGCGTCCCTTTAATCCTGCTATAGCACCCTCACTCCCTCCTTTCTTCTTATACAACTCTGCTTTCCCTTTAAAACCACCACCTTAGTGGAAAAAGGGCAAAGCTTTCAATGGTTATTCAAAAATGCATTGAAAACCTGTGGTAGTGTGTTCTTATAAAAGTAAAACTGAAGAAAATTCTCTGCTGAGGCAGAAATTATAAAAATAGAATGCAATCTTTATTGAAATAACAAACAGCAGAAAAAAGGTATTGGGTATTACAAGTATATTCAAACAAAATAACACTTCCCTAAAGATGCCTATTCAGTTTCTTCAAATTACCACAGCATTCAAAAACAGAGCTTTCACATACCCACACAGACCTTTGGCTCCCCTTAGCACAAAGGTGTAATGCCCTACTCAGGGTTCCACTTTCTGGCCCACTCAGAAGTGGTTTGGTTTCTTCTCTGCCTCTCACGAGGGCACTGAGAAGACAACCCACTTTTCAGGCAACCCCCTTTGGTTGTCTGAAGGCTCTGACCTAAAGTTCTCTCTAAGGCCCTTTCCGCATGTGGGGGGGAATGCCCCAAAACAGAGCTTACTGGCTTTGTTTTCCGGCCGGCCGAGTCCATCGCCACGAGGAGCAGCGCGAGTTCGCTGCTCTGCAGTCCTCCGGTGTCCCAAATGGTGGCTTCTGGTTGGTGGAGGCTCTCCATCAACCGGAGAAGCTCGCCAGCCGAAAAGCTGCCCCCGGAAGATCTGCAGGCACACACTTGCGCGCGCCTGCAAATCTGCTCTGGAGCCAAGCGATGGAGCTACACGGATTCGCTTGCTCCGTGCTTTTTAAAAACCTCAAAAAAGAGGTTTTTAAAAACCACGCTGTGCGACCACTTCTGGTCGCACAGAACAGGACTGAGGTGTGGATCTACAGAAAGTAGTCCACCCCAGTCCACTCTACGGTGCAGAAGACCTCCGTTGGAGGTCGCTCTGCACCATTTTAATTTCCTAGTGCGAAAATGGCCTAAGATTCTCACTGAAGGAAGCCAGAATCTAATTCACTCTTCCTGTTTATATGCCTTCTGCTGTCTCACCCACAGACTCTCCCTCTTACTAGGGGACTGGGATTCGCTCAGATAGAGCCACTCTGGTTCTATGACCACCTGTCGCTGCAGCAGTTTGCTTTTGCCTAAACCTGCTAGGAAGAGCAAGACTCTGTCCCCTCCCTCCTCTTCTCTTTCCCCTGTTTAGTTAATTGAGTGTAAACTACTTCTGCACTTTTTAATTAGTTTGCAGCAATTGAAATAAAGCTGAATACAAAGGGGGAAAGTGGGAGGATGAGAGAGAAACTGGGACATTTTAAAGACAGCTGAAAAAGTGAGACAAAGAGAGAATTAATCAGACAATTGGACAGTATGCAATGTGGGATGCCCAAATCCTTTATTTATTTATTTTAATTCATTGAGAGCAGGAAGAATGGATACCAGTCATGCTCACAACAGAATAACTCATTGAGCAGTTGTTACATAGCAAAATGGTCTTACATTATGGACCAGGTGTTGAGGGGCCCATCCGTTGCAAACGCAGGTAGCATTTGGCAGGGAGTCAAATGAGACAGACAGACAGCCTGAATTCCTTATTCTAATTCTGCACATTCTTCAAACATGTTACAATATCAGTGGAGCAATTTATGCGTCTTGGTTGCAAACTCTCTGAAAGACTGTTATCTCCTGCCTGAGTTGTAAGATCCTCACAGGAGGGCTTCTTCTCACAGGTGCTGAAGAGAGACTTTTTTGGTATTTGCTCCCATGCTATGGAATAGGCCCTTTGTCTGGTCTCTTTTTCTCTGACATGTAAAGATCTATTTATTTATACAGTTCCTTTGGCTTTTCCTTGGTCATGATGGGAAGGACTTTTGACAGGGTGACCAAACTGAGACCGGCATACTCTGGACATATCATAAGGCACCATGACTCGCTAGAAAAGACAATAATGCTCAGCAAAGTGGAAGGCAGTAGGAAAAAAGAGAAAGACTGAGGGGGTTTGCAAGACATGAGATGGGTTGTTGGGAGTTGAGGAAAGGAAATCTTGGAAGTCCTTTATTCATAGGGTTCCCCTAAGTTGAATTAGACTTGATGGCAAATAGCAAGAACAAGCTGGGCTTTTAATTTTACTCTGTTTTAGACTGTTTTAAATTAAGGTTTTAATATGTTTGTTTTTTAATTTTTTAAAAAAATTTGTACTATGCTTTGTTCTAGTTGCCCAACTTTAACATATAAGCTGCCTTGGGTCCCATATTGGAAGAAAGGCACAATATAAGTTATATGAATAAATAATCTGCTTTAAGGTGAAGTCTGAACTTTACGGGAACAATCCAGGTTGCTGAACCTGACTTCCCAAAGGAGATTCTGTACCTTGGACAGCTCCGTTAAAACAGAATCGAAATCCAAATCAATTTACCACCCTGGTAAGAACAGAAGCCACCAGCTACCATTGGGTGAGGATGATTATGTAGCCAAAATAGTCTCAGTCCTTCACAAGAAGGAGATATGGGCAGGCGCAAGGAAACTAAGCTCCCCCCCTGCAAATAACAACAACAACAACAACAACAACAACACAACAGACAGAAAAGGAGAAGAAACCCAAAGGCAGTTTCATAAGAACTAACCACTCAATCATGCTGGACTGGAGGAGATGGAATGGAGTTTCCTCAGAAATGGCACAGCTGGCTCCCTGGAATGCTGAAGAGAAGCACATCATGCTGCAACATTTTACTGCAGGTCCTGTTTGTTTCATCAGCCTTCCCCATTCCAGATATACTGGATTACATGCTGGCTGGTATGGTGGTAGGCACTGGGGTCCAACAGATCTGGAAGGAGATCTGGAAGGTGCCTGATTAGATCAGGAGCACCTGCTATACATTCTGGGTTGCTAAATGCATGGCGATCTTGCTATGACTCAAATAGGATCTCCCTAAGGTTTAAGTAGAAGAGAATCCCACAGACACCATAGACTGCTAAAAAAAATAAATGAATGTGTCTGAGAGCAAATCAAGCCTGAATTCCCTCTAGAAATGAGGATGACTAAACTGAGGCTGTCATCCTTTGGACATATCAGAGATGACATGAATCCCTGAAAAGAGGGCAATGCTTTGTGAAGTTGGAGACAGTAGGAAAAGAAGGTGGATTGACTCAATCGAGGACACCATGATACAATCATAGAACTGTAAGACCTCGGCAGGGCAGTTGATGACCAGGGCTTTCAGAGGTCTGTTGTTTGTAAGGTCACCATAAATTAAAGTTGACTTGACAGCAAACAATAACAAAACAATTAAATGAATAAAAACAGATCATGATTATCACTTAGGGCACTACATTATCAGCCAGGAAAAGTATCATAGTTCTTTCCCCCCTACTTAAAAAAGCAAGAGATTCTCACAAACACAATAGCATTAATAGATTGGTTCTGTTTGGGGGCAAGGGTTGCAGGACACAATGTACCAAGACAAAGCTGAAACTGTTGATTCATGGTTTCATGGGAACGCCATTCAGTGTTTCAGTCTGAAAACACAAGGAGGGTATGAGGAACAACATCGCTGGCATGTGCTTCAAAAGGAGCTGGGAGATGTGTCATTCTTTAGCAGCAGGGTTTTATCTGAGTTTTAGAAAAACCTATAGAGATTAGATTTTACCTAATACCGCCTAAGATGATTACAGCTATTTGCAGCGCATTAATTCCTGCCAAAAACAAAATGATGTTTTATAGAGATGGTTTCCACACAAAGAGGCACAAGCACTCTCTCTCTTATACACACCCCCTCATACAAATCCCTTACCTCTGTTCTCATTCCCCAGTACAGCTCCCTAAGCTGAAATGCCAGGCACTTTCCTTAATGATAAATGCACACAGCAAAGAAGCAGCTGGGGAGAAAGGAAAGGTCTATCAACCCAATTGTGCCCGCTCATTCATTTTTCTCTCCACAAAGCCAGTGTAGCAGAAGGGCTGAGACTACGACCTATGAATCAGGAAAAGTCTTCCAGTTCAACTCTTGCTTCTGCCACTAATTTACCAAGTGTTTTAGAAAGGAGCGTCATTCCCATACCCTCCAACTGTCTCCCTTTGGCAGGACAGTCCTGTTGAACACTCTGTCATCCTCCATTTTCAGACGATTTAAAAAGTCCCAGTTTCTCTCTCTTCCTACCACTTATCTCCTTTGTCCTTGGCTTGCTTGCATCGCTGCAAAGAACATGCCAAAGTAGTTTGCACTCTGTTGACTCGTATGGAGGATGGAGCAAGCTTGTTTTCTGCTGCTCCAGAGACTAGGACATGGAGCAATGGCTTCAAGCTACAAGAAAAGAAATTCCACCTAATCATTAGGAAGAACTTCCTAATGGTGAAAGTAGTTTGACAGTGAAATATGCTTTTGCCTCAGACTGTGGTGGAGTCTCCTTTCTTTGGAGGTATTTAAGCAGAGGCCGGATGGCCATCTGTCAGGAATGCTTTGATTGCATATTCCTGCATGGCAGCAAGTTGGACTGGATGGCCTCTGTGATCTACAGTGTGAGCAATTGCCATACTGTAGTCATCTAGAGGCCAAACTCTCTTTTTCAGGGAAACGTCTTGCCTAATGTGGACCCTTGCTTTCCTCCAGCAAAGAACAGAAGACTCATTTCACCTATAATCGTGGGGTAGGATGCCCATTTGTCCTCCTTCGCAGCGGATAGTCGTCTATGTTAAGGGCTGTAACACAGTTAACTACTGAACAGAGAAGTCACTGGTTTAGTTTTTCTTTTTAGTGGTTAAATAGAAAAGTCACTGGTTGACTTTAGTCTTTCTTTACTTGCTTTATTTTAAAAAAGCAACAACAACTTAAGTGATACCTCCTCCACTGTATGCTTAACCATTTAGCCATGCTCCACATTCAGTGAGAGATCAGGTAAGAACTGATCCCTCTTTGTCTAATGGTAATGGTTCTCTTGTGAGCCAACATTGTATAGTGGTTTGAATACTGGACTGGAACTCCGGGAGACCAAGACTTTAATCTCCGGGAGACCAAGGAAACCCACGGGGTGATCTTGGTCAAGTCACACTGTCTCAGTCTTAGAGAAAGCAACATCAAACTTTCTCCAAGTAAGTCTTGCCATGAAAAGTCAGTAATAGGATTGCCATAAGTTAGAGTTGACTTAACAGCGCATGACAACAGTTCCCGAAGGAAGATCTAACATTTTCTAATTTTTAAAATATGAATATTTTTTAGATGAACACCAGGGCCAATCTATAAATAAGCAATACCATGATGTTTCCTTCTGTCTCCTCCTCTTCCCCACTTCTAAAAAAAAAAAAAAGACTAAAGCAGACTCAACAGGCTTTAGTGACTTTAACTCTTGGACAAAAAGCTTAGAGAAAGAGATTCAAAGCCAGATGGGGAAAGGTTAAGCAGTCTGAAATCAAAAGCCTAAACCCAATTATCAGTTGCTATTAGAGCAGATCAATGAATCTACCTAAACACTGGCAAGAACTTCCTGACAGTATGAGCTGTTTGATAGTGGAATAATGCTGCCTCAGAATGTGGTGGAGTCTCCTTCTTCGGAGGTTTTTAAACAGAGGCTGGATGGCCATTTGGAATGTTTTGATGGTGTATCCCTGCATGGCAGGGGATAGGACTTGATGGCCCGTGTGGTCTCGTCCAACTCTATGATTCTATGACCTTGGAGCCTGTTCCAACTCTATGATTCTATGACACATTCTCATATCCATCCTCCTCCCTGGGTTGCTCAGGTTAGCAGTTCAGGTTTCACTTTGCACCCCACAATGTATGGGGTACAGAGGTAAAGGAATGAAAGAACAAGGTGGTAGGCTCAGAAGCTGCCGTGGATGTATAGGTACCTTCTTCAATATATGTTCCTTTACCTTTAATCACAGTTTGATTGTGCAGATATTAAGCACGAACCTTTCACAACATCAAACTGTTGAAGCATGCTCTCATTCCCTGCCTAATAGAATCGTAGAATCACAGAGTTGGAAGATACCACAGAGGCCATCCAACTCCTTGCTATGCAGGAACACACATCAAAGCATTCCCAACAGATGGCTTAAAAACCTTCAAAGAAGGAAACATCCTATAGAATCTGGAGGTTTGTAGCTGGGTGAGGTTCTTGAGCTCTCTGTCCTGAGCATTCTAAATGCCACTCCCTACACTGCAAATCCCAGGAATCTATACAGTGGAAATATGGCATTTAAAGGAGAAATCATACTGCTATTATTAAGTAGAATAAAAGGCCTCTGACATCAATGATGCTTGTCTCCATGACGTGAAAAACTTCCCCTGCCAATTTTGTTAGCCAAGAAAGGAATGTTAAAAGCTTTTTAAATCTGGCTTTTTAAAAATCCGTTGCCAATTCTGTTGCCCACACTATTGACAGGCAAAGCACTACTTCTGAAACAGAATTAACTAAATCTGACTGTGGTCCCTGAAAAAGGGTGTGTGTGTGTCAAAGCGTGTATTTCCAAATGAGACTTATAGTTGGCTGTGGCTGTTAGAAGCCAAGCTCCAATTACTATTTTGCACATTTTCTGTATTTGTTTGTTATAGTCATACCCCACTTTTCCTCCCAGGAACTCAAGATGGTATAAGCAGCCCTTTGCCTTAGCCTCACAGCAAACCCGTTAGGCGGATTAATCTGAGTCTGGAATAATGACTGCCCCTAAGTCATGTATTTTTATGTTATCTAGACATGTCAGGCGTAAATGGTTTCATCTCTAACTGTATGTTGCTTACATGCTTATGTTGCTTAAACTGCTTGCTATTGAATAATTCTGAGACTTTTTTCACCTGCAACTGGTGCCTTTTGTTACCTCCAGATCCTCTGAAGAGAACCCTCTGGCCTTTGGAGAACTGGCCAATTACCTTGGCAAACAGGCAGTGAATACTTTTTTGCTTAATACCAGTTACAGAGTGATTATTCTCTTCAACAATCACAATTTCAGCACTGGGCCATTCTGTTTTGCCACTGAAATACTACACAGTCCTAACAGTTGTTTTTGCATTGTTTGGATACTTCTTTATAGGGAAAAATAAAGCCATGCACCCAGAAAACCTTGAACCCTTCGTGCCTTGATTTCTACATGCAAGGGGATTTTCTGATGGGGAGAATTCAGTCCTGCAATTTCTGGATCTAGTTCATTGTTTTCCACCTGGTTCTTCCAGTATTAACCTTACAGGCACATTCTAATATTCCACTTCCTTGAAGAGGACCAGATTGGGTGGTGAGGCTAGAGGTTATTTTGATGAAGAGCTCCTGAATGGATTCAGATTTCCAAACTGGCACAGCATCTATCACGCCTAGTAGTAAAAGAGCCACAGATAAAACATCTTCCGGCCACAGCAGTGCAAATCTTTCAGTTGTTTATTTCAATTATTCATGCATTTCTATAATCAAGGCCTCATTCATATTTATTACACTTACAGCAACCCAGTAATGAGCTCTGAGCCCTGCACAGGGGAAACAGGATCGTTCTTAAAAGCTGATGCCGCTAACAAGTCAAATCCATTTAAGTACAGGGGCTGGATCCAAAAGAAGATCGGGCCCCTCTTGCTGTCATAGCCATCAATTTAAGCAACTGACAATTTTCTCTTTCCTGCATGAGAAGCTGTACCTGCCAAAAAATTCCCTCTCCTACACAACTTCCACAAGTACAAGACCCCAGGGCTGTGGTTACCACACACACTTAATATCCTGAAGCAACTACCAAGGATTCAGCAACCCAAAGCTGACCACCACAGCTACCATTTTAATTTCTGACAATGTCACAGAACAGTGGTTCTTAACCTTTTCCTTCCCAGGGAGCATCTGCAAATATAATTGTTTGCTGGGGACCCCCAAAGCTTAACTCAAGATTTTAATATTCAAAATTTATTTAAATATTTAAACATTTCTTTCTTTATTAAAGGATTCTGGAGAGTAGGGTTCAGATCCCCAATCAGACACCGGGTGACCTTGGACACGTCACGTTCTCTCAATTTCAGAGGAAGGCAAAAGCAACCCCCTCTGAACAAATCTTGCAAGAAAAAATGTGATAGGTTCACCTTAGGGTTGCTGTAAGTCAAAAGTGAGTTGAAGGCCCACAACTGACAGAGGGTGGTTCTTTCTAGCCATCATGTCTCTCCCCTTTGAAAACTGACTTATGGACATCCAAAGGCATACCTATCATGCGGGTTTTCTTGGCAAGATTTGTTGCCTTTGCCTTTCCCTGAGGCTGAGAGAATGTGACTTGCCTGAGGTCACCCAGTGGGTTTCCATGACCAAGTGAGCATTCAAACCCTGGTCTCCAGAGATTTAGTTTAGACATGTGCACATGTCTGCCACCATGTCACTTTCATCAGGGATGCTCCAGCAGAAGTATGTGTGCCCACACCCAAACTGCTCCCTCATTTGCAAATGAGGGAACAGTTTCAACACCCACAACACACACACACCACTTCCACATCCCTGTAGCTGCTGCTGCTGCTGTTGGTATCCAGCAGCAGGGCTTCACAGACCCCCGTCAAGACATTGCAGACCTAGGGGTTGCCAGACCCCAGGTTAAGAACCACTGTCGTAGAACAAAGGTACATCAACACCACTGTGGAAGAATTAAAATCTCACCTCTTTGTGGCCTGATGCTGCTGCCACCACCAGGCGAGTGCTCCAAGCCTCCCCCCATCAAGTCAAGATGTTTCCTACTAAAAAACAGCGCATCTTGTGCCTTTCCACACTGCAAAACTGTAGCACTATGACTCCACTTTAATGGCCAAAGTTGTGTTCTGTGGTATGCTGGGGTTTGTAGTTTAGGGAGGCAGAACAGCAAGAACTCTCTTGGGTACAAAAAATACTTCTGAGCATTTAGTGTTTCATTTCTGAGTTTGTAAGCAATTCTAAAAAGATCTTTGAATACATTTTGATCTGAATCTATACTGTTTCACTGGCTTCTTGCCTTTCCTCAGCTATAAGAAGTGTGTCAAAAGTCAATAAGATAAGTAAAAAACAATTTTGATAACTGACTGTAACATCTGTTTGCTTAGGAAAGATGATGTTTTATACCAAGAAAAGTCACAAAGACTCTGTTCTGTAGATCTCCCAACTTTCATTAAGCAGCCTTTTAACTCCTGTGCATTTTCTCTCTGTTTCATGTAATGCTGAAAGTTCTATAAATATGCTACTGTTTCAAATAAACCTCGTCCATCTGACCAATCTCTTGCTTTCAAGTTGGCTGAAAACAGAGTTCATAGGACTGGACCCTTTTTGCAGAAAACTCTGTGTGTGTGTGTGTGTGTGTGTGTGTGTGTGTGTGTTATGCCTTTCTAACATGATTCAGGGCCCAATCCAGCTTCGTGCTTTACCTGGGAAGGTATAGGTAGACTGATATTTCGGTCTATCTCTCCTGCTCATAACAATGCATTGTTGCTGGGAAAATCCATCTTTCCTCCATCTAGTGTGGAGACTGCAGCTAAACTCAAAGCATAAAAGGGAGTCCAAGGAGATTAGCAGATAATATCATATTCCTTGCTAATAAAAGAGTCTCGGAGCTCTGACCTTCCAAGCCTTGATTCCACTACGCCACCGGTTAAAGGCATTATCAAAATATAAATGCCCTGTGGTCTATCAGCAAATAAGTAGAGCTGGCCATACCATAGAGCAGAATGTATCAGCCACCTTTGACAGTAGATTATGGAAGACATAAAACAGCAGAAAGAGGCTGGAGGACAAAAATGTGTATGTCACGTAACCTACCCACGCACACGTAAGCAGAGCTAGCCTGTTAACCTCAAAAGCAGTCGGGAGCTGTAACCAGTGTTAAACTACAATTCAGCTGCCAGTCTCATCAATTTCTTTATGGGGAAGCTACAAATTACATTTTAGACTTTACAGCAAGTTACTTTTTTGAAAAAGGTATTGTACCAATCTCTAAGTGGAACCCAATAGAGCTTGCTTTTGGGAAGGCATGCATAAGACTGCACTGTCAGACATTTAACTAGTACAGTGTTGGGAATCGTACAGCCCTCTAGATGTTGTTGAACTGCAGTTCCTGGTACCCCTAACCAATATAGCTGACATTGAGAAACGCTGGGAACTGCAGTTTCACAACATCTTCAAGGCTGTACAATCCCACCTCCATTGTAGAGACAACACGGAAACACTTAAATCCTAACACATGGCAATTCTAGAAAGTCATATTAAGAATATGTTAATGGAACCAATAACAGAAAAATAATAACCATACCGCACAGCAGCATTTGTCAGATTAAGTTAGTTTGTCTTCTGTGCTTCTCTCTCCTTTTGTATTTTGCTGGGGGCTTTTTTATTGTTTTAATATGCTTTGAGCTTTATTGTTTTAATATGTTTTGAGCTACCTTGAGCATTGTTTTACAATGGAACAGTGGTATAAAGCTACTCTTAATGAATAACCCAGGCTTGCATTTAACAGAAATGCTAAAGCAGGCAGGCCCTTGGCCCCTGGAGACAATTGTTATCAATTCTGATTGAGCACAAGGGCTCTTTGGTGTTTCAAGATTTTTTTTCTGACTTTGATTAAAAATACGGTCTCAGTGGAAAAAAATGAATAAATTGCTCTTTCTAGTTTTAAAATGGAAGAAAAGAGGATTAATATCTGGGAGTTACAATTACAAAGAATAACCTGTTTCAAAAAAAACTATGAAAAGTCTGGAAAGAAATTTTAAAAGATCTAGAAAAAATGGGGGAAATTTATCCTTTTGAGGCGAGAATGGCAGTAATAACAGCAAATGTCTTACCAAGGCTTTTATTTTACTTTCAGATGATCCCCATCATAAAGAATGGAGAAAGAATTTTCTAGTTTTGTAGGGGTAGAAGAAGACTCAGAATAAAGCTGGAAAACATTGTAAAATGTAAAAGAAGGAGGAGGTCATGGAATACCTGATATTAAATTATACTACAAGGCCTGTCATTTTGTATTGTTGAAGGAATGGATATTACTTAGACAGGACAGACTTTTGGAACTTGAAGGTCATGATTTAAGATCTGGGTGACATGGTTATCCCTAGTATGAAAAGGTCAAGGCACATGCTAACTTTGAAAATCATTGCATTAGAAAGGTTCTTCTGTGAATATAGAATAGAGATTTTTTTTTTCTAAAATATTTGCTACTTCACTGAAAGAAGCTTTCCTCAGGAAAGAATGGGTTAAAATTGCTGTGTTTTGAGGCTACTTATATTTTGAACAAGATAACTGGGAGTTTAAAACAAAGGAATTACTTCTTAAGGAAGACAAAGATTTTATCTGGTTTGCTTATATGCAACTTAAAGACAGATTTAACCAAGATAAGAGGAATCTTACTACAGAGTTTAGAGAAAATGAGTTCTACCTAGAGTTGTATAAAGATGACGACCATGTAATTAAAATAAATGTGTAAATGTCTTTTGAAACTAGTGACAGAGGATGAGCCTGTCAAGAAGTACATGATAAGTTGGGCCTAAAATTTTGGATACCATGTATAATTGAAGGAATGGGGGGAAATGTGGTTCAAAGATATAAAATTTACTTGGTGTAGTAATTTAAAGGATAATACATACAAGATGATGTATTGATGGTACTTAACCCCAAATAAGCTGTCCAAAATATTGATGAATGTTTCAAACCATTGTTGGGGATGTCAAGACAAGGAGGGTTCCTTTTCCATATGTGGTGGATTTGTAAAGAGGCAAAAAACTATTGGTCTAATATTTACATGTTAATGCCAAAAATTTTAAAGGTGGACTCTTGTCATTTCTGCAGAAATGTTTCTGTTGGGTGTTATAGATAAAGATTTGGACCATAATTATGGATTCCTTCTTCACTGTATGACAACAGGGGCAAGAATATTATTTGCACAAACTTGGGCCATTCCCACACTACACTGTTATAGTGCTATTATTCCACTTTCAATGACCTGTGGAATTTTGGGCTTTGTAGTTCACTGAGGCCAAAGAGCTCTCTGGCTGAGAATTCTAAATGTCCTGTCCCTAAACTACAAACCCCAGGATTCCATGTTGAAAGTGGAATAATAGTACTATAACAGTGTAGTGTGGAAATGGCCTCAGAAACAAAGTAAGGCACCAGCAACAAATGACTGGATTGTTCAGGTTGTGGAATTATTCCAAATGACCAAACTAATATGGATTTTAAAGGATAAGCCAACTGGAGATTTTTTTTTAATGACTGGAAACTATTTATGGACTTTTTGAGCAATAACAAATCAAACAATGTAATAATTTGTAGATATAGTTATTAGTAGTTTGATTAGATGAGTCTATAATGATACAACAACATTTTTCTGTTCTTGTTTTTTTCTTATTTTCTCTTTCTTATTACACATTGGGTCAGAGTACTTTTCTGTTTTAGTCAGCAAGTTAGTGCTATGGTGAGTTAGTGTTCTGTTGGGGGGTTTTTTTTTTTGGTTTATTCTGTTAGCATGGTGTTTTCATTTGAGTTTTCGTTTATGTTAAAAATGTTAGTCGGAGTTTGTGTTAATTTGTGTAAAAACTGATAAATAAATATATGTTGAAAGGAAAGATTTTTTCCCCTAGACCTACTTAGAGGTCCACTCAAAGATATATCCATGTTAGTCTGGATCAGTATGCAAAGAGAGCATCTTTGAAAGCAAATCCAGATGCCAACTCTGCCCACACATCTACCTGGGAGATGTCATCATGGAACTTAATCACATTATCCATTAAAGATACTTTCACTTGCTCATCCTCTAATATGATATATGCTATCCTCTGTCAAAAATTCCCTCCAGCACTGTACAATGGACAAACAGGCACAAACAGTAACTGTATAACATCAGACATTAGCAATGGAAATACACAAAAACCAGTTGCAGAACACTGCTACTTTCCTGGCCATTCCATCTCAGACCTCAGAACAGCAATTCTTGAACCCAAAAACAAGAAAGGAAGATAGGAAAGAGAAATAGCAGAATTGGAATATATCCACAAGCTCCAGCCTATTGACAGTGGGTTGAACAGAGACAATGATTTCCTGCCACACGGCACATTTAATAACACTAGTTAATACTCCAGCCTCATGAGGGCTCTCTTGCTCAGTTTATCACATTTCCTGTCTTGTTTCCCAGCCAGCATCACATTACATTCCAATCTCTCTCTTTATCATTCATATGGTTATCTACTCACCTTGGCTTTAGGCAGTATCTTTCCTCTTGCTTTTATCCTTCAGCAGCCATTATTAAAATTGAACCTCTTACCTTACCACGCCCACAAGTTTTGCATTTCTATTGCTATTCACACATACAAAAGATATATCAAGTATTCAGTGGATGTCATTTATTTTTTATTTTAGAACAAACAGAACAGTTTTCAGCTCATGTATATATTTCAGGGGCCTTCTTCAGGGGCCACTGAAACAGACATCACCTGTCCTGAAAGTAGTTTCAAGAAACAGCTGGTATTTTGGGTCAGATTTTTGGAATTTTTTTTTTAATATTTGGAGAAGGAATGTAATTGATCTCATGGAATTCCAAAAGTCGATAAATTCTAGGTACCCAATATACAATTTAATATAGAATTCAACAATTCAGAAATATGCTAATATTCCACCCTTTGACGAAAAGGGTGTTATAAATAAAAATTATTGTTGCGGCTGTGGTTATTAAATTGACTTTTTGGATTTGAAAGTAAAAAAAAAAAAGGCAGATGCCAACACTTATTTAAGATCTGACAGCTCACATTCCATATCACTTAGATGCACTCTTCCCTATGGGCAGTTCTTCAGACTGGAATGGAACTGCTTTAATGAAAATGACTTCAGAAAAGAAGTCTGTATATTGACCAATCAATTAATTGATAGAGAGTATCCATATGATGTGGTAGTTCAGGGTTTACATAAGGCATCTCAGAAGTCACGTTCTGAACTACTAAAAAAAATCCAGGATCACAATCCAACTGTCTCAATTGTACTCTTACTTTCAGTCATATAATTTCAGTCATATCATTACCAGAACAGGGTTACATTAAAAGAAAAAAAACTGGCACTTAATTCAAAACATACCAGGTTGCCAAGAAATGCCCTAAGTTTTATTTAAAAGAACCAAAAACATCAGAGATGTTTTAGTGAATAGGCAATTTCCAGGAACAAAAACAAACAGGATTAGTCTGGATCAGTATGCAAAGGGATCTGGTAGCACTTTTGAGACTATCAGTAGCATAAGTTTACGTAGACTTAAGTCTCAGAACATATTTGTATAGCTATGAATGAGCTGGAAATCCTTGATATTCCTTGCTTTTTTCCCATTCAAGTACCAGCCAGACCTCATCCTGCTTAAGCTTTCAAAATCAGACAAGATTGGCCATTCTCTGAGTGGTATTATTATACTAATATGGTATTGTTGTACTAGTCTGGTAGATGATCAGGAAATGCAGGGAGCCAGGTGATCAAGGAACCAGTTTTCTGCTCCCAAGAACCCACTGTGGGCTGTACCATCCCGGGTAATGTGGGGAAAGGTACCTGGCTATGGCCGGAAGTCCATTTCTAGTGGAGTCTACTGAGGGAATACATCTGTGCAATTGCATCTGGAGAGTACCAAGCACAATATCATACATTACTCCACAGAGAAGTTTATTTAAAATGCATTGGGTTGAACAAACAACTTTGTGGGCAACTTTTCCTGCAAAGTTTCTCCCTTTTTGTTGCTCAATTTTTGCCTATTTATTTACTAGGAGAATCTCAAGTGTTCAAGTACCTGTCCCAAGGGCTTTACCTCTTGTTCTTGCACATGATCTGCAGGAATTTTTGATATTTTTGATCTGCAAGCTTGTCTTTTTGTTGTTATATTTGTTTGTTATAATCGGTACTATACAGATAGTCCAAAATATAGCTTTGGACCTTCTTTGGCTTTCTCCACTGAGTTGCTTCAAAAACAGCCTTCAAAGGAAACAGACTCCCCAGCCTCCAGAATAGATTTCTGGGTACGTTGAAGCCTGTAGCCAGGAATGGAAATTGCTCCCTCCCGCTTCCGTTATCCTGACAAGCATAAGTTCAACATTCAGTTTTGTCCATAGTACAATCAAATTAATAATGACATCATATGGACCACATTTTCTATATAAAAAAGTTTTAAACTATGTAAATAAGGCACACCCTCTTAATATCTAAAAGTCTATCTCATAATTTAGAAACATGACAATAGCACAATACAGTTAGCCCTGCACTTTCACAGGGGTTAGGGGTGCAAAACCCCTCTGAAAATGGAAAAATATAAATAAAAAATAAAAATCACAAACTCAATTTTTTTTTAATCTGAGATGAGAACACTTCGCTAAAAATCTCCAGGTCCTCCAGCATGATTCTATGGTCAACTTTTGGTGGATGTGGGCCATAGATTCATACCAGAGGAGCTAGCAATGCCTAAAAAACTATTCTGCAAGGAATCTCTAAGTCCTCCAGTGGAACTCTATGGTCCACTTTCAGCAGAAGTGTCCTGTAGAATTGTGCTGGAGGACATAGAGTTTCCTAGAGAGAACTTTTTTTTTTTTTTTTTTGGCAGAGGCATATAGAGTAAGAATTTTGTTAGTAAAATAAAATATATAAAATAAAATAAATAAGCTTCAAATCATCAAATCTGCAAGTGCAGAAACTGCAAAAGTGGTGGGCCTAATGCATCTATAAGAAAACACAAATTTTACTTATTATTATCAAACCTATACCTTAATTTTGTAAGAGAAATAAAACATGACCAGTTATTTAATTATTCCTCATTTTTGTTCGCCATCCCTAAGTCTAAATTTTGCCAATTGTGCAGTTTTCCAAACATTCACCAATTGTTCTGTGAGTAGCTGAATGCAGTTCTCCACTTTGGAACCACCCAAAGTCCTGCAGTGGTTAGTAAGTTCCAAATTAACTGTCTTTGATCTGAAGTGAACTCTTCTAAATAACCTAATAAGATTAGCAAGGGATCTAAGGGTACACTCAACTGTACCACCAGGCAAGATCGTATTACGTACGTCATTCCAAAAAGTCTTTATCTTGGACCAGCAGCTAAAATGAAGCCTGATCGTGTTAATCTGCCTACCATTAAAAAACTTCACCTGATGAAGGTTTTGGCAGCCCCAAATGCTTTTAAGAGCACAGAAAGAGGGAGAGGCTTTTTTTTTAATAAAGATCAGTTGGCAAATATACCTCTTCCTAAATAAATCAAAGGCTTTTTACCCTAGATAGTTGAAAGTACTATGATTTCACTTTAACTGACATGGCTCCATCCTACGGAATTCTGGGATTTACAGTTTAGGGTAAGCCATTTAGAATTCTCTAGTGCCTGGCCAAACTACAAACCCTAAGATTCCATAGGATTCAGCTATTCCAGTTAAAACAGAATCATAGCTCCAGAATAGTTTGATTTGAAAGGGCCCTCAGTGTTCTGCCATCTCTCCGTTCCTCTATTCCCATTCCTACTGGCAAAAAACATACACCATAAGCTCCTAAGGGCAAAGCTGCAGTGTATATCTGTGTGTTTTACTGCAAAAGCACTAGAAAATGACCCTGTTCTGAAAGTGGTACACCTGTGCCCGCTGTCCTTGGCACTTCAGATAGCTACCCCCCTAGGACTCTGTCACCTGAGGCTATCATACCTTGGACATAATCATGAGAAGACATGATTTACTGGGAAAGATGGTAAAGCTGAAGGCAGCAGCAAAGAAGAAGGTTGTATTACAGGTGGCTAGACTCCATCAGAGTAACCACTGTCCTGAGTATGAAAGGTCTGAGCAAGGCTATTAATAACTGGGTCTCCCGGAGGTGACTCATTCGTAGGGTCCCCATATGTTGAAGCTGACTTGACAACACAAAACAACAACAACAAATTGGAGTTCTCAGTGGCTTCAAATATTTAAACATGGCTACCATGTCCCTTCTTAACCTTCTCTTTTGCAGACTAAACATACTCAGCTCTGTAAGCTGCTCCCTATAGGGCAAGGCTTCCAGACCTTTCACCATTCTGGAAGGTGACCAAAATGGAGAAGGGTCTGGAAGCCTCACCCTATGAGGAACAGCTTAGGGAGCTGGGTATATTTAGTCTGCAGAAGAGAAGGCTAAGAAGCGACATGACAGCCATGTTTAAATATTTGAAGGGATGTCATGTCGATGAGGGAGCGGGCTTGTTTTCTGCTGCTCCAGAGATTAGGACAAGGAGCAATAGATTCAAACTACAGAAAAAGAGATTCCACCTAAACCTCAAGAAGAACTTCCTGATGGTCAGAGCTGTTTGGCGGTGGAATATGCTGCCTCGGAGTCTGATGGAGTCTCCTTCTTTAGAGATTTTTAAGCAGAGGCTGGATAGCCATCTGTTCGGAATGCTTTGATGTGGGTCTCTGCATGGCAGGAGGTTGGACTGGATGGCCCCGTGGTCTCTTCCAGCTCTATGATTCCATGGTTCTATGATTCAGGAAAGACAGCTTGGAAACAACATTGAATCCTAATGCTAACGCCTAACTATGACGCTAACACAACTGCTAACTTCACATACAAATTCCAGCAAAGGAAGAATGCATCTCAAAATTCAGTCCATTGATTTTTTTTAAAAAATTGTGTTTTGTGAAGGTTCAAGCTCCAGAACCTTTCTTGCGTATTGTCTGCTGTTGTTTAACTTATTACTGCTGCTGCTGTTGCCATTGCTGCCACGTATGTGTGTTGTTGTCAGTTTTTAACTTTGTGGCTTGGGAATTTTGTAACACAACACAACTAGCATGAGAATACAGGGCTGAAAAAGAACTCTTCAATAGACAGTTAAGGCAATGTCTGCAAAGGCAGCAACAGAACTAAAGAAATCAGAAAATGGAAGCACAGAAAATTTCTGATATTTCAGCACAAACTTCCTCAACCAAATGGGCTGGACTACAACTCCCATATTTCCATAGCTTCCCATTTGCAGTCCAACCCATGTGGAAGGCACCAGGAGATGTCTATGATTATGCAAAGATAAGTAGAAGCAACGAACAAAATGGTGCCAAACAGATGTCAGGATTGTGATTATTTTTTTTAAAAAAAACTGATTACATAATAAAACCTGATTGTTGGTTATGTAACTACATCATCTCACAATGATAAATATGTGCTGAACAGTCACTTGGTTGTATCAGCTGATCTAAGCCATCAAAAAGAGCAAAACAATCTTATAATGACAGATTATGAATGTTTTACCATTCCAAAAGCCTCCTTAATAAAATAAAAAAAGCCCTGTGGGAATAGAAAAGGATTGTTCAAAATAAGAATTAAAAAAAAAAAATCAATGCATTGTCACTTATGAAATTACTTTCCTCCCCAACAGGTTGATTTAATATGTTTGCTAGAAAAATGTGGTCAACTGAGATGATCATGTCTTGTCTTATTAAACCAAGATGTGGGTAAGCTTGCTCCCTTTATCTGAGCTGCAGTTAAGCCAGGATGCCTCTAGTTAACCACAGTTACGTATCAGGGCTGAACTGGGAACGGAGAGTTTCCCAGCTTTAGACCAAATTTGGATTTTACACAAACTTCAAATCATGGTTTAAAATCCTGGCTTGTTCCAAAGCTAATACTCATTGTTTCAAAGTTTGGACATAGTAAAGTACTGCTCATTAGAAACTTTCTGAATCCAGGCTGCGCACTGTGAAGGCAAAAGCAAAGAAGCTCTATGAGGATGCAGAAGTCTTGTGCATATCATGAATTAACAAGCTGACACATGGTCATCTGAATGCTATTGTTACTATAGTTAATAAAAGAATGAGAAATAACCCATAGAAGACAGGGAAAAATCTAAAGCCAGTATCTGTAGCCGTGGTCCTCCAGACGCTACTGGGCTGCAACTCCTATCAGCCCTATCTAGTACAGCCAATGATGAGACCTCATGGGCGTTGTAGTCCAACATCATGAAAGACACCGGTGCCCTTATATTAAGCGATGTAAAACATAGTTCAATGGTGTCGTTGTTGTTGTTGCTTAACATTTTTAACAAACTCAAGTTGTTTAAATTTATCAGCATCATTCCCAAAAAAATCAAAGTTACATTGAATCAAGTAGAGCTTGGAAAAGTTACCTTTTTGCATGACAATTCTCAGATTCTCCCAACCAGCATCCACCCAGATTTCTGCAGCCAGCCATTAACCATATAGGTAGGGAGATTGTGGGAGTCGTCATCCCAAAAATAATTTCCCTTGAGCGTTCTTTGGTCATTTCTGCACTACACTGTTATAGTGCTAATATTCCACTTTCAACATTCTGTGGAATTCTGGGATTCTCTCTGGCTGAGAATTCTATTTTTTTTTTAATTATTATTATTATTAAAACCACACTATCCCAGTTTTACGTCATTATGTCATATTTGTTTTTTCCATTATAAAAACATGCTTATACTTCAAGTTATACATATTTACATCTAGATTTTAAGATACCTTATTTATTTGCATATTATACTGTACAGTCTTCTATCTTCTATTTTCTATCTTCTAGTTGTTATCTACCTGCTACAAACCAATTCTTTTAACTTCCTCCCTCCCCTTGTTTGAACATCCCCTTAAGATATTTCATCTGTGATCCCCAAAAAAACCAGCTATGTCTTTGAAGACTTGCCTCTTCACTTGCCATATTAGTTTACTAAGTAATTTTTCAGCTAAACTGCTTTTTTTTTCCTTAAGTCTTATTTATTTATTCTCCCCTTGGCGTAACTTCACCCAGTTCTCTTCAATATAATTCTTGATTATCCTCATATCATTTAGTTTTTTACTTTTTCTTTCCCCCTTCATTCTTCATGTAAGATCATCTAAAATTACATATTCCTGAACTTTATCTAACCATTCTTCCATTAAAGGTGTTTCCAGACTTTTCCAATATTTCGCGTATACTATTCTAGCAGCAGATACCATACATAAAATTATTTCTTCATATCTTTTGTACTCTTTGTCTCTTTGGTGTGTCATATTTAGTAAAAAAATTTCAGGCGTTATTGGGATCTCTATTTGTAGAATGTCCATCATTATTTTATGTATCTTTTTCCAATATCTTCTGGCCTTTATACAATGCCACCACATGTGATAAAAAGTCCCGTTCTCTTGTGTACATTTCCAGCAGTTCTTATCTTTTGTTTTGTACATCTTGCCTAACTTCACGGGATCTAAGTACCATCTATATAGCATCTTTAGATAATTTTCTTTCAAATTTTGCGTCAGAGTAAACTTCTGTGGAGTATTCCAACTTCTTTCCCATTGCTCTAGTTTTATTTCATGTCCAATATTTTGGGCCCAAACAATCATTGTCTCTTTAACTGTCTCTGTTTCCAGTTCCCGGTCCAATATGTACTTACAGAATTGAGATGTCAAGTGTTCTTTTTTCTCAAATATCACTTTTTCCCATTCATTTAGTTGAGTAATTGTATCTGTTCCTTCTAGTTTAAGATCCATTTTTAGTCTTTCTTTTAGTTGCATATGTAGGAACCACTGACAATTCCATCCCTCTTCCGCCAGCTCCTCTCTTGTTTTAATTCATTGACCTTCTTTTGGATCATTAATGATCCAAAGGGTGATCACGAATGGCTGCTTTTCATCCTGGAGAGAAGTGACTAGCAGGGTGCCACAGGGTTCTGTCCTGGGCCCAGTGCTGTTCAATATCTTCATCAACAACTTGGATGAAGGAATAGAGAGCATGCTCATCAAATTTGCAGATGACACCAAACTGGGAGGGGTTGCTAATACGCCAGAGGACAGGATCAAAATTCAAAATGACCTGGATAGATTGGAGAGCTGGGCCAAAGCTAACAAAATGAAATTCAACAGAGAGAAGTGTAAGGTCCTACACTTAGGTAGAAAAAATGGAATACAGAAATATAGGATGGGGGACATGTGGCTGGATAGCAGTACGTGTGAAAGGGATCTAAGAGTCTTAATAGACCACAAGCTGAACATGAGTCAGCAGTGTGATGTGGCAGCCAAGAAAGCCAACGCAATTCTCGGCTGCATCAATAGGAGTATGGTGTCTAGATCGAGGGAGCTACTGGTACCACTCTACTCTGCTTTGGTTAGACCTCATCTTGAATCCTGTGTCCAGTTCTGGGCACCCCAATTCAAGAAGGACATGGTCAGGCTGGAGCAGGTCCAGAGGAGGGCGACCAAAATGGTGAGAGGCCTGGAAGACATGCCCTATGAGGACAGAGTTAGAGAGCTGGGTATGTTTAGTCTGCAGAAGAGAAGGTTAAGAGGGGACATGATAGCCATGTTTAAATATTTGAAGGGATGCCATGTAGAGGAAGGAAAGGGCTTGTTTTCTGCTGCTCCGGAGACCAGGACAAGGAGCAATGGATTCAAGCTGCAGGAAAGGAGATTCCACCTGAACCCCAGGAAGAACTTCCCAACAGTCAAGGCTGTCCGGCAGTGGAATATGCTGCCTCGGAGTGTGGTGGAGTCTCCTTTTTTGGAGGTTTTTAAGCAGAGGCTGGATGGCCATCTGTCGGGAGTGCGTTGAGGGTGTTCCTGCATGGCAGGGGGTTGGACTGGATGGCCCGTGTGGTCTCTTCCAACTCTACATTTCTATGATTCTATGATTAGATCTCTGTAGGTAAGCCATCTATCTGCTGGATCCTTCCATCTCCCCAACAGAGCCTCTTGAGGTGATACCCAGAGCGGTATTTTCGAATATAGTTTTCTTTTCCAAGTCTTCCAAATTTGAAAGAAGGGTCTTCTTACATAATGACTCAGAAAGTCTTTATCTACCTTCGCCTTGTTGTACCAGAGATATCCGTGCCAACCAAAATGAAGATCTGCTCCCTCCAAATTTAATATTCTATCATTCTTCAGTTCAATCCAATCCTTTAACCACGTCATCCATTAACGATGAAGTACAGTTTCAAATCGGGTAGGCCACAACCTCCTCTTTCCTTCTTATCAGTCAGTATTTTCCACTTAATCCTTGGCTTTTTCCCAGTCCAAATGAAAAGGGATAGATCCTTCTTCCAGTCTTGAAAACATCTAGTGTTTATTATAATCGGCAGATTCTGAAATAAATAGTTTATCTTTGCTGAGTTTATCTGGCTGAGAACTAAATGCCCCTCCCTAAACGGCAAACCCCAGGATTGCATAGGATGTTGAAAGTGGAATAATAGCACTCTAATATTGTAGTGCAGAAATGGCCTTTGACTGACATCAAAGCACAACTGACAGGTGTAAAAAGACACAGGATACTGCAAGGTTTCAGTGTGGAAGCACCCCGCTCAAATTTTTGCAAGCAAAATTAAAGTGGGAGATGCCAGTTGAGAAAAAGCCATGTCCACTACATTTTTTATTCCTATTTCATAACAATTTATGCTATTCCAACAGCAACAAAGAGAGAGGGAGGAAGGCAAATAGAAGAGAAGGAAGCAAACAAGTATGCAAGGAAATTAAAAGAAACAAAATCAGCTCAGAATAATATTATTGAGCATTGAACAATCACAGATTAAGCCTCTTGATTAAGATAAACAGTCCATCTGTCCAAAAATAAAAGGCCAGGTAAAAATGACAATTGTAGGACACATATGTGTTCCCACCTCATTTATGTTCAAACCTCTGCAAGCATCCACTTCCAAAGGCTTTGCCTTAGGGACAGAAAGATCAAAGTAGACCTACAGACTCTACAGAGTGGGCCTACAGATGTTGTTGCATTATGGTCAGAACAAGCTGTTGAATCCTCAGGAGGAAACCAATATTCCTTCTCCCACAAGGTGTCAGATTTGCCCCTAGTGATTCTGAGTCTTTCCTACTCATCACTGGGGCAGGGGGAACAGACCTCTTCTGAGATCTAGCACAACATCTGTGGCTTCTACTTCCTCCTTCCTGAAAACCAACTGTTTGGACACAGGGGAGGGAAGAGAATCATGTAGCTCTAGCCAGCACCAAGTGGTGAGCTGAGAGTTGAAGTCAATGTTGGGAGCTGGAGCCAAACAACATCCTGAAGGCCAGTGTAAGGGGCAGGGGGAGACAGGGTACCACAAAGTTTACAGTGAAGTATTTGTGTAAAGCCTATGAATTATTGCTTTGGCCCAATGGGTGGGGGAAATCTTAAGAAAAGGGCTGTACTTACTACTGTCCTCCCTCCATATTCGTGGGTGCGACCTTTTTGAATGTGATTATTCCTGAGGTATGTGCTTGCCCCTCTTCTCCTCCTCCCATTCCTTTGTATTCCTTACCCCAGGCCTGTGAGGCTTTTGTTTAAAATGGACATTCTTTCCTTTTGAGTGAGCAAAGTGCCTCCCACCACTGGAAATGTGAACTTTCTGTCATATGGCTGCACATTCTGCTGTGTTATGGCTGCTGATTGGCCAGGTGCTCTCTTTGCTCCTACCTCTCCTTTCTCAAGAGAGCCACTGGAAGTAGCTAGAATGCCAGAACTCAGTGTTCCAGTCTTCTCCATCTGAGGGGAAAGTATCAGTAAGCCCTTTACCTTGTCTTTTTTCTTCCCCTCCCCCCAAGAGCACAGGAGCCAGAAGCAAAGAAATGGGATGAAGGAGCTCTGGAGGGGAATGAGGGAGAGATGTGGGGGGAAGTTATTCATGTTTTTTCTACTTTCACAAGTGTTCTGTACTTGGAAGCCCCGTCAATGTGGAGGGGCCGCTGTAGTTGTGTTCAGAAAGAGAGGGAACCAGGGCTAAGGAATAGGCACTTTTGACCTTGATTAAGGTAGTGGTATTTTCAGTTATGTACTTATGAGGGCACAAAAGGGGTAAATTCTTTGTGGTGTAATTTCTTTATTGCATTTGTATCTACTTTATATATTTTTATTTAGGGCCTTAAAATCACATCCAACTTTTGCAATGCTGCAGAGCAGCATAGGCAGAATTGACCCGTTGTGAAGTCCTGCACTGGCACCTCATTGGATGCATGGAACTTTTGGGACAGGGCATATGTATCAAATTTAATGTGCATTTTGTTGTATTGTTCACACATATGCACACACACGTGCACACACACACATACACATCTCTACTGGGACTTAAATTGTGATTATGTTTGCAATATTCAGTTATAGTTGGTCCCACAGAACTCAGAAAGAGGTACATTTGTATGGGGGAACCAGGGGAGAGAGAAGGAATCCTTAGGTCTCCTAGACTGTCCTTTACTTGCTCTGACATATGCTAATTTTCTTCCTGGTCACAGACTGATAAATTATACGGCAACTGATATCACTTCCCTCTTCCTGTTCACACTTCAGCCTGTCTTCTTAGAAAAGAGTTTGGTTTTGTTCTCTACACATTTTCCCACATCTTTATCTTAGTTAAATAGAACCAATATTCCTATCATCCCTATCACAACATGCTTCTAACGTTCTGTTCTGGAGCCGGGTGTCGTTCTAAGCCTCCCCAAGCCTTCATTTTGTATCAAACACTGACACATGTTACTGCTATAAATAAGCTGTATTGGTGGTAAATGATACAGAAGATGGTACAGAGAAGCCTTCCAGCCCTTTTGCTGATGGGTCCAGCATCCCCTCACAGCCAATGGTAGAACTGAGTCATGAAATAACAAAATCTGCGAACACTGTCACTGGTCAGCAATCCAATTCTCCACTGCTGGCAAAATGGAGAGCCCTGAGTTGGTGTGCACTCTGTCCCTCAATGAGACCCATGGAAGACAGACACCAGAGAGTTATACAGCACAGAAGCAAACAAAATCAGAGTTGAAGCATGACCCATCTGTCTCCACCCCCATAACCGTAAGAGCTATCCAAGCAGGTTAGCAAACGGTAGAAATTAACTCCCCCTTCCATTCTCAACTTTTATATCTTTTGCCAGCCTGGGATTGCCAAAAGAATGCAAAAAATATGAAACAAAGTCACTAATACAAATCAATGCTGTCTGCAGCACTGGACAGCTGTTAACATTTGGCCATGATACTAACAAAGACCCCATCTGCTTGTTGTCAGGAGCACAATTCACTACTCCTGGCTATCCTGTCCTCTTAACTAAAGGGCCTATGCGTGACTGTTTCCCAAAAGTCCAATAAACACCTTCCAGGAACCTAATAGTTCAGTGAAATCCTAACATAGGGAATAATGTTGAAAAGGCCATACCAACAGCCAGTGCACAATATTTTCTGCTGGAATACTCCAAAATATTTGAACACTTTCAGGGGGCAAAAAAAGCAGGAGGACACACTTATTTCTATCCAAGTAGAGAAGACCATTCCCTCGCTATAAAGCAAATGCATGTGTCAGAACAGTCTCTTTCTCTCAACATCACCATGGAGTATTCATTCAACCTCCTCTTTGAGCCAAATAAGAAAAAGACATTCTAGACGTATGAAAAGATCTTTAAAGCTGGGGTAGCAGCAGTAGTGGGGAGCCAAATGGGGTCAGGGTTATCAAATGTTAAAAATTTCCTCAAAGATTTGTCCCATTAAAGATTAACTCCGCTGCGGAAAGTGATAGGTCCCTACAGCAAAGCTTATATTTATAAGGAGGGGTGAGTTATATAAAAAAATAGCAAATGAATTCTGTCCCCCAATTTGAATTGCCACGACGTACCAATTAATAAAATGAACATATGACATCTAGCATGTAGCTAGGACATTCCCGCATCACAGGTGCTGCCCACTGCCCATTTCCAAAGCCAATGTACAAGCACAGTCTAGGAATCGCAGTTCTTTTAGCATTCAAAAAAATACATGAATTGCAGCAACCCAGAAAATGAGCATTAGCTGAATGTACATACCTAGCAGTGCCTGGAATAAACTGCTTTTAAAGATTCCCATCACTTTCTTAATGGCCTTTTTCAGCTGTTGCTCCTCTGGCTTTTTCAGCATCTTACAATAGTCTTCCAGAAGTGCTAAAGCTCGATCAGTGTCTAAAACAAAACAAAACAAATTATTTAAAAGAGCCACCAAACAAGGAGTACCTCAGCACTGTAAAATGGCATTAATGCTGACTAACCAGAACACAAGTAGCTTGCTTAAAGAGAAGAGTTATAGCTCAGTTGGGGTTTCCTAATGTTCCTCTACCCTCCACATCCTTGTTTCATTTTGTATTGTACCTTTTAGACAATAAGGCCATTTCTGCACTACACTGTTATAGTGCTATCATTATACTTTCAACATCCTATAGAATCCTGGGGTTTGCAGTTTAGGGAGGGGCCTTTAGAATGCTCAGCCAGAGAGCTCTTTAGCCTCAGGAAACTACAAACCCTAGAATTCCACAGGAGGTTGAAAGTGGAATAATAGCACTATAACAGTGTAGTGCAGAAATGTCCTAAGCCTCAGGGCAGGGACTATCTCTGTTACTGGTTGCATAAGCTGTATTGGAACGGTCTCCGACTGAATGGTGGAATATTTATAAAATGGTTCACAATGAAATATAGCACATGCATTTCACGTAGACGGTTTCAAAAGAAAGATTCAGGTTTCAGAAGGACTAAAATCCTATACGTACTTTCTTGGGGGAATCCTTGCTGAAAATAGTGGAGCTTACCTTGGACTGAACAATCAGATTATAATGTCTGACATTCTGAATTTTCATTTAATGCAAATTGAACCCATTTTCAGGTTTTCTGGCGACCTTCTAGCAGGCTTTTCAGGATTGTCCTAGGGACTTCTATCTGACCAGGATTTCAGTGTAGCAATGAAAAGTTAGAGAGGTGAGGAACTGATTCAGTGCCAATGGCCACTTTGGAAAAAAATCAATACACTAAAACCTGCCTTATAGATAGAGCTATTTTAAGAGTATAGGAGTTCGATATGTAGGAAGTTATATGGGAGATACCAGGAGACAGCTAATGGGAATGACTTGCATCAGCAATGCCATCGTTCCATAACTCCTTAACCTGCAGAGCATTTCTCAGACTTGTAAGGATCTCTGAGGTCATACAGACCAAACTTCTACCTAATGAAAGGGCATTCTCTGTACCCACCCTGCCTTATGGGAAGACTTTCCCCAGGGCCACGCTGCACTGATATGGGTGGGAGGGGTGTCCACCAAAGGCCAATTTAAAAAGAGCACCCTCAAACCACAAGCTGGCTCTGAGTGACTGTAAAACGCAAGATGAAAGAGAGGAGAGTTTACTTGGTTATGCATATATAACCAAGTAGCTGATGTAGAATACAGGCAAACATTAGGGAAGGGGGATTTGGTGACAGTGTTTCATACCTTAATTACCTCCCAGTTAGACTACTGGACTCTGCTGTGCATGGGGCTGCCCTTGAAACATATTCAAAAGCAAGAGCCATAACAAAAAAAAAATTTAAATAACATGTGGCATTTTTTTCCCACTGTGAGCCACTATAGTCTATAATCTAAAATATTAGAATCCTTTATTAGAGGTAGGCTGATAGGTTTTTACACATTTTATAATTGTATCCTCTTTGAAGTAGCATATTAAGACATAACCCATATCAGTTGGGTAACAATGCTGCCAACCCTATTACTTTTTTAAAAAAAAATAACACAGCTATTGATAACATTGTTAAAACTGCAGTGTAATGACTAATGTTTACTCCATACTTCTGTTTCTTTTAATCTAACCTTAGTTCCAGTCTTGGGGAAAAAGCAGGGTATAAATGGATTGATTGATTGATTGACACTCATAATATAATAGTGGGAAAGGCATTTTGGAGAATTTCTGGCCATATTTGCACTTTTAAATATATTCTATGTAATTAAAAAGGAACTAAAAACAACATGGCAGGGCAGTAGTTTTTCAAATTGGGAATAACACATGCAGGACTGTAGCAGATCTCGTTCATTTAAGGAGACATCAACAACTGTAGAAAGATAATACATCCTTCCCTATTCTGCATCCAGACTCTTGGCCCTGCAAGATTGTTGTTGTTGTGTGTCTTCAAGTTGTTTCTGACTTAGGGCTAACCTAAGGTGAACCTATTTTCTTGGAAGATGTGTTCAGAGGGGGTTTGCTTTTCCCTTCCTCTGAAGGTAAGACAGTGTGACTTGCTAATGGGTTTCCATGGCTCAGTGGCAATTCGAACTCTGGTCTCCAGGTCAGAGTCCAATGTTCAAACCACTACGCCATGCTGGGTCTCAAGACTGGTGAAGGTATAATAATCTAGGAACAACCATGCTGGCAAGAATAAATAACTACATCAAGAGCAGCCTGGCACTGTGTGAAACATTGTTATCTTTAATTTGTCCTGACATTCCCACCACACAATCTCCAGTATATGAATGTGGATCTTGATATGAAAA
Organism: Cyclura pinguis; assembly: GCA_030412105.1. Classification (NCBI taxonomy): domain Eukaryota; kingdom Metazoa; phylum Chordata; class Lepidosauria; order Squamata; family Iguanidae; genus Cyclura; species Cyclura pinguis. The sequence continues at coordinate 278,032,902 of CM059601.1, read as the reverse complement.
AGGACGGTAGACCCTCCAACTCCCCCAAATTTGCATGGAAAGTCCAGATTAATTCTCTGTCATCCCACTTTTTCAGTTCCTTTTCACGTGTCCAAGTTTCTCTCTGTTCCTCCCACTTTGTTCTCCTCTTCTTTTAATTGCTGCAAACTGAGGCCATTTCCCCCTACACTGTTATAGTGCTATTATTCCACTTTCAACATCCTATGGAATCCTGGGGCTAGCAGTTTAGGGAGGGGCATTTAGAATTCTCCCCCAGAGAGGTCTTTGGCTTCAGTAAACTACAAACCCCAGAATTCCACAGGATGTTAAAAGTGGAATAATGGCATTATAATGGTGTAGTGCAGAAATGGCCACAGGCTCCTGGAAAGTTCCGCATACTGGCTCCATAGCAACCCTAAAGTGAAAAGCTTACACTCGCCCTCTTCAGTGCAGCTAGGAAGTGAAAAGATAGGAGAGGAAAACATCTGAAGGGCATCAATATCACAAATGTGAGATTTGTTGCCCAGCAGAAGGTCCAGATTAGCAAAACAACATGAGCAAGGAGTTAAGAAAAAGCAAGGTTTATTTCTGCGGCAGAAAGAGATCAACACCTTGTGCAGGTCCAAAGTGAGACAAAAACGCATTCCCCTGTGCACTCCTTATATGCAATAAACAGATGGGTTTCCTCATGTAAATATTCAGAAAACAATCAACACTTCAGTTCAAAGCACATCCTCTCTGTCTGGTATCCATCGATATTAAACTGTCCCAATCAACAATAAACTGTCCCAATCAGTTTATCATTTCCAAGTAGCATGTGATAATTCAACAAGAACTTAGGTGTTTGATTTATTGAGAGAATATATCACCTTAAACAAGGAATATAATTAACAGCTGCAAATCAAGGAGGAAACTCTTTTCTCACCTATGCATTAAAACACAGCATGGAGCAAAGGCTCATGATCTAGCCTACGTGACCCTCTCACCTCTAGGGAATGCACATCTCAGGACTTTAGAATTCAGATTAGAAGAGGGGAACGTCTAGTTTTGAGTGTGAGGGTATCATCATCATCATCATCATCATCATCATCACTTTAATTTCGAAAAGGCTGCCCTTAAGTCAAAGCACAATGGCTCCATAGATTCCTTAGGAACATAAACAACAGCAGACTCGCTACTTAATTCTTTTCTCCCTCGTGCCCCTGTGTTCTTGTTGCAGCTGCTTTTGGATTTTTGCTTTGCCATCTGGGGATGATGTTTGCAACTGGGCCCATGATCTAATCTGGTATTTGGCCTCTGAAAAACAACGCAACTCCACTGCTTTGTTAGCATTTGGGGCTTTTTTTAATTAAAACCCAGAGCTTGAAAACTTACTTCCTGAAAGCAATGTGTTTTGTGAGTAGCTGCAATGTACCCAAAAAGCATGAATTGCCATTAACTTTGTAAAGAAGAAGAAGGAGGAAGAGGAGGAGGAGGCAGCAAGGGAAAGGAAATTAACTATAAGCATACCTCATTTAAGAGAGCCAGCATTCTGTAGCAGTTTGAGCACTGCACTACAACCCTAAAGAGTAGGGTTCAATTGCCCACAGCCATGGAAATCCACTGAGTAGACCTGGGTGCAGCACATACTCTCAGCCCCCAGTAAACCCCATGATAGGTTCACCTTAGGGTCCTCATAAGTTGAAAACAACTTGAAGCCACACAATAGCAACAACATGAAGCACTGATCCACTGTACAACATTACATGGTTTGTTGTTGGCTTACGGACTATGGCGAGCCAGCATGATTTCAGCAGTGGTTTGAGCAACGGATTACGAGCCTGGAGACCAGGGTTCGCTTGCCCACTCAGCCATGAAAACTCGCTGGGTGACCTCGGGCACATCACATACTCTCAGTCCCCAGACAACCCCATGACAGATTTGCTTTAGGGCTGGCATTAGTGGAAATGACTTGAAGGCACACAACAACAATATCTCATTTAACAAAGCCTCTCTAACAAAGAAGCCCCTTTTTACAAAGTCTTTTTATGCCTGCCCAGTACCTCCTTTCTCCTCATCCTCAGTCTGCCTGGAAGGTTTTTGTTGTTGTTTTTGAGCACCATTAACACTGGGAAGCTTCTGGAGGAGGGTTTAAGAAGCCTGACTTTTAGGGTTAGGTTGCAGCAGCCTGTTTGCGGTAAAAGATGCCATCAAACTTGAGCAGGGAAAGAATGGAATTCTACTCCAGGCTACCTGAACAGCAGACAGCTGCAGCATCCCTTGCTGAGCATTCATGGACAACAAAACAGAGGCAAAAGGGAGAGGGCACATAAACCTTCTCCACCAGCTATTCCCAGCATGTTAAAAAGCACAGGTCTATTAAAATCTAAAATAAATTTAAGTAGATTTATGAATTATACTCCAACAAAGGGAAAGTAGGAAGCATAAGAAGCTGAATGAACAAATCTTATGGAAAAACAGTGTGGGATCAAATTGTTATCGTGTGGTTGTGTAAGGGTAAAAATTACACTGTATTTAATTTATTGTACAAATTGGGAAATTTACTCAGAAAGATTATTGGGTTTACTATTACTATCTTGAGTTTACTATTTTTTTTATTTCATTTAAGATATTGTACTAGATAGATGGATGGATGGATGGAAAGACGGACGGACGGACAGACAGACAGGCAGGCAGGCAGGCAGGCAGGCAGACAGACAGACAGATTATTATGGTCATAGACCAGCATCAGAACAATAAAATCCAAATAAAATACAAAAGGATGCAAATACAGATACAACTACAGATAGGAAAAATATTGTACTAATGTACCAACATGTCAGAAGAACAATTTCCATCTCTGATCTACTTGAAAGGTATTAAATTTTAGTGTGTTCATTTTATTAAATAACACAAAACAAAATAAAAAGCATAGATCAATATGTTTGACCATCAAAATGGAAATCTTAAGAACAATGAAAGATGGTGAAAGAAAAAGTCATCCCTAGCTGCATTTTAGCAGAAGCTTGCAAGAGGTCTCTAGAAGGTTCACAATGTTTCTGTTTACACATGTAAGGATTACCCGTCATTTCATTTCACGAATCCATATTGTTCATTTTCAATTAAAAAAAATCTGTGGATACATGTTGAGCTGCTGCTCTTTTTTGTGCGTAGGAACTTATCCCTGTTCTTTTCATGTTATTCCTCTCTGCGGTACCAAATTTTCTGGTAAAGAAATAATACCCAGAAACACATCTACTTTGTTAACTAAGGTATACCTGTAATTTTCTGTTCCTTTAAAATAAACAGATAAGAGAATGGCATAAAACCTGAAAGTTTCCACTGGAAATATCTGTAAAATGTCTACACCACTTGTACTTCCTGAACCCTCCAAGAACATCAGTGTTCTCTTCAAAAGGAGCCCATCTATCACCAATCTGCTTTTTGACACCATGGTTCTCCAAAAACAGCATGAGAATTCATTTTATTTTATTTTATTTTGTCTTAGTATATTACACTGGCAGGGATTTTGAAAAGTACTCAAGTGCAGTCCGAACTCTGTTGGGGCATTATGCTAGCATAATTGGTTGTACTTCTTAAATCCTTGTGTAAGGAGGAACCTAAGTACCCCCTTACACAAGTAGTTCCCCATTCACCAATAATGCAACAGGTTGGCTTAAAGGCCAGTCTGGCAAACAGGTGCAAGCCTAGCATGACCTTTTTACCAGAACAGCCTGGAATGGCCATCAGAATATTGCTATAGTGTAAGTATGCTAACAGAGCTTGAACAGGATCTTGGCCAACAGATTGATTGGGACAATTTTGTTCCCAGCCATTTTTTGGGTGAGGGACTTATACCTGACCAGTCACCAAATTTTGGGAACTTTTTAAAATAATCTTTTTGGTGACAGTGCTCAGAACGCTTGCCTTGTAGGTCTAGTTCTGTGTGGATTCTACAGCAAACATTCTGGAACACAGATGTCCCATTCGATTATTCTATATTTGAGATATTAGTTTGTAACACCCCCATTGCCAGAAAAAGCAATGTCATAGTCACTGTAGGTGACTATGGCACTTCTCACTTGCAACTTCTGCTAGGCCATTTCCACACTGCACTGTTACAGTGCTATTATTTCACTGTCAACATCCTATGGAATCTTGGGGTTTGCAGTTTACGGAGGGGCATTAAGAATTTTCAGCCAGAGAACTCTTTGGCCTCAGTGAACTGCAAACTCCAGAATTCTGCAGGATGCTGAAAGTAGAATAATAGCATTATAACAATGTAGGGCAGAAATGGCCCTTGCGTTAACAAACTTTATATACCTATACCCACTGCCTATTGCCTTGCAATACGGTGACTTCTTGATTGTTTGTTTTACCAGACCCACCCTCTTCCTGCCTCAAGTTAACCTACAGCCATTTTCTTTTCGTCCTTTAGACCATATGTTATATTATAAATACATATTGTAAGTAAAGCTACTTTTATAAGTTTTACCAAGAAAACTAAGCTTATCTCTTTCTCTGCTAGACCCCACATGCATGGGGATGGAGTAGGACTGGTTGTTGTTCAGCTTCTGTTTTCCATTGTAATTACTCTGCTTGAGAGAACCACCACTACCTCTCACATTTCCCAACAACTTCCACACTCTATGAAAACCTTGTTTCCTGCTTCAGCTTCTTGACTATGTTCTTGGAGCTCTGTAAGCACTCCACCAAAATTTCTACCATTCTTTTATTTACACTGAAGTTGGGCTGCATTGGGAGGGAGGCAAGGGGCCACATTCCCCGGAAGAACCACATGCTTGTGACAAGGAGGACTGAAGCTGGCAGTGGGCAGGGCCAGAGACAAAAATAAATGAATGCTCTCTTTCTCCTTCTCTCTCCTTCCATCTCTTTTTCCTTCCCTATCTCCTGCTTCCTCCCATCTAGAAAGAAATATTGCGCTAGCAGAGGCCTTCTGAAATTAGAGCCAAAGACCACATGAAGTCAAGCCAAGGACTTACAGGCTGACCATCTCAATTTACATTTTTTTTGTTTGATCACTTGTGTTTGATGGCTTTGATTGAACGTGTACAAACTAAATCCAGACATATTTGTCCCTCTCCTCGGAGCCATGAGAAGTTCCGAGGACACAGCACTTACTCAGGTTTCATTCCCTTTAGAAGAAGCTCACAGAAGGCTTATTGGCACTGTGTAATACTTCTATTTATTTACAAATTAGTAGGCTGAGCACAGGTTGAGAAACTGCTGAATCACCCGAACAGAAATATTAATTCCATGCCAGATCTCCAGAACTGGCCCTACTATTATGCTGAAACTCGGGGGGATGCTTTGGGGAATTTCCTTCCCAGAATCCCTCAGCCAGCATGTCCAGTGGCCATTAGGCAGAATAAAGCAATCTCCTCAAGTGACAGATGCTGCAAGGTTCTGGAGTAGACTAGCTCTGTGGTTCATACACTGGCTGCCCTGAACCTCATGGTGTTAATTTGGCATCTCTTCAGAAGAAATCGAGAATACTGCCCCACCACCAATGCTGAAGAAGAATACGACTGCAAGCCTTGTCCATATTTGTACCTGGAAAGTGAGGAGCATCATCTATTCTTCAGAAAGCCACGTCTTAGACTGGCTCAGACACCTAAAGGGCTTCCTAATCTCCAACTAATCTACCTTTCTTGGACTCAAAATATACCATCAGTACCTTTGTTCCTTTCACAGATGCCAGGATTACATCACTCTTAGCTATGGAGTGGTGTGGAGGGAAAAAGAGGCACTGTTTTGCCAAAGAGAGCCAGTATGGTATAGTGGTTTGAATGTTGGACTAACACCTTGGAGACCAGGGTTCAGTTCTCCACTCAGCTATGGAAAGCCACTGGGGGATCATGGGCAAGTCACACACTCTCAGCCCTGAGAAAATTCTGTGAAAAGGGTTGCCTTAGGTTCACCATGACTTGAAGGAACAGAACAACTGGATTTTGCCAAAATTCCTCTGACTTTAAAAAAGAATATCCAATTATTTACTAGTCTTTAGGAGCCATTTACCTGCAGTTCCCTACCAAAGAAGATGCTTTACCAGAACAATGAAGGCAGTATGCAGTTTCATTATCTTTCTTCTGCCCAACTCTACTGCAATATGTTCAGCTGATTAAGTATAACTTGAACACACACAAAAACTATAAAACCATTTAATGATTTTTCTCTCTGCAGTATTTAATGATGAAGCAGGGAATTGCTGAAATGCCCTTTGATGGATTAAAATTACGCCACCAATTAAATTAAATGTCATGCTTTTGTACGAGGTTTATTTGTTCATCGTCTTGGGAGTCCTTGGGGTTGAGAGAAATTGTTGTTGCTGTATGCCTTCCAGTTGTTTCCCACTTATGGCAGCCCTAAGGTAAACCTATCATTGGGTTTTCTAGGGCTGAGAGTATGTGATGTGCCCAAGTCACCCAATGAGTAGCCATGGCTGAGCAGGGAACTGAACCATGGTCTCTAGAATCGTAGTTCAGCACTCAAACCACTATACCATGCTGGCTCCCGATATAGAAATACTTTAAATAAATAAATAATAGGAAGTTGATCCCACGCTGTTGTTAAATTAAAAAATGCAACAGTAGCTATTTTAGTCCACAAGTAAAAACAAAATCCACATCTAGGTAATACTCCACAAACACATTTTTATGGCATTCTAGTTGTTCCTTATAAAGAGAAAACTATCTCTGATCTTTGTTTTCACCCTGTAGTTGTTCCTGTAATAGCAGTTAGGTTGATAGCAATTAGCAGGTGACTATATTTAGGCCATTTCCGAACCGGGCTTCTGAAATGGTGCAGAGCGACCTCTGACGGAGGTCTTCTGCACCATAGAGTGGACTGGCGTGGACTACTTTTTGTAGTTCCACACCAGAATCCACTCAGGAGCGGCCAGAACTAGCCGCGCGGCATGTTTTTTAAAAACCTCTTTCGAGAGGTTTTTAAAAAGCACAGAGCGTGCAGCCCTGCGCCGCTCCGTCGCCCGGCTCCGACGCGGATTTGCAGGTGCGCACAAGTGCGTGCCTGCAGATCTGCCGGGGGCGGACTTCCGGCTGGCGAGCTTCTCCAGTTGGTGGAGAGCCTCCACCAACCGGAAGCCGCCATTTGGGACGCCGGAGGACTGCGGAGCAGCAAGCTCGCGCTGCTCTGCGTGGTGACGGACTTACCCGGCTTCAGGTAAGCTTCGTTTTCGGGCGTTTTCGCCCGTTCCCCCCACCCCACATGCGGAAAGGACCTTAGATATGTTTCCTCACTTGAGTTCTGCAATCAAAAACCCTTTTAGTGGCACAGGAGTATGCCAAGCTGTTATTGCTTTTTTTTCCCCCCAGTTGGTCAGGGATTTTATTTCAGAGGTGGGAATTGTGCAGTCCTCCAAATATGGTTGGACTGCACCTCCCATCATTCTCAGCTAGTAAAGCCAATGATGAGGAATTCTGGGAATTGCATTCCAGCTACATCTAGGGGGCTGCACTTTGCCCTGCCCTACCTGTATGAAATCTACATTTCTTTATCGATGTGAGCCAGTATTCTGTATCAGCTGCTTAATTAAATAAACATAACTATATTACTACTACTCCTACTATTATTTTCATCATCATTTATTTATATAGCGCCATCACTGTACATGGTGCTTTCCAAGAGAAAGAACATGAAAAAAGCCATTTCCTGCTGTCAGGCATACAATCTAAAGACAAAACACGTAAGGAAAGGGGATGATAGTGGAAGAGACAATTAAGGCCATTTTCGCATGGCATCACAATCTTGCTATAGGGATGGAATGGCAGCAGTCCACAGTTCATGCTTTTGCACAATGTTGTTGCAGTCCTGCTGACATCCCGTCCCCATGCATCGTCATCATGGGATATTCATTTAACAGATCCATTAAGCCCCCACAATTGCGCGATGTTCCCATATTTACCTGCCATGCAGAAGTGCAGGAAGCCCAGTCATGCCCTTCCTTCCCCACTGCAGCATGGGAAGAAGGTTGGCTGCGGTGCTGAAGGAAGGAGCATATCTCTCGCGCTCCCTTCTGCAGGCAGCTGGCCAGGTGTGGAGGGGAGCATTCCTGTCACACTCCCTTCCTAGCAAAGGTGCTGCTGGGAGTGCTATGGGATGATGCGAGAGAGTGTCGCAATGCAGAAATGGGGCAAGTCAGCAGATACTGCCTCTTCTTCTCTCCCTCCGACGCCAGGGCTAGTGGCAGTTGGGATGAAAGAAGCCCCTTTCATCTGCTTCTGGGCCTAAGCATGAAGGAGCTGTGTCTGCCTCTTCTCCTCTCCCTCTGAGGCCAGGACAGTGGCAGTGGGGATGGAGGGAGGCCCTTTCATCTGCTTCTTGGCCCAGGCATGACGGAGCTATGCCTGCCTCTTCTTCTCTCCTTCCGAGGCCAGGGCAGCGGCAGTTGGGATGGAGGGGGGGCCTTTCTCCTGCTTCAGGACCTCGGCATGAGGGAGCCATGCCTGCCTCTTCTTGTCTCTCTCAAGGCCAGAGCAGTAGCAGTTAGGATGGAAGGAGGGCCCTTCATCTGCTTCAGGGCCGAGGCATGATGAAGATGTGCCTGCCTCTTCTTGTCTCCCTCCTCAGCCAGTGCAGTGGCAGTTGGGATGGAGAGAGGGCCTTTTATCTGCTTCTTGGCCTAGGCGTGATGGAGCTGTGCTTCCGGGGAGAGGTGTTCAGGCCAGGAAAGATTACTTAGTTAAGTATACCTCCCAAACCTGATAAATCATCATTCATCCATGCTGCAGTTGCCAACATAATATGCCTCCTTCTCCTGATGCAGCTAACAGTTCTGTATTCGCAAGTGCTACTTAGCCACGACTGTGACACTGCCATGAATGTAACTTCTCCCTCCTTCTGTGCCAAGCCTACTTTACTGGGCATGAGTTGCATAGGGAGAAAGAGGTCCATTCTGTTAGCAATCAGAGCCATGGTTGAATGACATTTCCGGCAGGTATGGCAGATCAGGCCAGGAGAGGTGACTTTGTTAAGCACAGTTAACTAACTAGCTGGTACTGAATACTGGCTGTTAAAATTTTAGGTAATCCTTCCTCTTTCATTTAGTGAGAAGGGATAAACAGCTCCTTCTTAGCTATGTTTAGAGCATAGCTGCCACTATTCTTAGGCCTTAAAGCATATGTATTTGTAATAAATGTGTAAAAATGTATCTCTTTTTCTCATTCTGCCTGATTTAACATTAACTCAGTCAACTGCAAGCCAAGCTCAAACTCCGAAAACCACACAATTGTATCATGTTTAAAAACCAGAAACTCCTGGGACCAACCAGGAAGGAAAAGATATAAAGGTACCCAAGAGATTGTGCTTCCCCATAACCACAAGCACTGTAACTAACCATTCTCATTGATATAAATTGCTAATTTGCACAGGCTGAGGTCCTGTGCACATTTTCTTGGGAGTAAGCGACAAGACAATACCCACAAGTGTAAAGATATAGCATTTAATACTAAAGTCAGAATTGCCCATGCCCTCGTACTTCTGACTTCTAAGTATGGTTGTCACAGCTGGACAGTGAAAAAGATGACAGAAAGAAAATCAGTTCATTTGAAATGTGGTGCTGGAGGAGAGTCCTACAGACTAACAAAAAGACAAATAAATGGATCCTAGAGCAAATCAAGCCTGAACTTTCCCTAGAAGCCAAAATTACTAAACTGGGGCTATCATACTTTGGACATATCATGAAAAGACATGCCTCATTAGAAAAAGACAATAATGCTTGGTAAGGCAGAAGGGAGTAGGAAAAGAGGAAAACTGCATCACAGATGGATAAACTCAACCAAAGAAGCCACGGACCTGAGTCTGCAAGACCTGAGCAGACCTGTTGATAACAGGATGACTGAGAGGTCCCTCTTTCATAGGATCGCCACAAGTCAACATAGAAAACGTTAAATGCATTTCTTAGAATAGACAGTGGAGCTCATCTACTCCCTTTCAAGGCATGATCTATAACATATGATAGAACTACAGTATCCTTAACAAATATTCACCTTCAGCTACTTCCCATGAAGGACCCTGTCACCTTCCAAGACAAGCTGTGAAGAAACTTTTACTGCTAGGATGTTTCTCTAAACATTCAGCAAAATCTATTTCCTTCTGATTTCCATGCATTTGTTCTAAGAGTCCTTTCACATTCCACAATTATAGTGCTATGATTCCACTCTGACTGCTATGGCCATATCCTATGGAATCCTGGAATCTGCAGGTATAAAATTCTCAGCCAGAGGACTCCAGTGCCTCACCAAACTACAAACCACAGGATTCAACCAGAAGTTGAAGCAGTAGTTCAAGTGGATCATAGCATTGCAATTTAGTGCGAAAGGACTCTACATCCAACCTTCCAGAAGAAGAAGGAACAAGTTTGCTCAGTCTCCTCCGCAACAGCCTTCAAGGTATTAGAAAATTGTCATTGTATTTTCTCTTAAGGAAGCTGCACTTTGCTACTGCTGTTTTATTTTCCAAAATGCAGTCACAGGGGATAGAGGGTCAGGATTAGGACTATACCAGAGAGGAAGTTAAAATCTCTGGTATCTCCAATCAGATTGTGGAGATGTTCCTCGTACGCTTGAAACTCTGGACAGCTACTGGCAGTCTGAGTAGAACAGAGATGAGGAAACATTGGCCTTCCAGATGTTTTGGACTTCAATTCCCAGAAGTTCTAGCCAGCAGTAAGAGTCAGTGGGCATTGTAACTCTAAAACATTCAGTGTCAAAAGTTCCTCCTCTTTGAAGCAGACACAGTTGGACTAGATCAGGCGTGGACCACCGCACAGGGGCAGAATGAAGTGATCTAGTGTCATTTCCAGATGCAATTTTGGCCAATTTTCAGCCAATTCCCCCCTCCCCCATGGGTGGGCGGGTGTTGGAGAGGCTTGGGAGGGCTTTGCAAGGCTGAGGAAGACACTGCTGCAGTTTTGACCCACCTGGGGACAAAAATATTGCCCAATAATCACACTACAAAAATTGGCCTCAAGGGGTACATGCAACCCATGGTTGCACTTTGCCATTTCTGGACTACATGAAGCAATGATCTAACTTGGTATATATGCCCATATAACCCTTCAGCACAGTTTCAGGTGTTTCCCTAATTTTCCTAAGTTTTCATTAGCCCCACAGATTCCCCAAACACAGAGAGAAATAACAATAGCAATAACAATACTTTCTTATCTGCCTCTCCGTTTGGATCGAGGCAAGGAACAGCAACAAGCAACACAATACATAACATCAGTTAAAACAGCATATAAAATCAATACTTATTAAAATATATCAATAAATACTTTAAAATTCGTAACTTAAAAATAATCTGGATAGGCCTGCCAGAGGAGACTGGTCTTCACTTCTGTTTCAAATGTAGACAGTGTCTCTGCATGACAAATCTCTTCTAGAAGGTCATTCCACAATCTGGGGGTGCCTGAAAATGTCCTCTGGGTAACAATCAAGCCTCATTTCAGCTGACTAAAGTAAATGTACCCCAGAGGACCTCAGTGTAACATAGAAAAATTAATAGGGCTTTGGGTGTAGCGAGAAAGGTCCCTCTCATATCTTCTGTAAATTGAGCTTTCCTGCATTCAAATTCAGGTTGCCAACTTTTTTTCATGCCCTATTCCTGTGCCCTTAATACAAGCACAATATCAAAAAAATTTCACCAATTCATCTCCAAGAGCTTCACCAGTTATGTTTCCATGTATCACGGTGCTGTTAAAAGTTGCAGGACCTAAGTCACTGCAAGGTGGCAACTCTAAGCCACGCCAACACAAAAAAAGACTAACCAGCTAAAGGAGCAATCCATTACACAAACTGTAACTCAGAATATGCTACAGCACACGATCGCTTTAATCTGATTATTCTCAATTCAAGCTAATGAGGTGGAAATGCTATCTGGGTTTTTGGATTGACTAAGCTGCAATCCAGCTTAAGCAGAAAGAAAATGCAATGCATTATAAATATGAGTTTATTCTTGGGTGGAGGTTTACATAATTTCAGTTTTCCCTCTGCAGTTTCACATTCCGTGATGCCTATGATGTTCGTTCAGCATCTTTAACCAGAGAGAACTTCCTTTTTGTGCACACATTTTCCCTTTTCTTTTCCTATTTGATCCAGTTAAAAGGCTCTCAAGCAACAAAGGTGAGGAAGAGGAATCTTCTGCCAAACAATACTGAGCTAAACAGATCACCCGTCTGATGCAGCTGTAATGATTTGGTAGAGTCACTTGACTCTGAAGACGTTCAAGATGTTTGATTTTGTGCTTTATCCAGTCTCTGACAAGTGCCTATCAACTTTTTCCTATGTCCATCAAAGCAGTGGTTCTCTTATTCTGATCCTCTGGATGTTTTAGACTTCAACTCCCAGAGATCCCAGCCAGTATGGCCAATCCTCAGGGATTCTGGGAACTTAAGTCCCAAACATTGGGAAGATCAGAACTGAAGAAACACTGCATAAAAGCAAAATCCATGAGCTGAAATCCAATGATTGGTCTAAGCAAGACTATACCCCCCAGAATCCCTGGAACTTAAGCAACTGTTGACCTAACAATGTTTCATTAATTCAGTGGATCTAACTCCAGCTGGGACTAACAATTAGATTTAACCAAATAATTTACCCAGAGAGGTGGCACATGCCTGTGCAAGGGCTTCCAGACAGAGCCAGCAAAGATGTACAACTGTATGATGCATGGGAATCTTAGAGGGAATAGTGCCCACATAGTCTTTCATCTGTAGGCTTCTTATGTTTGTCAGATGAAAATCAGGACAGGGCCGTTGTACATAACCAGGAAACAAGCAAGAATTGCGGGAATTCCCTCTTTGACACAACTGTTAAAGATACAGGAGCCCTCTCCGGTTTTCACTTTGGCAACTCTAAACCTAGGGCAAGATCCTATTGGAGTTGTGTGGCATAAATCTCTGCATGCAGAGTCGCACATTAATTGTGCAGAAGGGCAACAATGCACATGCAGCAAATGTGAAATCAAGTACACAAACAAAACCATGTGCAATGTGTGTCCAGGGCCAATGCACATTGAAATGCTCAATGGCACTACATGTGCAATTTTGCTTCCACAACTTTGAACTAAATGTAGATGTTCCTAATCAGACAAAAGCAACCAATTACCTCTATAGAAGAATTTATGCCACTCTAAGATACTAACTGAAGTTTTGCCACAATTTTCCCTCACATAGTTCTTATCTCATTTCAAAACTCAGACCTCTTCTTCACCTGCCTTCTCCAGAACCTTAATCCCATCTGAGTCGCTCAGGCTCGGTCTCACCACATCACTACATCCCCTCCTACTCTCCTCTTCTCAACCAGTTGACCACATTTCCCATCTGATTTTATAATTCTGAAACTCAAACCACTTGTACAGTTTTGATTCTATCCTACTTTCTTGCCCTCTGGTATGTACTCTATTGCCAAGACTAGTCACACAAATGGAATTAGTTCATGATTGTTGCACCATTGGGTGCTGCTTTCTGTGTCCATTCATGCACATGCAGTAAATAGGTATTTATCTGCCCCCCCCATCAACTGGAGAGGGAAGCTAGGTTCTCAAGGGTCCTTCCATCAACTATCATTTGGCAGCAGCCATTCCATCATGCTGAACAGAGAGAGTGAAGGAAGACAGAGCCACTCCACTGGCACAGCTACCGTTCTCCTTGAACTGCTTACTCCACTTGGTTACTGAAAGAACTTGTAACTAACGATTGCTGCCTGTGTCTACTTTTCTCCTCTACCTTCACACTCCCTTTTCCTCTTGTGTTGTGTCTGATTTATTCCCTTTCATTCTCCAACATGGGACCCACAGTGGCTTACAATGTAAATTAAAGCAAAATAGCTAAAACAGCATGTAGTATAAAAGCTTATAAAGCATTAAAAAATACATCCAATTCAAACATTAATTTAACACATATAAAATACATATTGTGCATGTGCATGCACTTTCAAGTCCCCTGTCAACTTATACTTTGGGCAAAAAAAAGGCACATCCATCAAATATCCTTCGAGACCAGAGCTTTCCAAACTTTTCATGTTGGTGACACAGTTCTTAGACATGCATCATTTTGCGACACAGTAATTGTTTTACTAGCAAACCAGAGGTTAAACTAACTGATTACGCACGTGCAGTACCCAGAGGTGTATCTAGGGTGGGGAAAGGCAGCTCCCCCCATCCGATCCTGGCCCATTGCCATCACTGTTGGCAAGAAAAGACCCCAGCGAGAGCAGTGGCAGCAGGAACGGCTCGGGTAAGGGGGGGGTCTTCCTCAGCCCAGGAAGGCGACACACCTACGCACTTCAGGCAATACTCTAACGTGTCGCAACACACCATTTGGAAAGCCTTGTTCTAGACCAACCAGCTGAAGTCTGAAAGCCTGTCTGGATAAATTCTTTGTCTGCCAACAAAAAGAGAAGGGGGGGCATCCTCTGCAACTATGAGGGTAAAAACCGTCTTACAACTGATCTTAGTAAAGCATTCTTGGAGCCTTTTTAATCCAAACATGGGTAAAAAGTTTAAAATAAATAAAATTCCCCTGTATCGTGTAGTCCATGCATCTTAAGCTTAAGGCTATGTTCTTGTTTTAAGAATATCACATTTACTGAAACATCCAAAAAACTACTCTTTGATCGCTTGGAAAATGCACTTCCTCCCTTTCCTCTTTTGTTTTTCAGCACCAGCTGAAAACATATCAGACTGTACAAATTTTCTAGGAATAAGGTAAGTAATTAATTTGTCTTTGCTCCTGTTCATATTGGCTTTATGGTATTTTAGTAAATATTTCTAATTTATGGTTTTAGAAAGTTGTAATTAGAAAGTTACATAGCTAATTTTTAGGTAATTTGTGGGTTTTAACTATGTGCTTGTAAGTAAGATTGTCAGCTGCCTTTACAGAATGATAGAGTTAGGAGGGGCCCTACGGGGGTCAGCCCTTTGCTTAGTTCAGGATTTCCAGCTAGAGTATCTCCAGCAGGTAGCTGCCAACCCTCTTTCTGAAGATGTCCAGAGAAAGAGACACCATCATCTCTCTAGGCAATTGATTCCACTGCCCAGTTGCTCTCACTGCACTGTCAAGAAGTTTCTTCTAATGTTTGATCAGAATCTATTCTTCTGTAACTTCAAACCATTAAACCTCGTTCTACCCTTTGAGGCAGCAGAGAACAAGCCTGCACTCCTGTCTCTGTGACAGCCCTTGAGGTATTTAAAGAGTGCAATCGTGGCACCCCCTCAATCTTATCTTCAACAAACTGAGCATGCCCGGATCCTTCAACCTCTCCTATTTGTTCCCCATATCTCTTATCATCCTTGTTGTCCTTCTCTGAACTTGCTCCAACTTGTCCATATCCTTCTTACAAGGAGCTGCTCAGAACTGAATACAGTACTTCAGATAAGACCTGTCTAGCACAGAATACAGAGGGCCTTGATCTCTTGTGAAGAACAGGGCATAAATCTACTTTGGATCCCCATCTCTGATAAGTAATGTGTTCTCTGTCTTCCAGGGATGTTAAATAGTATTGGTCACAGTTTCACAGTATGTCTCCCAGTGTCCATTCATTGGGATGTCACAAAGGAATAATGGAGCTTTCATCAATTCAGTTCCCTTTCACTACATTCAAAATACAACTCCAGCTATGCTGGCTGGAGGATTCTGTAGTCCCAGACATCAGGAACAAGACCTGGTTGGAGAAAGGCTGCAGTCATGCCCTTTCTCTCTAGTACATGTCCATGCAAATTCATGTACATTAATATAAATGTACCATAGAGGCCTCCAACCCATTGATAGCTGAGACCTATTCACACTACACAATTATAGCACTATGATTCCACCTTAACTTCCATGACTACATCCTATGGAATTGTGGGGTTTGTAGTCAAATGAGGCACTGGAGCTCCAAGGCTAAGAATCCTAAATTCCTCTCCCTGAACTCCACATCCCAGGATTCCACAGGATGTTGCCATGGCAGTTAAAATGAAATCATAGTGCTATAACTACGTGGAGTGTGGAGGGGCTCCTAGTAGATTCTTTGTTAGTGCAGTGATGAATCTGCTCTTCTTTCTGCTTTGGCTTTAAAGGAACAATACTGTAACCCTAATCCTAAATCAAAATTCCACAAGGCAATAAGGAAATAAACCTCTGCATTTTGACCCTCACAAGGAGGTTATAGATGAGTTGGAGCAGGTTCTGAGAAGGGCAACACGGAGGACAAGAAGTGAGAAGAACGAAACATATGACAAAAGATTGAGGGAGATGGGCATGCTCAGCCTAGTGAAGAGAAAACTGAAGGGTGACGTGATCAGTCACGTAGGGGTGGAGAGGCGGTTCGCCCTGGGCGGCAATGTTTTTGGGGTGTCCTGGCCCATAGCCACACCCCTGTGCACCCTGGCCATGCCCCCACATGCCCTGGCCATGCCCCCATACACCACAGCCACGCCTCCACACATAGTGGCCACGCCTCTCACACCGTAGCCCCGCCTCCTCCCACCCCCCTCCCCACACTCCAAGCTCTGCCACTGGACATGATTGCACTCTTTAAATCTCTAAAGGGCTATCACAGACCAGAGGAGGCAGGTTTGTTCTCTGCTGCCACAGCGGATAGGATCAGGTTCAATGGTTTTAAGTTACAGGAGGTAGATTTCAATTAATCATTAGAAGGAATTTCTTGATGATAACTAGAGCCAGTGTGGTATAGTCGTTTGAGCATTAGACTACAACTCTGGAGACCAGAGTTTGATTCCCCACTCAGCCATGGAAATCCACTGGGGTGACCTTGGGCATATCACACACTCTCAGAAAATCCCATGATAGGTTCGTCTTAGGGTTGCCATTAAGTTGGAAATGACTTGAAGACACACAACAACAGGAAGAGTAGGACACCAATGTAACCATTACCTAGACAGGTAGTGGGTATCTATTTCTCTGGACAGCTTCAGAAAGAAGCTGGACAGCTACCTGCTGGAGATTCTCTAACTGGATTTCCTCTACTCAGCAGGGAGTTAGACGCATAGACCTAGGGATTCCCTTCCAACCCTATGATCCTATGATTGTAAAACCATACCATCTATTCCCAAGAGGGAGGTGTTGGCAGCCTTAGAGGAACCCATGGTGTGAAAGCAATCAACTAGTCATTCAGGGCAAAAACCTGGAAGACAGGAGAGGAAAGTAAACTAGCCCTGTGAGAACCAAACATAGCCAGTAGCCACAGAATGCTTGTTGTTTGTTGCATCCTAGCCCTGGAAAATTAGGGAGGAGAATCCTGGGAAAGAATGTGGTTGCCAAGGTGGCATCCTGAACACGAATACACCGTGCCACAATATTTTGTTGCAGATTCCTTTACTTAGTTGTCTTTCAGAGATTCTTAACTCAGCTCTCAGAACTATTATTCTCAGGCGGGACACAATAATGGAATGGATTTAATACTGCAGTTGTATGCAGGCTCACCTATTTGGAAGTAAGTCTTTTTAGGAATCAATGGGACATTGTTTCACTCAAATTTGTAAGGGACTGGGCCATAAATCCCAGACACAACTGCTTACTCTTCCCTCAGTGGTCTGCACTATTTTATGTTGAACAAGCTGAGTCTTCTCTAAATTTTTATCTCTTGCTTTTTTAAATGGGAATATTTTAAACTGTTTCTAATTCTATACTTTTAACTTCTTGTTGTGTGCCTTTAAGTCATTTCCAACTGATGATGACCCTAAGGTGAACCTATCATGGGGTTTTCTTGGCATGATTTGTTCAGAGGGGGTTTGCCTTTGCTTTCATCTGAGGCTGAGAGAGTGTGACCTCCCAAGTTCACTCAGTGGGTTTCTGTGGCTGCGTGGGCATTTGAACCCTGCTCTTTAGACTCATACCGCAGCTCTTAAAACCACCAAACTACACTGGCTCTCTATACTTTAACTACATTTTAACAATACATTTTTGTATGTGTTTTTTTAAAATCCACATCTGTTTAAATTTTTATAAGTCATTTGAATCTGGGGCAAAGGTAGAAAGTAAATAGATACATAGAAACCCATTTTTGCCTAGCATAAGCAGCATCCTTGCACTTAAGTGCTTCTTAGTCATCTGATTATCCTGGAGACCAAGCGATAAGCACCAGGTTTCAATAAAATTGTTTATAATCATGAGCCAAACATGAGTTATATTGACAATAACATCCAGCACAGCCTCTCAAAGGCTCAGACTTACTCACGGCCCAACAGAACATGAAGACATTGTCAATAATACACAACCTTTGTACCAGAGCCGTTGCCTTGGTTAAGTCTGTAACACCCAAATGCCATTATCAAGCAAGGGATTATTATTGGGAAGAGGATATGTTATACAGGAAAACAAAAGCCAAAATGTGCTGTCTTTCAAAACAATTTCAGACCACCCAATGACTCCCATCTGGCATCCTTGTAAATAGCTGCCTCCTAAGACCAAAAAAGAAGAAAAGCTGACAAATCCAAGCAAACCAAAGCAGATCCCAATGCATATTCAGCCAAAGGAAATGGTTCGCTGTCCCTAATATATACCATCCTTATCATTTTTTTTGTTACTTTGACAGACAAGCAAAACATGCTTTTATGTGTCAATCTTTAACTCCTGTCATTTAAAAAATCTCAAGCATTGTCTTATAAAAAACACATATTCTCCCATCACACTTTTCCTTTCTTTTTTCGTGTCATTTTTGTGAAATCAACCACAGGTTACAGAAATAGTTCCAATTGTTCCCAGAAATAATTTTAGCCATCTGCTCAGTTATGAGAACCATTCTGCCATGTGTTTGTGTCAACTGAACTCTCCCATAGGATCAAGCAGCAAAGCTTTTCCTGGACTGTACTACACAATGGGTGCAGCTAGGAAATCATGTGTGAATTCTCCCCTGTAAAGAGAGACAATAGACATATGACCTCTGAACACTCAAAAAATAAATGACAAGAGAGAGGCAATTGGCCTAGTCTTTTCTGGAATGTATTTTTCTCTGTGTGCAGGAAATTGTAGTCATGAAATTGTTTGCACATATCGACAAACCATGATTTATGCTACCCTTTCTTCATGCTAAAGCCATGAATTAAACAGCAGGTAGTCAAACCAATCACAACTTGTTTCCCGAAATTTTGTTTTCTTTCACACCCATTTTGCTAGCTCTTATCTTAGAATGAGCAGCTAGCTGTAGGTTAAGGCATCACGAGAAACTATAGTTGAAACAAGACCTGGCTTGCTGGTAAGCCAAAAATAAACCATGCATTCAAATCGGTTTGTGGCTGGTTCATAGGCCAAAGCTTTAGAACAGAGGCTGGTTCACACATCCCAGGACAATTCTCAATAAACCACACCAATGCTTGTTATGATTTACGAACACAGTAACAGATTATGCCAACATCTAATCCCCTTACCTGAAGTATGAAATGGTACAGTCCAGAAATCTTTTCCGTTTGAACCTGACTCTTTGCAGAGTCATTGGAATGGGAAACCAATGTGATGGCTGATCCCATAACACACATATACTCATTTACAAGGTTGATTCCTGTGGCCCAAACTACACAGTAGCAAACAGGTTTGGAGGTGCAGATCTCCCACCTTAATATATAAAAGAGTTAATTTAAAGGGTAGACTGGAGAATGCATACTGAATCTTGCTCTAACCTGCTTTTCCCTGCAGTCTGTACCTTTGAATCCTTTTTGGCCCCTGTTACCACCAACTCTATCTAGGAAAAAAAAACCCCACTGCTCCCCAGATTCTATTTGTTTTTCTAGTACAAATCCAAGAGAAACAGAGAAGCCATCTTGATAACAGGATTTAATTTTGCATGCAAAATCTAATGCACTCTCAAGAGTCACCAGCTGACTTTTCACAGGTTCTGCCAACAACCTGGCTATTTCTGTGTATGTCCTGACTCAGGCACATGTTAAGACAGCTCTAGATTTCGGGGAAAAACAAAACACTGAAGTACAATTCTGACAGTCAGTGGTGTTAGCAGTCCTCCAGCTTTGCACATAAACACAGTCCTCAACTCAAACACTGGAAAGTAGCATCCTTCCTTGTATATATTCAGCATTTAGTTAGAATAATTACTTTTATTTGTTTAGAAGCATAACCATCTCCAGTCTGGAAGAAAAGAGTGGCTTACTAAAAAAGAAAGAAAGAAAATTAGTTTTCCCACCCACTTCTGAGTTAATTCTGAACTCCAAAGATCAACCTGATGTGGCAGGTTTTGTAAAACAGTCAGATCTACAACTGGGAACATTTGCAGTAGGAGTTACATAAATTGAGAAAAGAGAAAGAGAGACCAGGCATTTCACTAAGCCAATTAAACAGGCTTGCAGTACTATTCTCTATAGGCTTACTCTGAAGTAAATTCCGCAGACTTCAGCTGGACTTGCTGTTCAGCCACTGACCTTGGGACTGCAGCTTTCAGTCTTAATACAAGTCTAAGATGTTAACTAATAGTTTCAAAGAATATTTTACTGTTTAGAAGTAGTATTACTGTTTACCTGTTTAAGTATTCCTTTAAATGCACATCACTCATGATTAGCAATTAATAGCCATCAATATTAATAATATAATGTTTGACTTAATCAGTTCCAAACGCATTTATTCCCAAGTCCGCAGGCTCTGCAGTAAATCCTACCAATTCATACACTTGTAAGCCAGATAATGTTTTACAATGGATCAGTGCTTCACATTGTTGTGGTGGTGTGCTTTCAAGTCAATTTTCAACTTATGGCTACCCTACCGTGGAGTTTGCCCAAGGTCACTCAGTGGGTTTCCATGGCTGACCCTGGGCTCCAGGGTCACAGTATGATGCTACAGTACGCTGGCTCCATTAAATGAGGTATGCCTGTATTTTTCTTTTCTTTTCCTTTCTTTTTTTACAAAGTTAGTTCGTGATGTTTGGGTGCATTGTTGTGAGTTACACAACACATTGTTTTCAAAAAGTAACTTTCCAAGCTCTGGTCCGAAGGTTGTAGTCTAATACTCAAGCCACACTACACCATGCTGACTCTCTCAATGCTTCATAACCTTTGTCATTTCACATATGAAAACAGGGATGCATGTTGCCCATCATAAGAAAGCAGTCAAGATGGCAAAAGTTACAAACAAGAAAGAGCCCACAAACTAGAAGAGTCTGCAGCAGTTTGCTTTTGCCTGAGCCTACAGAGAAGGCCAGGATTCTACCCACTCCTCTCCTCTCCCTGCTACTGAGTTGAGTGCAAGCTACTTTTCTCCTTTGAATTCAGTTAACAGCAACTGAAGCTAGGAACAATGGGGGAAAGTGGGAGGAGGAGAGACATCCTGGGACATTTTTAAAACAGTTGAAAAAGTGGGATTAAAAGGGACTGTCCCTGCCAGCTCAGGACAGTTGGTGTGTGCTTGAACTCAACTCCAGAACATTCTGCAACTTTCAAACAGGACTGGCCAACCACTCTATTAGCAAAGCAAAATACCCGGTTTGCAACTCTTTGCTTCCTCTGCAACTGTAGAGCAGGACAATGAATATTCATATTCCTGGTAGCCTTATAAATTTGGATCTGATAATGATTTCTCTCTTTATAGGCAAGAGGAGACAGATGCTGAGTCATCATCAGTGGGAACCCACGTAAATTATTTAGCTTGATGTGGGATGGATCTAAAAGCTCCTTTCCTGTAATAGACTTTTCTTCTGTTGGAGCAAGGGGACTTTTGAATCCAACCCTAGTAGTTTTATCTCTCTGTTGATCTATTGTGGGGTGAGGACAGTTTAGATTCTCCTGTAAAATCATCCAAATGCCTTTGGTATCACCTTTGCTAGAATTTAAATGTATACTGCTGTGTCATTTCCTCATTCATTAGGATAAATATTACTCACTAAAAACATGCGTCCTTTGCTGTTCCATAAGCTATATATATATTTAACACAATTCTTAGTCTGAAAGAAATGCAGACTTCTTTTGACTGACATTATGGGGATCATTTCCATTTTAACATTTTTCAGAAATGAAAGAGGAGTCTGTTTCATGTATATGGAAGACTATATTTATTGTTTTTATTTACTTGAATTTTTCTTTAGTTTAGCCCAATTCTGAACAAAACTGAATTAGATTTCAAAGACACACCCATATTGCATCTGTTTCAAAGTAAAAAGATATAAGAGAATTCCATAGTATTTTTGAAACTGAAAAAGAAAAGTTCAAGCATTAGCTTTTGTGGGCTCCGGTTGCATGTGATGAAGTGAACTGGAGTCCACAAAAGTCCGTGCTGGATATTTCTTTTTGCACTAGATTATGAAGGATAACAAGCATTCACTTGTTGAAACAAAGAGCTGATTTATTAGAACTGCTGCAACAAGACATAAGCAAAATCCTAATGTCTTTCAGTATACACAAATATGTTAGGTTCAGGATGCCTGATGTGTTGCAAATACAAGTTGATTCTTCAGGGTGAAAGTTATCCAGTGTAAGAAAACTCAACAAACTTATTTTTGATGTTCACAAAATCAAACAGTTGGTTTCCATCTCACATTAAATGATTAGACCATGTTTGCAAGTTGCAGGAAGCTCCAAACTTCCAATGCTTACACATGCAAGACTGGCTATGTCTTATTGCCTCAGTTCTAGGGCTCCATCTGCACTCTGAGAGAACTGCTGAGTTCTTGCTCAAGCTGGCATCCCAAATGGTTTTCCCCTTCTGTACTTTAGCTGAGTCTTCTTCTTACCGTCAGCAAATGGGGAAGCCTTTGCCTTCACGCAGTTACGGGCCTGGGAGATTACAAAGCAGAGCTAAACTCTAGCATAATCACTGTTTTTGGCAAAAGCACCAGAAATGTTAGCCTAGTCATAAGAACACTTATCCTGTGGTTTTATTTGAAGTAAACAACCGCTTGACAGCAGACATGGTGACTTAGCACCAGTATGCCCAAGCTCAACTGGACTTACATTTCTGAACCATCAAAAATGCCAACTACTATTAAACAAATAACCACTTCATATTTTTGTCTTGCCTCTCCCCTCGCCAATGCTGGGACTCATTGTGAAAAATGGGGCATTTTATAACAATTAGCATACCACATCCAAAAAAAAAAATGGTGGCCAGCCACTACATGGTACCTTTTCTATGCAGTAACAGCTCTCTGTCACCAATGGTGACACCAAACATATGAAGTTGCCACATATGTTTACAGATCACTAATCCACACTGCCTGGCATTACCTTATTCTCCAGGGTCTCTGGAAGGCTTTTTTTCCTCAAAAAAGCTTTGCTACCTACGATCCTCCAACAGGTCCGAGTACTGTACCTGTGGTCTTCTAAATACAAATATGTTGTCTGCCACTGACTTATTCCACTCCTCAGTTCTTCAGAATACTTGCAAATATTTTGGGATTTGGAAAGCTTAAATATGACCAGCAGAACAAGAAAAGAAAATGGTCTCTGATACCTTGGGTTTTCCCCTCCTGCTTTCTTTACTGATCACACCTACGCTAACATAGGTAAAATGTAATTCAGATACAGTATTAGACATGGCCAGAAACATGTCACTGTTTACACATTACCTGTGAAAAGCAGGGACAGAACCTATAGTAAGCAATGGCACTGGTAAATTTGAACAGAAATAGGCTAGACTCCCATAAGGTGCTGTGAAATGGGGCAGAGAAGACAAAACTTGTATAAGCATTCTGTGTCCCGTTCCATCCCCTGCAATGATTGGTTACTATTCATTGTAAGGAAAAAGAAAAACTGAGGACACAAACCATGATATTATAGATAAAAACCTGCCCTCAGTGCCACTGAGAGTAGGAAAAGGGGGCTGCCTGTGAGTAAAAGAAAAGTTGTATTATAGAAACTCCACTCAAGCAACAGCCAGCACCTCTCCACAGTATCCGCCTGTCTTGACGATACACACCGTAATAGTTATAACAATGTATTATTATTTAAAACAATGGGTATAATACTGTATAGACTCTTACATAAGAAAATGGAAAGCTAATTTTTAAAATACTGAGTAGCTCCAGCAACATAAGCAACATCTTAGTATTAGATTGAGTAAGAAAGATAATTTGAATCATATTTATTTATGAGCACTTTTATTTAACAAAAACCTGGGGGGAAAAGATCTTCATAGTCTTTTATTTAGTCTCTTAAACAACAGCTATAAGGTCACAAAAAATATTGTTGCATTATTGAGAAATATATCTAAAATCAAGTTAAGTGACATCTGCCAAATATTTTAGCTTCTTAATGCAACTTACTGGGCTTAACTATTAAATACTGATTATTTTGTAAATCATGTTCTATGTAGAAATTGACTCATAAAGAAAGTAAGCTCATAATTATTCCACATATATTCCCCCTCACTGCCAAAAAGTTACTTTGCACTGGAATTATTTCACAAAATGAGTTAACTGGAAATTTCCATTCCATTCTCCCTGCCCTAGCACTTAAAGCCAAAAAGTGTTTTGAGAAATCAAAATCTGAGCTCAAAACAATATCTGCAAACAATTTCAAATGAACCCCCCCTTCTTTATATACAAATATAAATGCATGAAAAGCTTCTCTTTTGTCTCTCCACAGAAAAACAAACAAACAATTCCATTCTCCCATTCAAATGCTTTTAATGTAAATTTGCGTGTATGTGAAATCCATTTTATGAAAAAGACAGACAAAAAATGAGATAGGAAGCTTCATAGCCCACCTTTCTTCTTGACTGGCATTCTTCCTGTTATTTCTGGCACAGGATACAAGTACTTATTTACCGGTATCAAGAGAGTCCCGCTGGGATTGTCTTGTGAGGTCAGAAATCTGCCATCCAATTCAAAACACTTACACAGTTCAGTTAAGAAACAGAGCTCTTTATCTTCATTCTCCACAGTGGCACTCAGTTTTTTCCACTTCAAAAACTTCCAACACCACCCACGGAACAAGAAGAGGGAGGGGGAAAAAAGTTTAGAGAATTTTTGCCAGAGGAGTTGTCAAAATCTGTAAAATATTTCCCAATCTATAAAAATATACAAGAGAAAACATCCATCAGCCTACAAAATCGTACAAGAATCCCTCATGACAGCAAAGGATATTTTTTTGTTTGTTTGTTTGTTAAAATAGAAATTAGTTGAACATAGGAAATACAATTAAGGCACGGTCCAAGTCTTGGCAGTCCTAATAATCCACTTCAACACATTCCGGCACCACTGATCTTAATACCAGTTCTCAAATATTCCAAACCAATTTTCTGAGGAAGACAGAAGCAATTCAAAGAGACTTTTCTTTTCTCGCTAAAATCACAGGTGACTTTTACCAGTCAGATACAACACTAGATACACACAACGGTCTTCTGTGTGCTATGGCAAAAACAGTCCAGATTTCACTCGGCTACCCAAACAGCAGTCACTTTCATTTTTATTTTCTCCACCCAGCCTTCTGGCCTTTAATGTTCCTCTGATCCTCAGCTGTATTAAGCCCAAGAGGATTGAAAGCAATCCCTCGAATGGAATTATTAAAGTGACAGTGCTATTCACAGGGCAGACTGGTAGAGCAGACGCTTGTGCACTGGAGTCATTGACTTCTTGCCATTTCGCGCTTTGCTCAGCAGCAGCTGCCTAATGAGAGAGGAGCAAAGTTCTTAGAAGAGCTTCCCCAAATGGTATGCAGAGAGGCTGGAATATTAACGGAGAACAAAGGAGGCCATGAAGTCAGTCCTGAGCTTTCCTGGTTGTTGGCACAGCTGGTTGGCCTCACCATAACCTTGTATTTGCCCTGTTTTTCCTGCAGGAAAAAAACAAAACAAAATAAAACAAAACACAGTGACAGAGGTTTTTTTTTTGTCTCCACAGTGCTGAAAACAAAGGATCAGAGTGCAATTTAGTCCACAATGTTTCCCTTCAGGCATATAAAGCTGTAGCACAAGTCATATATAAACCTGCATTGCAATTATCTTCTTTAAAGGATAAAAATCATATTCAGGAGGGGGATTTTTTTTAGTGCTGTTCTTGAGCATTGCTGGATATGAATTTTGCAAAAAATACTGGATTCTGCTGGAAAGCAGACACAAATATTTCTGCTCTGACATAAACACATCTTTGCGTCCTCATAAAGAAGTAGTATTATCACAACCTGAGGGTGCTATTGTTTCTTCATAAAGGAACAATGCCCTTTATTTAAGGTGAAGAGGAACTGAACCTAATTCTGTTCATAGGAAACATAAAGTTGCACTGAACATTAAAGGCAACAAAGAACACAAATTTGGACTGTTATCTTTAGATGCACCTGTTAAGCTGGGTTAACAATAAAAAGCAGCACAGAAACCCTGAAATATGGATTCTGCAGAAATAGCAGAAAGTTTAAAAAAACCAGAAGTCAGCAGGAGGGATAGGCAAAAGCAGAGGAAAGGTACAACACAGCAGTGGAAGAATTAGATCCGATGATGGGAGACATTTAAGGAGTCATGGCAATAAAACCAAAGAATATAAAAGGGTTTTATAACAGCCTGGCCTGAATGGTAGAAATTCTAACAAACTGGGGAGAGGTAACTGAGAGAGACTGGAGTCACTGTCCACTTAACTGCTTCAGTCAATGGAAAAATGTAACTGAGAAAAAATTGTCCAGTGAATAGGAAAGCTAATTTGGGTTCTCGAAACAGAGAGTTCACAGAAGAAGGAATAAGTTGTGTATATATAAGGAATAAGGAATAAGTCTGTGTATATAGATCGCAAGATGATTGAGTGACAGATGTCAAATGGTGGGTGGAAGCTGAATTTGCATATTGATAGTGATTGGCTGAGAGTGAGAGGAAAGGAGGGATGCAAAATGTAGAGGAAAGTTTGTTAGGAAATAGGACTTAGAATCATAGAATTGCAAGAGACCACAAGGACTGCCAAATCCAACCTGCTGCCATGCAGGAATATACCATGAAAGCATTCCCAACAGATGGCCATCCCCCTTCTGTTTAAAAACCTCCAAAGACAGAGACTCCATCAGACTCCAAGGCAATGTAGAAGCTCAATAGCTTCGAAGAAAAGCCACAGAGAAAGGAACAGGAGGGTGGAGAGCGAGTGGGATTTGTGGTAGGGGAAAAGATCACATGAGGCAAGACAGCATTTAAGATTTAGATTTGCAATACTGTATCAATGATAAAGGATAACTGCAACCAGATGTTAGTGTGCTATAGGGTGGGAAGATGTAAATAATATGTAACATCATAAGTTGTATTCAATAAAATCATATTTGTTATTTGTACTATTTTTGCCTACCGCTTGTTTGCTGTGGCCAGAGTAACCATGAATTAAAGCCTAAAAGTCCAGAAGTAGTCCTTATTCATAAACAATAGCAGGAAAGGATTTAGCAAAGACCCTTCATGGCAGCAGTATCCTGGGAAGAGTATGAGGAGGCATCCGTGTTTGCAGCTGTGTGGGGCAAGGGAACCACCTAGGGTGGTACTTCAAGGTGGGCTTACCATGGTCCGGGAGAGGGATACACAGAAAGGAGCAGCTACATAAACAAAAAGATGAAATGAAAAGTGGGTTGAGGAAAGTAGGCATTCAGGAAACAAGAAGGTGAACATAATAGGAAAAGAAGTGCATCAACTGAAGGTGCAGGGAACGAGACGTGGGAAGATGTCGGACAGGAGACTGGATGCAACCATAAGAAGGATTTGCACAATAAAGTCAAACTGCAAAGTTGGTTTGCTTGAAAGAGGAGCATGGGGCCTTATGGGTATGAAGCAGAGCCAGTTCATACAAGACAGAATACTGAGGCAAATCCTTGGGTTTGGAGAAGAAGGCAGAGAGACAACAGGAGCAGGATCTAGGCCAGCAAATAAGAAAATAGAAGCATAAAGGGAATTTGCATTGATGCCAGAAGGTCTGAGATTGGAAAGCAAGAAGGCAGGTGGTGGCAGTCTGAGTGCTAGGATCGCATAGGAGCAACATGAACAAATAATGTAATTTTAACATATAGAGAAGGGATATTATTAAGGTCAGAGAACTGAGCAAAGTACAGAGATCTAAAGAGATCCTGAAAAGTACATGAGACAAAGGCAAAACATACACAATGCTGTGAACTGGCAGCAAGAAGAGACTGATGGAAGCACCATGAGGATGACTAAAAAGGTTGTGGGAAGAAATAAAAAAAATTAACCACAATCAGTTCTGTGTCTTGAATGACGCATTTTAGGGAGGTCCATGAAAGCAAGGCAAGAGACACAGCCTAGGTATACAGACAGGTGGGCTTCTTTTGAATCACATCAGCCAAATGTTTAGGGGTGCATGAAATGAGATCTAATTGTGTGCACACAAAGGGAACCAAGAAACGTAACAGCAATTGGCTGAAGCCTGGGCAATGTCCTATCATTGTGTGTCTTCAAGTCATTTCTCACTTATGACTACCCTAAGGTGAACATATCACAGGGTTTTCTTGGCAAGATTTGTTCAGAGTGGGGTTGCTTTGCCTTCCACTGAAGCTGAGAGGGTGTGACTTGCCCAAGGTTACCCAGTGGGTTGCCATGGTTGAGCGGGGAGTCAAACCCTAGTTTCCAGAGTCATAATGCAACACTGAAACCATTACACCACATTGGCTCTATCTAGTTAACTTTAGCAGCATTTTAAAAGGCATTTTGAGTGGAATTTTCCAAGTTGTTTGCCATTATCTTATCAGTCTAGAAGATTTTTTGTTAAGTAATAGCAACTTAACAGATAATCTTTTCCTGTAATGTTAACTAGGACTGATTAGTGTCAATGGGCACACAGCAAATCAATTTTAATGAGCAACTTTTCTCCGATTCTGATTTTGCTAAACTGCCCATGTCTTACATGTTTAATAATTGCTGAGATTGTGCACATGTTCAGTTGCCTCTGCATAAGCTCTGACTCTAGTTACATTGCTTGGTCCAACACTTAAAACTACTACACAACACTGGCTCTCGAGCAAGGTCTATCTCCCTCAATACTACCATCTCCCAATTTCCCTTCTGCCACCAACTCAGAAGCATAAGCAGTGCGGAGAAAAGGCTAGAAGCAAAAAGCAGAGCTGTAAGTAAGAGTTGTTGGCAGGGCACTGTGGAAGGGGTTATGGGGGAAAAAATAGGAGTATGAAATATAGGTATCCCTTCTTGCCAAAAAACAGTTTCCAATGCTGACCAGTGGGATACAGTTGAGTGAGCTGGGGATGGAGATGAGCCACTGAGGTGAACTGGTTAGAGAACCAGTGACAGGGCAGAAAACTCAAGAGATGATATATGTAGGGGTGGGGACCACTGATCTGATAGGATTCTTGAAAGGGATGAAATGAGAGAATGGCTGGGAGTGAACAATTAACACAGTGGATCAGTGAACGGGAAAGGAGAGGGATGATAAAAAGTTTATCACAGTGGGAAGCGGACAGAGCATCCAGGACAGAGGGTCTCCATGGGGCCGGCAGAGAACAGGTGCAAGGGATGAGGCAGACCAGTGACACCAGGAGTTTACCAAGTGGCAAGAAGGGAGGAGAAGACAGCGGAGCCATACTGAGGGGGGGCCGGCTGCTGGGAAGAGATTTTTACATTATTTTTAACCCGTTCGTTGTTTCTGGGACGGCCAATATTAAACGGCAACGCGCTCAAAAACTGACTGGGGGTGGCAGTGAGACCGGGAGGGAAAAAGTGGGGAAATCCAGGCAAACATAAATCAATGTATTAAAAAGACGTTCCTGCCAAGAGGGATTTGTGTGCGGGTTGTGTTGTGGGGGAAGCACAGGAGTGCGTTCGAAACGAGGGGCACCGCGGGCGATTTGCGGGTGCGTTGCGCGTGTGTAGGTAGGTTCCGGCGAGTTCACACGAGCAAGGCATCCCGTGATTGACACGACTGTGCCTGGAAGCAGGCAAACTCGACCCGGCCGAGGGGGGGGAAAGGGAGGTGGGACGGGGACTAGGGGAGGGAGAGAGAGAGAGAGAGAATGAAAGACCACATATACCGACGACCACGCGGGGGCCGAGCCCAAAGACCGCCGCCGCCGCCGCCGCCACCCCCGGCCCAGCCCAGCCCCATCTTGTCCCAGTGATAGCCCAGAAAGGGAGTATTACCCCGCGGGCTGTTGCGCCCCCATCGAGGGGGGCTCCTCTGTGGGGCGGGGGAGGACGCTCCGTGGGTCCGTCAGCGCCAGCCAGCCAGCCAGTCAGTCAGCGGGCGGCCTGCTCGTCCCTCTTCGCCTGGCGACGCCGCGGCCGCCTCAGCTCCATCTCCGTCGAGGGGCCCTTGACGATCCCTCAGCAGCCACCTCCATCTCCGCCCCTCCTTCCCGCCTTTCCTTAGCAACGCTCAGCAACGGGTCTGGCCCAGCGGCCTTCCACTGATTGACAGCTCCGCTACGCTCCGGCGCTCGGGCCCCGCTGAGCCAATCGGAAGCTCCCCTGAGGAGAGGCTTGCGGAGCAACGGGCCAATCGGAGCGCCGGGCGAAGGGGAACGTCATGTGACCAGGACAAGATGGCGCCCCCCGTTGGAAAGGGTGCGTGGGTCTTCTCGGTGGGAGTGGAAGGGTTTTCGGTTATTTGAACGCGCCGTTGACGCAAAGCGCCTCTCGGAGAGGAGCAGCGGCGCCGGAAAAGAAGAAATAAGGACTCGGAAGAAATATTCAGGGCAGGTGGGCACTGGCGGAGCTGGGAGTCACGGACCTTGAAGGTCATAGGTGGCTAACTTGAAGGCATTGTAATTGTATTGAGGCTTACAGTCATAGGCGTCTGCGTGGTTAAATATTTCTAGCCTGGTTTTCTGCCTGTCAGTAAGCCTCCGTGGCGGCTTACGGTCATATTATTCCACGCTGAGCGGAAAAAGGTATATTTCAGTTTGTGCAGGCTCGGGACAGAGAAGCGCTGGTGGAAAATCAGGTTTGTCGCTCAAGCCTCATCTCGTATCACTGGCGACCTCATCAATCCCTTCTAAAAATCCCAGTGTTTTAATTCATGGGTAAATTTATATTCTTAGGCTTGTGGGAGGGTTATTAAGTAGATGTTTTCAAGATGTATTCAACTGTACGATCTCACGTGCAATGAAAGGAGAATTATATATAATTATGTATATAATGTATGCATTGAAATTTTGCTTGGAGGCCTGTGGCTGAGACACTCAATTTCAGCATTAGTCCAAGAAATATTTAGTACCTGAAGTGGGTTTTTTTCTTCTCTCTACTAGAGCTAGCATTTCCTACACCACTCCGTTGTTCAGTATATACCACCTTAATGGTGCTGCGTGAAGCAGATTATTCAGTGTTGCCCAGATCCATCTTATAATAGCAAACCATAGATAATTTAATGTACTTGACTGTAATAAATACAATAAATTCAGGGTTCTCTCATGATATAAAGAATAACATTGTTTCTCATGAATTGTTTGATGGATGGATGTGTATATAGAAGCCCTACCTGGGTATGCTCAGTCATACAATCTGTTCTACACCATGAATAAGCAGAAGATTATCTCCATGTGGCCTAACTGTGTAACTGGGGTTCATAGTCAGACAGAAGCTAGCACATGTAGAGCATGCTCTTCTCTTCACCTTTTTCTCCACAAATGTTGTGAGGATCTTTTTTCCATGCAGGATTATTCACATCGACTGGTTTCATACACCTATGTGAGATGCCTTTCCTTTTTGCATATGTTTATACATTTTTGGCTATTGCATATTCAGCCATATTCAGTTCTCACATGGTTGTGAATTTGTGGATGGTGCATAACAGCCCATCAGTGCACCACTTGATTCACTGGGATTGTGGAGATAGCCATAGCATCTTTTATGTTGCATCACAAGACAATAAGCAAGCACGCTGGCAGATACACAATTGTGCAACATTGGTATTCAGCAGAAGAGTGGAGCAATGCAACCAGTTACTTAACGTTATGCATGCAAATTTGCACTAAGGAAGTGTAATGTAGGATCTTGTGACTTTACACCCCAAATAGGACTCTAATTCAGAACAGGTATTTCTCAGTAATTTTATTGTACGGTTGACTCTCCACATTTACAAGTTTAACATTCATGGATTTGATTATTTACAATTTCTCCTATCCCTGCCCTGCCCACCTCAAGCACCTTTTTTCCAGGGGAACCTTCTCTCTTGGTGGGTCCAATCTGGCTGCGCAGCCCTTTACAAACCTGCCTCTAGTAGTTGTCATCCTCCTCCTCCATCAATTGCTGCCTAGCCAGCTAAGGATTGATTGAAGCCTGATTTCTCAGATCCACAAACCTTTCCCTGGTGCCCCCACAAACACACACCCAAGGAAGGAGATGGGCAAGAGAGAGGAAGTATAGGACCACCATGCTGACCCACCCCTTTTTCCCTCTCCTTTCCCTGACCTGGTTTGGACTCTGGGTGCCTGTTCTCCCCACCATGCCTTGGCCCCCTTCCCACAGAGATACACATTTTGGTATTTGTCATTTTCCCACTTTTGTGGGGGTTCTGAGCCCCTAACCCTAGTGAATGTAGAGGCCAACTGTATACATGTCTGTAGGAGAGAGCCTGTGTGGTGTAGTGGTTTGAGCATTAGATGACTTTAAGGACCAGTGTATTTCCCTGCTCAGCAATGGAAAACTGCTGGGTGACCATGGCAAGTGACACTGTGTCAATCTCAGAGGAAGGCAAAGGCAAAACTTCTCTGAACAAATTGTGTCAAGAACACCCTGTGATAGGTCCAAACTTAGGGTTGCCATAAGTTGGAAACAGCTTGAAGGCACAGGCGACAATATCTGTTAAAAGAATGCAGGAAAAGAGAGTCAAATATAATGGGATGGGGAACATTTGACCCTTTGGATGCTGTGCTACAGTAACTGTAACCTCTGACCATTGGACATATTGGCTGGAGCTAGTGGGAATTTCAGTTTAAAATATCTGAAGATCTCTGCTGAGGCTGATGGATGTTGTTCAGAAAAACTAGAGGATCAAATTTTTTCTTCCCCTGAAGAATATGTGTACATTTAGTAAGATTTTTAGCAGCAGCTGTATACAGTTACAGGAGATTATGCACTACATGTCTCCTGATAGAGGGGATCATGCACTAACATAATTTATTTCCTTATCATTTAATCAAGTCTAGATTCTCCCCCATATCCTCAAGAGATGTAGGCCTTTTATACACATCGGAAAGATATGTGTCTAAAGAAGGAATAGCATATAAAGGACTGGCTTGCTTTTCTTTTGTTCTCATTGAGCTCCACAGAATGCATCTCACTTGTGGGAGTTCTAATATAATTGTTTACCAGTCAGGAGAGCTCTAAACAGGGATGAGACAGGTTTGTTAATGATAAGCCTGTCATTTGTTGCTAGTTATGATATTAACTGTACTATTAGAGTAGCATGCCTCTGAATACCAGTTGCATTCTTCAGGATGGCTAAACTAGATAGGGCTTTGCCCCAATTGAATACAGTACTTACGTTCTTGTGTGATTAAGGAATAAATCAGAACACAGCTGAGAATAAAATCTGCCTGAAGAATCAACTCAAGAATCTCATGGGGGCTAGATTTACTGTACCATGGCAGTGCATGTGACTGGCTTTTATTTAGCCCCTTGTGATAAAGATAATTGTCTGCTCAATACAGAACCACTGACATGCACGCGCACACAAACACACACAAAAGTATGCACGTATCCCTTTGATGGAGGCTGGGCAGTAAGAGGTGTTTGGTACATTTTACCCCTCTGCAATGTGTTCTGGTTGGCTTAGCCTCTAAGTACATAGAAGTCAGATTGTGGTCCACCTAGCTCAGTATTTGGGGTTACAGGGTTTTCAGGTCTTTTTCAGGGCTTGAAAATAGTACAGACTGAATTAAAGACCTGAACTATAGCTAGTCCCCTATGTAGATTTTTTCCTAAGCCAGTCACTTATATAGCTGATAGTAAAGGGGTGAACTTTGAGCCCACTGACTGGGGCAACTTCTACACCATTAGCTTTATGCCAAATTCTGGATCACTTAACATAACCTATGGAATTAAATTAGAATAATCTGAGAACTGAGCTAGTGGCAACTGACAAATCCCTGATCAGATACTCTCTCTCTAAATAAGAAAAAAAAAGTTAACATAGCAAGGATTAGGAAGCCCAGTTAAATTTATTTACGTATTTTCGCTTTCCCCAGCTTCTGTTGTGAGTCAGAGCAGGTTCACATTGGCCAGAATCTTGATGGTACACTGCATTAGCAGTTGCACTTTTTCCAAGGTTGTACAGTAGTGGTGAAACAAGGCGGACACAATCTGCACTCTGATGAGCTTATTTCTCCAATGCCTTATTTTCTTCATAGCTGTTTCACATGCAGCCTTTTCCCTCCTCCCTCCACTGCCTATGCCAGCATAGTTACATCAGTGTAGTACACCATCAGGGTTCAGGCCATGGTAGCCAGAGGTAGGCCTGTACAACTATAGCAAAGGAAATGCATAAAATACATTCAGGCTGTTATTCTAGTGAAATGTATATTGCTGCTGCTTGTTATGTTTCTTGGTCTTCTGAGTGGGAGATACTGAGCTGTTTTTACATATACTCTTGATTCTAAGAGCTTCAGTAATCTTTGTACCTTGGCCATTTGGTATGTTCCTTTTTTAACTGTCTGTATTTGTTTCAAGTGTTTCTGATCCCACTCACATGCACACACACTTGTAATAGTTTCACCTCCTTTTGTTTCCCAGTGTTCCAGGTACTAAAATGGCAGGAGGCGAGTTTCTTGAACCAGCTTTGGAGAAAAAAGTTAATATCCCAAGAAGAAACCGAAGTGAAATCCTAAAAGAGAGGTTTGAACGCCTTTCAGCAGCTGATCAGTAAGTGACAGATCTTAGCATTTATAATCTCATTTGAAAGCCGTTAATGAATTTGCAGTGGAACATGGTGTCCCTGGCTTGATGAGGAGAAAATTGGGTATTGGCACTCCTGTGAAAATGTTGCATAAGAGTCTAGTATTGACACCTCTGCCCAAACTCATTTGGTGAGGCTTCAAGTATACCTCCTGTTTATTAAAACAGTCATGTTGTTGACCTAGCTAGTAGCAAGATTGAAAGGATGACTATAGAATTGTGAAGCATTGGGTGTTGTAAAAGTTCTTTTGAAATGACCTGTCAGTTAGGAGGCTTACAACCACTTTTTGGAATGCAGGATGTGCAAAACTGCTGTCTCTTGCCTTCTGCTTGAGAATTCAGCCTGTCTAAATCATCTCCAG
This sequence comes from Cyclura pinguis, assembly GCA_030412105.1. Taxonomy (NCBI): domain Eukaryota; kingdom Metazoa; phylum Chordata; class Lepidosauria; order Squamata; family Iguanidae; genus Cyclura; species Cyclura pinguis. Next base: position 277,997,796 of record CM059601.1, on the reverse strand, counting down.
CTGGTGGTAATGAAAGCTAATTGGACTTTTTGCTAATTTTTGGCAGGGAGGGGAGTGATGAAGACTTGCAAGGTTAGTCATCTACAATATGAAATGTAGGAAGGGAAAGTGAGGGGGAAAGTATTGCTGTTTCTTTAAGACTTGTTTTATTTTACTGTGAATTTTGATGGATTACAATCCAGTTCCTCTAATGCAGTCTTTCTGGACACCAGATGATATTTCATACACATACCCAACTAGTAACTGATGAAAGAAAGAAACTCGAGTGGTATCACTGTGTCCTTTGGCTCCAATGACATTTGCTTTTATTTTTCTTCTAAAACAGACAAATTATTTGCATTAAATTCCAGAGACCTCAGAAATGGAGTTGTTGTTTTTTTCAGTTATCATCTGTGCCACTGTGCAAAAATTTTTTTTACATTGCTACAGTACTTGTGAGAATCTACTGGGATGTATCTAATTTCTAGTTATGGTAAAGCCTCCCCACCATGAATCAGTTCTGTAGCCTTATAAAGATTTGTATGTCCTTTGAGTTGAAAGAGAATGTGTTTGCTAGGCTTCCAGCCCATGAATCTCCTGTCCAGTCTTACATAGTGCTTGCATTATTTCTTTGTACCTGAGAAGATTTAAAAAAAAACACCTTTTCTTTCCTAGCCACAACCTGGTAATCTTGGTGAGGCCTACTGATTTCAGTAGAGTTTATGTTCAGATAAGCATGCAGAATTAGTCTAGGTAACTAGTCAAAGCTGTGGTTATGCTCATCCTATTATGCCCACTGTGAATCTTATAGCTTCTATGAATCTATAAGCATCTTCTAAAGATAATGCTCAGGAATCTACCATAAGAAAGACTATATTCTGTTAACTTTAGAAGTTAGCTGACTTGCATTGGGTGCAGGACAAAAATCCAGTAACGACCATATTGGTAGCCAAGCATTGTCTACTGGGCATGAAAACAGCCAAGGCAGTGACTAGATTGTGCATACCTTACAGTGAACCTGAACACTCAAGACTGCATTATGAAAACTAGTTTATGATGAAATGGTAATTACTCCAACTACACTGCTGTCGCACCATTTCTCATGTGAATGAATACATGCTGGAATTTGGCCCAGATGGAGTACATGATGCTGCCCTCAAAGAACTGCTGTGACAAATTTACAAGGCACTTTGAGGAATTTTGTTTCAGTTAACATATGCTTGAGGAACATTGGGGAAATTTTTGGAGAAATGTGTCAAACCCCATATTCAGTCCTTGGCCATTTTGGCTATTAAAGGTCAGCCAGGAGTGGGGAATGACCAACTAGACATGAGGCAGTCAGTGCATTTGCAAGAAGGTGATGCCCATGGTCTTAGAGACAGGTGGGTATGCATCTGTTTCTTACAAAGCCCTTTCAGGACCACGAGATTTTATTATTGTCTAGTTGCTGATGTCCCCTTCTGGGAGAAAATCTTGCAAGTAGCAGATGGGAGAAAGTTGGCAGGGCAGTATACTGAAGCTGCATCCTGACAATGCAGGTAGATTGTTTTAATGTCTGTAGGTTGGATGTGCGTGATGTCTTAGTTGGGACTGCACCTCCCTTTAGAGATCACTTGAGGTACTCCTGGATCCAGTAGTCACTTGAGGCACAGGGAGCACCAGTGGTTAGAAGTGCTTATAAAAAAAAACTTCTGCTGGTTTTGCAATTTAAGCCTGTCTCTAAAGAAATACAGGCTTCAGCTGGGGTAGAATATGGTAGCCTGAACAGTAATTGATGTAGCTGGACTAATTACACCAATTCAGAGATGAACTATTTCTTTCAAGAGCAATTCAAGGTACTAGTGCATATCTTTAAAGTACTAAAAGGTTTGTGACTTATGTATCTGTAGGGGTGCCCTTCCCTCTGCCAGGCTGCTTGTGATTTAAAACTATCACGGGAAATTCCTCACGAAGTGTATCAGGTACATCACATGTTGACACAGGATAATATTTTTTAGCTGAGGCTTCCCAGTAATTGAATACCATAATCAAGGAGGCACAATTAGCTCCAGCTCAAAAAAGCCTTATTTCCCAAGTCCTTTTAATGTTCTGGTTTTACTCTGCTATTATTGTCCGTCCCCCCCCGTCCCCCCCCCCCCGTATCTGAATTGTATTGTACCTTGAATGGTATCCATACACTGCAAGGAATCCATAAAGATAAAAAAGACAGTTCAAAAATGACAATAAAGTAAAAACTGAGACTGAAGTACCTTTTCTCTGTCTTAACAGGAGTTTGTTTCACAATGGATCACTCCTCCTTTCGTTAAACTCAAGTCTGTGTGGCTTAGTATCTAACAGTTTGTTCAGACGCATCCTCAATGTTACACAGGCTCCTTTTGCATCTGGTTTGCCCATGGCAGTTCTACCATTCATCTCAACTGTGGCTGTTTATGAGGCTTCAGTTACCCAGCCTTTAATGGAAGGTATGCTTCTCTGTATCTATGTCTGACCACTCTTCATGCAATACTGAATACTCAAATGCTACCAATGGAAGGTTCAGTTGCTCCCATTCCAGGACAAAGGTAGAACATTAAAGTTTGGCTTCAGTTCAGCTACCTGCAAGAGAGCTTTCTGACTAAGTATAAGTGGTATTTGCAGTCAGCCCTCCACATCTGCGGGTTTCACTTTTGTGGATTTGATTATTCACGGATTATTTGCTATGACCTCTGCTGCCTCCTTATGCCATTTTTAATAGGGACTGCAGGATGCAAACCCCAGGATTCCATAGGATGTTGGAAGTGGATTAATAGCGCTATAACAGTCTAGTGCAGAAATGGCCCGATAAACTGCAAACGAGGCTTGTAAGTCCCTTTTAAAAATGGCGTGGGGCAGCAGTAAGCCCCACCAACCACCCATTTCTGCCCTATGAAGGAACCATGATGCCCCAAAGGAATCCACGAGGGGCTGAATATGGTGATCATACTTTTTTGTGCGTTAAATATGCTTTGGGAGGGCCTAGAGTTATTCATGGTTTTTCCACTTTTGAAAGGATCCTGTGCCCCTAGCGAATGTGGAGGTATGACTGTACATCATTTCCTGCTTACGGTTGTGGATGCTCACATTATTGCCAGCATGGAGAACATGTGAAAAAGCTCTAGGTGTGGAACTAACTCCTGCAGTCCTTAGCTGTACCTTCTGATGGGACTGAAAATCCAAAATATCTAGGGGCCACCTCTCTGTACTAAATGGCTGCAGTGCTTCACACTCCAGAGTTAATCCACTATTCTAAGCAATCTACTTCTGTGTTTGCATTGGCTTTTTGGTATACAGAAACTAATTCTGATTTGTTGTTGAATTCCACGAAGTCGACTTCAACTTATGACAAACCCTGTAAATGAAAGACTTCTAAGTCACCCTGTCATCAACTGCCCTGCACAGGTCTTGCAAACTCAGGGCAATGGCTTCCTTGATTGAGTCTATCCATCTGTAATGTAGTTTCTTTTTTTCCTACTGTCTAATACCTTATTTGTCTTTTTGCCAATCCACAATTCTCCTGCAGTAAATTTCAAATGAAATGAAATTTGATTAGATGATTTTAATTTAAAATTGGGACATACTTGCTACAGTTACAGAACAGCTATTATCTTCTGTACACTCAGACTTTCATGTTGCCCAGTTGCTGAACCTGCAAGGATCAGCTTGTGTTGGTGATGCTCCTCTACATGTGGCTATACAAGGAATTTCTCTACAAGTTGTTATCCATTTATTGGGGGGGGGGGGTATGCATCGGGATAGTCCCAGTCCACAGAGACGATGGAAGTGTCTCACACAGTATGTTTTACTTTGGAGCATACTTTTAGTCCTCATAAGACCAGTTAGGTGAACTGCTAGCAAACAAAAGCAGCAATGAGAAATATAATACTGTAGCTATACTTGTGACAGATCCCAAATGAAATTTGAGCAGCTTCCTATTTATCCTAGCAGTTTGTCCTTGCATGCCTTCAAGTTGTTTCCCATTTGTGGTAACCCTATCACAGGATTTTCTTGGCAAGGTTTATTCAGAGGGGATTTGCTTTTGCCTTCCTCTAAGGCTGAGAGATTGTGACTTGCCCAAAGTCAGCCACTGAGTTTCCATAGAGGATTTGAACCCTGGCTTCCAGAGTTGTAGTCGAGCATTCAAACCACATTACATTAGCTGTCTGTTTTAGCAGCAGCCCATCCAAATTAGGAAATCAGGTGTTAAAATATAACTCTGTAATAGGAAAGCTGTTCTGTTTTTTATAATGCCATGTATGTCTAATAAAATTTTAAACAACAAAACACTTATCAAATTCACCGATGTGTGCTTTTCTTTTTTAGGTGATTTGAACTGTGCAACTTGTGCTTTGATCAGAGGTGGTTTAATCGGTGCCTCTGTAGGAAGCTTGTACCCTGCTCTTTTAGCTTTACCACTGAATGCAGGTCTTGCAACAAGGTATATCGGCTCTGCATTTCAAATAATCTTGCAAGTTGACCATTTTGAAAAGTGCACTAAGTTGAGAGGGAAGATAGCTATTCATGGGACCACATGGTGTCCAATGTAGTTAAAAAGCAAATTGCAAACTGTAGTGCCTTCCAAGTTGCTATAGGACTGGAAAAGCTTTAAGGAAAATATATTCTGGAAGACAACAGACTGCATGTTCTATGACCTACTGTCTGCAAACCGTATTAGTAGCAACCAGTGGGGAAGATGGTGCCTGAAGGTTCAAAATTAGAAGGATACTTTGCTTTCAGTATGAGACCTTCATTTTCTGGGATTAACTATGTGAACTCTAAGAACAAATAACTCTTTCACTGAAGACTCTACTAAAAATTATAGTTTATGTGATTCCCTTCCTCCCACTGACTGGTAATGAATGTCTTATGTATGGATGGCTCCTTTCCAGACAGAGAATGACCTAACCCCCTCAATGGTTAAACAACTGTCAAATCTAGGGTGGACACTGCTTTCCCATGAAGGGCTTGGTCTAAGAAAAATCAGATCACATGCAGGTAGCATTTGGCAGATGGCTCCAGGTTTCCTAGCTGTTGTTTTAGAAATAGCTATAATCTAATACATAGATGAGATGGGTTAAAGTCGCGTTTAGTTCATGCTTGATTCTAGCATTTCCAGTGTATTCTGTGACAATAATGTGAAGGCACAAGTCTATAGCCAAAAAATCCTACTACAGAATCTTACTGTCATCAACAACCTTTCAAGCATTTTTCTGATGCTGCACAAATTCTTTCCTTAATTAATTCTGCAACTAGATAATGCTTTGATGATTAATCACATTCAGATTCTACTACTCAAATCTGTATTTTAGCAGTCAGTTGTTTTCAGAAGACTTGCATACACTTCACTACTAGCTCCTTTTTAGACTAGCAAACTATTTTCAACTGATACTACAGCACTTGCAAATTTTGTAGCTACTGGGTTTACTTACTATTTTTAAAAAGTACCACTTATTTTTCTCTCCTGCAGATATAAGACATCTCCTATGCCAAATAAGGAAAATGTGTTCCAGTATTGGAAGACAGTTTCTAAGCCAGTTTTCAACAAGATTAAATTTGCTGTTATCCTGCAAATTGCATTTGGAACATATCTGAGCTCAAGGCATCATGAAATATATCTGAAGATGCTCCAGCTGCCTGAACCTGCAAAGGATCCTGAAGAATTCAATGAATAAAACTTGAAGCTATAGTCATTACTTCTTTTTTTCCTCTTATAAATCTGTTTATTATAGCTTTTCTTAAAAAAAAACCTCTGGGCAACATTTAGACTAGCTGAGTTGGCTGGGTGGCTAAAGTTACCTTACCTAGAGTTAGGAATGCCTGAGACATTTCCTTCACTTGCTCATCACTTGCACTAAGAAATATTCTCTCAAGGAAGAAATCCCCCTAAAAGACCAATGAAAACTGAGACTGTTCAGTGGGCACAGAATGGTGACTAATGGGGTGGGGAGGAGGGCAGGCAAAGACAAAGCAACGGGAACCCTAAACAGAAGCATTTCATACTGTTTATAATGGAGTTTTCCTACATTTGTGAGGAATGTGGTTCTTTAGACCTTCAAGAGATCAGATCACTTTCACAAGTTTATGGCATGAGAAACATGCTGTGTATTTTATTACAATGGTCACTTCAGTAATCACTCTTCTATTTATACATGCTTAGGGCACACAATTACATGGAACAGATTCTTGTGTAAAGCTGTACACATTTCATTTGCTATGAAGAACAAGTAAGAATAAAGGCTTTTATGTAAGTGTATTAAGACTTGCATGAGCATCTGACCAATTCAAGCAGCTGTCAGAGCACACATACATAGTGAGGCCTACCAATGCTGACCCCTGCTCTATCTCTGCCACCAGGGAGCCGCAACCAAACATGCTCATCTTGCAACAGCATTTTGGGATCAGAACCAAGCAGCTCCTATCATATCTCCAAGACTAGGTGTTCCATTCTGGCATATAAGATGGCAGTCACTTCTATCTAGTGAGTTAAAGGCAGAAGGAGGAGGCACAGGTTAGTCACTGGCCACTGCAGTGCTGCTAGAGTCTACTAAATCACAGTGCCACTCCTGCCTTGTGGCTTCTTTTTTATGTGTTTGTCCTTAAGTGGGAAGATCTTGTTTGACTGCATTATTTTAGTTAATCCAAGCAGAGGAGACCCAGTCAACTGTTGAATGGTGAGTCAACACATATGCAAATCCAACTGATTCAATTCTTTAATGCGGCTAGGATTTACAACAGGATTTAGGTCCATACCAGACAGCGATGGAGTTCTCTCACTCTAAGCAAGTGACTAACTGTACATAAGGCTTTGTTCCTAACACGCAGTTTCTCCAAGATTCAGCAACTGTAGGAGATACCTTGCCCTTTTAAGCTCAAAAGAAAACAGGATCTCCCCAGAATTTTAAAAAGCCCCTCTTTGGCAAATGGTATTTATGTGTGCCTCCTTCAATGCCCTTTTCCTTGCATATTTTAATCTACTTTGCTAATATATTTTTATTCTTGTGAGTCCTCCAATTAGAATAATGCATAATTTGAATTCATTTATTTAACTATTCTGATTCCCTCAACCAGAGTAACCTAAATGTCTTAATTTTGCCAGTATCTGGATCACAGCATAATCTCAAGTGCAACACACTAAAGGCATAAGGACCACATCTAAACAAAGGAACATCTTTCTGTTCATATTAACTAAATGCATTTGTGCTTTTCATGCACTATCTTACCCCCAAACCCCTGAATGGCCAACAGGTATGAAAACTACTTTATGTAGGTGACACTCAGAGTTTACAGTATTTGCAGTATCTTGCAAATTAAACACACAAAGTGCCTGACAAACCAAAAGATCTGATGTCTAACATGATAGCTCTTGACTCAACAGGTACCTCACACTGCTCCAGTATGCAATCATATCATCCAGCCCCAAAACAGTTCAATTGGAATTGCACACTAATTTGCAAACTCCCTTTAAAGAAAACTTTTCTGCCCAAAACCAAACAGTATCTGTTTATTTTGCAGTTTAATACAGCTATTTCAAGAGTTGAAGCCTCCTCAAAAGTCTCTTATCTGTAAGTTTCCAATTTCTGTCATGTATAAATAGCCTGTTACAATAATGCCAGTTCCTTTAAATAGATATAGAAAATTTCTACATTTTAAAAACTCGCAGGCCTAGCTCTGTAAAGAGACGGACAACTGTAGCCTTGCAGATGCTTTCAGACAGCTATGCAACTGATCCTTCACCACCCATGCTGGCTAGGGCTGCTGGGAGTTATAGTACATCTGAATATCAGAGTTGCTCATTTCTGACCAAAAGCATCTCCCCAACAAAGCTTTCAGGGATTCAGAGAATAAAGGACACAGAGTTTGGGGCAGCACCACTTCACATTCTTCAATTAAAAGGCAGGTAAACCTTACCTAAAATTTATGCAAACTTTTTTTACACAAATATCCAGAAATATGAAGGAAAGTGGTCTACTTTTAGTTAAATGGTACACTGATGGTAATTCAGTATCCATTTTGCTGAATGTCAATCTGAGACATGGCTCTCCACAATTAGTTTGATGCCATCTCTCCAGGTAGCTTATAAGGTGCCGAAAAATGATTCCCCCCACGATACTACTAAGCTGTTTAAAAGAAAAGAATAAAACAAGAGAAAGGTTAATTTGCAGTGTTAAGATACAGACACAATAACATCACATTTAGAAGTGAGTGACAAACCAAGTAGCATAATATGAGCCCAGTAAGAATGACAATATATTTATGAAGCTGAGGTATCTGAAATCTTAGTATAAGTGTACGAGTTGCAAGTCACCTACTGTTAATAATAATTTACTGTAAGCCCATGTTATTCTTAGAGGATACTACACTCATGTCCAATATGTCTGAATTAAGCACTTACTGATGGAGAGCAGAATATTCTAATTATAAGCAAAAATACTACTTTTAATCATGTTTGGCAAAGTCTTTGCTGGAAAACACCTCTTAGGAGACAATGTATAAATCTATTAGTCTCATTTAAGTAACATGAGTTGCATAATGTTCCCTGTGTCATTCATTTATTCGGCGCTATCACAGATGCCTAAGACTTTTTTGGTTAACAGAATGCCTCAGGAATTCCTGTAGCATACTTGTACAGCTTCTACGCAACTCATAGAAGGATTCAGCCAGCAAACTCTTCAATTTAGACACCAGAATCAAATTAATAAATACTAGCGTTTCAAATAAGGGTTGTGCCATAAGAACAAATGGCACTCTGCCAATGATAATATGACTTAGATTACTAAGATTTCTCTTCAGAGACTGTCCTTAAAGGACAGGCTATGCTGAAGATTAACCTAATCTTCAACAGATTACTGTACTGAAATCTTTTGTTACATCCACATTCTCATTTTTATTCAGCTATATAAAGCACTGAAGAATTACCATTTTGAAAGACTGTGTGGTATAGTGAATAATGTTTTGGACTAGGAAGGGGGAAAAAAAACTATGTTCAAAAAGCAACTCTACCATGCAATTTGCTGGGTTACACTGGCCTTAACCAATCTCACTGTGTTTGTTTCAGAAGTAAAATGTGAACGGGTTCATCAACTCAAGCTCCTCTGAGGAAAGAAAGATGGGCAGATAGTATATTTGATCAGTAATCTTGTCCCAATCACTGAGTTTTAAAAACAGTCAACAAGAGATTTAAATATATATGGCAGGGTGATCAAATACACACTGCAGTCATACCACATATTCCCATGTTAAAATAAAATGCACCAGATAAATTTTAAGTAGCCAACACTAACATCAAAAGGAAATAAAATAACTGCAGAATACAATTGCTCACTTATGGTTATTAACAATTCCTGCATTTATGTTTGGCACTAACTGACAGATCCTGGTAGATCCTGACAGAAGGTGATTTTGACCAAATTTACTGCATCAATATTAGTTACTTGCATCACTCCAATTACAATCATTATCTCATGTAGGCACAATTACATAAAAACTCTGAACTCTTAATGACCTGAGAAGATGTGTCTAGAACATGTGTTAATTCAATTTCTATACTAATGGGAGCTCTGATTCATTTTCCCCCATTACCTTATTTTTATGATTTAATGTACACTGCCCTGAAGTTACCCTTGGTGATGAAAGGACAGTATACAGGTGTTATAAACTGATCAACAATTAACCCTTAACATAACCAGAATACTGCCAACAAATAAATAACATTCTAAACAGCAGCACGAATCCATCCCCAACCAGAGCAATCTTTCAAGAGAAGCCAGTGTTGATTGACCCTGCATAACCATTTTGTCAGAAAGAGATGATAACTTTCAAAATGTCTTCTAAATTAAATTCAGTAACTTAAGATAAAAAAAAATCCTTTGAGTCTGTAACTGGAAGATAAATACATCTTTTTTTATTATGACTTTATGTTCTCATAAGTATGACAGAACTAGTTACACAGAAATATTCATACATTTTTTCAAGTACTGTTATTCAGTTCAAGGCTTCCACTTAAAGAAATATTTAACAATATCCACCAACTGATCAGCAAGATAGGGAAAAAATAGTTGCAATTCTATTTGGTTTCAACATGCATCGAGAGGCACTAAAATCCCTGCAGTCACATTACTGGTTTTTTTGTGAAACAAATGTGTCACTTGCCTTGTTTAAAAATTAGCAACTGCTCCACTTGTATTCAAATATGATGCCAAACATCTTACTTAGGAGGCAATGACACACAAGATGGATTAAGTACCCAGAATGCTTTCATCCAACTGTTTTACTCATACAAAAGAAAAGGGGAGGAGAATTTCCATCCATGCCACATTAATAAAATGCCTATTGTGAAAAGTAACTATAAAAATGCAGCAACTTCAGAAAATATGCACAGTAAAAGTATGTGCAGAAAAGGACAATTACTCAACTGGAGAGTGCTATTAGCAAAGGGAAAGGCACATCAAAATACCAAAAAATTAAAATGTGGAAAGTCACATAGCTACTAGAAGAACAGTATAATCAACTGCTCCCGTCAAAAACTATTGTGCGGAATACTGAACAAAACTACAAGAAACTCCATAGCATAGCTTTCATGTGTGACAATTATGTTCCATCTGCCAAGCACTGGTACAGATATCTAGAGGACTTTTTTAAAAGTGCTATCATTAGTAGCAAACAGATTATGGGGCTCTGGATATGAACCAACAAAGAGATTACTCCCTGGTTCCAACCTGCTGTAGAAAAGGGTGCAACTTATCCTGTATAAAGGACAAATATACCACGACGAATATAACACATGGCCATTCATATCAATGGGAACAAGAACTGATTAAAATCTCCTTTAGTCTGCAATTCTAAATTTACCTCATAAAATTCACTGCTCAGATAAAGCTGATGGTCTTTGCTACGCTCAGTGAAGGAAGGCCTTAACCCATCAAATATGAATATAAAGCAAACAGATAGATGAGAAAGTGCATGCTTTTTTACCTTGTTACTTCTCACAATAGTACTATATTAACTTTCTTGATAGATTAGTTACTCAAAATCATTCACATTACTCTGTTGTGGTTTTAAAGTAAATACAGCAAATGCCCTGTTACCTTTCCCCCCTTTTTCTCATACTACCTTTTAAAATAAAGCAGGAAGTGTGGCCAGCAGCTGGTCCCGTCTCTTCTGCCCCATGACAGCTGTATCCACTTTAGCATAAAGAAAAACAAGGATGCTAAATACACGTATACTTTGTTAAACAGCGAGGTTTCACAAAGAAGTACATCTTGTTGCAACTCATGAACTCCAACTGATTCTGAGAAAAGAGCATGTGTTTAATCGGAGAGAACCTCCTCAATTACCTTTAACTCAACACAAATATTAACAGAATAAAAAGTATACTGATAAGTTTCTTTTAAAGAGACATTTTTCTGGATTTAACATTCTTTGTGAAACCTCACTTTACATTTATTTTTTACAACCCTTATTTCCCCAATGTACAGAAATTTAAATATAATTTTTAACACAAACAGTAAGTGATGATGCAGGGAAAATCATGGTGCTGGCCCAATACCAACTATCAATTTATAGAAACTTCTCCTCAACTCCTGACATGGATATTTCCATGAATACTATGAAGAGTTCACATATTTTTTTCCTCATTATGAAAACATAAAACTGGCATTCCAATTTCATTTTATTAGAGCTTAGTGAAATGGCAGCAGCAAGTTTGAGATATCTTATAAAGACCTAAGAGTGAAAAATTAAATTGGGCTAAAATATGTTCTTTCATTCTTAAGAACCAGGAACTGAACTTAAAATTTATTTGCTGAAGTTTTCAACCTGCATATAACTGTGCAGTGAAAAACCACTGAAGTTGTTTCAGTGACAGAAACCTGTTTAAATACAGCTGAAGCTTTTTGTCTGCAAAATTCCCATTCTTATTTATAGTTTCAGAAAGACCAGCAAAAAGAGGGCCCAAATTTAAGACAAGAACCTGGTAGCTTTGGTTGACCATGTGCCCCATGCTTCACTAAACTTGGAATTCGGTTGCCATTAACAGCAAAAAAAAAAAAAAAAACCACAAAAAAAACCCCAGTACTCTCTCACTGGAGAAATCTATGTATGGAGTTTACTTGTGCTTCTGAAGCTAGATTCTCAACATTTCATTTAACAAGCCGGTCTGCATCCTCCCTTCTCTATAACTGTACATTGCCAAATATACAATTTAGCAGCATGTATTCTGATAGTTTGTTGACTCACTATGCAGAAATGTTACATTAAATAACTTCCAGACATGTCCTGCTACATACATGTCACAAAAAATCAAAAGGAAAGGCTATACTAATCTGAGTAACAATCACCTGCAAGTTGTTCAGTCAAATTTAACTGATTCTACACATCATCTCCAGCACTTTGGAACACTTTTAAAGAATGGTCCAGGCCAAATAATTAAAGAAATCAGACTAAGTATCAATGCAAAGCTGTCTGACACCACATTATGGGAATATTATGGATCCTTACCAGGTTGCGAGGTGGAAAACGACTTTTCTCTTAACCCCTACAGAACGGAGCCTGGCAGGGCAAGCACCTAAAAGAGAAACTGTCAGAGAAGTTTAATAGTAATGTATAACAGATGTGCTATAATTTCACATGCACGTTTTAACTGCCTGCTGTGGGATACTCCTATTTTGCTTTTAAATCTGTCCAGTGAAGGTGTTGAAGTTTATACATCGTCAGCTTCCCAGCAAAGCAGACTAGACTGGATCTGCTAGATGGCATTAACTGGCAACCCACACGATGTGCCCTTTTGGATCATCGTTCTTGCCAGTTTTTGGTTTTGACCTGGCAGTCTCCAACTGTACCATCTGCACATCAGTGCAAGAGATGCTTTGACCACTGTGCCTTACAAACACGTCCTCAGTTACAACACTTTGGCATACTTTATACGCCACAGACTGGCATCTCAAGGCGATCCTCTGTTCACAAACATGCGATGGTTTCTTTTTTTTTTACCCTCTGCTGAGAAAGGGAGGCACTTCCATGAGTGCCAGTTTTCTGACCACCCCCTTTTCCGATTCCCCCCTCTCCCTTTCTTCCTTTCTCCATCATCTGACTGCCTCTTCCACTAGTACCCCCTGGATGACGGCAGGCAAGACACCCAGAGAATTAATTTCTGTGTAGGAGCAGAATACTTGACCCTACATTTTCGAGACGAAAGAGGAAGCTGAAGTGGCTGCAAAGGCGGAACCTGCTGCCCGCCTGGCGCAGACGGAGCAGAACTCCACTGAAATCTGGTCCCGATCCACGTGGAGACAAATGCCTCCGGGGCTAGAAGAAACCGCCCTTTTGTCCTCCTCTTCTTCTGGGACAGGTAAGGCGTAATCGTGGTCGCTGCCGCCGCCGCCGCCGCCGCTACTGCTCTCCCACGAAAACCGAGCCTCCAAGGGGACCGACGCCCTCCTCGCCTCCTGATCCTCAAAAAGACTGGTGCTGATCCTCAGCCCGACTCTCCCGCTTCCATCCCCGGCCAAATGGCTCAGGAGCCGGCCCACGGCACTCTGGTTGGCCAGCACGGCCCGCAAGTAGCTCGTCTCCCGCTCCAGGTCTCGCAGGCGCCGGCAAAGGCCCCGGTTGCGGTCGCGCAGCTGCCGGTTCTCGGCAGCCAGGCTCTGCAGGCGGGTCTCCAGCCCCAGCACGTACTGCTTCTTCTTCTGGCGGTTGAGGCGGGCCGCGGCCGCCGCCTTCAGTCGGTTGCTGCCCGGCCGGGCCGACCTCGAGCGCGACGGCTGCAGGTCCGGCTCCGTCGCCGGGCTCCGGCTCTCCCCGCTACCCCCTCCTGCTCCTCCTTCGCTCAGTTCCCAATCCGGGCGGGTTTCGGCCGCCATCGCCGCCTCCAGCCAGTCATCGAGCTCCAGCCCCGGCGGGAAAAGGAGCTCGTCGCTGTTGTCCTCGCTGTCCGGCCTTTCCAAGAAACCAGCCGCCGCCGCCGCTTCCTCGTGTCGCGGCTCGGCCTCATTGCCCGCCTCGCCGGGACTCTCTCTGCCACTTCGGGCGGACCTCCCCTCGCTCGGAAACGAGCAGGCCGCCGCGGGCTCTCGGGGGCTCCCGCCACCTGTCGAGGTCGCCAGGAGCTGGGCCAGGCTGTGGCGCATAATGGCGGCGGCCCGGAGGCAAGCAGGCCCCGGCCTGAGCCGCCGCCGCCGCCGCCGCCGCCGGGTCTTGTTCAGCTCCCACACGTAGTGGCAAAAGCTAAGTTAAGGCTGGAAGGAAAATGGCGGCCGCTGGTCCGTATTTTGAGGAGGGGGTATCACTCTCCCACCTCAGGGCGGATTGCCTCAGCGCAAGTCCCGCGGAGAAAGAAGAGGGAAAGCGACACTCCTCCTCAATGGCGGCGAGGCCTGGCCCGGGACTTCCGCGCCTGCGCACTGGCTGGAAGGCTGGCGCTTCGAGGAACCAAAATGGCGGCGGCGGCGGCCTGGTAGCTTGTAATGTGGGTGCCTCAGGATATCGGCTTTCTCCCAGCGGAGGGTTTTGGCGGCAGTGGCTGGCAGTTCTGTCAGCCTTTCCCGACCTCATGCCCTCTAGATGTGTTTGTCTAGTGATCAGGCATAAGGGGAGCTGTAGTTCAAGACATCAGGTGCACAGGGGGAAGGCTTTCTTAAATGAGAGATGGGACAGCTGAGCCTTTCCAGGCGTTGCACACTTGGGCTTTGTTGTTCTTGTTGTGTGACTTCAAGCCGTTCCCGACTAATGGCGATCCTAAAGCGCACCTGTAAGGGGTTTTCTTGGCAAGATTTGTTGTGGCAAACGGTTGCCTTTACTTTCTTCTGAGACTAAGAGAGTGTGACTTGCCCAAGGACACCCAGTGGGTTTCTATGGCTGAGGGAGGATTTGAATTCGGATCCCCATAGTAGTAGTTCAGTGCGCAAGCCACTACATCTCAACTGTGGAGGATTGACCGGGTGTGTGCCGTGTGCCATTTGTCCTCATTGTTATCTGTGAAGCACCAAGTTGAGAACATTCCTGCTCTTCCTTCCTGTGGTCTTGGACCAGATAATAAAGCAGGAATGAAATACAGTGGACTCTCCCTGTATTCGACTTCCGGATCTGCAAATTTAAGTGATCTCAGGGCATTGCGTCCTACATCTAAAATGGCGACAACATGCGTGTGAGCGCACTGAAGCGTCTGAGTGCATATCACCGACGATAATATGGGGCGCAAGCATTCACCATTTTTCCCCTTTACGGGGAGTCCTGGAATGGAATCCTGCAGATATGGAGGGTCCACTGTAGTGAACCGCATCTCCCAGCATTTCTCACCGTTAGCTGTAGTGGCTCTAGCTCTTGGGACCTGCAGTTGAACAACACTACATGGGGTACATGATTCTCAACCCTGAAACAGAGTAAACTGTGAGGGAGGTTCTGGGTGTATCCTGAGTGCCAGAGCAGCCTAGCAACAAGTTGCTGGGCAACCAGAATAGCTCTTCAGGAGAGAAACCAAGCCCATAGTGTGATGGAGGGGCTGGTGGCTTGAGAGGAAAATATGTAAAAAGGCAAACGCTGATTGTCGTTGGGCAGTCTTCAGGGAAAAAGTCCTCTAAACTCAGCCCTTCAGCGAGAGAGAGCTCTGGCATACAGTCCCGCAGTCAGCCAAGGAGGTTTTCTGTGTGGGAAAGGGGTTTACTTCTCAGGGAGGTCTACAGAGAGGCAGGAGAGTAATTAAACTGTTATAGAATCTGGTCGCAAAATGTCACCTAGATTGTGGGTTGATCCTTTGGTGGCAGTGTAGCTAAAGGGCTGTTTATGTTACTTGTGTTTATAGGAGAGTTTAAAGAGATACGGAAACTGACTCTGATGAACCGTATAAGCTTTGACCTACATCTGATCTCCAATACTTTGTTCTGTATGTTAGTAAATATCGCAATTTATGTGTCTAAATAGTGATTTGGCTGAGCAGTGTGCAGTATTTAAAGACACAGAACGTTGCCGCCGTAGAACGATATTTGGGTTCTAAATAACTACCGAAAGGCCTCCCTCCTTTACATGAAGGTGGTGTTATAAGGGGGAAGGCAGAGTTGTGTGTGAAGGGAAAGGGTGCCTTATCAGATCGGGGAGCTGCCATACCGGTCTGAGCGAGAAAGAAGTAGGCCCTGTCACAAGCATTCAAAGAGATTACTGCCCCCAGCGTGACTCCGAAGAGATCATAGGAGACACAGTCCAGCAACATTTACCACTCAAGTTGTAGATAAATACAATAGATCCAATGGCTGTATTCTCATTGGGAGAATAGCAATAGGTTTTAGGCCAATGTGTGTGTGAATAACAATAGGTTTTAGGCCAATGTGAAATGTTTACACTGTTATGATTCTGCCTATCCAACCATGAGCTGAATTAGCCCATTTTACCGTGGCCAAAAAGCACAACCACCTGTGGAACGATCTTACACAGCTGCACGGCACCAGCAGGAGTCCAGCCTTTGTCAGTCCTTATTCTCCCAAGATACATTCCATGCATCCAAATCCATTTGAAGCTCCTTGATAGAAAAGCAGACAGATTATAAATTTGTTGTTGTTAAGTGCAATCAAGTTGACTTCAACTTATGGGGAACCTATGAATGAGAGAATTCTAAGTCACCTTGTCATCAGCTGCCCTGCTCAGGTCTTGCAAACTCAGAGCCATGGCCTCCTTGACTGAGTCTGTCAATCTGCCGTGCTGCCTTTCCCTTTTCCTACTGCCCTCATTATTGTCTTCTCTAGTGAGTCATGTCTTCTCATGATACAGTCAAAGAACAACAGATAGAGTGGAGCAAATCCTTATCAAATTTGCAGATGATGCAAAACTGGGAGGGTAGCTAACACACTGGAAGACAGAAGAGAATTCAAAAGGACCTTGATAAACTAGAAAACTGGGCTGAAATAAATAAAATGAAGTTCAACTGAGACAAATGCAAAGTTCTACATCTATGCTACAAAAACCAAATGCACGGGGTGGGGCTACATGTTTCAGCAGTACTACATGTGAGTAGGACCCTGAGATTATTGCTGATCATAAATTGAACATGAACCAGCAGCAAGTCAAAGGAAGTGCACTAATTATAAATTAATGCACTTCCTTCAACTTGGAAGCTAAGGCTTCTATTAATACAGGCTAAGGTACCATTTGCCTTCTTTGCTGCAGCATCTTATTGCTGGCTCAATACTGCTGGTTCAATTTAGAATCAGTAATAATCCCAAGGTCCTTTTCACATGTAGCACTGCTGAAACATGTAGCCCCCATCCTATACCTGTGCATCTGGTTTTATTTTATTAATCAGTGCTCCTCATTTAAGAAGTAACTACCTACTGAGAGTATATAATAGTGTTCTAAAATTTTAATTTCCTTTTTTCTCTCTTTAGAGATATAAGTCACACTGTTTATTTACAATATAATCATAACAGTGAGATCATTCTCTTAATTTTTCTCAACAACCCTGGTGATATCAATAACTTTAATAGAGGCAAAGAAGAGAACATGCTTCTTATATTAAAAGTGTCCACCATGGAAAATGACTTGAGGAAAAAAAGGAATGAATACTAGAGGTTTACTATTTAGATTAGTATTATTTTGGGAATATAATAACTTTTTTTCTTATTATTATGCTTTTTTTATATATAACATTCCTTTTTCTTGTTTAAGGAAGATTGATATGAAACCCCACTTTGTTTTAGCCTGTGACCTTTTTGTATGGGGAAGTTTTCTTTTTTCTTTTCTTTTTTGTCCCCTATCCTTTAGCTCTCTCTTTTTTCTTTTTTTTTTACATAGGTTTTTTAAAATATAGTTTTCTTTTTTTTCAAATTCTTATTAATTTTTCTTTTCTAGTGTTCATAAATATGTAAGACTAAGTAGTATCAATAATGTACAGTTTAGATTCTTCCATAATTTACATCTCAACTACATTCTTTCCCTACATTTTTCTCTTTGGTTGAATAACTTATATATGCTTGTACAATTTATATCTGTTTGAACAATTTTATACTATCTTTTCTCTTATGTAACTGATTCCGTTGCCACTAGGGTTTTGTATTTATAACCTCGATCATTATCTAATGTATTTTCTTTTCCTTTTCTCAATTATATTTTAAAAACTTAATATAAATAAATCTTTTTAAAAAAAGTCAAAAGAAGTAATAGTCCCCCTATATTCTATGCTGATCAGACCTCATCTGGAATACTATGTTCAGTTCTGAGCAGTTTAGTAGCCCTACCCTTTTTTGGTAAACTCTGTTAGATAAGTCTTGGTTATTTTGATCAGTATATGAGATATACTAAATCTATCTGAAGACACTCCAGACCAAATGGTTATTAGAAATAGGGATGCCAGTTCAGGATCATCCTGAGGTTTCTCAGCCAACACTTAAAACCTAGAGGTGGCCTCTGGTGATGGCATTAAGCATTATACCTTAATTGCCAACCACTGTTGCTCACAGCTTGTCGTTAAAACACCTAGAAACATAGAACATATTTTCTTGTTTTGAAATTTACAACAGAAATCTAAGCTAAAGCAGCTATTCCTAGATCTATGTGAAAGGAGAGGATTGTTTCTTCTCACTTGCTTAGGGAGACAGGACAATGTAGCCTGTTTGCTTCTGGCTAGAAATTGGATGCGGAGTAGAGCAATGAGAGTGAGCCCTGGTGTTGCAACAACTGGGAGGGAACAACTAAGGGCTTTTCCACACTACACTGTTATAGTGCTATTATTCCACTTGCAACGTCCTGTGGAATTCTGGGGTTTGTAGTTTACTGAGAATTCTAAATGCCCCTCCCTAAACTGCAAACCCCAGGATTCCATAGGATGTTGAAAGTAGAATAATAGCACTATAACAGTTTAGTGGAGAAAGGCCCTAAGTACAAACTTACACCATCAGGAGGCTTTGCAAGTTGCATCAACAAATAAATTAAGCTTTAGAAATGGCAGCAAGCTGCTGCTTTACACTAGACAACCTTTGCTTGTAGTTAAGTCCACCAATACTAGAGAATTTGCCCCTTTGTTTCCTGCCAGGAGATGATCCATGAAAACTAGAATAAGAGCCAAGCCCTGTGATCTGACAACCCCAATTAGAAATGAAAACATTTAATTTATCTTCACTGTGAAAAACTTCTCTGAGCTGAGCTGGATAGCAGTATGTGTGAAAGGGATCTAGGCGTCTTGGTAGATCACAAGCTGAACATGAGTCAGCAGTATGATGCGGCAGCCAAGAATGCCAATGCAATTCTTGGTTGCATCAATAGAAGTATGGTGTCTAGATCGAGGGAGGTAATGGTACCCCTCTATTCTGCATTGGTTAGGCCTCATTTGGAATACTGTGTCCAGTTCTGGGCACTTCAATTCAAGAAAGATATCGACAAGCTGGAACATGTCCAGAGGAGGGTAACCAAAATGGTGAAGAGTCTAGAAGCCATGCCCTATGAGGAACAGCTTAGGGAGCTGGGTATGTTTAGTCTGCAGAAGAGAAGGTTAAGAGAGGACATGATAGCCATGTTTAAATATTTGAAGGGATGTATTTGAAGGGAAGCCTGGTTGTTCTTCAAACCCTGAGCAATAGGTTTCAAAAGTGATGGTCAACAATAGAAAAATCAAAGCTTGCTTTATTTTTTAAAGGCTGTAGATTACACCCACTCCCCAAAAAAGAATGCGTGCCAGCAGCGAAGCTTAGCAGGTGGAAAAGACCTACCAATTACGCCATGAAATGACGCAGTTTGGCATTTAACTCTTTCTCCTTAGTAAGCAGCTCTGCACTGTGCTTCTTGTAAGCTTCAAAATGCATCCGGAGTTCAGCATACACTTGTTGTGCTCCATCCAGTCGATGCTGCAGGTCCCGAACCCGGAGATTACTATCCACCATTGCAGCCTCAGTCTCAAAGTGCTGTTCAGCTGCCAGTTTGGCTTTCTCCATCTCTTCTGCTTTCTTCTCAAGTTGTAGTATCTCCCGTTGCCTTTCCTGCAATGCCTTGCCTCGATCCATAGCTAACTTCAGCAGCTCCTCTTTCTCCTTGGTCAGCTTTTCAAGCTTGGCCTGCAGGTTGGTATCAGTTTCCTTGAGCTGCTTTTCTGCTTGCTTGAGTTGTTCAGAGACATGTTGGCATTTCTCCTCAAGGATTTCCAGCTGGCTTCTCAAAGACTTCATTTCCTCAGCATGAACTACGGCTTGCTGGCTCTGGGCTTCCAAAAATTCCTTCTCTCGTTGCTGAGCACGTTGACTCTCTTGTTTGTATCTTTCCTTTAAGGAAGCCATTTCCTTGGAAAGTGTCTTCAGCTCACAAGTGAGCTGAGCCACCTCTGCTTCCCTCTCCTTCAAAGGCTGGCTGAAGAGATTTTGGTTCTCTTGACGCAGGCGCTGGTTTTCTTCTCTCAGCTGCACATTTTGCCATTTGTATTCATCTTTGAAATGGATCATGTCCTCGTGGTTGGCAGCCAAGTCCATAAAGCGCTCTTCCAGCTGCTGGATGCGCCTGGTCTGATTCTCCAATCTTAGGGCATCTGCCATCTTCATCTCCTCCAGCTCTGTGTTGAGCTGTTCAAGGGCTTTGCAGCGCAAAAGCTGGTCATCTGCTCGCTTCTTCAGGATGCAGATCAGTTGAGATTGTTCATGGATACGTGAGCGCAGCAAGGCCTTCTCTCCTTTCTCCCCGCTAGAGAGGCCCTGCAGCTTCTCCAAAGTCTCAAAAGGCTCTCCCATATTCCACTCTAGATTGCCTTCTGCCTCTGTTGGTATTGTGTGGGGAAAGACCATCTCTGGGTTCTTTTCATCCTGAGGCATGTTGAGGAACTGTTGCTGACTCTAGATGCTCTAAACTCAAGCTCCTTGGCACTTTCCTTTACATAGCATTTGAAACTTCTGAGCTGTCCTACCACCCCTTCCAGTGGTTGAAATGACCGTTGGTGGAAACGTTCCAAGAATTCTGTGATATCACAAGTCAGGAAGGTTTGGACTTTCTAGAACTTAACACACCTGGCACATGCCTCCTAGACCTCATTGCATCTTTCTCATCTGTAGATGGAAAATAATACAAAATTACTGCTCATTCACTCAGTTCTGAGATTTGGTCAGTTCTTGGTAGCATTTTATTAACAAGGGTTTTATAGGCAAGCAAATATTAATCTCTTGCATTGTTGCCTTCCTAAATGTTCTTTGAACAGAAGTAGTATGGTGCTTTCACCTCTTACTTTCTTTACGGTTTAGAAAAGTTTTATGTCTCCATAAATTCAGACCAACTCTTTGCTCTATTCTTCCCTCCCAAACCTATTTTTCCATCTCATTAACAGTGTGATCTTATACTAAATTAGGCATGCGTAAACTCATTTAAATTAGAGGCCTCTTCAGTAATGGCCCCAGGATTATGTGTCTTCTCTCCCCCTTGGGAAGCCTGATTCCTACCCACTCTCTTAGATTTTGGGAACAGTGAAGAAATTCCTGTTTTGTCAGGCAATTGTACTGATAATTGTTTTCTAAACATTGTGGCTTATTCTGGTAGGTTTTCCCTTGTTTCCTTTAGCTATCTTTTGTTAACTGTGGCCAAGATCCTGCATAACTTTACAGTGGTGGAGCTACAATACCAGTGAATTCCAACAATGCATAATGGGGCACCATGAAAAATTCCTTGTTGAACTCCCATTGCACAAGCTCCCATTGCACAACTTGTTCCAGTGCACAACTCCTGATGCCATCTACAATATGTCAGAATGACCAATATGTCCCATTGCATGTTGGACAATTATGTAGTATCTATGCTGCTTCCTTTGTTTGCATAATTGTCCCAGAGACATAGCTACATCTCTGCTCCCCTCCTGAGAACATGGGTGCTCTACAACATCACAATTCACTTTTACATGGTTGTATGTTAGTTTAAGATGATGTAAATACCTAAGAGGATGCCAGCAAACATCTTATTGCTATAATTTTACTGTCTTTCAAATTAAATTAAGTTAAATTTTAAACTATATTTTTTCTTAACATTCTTGGAAACCATCCTGGGGCTTTCAAGTTGAAATTTTAAAATAAATAATTGGTAACATACTGTTGGGCTGCAGATTTATGATAGCACTTGCCCTGCCCTATATGACCTACTCTGATGAAGTTAGAGAAATAAGTAATACTTGGCACTTTACCTGGAATTTCCCTGGTTGAGGTTGATGATTTTTTTTTTTATGATTTCAAAGAAACAAAATTTTGATTGGTAGTACCTACAAACCTTAAAATATCAAGTTGATCAAACCTGGTTCCTAAATATGCATACTAAAGCAAGAAATACAGGTATCTGAATGTTTGGGAAGAACTCAAAGTAATTGACAGATTGGCCCCAAAATCTTACTATTGTAGGATATTTATTTTTTCCCTGTTGGGTGATTCTGTGGTCAAGCATGTAGAATTATGTAACATAATAGGCAAACACTTTAAATTAGACTATGGTGTTTCTGCTGAGCCGATGTAACGTAGTGGTTTGAGTGCAGCACTGTGACTCTGGAGACAGCATTCGAATCCCTGCTCAGGCATTGATACCTCTGAGTGACTCTGGGCAAGTCACACTCTTTCAACCTCAAAGGAAGGTGACAGCAAAGCCCTTCTGCACAAATCTTGCCAAGAAACCTCTGTGACGGCTTCACCTTACGATCACCATAACTTGGAATCAACTTGAAGGCACACAACAACAGCAAAGTATTTCTGTCACCCTGTGCTCACATCAACAGCAGCTTAGAAGTTTAGCTGCAAGTGGCTCCACCCATGTAGACATGTTGCGCTATTGAATATTTTATTTTAAGATAAATACCATTTTCTTACTCTGATGGCACTAATAGATGAAGCTCTTACCATCATATCTCATTCATTGAATTTTGTAGTGGTTTCAGATGAGGGCATCCTCCATTCAGGTGTGCAGCTAGAGGAGCAGGCAAAAGGAAGTCACTGTCCCCAGTAAGAATTCTGCCCTTGAATGACATTTTCTTTCATTCTCCAAAATTCTAGACTTGCAGTAATATTGCACTTCACTGAAGCATTCAGAAATACAGTTTAGGCATCCAAAGAAAAGGGGCAGACACAAATCCCAAGGGAATGCAAACAGAGCAAGTATCAGAGTTGTGAACATAGGAAATTTTTAGTGTCTCACTCTGTGTGAGAGAATTCTGGAGATGTGGCTATCCCTAGTGCCAGCGCAGCCTAGAAATAGGTTGCCAGGTGACCAGAAAAGCTCCTCAGAAACCCAGCCCAGCAGTAAGTGGGAGGGGCTGGTGGCTGACAGGAAAAGATGTATAAAGGCATTCTGTGAGACTTCTCCCCAGAGAAAGAGTCCCCCAGTCAGCCAGGGAGGGTGACTGTACAGGAAGGGTTTAATACTCAGGGGAAACCTAGAAAGAGGCAGAAGAGTAATTAAACCATTTGCAAATCTGGTCAGAAAGTGTGACCTAAATTGGTTGTTGAGTCTTCAGTGAAAGTGTAGCCAAAGGGCTATTTATGGTACTTGTGTTTATAGGAGAGTTTAAAGAGACAAGGAAATTGACTCTGATGAACTGTATTAGCTTTGATCTACCTCTGAACTCCAATTCTTTGTTCTGTATGTTATTTTAATAAATATCACAATTTATTTGTATAAATACTGATTTGGCTGAGTAGACAGTATTTAAAGAAACACAGAAAACATGCTACCATGAAACTATTAAGGAATTCTGAATTACCATTGAAAGGCCTCTTCACTTTTACACAAAGGTGGCATTATAAGGGGGAAGGCAGAACTGTGTGGGAAGACGAGGGCACCTTCTCAGATTGAGGAACTGCCATACCAATCTGGGAGAGAAAGAAGAAAGCCCCATCATGCCCTGTGCAAATGAGAGGGTAATTTGGACACTCCACTCACCCACCCCCTGCCAAGTCTCTGATGAAAGGGACATGGCATCAGGGGTGTGCATGCATCCAAATTCCTCCTTTATTTGCAAACAAGGGTGCACTTTAGGCCCCCACATACACACTCACTGCCTGCCACATCCCTGATGAAAGGGACACAACAGAAGGCACGTGTATATACTCAAACTATGACTCTGGAGTTCAGGGTTTGAATCTCCATTTGGCCAACCCAATGGGTGACGTCAGGCAAGTCACATTTTCTCAGTCCTAGAGAATGGCAAAAGTAACAAATCTTGCCAAGAAAACCCTCATGATAGGTTCACCTTAGGGCCACCATAAGCCAGTTTTCAAAGGGAAGAGACATGAGGACTAGAAAGAACTTCCGCCTGTCAGCAGCACTTCGTTGTTGTGTGCCTTCAAGTCAGTTCTGACTTATGACAGCCCTGAGGTGAACCTATCACAGGATTTTTATTTTTATTTTTGGCTAGACTTGTTCAGAGAGGGTTTGCTTTTGCCTTCCTCTGATGTTAAGAGAATGTGATTTGCCCAAGGTTACCTAGTGTCTGAGCAGGAATTTGAATTCTAGTCTCCAGAAGCCTTTAATAAATTAACAAATATTTTAATATTTAAATCTAAACTTAAATATTTAAATTTTGGGTGAATTCTTGGGGGACCCTGGCAACAAATTATATTTACTGGAGTCCCTGCTATGGAACAGGTTAAGAACCACTGGTTTAAGGTATCTGCCAAAACAGAGGGTCTAAATACCTTAAAGGCATTAGATCCCATCTGATCTTGGAAGCTAAGCAGGGTCAGGCATGGTTAGTACTTGGATAGGAGACCACCAACAAATACCAGGTGCTGTGGGCTATATTGCAGAGGAAGAAACTGGCAACCCCATGAAATTCATGGGGTTGCCATAAATCAATAGACAACTTGAACGCACATACACACATCCTCCTCTGACAAATCCCAATATTTGCTAAAGTTCTTTTCAAGTATATACTCCAAGAATTGATTTGCAAGTCATCCAATTTGCACAAGTAATTGTTGGACTGGGTACAAAACAGAAGTGGGAAAACTTTAGAACCACAGCTATCTGAGTATACCGAGCTTGTTCATTAATCAAGAGAGCTTGGTTAAATACATTCTGGATAATATTACAAGGTCAAATAATATAATGTTTAAAAGGCAAAGACTGATAAATATCACTTAAATCAGTTGTCTCCCCCAACCAAGGTAAGCATTTATGTGCAGAATAGCTACTCCATTGTATCAAAGAGATGGCAGCTCCTTTCTATGTATTATTTCATGAAAGCAGTTTTTTCCT
Source organism: Cyclura pinguis (assembly GCA_030412105.1). Taxonomy (NCBI): domain Eukaryota; kingdom Metazoa; phylum Chordata; class Lepidosauria; order Squamata; family Iguanidae; genus Cyclura; species Cyclura pinguis. Next base: position 277,972,626 of record CM059601.1, on the reverse strand, counting down.
GTTAGTCAAGTCACAGAAAGAAAGATCTTGCCAAGTTGAAAGACGAAAAATGTTTCATTATGAACCTCTTTGTTTAACTGTCTGCAAGAAATTATAGAGGTAACTCATACCACTCTCCGAATAAAAGAAAAATTTTGACATCAGAATACAAGACCTTATTATGCAAAACCAACAGTTGACATGACGGCCATAGGAAAAAATTCAAAAACTCGTACTACACTAGTTTAAAGATCAGAAAACAGACAAGCTTTTTCTAAATTTGTTCACCTAGTAATGCGATGGAAGGATTAACTTTTGAGTTGCTATAATAAAATATTGCATGAAATAGATTATAGAATTATTGTTACAAATATTTTAAGAAGAGAGGGGCAGCCAATTTCCTTTGAGCATGTTCTTAACTTGGTGGTGGTGGTTGTCTTCTCTCATATATAACGCTTGTATATTATCTTTTGCATTTTAAAAGATTCCTGTGAAATAAAAAAAATTTATACACAGAGCTCTTTCATCAAGTGTGATAAAATGTTTGCTTACCAAGCCTTTTATTCTTTGGACTCTCTCGGTCTGACAGTCTGCTGGAGTTTGCATCTCCATGGCAATAAGGAATCAAAACAGTCTTCAGCCATTCCTTCCAGGGCTCTAAGCCTTCCATCTCACTGGCTTGGAAACATGAAAGAACCAAAAAGCAAAAAGCAGCCCAATGGGGAAACAATGTCTCCTCCAAGCTTGTCAAGAATGGCAATGACTCTGCAGGAGGTAGAGAAGCAGGAACCCTGACAAAAGAATTCTGTAGCTGCCAGAGATGGGCTTCTCCTCCCCTTCTCCAGGAAACCTGAAAACAAGCAGTGGCACACCTCTTCAAGAACTGAGGCTATTATCACTCCAGGAATTAAGTAAAGAGGAATAAATGTACCTGAAATATGTTAAAAAAACAATCAATGACAGCTGAAAGGCCCCATGTTAGTGCGTTTGTGTGTGTGCACCCATTAATCTGCTCTGGGGTTTAGTCTAAAAGCTTTAAAGTTGTTCTCCATGGTTCTGAACCTATTAGAGGTAAGCTATAGCACCCTGGAGAACTCCTTCAAAGTTCAGACTGAAAATTAGAGCAGATTCCCTGATCCACAGACATGGGGTTCTTCCCGCCACTATAAACAGTGCTTGTAAAAGGTTAACTTTGGGAAGAAGGAATAACCAAAGATGGACAAGAGCTAACAGGTAGGTAGCTAAGGTTTGTATCCTATTGCTAGTCCCAACAGACCTATTGAATTATGCACAATTATGTAAATACTGGCTTTATCATTGATTCAGTGGCAGCCCCAATCTAGTTGGCATTAAGAACTGTTTACTTTGAAGCAGGTCCCACTGTGTGCAAATGCACCCTCCTCAGTAATGTTAAGTGTATTTAGCACTGTAATCCTATCAAAGCTTGGAAACACTGGTGTTTTGGGGGCAACAACTCCTAGAATTCCCCAGTTAGTGTGCCATTATTTTTGGCACTTATTTTCCATTCTTCCCCCAAGGAGTCCCTCTCCCATAACTTTATCTTTCAAAATGCCATGTCAGATGATGCTGAGTGAATGAGTGGCTGACCCCATGGTCTTGTAGATATACCCATATAAAGGAATTTTTTTAAAAACACAGGACAATGAAAGCCATTGTTTCCTGCTTTATTTTTCACATTTGTTCCAAAGGAATACAAGGTGACATACAGAGTTCTTCTTCCATCCACTCCTTCCTCATTTTATCCTCACAACAATCCTTTCAAGTAGGTTATTGATTGAATGATTGACATGTTAACCTGAGTCTTGCTGTTATACCACACTAGTTCTAAGTGGCCATGGATCACATAATCTCAGACCATGGAAATTACATGGCTATGAAACTGCTAAGGGGAGCAATCTCATAGAACTACTTCCTTTAGAGCAGAGGTGGGAAATACCTAGCCCTTCGGATGTTATTGGAGTGCAGCTCCCATAATCCCTAACCAGGATAGCCAATATTGATGTTTTTGTGATGATGGGAGTCACGGTTCAAGTAAACCTGGAAGGTCACATGTTTTCGATCCTTACTCTTGAAGAAAGTACTATCTCTCTATTCCATCTGTATAAGTGAACACAGAAAACAACTGCTTCCAGTGTAGTGGGCTGCAGTTCCTGAAAGATTATGCCAAATAAAACCTAGACTGAAATGCTACATCACTGACTTAGTTATGAACTCATAAGTAAGTATTGTCTCCTGCCCTGACACCCCAACTTACCTTAATATCCAGCAGTTGCACCAAGCAATGGACGTTTGTTCTGCTAGTGCTCAGGAAGCAGTAGGATGACATTTCCAGAAACCTTACACCAGCAATCTGTGGTGAGGATTTGCAACAAGAGTCCTGCTTTTGATTGTCCCCAATCACTTGGGATGGCTCCCTGGAGCTTAAGGTGAGTTTGGAGGTCTGATGGAGTTCTGGATGGTGTCGCTAACTGAACTGTCAAGGCAGCCTAGAAGCACATTGCTAGGGAACCGTAATAGCACCTCAGGAGAGAAACTGAGCCCAGTGGTATGTTGGAGGGGCTTGTAGCAGAGAGCAAAAATTATATAAAGCCAAGTACCTGAAGGTATTCATTCAGTTAGTGAGATTACAACAAGGATTTAGAAAGTAGAGTTCCTCAGCCAGAGAGTGTGGCTGTGCTGGGAGGTTTAATTCTCTGTGGAAGCCTAGGGAAGAGTATTTGAACTTTAGTAGTATCTGATCAGAGTGTGTGACCTAGGTTGGGGAGTTGATCCTTTGGTGGGAGTTTAGCCAAGGGACTGTTATATGACACTTGTGCTTTCTATTGAAGTCTAAAGATATAATTGAATTCTAATACTTTATTCTCATTGTTATCTCAATAAATGCTTATTTTTGTAAATATTGACTCAGCTGAGTTGTATACAGAATATGAAGTAACACAGACAACATGCTACCGTAAAATTATTGAGGGGTTCTAAACAAACATTGAAAACTCTCACCCTTTCACACAAAGGTAGTTATAAGGTGGAAGGCAGAGTTGTATGGTAAAGACAGGATGCCTTATCAGATTGGGAACTACCACACCAACCTGAGAGAAGTAAGGGCTTGTGACGGGGGGTATTTATGATCTTTGCAATAGTGCCACAATCATGAATATATAATACTACTGAATATGGAACAATCATGGATACATAGCTCTGGGTTAGGAATCCATAACCGTAATACAAGATGCCAGCCCTGGTCTTTAAAGTGCTATGAGACTCACATCTTTAGATTAAAACAGTGCTACTCAAAATGGCAGTCCCTAGACCACCGCCAAGCCATTGCCTACAGATCCCTGGTAAGTTTCCAGGAAAGAAAGAAAACCATTCAAATATGGTGCCAGTCCCTGGCGCACTGGCGAGAAAAATTGCTGGTTGCGCACATTAGATAGCCTGAGATAAACTGGTTTGAAAGACTGCTTGTCTTCTCCCTACATTTCCTCTTTCTGTGGATGTGGGCTTTTCCAGGATTCTGAGACCACTTGCAAATGTCTGCCTCCATCTTGAGAGAAAATGGTTGGTTGCTGACATGCCAACACCTTCCTCTGAGTAGATAAGGACTGGGATGGTTGTGGTGGATATGTTCATGTAAATATGCTTCACTTTTTCCTGTTTCAATGGTTGCTAATTCCCTTTTGTGTACAATTTGTCTTTCTGCTACCAGAAAAGTTTAACTGCAAAGCAGTGACTTACTGTATTGTCAGTTGGAATGAGATTCCTAAATTTCTTTTATTTACAATTTTGATTTCAGCCATGGGACTTTTCTGTTTGCAAGTTGCCTGTCATACTTTGACCCTTTGGTTTATTTTCATTTTTCAAATAATGTACAAGTTGCTGTCATGTGGATAAGACTGCTTCCGTTGAACATTCCAGCATACTGGACGTGCCCTTTCCCAGGGCAACACATTCCACCACCCCGTCCCAATCCCCCCTCCCTCTTCCATCCATCAAAACCAGCACAATATCCCATGTTGAGTATCCTTAGACCTTGCTGGTTTGTTTGGGGGACTTCTCTCCTAGAATTTTTTAAAATGCATTCCACTGCAAAATAAATCCCACTTAGTTCGATGAGTCCTACTCTGGTGTCCAAAGGACTGCAGCCTTGCACTGCAGTGGATTTTTACTATGTGTAAATGCTCTTCAGTTAATTCCTGGGTTGAAAGCTCAGAGGCCAGACTCATCATTCAAAGCATGATGTGCCTAACTGGAAGATTAGGATGACAGTAATGGATGATGCAAAGCACACAACCTTTTTTTCCCTACCACGGCACAGATGAGCTGCTCTAAATACACTTTTTTCTCTGGGTATTGCTGCTGCTCAGACCACTATTGTCAAGGCTGTGTTTTGCTGAGACCAGACTTCTCAATCAAGAGGAGCCTAACTGGAGTATTGAGTTGGCTATAAGTGGCAGTAGAGGCTATGTACCTATTTTCATTCCAAGGAGGACAGCATTCAGCTGTCCTGAACAAAGCAAAGTCAGTGTCCTTCAGTTTGTTTCAAGAGTGAGCAATTTGTAGCCCTCCAGTTGTTGTGCAATTGCAACCACCAAAAGCCTTAGCCAGAATAACCAGCGTTGCACAATGACAGGAGTCACAGTCCAAAACAGTTGGAGGACCACAAATTATCCATCCCTGGTTTAATTAACTGTAAAACCTTGCTTTACTATAGACTGATGTAGTGATAAATGAATGTGTTCCAGAGCAAATCAGGCCTCTCCCTAGAAGCCAACATGACTGAGGCTGTTGTACTTTGGCCATATCATGAGATGTCATTCGTTGGAAAAAACAATGATGTCAGTAAAATGGAATGCAGTAGGAACAGAAGGGGATTGCACTACAGGTGGACTGATTCAATCAAAGAAGCCATGGCTCTGAGTTTACAAGATGTGACCAAAGCTCTTAATGACCTAAGTTGTCAGAAGTTTCTGACTGATAGGGTTACCATAAGTTGAAGTTGACTTGGCAGGAAATAACAACATCATCAACAACAAAAATAAGTGTTCTTAGACCTTTCATGGGAAGAAGCAGGTTGGGTAGGAAATAAGATGTACCTGGGCCTGTCTCCAGTGATCTCACGGTCTCTCTCAAAAGCCTCTGGCCTCGTGAGCAGAAGATGGGGGGGGAGTGAATACTATTGGATTTTGGTTGTGTGAATGTAGTCTCTGTATCAAATTAGCTAAATGATGCTCTCAGTGGTTGACAATGGCACCCACGCATCCAGTAGAACTGAATCATCTCTTGCCTTTTTTTACTTTTCCTTACCAATAGCAAGGGGAAGGAAAATAAAAAATATTATTCCGAAGCCAGAGGGGCAACATGGATGTTTAACTATTTCCATGTCAATTTCCCCCTTTGCTCTCACCTGTTTTTCAAAATAGGCTCATCAAGTTGTTTTGGGATGAGGAACCCTCTGGGGTGCCCAGATGTTCGTGAATTACAACTTCCCTCATCACTGTGGGAACAGTGTGTGAGAGCTGGAATTCAGAATCTGGAAAACCAGAGGGTCTCTACCCTTGACTCAGATTGGTTTGTTTGTTTGTTTTTTGTGATTCACAGTAATATAGGATTTTGCATTACAACTGAGTCATACTCCTTGTTACTGCCCTGGCTAGCCCGAGCTTTGGGGGATATACAAGATATCTTTTGATATCACTAATTCGGCTTCACATATCCCTTCCAGGTGCTTGTGAGGCCCCCGGACAAGCACGCATACAGGCTTGGCCGATAATTGCCGTAATATTCCAAAACAATACAGGCAGGCCAGAAAACAGCCGACTCGCCGCTTTAGGAGACCTCAAGGCAAGTACCTCCATTAGGTATGCAAGCAACTTTCAAAAGATCCTCTGCCTCGCGCTGGCAGCTTGATGATCGAACTATACAACGCTCAAGTACTCCGCGTTTGCATACTGGCTATACTACTGACAATTTGGCTCTAACTCAATCATTCAAATTCTGACCTTTCGGAGGCTTTGTCTCCAGCCCCAAATCTATTGTTTTCCCAAAGTCCGACCTAACCTGCGGTCACAATTCTCCTTATAAAAACCTCTGACTTTGAGCGCTTCTTTGGATCGCTCCCGAGTTCCGGACCGCCTTGCTGCCGCATCGCTTGGCGAGCTTCCCCTCAGCTCCACGTGCTGAGATACATCGAACCCCAGCTTCGCTCTCCGTTTTCTTCCGGACTTCAGGAACAGGTTTCGTATCACCCGAATCAACTATCCCTCTGAAAATCCCGCTATCTTACTCACACCTTTATTTTCATTAGTTATCTGTGTGTGTGTGTTGCTTACATTGTGTGCCTGTATTTAATAAAGATCATTCATTATTTTAAACCGGTCTGCTTCTTGGCTTGGCCTGACCCCATAAACACTGGGTTACAAGATTCCGCTGCGTTACCCTGCCTCTCGTTTTGCCAACTAGTGCTCTAGACTAACTTCCCCAATTTGTGTAATTGCAAGGTTATTTAGGTGTCCCTCCCGGGACCCTAAGAATACAGGGTAACATCCTGGTCAATCTAGGGCATAATTTTTTATTTGGGTCAGCAGGACAATCCATGATTTTGTACAAAAGGTCTTTCCCAACCCTACACTGAGATGCTGAGGACTGAATGTAAAACATCAAATTCACATATATTGGCTTTGAGAGGGGATTGGCGAGAAGTTTACCTTTCCATATTGCACAACAACAAAAACTACCCAGCTAAATTTTCTAACATTTTTAAAATAAGGGGAAAAAAAGCCACATGCTTCTCCATTTTGCAGTTTAATATGTGCTCATCTGAGCACACAAGCAGTTTTAATGGACTTTTGAGTTTAAAAACTGTATACAAATGACATTTATATGTTCAGCATTTGATTACATACAGTTCTTTGCATAAAGGTTTATTCTTACTTCAGACATCACTTCTTGCTTTACCCGATTGGTGGCACCAGAGTACACAAAGAAAAACTTGACACACCCAACCAGCCAACAGCAGCACATTTTAAAGCATGATGAACAGTTGGTATTTGTTTTATAATAAATAAAAAGCAGGTATAGAGGTTGTTGTTTTTTTTAAGAAAAAAATCACGAGTCCTTTTGAGATCAGATGAATGTGATCTTGCTTCTAAGAGGGAAAATACGGAGTTTCAAAGATATCAAGTCAACAGTCTAAAAACCCTCCATTATAACAAGTAGTTAGAATAGTTTGGGGCCCACAATTCACAAAAAATCTAAGCATTCAAGACTAGACACAAACCTTTCAGTAGAGATAAGGCTGTTCTCCTCTACCAAAACAAAAAACAAACCACAAAACACCTTGTGCTGTCATCTCTATAATGCAAGCATGGGCAGAAACTGGTTGTCCTCCAGATTTTATTAGACAGCAACTTTTTTCATCCCTAGCCAGCATAGTTAATGTCCATGGTTGATAAGAGCTGAAGTTGGCCACCCCTGCTGTAATGTCTAGGGATACTCTCAATGCCTGATGACATTGTGTTCATTAGAGACCACAGCCAATGACATGAAGCAATGGTGCAGAACTTCTCCAGGTGCGGCCATCTCACACACTAAGCAAATGCTAGACCCCTATTCGGTTTTACAATCCTGTAGAGTAGCGGTGAGTAAAGTGTGGCCAACCACCCATATGTGGCCTCTAGGACCATTTTTGTGGCCCCAGAGGTCATAAATGCCCTCTAGAAAGTAAAGGGGCATTTTTGCCACATTTTAGCATTCCTTGGGCCATTCTAACCTCAGAAAACACCATTTTTAAAAAATATGAAAATAAACTAGAAGTGACTAGAAGTCATTTCTTGTTTTGGAAAAAGGCCTCTCCTGAGCCTAAAATGGCCTGGGGTGGGGGGAGTACGAAAATATAATGAAAATGCCCTCCACAACCCCTAGAAGACACTAGGGGGTATTTGGGGGCAAGAATTTTTTTTTTGTGCTTGGGAAGTGCAGCCCACTAAGGTTTCCTATGGTGCTAATGTGGCACCTTAGCCTCCCACCATTGCTCCCCTCTGCTATAGAGGAAACCAGAGACATATGCCCTGGCCCTCCCACTTCCAATCTCCACCTTCCCAGGTCAACAAGAATGTTCTGCTGTGACAGTACAATCAACCCACTTGGTGGCTGTTGTACCATGAGATCAAACCTCAGTAAGGCAATGTTCGAAGTCAAATGGAACAGTGTTAAATGCATTCAGCCAAATGTGTTTTCTACAGTTGGGAGCCACACTCAGAAGCAGAGAACAATTCCTTAGTTCCTTCTGCACAGTTTTAAAACTAAATGTCTGAATAAAGTTTCAGTTCAAAAAGAGAGAAAATAAGACACAGAAAGGCTGTTATATCTGCTATAATGTCTAACCCCAGCCTAAAATATAAAAACCAATATGGCCACATAACATTGGCTTGAATCCTCTTGTTTAATGTCAACAAGAGTAGTTTCCTTGAATCAACTGTTCAGTGGTGACTCACTAAATAGGTAGATCACAACTATTCAGTGGGTCTACTCTAGCTGAGACTACCAACAGGATTCAGAGCATTGTATCTATTAGCATGGGCAATTCCACAGGTTTGCAGTTACTATGGATTTCCCCAATGTGAGCATTAAAATTCTTCAAGGCAATGGGTACACATAATCAGAACTATAAAACAGTGCCACTTTGCCAGGTTCTTTCACACATGAGGAACTGAGAGGTACTGAAAGAGAAGAGTGTGTTGAAATTTAGCTTACTTAGTGAAATCATTAATTTATTTCATGCATTATTCAAGACAGTCAAAGGAAGGAACTGTACATAGCATTTTAAATACTAAATTTCATCTTTAATAAAGCTTTAATAGCTTAAGTTAAACAGTGCCTGCAAGCAGGCAGAGGTCAATGTGTATTATCAAGGTACCACTGAGCAAAACAGTATAAAATTCTGCTGCCAATAAGCAGACCCTCTGCTGAATTTACAGAAAAAGACATTTGCTCTAAATTTCTCTCTTTTATCTCTGCCTGGCTCTTTTCATCATTCAGACTCCAGCAAGCCACACAAACTGGTAGTGACCATCCAAAACATGATCCTATTTTGCCATTGTGAGCATCCTGAGTGGCAGCGTGTCTTCTACCCAGGTGTTTGGCGTGTCGATCATCCTCTCCCATAAGCTGACTTCATCTAACGTAGAGTCCATCCAGTCTACAGGTGTACCATAGCTCTTACCTAAGAAGAACATATTTAAAGGAACATTTTATCTGTCATTTACGTAGGAATCACAGCCCTTTCTAGATGTTGGAACGCAACATCCGGCATTCTTCACCATTAGCTACACTGAACAGAGCTTCTGGGACTCACAGTCCAATGAAGTCTGGAAACTCACATGATTCCCTCCCCTTCCTTAATGCCTCTGGACACAAGTCTAGATCATCTGCAGAATGTTATTCAATTTACTTTATTACAGTATCCTGCATGCAATTGTGCTTATTCTATTCTGCTGCTCTGGTGTAACAAATCCAACTCCCACACCATTCTGGAAATATTTCTGACATAAAACAATTGCCAAGTACTTGTAGCACCCATTTTGTATTTCTCTGCACTTGCTGTAGCTGCAGATGGTTTGAAAAAAAGATAATTTAAGAGGACTTATTTCAGACCCTTTAAGTCTTCTTGATTGTTTCCAAAATAAGGTACCAGTTTACATAGCACCCATTTATGCAGATATTGGGGTCACCTTGAGGAGGTCCACTCAGCTGAAATTACCTGTTCCAAGTCCTATTCTGAGGCCTCCCAGGAAGTGATTGCTTAGTTTGTTGTGATCCCAGACAGTGAGTTCTACACAAGCTTCTTTTAGGTCTTCAGGCCTGAAGCCGTCATAGACCATTGTGTGGTTGAACACTGGATTTGTTGTCTTTGGAACAGCTCTTGTTTTCTGACGGCTTTTTTTACTTGTATCCGGAAGAACGGTACTTTGGACAAAAGGAGAGAAAAATTACTCCAAGGAGATGCATAGATAGGACAAGACAAAAGTCACGAAGCTGTTTCTCAATGATAATACTTTTAATAAATGGCAGGCAAACTTACATCATGATAACTGGTGTGTGTTCACCATGATCTGTTACTTGATCCATGAACTGCACAACCAAGACCCTGACAAACTATGGTTTGTCTTCCCAATTTCCCATTTGTTTCTTTTCCATCCCATTTTTGGTATCTACTCTTTCCAGGAGGAAACAACTGGGAAAATAAGCCCAAGACAAACCATGGTTGTGAGTTCAGATGTCATGATAAGCCATGGTTTAAACAAGCCATAGTCCATGCTGTTGTTGCTGTGTGCCTTCAAGCCATGTCTGACTAATGGCGACCCTAATATTACCCCATCACAGGGTTTTCTGGGGCTGAGAGTATGTGACTCACCCAAGATCACCCAGTGGGTTTCCACAGCTGAGCAGGGAACTGTACCTTGATCTCCGGGGTTGTAGTCCAATGTTCAAACTACTATTCCGCACTCGCTCCCCATAGTCCATAAGTGAACAACATACCATGGTTTCAGAATGTGGTTTATGGCTGGCCAACAAACCATGACTTGTTAAAAGATGTGAGTTCACAGATCACAACAAATTAGGGATCAACAAACCATTCTACATGATATGCAGACTGGATCGCATTGCCTCTACTGCCAAGAAAAAGGAAACTGGATGAAAAAGAGAGAACCACTAAAATACTATTGCAAAGTTCTCTAGACAATACACTGAGGGCAGACAGCAGTGCTCACAAAAGCCTGGGATGTCCTGCCCCAGCACTGTATAAATCAGGTACTCTGTTCCAGATAGAAGGTACCATGTCAATGCAGGCTGGAAAACATGCAGAAAAGCCTGAGAAATATTGTATTAAGGCAACTTCAGCCTCTTACATTTTAGAGAGTGTCAGGTCAAGTAAAAACAGAGCTTGGAAACCTTTCTTTTTGGACTACAAATTCCAGAATCCTGCAACTTCCAGCCAGCATAGAAACATCCAGTGGAACCTGATATCAAGTAGAGACAGAATCTCAGGATGTGGATAAAAAGATTTTATTCCAAAAAAATGCCCCAGTGCATTTCGGCTAGGGAAATAGTTTGATGATCATTAGAGGTTATTTAAAAACCAGAGAATGAGGGACAAATATATAAATTAATAATGATAAGCAAGACATAAACAGAGGAGGTACACATCTTGCATTGCTCATACGTACCTCATATTAACTTGCAACTAAAATAAAATCCATAAAAAATAATATAGTAAACTATAAAATAGAAGTCTCTCCATACTTACAAACCAATTTGGAAATCTGTCTACATGGATATGTATCCAATAGATGCTAAAGGATATGCAGTAGTACAACTCTGATTAGCAATATTAAAACTGAGTGATTTAGGACCACTGGTCATTAGGAATTAGTTATGTAGGCACACCCAGCCACCCTCAAATTTTTGCACAGGAAAATGAGGTATAAAGGATCTTCTCATAACCACTTCCAAGCAATACATCAGGGGGTCTTGTTCCCAAGGAGACCCAGGTTTTCACATTAGGCCTGAATTCCCTCTAACCACAATGCTTACCACTTAACAAAGGAGTTGAGTCTATTGCCCCTGAGGATTGGGAGGTCGTTGCATTCCTTCACCCAAATGTGGACTTCTCCAGTGGCTGGAGTTTTTTTACCTTCAAAAGAGACATGTACCCCAATAAATCCAAAGTACATGACATTGTACTGTTCAAAGAAAATATGATCTTTATTTTATTTTCTTTTGAATGAATAAAGTGAGAATATTAGGAAAAAGAGGATGGAACAGCACAAAAAGCAAATCTGAGAAGCGTATAATAGGAATACTCACCCCCAGCAGGCTGTGGAATGTACTGGAGGGCAATCTTTATCTCCCCTCTGTTCTCTAGCTCAAGAGCAGTTAGTGGAGTCTGACAATTTATGAACACGAAATAAAACAAAACACACAATCACTGGCTACAGAAAGCCTGGTCAATACAACTATTTAATTCTAGAAAGAGCATTCCATAACCAGGCACAAACTAGGGTAATCATCTTGTTGGAAAATGAGAGGTTTTTACCTACCTACCGTGAACAGCCATTCTAGAGAGCCTGATGCTTCTAGTATCCTCTCTCTGCTATGCTAGCCTCTCCACCAAGAAGTTGTAAGTTAAGAATGAAGCTACGATCTTCCCTAACCCTTTTGTTAATTAGTTAGGATCTAGTTTCTCCAATGCATATGCAATTGTAAAGTTTATTAGTAGATCTTTTAAGTTTGGAACCTGAAACTGTCTGCCTTGTTCTGCTTTCCAAGTAAGTCTCCTTTCAGGGAAGCCACACAGAGATTGGGACATGCTTTTTCTGCAACTTTGCTAAAAGAAAGCCATTTCCTAATAGTTTTAGCTTTCATAGAATTTCCCCAAAGGGCTAACACCCTGGGAAACTCTTAACTCTCAACACACCTAACTAAAAAAATCTTGAGCTGCATCAGCTGAAAAGTTGTCCCATTACACAAACACAAGCACAAACATATACACGTCTGCTAACAAATAAGTCCTGGTGTGGTGTAGTGGTTTGACCATTGGACTATGACCCTGGAGTCCAGAGTTTGATTCCCCACTCCGCCATGGAAACTCACTGGGTGCATCGCATACACTCAGCCCCAGAAAGCATAATTACAGTGTCTACTTAGGATTGCCATTAAGTTGGATACAACTTGAAGGCACGCAACAACAACAACGACAACAACAACATCAACAAGGTCAATGGAGCTTACACTTATGGGTAAAGGACTACCGCCTCAGTCTACTAAATCTGCATTAACTCTGCATTTGAATAAAAACTGTAGCTTTGAAGGGAAAACACATCTATCTGCTTTAAAGCCAGTCGGTCAGTCTTTTCCACCATGTGAAAGAGGAGGCATAATGTTAGGAGCCCTGGTGGGACAGTGGTTAATGCCGGTACTGCAGCCACAACATTGTGAATTCGATCCTGCAGGGCTCCAGGTTGACTCAGCCTTCCATTCTTCTGCAGATTGGTGAAATGAGTACCCAGATTGTTGGGGGCAATTATCTTACAAGATTGTAAACCACTTAGGGAGTGCTTAGCGCTGATAAGCAGTATAGAAATGTTATTTCTATTGCTAACTGCTAAGACAGTGCCAGGGAACCATGTAAGTTCATGCATAAAGACACAATTAAAACACAAACAACCCTGCTATCTAATGAACCACTTTTAAAAGTTTTTTTTAATCAATCGGCTAGATGTCATAGCACTCATGAAAATTCCAGATGCTGAAGTGGACATTTTCCTCAATGAGCACAATTTTAAATTTCGGTTTTGACAACAATTTGCAATACGAAAGCCAACATGCCCTAGCACAGGACTTAGGAACCATTTTACAATTCAGAGCAAGATTCAGAGTTGATGATAGCCTCCTTATAAATCCTTTGTGAAGCAATAACATCAAAGGACTCAGTGGAGAAGAAAAGGGTTAAGAAAAAGATGGACATTATCCAGCAAAAGCTGTGAACTCACTCTTGGTTTAAGCGGGTACCAGTTCATCTGCTTGTTCTGCTTCTCATTCCAGTCCCAGTTTCTCAAGTCCAGCTCCACTTCACCCAAGAAACTATTACGCCCAAAAGTATCATTGTGCCAAACGGAGACGTTTAGCCTCTGGGTTGCCAAAACGTCCTTGTCAACTTTATACTGCAAATAAGACAAGCTGGTATTTAAGGAGGTTGTCTACAGTACATATGTAAAATTTGCTTTAACTCAGCTTAAGTGTCATTCTCCAAAGAAATCTTAAGCTCTGTAACTGAAACTTCTATTCCAAGCAGCTCAGGAGTAAGGAGAAGATTAGGTTAGCTTTTCCAGCATGTTGTAGAACAAATGCCTTGTTGGACAGGCCAAGAAGCAAGGGCTTGTCCAGTGTCCAGTCTTCCAAAAGCCCAGAAGCAGAGCAAAATAGTAATAATTATCTCCCACTGAATTACAAGTGTTTGCATCCAACTTCTAGAATTCACAACTTTACTGCTTATGGACAGGGAGAGGGTGGCTGCTCCCAGACTTTGGAACCCCTTCCTAGAGAAGTTAGGATGGTTCTTCCTTGCTTTCCTTCTACCATCAAGTAAAAACATTCATATTCCAGGAAGTTTTCAGAAACTGACTGTGATGGGCTTTTAATAGTGCACTTTAAATCATATTATTGGGGAAAATGCATACAACTGAATACAGTAACAACAGCAGCTTCTGCCACTAAACATGCTAAATTCTCACTGGTCTGTTCCTTTCCCTCCACCCACACATTTGGGAATCTTTTTTCTCAAAAGGTTTTTTTTAACAAAAACTTCTGCAAAGTTTGGGATTCCTGCAAACCTGCAGAAACCTCCCTCTTCTGCACAAGTATTGTTATTTTGGCTGTATAAGCAAAAGCATATCCCAAACATCAGAAAGAGAGGGAATGATGCAAGTTACCCGTAATATCTCATTATAGACAGGATTCAATGTTTTCTTCTTCACAGATGTCTTTCTTTTGCCCAGTTTGTACTTCTCTGGTAGCAAGTAACTCTTCACATACCTTTTAAAAAATGTTTAACAACCAGTCAGGTAATGCAATATTCTAATACAAAAACTGATATATCCAATGAAGTCCAAGAGCAAAATAAAAGATTACAACTCTCTAACCTGAATTCTATTGGTAGTCCCAACTAGCATAGACCTATCGAATTAACTGTTGAATGATATGTCAACATTTTTGTAAATCCCATTGGTTCAATGGATCTACTTAGGTCCTCTGAGGAATACTGACATAAACCAGCCAGGACTAGACTGGTAATGGTCACCTAGAGAACCTCCTCATCTGCCATCCCTAGACTGTGGAATGACCTGACAGAAAAGATTCAACAGCAAAACAGGCTGTTTGAATTCAAAAAAGTATTAAAGACCCATCTTGTCCAGCAGGCCTACCCAGTCTATTTATAATTATGATGTATTTTTATAATATTTGTATTTTAAACAGTTTTACGTGTTTTAGTGTATTTTAGCCTACAATGTATTTTTAATTGTATTTCAATTTATGTCATACCCTGCCTCAAGCCTTGGGAAGAGGTGGGCAAGAAATTTAATAATAATAATAATAATAATAATAATAATAATAATAATAATAATAGCAGCCGCCGCCGCCTCTACTACTATTACTACTAGTCTACTTGGGATTAAGAATAGGATTCAGAACTCCAACCCATCCTGGTCATTGGCCAGGCTAGTTGGGGACTTTGGGAGTTGCAGTTCAAAAAATAACCTTTCCAACTTCTGGTAGATCCCATGAAAATACTATGTGGCATCAGGAATCCTTTGGTCAGTCTGGAAAGACACCAGTGAATTTTGGTTGAAAGGGAATTTCCACACTGTATACAAAAGAGCACAGCTTTTTGCAATGAAAGCCTTCCATCTATACTTACGGGTCTGAACGTTGCTTCTTAACTTCTGCAACTGCCAGGTCCTTGCACTGAGCAATAAAAATATGGAACTCCTTCAGCTGATCCACATAATCAATGGCAAACTGGATATTACCTTTCACATCCACATTGCCAAAATCTCCACTGTAGATACTCATCACACTGGTGCTTACCTACAGATGACACAAAGCAGAGCAAAGCAACTTTAAAATGATTTCTTGCTTTATGAGATTTTTTTCTTTAACATAAGATGGAAATCAATCCAAGTATATGATAGAAATTTACCTCTGCACAGCTGGAAATGGTAAAAAATGATTTAGATGTCTAGATGTTGTCCAATGAAGATATAATTCACAATTAAATTATGCATGCTTATTTTCAAACAAAGGATGAAATCATTAATAGAAGCCATGCAAAGAATGATTTCATATAGTGGGCCCCACGGAAAAAAAATTTGCCTAATTCTCTCTGGAATCTATTAAGAGACTTCCTCCTCTGCTTTTCTATCTGCAAATAAAACCTACTTGGAAACTTGTGCTCTTAAGGTATAAAGTTATTGGTAGCATTCATATTCATCACAATGTTTAGTAATGTCAGAGTATAAATTGCCTTACATTGTCATCTCATCTGTCCTCGTCAACTCTGTGAAAGGGATCACTTGTACTCCCATTTTAGAGATTTAAAAAAACAACTGAATATTACAGGAATTCAGTTAAATATGCTTGGCAAATTCATAGCTGAGATCAGATTGGAACTCTCTTTTTTGTTAAATAAAGCCCCAGGATTCCACCCTATCATTATTGTGTCTTGTATATCTGAAGCCCAGACAGAAAAAGAATATAACACCAGAATATGGAAATTCAAGAGGTTCAGCTATTTACTCCTGCCATCATGTTGCCATAGCTTCCAGAGGCAAAGCAACATTTGGTTTGTGAATATAAGGTTTCTGCCACAAACCATGATTTCCAATTGGTTTGAAAAATGGATTATTTCAGGTATTACACCAAGCCATAATTAAACCTTTCTAACCATTGTTCAGCACAATATTTTAACACAGTTAACAAAATTTGAAACTTTGTCCCAAAATTCTAATGTTATCTGTTTGATGTTAATTTTTAAGGATGACACATTATGTGTTCGCGCTATTTGCTATCCACAAATTACATAATGCATTAATAATACGGTATTTTGGACATTATTTTTTTTTCCAAAAATGTACTCCAAGCCCCTCAAAGTGACCATGAAGGTTCTTTTGCACCTCTATGTCCAAACCATCAGGGGCAAAACCTAACCTTTTCTTTCTTTTAAAGCATAATACCAGCAATCATGAGGCATACATAGCTCCTCTGTGAGGCTAACAATGTTCCTCCTGGAAGCCTCCCAGGAGCTCTAAATGTCTTTGTAAACAAGGTCCATGGGCTGCACATGGTTTCCAGGGGACCTTTTTCTTTGGGCTCCTAAGAGTCTTCCTGGAGTGCTACTAAATTTGCTGGGAAAATAAGCACATTCCACATGCCTTCTGTTTTGATTTAACATGAAGAAATCAGTTTTTGTAGTTTGCTGGCAGGACTGTGGCAACCAGGTACTGCAGCATCATGTTCTGGGCTGGATGTAATTTGCCCCCCAGACTGAAAGATGTTTTCTGAAGTTGTTTTTCAACAGTCAAAAAATGATCAAAAGCCCTTCTCAAGTAACATTTTGAGAATAATGAGTATACATTATACATTGTGCCCCCTCTTCAAGTTAATTCACCTAAGAATTAAGGCATTTAAATATATACATAGATATATATCTGAGTGTTATCGTTAGCCAACCAGCATCTGAGATATCATCAAGTATTACAGTACCAAACGGAGGCTCTGATATTACTGCAGAGGTTACAGACACAAGAACATTAGTAAGAGCAGTGTTATTAACAGAGGCTTTCATTTACATACAGAAGACAAGGACGCCAAGCCAGAAGAGCCACTAAGATTGGTTAGCGAACTGGGGCTCTTCTTGATTCTGCCCAATGGGTAACTGCTGTCTGATGCTGTGTCTGTCTCTCTGTCATCACTCTACAAGATATTACACAAAGAGAGAAAAAAAGTAAAAGTCTGTGCAGGGTGCATGGGTGGGCTAGAAAGCGATGAGAGAAACTGCCATGCGGCACACTTCCAGTGGGATGACCTGCCAAGGCCTGCAGCTCTGGGATGCCGTACTGTAGGACCAACGGTTAATGAAAGCTTTAGGCTGAACACCTATTTTGCATGCAGGAATTCAGTGGCACTTAAAAAAGAAAGAAAAAGACACAAAGAAATTAAGTAGAACAACAGGTCCATGTTCAATGCATACACTGGCAACAACACCATTCATTAACTCTTTGAACAAATGGTTCAGCTGCCTCAGTTCCTCCCATTCGACATACTCTAAACTTTGTATTTTTCTTTGGTTCCACACCTAAGCCTATAGAAATATTTTATATTTATGATTTAACCATGCCATGTGACTGCCTCATACTCATACTGGCTCCCAGGTAACATAAAATGCCTTTGGAACTCTGAATTTTATAGTAACAGCTTTCTTTTTCGTTTGAAAAGCTAGGATCTCTCTCTCTATAGACATACATACATATTAAATAATAAAAAAATATAAGACTGATATCTGTTTTTATATGTATTTTATACCTTGTAAATATTTTTATCTTAAAATGTCAAAATGTCCAAAGGGAAAAAAATATAAAATTAGGAAATAAAAAAGCTACCACTGACAACCCCAGAGTTCCAAAGGCATTTTATATAAACTAGGATCGCTCATATGACATAATTAAAAGAGACACCTGTTCAAGCATAAACAGAGATGAAGGAATCCAGTGGCACCTTTGAGACTAAATAGGAAGAAATTTCTAGCTTAAACTTTTGAAATTTCTAGCATTGTCTCAGTTCACTTCATCAGATGCATCTGATGAAGGGGGCTGCGTCCACAAAAACTTATGCTACGTATTTCTTCTTTCCAGTGAGCCTCAGAGGTGCCACTGGATTCCTTTGTGTCTATTCATGACATGATTATACCACAGATTCATGAGAACCCCAGTTAACTGTGGTGCATGGTGTCCCATTGCTCCCACTTGCAGCAGAAGTGGCTAAACACACCTCTGATCTTCACTCTGCTTTGTCTACTGTGTCACATCAACACTTATGCAACTGCCACTGTTTCTCAGTGAACCAGAGACAAAATCCATGGTACATTTTAGGTTTGTTTGTGGATGTTATCTCTGGTTCGTCGGGAGAGAAACAAACCAGAACAGCAGATGAGTCCAAGTTCATACGGCAAGAAGGACACATTATGAAGGAAAATACCAACATTTGCTCATCTCTTGCCCCACAACTGAGAGCAATTGGAAAGCTCAAATCAGCATCAGGCTTGTACTTAATAATCTAGGGTGCCCATACTTTCCTGGCACAATTGTGTTGTGCATTCTGGGCCACCAACTTGGAGCAGGGATGTACCTACAAGGAGAAGGGGCAAAATGAGGGCTTTGCCCCACCAAGTAAGAATTCTGCCCCTCCCATGGAATTTTCCTTCAGATCTCAAATTTTTAGCATTGCGGAGAATGTGACACCAAAAACTGTCCACACCTAGAACTCTTCTATTTGCCCAGTTTTCACTCCCATGGTCATTTTGCTTGCCCCTTTTCTTTGATGCCCACACAGTATTTCGAAATGCTCAATTCAAATGTTAAGTTATGGCAATTCTAGAAATCTGAAGGTGCAGCAATTGTTTTGGGGAAGGGCAATGCTCTCATTTTCTCCTCCTTTTTGCTACATACCTAACTTGGAGTGCAAAGTCTATTTCAGGCTGGATGTGGGCATCTGCAGTGCATGTATCCTTCTGATTTAACATATGCCTGTGTTAACACCTATGGGAGAATCTCCCAATGACACAATCTAACCACCTTTTGAAAATCATACTGTGGACTGACTACATGGCTAAGACACACCTGCATCTGGAGGTATGTTCCCAGTTTAGTTAGCACTTGCGTCCAAGACTTACTTCTGGAAAGTAAACTAGCACTAGGTGTGGTTATCTCCTTGGGCAGCCAGACAGGTACAATCTGATTTGATATGTTTAATGATAAAGGAAGGGCTGTATCTACTTACACACTACAAATAGCTTCCTATGCACACAAGCAGAGGCTGGTGGCTCCAATGACAGTGGTGTGGCTAACCCATTCTGGGTTTTAATTTGAACAAAGTGATGAATCTGATTTATGGACGTGGCTCAGCGTCGTAGATAGCTCCTTTGAAGTTCAGACTTAAATCCTGAGCAGATTCAGTGCACTATGACATCAGATATCCATCTTGTATATATCCACCTTGTAGCTCTCCAGCAATGAGCTACACTACAGCATCCTTACCAGCATCCTTATCCAGGAAAGTCTGGATGGGCCTTTGCCATGACTTCCTTTATTTAGCTTAATATAGTATATTATACTGCTAGGAAAGATCTTCTAATCTGTGTGGCCATTGCCAACACTTACATTCAATAGGCTTGATGCATGCCCCTTGCTGTCCGTCATTGCCAATCGGGATGCATATGTTGTCTTTGCACTGATTATTTGATCAAGAAATGATTGGGTAATTGATTCAGAGTTTTGATTCCTTTAACTCTTTGATTCAGGTTTATATTAAGAGGCTAATTTGAGTCAAGATGGGGAGAAGGCTTTGAAATGCTTCTAGAGCAATTGCAGTTGTTATAAAAGATGCTTAATGCAAAATAAAGGAGAGCTACAGAGGCCAGAATTGAAAGAACCAAGGAGGATCTCTTCTACTTCATCTGCCCCAGGAATATATGACAATCATCGTATTTTCGTACCATGCTTTCTTTATCATTTAAGGCTGAAGTAAATTTTAACTCTCATAGGGAAACCAATCTGGCAAGAAACAGGCTGTATAGATTCAGGATGAAGGTTGGGATGGGGGAGATAGATTCAGGATTATCTTGAAAATACAGTAAAAGGAGACATCTTGTTGTTTGACTTCCTACTCAAACTCATATTTTTTGCCATGCATCCATCACAAAATTTGTGCAGGAACATACTTTGGCTCATTGCCAAACAACTGTGGGCCCTACCCATGACCAAGTAGGTTCCCAACTGTCCTCTTGTTAAAATCTTCCATGATCTGCCTGAGGCAGTTCAATCATTGTGTGTGCATGTGCCTTCGAATCACCTGTCGACTTATGCCAACCTCATGAATTTCATAGGGTTTTCTTTGGCAAGGAGTACTCAGAGGTGATTTTGCCAGTTCCTTCCTCTGCAACATAGCCCATAACACCTGGTATTCATGGGCAATCTCCCATCCAAGTACTAACCAGGGCTGATTCTGCTTAGCTTCCATGACACTTTCACAAAAATAAAAGCCACGAGATTCTCAGTAAATTGCTGCACTGGCATCTTAATGGTTGATACTGATGCTGGGCAGGCGAATGTTAGAACTTAGTTTCATTCAGGACTAGAACTTAGAACTAAGTTACTTTTGGGACTGTAATGCCCAGAAACTCTCAGCCACTGGTAGCCACTGCTAGTTGACGAATTCTGGGAGCTGTAGTCCAAAACAGTAACTTTTCCAAGTTCTGTTCAGAATCTATATTAGGACATTTTGGTATTTGATAATTAACAGCCCTCACAGCTGCACCAGAGGCCTATTGGATATGCCCAAGCAGGAGCAGCATATCATGAGAATGATACCACATGCCAGCAATGCTCTAACAGCCTCCATGCACATACATAAAAGGTTTAACAGCCATTCCGACCTCCACTTCAGATATTAGAATCTGCTCCAAAGGTTTGTAAATAGAGCCTTCCAAAGCATTTCCAAAAATATGCAGCTCCTTTGATCTCTAGTATTACATCTTCTTATGCAAAGGAGATAGCAACACAAGAAGCCTAGTAGCATCATTTTCAATTTCTTTTTTATTTTTTGGGTAAGTTTGCACAGAAACCTGGTTTCATTCTGATTTGGCCAGATCAAGGCATTGCTTCTTTTGCTATCATCTAAACACCTGCTGATTTATAGGCTGGGAGGAACCAGAAATTTATAGGTTGGGATGAACCAGCTGGAAAACTAAGACACAGTGCTTTACATGTATAATCTTCCTACCAGACATAATTCAACACATAGTGCATCACCAGTAGAAGTCCCCAAGACTCTCTTCTCCACACCATTCCCCTGGATTACATTTCCATATAGGTTCATTTAGCTTATGTCTGTACTTTACGGCTTTCCTTTTCAGCAAGTTAAGTACTCTCTTAAAGCAAATCTAAAGTAGACTTTTTAAGAAAGATTAAAAAAAAACTTGCCTCATCCTGCAGAAATGCTGGGACCGATTTACTCATCTGTTTGACTTTTTCTGGACGCGAGAAATGGTTATCAGGGAAAGAAGGTGCTGTGGAAACTGAAGAGCAGCAAAGTCATATTTAGAAAAGTAATTAGATTCTAGTACAGGAACAGCATGAGTCATAAAATGCTTCAAAAACACATTTACATGCATAACATGCATGACACACTTGCTATGCTACAAGAAAGCTGCAGCAGAGGATGTAGTAACAGCCAGTACGAATTCCTTCCGTGCCTCTGGGTACGTATAAAGGGCGAAATTTCATTTCTCCCCCACGTTGAGGCATGTGTACCTTTCTGCTTCTGATACAGGTATACTGTCTGTTATTAGGATCAGAGGCACCCGCATGCCTCTCCCCCATTCTCATCCTCCCATTCCCTCGTGTTTTGCTGGGCGCAGAGAAAGAAGGCAAGCGCCCACACAAAAGGGAGGGAGATGGGGGGGGAGGCACACATGCGTCTTCCTTCTGCCCTCTGGAGCTCTCCCAACCCATTCCCTTGCCTCTGACCCTGGTGCTGAGAACTGAATTCCAAGGAAAAAGGGAAGGGAAGGGAAGGGAGGGAAGGGAAGGCTTGCGCAAGCCTTCCTTCTCTCCTCCACAGCTTCCCCTTTCCACTCCTTTGCCCCAGTACACGAAAGGAAAGGGAATGGGAGGGGGGAGACCCAGAAAGGAATGGGAGGGGGATCGAAGGGGGGAGTAATTCGCGTTTTTTTTTTCCACTTTTGAGAGAGTTCTGCACCCTGAACATGAAAGTAGAGAGGCCACTGTAGTTTCCCCATTAAACACTACTCACAGGCACAGAGAGGAAATGCAATTCAGAAGTGGCTATCTTTCGCTAGATTGCTAATAACTCTAAAGGAAACCTGGGTTTGTCCTTCCTGATGTATATAGTCCCCCTGCAAGGTGCATTATCAAGTATCCAAATCTCTCTTATCTAGAATCAACACACCATTCAATGTGTCATGTTGGTTCCCCACATACTAGACTCCAGACACAGCTTTTCAAACATCAGTTCTAGTACCTCCAAGGGGAGATTCTACATACAGGGGCCAATTCAACTGCAGTGCTAGAATATTACTTATTTAGCGCCTATGGTAGATACAGTACCTCCAAAAAACTATTACAATCTTTGCCTACAAGAGTATGTTTTAGACAAAAATATTAAGGGCAATAAGGAAGGGGGAAAGGCAGGAGAATTCATTGGAAGGAAAGTCCATTGTTGGTTTTTCACCAGTGGGGAGAAACACCAGTGGGGGGGGGGGACACTCAGTTACAGTTGTTCTGAAGCCAAAGTTTGCCACTGACACCAGCTGAACCAATCCAATCTACCAAGAGGAACACCAAGAACTTGCAAAATGTTACTTTGTAACAAAATGTTACAAAACCTCCTCCCATCCCGGGGAATTCTACAAATGTACTCCCATCCCAAAAAATAATGCTTCCAAGCTCTGATGAATGCTATGAAGGTGCCTTAGAAGTTAGTGGACTCTACTTCTTCGGAGGTTTATACACAGAGACTGGGTGGCCCTCTCTCAGAAATACTTTAGCTGTGGATTCCTACATGACAGGGGGTAGGACAGTATGGTCTTTGTGGTCCTTTCCATGATTCTATGTGTCTCTGCACAAAGTCAAGGAAATCCCAGAATGCCAGGCATGCTTTAGCCAAGGATTACTGCACTTGTAAGAGGTTGGACTATATGACCCCCAGAGTTCTTTCCAACTCTACAATTCTACGGTTCTGAGAGTGCTGTTCCTGGAGTACTAACAACAGGGGATTTCCTTCCGCTCCCTTTTGTTTCTTCTTCCTTCCCTGCTTCCTTCTGTTCCATCACTATGAGTACTGTACATACTCATGTGTAAGTTGACCTCATGTATGTCAAGGGCAGGTCCATGGCCAAAATAATGGATTTTAATGTGACCTGTGGATAACTGAAGGTCATTCCACAGAGAGGGGAAAGCACCAGCATCACCTCGGGAGGCTGGCCGCCTCCGCATTTTCCCGCCCAGGCATTCAAAAAGGCCTTTCGCCACTCTACTCAGAGAAGGGGATGGTTCATTTTTTGTAGAAAAGTTACGGTATAGTATTAATTCTTATCAAAAAAGGAACCATTCCCTTCTCTAGGTAGAGTGGCAAAAGGCAAGAGCTTGGTCCATCCAGGAAGAACCTAAAAGAACCACCAGCCTCGTCTACTCTCTCAGCACTCCTTTGAGGGGAAGTGCCATTTTCAAAAAGGCCAGGAGCCTTGCCACAGCAGAGGGAGCAGAAGGGGCTGGTGCTTCTTTTACATTCTCAGACGAAGCTCTCACCTTTCAGCACTCTACTCAGAGAAAAAGATAGTTCTTTCTTTTCTTTTCTTTTTTCTTTTTTTTTTGATAAGAGTTAAGATGTAAGAGTACTTATACTGGCCCATGGATAAGTCAACTCAATTTTTTTGGCTCAATTTTTTGACCAAAATTTTTAGACTTATATACACGAGTATATACAGTATTTCACTAATCAGACAGTAAGTGCCTTTTCTTGTAATCTTCCTTTCTGTCCTGGCCTTCCAGGCATGCTTTCTATCAACAAAGTTGATATAGCAAGAACCCACAGAAAATGGTTCTGAACTGTTCCACATTTGTGGATGCTCCTTTGTGCGCAATGTCTACGGCTATAAATAGCAAATGGAACCACACTTAACATTTTAATATCTGTGAGCTGTCAGCGGTGCCAAGTTAGTAGCAGTTTTACTAGATACAAACTGCAGGAACAAGAACAGACTCCAAGCATATTATTGGTTAGTCAATATCACACATATAAAGAAGTGTGAAGCCACAAAAACTTTTAGCTACTAGAAGCAGGAAAGGCCTTATTACTCACTTCCTGGGGTGTTTTCATTTGTCTCATGTGGCCGATCTACTTTCTGGTCTGGTCAGAATTGGAACATTAAAAAACACACTGTCACTCCCAGCAGTGCAAATACTGGGTAGGTTTTAATTACAGACAAAACATATACTTTGCCTGTCACATTCCAAGTATTCCCTGCAGCCTTCTTCACAATCTTTTCGTAACTATGTCAAGCAACTCTATAATCCTCTTAGATTACACAGATTTTAATGAATGACCATAGGTAAGAAAGATTACTCACTGCTACAGAGAACTTAATTTGACTCTCAGTAGCATCTGTAAGAGTGAGAATGAGCCAAACCCATTCGCTGGGGGACAACACTACTTACATTTGCAAACTGGCTGGTCTGTATCTGTTGTAGTTGTTAATTGCCTTCAAGTCAGCTTCAACTTATGACAACCTTATGAATGAGAGATCTTCAAGTCACCCTGTTATTAAGCCTTTTATCAAGTCTTCCAAACTCAGGGCAGTCGTGGCTTCCTTGAGTCTATCTGCCTCTAATGTGGTCTTCCTCTTTTCTTACTGCTTTCTTCCTTACCAAGCATTATTGTCTTTACTAATGAGTCATGCCTTCTTATGACATGTTCAAAGTATGACAGCCTCAGTTTCGTTATCTTGGCTTCCAGAGGTTTCAAATTAGGGCTTGATTTGCTCTCGGGCCTATTTGTCTTTTTGGTAGTCCATGGTATCCACAGAATACCAGCACCGCATTCCAAATGGATTGACTCTCTTCCTATAAGCCTTTTTCACTGTCCATATAGTCTACTGTTCATTGTCTGTATCATTACAGTAATAATATAATTTCTTCTAGCAAAGAAGTCAATTCATTTAAGACCATGCAGCTAGAATGATCAGTTTTCTACCATGGCTAAAGGCAACAGAATGGCTGTGGTAAAACAACTACCCTATCAAAAACCTAAGGTTTAACCATAACAGAGTTGGCCAGTTGGTCAATTAACCATGGTCAATGTTCCACAAAGTCAAGAATGCTACTATGTAAGTGGAGTCCATTTAAATCTGATGATGGTGAAATGTTGTTATCTTAGCTAAAGCAGCTATAATATTTTGCATACATTTAGACATACACTGTGTCCTACTGACAGCTGGGTTCAAGCATGGCAACTTGTGATTGATTATAACCAATATGAACATTATCGACAGTCATGTGATATGTACCCTTCTAAAAAACTGGCTATTCTAGAAGGAGAATGGAAAAGCACATCACTGCAAAGAATTCACACACACTACTAAAGCACAAGGTTACATTCATGCAGCCACAAATAAAATAGTTACCATCTTCAGCACTAAGCATTAAGTCTTCCTTTGGAAGGTTTACTTTTCCTTTATCTGTACAGGGGGGAAATGGTGACATAGTTAGACATTTCAGCTGCTCAGGAGATCACTGTGGGCTCACAACAGAAGGATCTAAAAATGGGAAAAGGTGGAACTTAGAAGGAATGCCAAGTTCAAATGCAAAGAAGACACCTTCACTATGAAACGATCTAGCATAAGGAAATTTGCCCTTAAAAAACGGTCATATTTTTGTGTCTAATAGTGTTTATCAGGCAGCTTATCAAAGCTGTTAGATGCAAGCAACAGCAGGCTTTTACAGAGTCAAAGGTGTCATTTGGCAAAAGACTCTTTGTAAACCATTTGACAGAATAGAGCCTTTTAACATCCTGAGTTCAGAACATTACTTTTAAAAGTTCAAGCGTTAGCTTCAGCATTATTTTTCACTGAAAAATGTCAATCACACATTTGTTGTTGTGTGCCTTCAATCATTCTGACTTATGGCAACCCTACAGCAACCCTATCTTGGGGTTTTCGTGGCAGAGTTTGTTCAGACAGAGTTGCCCTAGCCTTCCTCTGAGTTTGAGAGAGTGTGACATGCCCAGAGGTACCCAGTAGGTTTCCATGGCTGGGCAGGGATTTGAACTCTGGTCTCCCAGAGTCCTAATTCAATACTCAAACCACTACACTACATTGGCTCAACAGAAATACTATCTGTAGTTTGATTTATGAGAAGTGTGCTGCTAACATGCTACTTTTAAACTATTTTTTTTAAAAAAAAATAGGAAGTAGAAAAGTGGCCAAAAATCCGCAAAAAATGTCACCCCATTGGGTTAAATTCAGTTTTTAGTCGAATTAGAATCGACCCAATTAGTAAATGCTGACTTAAGAAGTTCTGCTAAATTGATGGGTATATTCTAATTGGGACTAATGACCCTTGGTCAAGCCAACATTGTATAGTGGTTTAAGTGTTGGACTACACGCCTGGAGATCTCGGTTTGATTGCTCATTGAGCCATGGAAATCCATTGGGTAACCTTGGGTGCATCACACATTCTTGGCCCCACAAAACCCTGTGAAGGTTCACCTTAGGGTCTCCGTATGTCAGAATGACTTGAAGGAACAGAACAACAACATCTTTACCACAGGCAAAAGGAGAAAAACCATATATGGACAGGGATTTGTCTTTCAGACACGCTTCAGCATTCTGGGGGGAAACAACCAACACCTGCCTTCTGAGAGCTTGCTACTGATAGCTGGCCAGGAGATGATACTGCCCACCATCTACTCCTCTCATCTTTTCTATTAGCATCTCGAAACCAACATTACCAAAGGGTCAATAAAGCCATCACTTTACAAAGGCATTGTTGTCATGCAGAGACATATTTAGGGTGGGGCAAGTAGGGCACTCGCCTCAGGCGCCAATGACAGGGGGGACACAAAAAAGCTGTGCATGTAGGGGTGGGGACAGGGGGAAGAAGATGGGGTGCAATTTCCACACTTGCCCTAGGTGCGGTCTACACTAGATTACGCCACTATTGTCATGCTGCCTGTTTGACTGAGTACATGGTAAGGGAAATAAAATACAGGTGGCAAAACCTGGGATGCTGGAGTGGAGGCAAAAAGCAAGCCTTTTGCTTTCAATATGCTAAAAGCAACATGAGAGTCAACAGCCCATCCCAGAACTCTCTGCCAAATTGCCGGTTATGAGATTGGACCAAGAGCCCACCAGTGGCTTTACATGGTTTCTTCAAACTATAAATGTATAAGTATTAGATGCACGTGTTTTTCTAAAAAGTTATTATAAGCTTCATTCTGCTATAGGCAATGGCAGACCATACTTCTTGACCATGATGGGCAGATGGAAAGAGGATTTTTTAAGAGAAACCTTGAAGGACATGGAAGATGTCAGGCAAACTATTTTGCTCACTTGATGTGGCTGATGGAATGTCCTCTAGACTTTTGGAAGGAATTTGCCTATTTGAACTCCTTTTCAAAGCCTCCATAACAGGGTTTAGTTCTTCTTCCAAACCTGTTTCAAGACAAAACACATGAACACTGCACAACACACAGACATACCTCTCAAGTAAGTATAGCCTAATTTTTTCCCTCATATACACAGTTTTTTTAAAAAAAAATACCTCTACCTAACTACTACAAGAAACATGTATTTGCCACCAAAAAGACAGTCCAACATTCTATCTCCTCCATAACATCTCATACAACTTACACCATGTCCTGATGGTATTGTCACTGTATATTTCCCCACCTACAATCATTCTCTGCCATTAGCAAAAGAGAGAAAAACCAGAAAGCACAATGACATAATCCAACTGCTGGACCTGACTTTAGAGTAGACCCACTGAATCAATGAGATTTACAAAAGTGTTGACTCAACATTCAGCAAGTGACTCAATGGGATTAGCATGGGATTTAGGCAGGTGTGGGATCATATAGACCTCCAGATGTTGCTGGATTACAACTTCAAGCATTTTCAGTATTGGCAATGCTGGTTAGGGCTGCTAGGAATTGCAATTCAAGAATATCAAGAGGGCCACAAGATTCCCACTCTTAGATATAGGCCAACACATCAGGACACAGCATGAATTGTACAAGCAGTAATAGAAACGCTAATCCAACCACAGTCTGCCATTTTTACGGAGCATTCTGACAACTGCATGTTTCTTATAAGATGCCATTCCACTCTCAGAAAAAAATTTGTCTTTCCTGAAGGGACCAAAAAAAAAAAAACAGTTCTCTGAGAACAGCACACCTGGATCTTTATGTACACAACAGTGTAAACTGAATCGCTTTAAAAGCAAATCCATAATAAAGCATCTAGAGAGAGAGAAAAAAAATATGCATGTGTGGAAGAACCTTGCCCCAAATTGGAGCTTCCATTTGTTGTGCTTCACTCTAGCAATTCCTGTTCCTAAAGAACAAGAGTTCTGCTTTTTAAACTGAAGACAACTGAACAACAATAGAAGCAAGTTCCAATGACACTGTTATCTATCACTAACTAGAGCTTTAAGGGGCATTGGTCCATTTAGAGATAGAGGGATCTGATTAGCTATTTGATATTTGATGCTTTGTTTCCCTGGGAAATGGCAGAATCCTTCGGGATCCCTAGGACTGCTGCTTTTTTGAAATGGTGAGTTCCAAGTTATCAGAACTTGGAAAACTTACTTATTTTGGACAACTCCAAGAATCTCATACTGATTGGGAAATTCTGGGAGTTGTAGTCCCAAAAAGTAATTTCTTCATGCCCCTATAATTATATGCAAGAACAATGTAGTGCACCATGAGAAGCACTAAAGTATAATAAAACAACAACAACAACAAAACTTCTATGCGGGACATATATCTACTTTGATTGTACAGTAACATTTCCCACCCTTCAGAGAGAAAGTGCTCCTCATATTGAACATCTGGGAAATTTTGCCTTAAGAGAAATGTTACCCAAACATTTGGCTTTGGAGACTAATGTTCCATTCATATGATTTTCTGAATTTGTTTTATAAAATGCATACAAACATCCAGAACAGTAGAAGAATTCAAAACTGCTCACGCGTTCCACTTCTTTGGATTCCCACAAAGGAACTGCTGTTCTCATCGGAAAGATCTGATCCAAAACTCCTGGCATCATCATCATCATCGTCATCATCATCATTGTCATCTGCATTTGGGCGAGCAAGAAAAAGCTCCACTTTACTTATTTTGGGAGAATTTTCCTTTTGTAAAAGTCGGGTGCTTGACCTTTGGGATCCAGGCGTTACTGTCACTACTTCATTCCCATCGTCTAAGGAAGTACTTGTCCCGGAAACCTTTTCCTCTCTCTGTCTTTCATATTTCTTCTCTCTCTTATCTGCCCTGGAATGGGTGAGAGAACCTTCCCCTTCTTCCAGAAGTTGGGCTCCAGTGGATGGAAGACTAACATGGACAGTTTTCTGGAAAACCATCTTACTTTCAGGGATGCCAGAAACCTTTGCTTCCTTTACAGTTTGATTATCTTGTTTGAAAGATTTTCCCTTGAGTGGTATTTTAACCTCGGTGCGATAGTCGCTTGACCCACTTGTAATGGGTGTTGGCATTTTTACAGATGAGCTTTGCTTTTCTAACTGAGATGTTGAGTCATCAGGAACTTCCATGGAAGACTGGGAAGTGACATCAGAGCTTTCCCTAAGTAACTTTTCTAAGATGGATTTGAATATAGCATCATCTTTTCCTGGTGCAATAGATTTTACTACAGTTTCATCTGCTTCTTGGGGAAGGTCCACCATACTTTTTAAACCAGGACTAACCCGCATGCTCTCCTGTATTTTGGCATCTAAACATTCCAGCTGGGCAGGTGGCATCTCTGCAACTTCTGCAAGCAGTTTCTGTAAGCCAGAATGAATTTCTCTTTGCTTCAGCTTGGATGGAACAACAGTTTTGTTTACAGATTCATCAACTTCTTGACTCACCTGCTGTTGGCAAACCAAATCTACATTCTGATTAGATTCCCTTTCTATCTGCACTCCAGTGCTACTATCTGTACTTCTCTGGTTGCCAGGTAGGATTTCAGAATCTTTCTTGAGCAATTTTTGGAAGTCCATTTTAAGTTCTGCCTGTCTGGAATTGGAGGGAGCGGTAGCCTTTTCTACTGTTTCGATTATTTCTTGACGATATGGTCCATCTCTTCCAAAAATTGATTGCCCACTCTGAGTGGCTGATAATGGGGCATGAGCTGATGAGGGGAATTCTCTGTCTTCCAAATCCTCTTTAAGCAGCTTGCTTAAGTTGGCTTTAAATGCTTCAGGATCATATAAATTTGATTTACTACTCTTTACCACTGTCTCTGCCACATCCTCAGGTTGATTCCCAATAGAAGCTGCATACCTTTCAGCTCCTACATTTTTCTGGTTTGTTAATGGCAACACAAAAGTAGTCTCATTGGCTGCTTCATCAGGCACTACAACCAATTTGTTGCCGCAATCTTCAGGTGCATCTGTGCTTTTCTCAGTTGCCTCAATGGTGGAGTCTCGTGGAGGGCTGGCCATTTGGGGTAAAGCAGGAACAGTTCTTTCAGCCACTTTATTATGAGACCTTTGCTGGCCTTCTTCAGGAATATGGTCAAATTGTGTTTTTAAAACACTCTCAGTAGCAGCTGAAATGCAAGGCATTTCTGGTGATTCTTTAAGAAGGGAGGCTAGTTTGGCATTCAGATCGCTGCATTTTCTGGTTGATGGAACATTAATTCCTGTCACTGTCTCAGAAACCTCTTCTGTAGGAGTGTCTTCTCTGTTCTGAGTAGCAAGAGAAGCATCAGGTAGTATTAGTTTGGGTGATGGAATCCGGAAGACTTCTTCCTGAAAAGGAATATCATCTTGATGAATTCGACCTTCCTCCATGTTAGGACCTCTCCTAGGTACTGAGCTGGATTCTTCTATTGCTGTAGGCAAATTCCCTATGCTCATTTTAAACTCAACAGATTGATCTTTTTGCAAGACATGGTTCTGCATGACTCCTTCCATTCCCTGTGGACCTAATCCACTGTTGTTTCGAGCACCAGGATAAGACTCATGGCTGAGTTCCATCACCTTATTAAAGAAAGGACTCTTCTCTGATAGAGAAACAGTTTTTTCAGAAACATCCACCGTTACAGGATGACTGGAAGAAGTTTTCACATCTGAGACCTCCTTTAGCAACCTTTCCAAGCTCACGTTGAAGGTATCATCAGCAGCTTTTGATGGGACCAAAGTTCGGTTCACAGTCTCTACAACTTCACTTGCTGTAACTTCAGCTTTTTTATCTGTGTTTGCAGTAACCACATGATTGTGTTGTGGAGCCTGCTTTGCTGCTAATTCCATCTGTGGAACCTCCTTCTCACCAGCTGATGGGTAAACCAGCAAGGAGTCACGAGATGCTTCTGTCAACAGTTTCTGCAAACTGCTGTTAAATGAACCATCTGATATTTGTGACAGAGCAACTGTCTTCTCTATATGCTCATTCACTGGAAGCATAGCTTTTCTCTTTGAGTAGCCAGCCTCTGTTAACGCAAATTCTGAACCTTCTTTTGCCATATCATCTACTGATGGAAAAAGATCTGGTTGTCCTGCTTCTTTTGAGAACACTCTGCTTGTTTCTAGTACATTTTTGAGTGAAACCTTCACATTTGGTTCCTCCAGCCTTTCTTCTCTGAGGATTAATTTTTGTGGTTCACTTTCCCAAACTGCCTGGCTATTTTCTGCTCTAACTGCTTTTAACTCCTCTGACTCTTTCTGATAACTTCCTGTACTACTATTTCTACTCTTGGGGATAACTGTCTTCACCTTCTCCTCATTTGTCTTGTTCACTGGTTTAGTTCCTGCATCCCAAAAACTTCTTAGGCTTTGAAACTGTGAAGGGTTGAGCATCTGGGCCTTGGACTCTTCATCTGTTTTTTCCTTTAAAGAATGAATTTTAAAATGAGGCTTCTGAGGCAGGGCACCAGACTGTAAACCTCCATCACTTTTAGAAGAGGACACTTCATTATGTCTCAGCTGCAAATTCTCTCCACCCATCTGTTCTGTAAATTCATTATCCTTCTGTTCACTTGGAGGTGTTTTGACAGATCTATCAACAAGATGGTTTCCTTTGGAGTTATCCATTAGGCTTGGTTTCATTTTTCCTGAATTCAGCTTAAGGTCAAGTTCAGAGTCATCATCACTTAATTCAACTTTTCTGAAGGTAACTATACTGTATGTGCTTTGTTCATTGTCTGATTCACCTGTAACATAGCCTGAAGATTCACCCATTGGTTTTGTTCTACTGGATTCCTTTTCATCATTCAGTACCGTGTTACTCACTGTTCTGCCTTTGTTTACTAAATCTTCCTTATTTGTAGCCTTCGGCGTAATTTTCTCTCCCTCCCAAAAAGCCCTGATGTCCTTGACTTTTTTTTTATCTTCAGTCAGAGATGGCTGTTTGAATTCTTGTTCCTGCACAACAGAGAGATTCCCTCTATTGGCATGATGCGTGTTTTCTCCCTCTAGAAATCCAGATTGCTTTCTTTCGGGCTCTCCAGGTTGATGTTCTTCTAAAAGAGATTTAACATCTCTCTCCCCATCAGTGTACACATGGGTATTGCTTTTCCTTTTCACTGTTTTTACAGAAGAATCATCAATCTTGTAACTCAGCTTCATTTTTTTATCTTGAAATGCCTCTGGTTCTGTGTGTGAAGTGTTTTCCATTTCTGTTTCGTGTCCATCTCCCATAGCAGTTCCATTGGTCTTGTTCACACCCTGATCAATGGTCTGGAGATGTGTTCTCACACTGGTATGAATGCTCTGGTGTTGGTTGCTCAGACTTTTATTCTTGGCAAATGATGATCGGTCTGGTTGGTTTATAATTTTGTGGAACTCATAGTCCTTTTTAGTTGGCTCTTTTGTTTCACGTGCAGAAGAATCTTGATTTAACACAATGGTACTTGATATGTCATCTTCTCTAGTTATAGGTAACCTGCTTGAGGTGCGCATGTCCATCTTCTCTGCAAGTGCCCTTTCTTGAGCGTTTAGCAAATCAGTTTCTTTACCAGCAGTATTGGAACTTCTTTTAAACCAGTCTAATACTTTGGATATGGACTCATCAGCTGCCTTCAAGATCTCAGCAGCATGTTTGCCAGGTTTAGAAGTGGTGTTAGCACTCTGACCCTCAACAAGTACAGGCTTACCTTGTTCAAGGTCTGCGGAGCCAACCTTTGGTGCCTGAGGCTCTTCTTTTGTAGCCAAAGGCAACTGCTGGCCTAGAAGAAACAGAGCCAATTTTTGCTGTGAAACTTGGTCTGCCACCCAATTAAAGGAATATTAGTCAATCAAGTGAATTTTAATCAACTGAACATACACAAATTTGCCTATCATCAATATATTTTAAGGGAAAAGGTATGCTCTATTTGAAAATCTAAAATTTTGGTGGTTCATTTATTTGTTACAGCAGTAGCCATCTTCATAAAGGCATCCCCCTGGGAGAGAAGTGAAACAGAGAATGTGTCTAAGAAAGGAGAGGGAAAAGTTCAGCCCCAGCCCCTTTTTATGGGCCCCAAAGCCCCAGAGCTCCCCCTTCCCCAATTTATTTATTTATTTTTGGGGGTGATAAAGTTGTCCATGAAATGCCTCCAAAACGCTACGTGGAAAGGTAGCATGCCTCAAAACATCCCACATGCTCTATATCACTCTACTGTACAAGAAAAAAAATCTTTGCCAAAAATATCACAAGAAGGTAAGAAAGAAAATTGACATTTGATCACTGTCTGGCTACATTTCAACTGAAAATGCGGGAAGAGGATCCCCACCAGAGGGCATGGGGGGTGAGAATGGGCCTCTACTCCTTCCACCGTTGCCTATGCTTGCTCTAAGAGGTTGCCTGTCCTCTGAAATACTACCTTTCTTTTTTTTTAAAAAGAGTTAATTGTAAAGGGAAGTGACTGCTTTAAAATATTTTAAATCAGTTAATTAAAGCATGCAGCCCTGTCCGAAATGCAAGCTTTCAAATTACTAAGAAACAAGAAAAAGTAATGATTGTTCTATACTTCAAAGACAAGCTGGCAATTACATAGGTGGAGCTGGATTGTTGAGCTGCAAACTGATGCCTCTGCAGTGATCTATTTAAGTGAGGAATGTCTCCCTCTGTTAAACTGTCTACACACTACACTGTTACTTTTTTTCATCTAATCAGAAGACTTCTCTTTGAATTCTTTCCTTTCCTCTCTGTGTTCTCACACTTTTTTTAGATTTGCCTGCCTCCACCACCATATGGCAAGTACAAATTGTGGTATTTTTCAAGAGATTCCATTCATTCATTAATTCCATTTATTACGGCAACAGCCAGCAGAAAGAGATTCCAATGCTTTGGGATGAGAATGCTCACCTACCGACAACAAGGGGACATAGAGCTCCCTTGTTGCAACAGCTCCACTGGCTACCAATCCATTTTCAAGCACAATTCAAAGTACTGGTGATGAGCTATAAAGCCCTCTAGTGCTGGGATCCAGACTATCTGAAGGACTGTATGAGCTCTGAGA
Organism: Cyclura pinguis; assembly: GCA_030412105.1. NCBI lineage: Eukaryota > Metazoa > Chordata > Lepidosauria > Squamata > Iguanidae > Cyclura > Cyclura pinguis. Next base: position 277,937,564 of record CM059601.1, on the reverse strand, counting down.
TCTTGTAGAGAAGTCCTTCTCTTTGTTTCCCCTTTGGTAGGAAAAAAGGAGGCCTTTTTGGTGGCTGCTCTCAGACTCCCACCCTGGGGAGGCCAGTATGGCTCTGTCCTTGGTCTCCTTCCACCAGCAAATTAAAATATTTTTGTGTCATCTGGCTTTCAGAAATGGATGAGATGGGCTTTTAATGATGTGCTGTTTCTTGGTTTATATAGTCTTTCAATAAATTTTTAAGTTTTTTTTAAATTTATACATTGTTTAACTGTCTTTTAAACAATTTTTCTATTTATATTTTTACTGAAGTTTGTGGGCAATATTGTAATCTGTGTTGTTTTTAAATATGTTGTAAGCCACCTTGAGTCCCATTATTGGGACAAAGGTTGGATATTAATAATAACAACAACTTGTCCATCAAGACTGAAGCATTATGATACAATTTAGAGATAAGGTGAAATGATAAACTACTTCCCCACCACTAAACCCTTCTAGGTCAGAAGTAATAAATGCCAGAGGTATGGAGGTCATTTCTCTGGGGCTGTGTCAGCTGTGTGAAATTCGTATCTCTTGTTTAAAAAAAAAAAAATAAAGCTTCTGATCTGGGATGCAAAATGGATTTTCTCCAAATACAATGTGTTGGAGGCATACCTTGTTTTAAAGGTGGTACAATTCCAACATTTAAAAAAAGAAGGGGGTTTGGGAAGGTTCTAAAATGATCTACAGCAACATTGTATGGGATATATATAACAGATTAGCTTTACTTAGTACAGTGAGTCCTCCACGTATGCAAGAGTTCCATTCCAGGACTCCCTGCAAATACCAGAATTTGCTAATGCTCGTGTTCAATTATATTCAATGGTGATGATGTGCATGCGGATGCTTCAGTGCGTCTGTGTGCACATCGCTGTCATTTTAGGTATAGCGATGCAATGCTTTACATGAGCTGGATGAATCAACTTTAAAATCCTTCATTTAGTGTACATTACCATTAAAAACAAATATGATGGCAAAATGAAAAATGCTTGTTCACATTTCAGACTAAGACTGAAAATTCCTAATATAAAAGATTGCAAAGAGATAGAGTCCCAAGATGCAGTTTTGTGTCTCTTACAGTCCTCTGGTCCAGATGAAAGAGACAAATCTTTGCTTGAAGAAAGCTTCCAGTTTAAATTTAGAGGCAAACCATAGTTTTACCCAGCATGGAAATTAAAGCAAACCATAGTTTTCCCTAGACAGAGGAAAAAAAGTGAAGGAATTGAAGCAAGAAAGAATTCATCTGTCACATTCCAGTTCTTCAATCTTGGCATGTACTTCCAAACAACAAAAAGGGCAAGATTAGATCTCAGACTTTTACTTAGATAATGTTACTTACCCATCATATGATATTTTGCCCCAGTAAAGATTTAATAACCTGCTTGTCCCCACTGTGATTTGATTCAAGTCAGTTCACCAAAAGAATCAATGGAGTGCACCCTAAACAACAAAATAATCAGCAAGTATCTGAAGAAGTGGTGGTAATGAGTTAAAAAGAAGCAGCAGTGGCAAATGGTTAGTATTTGAAATAATCAGGGTTAAGATAGTGAAGCGATAGCACAGTTCCAAATACAAGACTGGCAGACAAGGCTATTCAAACCCAAGACTTTCACTGGTTGTTAACACATGGGGCTAACCTGTACTTCTTACCAGTTGTGCTTTTGGAGACGGCGTCTGGCTCAGGGCTCAGATGTTTAGTTTTAGTTTGCATTTCAGCAGTTTGTTCTTCCCCAGCATTGGGAAGCATCTTGCTAGATGATTCACTTGGAAGTATAGGCTCCACTATGGGGCTTTGCACAGGCTGTGAGGAATCTGAGGGCAGGTCTGAACTGTTAGCACTGTAAGAGCTTGGAGCTGTTTCCTCTTCTTGGGATACTCCTTTATCTTCAATGTTACCATTTAGAGCTGGAAAATGGGACTGGGGAGCCTTTTCTGGCACAGATTTCCCATTCTGGACTGCATCTAAGCCACCCACGGGATTGACATAGTCAGAGTCTAGCAACGTGAATTCCCCAGATTCTTTTCCCTCTTGCAGCTCAAGACTTTGTGGATGTTCTTTCCTACTTACGCTGGAGGAGAACCTGACTTGCTTTAGTCTTTCAAGTGAGTTTTGCGAGAATTCTTCTGATTCTCCAGCAGGAGTAGCATCCTTCTCTGCAACACCTTCGAGGATAGCTGAGGGTGGCAATCCACTTTTACCGGAAGGATCCAAGGTTTGATTCAGACGGAGCACTTCAGAATCTGTGGAGCTTGAACTTGAGCTGCGTTTCAAGATTCCCCTGGGTGGTGTCCCCTGGTGGTTCGCCTGCTTGATCCTTCTTGATGTTTTGGAAAAGGAATCTTCACTCGTCGAGCTGATATCTGATGTCCTGTGGATGTTTTTTCTGGCTTTTGGCACTGGAGGCTTTCCTGCCTGTATCTGCAACTCACTCAGTCCCATGGGAGCCTGCTCTGGCCCTTCTACCCTGCTGTGGTTTGTTAAGTTTGCCCTGGGTTGGTTTTCTACTGAAGGCAAGTGTGTGTCTGCAAGACAAGACATGCACATAACGAAAAAGGTATACGCTTACTACAAGTAAAACAAATTGGTAGAGGCAAACAAGCCAACATGCAACTAAATACAAGTATTATATTCCCTGGAGAAGAAATGACATAAGCTTATTTGTTAGGGGATACAATGCAAGAAAACAGAGAGCTTCAAAGCTTTCCTGTTAGCCTGTCAACAATTTAGCACAATGAAGACTAACACTTTATGTTGCAGGTCTGTATGTGTGCTTCTGTGTACTTTTCTTGTTGCAACTTCCATGTAAAGAATCCCATGTTGCTGTGTGCCTTCAAGTTGTTTTCGACTTACAGCAAACCTATCACAGGGTTTACTCCGCCAGATTTGCTCAGAGGAGGTTTGCCTTTGCCTTCTTCTGAGGCCAAGAGAGTGTGACTTTTCCAAGGTCACCCAGTGGGTTTCCATAGCAGAGTGGGGATTTGAACCCTGGCCTCCTGGAGTCCTAGTAAAATATTCAAACCACTACACCACACTGGCTTTTTCTTTTTTCTTTTTTTTTAGGAGTGCCTTACCTATTAATCATCGAATCATAGAAATGTAGAGTTGGAAGAGACCACACGGGCCATCCAGTCCAACCCCCTGCCATGCAGGAATACCCTCAAAGCACTCCTGACAGATGGCCATCCAGCCTCTGCTTAAAAACCTCCAAGGAAGGAGACTCCACCACACTCCGAGGCAGCATATTCCACTGCCCGACAGCCCTGACTGTCAGGAAGTTCTTCCTGAGGTTCAGGTGGAATCTCCTTTCCTGCAGCTTGAATCCATTGCTCCTTGTCCTGGTCTCTGGAGCGGCAGAAAACAAGCCTTCTCCCTCCTCTACATGGCATCCCTTCAAATATTTAAACATGGCTATCACGTCCCCTCCTAACCTTCTCTTCTGCAGTCTAAACATACCCAGCTCTCTAAGTCTATCCTCATAGGGCATGGCTTCCAGGCCCCTCACCATTTTGGTCACCCTCCTCTGGACTTGCTCCAGCTTGACCATGTCCTTCTTGAATTGGGGTGCTCAGAACTGGACACAGTATTCAAGATGAGTTCTAACCAAAGCAGAGTAGAGTGGTACCAGTACCTCCCTCGATCTGGACACCATACTCCTATTGATGCAGCCGAGAATTGCGTTGGCTGTCTTGGCTGCCGCATCACACTGCTGACTCATGTTCAGCTTGTGGTCTATTAAGACTCCTAGATCCCTTTCACACGTACTGCCATCCAGCCACGTGTCCCCCATCCTATATTTCTGTATTGCATTTTTTCTACCTAAGTGTAGGACCTTACACTTCTCTCCGTTGAATTTCATTTTGTTAGCCTTGGCCCAGCTCTCCAATCTGTCCAGGTCATTTTCAATTCTGATCCTGTCCTCTGGCGTATTAGCAACCCCTCCCAATTTGGTGTCAATTACCAAAAATCAAACAACTCAAATATGGGGAAAGATTCTCCCCAACAAATGCTATGCTATGATAGTTTTGTACTTCTCAGGATGTTTTAATTCAAGTGAGTATTTTGAAAAATATTACTTTTCCCACACACAACCTGAAGTGCTAAGAGTGTATGTCAGCTACCAGAGAACCCCCCTCACTCTGCTGCATGGTTAGATTAGGCCTCAGATCAAGAAAGGGATAAATCTGTGAAGCAGAGGCAAATCTTTCACAATCTAGGTGCAATACACATGCCTTGTGTTTCTTCTTTTTTAAAAAATTATGAGACAGACCCATTTATCTATGTTCAAGGCAGTTCTACAATAATATATGAACTGTCATTTAAACTGTTAGTCATACGGATGAGGAGATTCCCCTCTTCCCAATTTATCTGTCCTGGAAATAATCCAGAAAAAAAATCAGATTAATCTCCTGAAGATGCCCTGAATGAAAAGGAAGATGATTTGCACCAAGTGAAGCCCACCAGGATCATTTTTAGCCCCCTAAGAGGCCACCAGCACCTTTCCCAACTTGGAGACATAATTTATTTTATTTATTTTTTTAAAAAATGCCCCCATAGGGGGCCGTATGCGAGGCCTCTTGTAAACTAGGAAGTGAACTTGGAATGGAAGTTGACTTCCATTTTACTTCTTGGTTATAAAAAGCTCTCTCTTGGGCCTAAAACAGCTCACAGGGTGCAAAAAGCCCCCATACCTTTTAGGTAGTATGTGGGGTCGTATTTCAGCATGTTTTTAGCCCCGACATCTGGCCTACAGGGCATTCAGAAAGCATTTGAGTTTTTGAAAAAATGTCCACAAAAAGTAAAAAATAAAAAAGGAGGGAAGAGTGGTTTGTCCTCCAATATCCCTCAGGGATAGAAAATGTATCCTCCCACACACACATCCCATGGAGACTGCCCATCCCAATCTAGAATCTGAACTGGGAACAAAGGTCTGTATTCTGACTACAGTTGCAATCTTCGATTTTACAAGATTTACTTCAGGATTTAAGGTTTGTATCTTCCCAACGAAGAGAGAGAAAAAAACAAGCATGCCTCACAAAAACGATGGGAAAGGTAGAGGTAGGCAACAGGCTAGTTGTTTCATTGCTTCTTGCCACAATGTATCCAAGTGAAAGGGGAGAAGATCAGAGCAGGTGAAAATGAAAGTACTAAGAGGTGTTTTGGAAACTCAAAGTGGCTGGAGATAAGGGGGCTTCCTCCCCAAGGATGAAAGATGAATAAGCAACTGCAAGTCTGGGAAACGTCAAAAGATGTGGGGTGATGATAAAATTATGACCCTTCTCCAATCACAGCTTTGTGAGCCTAAATTTGTATGAAAAGGTATAAAACGTGTAAACTCCATGTATGCTGCAGTCTCAGTAACTTTGAAAGAAATGTGCTGTGTTGCTTGTTCTGCTATAAATAAACACTACCGTCTACTTCAGAGTGGAGTCTGTAGACTGCGAGTTATCCAGGGCAGGACAGATTTTCACTCTGGCAACTCTACATGTCTATGATTGACGCTTAAAACAATGTGCCCTCTATATATGTGGGGGTTCCATCCCAGGAACCCTTGCATAAACCAAAAACCATGAATGCTCCATCCTAATATTGTCAATGGACACAACATGCACACACCCATGCCAATACAGGCACACACTCCTTATGTCCATTGATGATAATGGGACACAAGGTTTCGCACGACCTCACATCTGCACATATGAAGGTTGTGCCAGCAGAGGGTATACTGTGTATCATGGTTAAGTTACCATTAGCAGTTGCCCCTTGTAACGTCACGAAGTGTCACTGCTTGGTCTCAGGTTTTGCCCCTGAAATCTTAGGACCTGGGACAGTCATGACTTGAAAACCCTAGACAGAAGTGCCAACAGGGCAGAGTCATCCCACATTCCTCTACCCCTACAACACACCTTGCCTTCTGCTTTCTGCAGATCCATCAGTCTAGCAAAAAGCAACAGCCAGCCAAAAACATGAGAAAATTGACAGTGGCTTTTAGTGGATAGGAACTGGGATTTCTTCTTTTCCCCTTCTCATACAAAAACTCACAAATCCGTTAAATTTACAAACTGAGCAGTTTTGGATTAATTTGACAGTTTGAATCTACAGACTTAACTGAGCTTTGGCACCATTGCTACTAGCACCAAAAAAATAATCATCAATTTTCAGCAACAGAAGGAGGATTCAACGCTCGCTTACCAAAATTACCTTTGAGACTACAACTCCCAGAATCCCCCAACCAGCATGGCAAATGTCTGTATTTGCAATGAATTATGCCTTGTCATTACACAATTCTATTTGATTACGATTGATATAAAATAAGCACATGAAATATAAGGCAAGCATCTCATGTGCAGACTAATCTATTCAGTTCTTGTATCAGAAACTTAACATAACTGTTATAGCAGACTCCCCAGAGCAAATCTGATACTAGTATTGAGTAAGAAGATTCATTATACACATCTTACACGTACCATGTAAGTTAGAATTACGTCTTCTTCCAATTTTGCACTTCGTGATTATAATTATGCTTATATTTACTGATATCCAACCTTTTCCCCTGTTTGGGACTCAAGGCCGCTTACAGACAATAAGACATAGTTAAAAAGTTATGGCATAGAAAGGTTAGAAAGAAATTAGACTATTAAAATATTAAAACCATTTAAAAACGTAAACCATAAAAGAACCAAATAAAAATTCTCATCCCTCTGATAAAGCAATCACAGAAGGCCAATTTCTCTGATAAACCAGTCAGACAAGGCCCATTTCCCCTAAAAAAAAATTCTCAAAGGCCTGCTAGAAGTAAAAGGTTTTCACCTGCCTGTGGAAAGACAGGAAGGAGGACACCAGTCTAATCTCTCTGGGAAAGTGCTCCAGAGCCTGGGAGATCCACCAAGAAAGTCTTCTCTCATATTCCCACCAGGTGTACTTATGAAGGTGATGGGACAGGGAGAAGGCCCTCCTCAGCAGATCTCAAAACACAGGCAGGCTTGTACTTTTGTTGCAATTTTGCATTATTCCATAGCCAGTTTTAGCCTTGCCAATGGAAAGCGTGGACGCCAATCCATGGAGATGCAAAAATGCAGTGTAGTATGTCTAGAAAACTCCTTTGGAATATGGAATTGTTAACATGACACCAGAAGTGGCAATCAAAAGTTTCTGTCACATTTGTTTCAACTTTTCAGTAACTTCATAGAAGAGCACAAATAAGTTTAAAAAAAAAATCACCTTTGTCTGATCCTTCTGACAAACCAGTCATTTCATTGTCATGTTGCCCACTTTTTGCATTATCTTCCAGAAGTACTGAGTCATTAAATGGATTTTTCCTTTCCTAAAACAAATTAAATATTCAGTTTAACATTATAAAGACAAAAAAAAGCACATGAGCAAGAAAATGTACAATACATAAAACCAGAGTGAGAGCCATCATTTATGGCAGAGATGGGTTGCAGTGGTTTACCAGATGGTTTTGGACAACAGTTCCCATAATCCCTCACCACTGACTGTACTGGCTAGAGCTGATGGGAACTGCAGGCCAAAAATGATTTGGAAGCTCACACAGAGGCAATTAGACATGTGCAAAACCTCAGCAAATATTAAGCATGCAAGACATAGGCAGTTTAGCAAAATCAGAACCTGGGCAAAGTTGCTCATTAAAATTAATTTGCTGTGCGCTCATCGAAAGTAATTAATCCTAGTTAACATTACAGAAAAAAGGCTATCTGTTAAGTTGCTTTCTGTTACTTACCAAGAAACCCTTCAGAATGATAAGATAACGGCATACAAATTGGAAAATTCCACTCAAAAGACCTTTTAAAATGCTTCTAAAATTAACTAGATAGAGACAGTATGATCTAATGATTTGAGTGTTGGACTACAGCTCTGGAAACCAGGGTTCAAATTCCCACTTGGCCATGGAAACCCACCGGCTGCCCTTGGGCAAGTCACACTCTCGTGGCCTCAAAGGAAGGTAAAGTCAATCCCATTCTGAACAAATCTTGCCAAGAAAACAGGTGTAATATGCATTCAACAGAGAGAAATGTAAGGTCCTACACTTAGGTAGAAAAAATGAAATGCACAAATACAGGATGGGGGACACACAGATGGATAATGGTATGTGTGTAAGGGATCTAGGAGTCTTGGTAGATCACAAGCTGAACATGAGTCAGCAGTGTGATGCGGCAGCCAAGAAAGTCAATGCAATTCTTGGTTGCATCAATAGGAGTACAGTGTCTAGATCAAGGGAGGTAATGGTACTACTCTATTCTGCATTGGTTAGACCTCATTTGGACCTCATCTGGAGTACTGTGTCCAGTTCTGAGCACCTTATTTCAAGAAGTATATTGACAAGCTGGAGTGTGTCCAGAGGAGGGGGACCAAAATGGTGAAAGGTCTGGAAGCCATGCCCTATGAGGAGTGGCCTAGGGAGCTGGGTATGTTCAGTCTGCAGAAGAGAAGGTTAAGAGGGGACATGATAGCCATGTTTAAATATTTGAAGAGATGTCATGTCAAGGAGGGAGTGGGCTTGTTTACCGCTGCTCCAGAGACTAGGACAAGGAGCAATGGATTCAAGCTGCAGGAAAGGAGATTCCACCTGAACCTCAGGAAGAACTTCCTGACAGTCAGAGCTGTCTGGCCAGTAGAATATGCTGCCTCAATGGAGTGTGGTTGGAGTCTCCTTCTTTGGAGGTTTTTTAGGCAGAGGCTGGATGGCCATTTATCAGGAGTGCTTTGATGTGTGTTCCTGCATGGCAGAGGGTTGGACTGGATGGCCCCTGTGGTCTCTTCCAGCTCTATGATTCTATGATTCTAACAGGTTCATCTTAGGGTAGGTTCATCTTAAAATCTCCATAAGTTGGAAATGACTTGAAGGTACAGAACAACAAAAATGAACTAGAAAATAACTGGAAAATTTTCCTTTGTAAACCTCTTCCCAAACCCAAAAGTGATGCCGCTCTCACGAGGCTCATTATTTTTGAAATGTAACTTCATACTGTCTTGTTACAAAAAGAAGCAACTTAGAACTGGCAGCTACTTGTGACTGAGTATGTTCACATTCAAACTATGGTCATTTCCGCACTAGACTGTTATAGCGCTATTATTCCACTTGCAACATCTTATGGAATCCTGGGATTTGCAGTTTCGGGAGGGGCCAATAGGCCCATCCCAAAACTGCAAAACCCAGGATTCCATAGGATGTTGCAAGTAGAATAATAGCGCTGTAACAGTCTAGTGCAGAAATGGCCTGAGTAATAATTGGCTGTCCAACAGATACTGCATTGTGGGCGTATCAGCAAGACATTTTCCCTCTAATAAATAGCAAACTATGTGAGACCATGTATCCAGCCTCTCCGGTCTAACCAGAAGTTCCACACTGCAATACATGGCTGTTGCTCAGATTTCATTTAAAAAAAAAATTTTGTCCTTCTGTCCTGTATACATCTTAAAGTAATCTTTAAAAAAAGGAGTAAAAAAAATTGCAAAAGAAATCATTGCATAAATACTGATCCAGCAAGGTGCTAAGATTGTTCATTGCCCTAGTCAGACAAAATCCTTCTTTCTTTCTTTCTTTCTTTCTTTCTTTCTTTCTTTCTTTCTTTCTTTCTTTCTTTTTTTGCGGGTGGGAGAGAGCTATAAAATCTGTAAGTATGTGCTTAGAAGATACCCATCTGGGGACTGGATACATAACACAGCTAGAACCATTCTGTATTTTATCTATCCATATTATGCTTTTAACAGTAGTTCACACTAAAAATCTGACATCTGAAAACAGAGAAAATCTTTTTCTTAAAAAAAGGTGAACCACCAGATATTTACTGCAGTTGTCAACAGCAGGCAAAATCATTTAGTGTGCAGTCTTAGGCCTTTTCACAGTACACAATTACAGCGCTGTAACTCCACTTTAACTGCCAGGGCAACCATCCTATGAAATCCTAGGATTTGCAGTTTAAAGAGGGGTGTTTAGAATTCTCAGCCAGTGAGCTCCACTCCCTCACCAAACTACAAACTCCAGAATTCTGCAGGATGTTGCCATGGCAGTTAAAGTGGAATTATAAGGCTATAATTGTACAGTGTGAAAGGGACCTTAGTCCCTTTTGCAGTTCTTAATTTGATAGCAAATGACTGATTCACACATGTATATGCCTCATTTTTCTTGACTGTATATCAAACAGTGACAAGAACTGACGAATGAGCCACCATGATTAACCAGTACAAACAGAACTCTCCTAGCATTCACTGCCAACTCACAACACAAAGTTCTGTATTGGCGATAATTATCACATTCAGTCGAGAGTTAATAATCCAATGTTGTACATGTATGTGCGAACAAGGCCAGTGTTAGCTAAGAAGCACTCTCTACTAGTAATACTCCCAGATGGACAAATTACAATCTGGGTGCTTAGGTACATTTACTTCACTGCCCTGAAAATGTGCACTAATTGTTCTTCCCCACTGCTTTCAAATTTGCAAAACTTCTGTCTTACACCTAGGACCCTGTGGTTTCTGTGTAACATGTAGTTCTGTCCTACATGTTGTACCCTTTGAAGACTTTGTGGATGCCAATAATCCACATGTATGGTAAGAAAATGCTGATTTCTATTCTCTTCTGCAATACATAAAAAACAGAATTTGATTTCAGAAGACACTAACAATGAACCCACCTTAGATGGGGAAACGGCTGCCTTTCTTGTATCTTCTTGGGGCTTATGTAATGTATTAGAAGTTTCAATTAATACTTTGGGACTGTAAAAGAAAAAGAAGGAAGTCTGTTACTTATAATCTCTGTAGCACACCTAAAGCAGATTATCAAGGATTATCAGCAAGCAACTCTTAAGCATTTGAATTGTTGTAATGTTCCAAACCCAGATCAATAAAAAGTCCATCACTGACTCTGAGCCCCGGTGTCACTGTTTTAGAACATAAAAAGGAAAGCATCCCAGATCAGAAAAAGTGAAATTTCATTCACTGCAGGAGTTAAATCCATCAAGGCATTCTGTAAATAGCTGTTCGTTGTGGAGACCCAGTTTCTTCAACTGAATTTTTCACCTTCTATCTTCTTCTGCATTTGTATCAGTAAGTGATATCTCTGTGGCTAGAAATGCAGCTTAGAGAGCAGCACTGGATTCAAGACGAACATCAGCACTGTTGAATGATGGGACCAGCCACCTTACATATATGTTTTTGAGATTTCCAAGCCTGACTGCTGCTATGCTATCTATAATGCGAATTGCCCTGTTAATCTCTTTTAAGATGTCATAAGGTGTTTCTATGGCCAGGAAGTGAACTTGGCTGCAGAGCTAGAGCCAGCCGACATGTAAACCAGATGCATGGATACACAACTTTAGCATTTCAGCTGGAGCAGAGCTTGTAAAAGTTACTGTTCCAAACTTCAAATTGCAGAATTCCCCCAGCCAGCATGGATAGAATCCCAAAGGATTCTGAGATGTGTTGTCCAAAAAAGAAATATTGCCAGGCTCTGAGCTGAAGGCAGTTACCATGAAAGCCTCAAAGAAAAGAAACCAGAGGATAGATGCCCTCTTTAATTCTTTTTTCAAAAATTACACTGAGTTCTAGCTTAAACTAGTTTAAACTGCCACAAAGGTTGCTCCTAGCTTAAATGCAGACCATTCTCTCTCTCTCTCCCCAAAAGGTCAAGTAAATACTACTTTAAGGAAGATCACAGTTCAGGAAGTGCAACCTTTCCCTCACTTTAAACAAGGGTGATTCTCCTTTATGTACTTTAGAATGTAGGGCACATTCTTTTCAAACTATAACATCTGTAGCTCTGTGTGTGTGTGTGTGTGTGTCCATCTCCCCTATAGCTAACATTTGCTCTTTTACAAAAGAACAAAAAATGGCTTCAGCATGCCAACCTATAAGATACCATCAGATGCTACATATTCATTCCCATATAATACTATTACCATAACACTGGAACAAATAACTTTAAGAGATCACTAGCAACTTCAATCACCAAGAAAACTATAAAAGCTGCTTTTATGTGCATGATGCTGGTACCCATGATTAGATTAAAAATGCAGTATTGATGCAACACCCTTTCTGAAAGACAGCGAGTTTCAAAATCCAACCCAACCATCTCAGCTTTTCTGAGGACTGCAGTTAAGTTTAGAGGGGGGAAAGGAAGCTAGAAAAATGGTGAGAGGTAACATCACTGTCCCGGCTAATAAAAAAAAGCACCAGCACTTGCACCATACAAACTCTGGTTCTACTACATGCGCTAATCTTGAAGATGTTACAGATTCCTCCAGCCTCATTGTCTCTTGGAACTACTTTGTAGGAGAGCCAGTGGGTGTAGTGGTTTGAGCCTTGGAATACAACCCCAGTACCAGAGTTCAATTCCCTGTTCAGCCATGGAAACCCATTTGGTGACCTTCGGTGTGTCACACACTCTCAGCACCAGAAAACCCTGTGATAGATTCACCTTAGGGTCACCATAAGTTGGAAATGACTTGAAGGCACACAATAACAACAACAAAAACGACTTTCAAGGTGGCACACATAGTTGTCCTTGATTTTTATCCTCACCACAGCCCCATAAGGTAGATTTCAGTAGAAACAGAGTGACTAACTGGCCCAGGGTCACCCAGTAAAGCTTCACAATTGCATTAGAACTGGAATCTGGGTCTCATCCAGGACTTTAGCAGGGAGAGGGGGCAAAGGAGGACAGGGCCTCAAGTCTGTGCACCCAATGAAATTTTCCTTCAGTCCTCAAATTTCTAGAATTCCAGCGAGATGCTGAAAATTGTCCACACTTGCTGTAGTTACCCTCCCTTGATGACTTTGCCTGCCCCTTTTCTTTGTCAGACTGAAAATTAGATTTGGCTCCTGTATCTTTAATGGCTGTGTAAAAAGAGGGAATTTCAGCAAGTGTTCTGTACCATGCAACCAGGTAGCAAACAACCCCTGTTGAAATTCCCTCTTCTGCACAAGCATTAAAGATACAGGAGCCTTCCCCAGTTTTCACTCTTGCAACCCTAATGCTTAAATGGTATTTCTTAATGCTCAGCAGAAGGCTCAAGCTACCGAAATGCTTGCACTTTGGGGGCCAAAGAAATATTTTGTTTAGGGAGGTAAATCATCTCATTATGCTCCCCTACATCCTCTAACTACAGCCCTGATCTCATTAAAACTAGCTTAACACAAACCATGACATCACACGGTGTATCATACCAATAACCATTTACGTAAGTTGCAAGGGGTTCACCCCCTCCCCAGGCCTCATGTAAAGCACAGAGGAATCAGATCCCTCCTTACAGGCAGAGAAATCTCCCCTTTGTACAGTAACTAGATTCCCTCTTAAAGCCAAAAATCATGAGGCCTATGGAGAGCTTCAAGGAGACTGAGCCTACAGAAGGACTACTCATCCTCATTTATATGGTCTACCTGGTGCCCTTGTGAGACTATGCTAGCGTTCTGTCTTGTGTGTGTGCACCTCAATGTCACCTGTTTACTTATGTTGACACCATGAATTTCACAAAGTCTTCTTTGGTACAAAATACACAAAAGTAATTTGCCATCACCTTCCTCTGAAATACAGCCAACAGTACCTGGTATTTCTTGCTGGTCCCCTGTCCAAGTACTAACCGGGCCTGACCTTGCTCAGCTTTCAATGATACCTGGTGCCTTCAAGGTATTTAGGCAGATAATGCTAGTTATATGCTGAAACTAATGTATAAATATTAATAAATGTATTAAACAGAATGCATCAATGTACATCTTAGCAATATTTTATTACAACAAAAGTTATCCACAAGTTCCTTTAGGTGTCAAACCTCTGGCTAGATTTTGATTCCTCTTCTGTAGCACCCAAGGGTTCTGGTGGCGTGGGAACTTCTTTGTTGACATTGTTCACCCAGCTGCTCTTTGTCTTGTCTGACCTGCTTTGACTCAGTTCAGCTGAAATATAACACAGACAGAAAGCAGGAGAAAGATTATATCTTGCATGATGTCTGTGAATGCCTAAAATTAAAAGTGAGAACTATCAACAATTAAAACATAAATCTCTGTCCAATAACCAGGCCTGTAGCCAGGTTTGAAACAGAGCTAGGTAATTTGCCTAGATGACCATGCTGCTTAGAATTACTATGCCAGTATGGTATAGTGATTTGAGCATTACATTACAACTCTGGAGACCAGAGTTTGAATCCCTGCTCACCCATGGAAACCTACTTGGTGACCTTGGGCAAGTCACACTCTCTCAGCCTCAGAGGAAGGCAAACTCAAACCGCTCTGGATGAATCTTGCCAAGAGAACCCTCTGATAGGGTCACATTAGGGTCACCATTAAGTCAGAAATGACTTGAAAGTTTATAACAACAACAACGTACATCATCAAAGAACTAAACTGAAATGCTAATATACAATCTAAGACTTTGCCCAAAACCAGGATACTCGACACTGATTGGAAGTTTTGCTGTACAGCAGGATTCAAAAAGAGCCAGTGCAGTACAGCAGTTTGAGTGCTGGACTGTGACCCTGAAGACCACGCAGGGTTGGATTCTCCGCTTGGCCATGGAAACCCACTGAGTGACTCTGGGAGGATCACATACTCTGAGCCCCAGAAAAACCCATGAGAGGTTCACCTTAGGATCCCTAAAACTCAGAAACAACTTGAAGGCACACAACAATAACAAGGATTCAGAAGACTTTCTTTAAAGTATAGATACCAGCACCATCTCTTTCAGACAAGATGAAATCACACCTTACTGTAAACAGGCATTCACCATTACCACCACCCACTCAGACATTTCCCCTTGCAGCTTCTTTTATAAGGCAAGAAGGGCAAGAATTCCACACATGTCACAGACTTATTCATCAATTCCTGTCCACACCCTTGGGCTAAACAAACTGAAAAATACGAATTATAATGGCACATGCAGATGCCCAGGTTACATCCACTGGATCTGAACCATGCTTTGCAACATTTCACAGACAAATACTGTGATCATGGAAGCCCTGTGCTGTGTTCTCTTGTACCTAGATGACTTTGAACCTCTGCCTGTTTGACTACGACTTGGATCTGCCCTTTGGATTTGTTTGCTTCGGAACCTAAATTCTGTTTGGACATTTTCCCGCTCTTGTCTTATGAGTAAACCCTGCTCTGCCATTTGGTGATTAATTATCTGCTCTACCCTGGACACAACAGATTGCTGACCCTGAAAGGAAAGGGCCAGCTGAAAGCCTTTTATCTACTGATGCTGTTGCCACAAGTGTTCCTTCATTAGGGCTCGTTTGTTACTTGAATGCACTGAGCGGCACAACCCCTCTCTCTGACATCGTCTTTCTTGCACGGTAAGCATCTGTGCTGTCTCATCCTCTGATATTTGTTCCCCTTGCTCAGACCCCTGTTGTTGTTTGTTATCTTCTCTTGAGCAAGCTTCTGGGGAAACTCCTGCCGCTGGGGAAATTTCTGCCTTGGATTCAGAATCCTCCTCCTCGCTGCTACGGTTTCCAAGGCAGGGCATGACAGTTTCTTTGCTTCAAAAGCCTTTTATAAAAGTCAATAGTCCATACCTGTTGTCAAGGGCTTCCTCCTCATTGATGCTCGGATGATATCCGCTCCATGAATTTTCTCTCGGTGCCTCTTGGATTTGGCTTCATAAAACCACTGTCCACTCATGTTCTTCACTTGATTTTCATCTTTAACTTTTTCAGGTAAGTTCCTGGTAAAGGAGATTTAAGAGATTATTATACTTCCTTGCAGGAAAGTAACCCTGGGCATACAGTTAGAAAAACTGTCAAACCAGACAAGACGCACACTCAAAAACAAAGAGTAGCTTCCCACAATCTTAAGCCCATCCATATATATGGGCCTACAACTCTTCAGCCTTCATAGTTGATATAGTCTTCAGCCACCATAGCTGATATCCCTTCTATCTAGGAAAGACAAGAATGGGAGTACAACAGCTTCCAAGGGCACCAGGTTGGAGAATGCTATCCAAAGAGATTTTCTTCTCAGTAGCTTTTACCCAAATTTGAAGACCCTTTCAAAAGAAAGCTAGGAAGAGGAAAGCACACAAGCAACAGAAGCACACAAACCAAGGGTATGTATCTAGTGCCCTTCAGATGTTTCAGACTATAACTCTCATCAGCTCCAGCCAGAACAGCCAGTGGCCAGGGTTTATGGGAACTACAGTCCAATACATCTGGAATCCCCTAGGCTAATGGAAGCTGCTCTACAAATATCCAGAATTTAAAAATGAATCAGAGTGGAAGAAAATAGTAGGAAGACTACATTTCAGTATTGGACAGGGAGGGAATACACCATTTCTACATCATCTGCTCAAATTCCCACTACCTCGCCCCACTGAACATTACTGAAAACTTCTGTCCTCTTTTTTTTTGTTACAATTCGTAATCCATTTTGTTATAGCCTGTAATCCATGGGTTTCTGAAGGGTGTGTGAGTGTGAGAAAGAGAGAGGGAGGAAATACAAACTCTTCATAAGAATGTTCTTTTTAAAATCAGGATGAGACTGTTTATTTTCACAGTGAATCCAGATACTTTTGACATTCCTCTTGCAATGGGAATGAAACCACTATACCCCCCGTCCTGCTTCATTTCTTCTCAAGTCCCATAGCTCACTTCTACCTGCTTCCTGTCAAGAGTGGAAGGACTTGTAGTTTTCCCCATAGCAGGTGAGGGAGTGGAGGGAACAACTGGACGTAAACAGAAACTGGGTAGGGGGGATAGTACCACCAGTATGCTTTGCTACATTTTTCTGCTGCCAACCCTATCACAAGGATTTCATGGCAAGGGTTATTCAGAGGAAGTCTTGCATTATCTTTCTCTAAGGCTGAGAGAGTATGATTTGCTCAAGATCTTACCATACCTGACTGGACCTCCTATGAGATATGTGATCATAAATTGGACTTATGAACAACCAGAGAACATAGTTGGGGTCACACTGACCAGAGACGCATTAAGGGTCATGAAAGTTCAGATAGAATTATGCAGAAAACCCCAGTGCTGATGGGTTTGTACTAATCTTTTCACCACTTTTGGGTCTTGGCATTTTTGAACACAATGAAAGATGAACTGCCCAGATTGGTGAGCAATCAAAGACCATCCTTCGATCTTACCCTACAGAGATCTTCCCTACACATTAAGAGATTGTCATGACTATCATCAAAGTTTTGTCACTCCAGAGTTCAAGCAATCAGATCATTCTGGGCCCCTTTGTCAATCCTGTGGGAAAGCTATTATGGTTTGTCAATGCACCTCTCCAGGGTGTGATATAGGGTATAAAAACCTTAGCTTCAACCTCAGTCAGTTGTAGTACGTGGAATTAGTGTACTCCGTGCTACCCTCAGACTCCTTCTGAGCCTCCTTGCTGTGACCTCTTTCTTCAAGACTGGTAACTATCACCCTTTCCACCCTCATCTCTCTCTACCTAACCTTTCTCAATTCACTTTCTGATAGTCTTGTATAGTTCTTAAGATTGTCTGCTTTCTGATATGTTTGTCAATTCAAATAAAATACTTTGTGTAACTTTAACTGGAGTCCTCTCTACAGTTAGTACTGGTACACATGGGTGAAAAGATCCTGTCATTACCCTCCTCTTGCAGGCAGGCCTCCTTTGAGCTATAATTTCCCCAAAATCTAAGGAGACACTGGCATTGCAGGTGGACCCCAATGTCCCCACCCTCTTAGGGTAACGAAAATCACCCAGTGGGTTTCTGTGGGCCAAGTGGGAATTTGAGCCCTGGTCCCATGGAGTCCCAAGTCCAACACTCTAACCAGTAAACCTTGTTGTTTCTCACTTCTTCATGTAACAAGCCTTTTAAAAACCTTTTAAAAATAAATAGTCTCTCAAAACAACTCACCCTCCCCACCTGAAATTGTGCAAGACCACTTGAATAAATGTGACTGGTCATAAGAAAACTAGAATTCCAGCTACAATATAATGCACAACTTTGTCCTCTTTCATTATTGCAGTCTGGTCCATCTCAGGAATACATGGGATATTAAATACTGTGGAATACCATTCCATGCAAAAAAGGATTTCAAACAATTTAGTTCTGCCTCCTGGGTCATCCTATTCATTCAATTATTTATCTTTATTCAATGCATGCTTTATGGAGGACACAAGGATACAATTTTGGCCAAATTCAGATGTCAACAGTAGGTCAGAATTGTCATAAATAACCAAGTGACCCAGTGCACACAGCTCAACTACTTCTGCATGGCTCATCCTGCCTGAAGGAAGGCCTAAATGGGGTGGGCAACTACATTGGAAGAAAGGGTCAGCCTGCTCAGCTCAAACAACCCCTGCCCCCAAGGAACCATATCAGTACATTGTTGATGATCCAGAAGTGACCGGAAATTTCTCATTTTTATGGTTTCTTCTATTCTTGGATAACATGAATATCAGTTGCTAACCTGCAATTCCTTTATTTCAGACAACGGCTTGCAATAAAAAAGTATGCTTTTTCAAAAGGGCCCACTGTTATGCAACAAAACTATGTCCATGTTCATCTACAAAAAAATTTTCAGGCAGCTTGTACAGGGTGACAAACTCTTCCACCTTGATTTAGATCAACGGCTTGTTCACACAATCAGAACGAAAGAGGTGATTGTCCTGAAGAGTCCCTATACAAACCAAACCCTATACTATACAAACCAAAGATCTAGCTGTTCAATAATCTATTTAGCACAATCATATCCTCCAACATTTCACACATGAAAACCACGACAGATGTGGCCAAGCAACATCAGAGTGCAGTCAAGATGGAAGGAATAACACAGAAGCTAGAAGAGGCTACAGCACTTTGTTTTTGCCTGAGCATGATGTAGTGGTTTGAGTACTGGGCTACTGCTCTGGAGATGATAGCTCAAATCTCTGCTTGGCCATGGAAACCCACTGGATGACCTTGGTCAAGTCACATTCTCTCAGCCTCAAAGGAAGGCAAAGTCAAACCTCCACTGAACAAATCTTGCCAAGAAAACCCCGTAATAAGTCTGCCTTAGGGTTGCCATAAATCAGAAACAACATTATTACCCACTTTAAGGTCATGTAAATGTTTGTAATGATTTTTGTTTTCTTAATATTTAGCTGTAACCCTGCTTTTGCTTTTCTTCCTTAACTTTACACTGTCTCTGCCACAATTATACACCTAAGGAGGGGAACAGGCTGCTAACTCGAACACTTGATTTGCATGTAGAACATTCTGATTCAGTTCTTGGCATCTCCCAATGAGGCTGGGAAAGACTCCTGCCTGAAACACCCATGGGCCAGATGGATCAATGGTCTTACTCAATAGGAGTCAGTTTCCTGTATTCTTATGTCCTCAGATGACGAGAATCCAGTGTATGAGCTGAAGCATTTGAGATACACCACAGAATTCTGGATTTCTCCCCAAAACTAATTCAGGAATTCTGCCCCATCCCACTTCCACAATTTTGATTTCTCAATTTGTCCGTCTTCAAGCCTGGGGAGGCTCAAAGCCTTTGTTTTTTCTTGACAGCTGCTAGGACAAGTTGAGAACTGCTTTTTCATAGAAAAGGGTACTGATTCAGGTTATTATCAGTCTGAAATGACTGATTTACTTCCCTTAGTTCTGGGTTCTTCCAGTTGACTGACAGACGGTGCGGCCCAGGTTGAGTCATGTAGATCCAAATGACTGGCAATATTAAACACATCTGCAGTCATTCTTCTTTAAAAAAAATTCTTCCATGTTAAACAGAGGATGCAGCGTTAATTGTTGTTTGTTGCGATGGGCTTTTAATAACAGAGTCTCTTAGAGGTCTTTCAGCAATATAGTCGCCATAAGGTGAAGTCACATAAGGGCCGTCACAAATGATGGCATATAAGAGCAAGAAGTATTGACACAAAAGCTCTGCCTTAGTTACATCCAGGCTGGACTGCTACAGTCCTCTACAGGGACTACTTTTGAAGACAGTTCAGAAAGTGCAAGTTCAGGAGACAGCAGCTCAATGATTAGAGCATTAAACCAATGTTTTATTGAACTCTGGCTGCTTATTAGTTTCAAAGATTAATAATTCAGTCAGCCCTCTACATTTGCTAAGGTTGGGGTGCACAATCCCTGCAAAAGCAGGAAAATTGCAAATATCAATTTGTGTGCATGTCTATGGAAAGGGGGCTGAGTCATGAAGAACAGAAATTCAACGTCCAAACAGGTCAGAGAAAGGAGAGGGAAAAGGGAGTGGGATGGCATAGTGGCCCTATACTTCCTCTCTCTTGCCCATCTTCTTCCTTGAGGGGGCCATCAGGATAAGGTTTGTGGAGCTGAGAAATTGGGTTGTGAGCTACCCTTAGCTCGCCAGGTAGCTGATGATGGTGGATGAGGAGGACCAGAGGAGGGTTTTTCAAGAGCTGCACAGCCTGATCGGAGCCGCCAAAAGGGAAGGTTCCCCTGGAAAAGTACCAAAGGTGGTAGGGGTAGGAGTTGGAGAAACTCACAAATAATTCAATCTGTGAAAGTCAAACCTGTAAATGCAGAAAGCCAACTGTACTCTTAGGATCTGCAACACTCTGGAATATTTTCTAAAGTACTCGTGGATTGATTCAATTCTTTTCTCTCTCTCACACGCACATGTATTTCTGCAGTCTGAAATGGTCCAAGTCCAGCACACATTTTAGAACCTCATTTACATGAACTAAGCCTGAATGGCATTACACCTAGGAGGTGTAGATTCTGTGAATATCAGGACCTATTTACACAGTCATTATTACCACCAGATAACAGCCCTTTAAACAAACTGATGCTTGAAGGAGAACTAACAGTTTAAAGATAAATATTTACTCTACATATAAAGCACACCCAACCAAGTAGATGCACTTACATCATTTGACAAGTACCTCCCCTAATGATATAACTTGGAAAGTTATGAATTCTTGTACTTTCCAACTTTCTGCATGGGACAATACGAAGGCACATGCCATGGAGATAAGCTATTGGCTTCAATCTGTCTGTATTCAACAGAAGGATTAATATGCAGCCAAGAAGTAACTATGTTTACACTACACAAGCATGAGGTAGAACTTTGGCCAATGATTGCAAGTTCACTGGAGACTGTTATATATGCAGATGAAGGCTCTAGAGATCTGAAGGTCGCACTGGCCAATTTTTTGACTGTTAGTTTGGGTGGTGTGTAGTCTCAACCTCCATTCTGGCAACCGCAAGTGATGTAACATCATGTCTGGTGGCCTTTTGGGAGTTTTGCTGTTTCAGATGAACATCAAAAATAGCACAGAATATTATTTTAAAGCCTCTCTATTTGGGCCAAAAATGGGGCCAAGTATTTGGGAGGATGCTGGAAGTTTGGATGGGTCAGTAGAGGTTCCAAGGACCACACCTGGACCCCCGCGACTGAGACCTGCACATGGTCCACAGTCCCACCCCAACTGTAGAGAAACTTTGCTGAAAAAGAAGGTAGAAATGTGGTCTTTTTATTATACATGACTGCAAAAGATTTGTGCACTGAAATCCATATCTAATCCAGTCATACAAAAAAACAGGATTGAAGGGTGTGATTTCAGAAAAAGTGGAGGTATGCGCAGACACAAAGGCAGTGAGCAGTCTGTGGTTGGAGTCAGATTTCCTTCACAGACAGATTGCAGTGCTGGAAATAATCCCATCAGACAAGAACACTTAGAGCTGAGGCTGGAAATATTACTTTTTTGTGCCACAACTCGCAGAACCCAAAAGCTATGCAGGTTTCTGGATTCTGAGAGCTGTGGCCTAAAAAAGTAACTTTTGCAAGCTCCGACACAGATATAGAAAGGCTCTTCAGGGAGGTGATAAATAAAAAGGGTTCAATGCTCCCATGCACATTTCCTTTCTGTTATCAGGGTGATAGATCCAGGTTTAACATTCATATTCACTCCTACTATCAAAAGTAACTATGTTTTACAACACTTTATTATTACTTAGGCTCACTTCAGTAGTAGAGGATAAGAAGGGATTTAAAGCCACAGTGCATGTCAGGGACAGTTCCAACAAACAACAGAACTGAGGTCTCCTGACTCACACACTGTATTGCCACTCAGCCACAGGAATTCTCCATCACTAATTCTTCTGTCTGGAAAACAAACTTTAATTCTGGCAGCCTTTCTCAGCAAATCACCTGATACATCCCCACAGTGTCTGATAAGCTGAAGAGCCTACTTGTACTTTTGCCCTCCAATATTATCATAATCCAATCCTGTTAAATAATCAAAAAGAAAGCAAAATAAGCAATGGTGCTATAGCACAACTTCTTTGGAGGTTTTTAAACAGAGGTTGGATGGCCATCCATTGGGTGGTTTGGTTGTGTATTCCTGCATGGCAGAA
This sequence comes from Cyclura pinguis, assembly GCA_030412105.1. Classification (NCBI taxonomy): domain Eukaryota; kingdom Metazoa; phylum Chordata; class Lepidosauria; order Squamata; family Iguanidae; genus Cyclura; species Cyclura pinguis. The sequence goes on along the minus strand of CM059601.1, from coordinate 277,915,230 downwards.
TGGAGTTGGCCTGGATGGCCCTTGAGATCTCTTCCAACTCTATGATTCTATGATCTGCATTGCAACAAGGATATAGATCCTCCAGATGTTACTGTATTCTGATTTATGATCATGGACCATACTGGTAGGGAATAATGGGAACTGGACTCAAACAATATCTGGTGGGCCACAGACTCCCAGCTCCCCCATGGTATTTCTTTTTTGTTAGTTGCAGTTAGTTAATGCTATCCTCTTCCTTCAGTGCTCAAAACAATCCACTGTGTGAGTTGCCTCTGGAGAGAGATAGCAACAGAGTACATTCTCCCTCCACATTCAAAGATTTGATGTTTGCGAATTTGATCTTTCACGAGCATGTGTGCCTCCCCCCAAATCCTCCTCCTCCCATTCCCATGCATCTTGCCCCAGTGCAAAGAAATTGTGCCGAGGCAAAGTGGAAGGAAATGTGGGGTGGGGGAAAGCTCGTGCAAGCCCTGGTTTCCTGCCTCTGGAGCTCCTTCATTTCCCTTCCCATGCAAAACAGAAGGAAAAGAAGGGTGGGAGAAAGCAAGCCTTCCTCCAGAGCTCCCCCTGCCATTCCTATGCATTTTGCCCTGACACGGAGAACTTGTTTGTGCTGACGCAAAACAGAAAGCAATGGGGGAGGAGGGGAAGGATCACGCAACTTCTCAGCGCCAAGGCAAAATGCATAGGTGCCTTCTCCTACCCCCCCCGAATCCCTTCCCTTTTGCATGGAAATGGGAAGCAGTGAGCCCTGGAAAATAATGGAAAGGGGAGCAGGGGGAGTTATTCATGGTTTTTCCACTCTTGTGAGGGTTCTGTGCCCCAAACCTTCGCGAAAGTGGTGGGACAACAGTATATATTTTTGAATGCCCCCACAGAATACTGGAAAGACCAATTAGACTAGAAATAACTAATATATTATTTTAAAACTTTTAACAATTTTCTTTAAAATCCAGTGTGTAGTTTGTATTTACTGTTTATAACCTTACCACACTAACTGTTCTCTTTTTAAAAATAAATTTAGATTTCATTTTTAGAAGGTTAAGACAGATGTGCTAAAGTCCCACGAGCCACATTTTGCCCACCCTGTCTTGTATAATGACCACCTAGGCTGTATACAGTTCACGAAAGGAAGAACCAAAAGTTTCCAGTCTTTGGGCTGAACCACTGGACTGAAGCCCAGTAGAATTTTTAAAAGCCAACATCCAATTCTGAAGAGGGAAGCCTCTTTCATTTCTGGTGTAATTTGATCACAAAGGCCTTGCAAAGTTTGCCAACAGTGAAGCTTCTGGATTTGATCAATGTGGTCAAAGTATCTTCAAGTAGGAATTGAGGTCTGAGGAGTTTTCCATTCATATCTTCCCACGCTGACCAGAGGAAGGGAGACTCTTCTGTTGCTTCAGAGCAGGATGAGCCAAAGGATGAAGAAAGAGGACAGTGCAGGGAAAATTCTCAGCACAGTATGGGAGAATATTTAACCCCTATTACAGAGGTCCAGTGTAGTTTAGTGGTTTGAGTATTGGACTACGACTCTGGAGACCAGGGTTCAGATCCCTGCTCGACCATGGAAACCCACCAGGTGACACTGGGCAAGTCACACTCATAGTAAGACAAAGGCAAACCTCCAATGAGCAAATCTTGCCAAGAAAACCCTGGGATAGGTCCACCTTGGGTTGCCATGAAGTTGGAAACAACCTGAAGGCACACAGTAAGAACAAATGGTATTACCAGAATCAACTGATTAGATTGTCAATATTTGCCATCAGACCCACAAATTAGGGTTATGTGCGAGAATGCTAGTTGTAAGCTAAGCAACCAGCTATTATGTTCTATCATGATATCATACTTCTTCTCAGGTTGTACAACCCAAAAAGCAAATGAAAAACAAAGTTATTTCCCCATGAAAAGAACTGCTTGCTATTCTAGAGGCTTCTGTCATAACAGAAGGCCTAGGATACCACAGGTGGTTTCCATTCTAATGTAAACACAACCACAACATTTGATTTTTACAGACTACATGGTGCCATTGGCCTTGGTGGTCAAAGTTCCAAGACGCCAGATTATTTTTATTGTGTGTTTCTGTGTGTTGAGGATTCCTACACCGTAATTACTTAGAACAGCCTAACAATAAATGTTCCAAAGCCTGCAAGTTGAATCCACATCCATTGGACATTGGCAAGCTCAATCCATAAACCAGCCACTGCAGAGATGGGACAGTGTGCTATTTTCACTGAGAAGGATTATTTGGGAACATTCTGCAAAAGCTGAAGTGTGGTTAGGGCATATTGCTGTGACTAATTACACAGGAAGGAAAACTGGAAAGCAGACAGTTGAGGTACACAGACAAAATTCCAACCAAGAAAGTACAGATAGCCCTGCCATTAGGCAGAATGAGTCAGCAAGTTCTGGGGTGTCATGAAAGGTCAGCAAATTGTTCATTATTGTTGTATTTTTACTGCCATGTTTGTCTGAGAGATGGTTCACTTTGGCTAGCACGTTTCTGTTCCTCTTACCTGTTTTTAATTCATTAATATTTTACTATAACAACACGCTCAATTGCACTTGAACAATTTTAACCTTTTGTATGTTTTTATCTATACTTGTTTTTTGCACTGTTTTAATCTGGAGAAATGACGGAATAAAAACGTTTTTGTTGCTTTTGTGCACTGTCCAGTTGGCTTCAACCTAGGTGATCCTAGGAATGACATACCCTTCAACTGTCCCAATTTGGCCACAACAGATTGAATTAATCCTCTGCCATCCCACTTTTTCAATTCCTTTTAAAATGTCCCAGTTTCTCTCTCTTCCTCCCACTTTCCACCTTAGTCCTCAGCTTACTTCAATTGCTGCAAACTGAGTTCAAAGTGCAACAGTCATTTGCATTCAGTTAATTCATCAGGGGAAGAGGGAAAAGAGAAGGTGGAATCTTGCTCTCCTTTGCAGACTCAGGCCCAAGCAAGCTGAAGCAGCCTCTCCTGGCTTGTGCATTCTTCCTCATCAATAACTTTGCCATCTTGAGTGCACTTTGATATTGCTTAGCCACACATGTCCCAGTTTTGATCTGTGAAATGTTGGCAGAAATTTGGGGAGCCCTCCAAGAGATCCTGTTATAGTAGCCTTTGGTATTATGCATTTTGACTACAGTGGGGAGCTATTTGCTGTTCTGCCTCAGACACTAAAATATTTTAGGTCAGCCTGCAAAGGAATATCTCATGTCAACATCTAAAAAAAAAACCAGAAAGAGGCTAAGAACAGAGCCAGAGCAGTATAGTGGTTTGAATGTTGGACCAGTACTCTGGAAACCAGGGTTCAAATCCCAACTCAGCTGTGGAAACCCACTAGGTGACCTTGGGCAAGTCACATTCTCTCAGCCTCAGAGGAAGGCAAAGGCAAACCTCTGTTGAACAAATCTTGCCAAGAAAACCCCACGATAGGTTCATGTCAGGATCACCTTAAGTCAGAAACAACTTGAAGGCACACAACACCAAAATCAAAGAACAGTAAGTGTACAAGGGACCTCAGCAAGAGTTTTCCCACAAAGCCAAAAGCATTTTCATAAAATGGCTTACATCCCATCTAGCAGAAAGGTGGAATACAAATCAAACAAAAGTGGAGATCATTCCACATAGTATTTATACTCCTCGCATCATCTTTCTAGTTCATAGGTTTTTGAACTCTTTCTCCAGGTACTCTCTGTGGTTCTGAATACAGTATATTATGTATTTACCATGAACAACAATCTTCTTCTATGCCATTAAAGAATAGCTGGGGAAATGATAATTGCTTCCTCCACACTGATTGTGATCCAACAGCACATAAGATCATTAAAGAGTGTCACAGATATCCAAACAGAGACTTTACAAAAACAACTCTTCAATGCAAACGAAACACCTCTTTATTAATGGCAATACACACATCAAATCTGGAAGGAGGCAAAGGTTAGGCAGGTCTGTCTTCACAGAGCTTGGGAAAAAACACAAGTAGTGGACATAGGCTATAGCCTTATGGGGGTAATGAAGGAGTGGTTGTTGTTGTTGTTTTGTTGTGTGCCTTCAAGTCATTTCTGACTTACGGTGAGCCTTAGGCAATCTTATCAGGGGGTTTTCTTGGAGAATTTGTTTTCCTTTGAGGCTGAGAGAATGTGACTTGCCCAAAATCACCTGGTATGTTCCATGATCAAATGGGGATTCAAACCCTGGTCTCCAAGTGTCCTAGTCCAAAATTCACATCACTACACCATGCTGCCTCACAACAACCTCCTTTTAACTTTAATTGTATATAAAAATACCTGCATAAATAATAATGCTTATACATTAATTCCAAAAGACTGTCTCTTTTAAGGTCATTTTGGGCAGTTTTTCAATTTTGCAAAGCCAATAAATAAATATCATTGATACTGCTAACAAGATACACTATTTTAATAATTAATGTCTAGCTCCAAGAAACCACAGCTTCTTTGTTAAAGAAACAGCATTAAAGATCTTAAATATATAAAACCAAATTACAGTTCCCTGCAGTGCCAGTTAATTTCTGAATCTCACCTGACCCTCTCCTCTTCAATTCTCTTCAGATTTGCATCTCTCTGGAGCACTTTCAGGATCGCCTCCTGCTCCTCATCAGTCAGAAAGCTCAAGTCAATCATCTTGCTAATTTTGTTTTGAAAAGGCAGAAGAAAACTAGAAATCTTCACTCAAAATGTGTGCAGTTACACATCTGAATTATGATGCAGCGAAGTCAAAAATGTTTTTAAAAAATCACTGAATTGTGTTGTCTTGTTCCAGAAAGGAGGTGATCTTCTTTAGCCAAGCACCTCTTGACAGGACTTTGCATTCCAGGGCTTTTCACATCACATGCCTGTTACTGGGGAGCATTGTTTCATCACTTTGACAGTTCACTGGACTAACGGCATGCTCTAGTGCAATGTGAACATCACCTATAAGACAAAAAGCAGGACAAAAACATTAAGTTCTAGAATTCTCAGCCAAGCGCGGAAAGCCAGATGAATAACTTTATCACAAGGTGCTATAAACATGTCAGTTCTGGAAGCCTTCTTCAAATCAGAACTGATTTACAAGTTAATTAATTTGATGTTCACCAGCGTTGTTGGGGTGTTAGATAAAATATATGAGATTTGGAACTTAAAAGAGAGAGACACTGAAATGAAGAAATAGGCATAACATTGTCAAACCTTTAAAATATTGTTACATTTATATCGCATTCATCTTCAGCTGGGAATTCAAGGTGATGCATGCAGGGTTTGTACTATGTTCAGATGAGAATGGCCTAAAGTCACCTTATCTTCATGACTGATGGAGGATTTCAGTGTTGCTATGTGTGTCTTCAAGTTGTTTCTGTCTTACGGAGACCCTAAGGCAAAACTATCATGGCATCTTTTGGGGTTGGAAGTGTGTGATGTGCCCAAGGTTACCCACTGGCTGAGGAGGGAATCGAAACCTGGTCTCCAAACTACTCCACTATGTTATTTCAATACTTAGCATTAATAACATTTCTTCCCAAGTGTCTTAAAAGGTCTACATACATTTTGTTGCAATCTACACAACAAAGGTAGGTACTCAGAGTCTATAGGTTGGTGTGTTCCTTACCATGCCCATCTCCCCAACAACCCAAATAGCACAAAATCCTAAAAGAGGGAAATTACACCTCCAGGAGACTCCAAGAAGCACAATTACCTTCTTCCCAATGTTTTGTTCCCCATGCACCCTAAAAGGGCCTGAAAGTATGAAAACACAGAATCAGAATGAGTAGAAGTCACTTTCAGTTTCACTGAAATTACAGGGGTGTGGCCAACTTGAGATTTGGTAAACCACAAAATAGGCCGTGGCCTCTCCACAGCTGCCCGTCTCTGCTGTCAAATGACCTTGTAGTGCTGAGTTTGAAAAACTTACCATTTAGTTCACAATTCTAAGAATCCTCAAACTAGCATGGGCACCAGGGGTCCAAAAAGTAACTTCTCTGAAGTGTTATCTCCATCTTCCAGATGGGAGGAATGGTGCACAGAAAAAGACAGCAACTTCTTTAATGCCCTTCGGTGAATCTCTGGCAGGACAGTTGAGATATGAACTGGGGATTTCCCCTGAGCTGTAGCACAGACTTTGAGTCACTTGCAATACTGCTGCTTGTGGAAGAGAATGATCCATATTGCCCTCACTGTCTCTCAAGCCACTTCCACACTAGACTATTATAGTGCTGTTATTCCATTTTCAACATCCTATGGAATCCTGGGGTTTGCAGCCTCTTCCCTGAACTGCAAACCCCAGGATTCCATAGAATGTTGAAAGTAGAATAACAACATATAATGGAAGAGTATGGAAATGGCAAACCTACCTTGGTAGGATTGAGATAATAAAACAAAATAAACTTAGGTTTCACAGTGGCTAAACAAGATGACTGCCAGGAGGCTCAGCTCCTGTCATGTTAACAGGGAGGAAATGTTTAGTCTAGATGAAAAGGATTAGAGATTGTTAGTGCTTCATTGCTAATTGCTGTTTGCAACACCGTATCAATCAACAATTGCTGTCTGCAGTTTGTATCTGGTATGGGTTCAAATGCCTCAAGGCCGCTTATGGAGGTGATCTAGTAATACTCGGTGCCCTGTTGCATCCCACATAAGGAGGCAGGATCAAAAGGATGGAATGTGAAACTTACTGAAAGGTAAAACAGATAAGATAAGAACACAGGATGGAAGTCATGTAAACATCAGGAAGGTCTGGGAAATTTCGGATTCTGGTGGAGTGATGTGACATTTATAACTTTCACCAGTCACGGTAATTTGAGTCTCTGTAGTCTATAAAACCTATTACCCTCCAACATGCTCCAGTCTTAGCAACTTCTGAAAGTTGTGGTGTTGCTTGCTAATTACAAAATAAAAGCTACTGATAATGCTACTTGGGACAGCAAGTTAGCCTGCGCTTGACAAAGACGAAAGAGAGGACATCATACTTTGGGAAAATTGTGAGACAAGGTAACTCACTAGAAAAGACAATAATGCTAAGTAAAGGGGAAGTAATGCTGGGAAAAGAGGAAGATTGCACTACAGGTGGATTGATTCAGTTGAGGAAGCCATGGCCCTGACTTTGCAAGATCTGAGCTGTTGATGACCAGGGCTCACTGAGCTCTCTCATTCATAGGGTCACCGCATACTGATGACAAACTGACAACGTATAACAACAAACCACAATGCTATAATACTTTTCTCTTCAAGAACCCTCTTTAGTCCTTGGAGGAAAAAGTCAACTATCCTTATGAAAGACTACAATCATCCATGTGACCAGTGTTTTTCATACTCCAGAAAAACCATTTTATGCATTTGCTCTTCACTCTCTCTATTCTGTCGCAAAGAATCAAGACTTGAGATAAAAGGAAGCCTGAAATATCACATCATTTATAAATAACATGCAACAATTAACCACACCAAGTGGTGCTCGCCTGAATAACAGACCACATCCTTGCTGGTTTCTGCAATACTGGCCCAAGGGTGCACATATTTACTTAGCTGTTTGGTGTATACAGCTCTTGACACAAGAGTGAAACTGTACCATCTTCAGAAATGTGCATACTCCAAAAAGGCTGCTTCTGTGGGTTGATATCTTTACCAACAACACCACTTTACCTTCTAGCCTTTAACTAGTTGGGATAGAAGAATGTGACACGGGTGTACTGTTTTTCAAAATACGTTAATATGTGCTTTGTAAGTTTTTTTTTAAAAAAAGTCTTAAAAGTAATGTTTTAATTGGATTTATGTTTTAAAGTTTTTAAAAACTTGTACCACATACTGTTTTAGCTCTATTGCTTTAGTGTATATTGTAAGCCACTTTGAGTTCTAATTTGGGAGAAAGGTGGGATATAAATCAAATACATAAATAGTATGAAACAGGCTCATGACTCGCATTTGAATTAAACACCAAGACTGCAGTTCAGCAAGACCTGGGATTTTGCCCCAGTGCCCTCTTCACTTTCTGCCCTCCAAAGGGAATATTTCACATGAGAAAGGAGGTCAGGAAACCTATCAGCCTTGAGCAGTTGCTCTTGCTGATCAAGCCACTCTAGATAAGAGGCAGAAACAAGCAAAACAGCAGGAAGCCATGTGAGACCCTGAAGAGTCACTTGTTTCAAAGAATACCAAGATAGTCTGACTTTAGATCTTGTGCTGACTTTAGAACTTGATCTTATAGTCACAGAATCCTAGAGTTGGAAGGGACAGAAAGGCCATCTAGTCCAACCCCATTCTGCAATGCAGGAAGACTCAGCTAAAAGCATTCTTAAGAGATGGCCATGATCCAGAAAGTCTTGAATTCCCACCTCATGTCTCTCCTGACATGCTTTTCTCCTCCTATGGCAAGCAGAAGTCAATGTTCCACCCTCTGGTTGCCCTATTTTGCACCTCTTCCAGTTATATCATATCCTTGTTAGCAAAGGGAAGTAGGGAAACCAATTAGATTGATTGGAATTTTAGGAAGCACTTTCAAAATTTGGAGGTGAAAACTGGATCTCTGTCAGAGATTATACAAGAAGGTGTTGCATGCAGCCACCAGATGTGAGTGATGAACAGCTGAGCAAGTTTTTCAGCTGTAGGGACTTTCTTTAAGTGAATGAAGTGGCATTGCTTAGAGAAGTGGCCTGCGATTACCCAGACAGCATGACAACCACTGCTGTTAGAGAGCCCAATGATGAAGTCCCAGGAGATGGTTTCCCATAGTGTGGAAGGAGTAGAAAGGCATTGTAGCAATCTGGGAGATTTCATTATTCTTGATTTACATGTGGTATAGGTGGGGCATGTCTTAATGTACTTCTCAACATCTCCATGCAGCAAAGGCCAATAAAATTGCCTCCGTATTGAGTGCAAGGTTTTCAAAAATCCAAAATGTCCAGCAGACTTGAGGTTGTGTTGTTGTTTTAGGATCTCAGATGTGCAGTGGAGGGTGCGAAGGAAATGTAGATTTTGTCATCTACAAATGCAATGCCATCAGACCAAGTTACTGAGGTGGAGGGATTTTTCAACCAGGAATCTTTGTCATAGTTAGCTTTCAATGAGTCCAGGAAGTCTTTGTCAAAAATAGTGGAAATTATATTTTGGAGTTGTGATTGTCCATACATTGTTACTCCAAGTCCCAACATTTCAGGTGAGAACAAGGTTTGCATGGAAGTTTGTAGGGTGTACTGAATTATTTGAGAGTGGATTCTATTTGTGACAGGCAGTGACCAGAACTGTGTTGCTGGAGTGGCTGCACCACAGCTGGGTATACAGAGTGATGAGATGAGCAGCTTTATTTTCCATTTCTTTGCTAAGGATCCCAGTGAGTTACCACCAGCTCAGATCCCACTGACATATATGTGAAGCTGAAATCGTATTGTTGCTCTTAAACTTTTGTTATGTTTTAGGTTTATATAATACAGGTTTTTATGTTATGCACTATGTTTTCCTACATAGCAGAAGGGTGTTGGACTAAGATAGCCTTTGCAGTCCCTTCCAATTCTAGGATTCTATGACTGTATAAAAGCAGGATAAAGCTTCAATCATAGTATGAGATACAAATTAGAAAGGCACAGTCACAATTAAAAAGGAAGGTATGGAAGCCAAAGGTAACACCAGGGGGGTGGACATATACAGAAGCAGTTGCATCTACTTGTGCTTGATTGTAAAGTCCACTGCCTATGCTGACTGGGGATAATGGGAGTTGTTGTCCAACATATTTTTAGGATGTTAGGCTAGGAATGTATGGCTTAAATGGTTTCTACAGTACTAGATTTGCAGGAAGATGGCATGAAAGTGCAGCTACCTTACATAATGTGTTAAACAATTCATAGAATCATAGAGTTGGAAGAGACACAAGGGCCATCCAGTCCAACCCCCTGCCATGCAGGAGATTGAAGTTGAAAATTCGTTAAGCTACTGATTTGAATGCAATCCACTGTGGGTTGCACACATCCATGGAAATGTTCCTTGCTCAAATCCTCATTCATTTCCAGAGGATTCAAAACAGAGAAGTTCCTCCAGAGGAAATGGCATCATTTCTAATCTCTGCATGCCAATCTTTAAAATGCTAGCCAGTATATGCAAAGTAGTATCTAAACATAATCCAAGTGAAGTCAAACAGAAAACATTCTCTACCACTTTAATGGCACATTTTAAAGGAAAAATATCACAGGTCAAGTCATGCAGACTGATGATTATTTCTGTATAAACTCTTTTAAGAAAATTGGTGTCATATTCAAGAGGAAAAGTTCCAGCAGCAAACGACTTTAAAACAACGTAAACGAACTAGAACCCAATCCTATCCTTCTAGGCTGCCAGGCTTTTGGCAAGGACACAATCATGCAAAACAAGCAGCTAAGAGGAAAGGAAATACATTAACACATCATCCTGTAGACTAGACTGATAAGACTTTTTTTAAAAAAAAAATTCTCTTGGACACTTTACTGATCATCAGTTCCTAAACTAGGGGGTTGGGGAGATAGGAATTCATGAACAGGAATTCATGAATCTACACGCATGCACAGTTCATGAATTCCTTCCTCTCATTTAGGAATTTGTAGTAAATCACTATAGGGCAATTCTCCAGATGTATTTAAATATTTCAACACTTAACAAGTACACTTTTCATGGGGCAATTCTTAATCTGCAATGAGCTGAATACTCCTCTCCAAAAAAGAGCTGAACACTATTCTAGCAGTCCTCACAACAACTCTGAATGGTAAGTTATAATTATGATCCCCATATTACAAATTACATGGCTGTGTTTGACCTACTGCTCAGAAATAACGCCTTAGCTAAACTCAGCCACTGAGCTCATGGAGTACCTGATGTTTTAGCCCTGCACAGAAGGCACGCCATGTAAAATGGGTGGACAATAGGTGGTTTTCCAGATGCAGTTGACCTGCAGCTTGCTTCAGCGCTAGCCAGCTTGGTTAGTTTCAAGTAATTTTTATGTCTTGCTCTATGACTAGAAAGCTCCTGGCAATTAAAAAAGACAAGACAGTCCCTCAGGCTTACAATGTAAAAAGAAATACACAACGCAAAAGGAAAAAAGGACAGGGAGGGAAGAGGAAAACAAGAAAATCCTGGCATGATTTTTAATGTTATACTCAATCTGGTGAAAAGGCCAGTAAGTAGCACTGAGAGAATGGCAAAGCCCACTGGATTTTACTTCTCAGGCGGTCCGATGGTGGCTCTGGTTTCATTCAAGAATCATTAGAACAGTCAAGTCCTCCACATTTGCTAGGGTTAGGGGCAAAGGACCCCCACAGAAGTAGAAAATATCAAATGTCAAAATATCTGTTTGTGTCTGTAGGAAGGAGTCCAAGGCATAGTGGGGGGAACAGGCACCCAGGGTCCAAGCCAGGTCAGGGAAAGGAAACAGAAAGGGATGGGTCAGCATAGTGGCCATACACTTCCTCTCTCTTGGAGTGTGTAGGGGGCATCGGGAGAGGGTTTGTGGTGCTGAGAAATTGGTCCGTCAGCCATCCTTAGCTGGCCAGGCAGTGGCTGGTGGAGGAGGAAGAGGACCAAAGGTGGGTTTTTAAAGGGCTGTGTGGCTTGACTGGAGCCACCAAGAGGGATGGTTCTCTCAGAAAATAAGCACTTCACATGGGGGGGGGCAGGGGTTAGAGAAACTTGCAAATAATCAAATCCATGAAAGTCAAAGCCACCAACGTGGAGAGGCAACTGTATATCCTCCTGTTTCCGGTCTAAAAGGGCCAGCAGGTTGCATGAAAAGTCTTCCAAGTGATCCTGGGCAGGTAGGCAGATTTCACAGCATCTGAAATTCAGAGCTGCTGTTTCTATACCTGGAGCACTTATCAGAAAGCCTACGATAAGATCCTATACAAAGGCAGGGCTCATGAAAAATATCACAAGAACAACAGAGACTAAGGTTATCACATTATATGCTGATTAGTCAAGGAGCAAAAATGAAACAAAAGCCATCTTATTTGTGTCTGTTTTTGTTTCTTTAGTCATGTTCCTTTCAGCTAATCATTTTACATGCATGACTTAATATCAAAGCTTAATCAAGGCTGGTGGAATAGGCAGAATTACGGGAACATTTCATTTCAATTTAGAACTTATTCAACAGGGACAAGGGAGCACATGGACTGGAAGAGAGATCATACCATACACATATCCCATGTTCTTAGTTTGCTAGAGAAACGCATTTTCCTCCTGTCATGTTGTTTATCTCATATTTCCCATCCCTGAAGCCTGCCTGAAAATGTCCCTTTTTTGAACAACTCTTCCACCAGCCAGCATGGCAAGCTGTCATCCAAAAATGTAATTTTTCTGAGCTCAGCTCACCCCTAAGAACAGGGGAGCTGCACCAAAGACCTCATGTGCTTTGTGCAACAATTAATTGTATATTCCGGGTTATGGAACAAAACCTAAGACATAGATACCATACTCTCCAACTGTCCTGATTTGGCAGGGACAGTTCCAACTAACATTCTGCTGTCACCCTGTTTCAATTGCTTTTAAAATGTCCCAGTTTCTCTTCCCTCCTCCTACTTTGCCTTATGTCCTCAGCTTAATTGAGTCCAAAGTAGCTTGCACGCCATTCAGCAGCAGGGTGGAAGAGGACAGCAGGGGAAAAATCTTGCCTTTCCCAGTAGGCTCAAGCAAACGGAAACTGCTGCAGCCTTTTCTAGGTTGTGTTCTTCCTCATTAAAATTTTTGCCATCTTGACCACACTCTGATATTGCTTGTCCATATGTGTCCCAGTTTTCACTCGTGATATGTTGGAAGGTATGACATACTGTAACATGAATGGCTGACAACCATTCAGAAAAAAACAGCCTGGGAGTTTCCTTGGCCATTGGAATAGTTGTCGCTAGACAATTTCTAAAGCTGAAATTCTGGGTAAGTTGCCAGAACTATGTTTGGATAAAGGTGTGTACATGTAGAAATCAGACTTCAAGCATGCTCATGTGATTAGGAATGGGTGAGGATTTCATTTCAGTTCCTTTTTTTATAAGTATTTACCTAAATTTCTTCATATTCAAGATGGAACAAATGTGATATTTAAAAAAAAACTGTGGGAGAAAAGTGAGTGAGATATATAGTGAAGTCTCCCCCATTCTATGTGATGGACAGAATCTAGAAAAAGTTTTGTTTTTGTTTTTTTTACTATATCTCCCAGAATCCTCCAACCAGCATGGCAGCATTGCCTGAGGAATTCTAAAAGTTGTTCCAAAAAGCATTTCTACCTCTAAATTCTGCACATGCATCTACTTCACCCTGAGTCTAGTGGGCCTGCAGTAGCACCTTTTGCTTTGAAAATTGTAAGTCCCAATTGCAAATTTAGTAAAAATAAAGCAGGGATGGGGAACATGTAATTCATTATTTTCTGGATAGCCACAGCTCTCATCTACCCTAGCTAGTATAATAATTAGTGAAGAACAATGAGACCTGAAGTGCAACAACGCCTGGTCATTTGTTCCCCTATCCTCATTTTAAATCTTTGGAGCCAGGGACCCTTTCACACTACATAGTTATAGCACTTCAACTGATTACGGCAATACGTGACAGAATCCTAGGGCTTATAATTTGGTGAGGCACTATAGCTGTCTGGCTAAGGATTCCAAACACCCCTCCTTACACCGTAAATCCCAGGAGTCCATAGGATGGGACCAAGACAGCTAAAGTGGAATCAAAGACCTCTAACTGTGTAATGTGAAAGAGCCCCAAGCCTCTCGAGAAAATCCTGTCAAACGTTCTTTCTAGGGGAGCAAAAGCACATAATCGTGCAATAATGGGTTAAAAGAAATACCAAATCCAGCAGCAACCTCAGATAACATCAAGAGGTTATGAGTATGTCTTGAGAGCAAGCCAAAAGGCCAATTCTGAGTTCAGAAACATTTAATCAGTATTTTGCATTCAACTTTCAGTGGTAACAGAATTTGACATTAACATTCCATGGGTGCCCCAGAGCGCAAGTAATCCAGATTTTTTTTTTTAAACTCACTAGAAATCTACATTGCAAGGGATTTTCAGATTGCTAGGTCTGTCTGATTACATGAGTAATTAGCAAGAAGCAATGATGGTAAGCAAATTAAAAAAAAAGTGGAAAGGGGAACATTAGGATGGCCAGAAACTGCTCTTCCAGAAACAATCACAGGAATTTTGTCTCAGACAAGAATTACCATCCCCTATACTCTCCACTGCATCATTCTGGAACACAGTACTCTCCAGATGTGCTGGACTACAATCCCCCCAACTAAAAATAATGGGAAGTACAGTCCAACATATCTGGAGAGCATCACCTTGGGGAAGGCTGCTCTATTACCCCCAAATCCCTCCCACAAAATATATATGCTTACTATACTTGAATGTCTTACAATTTGGTAAAAGGCATAAAAATATTAGTTAACTCTTCCTCCTTGACCCCCTTTCCTCAGCTCCACAGAGTCCTATTCTTGCTTTTAGCCCTCTGAACAAGTCATAGCTTTCCACATGTAGAATGCTAAATAATAAATAATAGAATCCTATGGATGTAAAAGACCACAAAGCACATCTAGTCCAACTTCCTACCACACAACTAAAGCATTCCTCAAAGTTGCCCATCCAACCTCTGTTTAAAGACCTCTACAGAAAAGTCTACCACCCCCGAACCAGTCTAATCCACTGTTGAACAGTTCATACAGTGAGGAAGGTGGCTGGAATCCTGTCGGTTACGCCCAATTAGAAGAGAGCAGCTCAACCAGTTGCTGAATGGCAAGTCAACAAAAAGGTAAATCTCACTGATTCAGTGGGTTTACTCAGTCAAGACTAACAACAGGATCTAGGCTGTTCTTCCTAAGGTTTAGACAGAATCTCTTTTTCTGGAATTTGAATGCTTTGGTTCATATTCTAGTTTTTGGAGCAGCAGAAAACAAGCTCACTTCATCTTCTACATGATATCTCATCAGATGTTTAAAGACGGCTGTCATGTCACCTCTCAATCTCCTTTTCTTCAAGCTAAACATGCCCAACTCTTCATTTCCAGATTTGATCATCTTGATTGACCTTCTCTGGGTGCCTTCCTGCTTGCCAATATCCTTTTTCAACTATGGTGCTCAGAACTGGACAAAGTATTTCAGATAAGGTCTGACCAAAGCAGAGCAAAGTGGGACTTCTAATCCCCGTGATCTGTATACCATATTCTTATTTATGCAGGCAAGAACTGCATTGGTGTTTTTGGTCACTGAATTACAGTGCTTACTCATGTTTAGTTTATGGTCTACAAGATCCCCAATTCTTCTTCACATCTACTTGTATATGTACATGCTTTCAGGACGAGGAGCCTTGTAACACTACTCCATTATGCCGAATTATTCCATTTAAAATCTGCTCCAACCATTCTCATGAGGGTAGCTGATTGCTTATGCTCTCCAACACATCCTTGCTGCATCTTCACTTTAACAGAGTCATTTACACGGTTTGTCCATCCGTATTAAGGCATCATTACTGACTCCTGTATCCCACACCTCACTTCTTGATTGGTTCCTCTAGCTGTCAATCAGCTTTCTTCTAAATGAAAAAAGCCCACTTCTTTGTATTATTTTAAATACAAAAATCAAGTATGTCAGCAGTTTGCCCACGCCAGTATGCTTTAGGGGCCTTTTGCATTTCGTTCCCAAGCATGCATATTTTCACATGGTTTAGAGTTTATAAATTTAGTTAGAATTCAGACTTGATTTGCCCTGGGACCCTTTTATTTGTCTTTTTAGCAGTCCACAGTTGGCACAGAACTCTTCCACAGCATCACATTTCAAATGAGTTGATTTTCTTCCTGTCAGCTTACTTCACAGTCCAGCTTTCACAATCATATACAGAAATAAGAACTATAATGGCATGGAAAACCTGTTTTTATTGTATGGGTAGGCAAAGTGCAGGCCCTTCCATATTTACCCCTCATAAGACATATTTGAGATACCTGCTTCCCAGAAACCCCCAACACCCTCCCGAGGTTGAAAAAAAATCTGATCCATAAATGCAATTTTCTGTTCCTGCAAGCCTCAAGGAGTGATAGTTTGGCAAGACAATGGGGCACAGGACCTCTACTCTGGTAGTGAAATTCTAGCCACTTCCAGTTTTAATATTTTAAACTGTCCACATTCTATTGTTGTTGCTGTTGTTATTATTATTATTATTGATTTTATATATCAAACAGTTGTCATTACATTAACATTCAGAGTCTTACAAACTTTTTTTGATAAAATATAAAATAACTATTTCTTTCATGTTCACATTTCTATATATTCCACATTTTGTAATCCCTCCCTCCTGCCCCCTATTCCACTTATTACCCCATTAGACATTCTATTTTTATATTTTCATAGTTCATTTTCCTCCCCCATCCCTACCCCCCCACTATCCTTATTTTGTGTTTTCGTCAAGTCCAAAACTAATATTAAATATATTTAAGCTACCACCTCCATTTTGTGAAATATCTTTTTGTTGTTTGTTCTTATACTAATATTTAACCTACCTAATATCCATATAAACATTTGCCTATTGTTTCTAACTCTAAGTTCCCACTTTTAATATAAAAGTTACTGCTCCAGATCTTATCTTCTTAACCTGCCCAGATTCTGGAGAACTTGTATCGTCTGCACTGTAATGTAGAAAACTGTCCACCTTTGATTTACCATCTTATGGGACTACAGGTACCGACCTTTCTTGTTTCTTTCACAACGGAGAAGGAAACCATGAACAAGACATGGATTCTGCCTCTGTTTCGCTAGGAGAGAAAGCAGAGAATGATAGCAGTCCCTGTTCACACAAAAATCCTCTGGGAAAATCTTACTGGTTGAAACTAAAGCACACCAAACAATGTGACAAAAAGTTTTGCTAATCTATTTGCTTCCTGTAGCTGAAGAAGAACCACTGGAAAAAAATACATAGGAGAGAGATAGACAGACATGTTGGGTGGGGTATATCTGGCTCATGGGCTACGCATGGCCCTTGGATTCCATTTTACGGCTCCTGTAGCCCACGCCAGTTCTTCACTGTTAAACAATCTGGCATGACTGGGTGATCCTCTCCCAAATTTGGCATCCTTCCAAATACACGCAAACACCCAAAATGCAAAATCCCCCAAAATTACTCAGAAGCCCCCTGCTGTTCAAACACCTCAATTCTTACTGTTTCTCTTCCAAAATGTTCCAGACGAGGGAGATGATTGTCAAACAGGAAGATCTAGGCCAAGCCAGGGCTATGACAAACCAGGTCTGCTCTGACCTTCCCTTTCTCAGAGAAGCAGCACCCTTCTACATTTTTGTCCCCCATTGGCTTCTTCTCTCAGTTGATCTCCCTCTACTGCTTTCCCTAAATCCACACCCTTGCAGACACAGGGCAAAGCATGGATTAGCTTAACCAAATGACTGCATCACTTGTGGCAGCACGTGCAATTGATCCAGATTCCAGAGACACTCTACTGAGACTGCTCTCTATAAAATATAACAAAATCTTTATTGAACACACTGATCAGGGAAATATCAAACACACTTTTAGCTCTAAACCCAGCAAACACTCTCCAATTTTTTCTCTCTTTCACTCCCCTCCTCTACTCTCTTCAAAACCTCAGATGGATCTCTCACTCATCCCTTTTCAAAACTCCCTTTTTTCAGCTAAATTTTTGTTAGGTTCAATTCCCCCACCTTGCCCCTCCCTTTGGCTAGCCGGGATTCAATATTCAACAACCAATCAATTTAAATTCTCTTGGTTGCTAGGGCGGCTCTGTTGCTACGCCCCACCCCAGGGTTCGTCACAATGATATCACTTCCAGTCACCATTTTGGCGGAGAAAAGGAGATATATTGATGCATGTGGGCTGGGGTGAGGCCAACAGTGGGGCAGCAGGGTAAAAAATTAGTCCCTGGACAGAACACAGTTGCCCACCCCAAAAGATACAGATACACATAACAACAACAACAACAGCAACAAAAACAACAGTTCTGTCTTATTTTAATTACCACAGATTTCCCTTCAAGAATCCTCAGAAAAATTGCCTGACGCAAGAGCTGGGAACCCTCAGTCCGCAGCCCCTCTCTCAGATGAACCACAGTGAAGTAACCAATAAAAGAGATACTGGTGTGTGTGTGTGTGTGTGTGTATCCTCCTTGTTATTTATATACTCCTCCTCCTTATGTATATCTCCTGGTTATGAAAAAGAAGAATTTAGTTTTTTTTAAAGAAAGCACACAGGAAATTACTCTTTCACGGTCAATATTATGTAGTCTTCTATGAAAAATCAATTTTTCACAGTTCTTGCATAACGATTGCACAAGCATAGGATTGATCAAAACGAGAAAATCCTGGGAGGCAAGACAACAGCTGGAGCTACCAGACAAAAGTTTTTGTGAACAGGGTTCCCAACCTTAGTCTCAGGGTCTGGCCCCTCTTTTCTAGTCCTCAGGACAAAGGAAGGAACCCCAAAGCAAGATTCCAATTTGGGCAACAGAAGCTCCTTCAGAGCAGCTCTAGCAGACTCTCCAAGAGGCCTGCCTGGACACTCATTGCATCTTGTCCTCCTTCCTCCAAACTTTCTCAAACCACGGCCATTTCCGCACTAGACTGTTATAGTGCTATTATTCCACTTTCAACATCCTATAGAATCCTGGGGTTTGCAGTTTAAGGAGGGGCCTTTGAGGACTCTCCCTAAACTGCAAACCCCAGGATTCCATAGGATGTTGAAAGTGGAATAACAGCACTATAACAGTCTAGTGCGGAAATGGCCTGTGGCTGGGCTCAAGAGAGAAGCAGTCTCTGTGGGGATGAGTTGAGCCACTTCAGAACTCCCTGAGCATGATACTACAGTTTTGCTGCTTGTGGCTCCTTTTATCTTATTGTTAACTTTCCTTGTTCTCTTCCCACATTCCTTGCCCTACCCTAAATGGTTGTAGCTGCAAGACAATTTCCTTTCTTGGTCTGAGGCAAAACTAGTTTGCACTGCTTTCAGAAAAAAGCCTGGTACCATTGTTTTGCTTCTTCAGCTCTGGTTAGGCATTTGATTCCTTTTCCCTATAATTCTTGATTTCACTTCTCTCTCTCTCTCTTGACCTCCTTCCCCTTCTCTCCCCTTCCCAAAATGCCTGGCTAAATGTTCTCACTCCCATCCACTTTCTCCTCCTCTCCCTCACAGCCCCT
Source organism: Cyclura pinguis (assembly GCA_030412105.1). Classification (NCBI taxonomy): domain Eukaryota; kingdom Metazoa; phylum Chordata; class Lepidosauria; order Squamata; family Iguanidae; genus Cyclura; species Cyclura pinguis. The sequence continues at coordinate 277,896,093 of CM059601.1, read as the reverse complement.
GCCTAAACTCATCTTCTTTCTCGTTCCTTAGTCTCTCTTTTTCTTGTCCTCTTTCTCCCGGCTACCAAAAAAAGCTCCTGGCTAAAGTACTTCTCCCTTACCTTCTTTCTCACACTCTCTTTCATCTTCTTTCCCCTTCTCCACTCCCCGACTGACAATTCCTAGCAAGACATCAGTCTCATTCATACTAAACAATTACAACTCTTTGTTACCTTAACTATCAAGGCTTCATCCTACAGAATCCTATCATCCTGGGATTAGTAGTTTGGTGAGGTGGTTAAAATTCTCTGCCAGAGAGCTCTAGTACCTCACAAAACTACCAGTCCCAGGATTCCATAGGATACAGCTATGGCAGTTTGATACCACCTTAACTTCTGTTTAGTGCCTATAACTGTTCAGTGTGAAAGAGACCATTACCTAGTACCTCGTCTTCTTTTCCTCTCACTCACATCTCGCTGTTGTACTTATCTTCTCCTTCCTTTCTTAGTCTTCCTCCCTCTTTCTTCTCTCCTCTCTCCTTCCTCTCCCACAATTCTCCTAACTACAGTTTTTCTCTCCTCAGTGATGTACGCTCGAGGCGGTAGACTCGAGTCGATAGACTCGGACTCAAGTCGGACTTAAGTCGCTTCAGTGACTCAACTTGTATATTTTTAATGACTGACTTGATGCCCTTGGTTCAGTAACATAATGCATTCATCCAGAAACCTTACGACTTTGGACAACGCCTCCATCTCTTTTTGCCTACTAGTCACAGGACAATCTCTATCAAGCCAAAAGTGTGAGTGTATTTCTCAGAGGGGAACAGCAAGCAGGTCAGGCAATGGGCTTGAGGGGGGCTTGAGGTCTGCTCAGCAGCCTGTCCCCACTGCATATTGGAGGAGCCTTCTAAAACTTTTCCTAAGAGCAGAAGACAAGACTCACCCCCAGAGTGCAGTGTGCATTTCTCAGAGGGGAACACCAAATGTGTTAGGCAACGGGCTTGAGGAAGAAGGATCCTTCCTTCTAAAGCTTTTGAATCTTCAGTAACAGGGAGTAAGATAGGATCCTATTCCTCACTTCCAAAGCTGCAGATGGCAAAATTGCAAATATGGAGAGCCGACTCTGCTTAAATTGTTAAAACTGAATTTATTTCTCTGTATCTAATAATTTTAGAATTTTGGTTGGGATATAAAGTCTGGCTTCCAGACAGGACTTGCAAGTATCTTCAAGGACTTGAGACTCGACTTGAGACTCGGAGTAAAAGACATCACTGTCTCTCCTTCAGCATCTCCCCCACCACATCCTCTTTCTCCTTCTGTCCTCAATTCTCCTAATCCTCTCTCTCCAGCAATTCTCATTTGCTTACCCACAAATGAAACTTGGAAAGCCCAACTGGAATGTGTTAGCACCTCAGCATTTTAAAGTTCCATTAACAAGGCTTGCTTCTGAGTCAACATACATACAGGACTGACTTCTTTGTCTCTATTTCCTCATTGGTCTCACCACCAATTTCTCCTCCCCCTAACAAAAACATTAAGGAATTACTGGTAGCACTATTATGATGACGATACTTTGGGGGGCTATTTTTAAAGAGGTAGCTCCATTAGTCTGTTCCAAGGAAAAACAGATCTTACAGCAACTTAAAATTAATTTATTTCTTAAAGATTAGTCTCTTAATCTAAAAAGCTTGCCACCATTAAGTTTCCCCATCAGTAACGCTTCAATGTTTAGGATATTTTTGTAATGTTTATTTTTTGTTACTCTTTGTTGTCATAATTTCATATGTAAAAATAATAGTAATAATAAAAAAATTATTTCAGCCTAAGCTTACTGGGAGGACTTCTTAATCCGACAACTACCACTAAATGTAGGGACATCCCCCTATGTGAACCCATTTTAGATTTCCTCGTGGTTTCTGGGTAAGATTTAATTCTTATAATCCCAACACTGGACACCACTACCACTGAATCACAGCTGCCACCACAGACATCATGTGTCTGAACTCAACCGATATCACAATTATAGTGTTCCCAGGCATGCAGGTATATAATACAAATATAAATAAATAGAAGTGCAACACACAGTTAAAGATAACTTAATTTATCTAAACTCTAATTGATGTTACTAACTCTTTACCTATCTTCTCAAAACCCCAGGCGAATCTAAGTAACTGTTTCACTAATTTCCAGTTTTCTCCCTCTAACTCACATCTCTTAACTCAATTCCTAAGTGACGAACTGTCACATACACCAGCTTTTTAAAAGTCCCGTTCGGACACCTGGCCAATCACCTGTCACTCCCATCATTCTGGGCTCTCACTGTTCTCAACAGATACATCATCACATAGGTAATCATATTTTTTACCTTAATTTCTCTAATAAGCGCAACACCATTTTTAACAAAAGTCCATTAACATCTGAAAAAGTGGGCGACAGCTCACAAAACTTCCGCTGAAACACATGGGTCAGTCTTAGCCTGTTTCCGCACTAGACTGTTGTTACTGCCCTGGCTAGTCCGAGCTTTGGGGATATTAAAAGATATCCTTTTGATATCACAATTCGGCTTCACTTCTCTATTCCCTTCCACATGCTTGCGAGGCCACCGGACAAGCACTTAAACAAGCTCGGCCGTTAATTGCCGTAATATTCAAACTACAATACAGGCAGGCCAGGAATAGCTGACTCGCTGCTTTAGGAGACCTCCAGGCAAGTACTCTAATTACAAAAGAGCCTCTGCCCCGTGATGGCAGCTTGATGAGTTAACTATACAATACTCAAGTACTCTGCGTTTCCATACTGGCTACTCTACTGAGAACCTCTACGATAACTCAGTCATTCAGATTCTGACCTTTCGGAGGCTTTGTCTCCAACTCCAAATCTATTGTTTTCCCCCAAGTACGGCATAGCCTGCAGTCACATTCTCCTTATAAAAACCCTTGATTCCGAGACCTTCCTCGGATCGCTCCCAAGTTTCATCCCGCCTTGCTCCCGCTTTGCTTGGCGAGCCTCCCCTCAGCTCCACGTGCTGAGCTACATCGCACCCCAGCCTCGCTCTCTATTTTTCCGGGCTTCAGGACAGGTGAAGTATCACCCAAACCAGCAACCCTTCTAAAATCCCTCTATACCACTCCAACCTTTATTTTCTTTAGTTATCTTGCATGAGTGTGTCGCATACACTGTTTTGCTTGTGCTTGTTTAATAAAACATCATTTATTGTTTCAACTTCTGTGTTCTCCTTGACGCGACCCGACCTCATAGACATAGGGTTCAAGATCTCGCTACGTTACCCTGCCTCTCGTAATGCTAAGCAGTGCTCTGAGCTAATTTTCCCCACCTTTAGTAGAGCACATTTTGGTGTCCCTCCCGGGACCCCCAGTACACAGGGTAACACTGTTATAGAGCTATTATTCCACTTTCAACATCCTACAGAATCCTGGGGTTTGCAGTTTAGGGAGGGGCCCCAATGCCCCTCCCTAAACTGCAAACCCCAGGATTCCATAGAATGTTGAAAGTGGAATAATAGTACTATAACCGTCTAGTGCAGAAATGGCCTTAAAGGTGCAATGTTTGCAAGTGTGCTTAAGAATATCACTGGGAAAACTTTGTTGTCTGTTCAAAGCAAGAGCTTGGAAAACTTAAATTCCCAATTGGAAAATATTATCTTGTCTGCTAGATTTTATGTTTTTATCTGAATGACATGCTCTGCACTACTGTAGTTGATGCTTCATCTTATCACACGTAATGATATCACTAGGGTCCATCTCTAGGTCTTAGATTTTGGCTCCAAAATTTTAGTACCAGGGATCTTCCTGAAGCGGTCACCCAAATTTTGCAGCTTTCCATTTACATCTCTTTAACATTTTGTGTGTGTGTGTGTGGTAAGTAAAAAAAGGTGGAATGGTAGAAATCACATGTTAAGATTCTGTGAATGCAGCAAGGCAATTGTACAATGAAAGATTTTCCCAAAAGCATTCCCAAAGTTCAGTCAGAGGACTAGTTAAGAAGCAAAAGAAGAGAATAAAGTAGCATTCATAAGCACACTTCAAAAGGGGTAAAAAACACTGAATTCATTAGAACCTCTAAGCAAGCATACCTCAAGTTTGAAAGTTGGACAGAAGTCAAGAGTACTTCTATGTCGTTAGAGGCATGTATTTATTTAGGTATTTATTTTGTATGCTGAATATAAAGAGGTTGAGATTTTAATGGACTGTGTACAGTACAATACATAGCCAGAATGGTGTAGCGGTTGGACTGTGACCCTTGAGACCAGGGTTCAAATGCCCACTTGGCCACAGAAACTCACTGGGTGACCCATTTGGGCAAGTCACACTTTCTCAGCCTCAGAGGAAGGCAAGAGCAAGCCCCCCCCCAACATATCTTGCCAAGAAAACCCCATGATATGTTTGCCTTAAGGCCGCCATAAGTCAGAAATGACCTGAAGGCACAGAGCAACAACAATACAGCGCAATGAAGAATATTATGCCCTCCCATTGAAGAAAAGGGGCAAAATCTTATTTTATTACTCGAAAGGTAAACAAAGATAATCCTTCAAAAGAAGAGCCCAACCTTTATTTTAGTAAGGTCACAGACTCAGAAACATTTTTGCCAGAAGCTTAAGAATGCCAAACACACCCCATGGCTCTAAAAGTGTTGCTGAAGTTGATTGCTAGTTCCTGTCTATATGCAAAACTTGACATGTGAGTTACAAAGATAAAGAGACAGGAAATTTAGAGTTGTGTCAGATCTAGCATCTGCTAAATAAATCATCATCTGTGAAGAATGTTCATAAAGAATTTTAAGAGGTAGAGATCATAGAATTATAGAGTTGGAAGAAACCACAAGGGCCACTGAGTCCAACCATGCAGGAATATACCATCAAACCATTCCTGACAGATGGCCATCCAGTCTCTGTTTAAAAACCACCAAAGAAGGAAACTCCACCATACTGCAAGGCAGCATATTCCACTACCAAATTGCTCTTACCATCACGAAGTTCTTCTTAATGTTTAGGTGGAATCTCTTTTCCTGAAATTTGAAGCCATTGCTCCATGTCCCACTTTCCGGAGCAGCAGAAAACAGGCTTGCTCCATCTTCCATACGGTACCCCTTCAAATATTTAAACATAGCTATCATGTCACCTCTTACCTTCTCTTCTCCAGGCTAAACATACCCAGCCCCCTAAGCCAGTCCTCATAGGGCATGGTTTATAGGTCATTTAACATTTTAGTTGCCCTCCTCTGAATGTTCCAGCTTGTCAATAATCTTTTTGAACTGTGGTGCCCAGAACTGGACACAGAACTCCAGGTGGGATCTGACTCAAGCCGATTCTGCTTCATATCTCCCACTATACCTTTGTTTCTTGCACAGCAATTTTAACACGAGTATTCAAATTGACAGTAAAGGTCCTGTTCACACCCAAGAATTTAGCAGCTCAAAATATATTTGTATATGCACCAAGATCTGCTTAGCAATCTTGAAAGAAGTCACTCCCATAACAGGCTTCCCATATGCTTGCTTGCTTATCCTCTAGAACAAAAAAACCTTTCCACTTCATTCAATTAATTATTACAGAATCCACATACAGGTTTAATATAAAAGGAATGAAAAATGGACAGTCCTAGATAGGCTCCATCTGACAAGACATTCCCTCATGCAGCACCACTCTGAACGCTGAATTCAGATCTTTAATGAAAGGTCAGCTGAAACCTATTCACTGAACTAGTCCATTGAAATTTACGAACGCTCGACACAAACACGACAAAGTGCACATTCCCCTTGTTATTGCTTATGATCTATGCTATCTCCGGGCCTCAAGAATCAGACTGCAAAGGACTTGAGTTATGTTGCAAAGGGATTAGAGCTAGTAGATCTGACTCTTTTAACAGCTTAATTTAATCATTTTGAGAGCAAGAGGTGTTAAATCAGTTTCTCAGAAAATGATGGCCCTTTTATTAGTTACCTCTAAGTACTGCCTTGGAAAACTGTAACATACTGGGTTTGAATTGTATTATTATTGCAGGTATTGTTTGTGCAGGCTGCATGTTTTATATTTGTAGCTATTAAAAACTGACACATCTTCCAGCTGAAGGACAGTCCTGATTAATCCAACATCATGCCACCTTTTCAGCTGCTTTTAAAATGTCCCAGTTTCTCTTTCCTCCTCCTACCTTTCCCTCTGTCCTCAACTTATTTCAATTCCTGCAAACTCAGCTCAAAGTACAGTACTGAAGTAGCTTGCATTCAGTTAACTCAGCAGGGGAAGAGGAAAAGAGAACAGGGGACAGAATCTTCCCTTTCCCAGTAGACTTGAGCAAAAGCAAACTACTGCAGCCCGTTCTAGCTGGCGTGTTCTTCCTCAATAATAAATTTTGGTGTCTTGATCACACTCTGTTGTTGCTTGGCCACATGAGTCCTTGTTTTCATCTGTGAAATGTTGGAGAGTATGAACTGACATGATGAACACTGAAAATAATTGCACTGAAGAAGTCCAACAAAACATGAGTTCCCAACTGGATGCCTACGGACCTTATTTTTTTCTGTCTCTTTTTGGCATGTTCAAAGAACCACAGAATTAAACGTGGATGTAGTTGTCTATGAGTTGTTGGAATTCTATTCAAACCAGCACTTTTGTGGTTATATATCTTGCTTTACTTGTTATCTGCATGAGCTATTGGTATTAACATGGTTTGAGCTCTCTTTCTCCTCTACATTTTTCCTTTAATTTCCTCATCTAAAGTTTTCCCCTAGGACAGAGATAAGCCTTAAAAAGAGACACTTCTTCCAGTCTACAGAAATTTAAAGTATGTACCCCAGACAAACTTCTATCAATTTTACATTTCTAGACTTTTAGCTAAAACCAACATATTTTCCACCCTTTGGAAACAAAAATGTCCCCATGGTCTAACAGCAACTGCCAAGTTTTAGAACAAATTGCTATCACATTACTCCAAGTGTTTTTCGTCTAGTGTTAAAGTGATAACTGCTGTGACTTTCCAGTTGAGAAAAACACTCAACACTTCAGTCATCACAGCTGCAGCAGCTTCTGCTAATACATTATTTATATCAGTGTGTTACAAGTGATTCTCAAACTGTGGTCTTCCAAATGTTTTGGACCACAACTCCCATAATCCTTTGGCACTCCCTGTGAGGTCTGGAGCTTCTGGGAATAGAAGCTTGAAATATCCAGAGGCCCAAACCTTCAGAACTGTTGTTAGGGTATGTGTGAACTTACCTATGTTTCTTGAGAGGACAGTTGCTGGCAACCACAGTTGTTTCCTCTATGGCTTCAGAATTCCAGCCAACAAAGAATCATGCAGTGAGAGAGACCAGTGTCATAACAGCCCATGAGAGAAAGCATAAACTGAAGAGGGGTATGTGTGGAAACATTTGGAGAGCCAATGGTTGAGCATTATTGGCTTACCGAATACAACAATCTCCTCCTTCCCCATGGAGGGAACAAATTTCTCCTATCTCACAACACATACATACCCAGCACCAAGGAAACAGGGAACACACCAGCAGCCACAAAGCAAGTCAGGGGGACCCTCGTAGCTCAACGTTACTATTATTCAGTGAACAGACTTAAGATGGTCTTAAAGAGGGTCATCTTCAAGTAGCTCAGATACACAAAGTCTTAGACTGCAGCGTGTGACTATCAGAGTCTGGGTGGCACATTAGGCCCCAAGTGGGATGATCATGCCCTTCTCCTGTATTTTTTTTTCTTGAACATGCTCTCTAGAATCATAGAGTTGGAAGAGACCACAGGGGCCATCAAGTCCAACCCCCTGCCACGCAGGAATAACCATCAAAGCATTCCCAACAGATGGCCATCCAGCCTCTGTTTAAAATCCTCCAAAGAAGAAGGATCCCACTCTGAGGCAGCACATTCCACCATCAAACTGCTCTCACTGGTGGATGTAGTGTAGGAGGATACTTTTGCCATGTTTTAAACCCAAGAAAGGGACCTTTTTTACAACAGGTAGTGACCAGGGAGAACTTGCTGGCAGTGAAGCAGCTCAACAGTGGAATATGCTGCGTCAGAGTGTGGTGAGGTCACTTTCTTTGGAGGTTTTTAAACAGAGGCTGGATGGCCATTTGCTGGGAGTGCTGTGTGTGTTCCTGCATGGCAGAATGGGGCTGGACTTGATGACCCCTGTAGTACCTCTTCCAACTCTAAGGACTTCTACTAGGAAGTCCTTTTCTTCTCCTCACACCCTGTGGCCTTCTGTACCACCCCAAAAACATCTCTAGGATTTTCCCTTCCCTCTACAACAGGTTCTGGATGGTTTAAGGCAGGTTCCCTCTACAACAGGTTGTGAGAGATTTAAAGCAGGAATGGAAGAACCCCCTCGCCGCCACTTTTCATTGACAGAAACCTGCCAGTGGATGTCTCCTCTTGGGTTTCGGTCACTGTGTTGGCAAGAGAATGAAGGCAAATCCAAACATGGTAAAAGTTATGCTAACTGTGGCTGGTCGAGTGCTGTATTTCCACATTTTTCTTTTCACATAATGTATGCCAACGTCAGGAATAATGAGTTCACAGGAACTCACACCCATGCCTGTAGTTTTTACTGCTATAAGAAGTGACACTTTGAAGCCCTCTATTTTTCTATGCTTCCTTTTCAGTGTGTGCTCTCCCATCAATAGCACCAATCCATACGATTTGTTTTTGCCCTCCCAAATTCATGATGTCTGGCTTCTTTTTCACCCTTCTTCCTCCATTCCTTCCCCCCATCTACATGTTAGTCACATTTTCTGATAAACTTCTCAAGTTTATTTGGAATCTGAAGACTGCTGTTTTCCTGGTTTCTTGTTCTTTCTTAATCCTCTCACTTAACTTTCCTTTTTGAACGTTAAACACATGCATCTATAGGGCTGCTCTCCCATCCTATCTATTGTTTCTCAGGGAGAGATACACTGCTGCAATCAGGATTCTGTCAATTTGATGCTAAAAACAGCTTCAGCATGCACAAGACCCCTCTCAGTGGGACTTTTGAACAGATATTCCCACCAAGAACAAGACTCCCAAGAAGAGTAAGACTGAAATTACAATTGTGTATACATCCACCTGGGACTAAGTCAATGGAGCTTATTTCTGAGCAAACCTGTACAGCACTGTACTGTATAAGGCTTCAAAATACTAGGAGCCACTGAAAAATAACCATTTAAAAATGAAATGGAAGGAAGAAATGGTGTTTTTTTCCCTAAATAAATTTTTAATCAGGCTAATAAAGCATCATACAGCCTGGACATCCTGACTATTCAGTAAGGAAGGGGGAAATGGGGACACCCAAGATTATTCATCGCCCTAATCACTCCCACTTTGAAACAACACCAATTGGAAAAGTGTGTGAAAGATTACAGGCCACAAAAAGGAATTTTGTTGAGAAGTAATGTGAATAATTACTTCAGTTTAACAAGATTTTTTTAAAAAAAGCTGCTGAAGCATTTGCAATTAAAGGAAGTACACACCTGAATTCACCCAGAGTGAGAGACAATTTTAGATAACAATGTCCCAGAGCTGATTCATACAACGTAATTATAGCACTGTTATTACACTTCAACTGTCCTGATTTCATCCTGTGGAATCCTGAGAATGGCAGCTTAAGGAAGGCCATTTAGAATTCTCAGCCAGAGCACTCCAGCGTCTTATCAAACTACAAACCCCCAGGATTCCATGGGATAGTACCATGGCAGCTAATGTGGAATAACAGTGCTGCAAACTGCCTGGTGTAAGTGGGTCCCAGTATGTGGAATACTGGCTTTGACTGGGGACCAACACTGCTCAAACCCTTCCTATTTCCCAAGACGTTTTAACTAGTTGACTTGAGTTGGTTTTGTTTTGGGGTTTCTGTAGCCTTCCTAAGTTTCAATGATTTTGACATTTTGTTGCTTCAATTATATTTCATTATATTACTAGTATCTACAAAGATGAAGGGTGGCTTTAAAAATATTGTAATTAGTAAATAAAACAAGGACAAGAGGTACAGTCAACTGAAGACTCTTAAAAATCTCAGTAGCTCTTCTAGCAGCATCAAATGTACGGACCCAGTCGTTGTTGTGTGCCTTCAAGTTGTTTCTGACTTATGGCAATCCTAAGGCAAACCTATAATAACATTTACTTATTTATAATGACTTTTTCACCAAAGGGCAGAATGTCAATATATACAGTCAGGGACAAAGACAATAAAAATAATACTATAGCAAGACATGGAATGAAATCTCCAACACCCCACCAATCGGTACCCATCTCAGCAACTTAAACACAACTCAGTGACTTAAGATGGTGAATCAAAGAGGAAAGTCTTTATGAAAATAGGTAAAATCCTCTTCTAGCCAGAAGTCCAAAGAAAGACTGTCCCACAAATGCAGAGCCAAATCGGGAAAGCCTCACAGCCTTGACAGAGCTGTATACATTGGTGCAACAAATAGTAAACCTTTGCCTGTATATCTTAAGTTCCTGGATGACGCAGACTATACTAGCTGAGCTATCACAGGGTTTTTCCATGTGTAGGTACCCAAAGTGGGTAACTGAAATCTCAGTGACGGGTATCCCTTTTCCCTCCCTGAGACACAAGGCTGAGGAAACAATTTTCATTGTAACTAGCTAATAAAATACCCACGAGAAGTACATTTAAGGCATGCAAGAGTGTTCACTATTTCAAGCCCTAAAGCAAATACCAGCTGACTAGGCATAGAATGAAGACTTATAATTTGTACCTAGTAATTAACTTTCTGGCAGCTAATACAAATAGAATTCACCACCTCCCTGGAAAGTGCTGAACAGAAACATGCCTCAATTAACTTCCAGCACCCAACAATTTCACCTGGGAAGAACCAGGTGGTTTCTGCATGAGACAACCCTGCAATCTCACCCACAAAGCCAAGAGCATACACTGAAAGTTGCCCCAGGCCAATATTTTCTTTTACATGCTAACTCTTGTAGAAATAACAAGCTGAAGTTAAGCCACCTCTTGCTTTCCCCTTTCACCTGGTCATTATTATGGCTAATGATTTGGTTAACAGTGACTAGAAATGCCACTTTGTCTCTAATTCACCCTGACTGCTGCCAAGTTCTAGTATATAAGTGTGTTACCATCTCTGTGGGATTCGCTATTTTCATAATTAGACATATTTATGGCTTAAACACATGTTTGAAAAAGCACTGGCTGTAACCATATTGTCAAGTCAGGATGACCTCAGACATGATTAGGTCATAAGTTCAGAGAGGATTAGACAGGAAAGCCCAATGCTGATGGGCTTGTGATAATCCTTTCCAAAACTGCAAACTACAACCACTCCCCAAAATAGAAGGCAAAACTGCCCAGATGAAGCAATCAGGAACCCTACTGTGAGCATGTCCTATGAGATCCTCCCTATTTGCACAACCTGATCAAAATGTTAAGAGATTGTCAGGACTCCCATCAATGTTTTGTCACCTAGAGTTAGGAAAATCAGCCCATTCCAGACTCCTTTGTCTATCCTATGAGGAAACCATTACCTTTTTATCCATGCACCCTCATTCAGGGTAGGAAATAGGGTATGAAACCCCCAGCTCCAGCAAATTATAGTGCTTGAATGTAATACGTGGTACCCAAACCTATGATGTTTCTAGCTACCCTCATGATGTGCTGTTTGAGCTATTTCACTTCAATCTTCTGCTTCAGAATTGGTAACTATCACCCTTTACACCCAATCTCTCTCTATCCAGCCTTTCCTGCCTCACTTTCTGACAGCCTTGTATGGTTCTTAAGAGTGTCTGATTTCTCGTGTGTTTGTTAATTCCAAATAAAATACTCTGTTTAACTCTTAACTGGAGTTATCTGTACAGTTGGTACTAGTATACACAAGTGAAAAGATCTTACCATTACCCTCCTCTCACAGGCCTCCTATGAGCCATAATTCTCCAAATTCTAAGGAGATGCTGGCATTGTGGATGGACCTCAAAGCCCCCCCCCCAGGGTAACAAAGGTACTTTGCAGCAGTTCTCTCTTTACATTTTGTTTTGACCTGCAAAATATCATCTCTTGAAACCAGAACAATCACAGGTTTCAAGAAGCCATTATATATCTATAGCTCTCTTCAGTGCACAGAAAAGCTTTACAGTCTGTAAAAATCTATAGAGAGGTGGCTGTGTTAGGCCTGTTGCAGCAAAAACAGAACCCTATGGCACCCTGAGAACTAACTAAGTTATTATAACATAAGTTCTCATGGATGAAAACTCCTGCTATATCAATTTTGCTTGCCTTTAAGTACCACTTTGCTGTTTTACTGTTTTGTCTTTTTCAGCCTTCTTTTATCTGGAGCTGTCTATTTGTGTTTTGGACTACACTTTCCATCATTTTCATGCTCTCAGGCAATAATGTAGGCTAATGCATCTGGAGGGTGCCAGGCTGAGGATACCTGAAGCAGATACTATATTTAGGGAGATAAAAAGAGACAAGAGTTTCATCCCATAACACTTCTCATCAGCACTTCCAAAACTGAGCCGGTTTGCATAGTAAAGGAGATATAGTTTTCACTATACAGATGCCAAGGAGTTTAAGAATGCAAGTTCACGAAGGGCAGAATTTCATGGTCAACCACCATGCATTTGATGAAGCAAACACTAAGACTAATGTCATAACAGTTTTAATACTACTGCAGTACAAGACAGTTCATTGCAAGGTCAATGATAGTCCTACAGTTTTACAGAAGTGAATTCCAAGCAACAAAGCTCCCTGTTCAAATTTTACCTCTGCTACATATTTAATAGTGTCTTTCTAGGTAAGCTACAGTCACAATTTCAGCCCCCTACTTATCGTAAGATATTATTAACAGTGCAATCCAGTATATCTGTAGTGGGTATGACAGCCAGTTTCCTACTTCTGGAAATGGACTGCATGGACTGCATTTCTAAAAAAACAACAAAAAAAGATGGCTCAAAGTCTACTTTTTGCTTTCAAAATGTCTAATTTTGACGCCAAACAGTACAAGGCGGAGCTATAACCTATTTAAAAAGTGAATCATCACTCTCTGAAGCCTAAAATTTATCCAAAGGCCTATGGTGGGGCAATACAGGTAGCCAAAAAAAAAAAAAAGGCTTTTCTGGTTTATTGCATCTGCACAGAACCACTCAGCAGAGCTATTTCAAATGGTCAGAAATCTGTTACAGTTTGGCCCAAAAGAGAATGTAAGCCACTCAACAGCCTACTGCAATGATTCGTAACCTTTTCCTTAGCAGGGACCCTCTGCAAATACAAATTGTTGTTGGGGACCCCCGAGATGCAAAATTTAAATACTTAAATTTATATTTAAATATTCAAATATTTAAATTTCCAAATGTATAAATTGTCTAATCACTTTTTAAATAACTCTTATTTTTATTCTTTTATTAATTACTTTGTATAGTTTTTAATCTGTATTGTTTTAAAATATGTTGTTAGCCACTTCGAGTCCCATTATTGGGAGAAAGGCAGGACATAAGTGAATCAAACAAATAAATAAATAAATTCTAGGAGGAGGTATTCACTCTTTTTTCTTAATCATAGAAAGGGGGATGGCCTACACAGAATGTGTGTTTCTCCAGTCCTCTTTCATCACCCTCCAAAATGCTGATCCTGTTAAAAAAATTCCAGGCAGACAGAGAACGTGAAGGACTAGTGGGGTCTGTAAAAAGGAGCTTCTTTGTCCGAGGCTTTGTTAACTCAGGTATGTCTGTACTTTTGAAGAAACCTGAGACATCAAATTTCAATTTTTTCACACACAGAGACAGAAAGAGGGGTTACAGCATACTTTAAAAGAGATTACAATCCAGCACAGCAAGTTACCATGTCTGGGCGAAGCTTGATGACTCTCTGCTGCAGGAATGAAGACTAGACTGATTCAGCTGCTAAAAAAATAGCACCAGCCACCCACAAATCTTACAAAGCACTCATAAAGACAAGTAACTAGAAACAGCCAACCTTGATCCTTCAGAATGGAGGGAAGAAGGAATATCACACAAACAGCATATAACTAAGTAAGAGTAGCTGAACAGACAAAGCAATTCATGAAAATTATTTCATGCTAATGAGTTAGGCTTTTTTTCAACCTAGGAACAAGTGAATTAACTCCCCTCTTGCAGAAAGTGAACTTCTTCCACCTGATCAAGTCTTGCAGGTCTTAATTACAAGTGTGAGAAATTAGTAAGACTGCTTTCTAGAAATGCTTCCTGTGTTGCTCAAACATTAGCTTCCTCGAGTTTCCAAGCCCAGGTTTTATCACATATTCATAATTAACACAAGATGTTATATAACATGCTTTACTGAGTGCTAATGGGTCAGAGTGTGAAAAAGTTGTTCCTCCCCAACTACACCTCCCACAATCCCCCAGCCATCATGACAACCAACAGAGTGGTTTCTGGATGCTATAGTCTCGAAAAGCAAATTTTCCAAGCCCTGTTATGGAACATACAGTCAAATCTTGCAAGGTTGCCCTGTGGTGGTTGGCATAAATTGCAGTCCAAAGCTCCAAATTAACCAGCCAGCATTAGAGATATAATTATAAAGCACTGAACTGAGTCATGGTTTCTGACCCAGCTGTCTATGATAATCCCATTTTCTAGTTGACTCAATTCTTGTTTGGATCATGCTGTATTTTGTACTTGCCATTGGCCTCTTCATACAGTGCTATCAGTCTGATCCCAGTTTTGCAATCTATACAACACTGGCTTTGGATCCCACAGTCAAATAAATGTACTGTCTCTGGTTCAGGAACTATATTTTCCATTTGGTAGTGGGAAAGATATTTATGCACACAGTAACTCCTGCGTATAGTGATATAGAGATCCCGGAGGGGGAAAAGGAAGACCTATATATTCCAGATAGTCATCAGCTGTTGACAGGAAGACCTGCCGGCATTACAAGTTGCTCCTTCTGCTACTGCTGTAAGTATAAGACCAATATTTCCTTTGAAGCTGTGGATAGTGTAGAATGCAGCACTCAGAACACTAGATAGGGCAGTCCATCACGACCACAGTATACTTTTACTAAAAGAACTGCATTAGTTGACAAGATGGTACCAAGCCAGGTTCAAAATGGTATTATTGACACAGAAGGCCCTTAACAGAGTACCTGAAGAAGTTCCTTCACCCATATCAACTTGCCCATTCACCAACATCTGTGCATCAAGTTCTCCTGGTTGTTCTATCACTCGTAAACCATCTTGTAGCAAACAGAGGGAGAATATTTCTGCTGTAGTGACCTACTGGTGGAATCCCCGACCATAGTACAGTATGTCAGGTGCCAACTTTGTTGGTATTTCAACAATTCTTAAAACCCTCCTACATGTTTAAGCAACCAAACAGCAGAGGAGACCTGTATCTATCTTGTAATTCAACTGTACTTTAAATAACATTTTCAACACCATGGAATTTTGTAAATTTGGAAAAGTATATAATAACATGGAAATATTAAAATGAATAAAGTCATAACAAAAGCAGCATGGCTATTAATTTTTTATACTCAGTCTCTGAGAATGTCCATGGAAGCACAAAAGTACCATACTTTCCAACTATCTTGATTTGGAAAGGGCAGTCTCAATTAATTCTCTGTTGTCCCATTTTTCAGCTGCTTTTAAAGTGTCTCAGTTTCTCTCTTCTCCTCCCACTTTTCTCCTTCGCTCTCAGCTGACTTCAGTTGCTGCAAACTGAGTTCAAAGTGCAAAAATAGTTTGCAATCAATTAATTTAGCAAGGAGGAAGGGGAGAGGAAGGCATGGAAACTTGCCATCTCCAGTAGGTTCGAGCAAAAGCAAACTCCTACCACTTCTCCTAGTTTGTTCCTTGTTAATAACTTTTGCCATCTTAACCACTCTCTGATGTTCCTTGGCCATTAATATCCCAGTTTTCATCTCTGAAACGTTGAAGGTTTTGCAGTACAAATCTACTTGAACTTACCTCATTTCTATGAGGTTTTTTTTAATCATCAAACCAGTTACAGAAAACAAAGCAGCAGTGTGCAAAATTTCTTCTTTCCTTATACCGTAACGAAAGCCCCTAGCTTTTCTAGGATTCTACTGTACACCAGGGAAAATGTCAGATTTTTTTATAAGCCACTGAAAATACAATTGTTCAGTTGAGACAGAAGCAGACACATTTCTGTTACAAGTGCCAGTAACCTGATAGGAGACCAAAAGACAATGGAATCCCTTGACTTCACCTTTCTCTTTGGTTTCTTGGTTAATCTCTGTTTCATTCTATGAATGTTAGCTGTGACACAATCTAACCTCACAATCCCCACCCCACAAAAGAGAACTAACCTAATACTGTGTTTCCAGATGCTGCAAGCAGGGTAGAGGAGAGAGAAAAGGAAAAGACAGTCACAACCAGACAAATATTCAGATCCATCATTCATCTCACTACCTAAGGCAGAGCTTTCCAAACCGTGTGTTGCGACACATTAGCGTGTCGGCTGCAGTGTGTAAGTGTGTCACATGAATGTAACAGCTGGAAGGGCTGCCTCCACTGCCGCTACTGCCGCCCCAGGCCGAGGAAGACCCCTGCAAGGGTGGTGCTGTTGTGCCAGGCTCAGGTGGAGGGGCTGCCTCCACTTACTGAATTACTTACTTACTGAATTACTGTGTTGCAAAATTATGCATGTCTAAAAAGTGTGTCACCAATATGAAAAGTCTGGAAAGCTAAAGCTCAGACCTCATGCTGTAACTAGATTGTGCACTCTGAAGAATTTGTAGTATTGCTACTTTCAACATTTCTATTTTTCCATTAACTTGAGGTGGAGAAACTGAGGTCCTCCGACAGCACGCAGCTTCCTTGACAACATGGAGGAGAAATTTTTATCACGTCTTCCTCCTGGTTTTGGTGCTGGGAGAAACCATTTTGTAAACAGGAAGTCATAGACTCATAGAATCGTAGAGCCGGAAAAGACTAGAAGGGCCACTGAATCCAACTCGCTGCCACGTAGGAATATATCATCAAAGAACTTCCAACAAATGGCCACCCAGCCTCTGTTTAAAAACCTGCAAAGGAAGAGATTCCACCACACTCCCAGGCAGCATATTCCACCATCAAACTGCTCTTATCATCAGACGTTCTTCCTCATGTTTAGATCAAATCTCTTTTCCTGAAGTTTGAGGCATTACTCCATGTCCTAGTCTCTGGAACTGCAGAAAACAGGCTTGCTCCATCCTGCATATGACTTGGCTATCATGTTGCCTATTAACCTTCTCTTCTCCAGGCTAAACATACCCAGCTCTGGAAACTGCTCCTCACAGGCCATGGTTTCCAGGCCTTCTACCATTTTGCGTGCCTTCCTCCAGACACGTTCCATCTTGTTAATATCCTTCCTGAACTGAGATGCCCAGAACTGGTCACAGTATTCCACGAGATGTCTGATCAAAGCAAAATAGAGTGGTACTGTCATGTCCCTTGACCTAGACACTATACTCCTATTGATGCAAAAGTTAACTTCTGGTTGTTTCTCTGTTCAAAAGAAAGTCTCTCTTGGGCTATAATGGCTCAGCCCCAGTCCCAAATGTTGTGAAACTGTTCCCCATGGCCCCTAGAAGGTGTGATGAGATGGGGGGGGGGGTATTTTTAAAGAGAAAAAAAAGGGACACAGCAGAGGGTGCAGCCTGCCAAGATTTGATGAAAAGCAATGCAGCTCTTCCATCCTCTGGCAATTGCCCACCCATATTAACAAGGATGCAAAACAAGGCAAACCGATTTGAATAAACCTGCTGAAATAATTAAAAGGAAGAAACTTGTATTGAAATGTTACGTTCCTCAGAATGTAAACACTCATGGCATACATGCAGGACAGATGCCAGTGCTCCCAGGTGGAAATACACTGCACAAGACAGCCAGGTGTGCAAACATATCCTAGGAGAAGGCACTACCTCTGACCACCCTTGCAAATACTGGGAAGTCAGGACACAAAACACAGAGCCACTGCAAGGACTCTGGTTGTCAAATGAGACAAGAAAGCAAACACAAGTGATATGTATTCAATTCAGAACTGAATTGTGCATTTCTTTCCTTCAGATAGGATCCAGAAGCAAAAGTCATTCGGATTTCTTCTTTGATCATTTATTTTGAATTCCTCAAATGAACCCTGAGTATCCTCAAACCTTAAGCCATGGCTCTGACACCAGTGGCCCTTTTACCTTACACAGTTATAGTACTATGATTCCACTTTAACTGTCATTGCAAGATCCTAGCAAATCATGCAATTTGCAGTTTAGGGACGGGTATTTAGAATTCACAGCCAGAGAGCTCTACTGTCTAAACCAAACTTCAAACTCATCTCATTCCACCTTGAGATCAGTGCTTCTTGGGGTCATTTCATTGTATTTTAGACAACTGACTGTACAGTAATAGGTTTGCCTTTGGGTTGCCATAAATCAGAAATGACTTGAAGGTACAAAACAACAATTGTCACCACAACAAACAGGTCTCTCAGGTCTCTCACTTTCGGGTCTCTCACTTTCAACCACAGAATTACTGGTTGCCACAGGACAGGAGTATCAAACAGAAATAACCAGGACCAGATGAATCAAGCAGCTAGCTGGAAAGGAGAAGTGACAGCCAGAGAGAAGGTACTTTCCAACAGAAAACCAGCGTAGGGTTTCCAATCCAGATCTGACCCTTTCAGATTGCAGTGCCATTATTCCTTTTTCTCCAAAATAAATGCAGACAAGTTAAGCATGCTTCTTTAAACACACTAATGTAAAGTGTGGTTTGTCTCTCACACTCTCTTCCTCTGTTTTTGTTATTTAACTACAGGCCTTCTGAAATGTCACAACAAACTCTACAGTATTCATCTAGTTCACCAAATAGGTAGATGTGTTTGTGTTCTAATTGTTACTGATGGGGAAAACCAAGGTTTAAAAGTGTTGGAAAAATTCCAGCATTCTCCCTGTCCCTCCACCCCATCTTGTTCTTAGAGCAAGTGGGCATAGCTAGCATAGGGTTTCCTTTCTCTTTTGCATGCCGAAGCGCCGCCATTTGTGTCATTTAATGGCACGATCATAAATACTTTTGGTGTTCAGTTGATCAGACCATGTGACCCAGGATAGTTGCTTGGGTTGTCAGTCTTATAAAAGAAAGAGACCCCTTCTCAGATCTCTCTCTCTCTCTCTCTTTTCTCCCCCATTTTTAATTCCTCTTCCTCCTCTCCAAACATGCTTCGCATCTCCATCACAAGATGGTGAGTTAAGAACGAAGCTACTACTATTCATTAGCTAGTTAGGATGTAGGTTCCCCAATGTGTATGTAAATGTAGAAGCTATTAGTAAACTTTTCTAAGTTTGTAACCTGAAACTGCTTGCGTTTGTTTTGCCTTCTTAGTCAGTTTCAGAAAGAAAAGCCACACATACAGATTTGGGCATGCTTTTCTGCTACTCCGCTAAAAGGAGGCTGAATCCTTACAGTTTTGGCTTCCATAGAACTTCCCAATAGGACTAACACCCTGAGAAACTCTAATTCTCAACAGAAAGCTATTGTGAAAAGAAAGAGAGAGAGATTTCCACACTTCATGTCACGCAGGTACACTGGTGTTCCACTGGTATACAAAACTGCAAAGGTTTAAGAGCCTGATATACCTCGAATATACTCTAGTGAGTTGTAGTCAATCATGGCCGCTACTGCACATACTACCAGTATCTAGAGACATGTCCGCCCTTCATAGTCCATCCCGCCATATAAAGAATGAAGCATTTCCAAGATGATGGCAAAGCAAGAACTGGGCTCCATGCCCCAGTCAGCTTCAACTTGGGGCAACTCTAGGAAAGAAAGACTTCCATGAGCTTCAGTCATCAACAGGCATGCCCAGGTCTTCCAAACTGAGGGCTTTAGCTTCCTTTATCAAATCAATCCCCCTGTAATCCAGATCATCCTCTTTTTCTACTGCTTTCCACTTTACCAAACATTATCATCTTTATCAAGAAGCCATGTCTTCTGAATTGTGTATCCAAAGTATGACAGCCTCAACTAAGTCATTTTACCTTCTAGTGAGAGTTTAGGTTTGACTTGCTCTAAGACCCAGAGCCTTCTCACATTGCACTGTTATAGCACTATTATTCCACTTTAACTGTCATTGAAACATCCTAAGGAATCCTGTGATTTGCAGTTTAGGGAGCAATATTTAGAATACTTAGTCAGAGACCTCTTTGGCCTCACTAACCTACAAACCCAAGAATTCCAGAAAATGTTGCCATGGCAGTTAAAGAAGAAGAATAGCACTAAAGCAATGTGGTGTGATAGGGCTGCCATTCATTTGTCTTTGTAGCAGTCCATGGTATCTGCAGAACTCTCCTTCAGCAGCACACTGCAAATGAGTTGATCTTCCTCCTATCAGCTTTCTTTACTGTCCAGCATTCACAATCACACACAGAAATTGTAATACTATGGCATAGATGATTCTGGTACTGGTATATAATCATAAATCTTTATACTTGAGTGTCCTATGCTACCCAAATGCAATCTACCGACTGGATAATATCAGGAGCAAAACACTGGATATCCCATGTAAAGAAATAGGTGGAGGTCATCCCTGTTAGGGACCACACAAGAAAAAACTAAAAATCTTTTCCTTTGGAAGATTTTCTTGAGAAAAAGCCTAGGGAACTATTACTGCACACTATCGTTATACAGCAGGACTAGGAAAAGCATGAGCTTCCAGATGTCACTAGACCACAGGTATTACTCGACTATGATCTTCTCACCCCTGACTAAAGTCTGGTGTGGCTGATGGGAGTTGAGTCCAACAACATCTGGAAAGCCACAGGTTCACAACTTCTGCTTTAAAGAAAAAATTACATTGTTGAAGGTGTATTTGTGTGTGTGTGTGCACGCGCATGCATTGCCGCATATACATCAGTTCAAGTCTTACAGGAAGAAGGACCACTCCTCCTGCTCTGAAATCACCAACAAAATATGCAGTACAGAAAACTACAGAGCAACAACGCACTTTTCATTTATTCACTGACCTGTCTTCATTCAGAAAAGCAAATGCACAGTAATTTGTACCAGCATGCTTCCTCCTCTCACCAATTTTTGCTGCTATTTCCTTATTGCAGAGCAAGTTTAATTTAGTTTTGTTTTTCCCTCTGTTCTGGACATGACGTCATAGAAATTTCACACTGAAAACCAAACAGTCTATGGATCAAGAACTGTGTAGGCTACAGAGAAAGCTACAATGATAGATGCAAACCATCTCTGCTTCTTTCTGCCACCACTCTTAACATAGTATAATACCTGCATGTAACCATTAAATATGAAGGCTTCCCCATATTTTTGTTGCTCTACCAATGTTAGCTTAATATTTGCATAGCAGAAGTGTGGCCCATTTGTGGCCATCCAGATTGCCACTCTCAGGCAAGAAGACGATGGTGAGGAGTCATGGGAGCTGCAACCCCAAAACATCCAGAAGGCCATCGTTGCTCAGCCTGACATAAAACAGAGAATGATGGACAATCCTCAGGCTTCAACCATACGCACATTTACACAGAAACAAGCCCAGTGGGAAACTCAGTGGAACTTACATCTGAGTAAACATTGTGTAGACAGTATGATACATGGAGGATTAAAGCAAAGCTTCTCCTCCTTTTCTAATCAAATACTTGTAAAATAATATCAGAATTCAAAATAATACAGCAGTTAGGCTATCATATTATAAACCTAACTTCAAGCCCCAACTAAGGACAACTACCCTAATAGTTATTTTAATTAGGCAACTTGAGGTTGTTTTGTCATATTAGTATGATAAAATCTAAAAGGTTATATTTACTGTGCGCTAACTGACAATAAAATCTTAACAAGGTTCTAGAAAGGGTGGGGAAGCTCCCATGCCATGTACTTCCCATGAGTCACTCAAAGGTATTCACCACATCCCTAGGCAACATATCAGGGTGGTCCAAGTACTCAGTTTCAGAAAGTTTCAAATTTTCAGATCCCCCAATTACCCACAATGCTTGCTGACTGATGTGGAGGCCAGTTAGGATTTCCTACCTCAGAGGGTTGTAAGGAAGAAAAGTCCTGGGTACATAAACCCAGAGTTCCCTGGAGAAGCAGTTGTCTAAGAATTTCCCACTGGGTGACCATGCGTAATTTGTACTCTCTCAGCCTCAGAGGAAGGCACAGAAAACCCACTCTGAAAAATCTTGCCAAGACAAACTAATGATAGGTTTGTCTTAGGGTCACCATAAGTCAGAAACAACTTGACAACACCAACAAAGAATTCAATAGAAAGTTCTTAACACTCACACAGTGGAGCTGGACAACCAACAATTCAATTTATTATCACTGTCAGGGAAAGTACAAAAGAGTCCAGAAAGTCAAAACTGTCTAAGACTCAAACTCACTGTATATTTCATAGAATCTGAATCAAAGCTGGAAAAGATCACAAGGGCCATCCAGTACAACCCCCTGCCATGCAGGAATAGGCAATAATCAAAGCATTTCCAACAAATGGTCATCTGACCCCTCTATTTAAAAACCTCGAAGCAAGGAATGTTCAGGACACTCCCAGGCACCACAGCCATTTCCGCACTAGACTGTTACAGTGCTATTGTTCCACTTTCCACAAAGGCCCCTCCCAAAAATTGCAAACCCCAGGATTCCATAGGATGTTGAAAGTGGAATAATAGCACTATAACAGTCTAGTGCAGAAACGGGTCATATTCCACTGTCATATTCCACTGTCTCACCATCAGGAAGTTCTTCCTGAGGCTTAGGAAGTTCTTCCTAATGTCTTCTCTGAGGAAGTGGCATCCTAGCACCATAGACCTCAAAAGGGTGTCTGATTTCCCCAGAAGTGACCGGCCACCAATGATCAAGGCCATCTAGACTCCTGTGTAGTTGAGTTCTCCTGAGGAACCAGCCATCAGAAGCGTCTTACTTTATGGCCATCTTTGCATCCGCTTAACAGGGTCTTATGCATTTCCCTTCCTTGATGTTATGTTTTACACTCTTAACACAGTTTTACAATATTTCACTCATTTTCTTGTCACTGTTCTCAATGTAGCCACGTTCTTACTTGCTTTAGCCAGTGCTACAGGTATTAACTGTATTCTGTGTGTTTTACTGCTAGGAGCCAATTTCATAATGACCTGCCTGACAGCCTTCTAAAAACTTTTTTTAACTATAGTGTTTCAAGTAAAACGAACCACAAAATGTACAAAACCAACGCATCAAGAAAGACCCAAAACAGACCCCTCTCCAGCAGCACCCAGATTCAGGCCATTTCCGCACTAGACTGTTACAGCGCTATTATTCCACTTTCAACATCGTATGGAATCCTGGGGTTTGCAGTTATAGCGCTATTATTCCCCTTTCAACATCCTATGGAACCCTGGGGTTTACAGTAAACTGCAAACCCCAGGATTCCATAGGATGTTGCAAGGGGAATAATAGCGCTATAACAGGCTAGTGTGGAAATGGCCTCGGTAAAGTATTCAACAGCTTGGAAGTGAATTTTTTCCCACAAATTCCTGCGCCTGCCGGTCCTGGGCTTCCTCACGTTCACCATGGATCCGGGGTCCTCCTTTCACCGGCTCTCGAACCGGTCCAGTAAGACGTCTTCCCCTCCGGTGACGCCCCTTTAGAAACGCACCTGAAGGCTTCCTAGCGGGAGCTCCCGCCTCTCTTCGCCCGTCCCCAGGGCTGCTCTCCTGCCTGGAGCGCGTCCGTGTGGGAGAGAGAGCGGGCCCCCGAAGAGGTCCTGAGAGCCCTCCAGGTGAGGGAAGGTTGAGGGACCGCTCGCTCTGCCGCCCGCCTCGGCGCCGTGGTGACTCGGCGCGCCCCTTCTCTCCGGCCCCGAGCGCCCCGCCGGCGAGAAGGCGAAAGGTGCGCCGCCCGCCCCGCCTGCGCTCGAGCCGCGGCTTCCTCCTCTTTCCCCTCTGGCGGGCCCTTTGCGCTGCGCCAATGGAAAGGCGGCACAGCCCGAGGAGGGTCCCCGCCCCACGAACGGAGACCGGGGACTCCTCCTTGTCCTGTTGCTCGCGCCGAGCGGGCTCCTCTGCCACCTTCGCCGTTCTGTTGGTCGGGGTTGCCACGTTTTCCAAACGGCAATGAGGGACATGACGTGAAGGGAAAGTGTTGCCTTGAGTTAACTTTAGAGCCTTTCCCCACTAGGCTGTTATAGTGCTAGCACATTTTTAAGGGGCATTTCTGCACTACACTGTTATAGTGCTATTAGTCCCCTTTCAACATCCTATGGAATCCTGGGGTTTGCAGTTTAGGGAGGAGCCTTTAGAATTCTCAGCCGGAGAGCTCTTTGGCCTCAAACTACAAACCCCAGAATTCCACAGGAGGTTGAGAGTTGAATAATCTGATACAGTCAGCCCTCCACATCTGCGGGGTTCACTTTTGCGGATTTGACTATTCATGGATTATTTGCTGTCACCTCTGCTGCCTCCCCATGCCATTTTTAATAGGGACTGCAAGCCTATGAGATTGAGAAACTGCGAAGGAGGCTTGTAAGTCTCTCTTAAATATGGTGTGGAGCAGCAGTGGTGGGGTAGTAAGCCCCACCAGCCCCCCACTTCTGCCTTGTGGAGGAACCCTGATGCCTCAAGGAATCCATGGTGGGTTGAATATGGTGATCATACTTTTTGTGTGTGTGTTAAATATGGTTTGGGAGGGCCTAGAGTTATTCACAGTTTTTTCACTTTCGTGGGGGTCCTGTGCCCCTAACCCTGGCGAATGTGGAGGGATGACTGTATATAAAAGTCAAAGTTCATCTGTCTGTGTCAGGCAAAGACTTCGTATGATCGGCTGTGTCAGGCAAAGACCTCATATGATTGGCTGCCTAAGAAGATTCTACGGAATCCTGGGGTTTGCAGTTTAGGCAAAGGCCTTTAGAATTCTCAGCCGGAGAGCTGTTGAATAGGCCAGTTGCTATGGAGATGAGGCCTAGCACCAAGGAGGAGGACAGTGTATTCTCTTAGGAACCCAACCTCTGTATGTTAATAACTCTGAATACAGATTGGATTGGGGAATATGGGGAAAAGTTACAGGTAGTGAACAAGACAGTTTGGAGAATTAGAGACACAGGATCTCAAATCTTTCTAACAAGTATTACCTGTGAGAAAATAAAACCCTGCCAACGTCGGTTAAATACATTAATAGCACTATAACAGTGTAGTGTGGAAAGGCCCTTAGCCACATGTTTCTCTGTAAAAATTAGCAGATTTTCCACATTCATAAATTATATAATAGGTTTCTGTCTTCATGAAGGGCCCACATCCCAAAACACTTAATTTTTTGGTATCTCTTTCAGACTGCAAAAGTATTCCCACCCACAAACAGGGGACATTCCTTATAATAAGAGACACCTTGTTGTTATGTGCCTTCAAGTTGATTCTGACTTGTAGTGACCCTAAGGCAAACCTATCATGGGGTTTTCTGGGGCTGAGAGTATGTGATGTGCCCAAGGTCACCCAGTGGTTTTCCATGACCGAGCTGGGAATCGAACCTTGGTCTCCAGCGTTGTAGTGCAGTGCTTAAATCACTACACCATATTGGCTCTCAAGGGACATCTACCACTCCCATAAAGAAGCAGCTTTCTGGCCCGGAAATAAGGGACATCAACCCTTGTAGCTGTTGTGTTCTTTCATGTTGTTTTGACTTACGGCAACCCTAAGGCAGAACTATCGCAGTTTTTTCTGGGGCTGAGAGTATGTGACTTGCCCAAGGTTACCCAGTGGGTTTCCACAGACAAGTGGGAAATGAAAGCCTGGTCTCCAGGGTGATACGCCAATGATACACCACACTGGCTCTCACATCAGCCCAACCTGTCACGAACTTCAAATGCCCCTTATTGCAATATTGAAAATTTGGCAACACTGGTTGGCACTCATTCTTTTTTTTTTTTTAATTTTTATTGAAAATAATTAATTTTTATTTTTTTAATTTTTAATTTTTTAAAATTTTATCACATGAAAGTGAAGGGAAAGAGAAAAAATGCTTATATTTCTATTTCTCTCCGAATTTCTTATACATAGTATTACTCATACAATATGTTCTAAATCATACTGGTTATATATTTTTGACTATATATATCTAAGTCTCATTCTCATTATACCAGTTGTTATCAATTATATACCCATGATTAAGATTTTCAAAATGTAATATTAGTAACTTCATTCTTATTTCTATCCTTTTCAAAGTATAATATTCATAATTTCATTCTTATTTCTATCCTAAACCATAACTATCATTACCTAATAACTCTTATTACCCTACATACCAATATACGATTTTTTTCCCACCTAATTAACCCTAAATTAAACCTATCATCCCCTAAACCATCCCCTAAGCCTATTATACCTCATATTAGTCGGCACTCATTCATCTTTGTTTGCTATTAGCAAGAAGTATTTATTATAAACATCCTGGGGTTTTTTTAAGAGTTACACAAAGTGGCTTAGACAAGTTTAGAAGATGTAGTAAAGCAGTCAGAAAACATACATCATGCACATTCACCATGAAAGAGGATCCTCTACCTTCCAGAGCTGTGCGACAGGTGTAAAACCGGCTGGGGCAGCATTCTCCATATAGTGATGACATTGATCAGTGAAAATTGTATTCTGGAAACAGAGAATGCAAGCTGATGCTGATCAATGCCATTTGAGTTCTCCTAATACAGGAGTGTCAAACTCAATTTCATCTTGGGCCACATCAGCGTTATGGTTGCCCTCAAAGGGCCAGTTGTATCTGTAAGACTATATAAATGTATATACTCTTTTCTCATATTAAATAATTGCCTCTGCCTTCAACTGTTACTGGTTTTTAAATTGCCTTCCCTCTGCATCAACTTTTTTCTCAGACATTTTGGGGCTGTTTGTAGTTTGTGGTCCCTATATCTCTGTAAAGTGACATGGAATGGGTCAGTATATCCAAAGGGCGCCACTTTCTGCTCCCCAGACCCTCTCTGTGCTGCTTTCTGTCCCCGAAACCATCTCTGTGCCTCTTTCTGCCCCCCTGCCCCTCTCTGTACCTCATGAGCCCAATCTCCACATTGCAGGCCCCCGGCTGCCAGCTGCTACTTCTACTTCTGACTGCTCCTCTGTCCAACTCTCACAAGCTATGCAGAGTGTTGCCATGGTAGCCTGTGGCAACACTCTGATGGCGAGATTTGGACAGAGGAACAGTCAGATATAGAAGTAGATTGCCAGTGCTGGCTGCTGGGCCTCTCTTCAGAATACTCATAGCTGGGGGCCCACAATGTGGGAATTGGGCTCACCAGGCGGGGGGAGTGCTGCAGCTGCAGGAGAAGTGCAAGAGGCCACATGAAATGGCCTGGCAGGCCAGATTCAGCCCGCGGGCCTTGTGTTTGACACATGCGTCCTAATACAAGGTTGGAGAGCCGATGTAGTGGTTTGAGCATCGGACTATGACTCTGGAGATCAGGGTTCGAGTCTCCACTTACCCATGGAAATCCACCATTTGGTATTGGGCAAGTCACACTCTCTCAGCCTCAGAGGAAGACAACCCCCTTCTGAACAAATCGTGCAAAAAAAAAAACCCCATGATAGGTTCACCTTAAGGTTTCCATAAGTTGGAAATGACTTCAAGGCTCATGACAACAATCCAAGGCTGATTCAGGTGTGTCAAAGCAAGAAGACAAAGTCCTCAATTCAACTAGTATTTCTGATATGTGTAAAGATGCCTATCTATGCAAAGATCCAGATGACCTTGTTGCAGTTTTTTTTTAAAGTAAACTGGACATATTTGGGATTGCACATGAATCACATTTCAGTGTTCTACTACGCAGTCATTAAAAGCCTAGGAATCCAGACAGGAAAAAAAAAAATTTGCAACCCTGCTCATATGGTACTGGGTGTCCATTCACACAGCACGATTATAGTGCCGTATTCCACTTCAATTGCCTAGTCAACATACCATGGAATCCTGGGATTGGCCATTGAGAATTTTTAGCCAGAGAGCTCTAGTGTCCTATCAAACTACAAACACTAGGATTCCATAGGATGTTGCTATGGTAGTTAAAGTGGAATGGCACAATAAGTGGACCATGCAATGAGTCTGGATTTAGAGGTAAGACTTCATTCCTGACTCTTGATATTTTGTGTTTTACAAATTAGAGGCTGCTAGTTAAATTCTGAGAGCAGTTAGCCCACTCTGGCCCACTTTTGGAATATCCGTCACAGTTAGATAATTGTACGCCTTAAAATTATCTCATCATCATCATTATCTTCATTTATACCTCCTTTTTTCCCCGGTAAGGGCCTCAAACCTACTTAAAATATTTACAAAAAAAGTTAGTTAAAAATCACAGAATACAAAAGTTAAAACACAAATTAAATGATCAAATTGAAACAAAGTTAAAACACATAATTAAAACTAAAACAGCCACAAATTCAGCACAGTTAACAATATCTAGCACCTTTTATCAGACAGGCCATAATCACACATTGAATGCCTGTTGGAATAAAAATGTCTTTGCTTGATGCAGAAAAAGTAGGGAAGGTGCCAGTCTGATTTCTCTGGGAAAGGAGTTCCAGACCCTGGGAACAGCTCATTAAAGCTCATTAATAATAAATAGAATTATTTAAAAGCTCCAATAAATTCAACAACTCAAATAAATAAATTTAAATAAATTTAAAAATTAAACAAAATAAATGTAAATAAATTGAAAGATTCAAATTAATCTATGTAAAAACTTAAAACTCATTAATAATAAATAGTATTAAAGAACCTCAGAGCTCAAAGGGGCCACAAGGATCATCTAGTCCAACCCACTGCTATACAGGAATATACAACTAAAGCACTCCTGAAAGATTAACTTCCATTTAAAGACCTTCAAAGACGGGAAGTTCACAACCCTCTCAGGCAGTGTCTTCCACTTCTGAACAGTTCTTACAGCAAAAATTTCTTCTTTATGTTTAGGTAAAACCTCTTCTGTTGTAACTTGAATCCAATAAGTTTAAAAAGATTGCAAAAATTGGAATTTTAAAAAGATGATTTCTGCTTGCTTTTAGAACAATCTAATTGCACCTCTTTCTCTAGGTTGATGTAGTATCTCATTATGCGATAGTGGAATGTCGTCATGCCAGCATTTGAAGCAGAAAGGCAGCATTCTGCAGATAGGAACAATATGGGGTAATTTTTTGTTGTTGTTTTTTGACCAAGTAAGAATATTTTCAGCCAAGAGATAAGAACTAGCTTTATGATAGTGGGAAAAGAATGTTCCCCATTTCTCCTTAAGAATTTCTATCCAATTTTCTTTCCCTCTCATTTCTTCAGTTAGCCTTGTGGGATTATGAAACTGCTTTTATTTTGTGTGCTTGATTGATTAATTCCCCAATAAAACATTTTAAAGATATTCTTTGAATCTCAACTGGTGTTCCCACAGGAATATTGCTAGGCACAAGTGGCCAGATCCTGCCAGGTTACACATAGACACCGCAGGCCTCTTTTTGAGCTAATATTTCCCCAACTTTTCACGGAACTGCGAGTACTGATGAAGGCCCTCAAGGTCCCCCACCTTTTGGGGTAACACCTTGCTCCCAGGTTCCTGAAGAAACATTTAAAATGCTGCTTCAGGACCAGATGTACATGAGCAAGAGAATTACATAGTACTGGCAATTATTAAAATGGCAGAACAGAAATATAGCTATGGGAAAACAAAATGAGGGCATTGCTCCAGCAAATAGGAATGTTGTACTTCCCAATGAAATTTTCCTTCAGTGCCTAAATTTCTAGGATTGCAGTAACTTTAAACATCGGTTGAGCATTGAGAAAAGCACTTTTCAAAAAAAAGGGGTGGGTGGGACAAACAAATCGACCGTGGGAAGATAAACACAGCGAATATTAGAGTTTTAGGGCTGGATGATCTTCAATGTCTCATTCTCTGCAGTGTTAGAAATTTGGGGACTGATGGAAAAATTCATAAAGAAGCACAATCTTTATTTAGTGGGGTCAGTGTTCTCATTAGCACCCCCCCCACACACACACACACAGCTGAACACCATGGTAGGATTGACTGCTATCATTTCAGAGTGCAGAAGACAGAAACACACTTTGCAATGGTTCTCTGCCTAAGGGGGTGATCGTCCTTCAAGATGTAGGCTTCCTAGCACTAGTAGTCCAAAGGCATTGTGTAGTTATTGCTATTCTGCCACTTCTTCCACATTTTTTAAAATTTTAAATTAATTAATTAATTTACTAGCATATATACCAGGCATTGCCAGGGATTTTATTTTCTCATAGGTGATACTTGTTAGAAAAATTTGAGATCCTGTGTCTCTAATTCCCAAAACTGTCTTCTCCAGTACCTGTAACTTTTCCCCATATTCCCCAATCTAATCTGTATTCAGAGTTATTAACACACAGAAATTGGGTTCCTGAGGGAGTATGCTGCCCTCCTCTTTGCTGCTAGGCCTTGTCTCCATAGCAACCGTCCTATTCAAGACAGACACAGTTGACTGAGGCCCAAGAGCTCTCTGGCTGAGAATTCTAAAGGCTCCTCCCTAAACTGCAAACCCCAGGATTCCATAGAATCTTCTTAGGCAGCCAATCATACGAGGTCTTTGCCTGACACAGCCAATCATATGAGGTCTTCATCTGACACAGACAGACAAACTTTGACTTTTATGTATTAGAAGATTTATTCATGTGTTTGTTTATTTATTTATTGAGAACCAGCATGGTGTAGTGGTTTGAATATTGAACTACGACCTTGGAGACAAAGGTTCAGTTCCCCACTTGGCCACAGATGTTGAAAGTGGAGTAACTGCACTATAACAGTGTAGTGCAGAAAGGCCCTTAGAGTTGGAAGGGATGCCAAAGGCCATCTAGTCTAACCCCCGCCATACAGAATACACAATTTCGGCCTGTCCAATTTGAAAGAAGCCTGTCCAACTTCCAAAGGAGGTCTTTCCACCACCCATTGAGGCAGTACATTCCTCCTTTGAACCCTCCTTACAATAAAGAAGTTTTCCCTATAATATTTAAACAGAATCTCTTTTCTTGTAATTTGAACCCACTGGTTTGTATTGTAGCCTCTGGAGCAGCAGAAAATAAGCTTGTTTCATCTTCTATGTGACTTCCCTTCAGATATTTAAAGATGGCTATCATGTTGCTTTTGATACAGTGACATCAGGCGGTTTGCATTAATGCTCCATAATATTGTTTATGAAAGCCAATTCATGTGAAATGGTCCAAACCAAAAACAAAATAGAAGAGTCAACTTTCACTATGGAAGAGGGTAAAAAAAAAAACAGGCCTGGAGTCACATTTCTCCACTTGCTGAAAACTGGAAAGCTAACAGGTCTAGCACAGAGGCCCTTGACCCAGAACAAGTTGAAAGTTTGAGTTCATTATTGTATGCCACAAGCTCTGCTTATCTCTCGTTTCCAGTCCTCATTCTTCTTCCTGGGCTGCACATTATATTTGGTGTCTCATTCTTTTGTCAATAAATGTTTTAATCAAACTTGTTCTGAGTCATCTGTTTGCCGGCCAAGCCCAGTCAGTGTATGTCAGCTGGCTAACAGCTGGTAGCCTCTCCCAGCCATTGCCTTGTAATTCTTCTTCCCCGTGATTCTTGTTCACGATGTGACAACAGATTCCCACCACTCAACACGCACACATTACTTGTCTGCTGAGGAATTGTCTGCATTGCACATTATTATGGAAAGTCTTCAATGTGCATGTTCTGTAGGTGTGCTGGGTCTAGCTAACAGAGCCTCCCTATGTTCTGCATTAGTTGAAAGTTTGCACTTAGCAGGGCTGTCTCTAGGTTTGAGGAGCCTTCTCTTAGGTTGTCTTAACTGTCTCGCACTACAATGGGATCAAAGCTTGTATATGACAAATATGTATTTTATCTGACAGAGATTTTGCCACAGCAAAGAAGACACTATGGTAATCTGTCAAAACACCACCCATCCCCATATGTTACACAAAAGATGATCTCTACACTAAGGCCCTTTCTGCATGTTACTGGGTCCCAGCGGCATCCCATAGGAATCCCAGTGGAGCTTTTCTTGGGAAGCGAGTGTGACAGAAGCACTCCCCTCTGCACCGGCTGCCTGCGGGAATGTAGGAGGCTCAATGGCCATGCCTCTTCCTTCTGCAGCGCAGTCAGTCACTGTCCCAGGCTGCACTGGTGCAGGAAGCATAGCCATTGTGCTTCTTGACCTTCCACAGCTCAGGTAAGTCATTGATCTGGTCATTGATGGGTAAAACCTGTCAATGATTTGAAGTGCAATCACATTGCCTGGGGACAGGAGGACAACAAGACACAGACAACGTTGTCAACAAGCATCGTCCAGGTCCCATCCTTCTCCTGACCCCAGTGCGGGACAACAACGTCCTGTGGAAAAGGCTTAAAATTCTAATTAGCAACCACTTTGGGAAAAGATGTCTTATGAACTGGGCAACAGCTGAGAAGGCAAGCTATCCCAGACAAGAGCTTGGAAAACTTTCTGTGGGAACTACACCTTCCAGAATCCCCCAACCAACATGGATACTGCTAGGACCAGAATGGAACATTCTGGAAGGTATAGTAAAAAAAAAAACGCAATTCTAATTCAAGGCCTCCTTTGTTTGTTTTTCCCCCCAAAATAGAAGTAATAAAGTTGTAGGGGGTTGTTTCAATGAGCTCCAAGCCCACTGGCTGCTCACCTATGACTACTATATTTTAGTAACAGTGAGATTCAAATGAAAGCCACAATTTTGCCCTCTTAATGGGATCCAGTAGCTGTGAGAAAATTGGCAGCTCACAACAGTGCAAACAAGAGTCCTCCCTCTCTAGCTAAGTGATATTAACCTTTGGCAAATATTGAAGTTGTAGGAGGGGATCCTTGTAGAGAATGTGGTAACACCGGTCGATCCGCAAAACGGATCTTGAAAAGAACAGACAGTTTAATAAATGACTCAGAGAGTGCCACCTAGATAGAATCTCTGGTACTAGAAGAAAATATGTATGAACCCTACAGAAAGAGCAACTACTACAGGGTATGCAACCTGGGGCATTACAGTTCAGTCTAGATTCCTTCTGAATGCTTTTCCTCTATCTCCTAGTTGCTTAATTCCACCGGGCATGATGCCTTTTCATCGTGTCATCCACAATCTGCTGCTTGAGGCAGCCACCTCTCTGCCTAATGGTAGATTTGGCCCTTAGTCTAACCTCATATCAAGGCACAGAAGGCTGGAAACCTGGCCAAGAGATCTGATAAAAACTTCCAAGGGTTAAGGTGTTGGGGGTGTTGTTCAGAGTTAATCTGGTGTTGGAAAGAGTGTCACAGTAACAAGCACTAGCATACCAGATTGCTGCCAAAGATTTACATTCTTGATCAAGGTTAGCCTCCTGCTATGAAGCAAGATGAAACAATCTGCTTCAGATGGCACCAAACTGGAGGGAAACATGGGTTCTATATGTGAACCATGCAGTCCTGGAAGGAGAAGAGTTCCACCCTAGGAAGAAAGATGTCTTGAGTCAGCATTGTACAGAATCGGTTTCACTCTTTAAGTCTACAATTTTGTCAAGTCATTGACTTGCTGGAATTGATTACCATCTGAAGGAAAGTGATGCTAAGTAACCAAACAGGTATGCATTTGGTATCTATTTGAGTCCAAATTACCTGCAGTGATAAACACGTTTTTTAAAAAGGGATCAGTGTTTCACAGCTGCTTTTTCTTCAAATTAATAATAATAAAAAAGTTCAACTTTAAGTACACATTTTTGTTGCAGCTGTGTGCCTTTAAGTCATTTCTGACTTATGACAACCCTAACCTGAACTTAAAATGAGGTTTTTCTTCTTGGCAAGATTTGTTCAGAGGGTTTTGCCTTTGCCTTCCTCTGAGGCTGAGAGTGTGTGATTTGCCCAAGGTCACCCAGTGGGTTTCCATGACCAAGCAGGGATTTGAACCCTGGTTTCCAGAGTCATAGTCCAGTGCTTCAACCACTACTCCACGCTGGCTCTGGCACACTTTTACAAAATGTATTTATTGTAATATGTAGGTCTGGTCATTTATCTCAGAGATGCCCTGTCTGTTCTCTGGCTGCTCTGTTGGCTTAATTTCTCATGGATGGACTCATCTGACTTTGCTCTTTCCTTCAAAGAAAGAAGTGGGGAATGAAGCTGATTGATGCAGTCTTGAGGAACAGACCGATGCCAGGCTCAAATTGAGCTTTTATACTCTGTATGGCAAAATATGTAAATTCAGCCCAAGGGCCTTGGGTTACCCAAGCCTGCTCTGGCTTTTACTTTGGATGAATTCTTCTCCAATCACAGTAGATGTATTCATGCCAAAATCCTGTAAGAAACTGAAAAAGAAAATAGGCCTGCAAGCTACCCTTGTTATAATAGCTTATTGACTCAACCATGGCCACTTCCACACTACACTGTTATAGTGCTATTATTCCACTTTCAGTATCCTATGGAATCCTGGGATTTGCAGTTTAAGGAGGGGCCTTTAGAATTCTCAGCCAGAGAGCTCTTTGCCCTCAGTAAACTACGGGCCCCAGAATTCCACAGGATGTTGAAAGTGGAATAATAGTACTACAATAGTGTAGTGCGGAAAGAGTTGCCCCATATATCATTTCCTCATGTTAGGATCAGTATTTGAAATTTAACTTGCCCTTGGTTTCTCCTCCTTTTCTGTTACAAGACCTTTTATGGGAATGGACAATTAAAGACAAATGCACCTAATGTCATCCATAAAATGTTTGGGGATGTGTACCTTTGGCTGCAGTCCTACATTTAGCCATATGTGAATAGTCTTGAAGTCATTGGGTTTGAGCATGCAAAACAGTGTACAAGAATGCAGTTGACATAGTTCAGAACTGTTGCTAACTGCCTTTAAAACTCAGGATGAAAGTGAAGATATCTTAAAGCTGCAGTCCAAATTCATTTATCAAAGAGTAGGCACATAAGAATGCAGCTGGGCTTGTTTCTGAGTAGATGCGTTTAGGATTGCACTATAACAAACACTTACTGGAAATAAATCCCATTGTTATAGGCACAGAACCAGAGCTTGGAAAATTTACCTTTTTGTTGTTTAAAAACTCCCAGTGTTACCCTGTCTTCTGGGGGTCCCGGGAGGGACACCAAATTGCTACAAGTTGGGGAAATTAGTTCAGAGCACAAGTTGGCAAAACGAGAGGCAGAGTAACTTAGCAGGATCTTGCAACCCAGTATCTACGGGGTCAGGCCAAGTCACGAAGCAAACCGGTTGGAAAATAATGAATGATCTTTATTAAATACAGGCACACAATGTAAGCAACACAAGCACACAGATAACTAATGAAAATAAAGGTGTGAGTAAGATAGCGGGATTTTAAGAGGGATAGTTGATTCGGGTGATACGAAACCTGTCCAGAAGTCCGGCAGAAAATGGAGAGCGAAGCTGGGGTTCGATGTATCTCAGCACGTGGAGCTGAGGGGAAGCTCGCCAAGCGATGCGGCAGCAAGGCGGTCCGGAACTCAGGAGCGATCCAAGGAAGCGCTCAGAGTCAGGGGTTTTTATAAGGAGAATTGTAACCGCAGGCTAGGTCGGACTTAGGGGAAAACAATAGATTTGGAGTTGGAGACAAAGCCTCCGAAAGGTCAGAATTTGAATGATTGAGTTAGAGCCGAATTTATCAATAGAGTAGCCGGTATGCAAACGCAGAGTACTTGAGCATTGTATAGCTCGATCATCAAGCTGCCAGCTCGGGGCAGAGGATCTTTTGAGAGTTGCTTGCATACCTAATGGAGGTACTTGCCTTGAGGTCTCCTAAAGTGGCGAGTCAGCTGTTTTCTGGCCTGCCTGTATTGTCTAGGAATATTACGGCGATTATCGGCCGAGCCTGTATGCGTGCTTGTCCGGGGGCCTCGCAAGCACGTGGAAGAGATATGTGAAGCCGAATTAGTGATATCAAATGATATCTTTTATATCCCCAAAGCTCGGGCTAGCCAGGGCAATAACACCAGAATCAACTTATCAGCATGAGCATGGTATTATTTTGCCCCCAAAAGCAACTTTTTCCAACCTCTGAATTAACTGTACAGACTTTTAGTAAAAACTTTTCACTAAAACACTGCATAGGATTGTTCTGCTTTAAGTGAGTGAAATATGTGTCCAGACTGCACTCTTTACTCCGTTTAAATGGGCGTCAAGCATCTTTAACAAAGAGCAATACTAAACTGAAAATTTTATTTCTTACATCTACAGAGACAGAGAGGCTTGAATTCTTGTCACCTGGAAAGCCAGCACAAAAAAGTACTAACTCTCCTCTATCACATTTTTTAGTACTGGGATTTGTTTATATTTAATCAATTAATCAATCATTTTTTACAGACTTCCATCTTTGTAATCTGCTTTGAGTACCTTTGACAACAGAAATGTGAAAATAAAAATAGCAAAGCAATAAGATTCAACATTATTCGAAGCAACATGATTCAAAAGCTAGCATAATATATTTTGCACCTTTTGGTTAGCCTACTAAAGGTATCACTATGATGCCTCTTTTGTTTGTTTTTTCTATTCTAGTTGACAGGTGGGGTTTTTTGTTTGTTTGTTTTCTTTTGTATTTCGTAGTTTGCTACACCATACAGCTACATCTGAATATCTTTTCTGAATGTGAAAGTAGCAATTTTAGCTGCAACAGGGGAATACTCAACTAGGGGGAGCAAAATGACTGGGACTTACTAAGAGTTTTATCTTCCAAAAAAAAAAAAAGATAAAACATTTTGATTTTGGCTATCATTGGCAAAATACCTGTCAGTGCACCTGAATGTATCTCCAAATACGACAGTGCAGATGTTTTCAGAGAGCCTCACTATACTCTGTCTGCACATACCTTCCAACATTTCAGGGATGAAAACTGGGATGCTTGTGGCCAAGCAACATCAGAGTGTGGTCAGGTTGGCAAGAATGGGGAAGAAAAGACAAGCTAGGAGAGGCTACAGAAGTTTATTTGGCCTGAGACTACAGGGAAAGATTCTGTTCCTCTTCTCCTCTCCCCGCTCCCACATTTGAGTTAATAAAGTACGAACTACTTTTATTACACTTTGAAGTCCATTTGCAGCAATTGAAGTAAGCTGAGGACAAAGCCGGAAAGTGGGAAGAGGAGGGAAAAACTGAGACATTTTAAAAACATATAAATTGTGATAGCTGAGGATTAATGGAGACTTTACCTGCCAAACTGGGATAGTTTGGGGCTATGTTTGCACTCCTTCACAGGTAACAGAGATGAGTTAGATCTCAAAGGGAATTACTTTGGTACTGCTAATGGAAATGCAATTTTTTTTTTTTGGTGTTCTGTGCCTTCAAGTCCTTTCCGACTTACGGCGACCCTAAGGTGAACCTATCACAGGGTATTCTTGGCAAGATTCATTCAAAGGGGCTGTTACCATTGTCTTCCTCTGAGTCTGAGGCCATTTCCGCACTAGACTGTTATAGTGCTATTAGTCCACTTTCAACAGCCTACGGGATCCCGGGGTTTGCAGTTTAGGGCCCGAGGCCTCTCCCTAAAATGCAAACCCCGGGATTCCATAGGCTGTTGAAAGAGGAATAATAGCACTATAACAGTCTAGTGTGGAAATGGCCTGAGAGAATGTGACTTGCCTAAAGTCACCCAGTGGGGTTTCCATGGCCAAGCAGAGATTTGAACCCTGCTCTCCAGAGTTGTAGTCCAACGTTCAAACCACTACACCACAAATTTTATTAGTCGGCTTTTATTGCCTTTATCATCACTCCTCCATGGTCAAGCGGTGGAGCCTCTGCCTACATCAACCCTCTCTCCAGATTAGTTTAAAATATCAGCTAAAGCAAACATTTTAGATAAGATGCACGTAGACTTGTGACTTTAACACTGTTCCTTTTCTTCTTTTGTATGATTTAATATCTTTGATTAAAAAGCCAGTGCTGGTGAAAAGACAGCATAATGTATTTTGACCTTTGGGCTGATCTAATAAACATGTACAATATTTGCTGGTATATAAGACTCACTTTTTTCCCTGAAAAATACTGTTTGAAAATGGGCTGCATCTTATACGCTGGTGTGTCTTAAACACTGACAAACAGTATAGTGTTATACACGGGTGTGTGTGATACGCCAACAAATGTGAGTATTTTGGATTTTCTTATGATGAATAAACTGAAGTTCTTTCATTCGTTAACAAACGGCCATATAAAATATTTCAAAAACTGTTCTAAAGAGCTGTTAACAGTGACGTAGACTCGAGTCAACTGACTCGGACCCAAGTCAGACTTAAGGCATTTCAGTGACTCGTCTCATTACCGCACTACACTCTTATCGCGCGATTATTCCACTTTCAACATCCTATGGAATCCTGGGGTTTCCAGTTTCGGGAGGGGCCAGGCGGCCCCTCCCGAAACTGCAAACCCCAGGATTCCATAGGATGTTGAAAGTGGAATAATCGCGCGATAAGAGTGTAGTGCGGAAATGGCCTCAGACTTGACTCGGCAATAAGTGATGCACTGACTTGACTTGACTTGAGACTTGTATATTTTTAGTGCCTGACTTGCTGCCCTTGGTTCACTAGCACAACACTGTCATCCAGAAACCTTACAACTTTGAACAACGCCTCCATCTTCTTTTTGGCTACTGGCCACATGGCAATCTGTCTCAAGCCCAAAGTGTGGGCGCATTTCTCAGCGGGGAACAGCAAACGGGTCAGGCAATGGGCTTGAGGCGGGTTTGAGGTCTGCTCAGCAGCCTCTCCCCACTGCATATGGGAGGAGCCTTGTAAAGTTTTTCCTAAGAGCAGAAGACAAGACAAGTGCATTTCTCAGAGGGTAACAGCAAATGTGTTAAGCAATAGGCTTGAGGAGGAAGGATCCTTCCTTCTAAAGCCTTTGAAGCATCAAGTAACGGCAAGGAAGAAGGATCCTATCTCCCACTTCTGAATTTCCCACTCCTGCTTCCCAAACGGGAAGTAAGAAGGATCCTATTCCCTATTTCCGAAGCTGCAGATGGCAAAAGCACAAATATGGAGGACCGACTCTACTGAAATTATTAAAAACCGATTTTATTTAGCTCTGTCCAAAGATTCTGGAATATAGGCTGGGGTGTAAAGTTGGCTCCCGGACTTGAGACTTGACTCGAAAGCATCTGCAAGGACTCGAGACTTGGAGTAAAAGACTTACATACATCACTGGCTGTTAGGCTGTCAGTCTGGTTTCTAGCATAACAACAAATAGCCGCGGGGCATCTTTCAGGCCAAGAGACCCTAAAATAAAATCTCTTAAAGGCAAAGGTGCCTCATCTTTTGTCTGTGAAGGTGAAGTAGTTCCCCAAGACAGACACAAGAGGGAGATATTCCCTCAGAAAAGCCTGTCCATAGGGCCACCTTGCTCAGAGAAAGCGGGGAAAGAGGAAGGATAAACCAGTAAAGGACTTGGCCTATAGGTGGCCATCTTGGCGCGGTTACCATGGTAACTGGGAAAGTTTGTCGCGGGCCTGGAATCAACCAGAAGGGAGAAGCCAGTCGTTGGCTTAAAAGTTGGGTAAGGAGTTCGTTGGGGGGAGCTCCCCTTGAGGGGAGAGAGTAGGGTGTCTATTAAGGTATTAGGCATTTGTGCATTAGCAGTGGAGTCGTTGTAGGGACCTGGGAACGAAGTGGCATTTTTATTTTATTTCGTTTACCTCGCCCCTTTCTCCAAAGCAGGTCATCTTTGGGAAGCTGAACAATACAAAATGGATAAGGGGCCGGGTCATAGATGGGAGGAGAATAAAAAGAAGGCAGTAAGAGTTCTGCCTTCCACCATTTAAATTTTCCTTCACTCCCCAAGTTGTCTTGCGTTGCAGAAAGTGAGACCCTGTAAATTGTTCACATCTAGAACGGATAGATATGTTTGCTGTATGTCGCATTCTCTTTGGTCACTTGCCTGACCCTTTTGTTTGGGTGCCCAAACTGCATTTCTAAATGCTCAACTGAAGTTTGGAGTTACTGAAAACTTAGAAATTTGGGGATAGAAGGAAAATTTTATGAGAGGGGCAAAATT
This sequence comes from Cyclura pinguis, assembly GCA_030412105.1. Taxonomy (NCBI): domain Eukaryota; kingdom Metazoa; phylum Chordata; class Lepidosauria; order Squamata; family Iguanidae; genus Cyclura; species Cyclura pinguis. Next base: position 277,856,164 of record CM059601.1, on the reverse strand, counting down.
CTTCTTAGTGGGTGATGCTTTCATTTTGCCTGCCACTTCCTCTACTTAAACCCCATAAGGGGCATTTTATTACTACTTTCTCTGTCTCTGTCTCTGTCTCTCTCTCTTTTGCCTTCTAAATTTAAGATAAAACCTTACATAGATTTGGACTAACCCAAAACTCTTGAACGAACCCAGAGAATTTGATTTGAAAGGGCAGGTCTCCTTGAGATAGGTGATCCAGGAATATCTTACACTTTTAGGAGCTGTTCCCTATGTTTTAAGGTGGGGAAGGTTTGGGAAGATCTGCTTTTTTCATTCCTACCTGACAAATTGTGATTGCTGACTTGCTGGCGCTGTTGTACTCTTCCATTCTTTTTTTCAAAAAATCTTTTAGAATGTCTAACAATTACAGTCAATGATTTAAAATGACGTCCATTCAAATTTATTTATTGTGGAGGAACATGTTGCAGAGGTGAAAAAAACTAAAAAATTCAAGGGTTCTTAAAAATATGACAGAGCATAAGGTAATCTGGTATTAAATAAGCTGTGAAAATGGACAAGATTTGTATTTTACACATAATTCCCTCTTTCGCATCACTACTAAAAGTACATACATCCTGTCTTTTCTTGTTTCTTTTTGCCTTTTCTCTTCTTAGCAATGCTTACTTCAAAGTGCGCTTAATATTTTCAGGTTGGGAGCAGATCAGTGTATTTGTGTCTGTGTTTGTCCTGTCCTTATGCAAACGTGTGAATATTTTCTATTCATGGTATTTACTTGACTAAAGATTGAGGTTCTTGTTGTTTGGAAATTTCCCCTTAAAATAGTGGAATCATATTTGTTTTAGGTAGGGTTGCACTGAACAGCTGGGTGCACAGACTGGATTTGTCGTTGTTGTCTGACTTGCAAGTACTGTTTGTGGAAAGGAGTGTTTTACAACCTCCCATTCTATGTGCTCGTGACAATCTCATAAGGAATGGTGGAACGTGGTCTTAGTTACCCATTTATTTACTTATTCCCTTTATATCCCCCTGTTTCCCAGCACTAGGGCCTATGGCAGCTTGCAACAAATAAAAACACACTAAGTTATAGTATTCAAAGCAATTTAAAAATAATATTAAAATAAAGTTGAATGCAATTTTAAAAGCACAGCAATAGAAAAAGTATCCATACACTGATTGTCCTGTAACTGGACTATTGCAATACAGTTTAGTTTGAAGGACCAATTTTAGTTTCCATCAAATGCTCACTGTTAACTATGGATTAACTGTGGATCTTTAAAAGGTTTGCACTGAGTGGTTTCTGTAATGCTTTGTCATCCCATGAGCATTTCAGTCTATTGCATGGTGTAAAAATCCCTCTTGTTCACAGGAGTGTTTCTGAGTGAAGTCCACAGTCTTGATACACCTAGAGTCATAGAATGGATGTTTACATAGGGTAAAACATTTGTTTCGAGTAGCAGTCAAGCCTCCTTTTTGTAACAATGTAACCAACACAAATTCTCTGAAGCATGCAGTTGTGCTTTTTTGGCCATTGTGTGACTGGCACATTCAGTTCATGGCTGTGTAAGCAGTGTGCCACAGATGTAACCATTGACTCAGTTGCATTTACTTATATGTTAATTCACCATTCAACAATTTATGTAATGGCCCTGCTTTAGCTGGGAATAACCAACAAGCTCACACTATCGCATTGGCGAATAGTGTATAAACTATTAATCGATGTCCTCACTCACAGGCCACCACTTGATTTACTGGGATTGCAGAAACAACCACTGTATACTTCTCGTACAAGACAGCAGTATTGGCAGATATATAATCAGTTGCATAGTGTTAGTATTCAGCAGAAAGTTACTATGGCACAAATCTGTGCAGGAGTGTGAATTTACGTTATGCAAGCATGATGTAGACTCTCAACCAGTGAGGCAGAATTTTTCAGCAAGTTCAGTAGTGCATTAGGAAAAATTTCAGTTTTCTGTTCCTGAATTATTTTGTCAGTAATTCCCCTTCCCCAAGCATACAAAGTAAGATCATTGTAGAATGTAGTGGGCCCTAGAGACAAGCAAAAGATGGAGAGATACTTCTGTGGAGTATTAATCTGTCCTATTTCTTTCTTTTAGATCTATTTTACCCTACAAAAAGATAAGCCATGGCGAAGGACAAGAAAAAGGACTCCAAAAAGAAGAACAAGAAAAAAAAGGGCTCCACACAACAGTCCAAGGAACCTCGAACTTATTTTCCAGAAGCTCTGTTAGCTTATCAGTATGTTTAACAAAGAGGAAATTTAAAATCTTATTATAAGTATGCCTGGTAGTCCATGGTCCCATCTGCATTTTTGCCCATATTTTCAGGCAATAAATATTTTCCTGCCATCCCACATATCTCATTAATGCAAAATGATTAGAAAAGATATTATATTAACTGGTATACAGATATGTAAATCAATAAACATATTACACAGCAATGGAAGCTGGTCTGTATTTATGTCAAATGGTATTCAGCATTCTGATAAGAAAAGAGACTTGCATCATGGTGCTTCTGTCTAGGTTTCCAGCCTAGCAGCTATGATCTTTTCCAGGATATTCCATTCTCTCCAATTCCCCTTCTTCCCAATATTCATCAAAAATTCCATACCCAGTGAGCATTCTTAGTCCTCATTAGGCCTTTCATTTGGGATTTCCTCTTTTAGTTTTTAAATAATTTTTTTGGGGGGAGTAATTTCTCTAGATGTTGGTCTTCCCTTAATCTTAGTAAAACTTCGCTTTCGTTAAGGATGCAGGGACTTAGCGTTGGCTTTCTGGCAATTGAACAGGAATAACTGTTGTGAAACTGGCAAAAAGAAAGGAACTTAGGCTTCAATCCAATTTAATACTAGCTGACTGAAAGTCCATGCTAATACAGCTATGTAAAGCAGATTTAAGAGAAGAAGTATGGTGAGGTTACTTGAGTGTTTGAGTAGAACTGAGGGAGACCAAATCAGGCCTTCCCAGACCTAGAGAAAGGGGGAAACAAACTTTCTCCGTGTAAATCTTGCCAAGAAAATCCTAAGGAACGGTTGCTACAAGTCAACAAGTGGCTTGAAGGCAAATTTTACTACTTTTGTGAGGATTCTGTCATTTGGGCTACATAGAGATCTACATTTGGAATATGAGTTTACTCTTAGAGTATTATAGAATCATAGAATCATAGAAATGTAGAGTTGGAAGAGACCACACGGGCCATCCAGTCCAACCCCCTGCCATGCAGGAACACCCTCAAAGCACTCCCGACAGATGGCCATCCAGCCTCTGCTTAAAAACCTCCAAGGAAGGAGACTCCACTACACTCCGAGGCAGCATATTCCACTGCCGGACAGCCCTGACTAATACTAATACTCTAAGAGTAAACTCATATTCCAAGTGTAGATCTTTTAAGAGAGGTAGACCTAAATACCTTTAAGGTACTAGATCCTGACTGATACTGGAAGCTAAGTGCAGTTAGGCCTGGTTAGTACTTGAAGTGAAGACTGCCAAGGAACACCAGGTGGCTGTAGACTATTTTGCGGAGGAAGGCAGTGGCAAGTCATCTGTGACTATTCCTTACCTGAGAAAACCCTATGAAATTCATGGGATCACCATAAGTTAACAGGCAACTGGAAGGCACGTATAGGTACAAAAAAATCTTAATTTAATCACCAGATTAAAACAGCGAAAAGGACTTCATTAAAGTCTTAGATAAAGTAGGAGATTGCTCTCTTATCCATCCATTCCCCTCCGATTGGCCTTTTGGTTTGTAAGCTAGACTGTAGAGTCTCTGTCTCTCCCAAATTGATGTGAGTTGCTTTGAAAGGCAGTAATGATCTGAAAAGCAGGATAAAAATGCACTAGGAAGATAAGGTGGTACATAAGTATTTCTATCCTGCCCTTCCTTTAAGGGAAAGGACTTAGTTTACTTTGGTAGCTTGCTAAATAATTCTTTGTGTTGTCGATATCTTCAGAATTCAGATAAAGGAAGAGATCATTGATCAGCTTCTGCGTGACATAAAGAGGCTGGAAGCAAAAAATGACAGAAGCAAGGAAAGGGTAAGCAAACAATTGTTTCTCATTGGGTTTTGGAAGGACCCTAACTAAGTTGTAGAGTACCTGCTTTGTCTGTAGATTGAGGTGTCTGTAGTCTGAGTACAGGGGACAGAGGCTAATTTTCATCCTCCAATCCACCTGTGGACCATACCCACTTATTTTGGCCATGGGGTACCTCTGTTTGTAACCATACATTGGCAAAAGTGGTGATTGACAGTGATGAAACACTACTTCCAGTCACTGTTTTGGCCAATATATGGCTGAAAGCAGAATTATGGTGATAGTGATAAGGGGCCACTGGATGATGAGGGAGATGTTTTCACTCATTTTGGGGTAATTTTTGCATGATTTTTGGGTGATAATTGCCTCCAACTTTTTTTTTAAAGAAATGGGGAATTAGGGGAACTGGTAGGGGTTTCAGGGGTCATAAAAGTGGGCCTTGGGGTGGTGGTTTTGGCCCACAGGCCACACTTTTCCCCACCCTTGATGTAGACAGTCCTAACTTCAACATACAAACACCTCTTCAGTGTCCCTGGTTTAGAAACATGATGTATTAAGTGATAGGAAACAGCACTGAATCACAGAGGCCTGGGGCTAAATATTTTCAGTGTCCTCATCTTCTAATTAAGCCTTTGGGGACTGACTGTACAAGACCTGTCCCACCTAAACGATGTGCTGAATTTTCTATTTTGGTTTCTATTATTTTAGTAGTTCTGGTTTTTAATGGTTTATGTTTTTAATTCATAGTTAACAAATAACTTTTAGTTATTTGAAAGCTTCATCATTTTTAATTTATGTATTTTCTAAATTTTTAATTACGTATTTTTACCTTGTTGTAAGCTGCTTTGAGCCCCAAACTGGGAAAAAGGCAGAAGATATAACAACATAAATCTGTTCTCCTCACTGGTACCTATTCACTTGTCTTATTTCTTTGGGCTCAGTCCATACAGTTGTCCAGAATGAGAAAGCAAGACAAGCAGAGATTGTTTGTGCAAGGGTAAAGTGTCTCCAGGACTAGTGGCTTGCTGATTTTGGGTCACTGGTAGTCAAAAGGTCACCCAGACATGTATTTATTTATTTATTTTGTTTGTTTCGTGGTACAAGGGCAATTCTATGCATCTGGGCTTCCCTGCCACAAATATCCATTATATGCACACAAAAACATGTATAGCCGCGCTGGGGCCAAGTGGAGATTTAACAGTGTTTGGTCAGGATCTCTACTGTGGCCCTGCAATTCTTTCTGTCAAGAAATTGCCTTTTGCATGTATAGATAGATTTTCTACATCAAATAAAATGAGGGATATTAACTGAGTTATTGCCATTAGATTATTTTTTGTGGAAATTATCCAGTTTTATCAGCACATGATTCTTGGTGTGGATGTGCTTTTCTCTATTACTTATTTTATCTCACCATTTATATTCTACTTTTCTTCAGAAATATTCAGATTCAAAATAGTAAATTTCTTTTAGCCAACTTAAACATGTTAATGGAGAAGCAGGATATCAAATGAAATCAGTAACCACATTTAGTTTTCAATATTTTCTGTTTCAGAATCAGCACTTGAAGGAAGAACAGATTGGCCACATCCGGGCACTCTTTATCAGCCTAAAAGAGCAGGAGAAGGAACTAGACAAAATTGAAATAGTTACCAGAGATGACGTAGAGAAAGCAATGAAGGACAAATGGCAGTATGTAAAAGACCAAGAGAAGCTTATTAAAGGTGAGTTGTAAGATCTTTGTTAGATGTGGTTAGCCTATTATCTTCTCTGGGCTTTGGCTTTCTAGCAGTATGACTTTCTGGATAGTAATGCCACATATAGTATTTAGAACATCTTCCCTATAGATGTTCCCCCAATGTCTACATTGTTATTGTTTAGACATTAGGAGAGAAAACCAAGTTATTTTCTTGTGCCTAAAAGTCTCATTAGCCTTAAAGATCCTCTATCACTTTCTTTTTGTGTTAAAGACATCATGTCAAAACTAAACACCTCTGGCAGTGTTTTTTATGCGTTTTCATGAACTTTAATCTTAAAATGACTTACCAGTAGTAAGTGTTTATTAAGCAAAAGCTATTACTAACAATGAGATTTTACTCCCCTAAATGTCTTGTTTCTTCCAACAAGACATGCGCTGCCAGATACATTATCTTGAACAAAAGCTTCTGCAAAAGCAGGCTGAGGTGGATTACTGGCAGGCATACAAAAATGTGGGGAGTGCTGAACATGCCAAGCAGATTGAGTGCCTGGAAGAAGACATCAAGAAGCTGAAAGAAGATCTTGAAGAAATGACAGGTGAGTTTCTGTTATACCCGTGTTTCAGTCAGGGGCCTAGTCAGAGCCTGGGTCCTAAATTCCTTATTCAGCCTGTATCTTCTTCATCTGTTCCTTGTATTTTTCCTTCTACCAGCGTATGAATTGGGGTGGGGAAAGTGCCCCAATCCCTTCTTTGCAGCCCCCTAGAACTTCCCTAATTTAAAAAAAAATGTACAAAAAGTTACCTGAAACATAGCACAACATTTTGGGCTGCTCCCCCTCCACAACAACCTGCTGGCTGAAAATTGGCAAAAATCAAAACCAGAAAAAAACACTGGTCACTTCTGCGTTACTGTGGTCCACCAGGGGGTTCAGGGACTAAAATTGGTCCTGCCTTGGTGCAATTGCTATTGAGATTCTGTATTAATCTGCACTTGAGATATCCTGGTCCAGAAATTGGGAGGTAAGTGGTGCAAGGCAGAAGCTGACAAGGTTGATGAATTTTTGGGAATTCTATCACTCAGGAGCAGAAGTGTGGCATTACAGAGAGATTTTTGCTGAATAGATACAGTATAAACCTTTGCTCAACCATCAGCTTTGCAGGGTGGTTTTAAGCTACCCAGTCTCTCTGAACCTGACCCAGGACACATAGTTTTTCTGAAAGTAAGGTTGAATGAGCGTTGCACCTTGGAAGCACCTTGGGTGTGATTGAGAGAGGACCTGCTCAGTGATTACTCCCAGGAACACCCTGCTAGGAGAAGCTTGGCTGGCCTCATCTCTGTTGTTCTGCCATCAGGCAGATAATCTTTATTCAGACAGCTGAGCTGTTCTTGAAGGGGATTCTGCCTATTTAGGGTTTTTCTTTTTCTTTTACTGGTGAGTTTTAAAATCATGTTTTAAATCTAGATTTATATTTTCATGGCATTTGTTTCCATTGCAATTTTTATTCCTGTTAGGTGTTTTAACACCATTTCATGGCAGGAAGTCAAGATGTAAACTTAATATGTAAATAAATAAAATATGCATGAGATCATGGGGGAAAAAACCCCTTTCCAGTTACAGTTTTGGCATAAAAAGCCATCTTTTCCACCTGCTTGAAGATCAAATGAATAAAAATAAATTCACAGACTCCATCTTGTTCATCTGCTTTTCATTAAATCCTGCCTGATGTAAAAGCAGAAGCTTTAACAAGAGCTGTAAATGGGACATTTTGCTTTTTCAATGCATGAATCATCAGTCCTGCTGAAAAACACCTTCCTGACTCCCTTAACCAGAATCCACACTAGGTCCATAATGGATGTTGGTCCATAATGACTGATAGCCATATGAATAAAATTCACCATTGATGCTGTAGCTGGATATGGCTACTAGGGCTTTCGAGGTACTTTACAATGTGAGACCAATAATGTTTTTCGAAAAGTTAAAATTAGTGATAAAATACACATTGAAAGCACTGGACGGTAGTTGTGTTAGGCTGTTGCAATGAGAACAAGAAAGTCCCATAGCAATTTAAAGACTGACTGATGCATTGTTGGCATAAGTTTGCATGGCAAGGCTGTGGTCAGCACCTGTGACCCATGGGCAGCTGCTAGGGGCCTAGCAGAGCCCTCTGTAAAATCCTGCCTCAGGCCTTCTATAAAAATAGCACTCTGACCATCTCCCAACAACATTCATTTTCATTTTTCATAATGCCTTGAAATTGAGTGTACTTCCAGGGCATTTTCATGGGATGAAAATACTGCTGCTACTGGCAGAACATGGTACCTGTGTTCAATGCACCCAGTATTTTTGGCAATAGCCCTTTTTTTTACACACCACCATGGATACCAACTCAATATCCAAGTGTTGTGGGAGGGAAGGAGTAGTGCTTGCTTGGATCCTTTGATGCCACCGCAGTAAGCCACCCACAAGTTCTGCAAGGGCCTATAAATAGCACCTTGCTAGGAGTCTCCTCAACCTTGCAGTTGACCCTGTTTCACGGACTGGACCTCAACTCAGCAAATTCATGATGTGTTACCCTTAATAGACAGGCATATACACACATGTGCATACATGTATATATACACATGGGTACAGGCAGAGTAGTATGTCTGCAGAAGGGTATTAATGGCAATCAAATGCAAACATTTCAGTATATGGTAATTATTATTATTATCATTTATTTATATAGTGCCATAGATATACTTGGCGTGCCAGAGATTTTATTTATTTGTTTGTTTATTTGATTTACATGCTACCTTTTCCCAAGACGGAACCCAGGGTGACTTATAGTAATTTAAAACAAGAGTAAATCAAACTAAAAACAAACAAAAAAGCCAGCCCTGCCAAAAGCATACAGTCTTAAAGAGTGAACTGAATTGCTGCAGACTGCATTTCTTGCATTTTGTGCCCCTTGATCCCTTCTGTTATCCATTTTTGCCATATGTTGTTTTGATGAAAAATCTAATTTCATTCTGAAAGTTATTTACAGGACCATCTTTTGTGCTAGTCTCTGAATTGTTTTCAAATGCCCTTAGGTTGCCCCTTTTCTCATTTTCTTACAATTTCTTCTGGTTCCCACAGATAGTAGCTGGCAGTACCAGGAAGTGACAGGGCTGTCAAATGCCACTAGAGTTGATGCCAAGTATTACTGAGTCCGGTGGGCTACGGATAAGAGCCATTCAAATCTCCACTTCATTTCCAACTCTGTGTTTGCAGCTTGAAACCCTGCTTGGCCCTGATCAATATCTTCTCTTTATTACTAACTGAACTTACAAATCTGAGATAGTGCAAGGCAAACACACATTTTGTTCTCTTTCCCTCCAGGTTATAAATAATTTGTGGATCGAACTGAAATGCAAAGTAAAAATCTACTTATTTGCCCAAAGAGAGAGTGTAAAAACTAGCGTTATATTATTAAGCTTGCATTTTCCTTGAACATGTAATTACCATTGAATGATATAAGGGAAGAGCTTGAGAAACACCTGTATTACTAATTAATATTTTCAGTGACTGCATGAAGAGTCTGTATTTAGTTGTGTTATAAAATACCTCTACATTTTCTGTTTTGTTTCCTCCCTTCGATTGGCTGCTTTCGCCTGGCATAAGAATATTTTAGAATTGCTCTTGAAGAGACAAAGGAAAAAATTGACAAATACACTGTGAGACAAATGGAACAGAAGAAGGAATGGGCCACTGAGGTATTGGGGTTTGTTTTGTTTTGGCTGTTCTGGGTTTTTGTGGATCAGGTGTGTGTGATACAGCCAAAGGTTAATTAACTTTCAAATTCACTTGATTTTCAACTCAGCAGTTTAGTGCGCAATCTGAAATGAGTTTTAAAAAAACAAGTAAGAGGAGCAGTGAAGCCATACTTGGCTTTCCAGTCCTTTCTCTTGCAGCTTCTGTGGGTTGTATATGAGCAGTCTCAGTGACAGACCTTTATTAAGAATATGGTCCAACACTTGGATGGCTCCCATATGACCTGGAACTGCTGTGGGAGGAGGAGCCATAAGTAGTAGATTTGCCATTCCCATGGTAAAGTGTCCATGGGCTGCCCCTGACAACGTGCCTTAACTCACTGGAAATTTCATAATTAAATCTTGCTTGCCTTTGGAGGAATAGGAGCTGATTCCTAGGTAAATCCCTATGCATGTGGTTAATTTTCTATCTGGAATTAATAAGCTTTTAAAAATGCTTAATTTTGGCTTTATCATGCCCCATCTTTTTGAAAAAGTAAGTATAGTCATGATACTCTTTAGAAATAAATAGGACTGCTTCTCTCATTGACTTATTTTAGAACAATGGTGCCTAAACATCGGTATTTCAGATGTTTAGGACTTCACAGAATTCCTGGCTGTTGGCCAAGCTGGCAGGGGCTTCTGGTAGTTGAAGTCTGAAATACCTGGAGGAACAAAGTTTGGGAGCTACTGTTTAAAGGGTTATACCCTGTTTCTTTCATATTTTAGGTCATTTAAATGTGGTTTGCATTTTTAACAGGCCAGTATAATGTGATGGTTAGACTGTTGGGCGAGATTGGCTTAATCACTTTCCTTTAGTTTGATCTCATTGTGAGGATCAGCGTAGAAGGAAGAGAGCCATGTATGCTATCTTGAGCTCATTTGTGGAAAGCTGGGATATGAATGTAACCCACAAATTTTTAAAAAATCATATATCTGAGGTGTGATTTAGGCTACCACATAGACTAGGGGAAGGCAACTTTTTGACTTCATCCATCTCTTAATGGTTTTCCACTCAGCCCAGGACTTCATCTGCTGTGATCTGTGATCAGAGATAGCAAACTGTTTAAGGTCTGGCAAATTATTGTAGGGAATAGGAATTCCACTTGACAGCCTTGGAAAATTCTGTAAGTGAGTGTTATTGTCCTAGGGCAAATCAGAAAGATGTTCAATTGTTCTGCCTTGTCCTATACTCTTGGCTCCACCTACTACTGGAATGCACTCTTCTTCCTAAATTGGAATTTGGCCCTGGGGCTGAAAAGGGTTCCCTACTCATGCTGTAGATATACATTCCATAGACATATAACACTGTTTCCTTTAGTCAGACATTTGTTATGGCCCAGGTTTGAATATAATTTAGTCTCCCATTTTTTTAAAAAAGTCTCTCTCATATGACATGTCATAAGTCAGCAGTTAAGTATCTTATGAGAACAAAATGTAAGCAAACAAATAGGAGGGAGAATGGGAGCTTTTGTTCCAATTTTCTGATGTTCTTCTGTGGGTATCTTGTCTAGACTCTTGCCTCTCACTTTTTTCAGTGCACTAGTTCCAACAACAGCTGTCCTTGTAATCTGGCTTTATTTCCTCAGAATGCCGTGAAGCACATTGATAAGATCAGCCGCAGGGAGATTAAGGAATATGAGTGGCTAAAGGAAGAGGTGAGTGCAGGAGGATGGGAAACCTAAGGTCAGCAGCCACCAGCACATCAAAGTCAGGCTTCACACCATGCATCTGGTCCTGCACAAAAATAGGAGCTGAAAACATGCCAAGATTCATAGGCAACTGAGACAGAGCTGAACAGCACATTAAGCTGCAGTCAGTAACAGGAGTAGCAAGTTGGATCAGGCTACCTAGATGGCGACCAGGGTAGAGCAGTGGGAATGGCAAAGTGGACATGGAAGCAGAATGTTTTAGGATCAGTTACATGCAGATATGACAGCCAGTGTGGTGTAGTACGTTGAATGTTATATAAGGACTCTGGGAGACCAGGGTTTAAATCTGCACTCAGCCATGGAAACCCACTGGGTGACTGTGGGCAAGTCACACTTTTTCAGCCTCAGAGTGGTAATCTACTCTGATGGAATCTTGCCAAGAAAACCCTAGGTACGTAAAAACAACAACCATGCTGATACGTAGTTGTTAACAGGGCAGTAATTCTCATTTATGTTGTTGAAACGGGGGCCTGCTAACACTCATGCATGTAAATGCAGCAGGTGTGGGGGTGGACAAAAGTCCACTTCTGGTTTTGATTTTTTAAAAATATTGAACAGTGTAAAGGGCCCTGCAACCTATTTAAAATACTGGTTGCCAGCCTTTAAACTTTTAGGAGCAGCAGTTCATGGGGTGTGGTTGGAGATAGGTCTAGCATGGTTTGGCTCTTTCTTTGCCTGCTAGCTCAGTCACAGATCTCCCAGCAGTGTCTTCTGTGATGCATTGGGAGAAAGCAAGGAAGCAAAAGACAGGCAAGGAGACTGTTGCCATTCCTGTCCTCCAGCATCAGGCATCTGAAGGTGGTAGTGGTAGAGCTGACCCCCTGATCTTGGCTGCTCTGGAAAAGGGTCGTTGACTAGCACAACCAGGAAAATAGTTGACAGTATATGACTAGGTAGGCCAATTGTTTGGTGGAGGATTTCAGTGCTGAGGCTTGTATTTCATGATAGGTTGCAGTGTACCGAAGGGAAGTGAGTGATCTGGAAGCCTCCATCCATGAACTGGAGAAGGAGAACATCTATCTCATCAACAAACTGTTTGAGCGTAGACTACAGTTCCTTAAAGTACCCAGGTAAATGTCTTTGAGCAGTTATATTTCAGCTCCTTCTGTAAGCATGGGGGGAGTGGATCCCCAGACAAATTAATGGAACTTATCTGTATTGCAAGCATTGAAATAGTGGGCTTTTGTCAGTTCTTCTTGCCAACTGAGGCTTGCTTGGGATCACACATGCACTGCTTGCAAAGTGAGCTGCAGGAGGTGGGGGGAAGGGACCAAGCCAGCTGAGAGACTGTACAAGCAGTGCACACTTGTGGTCGATCCCAAATGAGCTTCTGTAAGTCCATCATGTTCCCTACAGTAGATAGGTCCCACCTTTCAACCGTTTCTGCTTTCTGACAGTGCTCCAATCCCTAGCCTGTCAGATAAGCAGGGAAGGCCTGTAACTGTAAAACAGCAACAAATAGGTAATGCAAAACAGATTAGTCATTGGATTAGTAGAACTGGATACAGCTCTAAGATGTAGTGGACAGCCAGGAAGTTTAGTTTCAAAAGTAGAGATTTGTTAGGATTTGAGAAAAATGAGAACCACACCAAAGTATAAAGTAGTGGTGAAGTTACCACTACACCACTCTGAATACAAAATAAACCTCGTCTGATTTCAGATGCTAAGCAGTGTGTGGCTTGGACAGTACTTGAGACAAGAGAAGAGCAGGTAAAGTCAGGGATTTACAGGTACATACCCTCCAATTCTCCTGATTTGGCAGGGAGAATCTTAATTAATTTTCTGTCATTCCACTTTCTCAGCTGCTTTTAAAATGTCAGTTTTTCTCTCATCCTCCCACTTTTCCCCTTTGTCTTCAGCTTGCTTCAGTTGTTGCAAACTAAGTTCAAAGTGTAAAAGAAGTTTGCACTCAGTTAACTCATCAGAGACAAGAGGAGGGGATGAAATCTTGCCCTTCTGAATAGGCTCTGGCAAAAGCAAACTGTATATTTTTCATTAATAACATTTGCTATCTTGATCACATTCTGGTGTTGGGGGATATGCAGGTAGAGCTAGGAAAGAAATCTCCCTCTCCCATGGAGAGACTGCTGGCTGCCAGTCAGAATTGACAGTACTGGGCTAGATGCATCAGTGGTCAGTCTCTGCATAAGGATTTGTTTTCTATGTTCCATGATGGATCGCATGCTAAGAAATTGTTAGAGGAAAGATTGAAAAGGAAGGAATATGGTCAGGAATGCAGGATTCCTTCTGATACATATTGGAACAGATGCACAGTGGTCCCAATGAGCATTGGGACCAGTGTGTATCAGTCTTGATGTCACTGGGACACCAGGTAGTGAGTGCCAATGAACATCAGAACACTCTTGCCAGTGTCCCATTAAATATCTGCACAGGGTTTCTTAGCACTTCTGTCGTGTAACTAAGTATACCTAAAGTTATGTAACATACACTGTGATAGAGAATTCCAGCCCAAGTTTCAATCCCTTACGGATGCAGAGAAGTATTTGAGAACGCATGGGCAAACTCTGCTGAATCATGGAAGTTCTTTGAACAGAAGTAGATCAAAGTATACAGAATAATAAACACTGGGGGGTGGAAATTGTTGTTTAAAAAGGAGAAAAACACAATGCATATATGGGCTCAACTCATATATCTGGGATATAACGTTTCTGCAGGCATCCAGCTAGCAGCAGACCACTTGATGATTATAAACAAAGTCATGGGTTCTTCCACAGTAGCACGTTGGCACAGAAGGGTCAGAATTAGCAACATCAAGCTCTGTTCTTTGCAATTAATGTGGAATAAATGCTCCACTGATTCTGTTCTTGTAATTACTAATTTGGAGGAGAAGCTATCATGCTATACTGTTTAGAATGAATACTAATTGTACTTGGCAAGTAAATGAAAAATTCACCCTTTTAGCATTGTTTAGCCATTTAGTTGTGGACCGCGTAGCGCTTTAAGGAGTAAATCATCTGTTAAATTATCTTATAGGTTACTGCACTATCTTCTCTGCTTTTTAATCTAGAAGAAATGAAAAGTTAGATAAAATGGACACATTTTTCTCTGTTATATTTGAGAATGGAGAATATATAATGGAAATGACAACTGTCCACAATCAGTCAAAAACAAAGTTGCTTTCCTGTATCTCCCTAAAGGATATAGCTGTAAGCAAACTAAGTACTCTGCCATCTTCTTCTCATTTTTGCATTCCCATGACCAGTTATACTTTTCCAAGGGAGAACAGCCATGAAAGGTACAGACATAAAAGTGTTTAATTTTGTCCAGGTTTAGTTCCAGTAATGCCAACAACAGTCAAGCCCTCTGTCTTGTTTTCCTTGTAAATCAGTGTGGTTGAAGTAGTGAGAGTATGTGTGCGTAAGATTACAGCCTCCAGTACATGCTTAAATTCTTCCCTCGAAATCAATGAGATTTTTAGGTGGGCCATATTATAATTAAATTATCATTAATAACTACTGTTACTGGAATCTATGCAGGTAGTCTACCTTTTCACACAATAGTACTTTCCTATTAGAAGCAAATGTAGGCATAGAATACTTTCTACCTGTAGCATTGCACAATAAAAGAATAGGAATAATACAGCCTTAAGAGGGTGTTGGACTGTACTTCCCAGCAGCCCTAACTAGCATAGCCAGTGATGAGGAGTGCTGGGTTTTGCAGAACAACAACATCTGGGGGACCAGTTGTTTCCCACTCCTCCACTACCTTTTCAGTAGGCATTAAACTTTCACTGTTCCTTTTGGGCACAGCATTTGCTTAGCAACAGGGATCCAATTAAAAATAATTTTTTAAAAAAGATGGGAAGTCTCTTCCCAAAACCCATGTCCTGAGTCATGTTTGGGGCAGCTGTGGAAGCCAGTGCAGGAATTATGTAGTTACAGTGGGGTGGATCACATGCCCTTCAGCATAATTCCAAAAGCCTTCTCAAGTCCAGGCCCCTGCAAGAGGGATTTTGCATGAGCACATGCTTTTCATTCAGAAGGTCCTAGGTTCAGATCACTGGAAGTGCTGGGGAAAAAAATTCTGTGGGACCCTAGAGAGTCCTGCCAGTCATTTTTAACAATACTGGGCAAGATACTCTCAGGCAAAGAAAGAGAAAAATTGGTTGTCTCATT
Organism: Cyclura pinguis; assembly: GCA_030412105.1. NCBI lineage: Eukaryota > Metazoa > Chordata > Lepidosauria > Squamata > Iguanidae > Cyclura > Cyclura pinguis. The sequence continues at coordinate 277,840,811 of CM059601.1, read as the reverse complement.
TTCCCTTGCTTTGATTAAGGGAATGTTGAAGATTTCACCTTTGAAACACTTCTGTCTTGAGGGGAACAGAATTCATTATTCAAGCACCCCAAGGGAAACAGTAGGTATATAGTTTGCTACTGCTGGGTGTGAGCCTAAGAGAAGTAAGAGTGCATAGAGTGCATAATTCAAGCAATAGATCAGTGGAACTTACCAGGATGAACATGCCTTTAAAAAAAAAACAAAGATGCCAGTGTTCTGTTTAAATGAGAAACATTTCAAACCTTTTGATGTTACTTTTCCTGCCTTGTAACTTTCCAGAAAGTTGTTTCTTACTCAAGGTGCTGGCTTACAGATTCCTGGAAAAGACTCAGAACTTAGTGACTCCACAGGTAATACACTTTGAACGGAGGTCATAGTATTAGGAACTGTATAGTCTACAGGGGTGGCTCAACAGGGAAATTTGCACTGGTCCTCACTGTCCTTTGATGGTTACCCCACTCTGAACCTGAGTGAAATTGATCTGCCTAGGAAGTTTCACAATCTATGAGTAAAGCCTGAGAGGCTGGTATCTGTATCAGGAGAGGAGAGAATTGGATCTGTGGCTCTCAGCTGTGCTGTACTACAATTCCCAGCATCCCTTACCATGCTGGTTAGGACTGATGTGTGATGGGAATCCAACATATGAAAAGCCATGGGTTCCCCCTCTTTTGCCTTCTCTGGTGAGTTGCTAGTCCCAACTAGAGTAAATCCACTCAGTTGATAGGATGTATTGGCATACCATTCGGCAACTGTTCCAGTGGATCTGATCTAGCTGGGACTAGCAATAGGAGTCAGACCTGAGTACGTTGACATATGAGAGCCAGCATGGTGTAATGATTTGAAAGTTGGACTAGGACTCCTGGAGACCAGGATTCAAATCTCCACTCAACCATGGAAACCCACTCGGTGGTCTTGGGCAAGTCACGCACTCTCAACCTCAGAAGATGACAATGGCAAACCCCCCTTTGAACAAACCTTTTTGAGAAAACCCCATGAAAGGGTTGCTGTAAGTCAGAAATGACTTCAAGACAACATATTAGCATATCTTCTTCATCTTCTGAGGCACTGTGTTAAACATGCTGAGATTTCCAGGTCTTTCTCTGCTGTGTCCTACCTCATAACATTGTTCTTAAGGTAAATGCATTTGCCCCAATCCACCTGGGAACACAAGCGTGTTGACACCTTTTCTTTCATCCATCTTCCAGGCAGATCATAGTCCAGACCCCTCCTAGGAAATGAACAGTCTTGTTGATAAGCGTTTCGGGAGAGGAAGTGGAATGGACAATGGTAGTCCAGATATAATTCCCATTTGTACCACTTAATCGAAAAGAGATCAGTGTTGAGTTGTACTGAGACCATGATGAAAAGGGTAGTATATTGTGTAAATAGGTTGGGCCTGATACTCCCTTTCCTCCATAGCAGGCTATGGGGATGAACATTATGAACTTAATCATGGTTTTTAAAGGACTACAGACCATTTGTGCAGTTGAGGATCAATAATGTGGACATTTAGTAACAAATGGTCAGCTTGTGAGTTTATGCTGATTTTTATAATTCATAGTGTCTCATCTATTGTTGTTTGTGTGCCTTCAAATTGTTTCTGACTTAACAACAACCCTAAGGTGACCCTGTCATGGGGATTTCTGGGGCTGAATGTGTGTGATACAACCAAGGTCACTCAGTGGTTTTCCATGGCTGAGCGGGAATTGAATCCTGGTCTCCAGGGTTGCAGTCTAATGCTCAAACCACTACACCACTCTGGCTGTCATCTATACTGTACTGTAAATCAGGTTCATGCTTGACTAGTTTTCACAAGTGCCACAGAAGCCGCAATTTTGGGAATGATGCTAAGAATTGAGAGATACCTATAGCCAATATGATGTGTATTCCAGGCAGACATATTCAAAGTTCACCAGCAAAAATGCCAGTTTGGTTTCATTGCCTAAGCTAATTGTTTTGAAGAAGCAGGACATGCTCTTTAAAAAAACATTAAGAAATAATGCGCAGTCCCATCCAGTGCTGTCTGTGGTGATAATGCTTTAGAACAGTGGTGCGGGTCTTCCCAGGAATTTGGGGAGCTGTAGTCCTAAACATCTGGAGGACCAGAGTTTGAGACCTGCTGCTTTAGAAAATCCTAAGCAAAACCTAAAGTGGGGGAGGGGAGAATTAAAGCCATAGAAATGAGATTTGCAGTAAGTAGGCAACCACACTAGGGAAAGATTACTTCACATGTCTGCACCTTCCCCCTTTGATTGTCCTGTACTAGGATAAGGGAATGCAAAGAAAAATAAGACTAGAAACTTACGCAAAAGGTGGGATTTCTAAATGAATAAGGCTGGTGTGTAAAGGCGCATCTGCCAGAATCCCGTTTTGTGTGTAGCAAAGATAAAATGCTTTTTCCCCCCCTTAAGGAGCCGAGGCAGAAGAGGTCAATGAGGAATCAGTATCTGAACTTGTGCTTGCAGTGGAGAGCAAACCAAGTGAGGAGAAAAATGTTTCAGAGGGAGAGGAAAATATACAAGATGATGATAATGTGGTGTATTTGCGAGGAGATTCAAGCTGTAGGTTTCTTCCCCCCATCCTGTATGAAGACACCAATGATTTCAAGGTGAGGATGTATTTTGCTCATGAGGGATGACACATGATGTGATGGGAACACAGTATCTTGGCTAACAGACTTAAAATGTTGCCACAACCCCACCCCCAGTTCTTGGTGCTTCATCATGCTCTGAGCGGCCTAACTATCACATGTTAAGTGATCAAGTTTGCCAGAATCTTGAAAGAAGTCTGTTGCTTCTTTATTTCTTCACTTCAGATTGGTGCCTATGCCTGTCCTCGGTGAGTGAGTGGCGGGTTGGTTGTGAGTCCCTGGAAGTACTGGAGGAGCTCACCCTCTGCTACGAGGTTGTGTCTGCTTAAGTTAGACAGCTCCACTCTGACATTTATGCAACACAAGCATTTCTCAAATTTCAGCAGTTGCCAATTTAGCCATTGTGGCTATTCCTGTTCCCTGCTTGAATTTCAGCTTCCATTCTTTCTCATATTGCAAGTTTTTTTTAAAAAAAAATGGCATTGTGAGGGTAATCTGTCTTTCCTCGCTCCCCAACCCTGCATGCGTATCTGTCAATTAACACTTAGAAGCAATTGTTCTAAGGTTCAAAATAGGTGTTAAAGGCAATATGTATTCTCTGTAATAACACTGTTTTACCTCCCTCAGTGGGATTTGCACAGGGATGCACACCCAAGCAACCAGATCTGTAAATTAAGCCAGTGTTTACTTTCCAGTGTCCAATCACAGAACAGAATGCAGAAGATAGGACCTAGAGAAGCAGGTGCTATGACCCAGTGGGCAAAGTTCACCACTTGATCCCCTCTTTCTAAACACAGGTGACCAAATTGTCTGGTTTTAACTCTCAAGAAAGTGAATAGCCCAGTGCCACTAAATGAGATCCATGAATGAGTGACCCCAAGTCCCCTCATTTCTAGCTTCATACTTTAGCCATTGCAACAAGAGTGCAGAAAGAAAGAAAAAGGTAACCTGTAGGCATTCGCTGGCTGACTTGATGGTTGTGAAGAAGTGGTTCTAATATTTAAAAAAGAAGAAGAGGGGGAGGAATGGCAGCTTTTCAAGAGTACTTGCTATTAAATAGCGTAATTGTTTTTCTGCATTGAACTCCAGGAGTACAAGGATTTGGGGTCTTTGGAAGTGAAATTAATGAGTGCAGTGGGCCAAGCCATGACAATTCATGAAGACATCAAGGAAATGCCAAGCAAAATTCAGCTTGAAGAGAAATATGACCATGGTAGGTCAGCCCACCACATCACCTACCAGATGATCAAATCCATACTCCCTTAAAAGGGAAGAAAGAAAAGGTAAATTAGTTGCTAGCAAGGAAAAAAAAGATAAGATTGTAGCTTGTTGAACCCCTTTTGTGTGTGTATAAGTGACATTAGTGGTTGACTTTTAAATATTAAAAAGATTTAAACTGGATATTTTAGCAAGAATGTGCATATTGCATACCGTGTATACATACAGCAAGTGATTTTGTGGAGGGCAAGTGCGAAGAACTTTGTCATTTATGCCTCTTCATGACAAAGAGTTCCAGGTACAACAGGTTACTGCCAGGGTTACACTAGCACTAATTAAGACCTTAAGTAAAGGTCACACAGTGGGGTTGTAAGACTCTTGGTATTTATTTCTGGAAAGTATCCAATTCATCTTCAACTGATCTTGAGGTTGTTCAATTTAATGAGGGAGAGATTCATGATACAGTAATTTGTTGTATCTCCCATTAGACATCAGTGGAGATCAGCAAAATGCTCAACATTTTTGCTTTTTGACAGAATGTGGTGGTTCTGTTAGTTATCAGAACTTCCCCTTCTGAGACAATGATGTCTACCAAGTTTCATATAAGGGCCCTAGTTTTTGTGCAACAGCAACTATGTCTTTTTTTTTAAGGGAAAGCAGTGGTGGTTGTGTGTTTCCTTGCATGTTTTAGGAGCAGTACTTATGAAAATGATACATCATAAAGGTGTCTTTAGGAATGAAGGGTGCAAAATTTCAGAATCAAGCTATTGAGAAGAGATTGGGCTAGGTGTCTTCAAAGATGATTGAGAAGGGGGACTAAAGCATTTGCTGCCTATCCCAGTGGTTTATTTATTAAATTTATACTGTGCTTTTTCACTGAAGGGTTAGGCATATACACAGTGAGACAGAAACACAGGAATCCCTTGTCAGGGCCCAAAGGTTCAAACAAGATTCTTGCTTCCATGTCTCTGAAGTATTTCAGAGGTTCTTGGATCAAGTATTCAACACCTAAGAAATAACCATTCAGTGATCAAGAGGCAATAGTGCTAAAAATATCCAGGATCCCAAATTCCTCAGCAATCCAGTGCTGCTGCTTTTGTAGTAATTATGAGAGGCCTGGACATAATCTCTATTGATATTCCCTATATAAAAGCATTATATAAGAAAGGAGAGAACAGGAGGAAAAAGAACAGGTTGCTTACCTGTAACTGTGGTTCTTTGAGTGGTCATCTGTGCCCTCACACACTGGGAATTTTCGTGCATGCGCGGTAGTGTTTGGAAGATTCTAGAGCCAAGCAGCTTGGCAGGAACCCCTCCCCCATGCCCGTACTGAGCATGCTCAACCTGCCAAGCCAACGGTCTCTCCTCAGTTCTAGAGTCCGCCAGTGCAGGACCTGAAAGAGGGGACGGCTGGGCGGGTGTGTGTGAGGGCACAGATGACCACTCGAAGAGCCACAGTTACAGGTAAGCAGCCTGTTCTTCTTCTTTGTGGTCTCTGTGCCTCACACACTGGGAGATTTTGTAGCTTACCAGTGGATGGTGGGTCAGGTCCTAGAGAACAGAAGACAACACCGCACGTCCAAAACGGGCATCCCTCTGAGACCAGCAGTCCAGTCTGTAGTGGCGCACAAAGTTCAAGGGTTGAGACCAGGTCGCCACACGACACAGTTCTTGTAGGTCCACTCCTCGAAGGAGAGCTGCTGAAGAAGCCACAGCTCTAGTGGAGTGAGCACGGAGCAAAGGTGGCAGAGGCCGCTTGGCCAGATCATACGCCAGCAGAATGGTCTGGGCCACCCATTTGGAGAACCTCTGGGTGGACACCTCGTGGCCCTTTCGACGACCACCATAGCATACAAACAGGTGGGGAGTCTGACGAAAGGATGCAGCCCGATGGGTGTAAAAGGCCACAGCCTGATGAACATCGAGGGAGTGAAGAGAGTGCTCCAGAGGCATAGTCGGGTCCGGATAAAAGCTAGGCGGGATGATGTCTTGGTTGAGGTGGAAGTGGGAACCACTTTGGGCAAGAAGGAGATGTCTGGCTGAAGGACCACCTCGTCTCGATGGAAGACCAAGAAGGGCTCATCTGACCGTAGTGCTGTCAGCTCGTTCGCCCGTCTCGCCGAGGTGACAGCCACTAGGCAGGCAGTCTTCATGGTCAGGAGCCTATCATCAGCAGTAGCCATGGGCTCGAAAGGCGGTTGCATCAACTGGGATAGTACCAAAGACAGCGACCAAGGCGGTAGCGGAGGCGACACTGGTTGGTAAAGGTGTTGCAGGCCTTTCATGAACTGCTTGAGGGTAGCGTCCCTGAAGAGAGCTGCCGAGGAGGACCCTCGTGGCTGGTAAGCCACGATAGCAGCAAGGTAGACCTTTAACGATGGAAAGGCAAGCCCTTGTTCCCAAAGGTGAAGAAGGAAATGAAGCACGGTAGACAGAGCGATGGGCGATACTGGCTCACGGCGTGCCTCTGCAAAGGTGGTGAATCTTTGCCACTTGTAGCTGTAGGAACGGCGTGTCGACTCCTTCCTGGCCGCGGTGAGGACATCCCGAATGGCTGGAGTGTCTAAGGGGTTATCCTCCAACTGTGGAGAGCCAGGAGTGGCAGGTCCAGGAGTAAGCACGAGACCGCTGGGGTGTGACAGGAAATCCGGTACTGTCTGAAGCTTGAGGAGTCGGCCGCAGGGAGCCTTGAAGAGGGGCCCGAACCAGTGCTGTCTCGGCCAGTATGGGGCTACGAGGATTACGGCTCGATCCGCGAGGATCTTGGCGACCACTCGTCCCAGGAGAGGAAAATGGCGGAAACGCGTAGAGGAGACCGTCGGACCACTGGAATTGGAAAGCATCGCTGAGAGAGCCCCGACCCAGTCCGGCTCTCGAGCAGTATCGGAGACACTTCCTGTTCATGCTGCTGGTGAAGAGGTCGATGGATGGTTCGCCCCACCGGCCTAATATCGCCCAAAACACGGTATCAGAGAGGGACCACTCGTGGTAGCACAAGGTGTCTCTGCTGAGGGTGTCTGCCATGGTGTTCTTGCGGCCTGCCAGATGCACCGCGACCGGGTGGACTCCGAGCGGTATGCACCAGTCCCAGAGCTGAAGACCTATGGTGAGGAGGGTGGTCGATCGGGTTTCCCGTTGCCTGTTCACGTAACAGACGGACGTCATGTTGTCGGACAGGATCTGCACCGTGCGGCCGGGGACCTGGTTGCAGAAGGCCCTCAGAGCCTTCAGGATGGCGAGGAGTTCCAGGGCATTGATGTGCAGGTGGGTCTCCGGGCCGATCCAGCGTCCTTGCACCCTGAGATCACCGCAATGTGCCCCCCATCCATAGAGGGAGGCGTCCGTCGTTACCGTGACCTGAGGAGACGGTTCTCGGAACGGCATTCTGGAGAGCACGTGCCGATAGGACAGCCACCAGAGAAGGGAACGGCACACCTGTTGAGGGATCCGCACCAAGCGACACTGGTCATCCAGGAGGGTATCGAAGGCCCTGATGAACCAGTGCTGAAGCAGCCGGGCGCGAAGTCGGGAGAGATAGGTGACTGACGTAATTGCCGCCATGTAGCCTAGGAGCTACTGGATCCGTCTTGCCGAAACAACAGGGGCATCGAGGACAGTGGAAGCAGCCCAGCGAAGAGTGCGAGCCCACTCTGTGGGAAGATAGCCCTTGGCTGTGATCGAGTTCAGGGTTGCTCCGATGAAGTCCAGGACCCTCGTTGGCTCGAGATGCGATTTCTTCAGGTTCACCCTGAGGCCAAGGCGGGACAGAAGGGAAAGCGTGAGGTGGATGTCCTCATATAGCTTTTACTTGCAGGAGGCCACCAACAGCCAGTCGTCTAGGTGGGGGTATATCAGAACACTCTTCGTCCGGAGGTTCGATACCACAGGGGCCATGCATTTGGTGAAGACCCTGGGCGTGGTGGAGAGTCTGAACGGTAGCACCTTGTATTGACAGCAGGTACCGTCGACCGCGAATCGCAGGTATCTCCTGTGCTGTGGACAAATTGCGATATGAAAGTAGGCGTCCGGTAGATCAATAGAGGCGAACCAGTCCCATCATCGAAGGAAGGGCAGGATGGAAGAAAGAGTGACCATCTTGAATCTCTTGGGAAGGACGTAGGAGTTTACCCCTCTGAGGTCCAGAATTGGTCAAAAGGTACTGTCTGATTTCAGTACCGTGAAGTACCGGGAGAAGAAGCCGGTGGTACTGGCCGAGGACGGAAGTTGTTCTATGGCCCCTTTGGGCAGTAGGGACTGGATCTCCTCTAGCAAAGTCGAGCTGGCCACAGGCTGAAGAGTGGCTGTGGTGGCGACCTGCACAGGCGATCAATACCGGGACTCTGTCCCGAAGACTTCTTTGAAGATGATTGGCGTCTTCAAAGAGGTCTTCGTGCAGAGGACAACATTGACGGTCGAGACAGAGCCGAGCGTGGTGAGCGGGGCTGGTACGTCGAGGATGACAAATGGCAGGAGGAGCGGGGACTGAAGCTGCGTTGAGAGTGAGGCGGCTGATGGATCCCCATTCGCTTTGCCGTGAGATGCGCCTTTACTAGATGGTCCATCGCCTCGTCGGTCGTAGCGTGGAAGAGGCCTTGACCGTCAAAGGGCAGGTCTTCGATTCTGTTCCAGCTGTCCTCCTGGAGGCCCGTAGACCTCAACCAGGTGAAGCGCCTAAGGGCGATGGAGCCCACCATCACTCGGGCCACCACCTCAACCAAGTGCCTCGAAGACAGGATCTGCTGGTTGGCAAGTACTACCGATTCATTGAAGAATTGGATAGCACTCGTCCGATGATGCTCAGGAAGGTGTGCCAGCAGAAGATGAAACCTGTAGAGGAGGTTTTGCTGGTACGTGGTGAGGCAGGCTTGTGTATTGGATACCCTGGCGATGAGCGACGAGGTGGAGTAGAAATGCCTGCCAAAGGTATCCAAACGACAGCCTCCTCGTTCCGGCAGGGTGGTGTGTACCCTCTTGCCACCCTTGGTCTGGGAGGACTCGACCACAATGGAGTTGGGCACCGGATGAGTGAACAAGAACTCGACATCCTTCCTCTGAGTTCTGTACAGATGTTCCAGGCGATGCGATATTGGTTGCGCTGATGCAGGTTGGGTCCAGGGATGTTTCAGGACCTCCTGTAGCGCAGGCAAGAAAGGTAACGGTGCCGTAGATGGAGGGCAGGTGTCCACATAGTGGAACACCGGGTCTTGCACAGATGGAGCTGGGTCCAAAACATCCAGTCCGAGCGCGTTTGCCATTCGAAGGAGGATGTCTGAGAATTGTTTCACATCCTCCAGTGCCGAATCTGGTGCGGGGTCCCCAAAAGCCAAGGGCGGAGACTCATGGGAGCCTGGCGTCGAGTCATCCAATTCCGAGTCTGTCTCGTAAGACTGAGACGACCGAGACGGCGACTTCTCTGCCAAAGGCTGTTGGGCCAGCAACGATACAGTGACTGTAGGAGCGGTTACCATTGTTGGTACCGAGGACGGTACTGGTGGAGCGGCCGGCGGCTGGGAGAACATGGTGGTCACAGTCCGCAGCACTGCAGGAACCAGTTGCTGAATAGCCTGGGTGGAGGTCAGAGCCGGAGCCCACGTCTGTGCCGGAAGGGCCTCTGAGACTGGGCGTGACACGGTCACGGTGACTCTAGGCAGCGGTGACACAGGCTGGTAGCGTGGCGAGCGGTCCCGGGATCTCTCGTAGTACGGCGACCTCGAGTGAGAATGCGAGGGCGAACGCTGGTACTGAGGGTGATATCTGCCGTGAGATGGTGATCGAGACCGACGGTACGGAGACCATCGCCTCACATCCAGGTGGTACCTATCCCTGTAAGCTGGGGAATAGGACCGTTACGATCCCGGCTGCTCCCGCCAAAGATGTTCGCGGCCGTACCTCGCTATATAGGAGGCCGATGAAAAAGGCGAGTCTATTGGAGGCCGAGACAAGGCCCGTTCCCGATAGACCTCCCGCCGCCGCGGGGATTGATGCCTTTCTAATTGGCTTGGAGAGCAGGTCTCACTCCTATGAGCGTGGTCACGCGAAGAGGCCCAATGATGGGACGGGGCCTGTGGTGTGACCGTGGAAGGCTCCGGGCGGTCCATCCCATAATCTGGGTGACCTACCGGAATAACTGCCGCTGAGAGAGCAGGCAGGCCCGAGGGCGCAGAGAAGCCGGCGGTCGGATCCTCCTCGTACGCCGCCAATATCTCAGGCGGGCCGACTTCGACATCCTCGACGACACCCTCTGGGGCTGAGTCGGAGGAGGTGTCGGAGGGCAGGTCCCCCTTGGAGAGGCTGAACCTCGCTTTTCCTTCTTCTTCTTCTCCTTCTCCTTAGATGGTTCTAGAGAAGGAGGCCGCTTACGTTGCGCAGCGGTGAGAGGCTTAGACGCCTTTGCTACCTGCGAGCCCACAGGAGCATCTCTCGACACTGAAGCACCCGACAGCTGTTTTGGGATGCGAGGCAGTGACGATATCGGAAGCAACGAGGACGGTACCGAGCCAGCCGCCGATACTGACGAGGGTGTGGCCGATGATCGAGCTGTTGAGGAAGGGCGTGAAGACATGGCTGTGCACAGGGCCATATTCTCCGCCACCTGCTGCTTAATCTTCAAAGACTCCTCCCAGCAATGGGATTTGAGTCTAGAAGAGCGGTTCCTCAACGTCTGGGCCGTAAACTCTTTACAAATAGAGCAGGCCCGCACGTTGTGGGCCTCCTTGGAGTGCCCGTCCGAAAGAGCAACCTTTCGACCACATGAAGTACAGTGTTTAAAGAGAGCAGACACAGAAGAAGAAAATACAGAAGAGGGGTTCGAAGAAGTCTTAGAAATCCACAAAAAACGCCAAGAATGTAGCCGCAAAGCCAAGAACCTTCCATTCGCTAAGGCGGACGAAAAAGAACTGAGGAGAGACTGTTGGCTTGGCGGGTTGAGCATGCTCAGTACGGGCATGGGGGAGGGGTTCCTGCCAAGCTGCTTAGCTCTAGAATCTTCCGAACGCTACCGCGCATGCGCAAAAATTCCCAGTGTGTGAGGCACAGAGACCACGAAGAAGAAGGTGAAAGGATTTACATAACATACTGTCTTCCTCTATACATATTTGTGTATAGGAGCCCTCTATCTCGAAGATAGAAATCAGGCACAGGATTCTAGCCTTACTCTTCTCCTTGATATGCAGCTGGACACAATAAAGCCCAGACACATTTACTAGTTCCATGATGGCTTTGTTCATCATGTATAGTTGAAACAAAAAAAAAGAAGTTGGCATGAGACCAGTGGTGTGAATCTGATATAATTTGGTTTTTATCCACCTAGGAGTAAGTTGACTTAATCCTACATAATTTTGACTCAAGGATTTTGAGGAGTTTTGATTTTTAAAAATGAGCTGATTGTGAGGACCACAATCAGTGTCCTCTGTGTTAGCAGTTATTGTCATCTTGGTGGACAAAAGGGAAAAACAGCTAAGATTTCAATTGGCATTAGTTGATAAAACAGCAGCCTCCTATAGACTGCACCTTGTTTCATTAACTAAAAATACATTTTGCCCTGCAGTCAAAATAGAAAAAAAAAGTCATTCACCAGCCATTCCAGACCTTCATAACATAAGTTCTGTGGAAGCTGCATTTTATTTGAAAATCCACTTTTTTTTTTTGCTAACGTACATTTTAAGATTTTAAACAAAAATAGAATCTGCGGAGACAATGCAGCAAGTATGCTTAATTCATGTACAGAATTGCTTTCATACCTTTGACTATCCTTCTTAAGGCCCCAAATGCCACCCAAACTGGTATGATGTATTTACACAAAGCACCGATCAACAGTGCTGCTTCAAATTATGCAGAAAACTAAAAGGACTCCTACACACCAAGAGGACGACATACCTAGAAGTTATTTGGCAGAAGCCCTCTTAAACTGGAGCTTCTGCCAGACAGCTTCATAGTGGATTATGCCCTTACTAAAAATGCTACTTCCCTTCTGAGATTTTATTCTATGACATGGTACGTGATCACGGAAATGGCACTAGCCAAATGAAGGAAGGAGGTCTAGGCATTTTTTTCTCACATAATACCTCAAAAGTTGTATGTGTCATGTGTTGGTTTTTTTATACAGAGAAGAAGGAAAGTCTTTAAAAGTGAAAGCAATTCCTCACATTCATTTTGGAAAGGCCGTACGTCAAGTGTAAGATAAATGACATGCCAAGCACAAAGCAAGGAAAGTTCATTCCAGAAGCACTGACGCCTGGTCAGAAATACTGTGCTCCTCCCAGACAGATGTCTCCCCCATCCTCCTTGCAGTGGTCCTTAACAGAACTGACCATTTCATATATCAACACCTCTAATACCTGTGGAAATTTCACAATTGGTGTTTTCAGACCTTTGAACATATTCAGTGCTCTGTGTGGTTTGGTGCATACTGAATGAAGATGCAAGTCTGAACCAGCATCATTCTTGTGGATAAAAATGGGAAGGAAAAAAAAACTCCAAAAGGGAGACATTGTATACATCCACACTCATTTCCCCACATAGGAGACTTTGCGATACATTGGTACTTAAACTGATAATCATAAATAAATACAAACAATAATACATAAAGGAATGTCTATGCAAACGGAATATATAATTCTTTTTCTTTTAAAGTTAAACTTTTCATTATTGAGTCTAACGTTTGTGATGACTGAAGAGAAGAAACTGTAGAATTAGAGAGTTAGGATTTGATCCCCTAGAGAAAAGTCATTGGCGTTAATGGTAAAAGGTTGCCCAGCTCTTTGTTCCATGTGGCAGTTCCAGGTACACGTTTTACCCTTCATAGGAGAACAAGAGGCTTCTTTTTTGTGTATTATCAATTGAAGTTATAGAATAGATGATGAAAGTTAATGACATGTTAAGTCATGGGGAGGGGGACAGAAAAAAAATCCCACACCAAAATTATGGCAATTCTTGGCTTTTATACCGAGTGCGGGAGGATGTTGAGGCTTCCCTATACTGGTGCTCCCACTGTTGTTGTGGGCCTTGTATGATTTTACAGGATGATTCTGGTGAAGGCGACTGAGACACCTTCAGTTTGGCTGGAAAGAAGGGTTTGTCGTTGAGCACGTGTCTTTCTGGAACTGTTCCCATTCCTCTCCACTCCATCTGGCATGATCACATGAACTGTATCTAGAGAAGACAAGATAGCATCAGCATTACGCACGCAAAACTTCATCTTCAGCAAAACTCTCCTTTGATTATCTATAAGCTTAAACATGAAATAAAGCTGTGGTAGTTGACCAGAAACACAGTGATATCCATCTTTGAACAATGAAACAAAAACTCTTGGGAGAGGGGAGCCTTTCCTTATTCATGCAAACTGTGAAAGTGTAGCAGCAGGTGGCTTGCTCTGCCCCAATCTCACAGACGTCACAGGTGCAATATGTTTATGAGGATTGCTACATTTTTGTCATCCTCTGGCTCAATACAGAATTTAAACTATTAGGCTGTCAGGAGATGAGAGACTAGTTTTGCAGGTAAGATTTAGTTCTGCGGATGACAACTGACTTACTCAGAAAACATCAATAAAAAGTTGTGAAGGGCATTGTGTATTTCTACAATAAACTGAAGCCTCTGTGTTAAAAATCCTGAGACTTTAAACCTGCAGACTATGCCAAAGGATCCCCCATCCCCCAGTACAGTGAAGTAGGAAAAGTGCACTTTCTGGATGATTACAGCTCCAAGATGTTGCAAAGAATTATACAACTACAGTCATGCCTTGTTTTTCTACTGTTTTCTATTGGTCTTCAACTTTTTGCTGACTTAAGGTTTGTGAAAAAGTTGTTCTTTAGAATGTGGGTCCCATTATTTTACAAGGCTGAATGGTGTGAGATGACCAACAAGTGGATGAGAGGCTGCTCTCAAAATGGGGAGACACAGAACCATAACTCTCAACTGTTCCCTTTGGAAAAAGAGCCCCCTCCTTTCCTTTTCTCCCCTCACAGACACATAACCCAAGCCTCTCATTTTTAAAATAGTTTTCAAACAAAGATGACTTGAGATGTTCTCCATATTTGCCTCTGGCATTATAAGGACTGGAAGTTTTCTTCAGCAAACACAGAAAAATCCTCAGTATGCTACTCAGGTTCCTTCATTCCACATTTAGTGGCCATGGTTTACATGTTATCACAGAATTGGAACATGCACATCTACAGAGCCCCCAAATGTGTTATTTTAACGCGATAATATCATAAGGGAGGTGCTCATGTTTACACATAGGTGCTGACACATATGAGACAGTCTGCAAGTTGCCAATGCTTCCAGAGTTAGCATGCAATACCTAAATTGTCCTACAAGAAATCCTGGAGGGAGAGCTCTGCAAAAGGATCCTTTCCTGAAGCTCTGTGAGGACTCTGAGTGGATGGGCTGGAAGCTGCAGACAGCTGGGAGAGAAGATGGCAGAGAGGGAAAGAGAAAAAGAAGGCCTCAATGACAGAAATATGAAGGCAGAAAATGTAATGATGGAGGAGGTAATTAGGAGGACAGTACTTAGGGCTGAAGTGGGCTGGTTAAAAGAAGAAGTCTGACTGCATGCAAAGTTGAACCTTCTCCAATGGTATGACAGATGCTGGTTAGAGGGCCACCCACAGCAAAGGTGAATTGGATGCAAGTGGCAGAAACTCCCAGTACCTCAGCCAGTGGTCTGGCAGATTATCTAAGCAGACACTGATGACAGGTCCAATCGTACACTACAGCATCTCCACCAGCCAACAACAGAAGCCTGGGCAAAGCAACCTTTGACAGACCTCCTACTTATTTGGTATTATACATTGAGGACGGTCAGCAGGCAGCATTAGGTGCTAAACACTGCAAAAGCAGCAAATATTTGCTGAAGTAATAGAGTGTCTTATCTGTTCTATCTGTAGGCTAGAAACAAATCCATCCCATGGAATGAGGGGAAGAATGCAATGGGGTTAGAATCAAACAATCTCTTACTGCAGTTTTGACCTGCTGAACACTTGATGATACGTAGATTTATTTCTGGCTGCTGAACTTTACTTTCTGCACCTATCCCTCTTGTTTTCACATCATATGATGCAGAGTCATCTGGAACTGTTCTTATAACAGTTGTCACAACTATTTTGTTGTTGTTGCTATTGTTTCAGGCCTAGCCTCTCTCTAATGTTCAGACTTAGTCATACTTCTCATTTCCTCTCTTCTTACGAAGATGGCTCCCTCTATAAGTTATCAGCTCTGCTTTCTGGATGTTAAATAAAAATTCCTTATTGCTGATGATTAGACACAGTCCAGGTTGCCACAATTATAGAGAAAATCAGTATATAAGCAAAGCGTCTTTGGGATCACTTTCCACCTAGCAGTGTAGAATAAACTGGTGACTAAACAGACATATGGAATGCTGGAGATGTATGGGATGCCACAAAGCACAAAGTGGAAAAGGAGGAGAAAAGGGACCAGGCACCTTAAATCATAAAGCCACAACTGTCTGTACTTTCAGAAACAAGGAAGAAATTAGTAGCACAACACAGGTGTTGCATGCCAGGGGGTCCAGGTTTAAATCACTGGCACCTCCAATTAAACGTCTCAGATAGCAACTGATAGGAAATCATCTTCTGTCAGACAGAGTGGGCTACATGGACTACTAGTTGACTTTGCATCGTTCTCCCCTCTGAGTGGAGCCAGGTAAAACAGCAGGAACCTTGTTAATAGGAGTATTACTACTACTCCTGCCTAAACCAGTCACGGCATCATAGGCACACTGATTTAGAGGTACAGCCCACTGAGTTCAATGGAGATCAATCCCAATTTAGACCCAGGACTTGAGTCAGTGCAACAAAACTATATTTTAGTGCTTCTCAGAGTGGCAATGTGTTCTTGTATACACTGTACAAGTGGACTTTTGTACCCACTCCACATCCAGGGACGCCTTCTCCACAACCTTTCACTGGGTCAACAGCACACTATTTTGCCCCTCAAGAGACATGCTGATGGTATCCATACAATCTGTTCAAACAGATGCTCTCTACACATCTATTAACATCAGAATGAACTTTGAATGTGACATTTTTGCATTTTCTGTTTTCTTATTTGAAGGCAAGTGAATGCAGTAACATATAATATCTTGAGATGGGGGAAAGAAACATTTTTGTCTGTCTTTCAAACAACTCCATCTAATCAGTCATCCTCATGAAAGAGTTATACTCAAAATGTGTATAAATATTTTTCCCTACACTCTCAAAGTCCTCCTCTGCCACTTTTTGTACAAATGTTTGTTGCCCCCCTGTTACTACATAGAAAGAATTTGCCATTTGGAGAAACCATGCTGTGGAATCCATGCAACCCAACCAAGTCCAATGTTCCAAGGGGCAAGAAACTTCTAATGACTGTAGTAGCTTCTGGTACTTAACAGCTGCTGCAGCCACCCAAGTCATCTTCTCTCAAGACCACACTGCTTCTCAGATTGAACACAAAGAGGGAACAACAATGTAGCATCTATGAAGCAACAAGCTCTCCATCCATGGCTGTAGCAGTTGTTGGAGGAACATCAGCCACAGTCTGCTTCTTGTAACGCTGAGAAGGAGGCATTAACGGGAACACAGGCATGTCAGCATGTGGATTCGGGGGCTGTACAAGTCAGGAATCAAACAATGTTTTATATTGTGTGTTTGGAAATGAGGAAGTAAATATGGAAGCAAAGAGGAAGAGTAAACTGTATAGATAGTTATGACAGAAGCAGAAGAGAAGGTGCAGTAAGTTATTACTTTCAGTTTCATGGAACTGATGAAAGTTGAGGCTCATCCACTCTAGTTTTGCAACACGTTTGGTTCCTATTATGTGGGAGGCTCCCTCACTCATGCAGCTTAAATAACAAAAGACCTGCCAACACCAACAAGTGACCAAGGAGGGAAGGTTCTTTCAGAAGCCACAGCAAGCACACAGCACACAATGCCTCTAGTGTGGAGAAACAGGAGGCAAAGTGAAGGCCCAACACTGCCAAAACCTGTGGCATCGAATAAGCTCGCACAACGGGCCTTTTGTTTCCTTCCCAAGAAATGCTAATAAATCTGACATCAGCAAAGTAAAACCAAGCACAAGGAGGAAGGACAAAACACTCAATCCAGTGGCCAGCTCAGCAAGTGTCTCAATCAAGAGTATGCTTCTAATACCATGTGTGGTTTCCAGAGGAAATGTATTTCCTCATCCTTTAAGTATACAGTCAAATCTATCCATCTAGATGTGCTGAAAGAGAACATGCTAAAAATTTATCTCAAAACATACTGATTATGGGTTATTTGCAGGAGAGATAGGAGAAACAGCACTGCCCAATTTTTTGGGGTATCCAAAATTTCCTGACTGCAGAAAGCTTAGCTATCATGCAGAATCTGCCTGGTTGTCTTCCTGCATGTGCGAGGGTGTGTTTTTGTTTGAAGATACTTAACATTCCTCAGTCACGCTAGTACACTGCCTGCACTGTGAAGTGCTACAATCCAGTGATAGATGTTGTTGACTTGTTCTGAGAAATTTACAATTCATGCAACCTCCTATACATCCAAATCCACTTTCACTGCTATAGTATAATAGCAACTCTAGCAACTCTAGTATGAATATGTAGATGTCTCATAGAACCATTGCAAAGTTAAAAAAAAAACCTGCTTGCAATTGTTTTCTAAAGGCTTCAGAGAGCTAATATATAAAAAAAGTGATTTAGCTTGTAAAAGCCTACAATGGTCAAAAAATGCCTCAAAGCTGGCCCTTTCAAACTTTCTCACCAGGGAAGTAGAGCAAGATAGCCTCATGCTTACTAACAACTAGCTACATTCAAATATGAAGCAGGCTACAGAAAACAGGATATATCAATTTCATTTTCTTTTGGATTGGGAATGTTTTTTATATGTCTTGAGGCAGGGAATAATTTGGGCCTGAGAAAATTTGCCCTCTTTTGTTGGAACAGAAGTACAAATTTCTTTAAAATACTCTATCAACCATGCCTCTTTCAGAAAAAGAAATACATACTTTATCCATCCTTACTGAATCTGTGGCTTGGAATTGCAGTTCCAGTTGCTAAAGGGCACAAGCTACCATGCAGCCTCAATGAAATTTCCATGCACAAGTACCACATAAAAGGGATACTACGGTAGACCAGTAGACTGTATTAGCTCGAAGTGTTGCACAGAGCAGGCTGGACCATATCTCTTTACATTAGCATCCTAAAATCAGTTTCCATAGTGAATCTAGTCAGTGAGATTCAGGGTGCAGGGGGAAATAGGTTGAGAACAGGGGTGGGAATGAAGTGGCCTCTAAACGAGTGGTTCTTAACCTGGTGTCCAGGAACCCTGGGAGTCTGCAGAGCTGTCATGGGGGTCCAAAAAGTCCTGCTGCTGGACACCAACAGCAGCAAGAGGGACATGGCAGTGTCCCTCATTTGCAAATGAGGGAGCAGTTTGGGCATGAACACACGTACCCCCACTGCCATGGCCCTGGCAAAAGGGACACAGTAGCAGGCATATACACATGCTCAAACTATGACTCTGGAAACCAGGGTTTGAATCCCGACTCAGCCATGGAAACCCACTGGGTGACCTCAGGCAAGTAGCATTTTCTCAGCCTCAGAGAAATACAAAAGCAACAAATCTTGCCAAGTAAACTCCCATGATAGGTTCGCCTTAGGATCACCATAAGTCAGTTTTCAAAGGTGAGAGGCATGATGGCTAGAAAGAACCTTCCCCTGTCAGCGGCACTTTGTTGTTGTGTGCACTCAAGTCACACAACAGCGGCACACAACAACAAAGTGCCGCTGACAGGGGAAGGTTCTTTCTAGCCATCATGCCTCTCACCTTTGAAAACTGACTTATGGCGATCCTAAGGCTCATCCTAAACTCATGGGAGTTTACTTGGCAAGATTTGTTGCCTTTGCATTTCTTATGGTAACCCTAAGGTAAACCTATCACAGGGGTGTTCTGGCAAGATTTTTTCAGAGGGGGTTTGCCTTTTCCTTCCTCTGTGGCTGAGAGAATGTGACTTGCCCAGTGTCTGAGCAGAGATTTGAATCCTAGTCTCCAAAAGCTTTTAATAAATAAATAAATAAATAAATAAATAAATAAATAAATAAATATTTATATCTTGAGTTAAGTCTTGGGGCTGTTCAGCAAAAAAATATTATTTGCAGGGGGCCCCCAGTAAAGAAAAAGTTAAGAACCACTGCTCCAGACAGAATTGCAGGGCTGGAAGGGATGACAAGGACCATCTAGTCCAGCCATCTTCCATGCAGAAATACACAATTAAAGCTCTCTCAAAAGATGGTCATCTAACTTCAGTTTAAAGACTTCTACGCATGAGCGCACTACTCCCTCCATGGCAGTCTTTTCTTATTGTTAAACTGTTTTTACTGGAAAAAAATTTTTTCCTAATGGTTCGGTGGATCCATTTTTTCTAGAAATTTTAATCCACTGGTTCATGTTCTGGTCTCTGGCACAGCAAAAAGGAAGTTTGTTCCATCTTCTATATGACATCCCTTCAAATGTTTAAAGCTGGCTATCATACCCCCTTCTCCGTCTTGTCTTCTCCAAGCTGCATCCAGCCTCTCAGGCTATTCTTCATAAGGCTTCATTTCCACACCTTTCACAATCTTTGCTACCCTCCTTCAGATACTATACTCCTTTTGATGCCACCTAGAATAGCATTAACTTTTTTGGCCACTGCATCACACAGTTGACTCATGTTTAGCTGGTTATCTATGAAACCCCCTTGATCTTTTCCATATGTACTGCTATTTAGCCAGGTGCCACCCATCTTACATTAGTGCATTTAATTTTTCGTATGTAAGTGTAGCACCTTACATTTATCCCTATTGAAATTAATTTTGTTAATTCCAGCCCAACTCTTCAGTCTGTTACAGTCATTTTGAGTCGTGATCCTGTCCTCTGAGGTATAAGATACCCCTCCTAATATGTGTCACCTGCAAATATGACAAGCAATGCCCTCTATTTCTTCCTCCAAGTCATTTATAAAGAGAATAAACACCAGATCTTAGGACAGAGTGCTGTGGCATCCCACTAGTAATTTCTCTCCAGAGGAACCACTGGTGAGCACTTTGTGTAGTTGTTCAGTTACAAATCCACCTAACAACAGTACTGTCAAGCCCACATTTCACCAACTTTGTCAAAAGCCTGGCTGAAATTGAGACATATTATATCAACAGCATTCCTCAAACAGGACAACATACCTCTACTATACGTATAAAGAACCTACAAGGGAATAATGCCTTTCAGCATGTATAGAAGCAACCCAACAGCTGCATGCACACCATCTGCCAACTCAGCATGTCCACACTTTCATACAGAAGTAGTCAGCCCTCCACATCTGTGGGTTTGACTTTCACACATTTGATTATTTGTGAATTTCCTCAACTCCTGCCCCCGCATGCCAAGTGCTTCTTTTCCAGGGAACTTTCCCTCTCAGCAGCTCCAGTCAGGCTACTGAGCCTGTTAAAAAATCCTCATCTGGTCCTCCTCTTTTCCACCAGCTGCCTCTTGGCCAGTTAAGGACAGTTCACAGCCCAGTTTCTTAGCACCACAAGCCCTCTCTCAAAACCCCCCACACCCAAGGAAGGAGATGGGTGAGAGAGGAAGTACAGGGGCACCGTACTGACTCAACCTTTTTACCTGACGTAGTTTGGACACTAGATGCCTGTTCTCCCCAGCATTCCTCAGCAATCTTCCTGCGGACACTCATACACAGTTTGATAATTGGGATTCTCCCACTTTTTCAAGGGTCTTGAACCTCTAACCCTAGCGAATATGAAGGGCCAACTGTAGTGCTACTTAAGGAGGAAATCCGTCACACCTGAAATAAGGTTTTTAATTTAAAACCTTGTCAAGAATCTCTTCTCTTTAATTAAAAAAGAACACACCTGTTCACTGTTCTCAACTGCTGCTGACACAAAACTACATGCCTGGTCCCCTGCACAAGTTCTTTGTGTTTGGTTTTTATGATACCATCCTCTTCTTAATTCAGCTATCACCTCCTCCCTGTTAAGATGTCTCTTTTCTTAAAATTTGCTTCAGGTAAGACCTCTTCTTGGGATCCCCCTCACCTCAACTGTATAACTTCTGCTGTCTTACCAGGCCTCCTGCAAACCTTCTATACAGAGGCTACTTCATGTCTGAAGCAGAAACAGTGTGCTTCCAGGCAAGACAACTGAAAATGCCATTAAAATATAACAACATAGCATGCAATAAATCCTGTTCTTGTGAAGCGCTGCTGGAGCCTTAAGGCTCTACAGTCCAGTTCAACACCCACCTGGGCTCCCGATACAGGGCCAAAAGGATTTGGAGGTCTCATGACAGGCTGGCTGTATATTAAGGTTGGTTGTGTCAGTACTGGTACTCCTCCCATCTGGGATGGCTAGAAATCCAGAAGAGCACAGAATTAATTTTACACAAATCCTTTTAAAACCATCAACACATGAAAATGCTACCAATCATCAAGTAGTTAATGACTCTGTAGAGAAAATATTCAGAAAACATCAAAAAGGTTTAACATTTAAAGTCACCTCCAAAAGAGCACTGGAATCACCTCTAGTTCTCTTCTCATACACACCTCCACTCCCCCGGGAATGACAAGTGATTATCTGTTCCATGTTTCCCCCACATACAAGATGCTTTCATTTCAATGCTTTAAAATGGAATTAGCTAAAGCTACAAGGTTTTTGTTTGTTCTTTAGCATAATTACCAAAATTAACTTTTTTATAAGTAGAAGACTTTGAATATCCCTTTCAGACACTGATCATACCAAATTACCAAATGCTGTCATACTCTGTGTACTGCAATAATGCACGCATATGTGAATTAATCACCTTTGTTTACTGTGTTCACCTCTGTTCACTAAGTTTGGAAAATTTATATCCTGAATTTCCATGGTTAAGAGTGTTCAGGGTGGGTGCATAATTTGAAAACAAAAGAAATGGTGTAATAAGCCAAACAATAATGAGACACAATGCTAGCTATAAACTGATTAAAACAGCAGAACTTAACCATACAAATTTAAAGTTTGTCCAAAAAATGGGGAGAGGGCAATTAAAAGCAGGGAAAGAGAAGCCAAATAAACTTCCTGAGAAGGGGAAAGAGAATCAAAAAGATTTCTAAAAGGGAGTGGTTCAGAGTTCACATGTAACTACAGAGAAGGCTTTGCCACTATTAGGATGCACAGAGGAGCCACCACCTCAGGCCTCAGACCTGGGATTGGGATAGTGTGGCCCTTAGAGCATCTAGCACCCCAAAAAAGTTTGCTCCAAAATGCCCCCCAACGAACATGTGGGAACAATTCTGCCACATTTTCAGGCTCCCCTGGGCCAGTTTACGCCCACAAAAGCCTTCTGATAGCCAAGTTCCTCTTTACAAAAAGGCCTATCCTAGGACAGCGGGATCTGAAACCAATCCCCTTTGGTTTGTCAGGTGTTCAGTAGCTTGTTGATAAAACACCTCTCTATGTCCCTCCCTACCACCAACTCCATACATATATAGGATGTGGAGAAAAAAGCAATGCTAACAGCCAAGACAACAATTATCCTTGAAATTAAGTTTGCTTACCATTCCATATCCCATCATTCCTGTTGGTGTTGTAGCAGGATAGGCCATGACAGGTGGTGCCTAATACAAAAGAAAGAATATTAAACTTAGTAAAAGAGGTAAAAAAGTTCCTCCCAAAAGTAATGAACTGGCTAGACTGGGAAAATTAAGTGACCGCCAATTTCCAATAACTGGCACTCAAACAACCTCCTAGAAAGCTCACATTGCTACCCTCAAAGGGATTCAAAATATCCAAGGTCACACATGACATCTGGTGCCCAACCTGATCCATGACAAGGTAGGGTGGTGTCTTCCCATAGAGTTTAAATGACAGTATGTACAGTGATTACACTTTAGTAAAGGAGCTTCCAAGAAGAACAAATTGAGGTGCTGTCAACTCATTCCTAATTCTGTATAAAAACTAAGTGCTACTTGATGAGCTTCACTCAACCACAAGAGGAATGATCAGCAGCATCTCACAGATCAGCATGAAGCTATAAAAATGCCCATCTGAATAACACCTGAATGAGAGATAAAAGGGACTCTGAGGTTTCTGGAAAGGAAACTTTTTCATCTGATCAACATTATGGCTAATTCATTTTTATCAGAAGTTTAACCTGTGGCATGTTTTTATATGGAGGGTTTCATGGTTCTTAGCATATCTTCTTAGCTGACCTCAAGATATTTCAATTAAAAAGGAAAGTTACAAAATTTTTATTAAATATAAGAGTGTAATTAAAGAAGATGGGCATCTTCATGTCAGAGTCCCAATTTTCAAAATAACCTATGCAGTCAAGATTTCCCAACTCCTGCAAATAAGGGGACAGACTGAGGTCTTGTATGGTTGGTTTGTTTGGGTTTTTTTGGGCAAACAGTGTTGATCTTAAGAGTGAGCAGGCAGTGGAGTATAATACCTCTTCCTCCATCATATCAATGCAAGTTAAAAATCTGCATTTCCATCACCAAAGAGGAAGGCTAAGTATATAAATGGAAACTCCACTCAAAACTCCACTTTTGACATACTCTCACATCATAATCCCTAATTCCGGAAAATGGGTGAGAATTCCCACAACATATGGTAATTTAAGGAGGCAATACATGACTGTATAACCCACACTGGTAAATTCTCTTGTGCAGACCTCACCAAAGCTAAAGGAGGAAATACAAAAGCATTGGTGCATGTTAGGCTGGTACTCTACATAGCAGTACTTCTCCAGGAGGTTTAACTCCCTGAAAACAAAATTGTCCTGGCCAGGTGAAGGAAAAAAGAATAACACAGCTTTTCAGAAATAACTAATCCCATGAGTTACAATATCCACTGGACAATGGAATCCAACTTGCAACTGGCTATCATGGTTAATGAAATGATACAGCAATTAATATTCATAAAGCTGAAGAAGCAAGGTATTATGCATATGCATACATATGGCCATACAGTTGCTGGACTTTTGAGTGCTTAAGGCTAGCTTAAGATTTTCCCCACAATGAAAAGATTACAGGGAAAGACCAACAGTAACACGAAAGGAGAAACAAACTATGCTGAAGTGAGGATCACTATAATTGGATGAGCTAAAGAAATAAAGTCTTTATTTCATAATATCCAAAGTAAAGCAGACTGCATAAACCACACCCAAGACTATAAAGAGTAAGGGAACATCCCACAGCAAATTAAGAAACTCACCATAAATAAGTATTCAGAATACATTAAAACTATTAGTGACTTTATCCTTTAGCTCTTATTGCATCTTATTGCCAATTAAACTTACTAAGTTTTTATTTTAGCCACCATTATTGCTGCTTTTTGTAGAGAAGTGAAAAGGTACTCTCTTTAGAAGGAGAATTTGAAAATTATGATCAGCCTTTCAACCACCCAATGGGTAACTAGGTTCACCCTGCTTGGCATTTTGGGACATATTGGTCTCTCCCCATTTGAAATCAAGCCTACAAATAGTGGAGTGTGAATAGAAGCCTGTGTGGTTTCATGCAGTTATTCACACACACAAATGCCTTTTTTATTTACTTTATTCAAATGCATTAAAAAAGGCAATACAGACACACACACCCACACCAGCTATCTGGCAGCAAATGGCAGTATAAAGCAAGGAAAAAAAATCATTGTAGGATTTTTCCATGCCATCATTGGCGTCAAGAGGCCTGCAGGACACCCATAAGATCTGGAGCTGCTCAAGATTTCCAACATGCCTGAAGATCTTAACATAAGGAAAGTGTGAAGTAGCAGGATTATGAGGTTCTGCTGTAGTGGTTAATATCAGCATGCCAGTTTGATTGCAAATAAAGGCTGCAGGTTTTGTTCACTTACGTATTGTGGAAAATGCATGCCATTCTGTTTTTCCCCGGAAGAACAATTACATAATGCAATAACACTGGATTAGAAATGAGTACTTACACAACAGAATATACACAGAGCATTTTAGTCACAAGTGCACTTAACAACCCTGAAAACACAAATTCTTATAATCCAAAGCCATTTACATGAGTGATCTGGTAAAAAGGACACTGACAAGGTTGATGAGCCCACAATGCAAACTCTGTACTTGTTTTAACATATTTGGTGCGGGCAGGCTTTAGGAAAACAAAAACATGGATTTCAGAAATACTGGAATCCACCAGTTAAAGGCAAAGCATTCATAAGGGGAACCAGAAGACAGACTAGAGTTAACGCAGAAGATGAAGTAAAACAGGTTAGTCCTTCCTATCTTAACATTGAAACTATTAAGAACTCTTAGCTTTGGATGTACCAGAACACAAACTTTGTCCTGTATCACAGATGACCCTGGACTAGGCCTCCCTCCCAGCACTATAATGGTTCTCTATGTCCAAAGATTGAAGAAAGCATCCAAGCATACTGTTCCACTCTCTGCAGTATGAAGTGGCACAATTCAGAAAGAGCAATATCAGATAATCATTTAGCGTTGGGAGTAACATGACTAACTTAGAAGCAACAGTCTTTGTACAGGAGCAGTTAGTGCTGTACTACTTGTCACCAGCAGGATTAGGGTTTCCGCACTATATTCCCCTCACAATTTCACTGCAGGCTAAAGTCTAAACAGGGAGAACATATAGGTGGGCAGATCCTTTTCCGCCAACCCTCCTTGGCAAGTGGTCATTTACAGAAATTTATAACTTCTCCCTCCTCCAACAGTTGGGATGGGATAACTACAGGGGAGAATCTGCAGACGCAGAAGAAAACAGCCTTTCCTCTCTGTTTCTGATCCACCCCAACCTAACATTCCTATGATCTCTGCAAATGCACAGCTAAAAATATCCCTTAAGTTTCCATTTTATAGCACAAAAACAGCAGTAGAAGTAGGCCACGCCATTCACCAATTAGTACATGCTTAATACACGCTAATTTAGAGGCACTTCAAAATCTGGGAGGTTACTCCAGTCCCCCTCTTAAGTGAGAGGACACATGATCTGATGTGAGATTTTTCAGATGGTCCATGGCTGCTGATTTTAAGACAAGTGACCAATAAACACTGAATGTGATATACTCTTTAGGTGAAAACTAATGAAGTTATTTGGGCTCCAACAGTGTATTCCTAGGTTCTCTGTCCTACTCAAATCCTTGATGGGCTCCTACATTTTACCAACACATTTTGAACCACTCAAGTTATGAGAACAATTGCTTACCATTGTTGGAGCATTCCATGCTGTTGTGGGTGCAACTTTGGGTTGCCAGTTGGACCCTCCTGTTAGTTTCTTTTCTCCTGGCTGTGTCCAATTCACATCACTTGAAACAAATTTTTTAACATATTAACACTTGGGTATTCTTTTCTAGCTCTTTTTCTTGCAGAAATGTTAAAAGGCAGATGAAGTACAGAAGAACAAAAAACGTTAAGCCAATTCTGTCTGTCTCCCCACAACTTTCAGCAACTTGAAAAAACCTGTTCTAGCCTTCAAAAAATAGCTGGACTTAAAAAAAAAACACGAAGGCAGACAAATTTCATTCATGCATATCCATCCTGAGGTGTACAGCTTAAACACTGAACAGGCCAAAGAAGCAAGGTATAAAACAGAAAGGCATAAAGAAATTTAAAACTCAGGGAGGAAGCGAGGAAAGGAAGAAAATATATTCCCCAAATGAGAGACCATGAATAATTATGAGAGGTGTTGACTGTCACAAGACAGCAACAGATTTTGTGTTTTGAAGACTACAGGTTCACCTGCAGCTTCCTTCTCCGAAAGGGTAAGATACACTCTACCAACTCATCAAGGCAGTTCAGAAACTCTCTCAGAAACAAAAAATCCAAGGAAGGTGCAGTGACAGCAGTCTCCTCTCCCTTCAGAATTACTGTATCTGAGGGTGGAAGGGGTACTTGTGCCCCCACAATCAATTTCATCAAGGAACACAATAGCCTGCATTTGCCATAAACCATTGCTATGAAGATATGTTGCAATAATGCTGGAATAAGAAATACTCACTTCTTAGTTGTTCCATTTCCAATGCCTAGATCTGTTATAAAATAAGAAAATCATTAGAAGCAACCTGGGTTTTTTTGGAAAAATGTTTAACAAGATGGTACTGTAAGGCTTCTACAAAAAATACTTACTGCCCACAAGGTTGGCTAAAGATGAATCCAGATCATCCAAGACTAACTTGTTTGGTGGCGTTTTGGAAGCTGGAAGACTCTGGTTTTGAGAAGCCACTGTTGGTTTTAGGAGTCCACCCAACTCATCAAATCCTTACCCAAAAAAAAAAAAAAAAGCATTAAGTACAATTATCAGACATTTTAAAATCCAGTATTTTAAGATCTAGAATTATTTTTTGTAAAAAGCTAGATATCTAAAATTATTTTTGTAAAAAAGCCATATATGATGACTAAGCTTCAAAGTGCCTTAGAAGAAATTGTGCTGCGATGTTTCTAGGTCAAAAGTACGCTAATACTGATTCTTTTGCAGGAAGGCAACCTTACTCCCATACCCATGGTGTCCAGGATCCAAAAAGAAATGCCAGAGCAGTGGCAATATTATCCTGTTGCAGGAAAAAGTCTTGCAGTGCTGTACAGATTTATTGCAACAGAAGCTTTTGTGAACTAGGAACTACTATATTTGGGGGGGGGAGGGGAGGGGAGAGGAGAGGGAAAGAACACCACCAGTGAATATGGATTCACCCAGCAGTGAATTTCAGGTGTTCCATGTAGTAGTCCATGAAAGCTTATTCAAAAGTGAAAGTATTCCACTCACTTCTGGCATGCCCAGATGGTTTAAACTTAACACGATGAGATCTCCCCCTTCTTCGCACAACATTATGTAATTGCTAGTGTGTAAAAGACCTACCACCAGAATCCACTGGTGCACTTGACGTTTTGTTTCCAAACACAGACTCAAAGTCAACATTAAGGCTTGTAGAGGGCTGCGATGGAGCAACAGGAGATGGAGTGAACCCTACAAGCAGACAATGAAAGAAGTTAAGCTTGTTTATATACAGTACTAGTGTATATACCCAGTGTTGCCCGGGATTTTATTTTCTCATAGGTGATACTTGTTAGAAAGATTTGAGATCCTGTGTGTCTAATGTCCCAAACTGTCTTGTCCAGTACCTGTAACTTTTCCCCATATTCCCCAATCTATTCTGTATTCAGAGTTATTGGCAGAGAGAGGTTGGGTTCCTGAGGGAATATACTGCTCTCCTCCTTGCTGCTAGGCCTCATCTCCATAACAACCAGCCTATTCAAGACAGACACAGTTGACTGAGGCCCAAGAGTTCTCTGGCTGACAATTTTAAAGGCCCCTCCCTAAACTGCAAACCCCAGGATTCCATACTCCTTAGGTAGCCAATTGTACGAGGTCTTCACCTGACACAAACAAACTTTGACTTTTATATATTAGATGTGAACTCTCAGCTTCTGTACAAGGTTCAGTGGCCATAAACAGATGATGGATAGACAAGGAGAAATCTGCAGGAACTGCATGTTATGTGATCCTAGAGGAAAGGTCTGTGATGCAAGAACTGATAACATGCAAGACTTGTTTGCTGCATACAAAATGGAGGTATTGGGTGGAAGTACGCATAGGCCCAGCTTCTAGAACTAGAGTTCTGTAGTGTTAAGAAGTCCCTCATTTCCAGCCCTCCCTTTAATGCAGAAATGCCAGAATCCTTCAAACAAGACGACCTGTTGTGGAATGTTTTTGTCACTGGTATCTGAGAGTCATTTGCTGTGTAAGTGTTCAAAGCTTCTGATTTCAGTTCACTACCTCCCAAACTGTCACTGCTGTTCTTGAAAAGTGTTCAGAATTACACACTCTGGTTCCCCTGACTTTGTTGTCTCTACTACCATTCCCCATTCCTGATAGCAGCCACACCGCTAAACCCCAAGCAGTTAATTAAGATTCAGAACCTACATCACATTTACTTTAACTCTGAGCTTCTGCATTAAGTGTCCATAAATACAAGTCAGCCATGGGCTAAGCATATGCTTTAAATTCTTTTCCTATCTAGCATCCATGTTACACATTCTATTTTCCTACCTTTTACAAAACTCTCTCTTGCTAAAAATGTGCAAACGTTTAAGTAAATGTATGCATCAATGTGGTATCATAACTGAATCAGAAGGAACATTTGTCATTTGAAACACAATTACTACCAGTTTCTCCACACAGAATATTAGGCACACAGACACAGTATCACATAGACTAAGCTTCTTTCCTTTTATTGAGAATCACTATGATGAATCCCAAGCATACTGAGTGCGCCAGAAAGGCTTCCCTAATCAGATCAGCCTGATGCAGGACTGAAACAGTACATGGCAAGGGACTGAAAGAACTGCAGATACTTC
This sequence comes from Cyclura pinguis, assembly GCA_030412105.1. NCBI lineage: Eukaryota > Metazoa > Chordata > Lepidosauria > Squamata > Iguanidae > Cyclura > Cyclura pinguis. Next base: position 277,811,636 of record CM059601.1, on the reverse strand, counting down.
TATGATATGTGAACACATCTATGCAGCAGTCTATCAAATCTATCATAGAGCGGAGACTAAACAGAAAAAGGTTTTTAAATGTCATGGTAGGTTGTTGGGTTTTTTTTCTCTTTACAAATGAAGTCTAAGGAGTTTAGAGAAAAGGGCAAAGGCACATGATAGAAGGCCACAGTCATGAACAGTACAGAGTGAAAGAATATTGAAACCTGAAATACCAGAGCCTAGGATCATCTAATGAAAAACATTTTGACAGTAGACTCAGGACAAAAGGGAGTACTTAACACAAAATGTGTTTAGAGACCAAAAGAACAGACAGGTGAGCCAAACCTGAACTGCATCAAACCTTAACATAATACAGTGCTGGTCATGAGGTGCCATACAGAAAACAAGGAAAACCATTTCTACTGTGTTCATTTGTCAGCTTTACATAGATCAGATGGGCCTGTAATGGTTATGTTCTGAGGATTAGTACTGTTACACTGTCTACAGAAAAAAAATCTGCATGGGCACCACTCCAAATGAGATACTGTTGTATCAAGCAGTTTCCTACACCTTCACTCTATTTCAGCTGTGATAATGCACATATAAGTATGACAGCACAGAAAATCTGGGTTGCACTGCTATGGCAGAAGTCACCAAAACCATGCAGAGTGCTTCTCAAAAAGCTCCACTGTTTGAATAACCTAAGATAAAAATCATACGAATGAAAAGTTTGGTTCGCTGAACACTGAAGGTGCTTCCATACATGACAGAGCTAACACATTTTTTAAAATAGGACTAGAGTTTGCTGAGCATTTCAACCAGTATCTAAAATACATTTTCAGGAAGAAGATGGGGCAGTGCCTTTAAGTTATGTATGAGAAAAGCTGGAGGTAAACTAAGCATGCAATTCCAGGTGCTTTAAAACACCATGGTTGATCAGTAGCTCTTCCAAATCTGTGGTTAAACACAACCAAAAAGTGAGATAGTAACACTGGAATATCTGGTTGCTACTTTTGCAACCTACATTCGCAACCTTTTTAGGCACAACAGACTAAGCTGTTTTTGAAATAACATGAGCCTATCTTCAATATCGCAAGTTGGAGATGGTAATGTCTTGCAAATTATGCTGGAACAAAACATCAACTGCCCTGTTGGTCTGACTGACCATCAGGCCACGGGTTTCCCATTTCTGCTTTAAACAGATGTTTAAAAAACAAAACAAAAAACTTTTAGCTAGTGATAGGGAATCCCCACAATCCTGCAGTCTGCTCGCAATCCCTTCACAATGATTAAGGGACCAGTACTTTTATTCAGGTGTAGGCTCCAATTTTCATTTGTACTCAACTGATTTCAAAAAGTGGCATTAAACCATTGAGAATCCTGAAACTGACACAGCTACTGTATTTCTACCTATGTCTGCATAGCGAACCAAAGCTCCTGTATTCTGAAAATGTTTACCTACCTCCAAATAGACCAGCTACAGTTGAGGGCTCACTGCGGAAATGGGAAGCATTAGGGTAAGCTTGTGGACCACAAAAAGAATCTGATAAAGGCATATGAAGCAGAAGAGCAAAGAAGGAATGTTACAGAAAGAAAGAAATAACAAACAGGACATACTCTATTTGCTTAACCAAGTATTTGGAAGATAAGTTAAGACTACATCTATAGCACACACACAGTCACACAGGCAATATAGTGACAGCTACTAAAAAGGGAAATGTCATACTACCTAAAGACAGGAGGGCTCAAATGCCATGTTTTACACCTCTGGTACCATAAGGAAGTGTAAAACCCTCAAGGCATTTATATTATACCTGAAGTAAAGTGACAGAGCTGAACAGTGGACGCATATTTGGTTGTCACAAAGGGGTTTGTGTCAGTAAATGGGTTGAAGTGATCTAGAGAACCAGAAAAAATTAAATTGAAAGTCATATGCATGTGACATGACAGTCTCAGAGTTCATGCTTTTGAAGTCAGACTGCCCCACATCTAGTTTAGATTCTAAGCACTAATTCAGGGAAAATCAAGGCAATACATCTAAACTCTATGGACTGCATGTAACCCATAACAGCCTGTTGTGCAACTTGTCAAAGCTTCCCTAATTGTATCTACTTGGATACCAAACATATAGATCAGGGGTGGGCAGCTATGAAAGGTTAGAAAGCTGCATTATCCCCTTAGGAGATTTTGGGATGCTAACCCCCCATTAAAAAAGATTCTTTTTTGCCCCTAAATTACCCCAGGGGTTATGGGAGCATTTTTGCCAAGTTTTAGGCACTTCCAGCTCATCTTAGTGCCAGGAGATGCCATTTTTCAAAACGGGAAGTGACCAGAAGTCACTTTCCATTTCTAAAATAAGGGGGCTTTCCTAGGAATAAAATGACCAAGGGAAGGCCAAACCACGCCCCAAATGCTCTCATGTCCTGGGGTCTGGGGGCTGCACGTGACCTACGGCCTACACTTTGTCCACCCCTGCCGTAAATGAAATGACGACAACCTCACCCTCTTTTGGGGGAGTGGGGAATATCCTCAATAGCAGTGATCACTGGGATTCTAAGGAAATACTAGACAGCTCCATAAGATTGGGATGGGAAGAGATATGAAGTGCCTCCCTCTTCCACCCTCAATCCCACTCTGTTCTCTAATGATCAGGCTATGTAACCTTCAAAAACTGGCATGTAGTTTAAAGTAGACCTTGCCAAGCAGTGCTAAAGCTCATTAGTTTTTTTTTTAATCTTTTAGAAATCCTCAGTTTGCCCAACACAGTCCAATTAAGGCAGAGAAATGGAAAAGTCAGTCAGATAGTACTTTACCAACAAACATCTCATGAGTTGGTGTCCTAGAAGTGAAAGTAGGTAGTACATCAGAGGAGACAGAGAGGTGATCACTAGATTTTGTGAGGAAAGGATTTAGGCTTGGAATGGCATCGTCAACAGCATCAGCGGTAGAAGTGAATGGATCTGTGCAGCCCAGACAGAGCAGGAAGGAGAAGGGGGGGAATCAAGTTAGCTGTGCATTAGTTAATCAGGAACAGAAGTAGTGGAACTAGAAGTTACTTTTTCTTAAGAATATAAGCTGGCACTCCTGAACATACACTGTATTTTCTTTGTAAGGCTTACAAAAATGGTATGCCTACTCTTAATGAATTCTTGGAAGAAGCCAGCAGGCATTCTCTATGCTACACATGCTCTCTGGAAAAGGCTCTTCTCTAAATGTTGTGTAGGAAAATCTACTCACAACACACTGCATACCACTTTTAATCCAGATCAGTCTCCCTGCTGCAGTGCCCCTAACATGAGAGCAGCTTCTTCATATGAGTTTTTCTCAATGCTTGTCTTGAGTCCTTACAACTCCCTTTCTTAATAACTTCCAAGTTGTAAATGCCTAAGCTTGGTAGAAAAAACACAGCAGTTTAATTCCCTTGCTACTGCTGCAAAATGTACTGTATGAGCTTACAGAAGTAATATTTAGAATACAGACAAAAAGGAGCCTCTGCTGTGGCTGATTAAATATCAGGATACTAAATGAACAATGGGTAAAGGTATAAAATAAGGATGAGGTACTATAATCCCAACAGCTTTGGAACAGGGCAGCAGTACACCAGTCTTTGTTTTGGACTGTACCATTTCTGCATTCAACCAATTAGATCCTGGTGTGCACTTGAATTAGGACTTGCAAACGTAAGGAAGGACACAGTAAGTGTATGTGTCAGCCATACTGAATTAGAGCGTCTTCACAGGGATACCTTTTATCTGGTAACACACTTCAAATAATAGGAGTTCACTATTATCTTATATGCTTTGAGGAATACTCTCCTCGATATCAGATGCATTGTTATCCAAAGATGCTGACTGAAGACATACACAGTAGCAAATAAAACAGTATCTCCTTCCTCCTCTCACATTCAGCCTGGCCTTTAAGAACTAACTACCAATCAAATTACAATGCTTTCTGCTCCTGCCCAGGTCTTAAGACAATTCAAGCAGAGGAATAGTCTTAGTTGCCCAAGTAGCACCTAACAAGAGATTCCTAAACCGTTATAAGCAGATAGGAATGGTCAATAAATAGTTCCATATGACCCTCTAAGCATATATGGATTCCCCCTCCCTGAAAATAAAACAACCCATTATATTCCTGAGCCATTTTTGCTCACACAAGTCAAGATTCAAACAAATGGCCCTTTAATTCCCGTTCACTCATGTGAACAGCAACAAAGATTTTGGCAGAGCTTTCTCAATGGGCATCTCAGCAATTCATTTTTAGTACCTCTACCATCAGCAGAGACAAGCCAAGTTGCATAAAGTCTCTCAAGGTTTACACTAGGGAAAGAGAAAAGGGAAACACTCTGCCTGAGTTTCAGTTCCCAAAGGAGACAGGAGATGGAGAATTTGCTGCTTTGCTCATTCAGAATATGCTCCCTGTGAAAAACTACAGCTATTGGGGATACACGTTATTAGAACATGTTGTTCAAACAAAAGAGTAAAAGTCTAGAAGTGGCTTACTATCTTTCTAGAAGAAAAACTCGCAACAGAAAAATTATGGCATTCAATAGGAACAGCTTTATTGTATTCACGTATTTTCTGCCTGAGTCTACACCATTCTGGTATTAGAAACTTAAGTCAGGATGCAGATTTCTTTTGCTCAAGCCAACACAAAATAAATGAACAAATAAATGAAATAAATAACTATCATCAAATTGTGCTTGCCCTCTTATGACCCCACAAAAGATTTTGTGGCTTAAAAAACAGAGAATACAAGAGTCCTACAACAATGCAGAAGACAGACCAAGTATTAAAGGCAAGCAGCCCAAAAAGCTATATTGCTGCATGCATGCATTAATTAATTAAATTTATTCATTCATTCATTCATTCGTATACCACCTTCTCCTGGAATGGGACTCAAGGCAGCTTCCAACAACAAATGAACACATTAAAAATACATAAAATCAAAAAACATATAAAACATAAAACAATTCTCAATTTTAAAACAAGCTACTAAAGCTCCCCTGTTCATATAAATACCTGCTTAAAAAAATTGTTTCGGTCTTCCAGCAAAAGGAGAACAGGCAGGGGGCTAGCCTAGCCTCCCGTGGAAGAGTGTTCCACGGGGCGGGAGCAGCCACTGAGAAGACTGTCTCTTGTGTCCTCATCAGGCGAGCCTGGGACGGTGGCAGCACCAAGAGAAAGCCTTCCCCAACAGACCTGAGAGCTCTAGCAGGTCTGTACAGGAAGATACGGTCTTTCAAGCAGTCCGGGCCTAAGCCATATAGGGCTTTATAGGTCATAACCAGCACTTTGAATTGTGCCCAGAAACAAACAGGTAGCCAATGGAACTGTTTTAACAAGGGAGTTATGCACTCTCTGTAACTGGCCCTGGTGTGTATTCTAGCTGCGAGGGAGAAGGCCAAAATCTTCTATCACAGTTTCAAATATATAACCTAGAACTACCCACTTGTGACTGTTACATATTCACAATTCTTATGCAGCCCCTACTTTAGGAGCTATATAGGAACTGTGAAAGTCCCCAATCTCCACTTACTAGGAGGCAGTAAAAGTAGTGAACAGGGGGGTCTATTCCTCTATAGATGGGGAAGCAGCTGACTGATGGCTCCAGCCACCCTCCTCTTGAGTGGCCAGCTGAGTGAGGGGGAATTGCAACAGGGTTCTTATTTTTGCCTGTTGCATTACAGATCACTCACAGGAGTGGACGGGACCATCAGTGAGCTGCTTCCCAACTGACAAGGCAACAGACCTTCACTGATCACAGCATCTGCTTCCCAGTAAGTTGGGTCTGGGGGGAATCAGGACAGGATTTGGCCAGAGTCCCACATGCAATTCTGGCCAAAAAGAAGAGACAGTTGAACAGCTAAAAAAATGCTTAGTTGAAGAACAGATAAAACTGCAATTTGAACAGCTTCTAATATTATCTAAATGCCTCTGTCTAACCTGCTGCCAGATGTTCTCCACAATATCCAAAATGGAACATTATCATCTGCTACCCTTGGCCTTACATGAGCTACGCAATATCTGTACAGTTAGAGTTTGCACATCTTATATAAAGAGATTTGCATGGGAAAGTTCCACTTTGGATGTGTTGGAGACACATGGAAATGTAAGCACCCAGTTTCTTCCTATTTTCTCCAAATTCAACTCCATCAGTCAGATATGTTTCTTAATATTCTGAATATACATTGGCATTGATTTTAGCCAAAATGCAGAATACCAAAATAAATTGTGAAATAGGATTCTGGATTCTATTTCGAAGCAAGTTTTCAGTGTGTGACTGCCTCTTCCAATTACTTCTGCAGAAAGTGTCAAGGGTGAATTTGCGTTTTTCTGCAGAAAAGGTTTTCAGAGTGAATAATGTATTTAAGTGGCAAAATGATATTTAAAGTGTAACATATTTTAAACACACAAGTTATATTTTGAAAAGCATAATAAGATTTTTAAACGATTTTACGTGAAAGTAATGTTTAAAATATGGATAAAATCTAGATATATTTTTATTCCTTGACCAATTAAATCAGAAATTCAATCTAGCTACAAGGCTAGTTTCTTTTTTTTAAAAAGTCAAGCTTTGGCCATGCTATTAATATATTGTTAAAAAAATATGCCCCAGTTAATCAATCTCAATGATGAGAAATATTTTTGTTACCAAGTAATAAAAAGTTTGATAGTTAAAGTTTATGCAATGATTGCAAGGATGTATAGTTTCTCAGCACAAGTGAGAGAAAGAGCTATGAGAAAATATACTGAAGAATGTTTGAAGAAGAGAGAATGCAGGAAAACACTGAAATGTACTAACTTTAAACCAGGCTTTACAGCTATTTAATACTATAAAAATCTAGATAATACATCAATTAAAATATGATGTGTTATAAGTCAACTAAGCACTATTTTCTTATATTCATGAAACATGAAAAAAATCCAGAAAATGTTTAATATTTCTTTGTATTGATCAAATGAGAGGGTATGAATTCCCTACTGAACATGTAAAGGTTTATGTAGGATGAGGTGGGAAAGCATGCTCTTGCAGTAATATTTAATTTCTTTAATTAACTAATTAATTGTTAACTGCCACTAAAATCCCTGTAACTAATTAGTAGAAAAGTTTCCTGCACTATTTTGTGATTATTTTTTTCCAAATTGGGGTATACTATTCATGATAAAACTGATTTACTATCTTCATTTCAAAGAAAACAGAGGCATTTTGTTTGAAATATAGTAAGATATTACCCAGCATTTTCAAAAGCATCTGAAATATGTGGTATCTCATCACTTGCACTAACTACATACAGACCCATACAACCTCTTAATTAATGTAAAGAGACATTAAGAGAGGAAAGACAAGACTGTTAGCGTGCTGACAACACTAGTGGCTACAAACACTAGTATTTATTAATTGGTTAGAAAATATCTGTTGGAGGTTACAACCTTTGCATGCCTTGTAATTGCTGGAGTAACGCTGCATGTCACTCTAGGAATTTAGGCACAGCATGTTTATGGATACTTCCTGTTTGGTTGTTCACACCCACTCTCTTCCTGCATCATATGGACACCTTCCTTTTATTCTCTGGATCTCCTCTGCTCTAACTTTCTCTTCTTCCCTCTCTGCTCACCATGAAGCATGTACCTTTTTCGAGCTCTCTGTAGGTGAGATGCTCCAACTCTTCTGAAACTATGTAATACTATTTCCTTATTTTCTTCATGTAGATGAATCTGTGTTTATTATCCACAAGTATTCATGAGTAAAAAAACTTTTTATATATCTTACTAAGAAGACCAAGTTTGATTTATTTCTCTGCTAGATTTCTTGGGGGGGGGGTGGCTATTAAAACTGTTCTAACTTCAGCTTAGTGTTGTAATTGCCCTGTTAGAGGGATTCATTACAAATCTCTAACATTTCCCAATAATATCTACCACATAAATCTGGCAGAGGCCAGAGCAGACCCCTAAGAGAACTCGGGGAGCCCACCTGCCACCACACAAAAAACAAGTATTTTCGGATCTCGGGGTTATGGGGAGATTTTTGCCATGTTATAGGCCCTCCAGGTCATTTTAAGTGTACGAGGGTAGCACATGGAGAACAGAACATAGGTTCCAGTTATCAGACTATAATCCTAATAAACTCACTCAAAAGGAGTCTCCATTGAACAGTAGAACTTATTTGGTTTCCAGATATCTTCTCACTCAACTCTTTTGAAATCACTGAATCTGAACTGATAAGGTCCTCAAAAAATCATGTAGTTTTATCTCATACTAAAGCAAGAAATCCAGTACAACAGAAATTCTGACAGGTCTTTGCTTAAAAACCTCTAAAAAATGGAGGCTCATCTTCTAGGCAGTCTGAAGTATCCAATCTAGTTCATATTATCCTCCAAAAGCATGATCTGGGGAACTAGAAATATGCTGTGGTCTCCCTCCTCTCTCATCCCACAAGGCTTTATTTTCAGTTTTCTATTTAACACCAATCATATGTTTTGCTACCAAACTGAAATCCTACTCCGTATTTTCTGATTATTGTTTGGAGAGCAAACAGAAACTGTAATTTGATGATCTAGAGGCACTCCAGACTTACCTTACAATATTCTTCTGCCAAGGACAGTAATTCAAGATTCACAAGAAAATGAAATAATTACAAGAGAAACACAATAGTGGTTCAAGCTGAACAGGAAAGTGAATGTGAGAGACCATGGAAGGCTACTGCTTGTTTCCTCATTGTCCAAATTACAGCTTAAAGAATTAACTGAATGGGACATTTAGAAAAATCTAGTTAATTACATTTGTGAGGAAACAGAGCCTAGACTCAAACTGTGCTGATGGTAGAAGCAGCTGTGCAATAATCACAAATGGTATTTAACTGAATTTCTTACCTCCCCAGGTCCCTCCCACTTGTGGTGCAGAAGATATGGGATGCACAGAGGGATGAAAGGTTGGCTGCAAATCAAGCAGGTCATTTGGCAGCTTTGATGTGCTACAGAAATAAGGCAGGCAAGTATCAGAGATCTGGACAGCAGTGTCATTCTTTCAATAAACCTACCAAGCTGTTTCAAAGAACAATTATGGACCGGATGCATACAGACAGCTTTCCAGAATCCAGCTTCCTGGGAATCCAAGGTCATGATACAGCTACAAAGATATACTTTAGGCATGCCTGAGATCGCCAACATGCCCAAGGGGTTTGACAGATTCTATTTGGAGCAGCTTATGCCGCACCCTCCCTACTCTTATCACAAACTGCTTTAAAAAATCCTTTTGGAGGCACAAGAGTTTTCTGTATTGTTTTACAAAAGGGGGAAGAGGAAATATGGTTTCAAAAACAGATCCTTCGGGCTCACAGAACTAATTGCATGGTTGTTTGGTTCCTGGCCAGGTTTTCATATCATCTTGTTTTATTTTATTAAAAAGGTTCTGATTCTCACAGCTCTGTGCCAGAAAGAATACAGGCAATGCCTGTGATACTGTTCAAAGTCAGAGAATAGCTAAGTTTTCTGGTAATGAGAGACAGAACCACAGTGTGGAAGAGTTGCCTTTTTTTCCCTTGAACAACATCCCCTGCAATTCCTTAGGAAGCATGATCAATTGGGGAGATTCTGAGAATTGTTGTCTAAACGAGTAGCTTTTTAAAGCATAGGACATGGATTCTCTATCCTGCATCACTCTAGCTACTCATGTCCCAAATAAATTATAACTGGGAAAAGCACATTCCAAAGCAGGGAAAGTGAGAAGGTTGCTTGAGACACACTTGTAGATCTCTGGGTAATCTGCAGACCAACAAGGTTTTGACATACAATTATGAAATAACAGCAGTTAAAAGGTTTCCCATCCGAAATTCAGTTTTTTAAGTGAAGCAATCAGAAAGGATGTGAAAAGGACTTGAAAGATTGATTTTGGTACTGATTGTGACGTGCTCAGAGGCACCCTCCTCTTTTGTTGGCACAATGAGGCACCATTCTGCAGTAGTTCCAGATGTTGGACCACAGGGTTTTAATAAACAATTTTTTGAAAAACAGGGTAGATCCCATAATCATGATATATGACATTCCTGTTCCAAAAAGTATGCTCCTGTATTTGCAGTGAATTCTGACATTTTAAAAGGCTAGAAACAAATTTTGCACTTTGCAGAAGACAGTCAAGAGGTAAAACAATGAAGCAATCAACTGGCTTAAGCTCAGCCATATAGTGGCATAGGTTGGAGAGTGATTTGGGAGATGTAGATGGAGTCCTCACTGAGCCACAGAACTCATTAATGATTTTTAAGCCAGTCATAGAATCATGGAGTTGGAAGAGACCATAGGGCCATTAAATCTGACCCCCTTCCATGCAGGAATATACCATCAAAGCACTCCCAAGCGGCAGGCATCCAGACTCTATTTAAAAACCTCCACACTCTGAAGCAGTATATTCCACAATCACTCTTTCTCATCCTGAACAGCTTCACAGAATTGTTGTGAGAATAAAGTGTGGGGGACCTGAGACATGTACTCTGTGTCTTGAACTCACGGCAAGAAAGGCAGGATATAAATATACATATCAATTAATTCATGCCAAACAACCCCTTACCAAGCCTAAGGATAAACTTAGGATAATTTTACTGGCTTCCTTAGCAACTGACTGAAGTTTTTGAATCACAACTCCTGATTTTTATATACACAAGCCAGGAACCTGTGAAAGCAAAACTGATTCCTGGCTTATTTCTCCTCCTGGTCACATGGGAGGATGACAAGGGAGACGTATATGAGTCCAAGCTGACATACAAAATCCTGGCTGTAATGATCTATCAGTTTTAGGTATTATGAACAAATGCAGCCCACATAATCCAAAGCAAAATAAATTCCACTTTCACCACCTTCTTGAAAAGTTTTGGGGATTCTTGAAATATAGGGAGTCATTAGGCTTGCCACACAATCCTACAGGTTCAGAAAACAAGTTCTTCATTTCTCAAGACATTTATATATATTTGCATACATGGGTATGACACACAGATTGTGTCACATAGAAAGAGATGTACCTTTTGTAAACTGAGCAGCTGCATAGTAAAATATTCTCATGCCCTTGTACTGATGCTATTTTGTCTTGGCTACGGTAAGCTAACCTTATTAATAGCTTATGCCAAAGCCAAAGAATTACCTAATCAAAGCACTTTATAGAGCAGCCTCACATTAAGGATCCACTCTGGCTAGAAGCAATCTTTTCCACTACTAAAAGACAGCAAGCTACAGGCTTGTCGTCTGCACTGGATTCCTGTCTGCTTCTAGGCTTAACTCAAAATGCTAGTAATAACATTTAAAGATGTAAATGGTGCTGGGCCAGGTTACCCGAAAAATCACCTCTTCCTACATATACCTTAGATTGTATCTTCTGAGCTCTTTCTATAGATCTCTCTGCCAAATGAGAGCCAGCAGGTAGCATTCCAAGATTGGCCTGATACGCACATTTTAGTCTTATATCACCAGGTGAATGCCTATTATTCTTGGCTTCTCCATCTTAAATATTTTAATTTTTGTGCTGCATTTTAATTTTTTTACTTGTAAATTGCCTTGAAATCTTCTTATGGGCAATCATAAATCTTGGTGACAAACAATGAAAATGGTACCTGTTTGAAGAACTAGATGTGGAGAAAATGTCAATGGCTGGCGTAGTCATTACGCTTCCTGCTGTATTAGACACTGGGGAGGAGGCTGTAGTTAAAGAGGTATGAGGTTTCTTTGCAAGTTCTTTTAGACGCTGTTCCTGTTGGGAAACAAAACCAGCATAAAAAACCCAGAAACAAGGTAACGAAGATTAAGCAGAGAAAACTATCAAGCAGTTGTCTTTCTGGAGCTCAACCATTTTAAACAAGAGATTTTTCACCACTGAGCAATACAAGTCAGGCTTGCTAAGTATTTTATACACAACAATTGTGAAGGAAAAGGGACGTTGTCAGAGAAAAAGAATGCAGGAGCACAGGATGATGTGTATTTACTCTTTTAGCTCATTTGTTCATGATGTTTTGTGCCTTCAAGTCTTTTTTGACTTATGGTGACCCCTAAGACTCAGTATTTTTTTTTTTTTTTTTTACTGTGACTGGCCCGTGTTCTCAAGGAACTCAGGCAGATCCCTTCCCATCACTTGAACAGCTTTTAAACTAGAGATGCCAGGAGCAGAACTTGGTACTTTCTGGGTATACAGTCTGTGCTCTTGCACAGAGCAGAAGTCATTCAAAAAAAATCTGAAATGGTCATGCCACATTCTGGTACAATTACATGCTATTCTACAGTAACACTGGCTTCTACAGAAGTTGCAAAGACTGAGTGGCCTGGTATCTACAACTGTATGGACAGCCTGTGTAACTGAACCACCAGCAGCATACAGAAGTTTATTTGCTTGATTTCGACAGCAACTGGCAATCTCAACTGCTGGATCCTTTGGCCATGGTTCAGAACGAGTCCAAACTTAAGAAAATTTTCCAAGTGCCTCACAGTTATCAGTGCTGGCAGTAAATTATGACAGTCTGGATCTGTCATCACATCTTTGAGGAGTCTCCTTTTTGCTCACGCAATGTCAGAGACAGTAAGCAATAGTCTAGGACTGAGGTAGGCTACATGTTGAATATGACCTTCCAGTCAATGGCAAACCACCTGTGGTAGATCATGAGACACTCACAGGCAATTCAGATGGCTTCACCTCACCTCCCTCATCTCTTGTTGCATTGTACGACTTAATTCTTCAGCTCTGTTCTCACATACTCTTCACCTACTCATTCTGCATTGCTTGTCACACCCACTCCACTGTCCTGAAACTTTCATAGTTGCACTGCTAACCACAAGGCAGTATGAGAATTTCTGCCAAGGAGTACTATCTACTGGGCCCTTCAATGCTCACTGGCTTACTAAGGCTGGTGAGTGTTTCAAGGAGGGAATCACTTGGAGATCTGCAGCAACCAGTGGCTGAACTGTGTGACCTATATGCTGAAGGGAACAGAAGACAGACCTAGTTGGGAAGGCCAGCAAGTGCTGCTATAGGTGCACAGCTACTAGCCCGGAAAAACAAGTAGGGAAAGTAACTGGTAATTTTCAGAAGTGGGTACAGTGAAAATTATTTCATCCCTGTCAAAATGAAAGTGGGGAGAAGAGAGTGCAAGCCTATGCATGCTAGTAAAAGTAAGCTTAACTGCTCTCAGTGGACTTGCTCATATGTGTATGCATTTTCCTGTTGGAAAGAGGGGAGGGGGTGTAAGCCTATACTTAGAAGCATGCTCTAATGGGATAGTAATTCAGTTCTCATTATGCCTGCAACAATCATACATGTGATCGAATTGCAAAAAATCTCAAGTGCAAATACCTATCTGGATATTCAGCCGTGGGTCCAAAGGTCCACTAGTTTGAATAGTTCCACTTCTGAGCCACCCATTATGAGAGCAGCTCTAACTGGCAGAACCTGTGGCTCTGGAAAACATCACCACCACATATTGCACAAGCTCAGAGTCTACTTACCTCTGATCTAGGGAACTCTCCTTGCCATTTCAATTTGCATACTGTACTGCTCCCAAAACAGCAACACAAAGTGCAAAGAACTAGAGCATATACCACTACTGCTTGGTACTCTGTAACCTTAAAGTTCAATATCACAAGAAACTCTTGGCTGAAGCCCTTGAAAACAGAAATGCTGCAGTGCATATCACTCACAAATTTCACATATACCTCAAGTCTTGGCTGACAGGAGCCCTGCTCGCCCCCTGCCCAAATTACTGATGAATAGTTGTCTTGTATGCCCAGAACCCATTTTTCATAATGAAAGACTGCAGAAAGAGTTCAGGTTGAAAGAAGAAAATCAAGCCCACCTTTAAAGCTTTTAAACGTGCTTGCTCTTCCTCCAGCGCAGCTTGTTTTTCCCTTTCATCAACTTTGGTGAGAGACAGGCCAGTGCTTGCCAGGGAGGAGACTGCATTGGAAAGAGTAGTAGCCCTAGGAAAAGTTGTCAGTAGCAAACCTGGCAGTTACATAGATGACACGACAGGAAAAGATGCTCAAGAGTGCTTTGTTTCACTTTATTCAAAGATTTAATCTTACAACTTACAATTTAATCTTACTTCTTTCTCAAGGGCATGCTATGGCGGGCATAATTTAGGAATTTGAGTCTCCTTTTTACTTCCTTCCTACTACTGAATAACCAATAAAATGTAACCAATTTGTTCAAATGTCTAAAGGTGATATACACTGGAGAATTAAAAAAAAAGCTATGAGAAAAGTAGGGGAAGTATTTATTGCAAAATATATGCTCCAGTCCAGAAATTGTTATTCCTTTTTTTAATGCTGGGAGTATAGGTGTCCCCCACCTATCTGACAGGTCAGGGATCAGAGCACTGTCAATAGAGAATGTCAAAATGCAGTGCCCAGTCTTTAAGACAGCCAGGGCAGCAGCTAGACTATGAGTGCAAAAAACTGGCATATATGGTTAGAACACATGGGATGGTACAAGAGAAAGAGCAAGGGACAGACTGGAGGGCAGGCGAGATAAGGGGGGAAAAAAGCTGCCAATGAAGCATATCTGCACAAAGCTCACAACAACCCCCTTTTCTGTGAGGGTATTTCTGACTAGTGAGGTTTTGAGAGGGGCAGGATGGATGGTGTGGACGAGAAAAACAGTTCCAGTTACTTTTGAAAGGAGTCAATTATCAAAAAGCACAGGATGCCTGTACACAGGATGGAGATATGAAAAAACTGCGCAATGCTGCACATGTTCTGTGGGATTATGTTCAAGACTGAGGTTACTAACAACAAAATTTCTCCCAGTTTTATGACTATTTCAGAAGAACACCATTTCCTGGACTTCACGGGAGTTAAACAGAATGATTCTATTAGGGTTGGATGTCATAATGCTTAAAGCAGGTCCACTGATGAAATAATTAAACCTAACTGATTTCAAGGGGGTTTGAAGCTGAGCTTCTCCAAAGAGGTCAGACACCACAGACAGACAGCTCCCTAAATAAAAGGAAACAAAATGTGGCATTTGCAGTTGTTTCTTATATTCAACAGAATCAAACAAGTAGTTTTTTCTGGAACTGGGCCACTTTCACAACACAGCTTCATATTTAAGTAATTTCCCAGAACCCTCTGCAAGTAAGAAGGGCTCAGCTAGCCTTCTCTTTAATTTGTGACTCTATTATATGCCAAGTTCTGCTCCATGAGGAAACATTAAAAATTTAATTCTCCATCTGCTATCCAAAGAGATGCATTCCAGAAAAGTGGTTAACGCCTACTTCTATCAGACACAGACTGCCTTCAACAGTTGTCTCAAGTCCGTTATTCAAATAACATTTAAAACAAATTCAAGGAAGTTTCATGAACTGCCCACCATTCATTACAGGGAGGAATGAATACATGCCTGCTTGCAGCAGTGGAGTCTTTGATTTTCTTTCCTTCCAAGGAGGCTAAGTGCTGTTCCAATGCATCAAGAAGGCTGCTCGGTGCCTACAAAACAAATCAGCAGCCTTTCAGGAATTCAGGTCATATAACAGCAGCTCCCAGTCGCCAGTTTCTTTGACACAAGAGCTCAAGATCCAATGACACACAACAGCTCTTAAACTGTATTAGGCACCACATATGACAATATGGTTCTACGGCTCATTAGTCAAGATTGCTCATTTAAACATCCATCCATGAAAAGAAAAGCACAAAGGAAAATGACACACTAAATGACGGAGAAATCAATACATTCCAGGGGATACAATTTGACAAGAGCTACTACTTTTAAGCCATATAAACATGTTAATGCACTATAATTCTTTGCCATGCTGACTGGGCACTTTGCATTTATCTGAGTAAATCTAATAGCTTACTAAAAATAAATAAGATGCAAGAGGCTTATAGTACAGATAGATGTACCTGTAGTACAGAATTTAAATTGTTTAAAATGCAGGGATCTACTATTTTAAAGTATAATCCTTTACTAATGATCCTCAGCTATGAAACAAAACAAGAGAAAATGTTTTATACTGAAAAAGGGTGGGACAGTAGACTCAAGCCCATTTTTTAAAAAGCTATATATAAGAACATGGTAACAACCAATTAAAGCATTAGCAATTAAGCCAAGCTCTTTCAATTATGAAATTCCAAAACAAACATGCATGACATGCATAAAATTATCTACCTGAGAAAGATCTGGTATGTCTCCTCTGTCTATCCCCACTTGCTGTAACAACAAATAAATTCAAGTAAGATATAGGCCTTAATCATGTTTGGCTAAACATGTGATGAAAAAAAGCACACTGAAGGTAACAAAGAGAAAGACTGTTCACACACTATGAACATTCACCAAACTCAGGCTCTGTATCAGGATGGACAAGTGATGTCTAGCGGCTGCTTTTCTTCCATGGGAACTTCTGGGGGGTCACATCAACTATCAAGAATTCCAAACAGACAAAGAAGAAAGGAAATGAACTGAAACCCACTTCCAGTTTTGCTAACTGGGTTATTGAGGGATAGTATTCAAAAGGTGAATTTCTTTGCTGGAGACTCCCCAGAAAGACAATTCACTGAGAAAAATAGAAGGAGAGAGGATAAAAAAAAAAGTTGTTCCAGAAGTCTGCATTGATCATGGGATACCAAAACAGCTCTGGGGACTCCATATGGCTCTGTGACAGCATTTTGTCCAACACCGCTCTATATGTATTACCAAAAAAAATAAAAATAAAAGGAGCAAAGATAATTTGAAGGTGTCAAATGAACAATATGCATTTGTAATCTCCACAGAAACTAGGACCAGATTTTAGTCTGTTGAGTCAGTTTTCTTCAATGGCATTGTTAAAACTGATGTACAGCAATCTTCTAACTCTGCAGCTCTTCACAGTTTGGTTGGATTTTGTGTTAGAAACACTGAAAGTCAGAAAATCTTCTTAAGAATAATAATGATCAAAATTAATCATGATTATAGGATCCAAAGATGGCTGTTTGTGAATGAGATGATTTGTATCAATGAAAACATCTGCAGGAATATGTTTCCTGGCGAATGTCAGAAGGCTATCTGCATCATTGGAGCTTTAATCCCAGTAGAGATGGAAGCTTGCACACGGTCCCTGGTTTCTTCCCTAGTAACTATTGAAATAGCAACCTATAAGGAATTGTGGGAGGAAACAAGAAATGGGGCAAAATTCATTGCACCATTCCCGGTGGAATGAATTAACAGCTGGATTAACTGACCACACTGAGTAAAAAGTCAAAATGCAATTGCTAGTACCAACTGGAGTAAACTCTTGAAATAATAGGATTTAGTGACATCCCATTCAGCGACTGATTCGATGAATCTAGACGGGGCTTGCAACTGCATTTAGAACAGAGAATGCTTCCACTGAACCCAATCTCTTGACCATACAGTGGCTTCAGGGATGCAATGAAGCAGTTTTCCTTTTGCACTGAAGCAACTGGAAGGAGAGAGACTTGGATGTCGGAAAAGTGAATCAGAGGGTCTTTTTAAGCTCCATCTTCCTACATCCTCCTCAGTTATCAAAGGATGTCAGGAGATAGAGTTACCTTCCAACTCTAGTCCCGGCCAGCCAAACATGAGAGAAGCGCATATGCAAAATGCTTCCTATCTACCTGTTATAGGGAATGGGAGGAAGACAGATGCAAATAGTATAATAGTATATCCCACCCCCCATGCAAACAGTGGACTTAAATCTTGCCATCAAAAAAAAAATCCACTATGATCATATTCGTATGTATGGGAATGTACATTCCAATTATTTCAGAAAGACAGATTTGTAAGCATACAAATTGTACAGGAGGGCAATTTCACAGCTCAATACAGAAAAAGGGTCAAAGAACCTGTGTGGGCACTAATAGAAAGCTACAGATTTAAAGGAGGCCAAGTATCCATTCAAGCAACAACGTGAGATAAATTCGAAATATGACCTTAGCTATCACTGGCACGTGGATGATTCACAGAATTCTCTTTTTCATCAACTGAGGCTCTCCTGTCCCAAATTTGTGCCTGGGCAGAGTAACAGAGTAGATGAAGATAACAAGCTGAGACCCAACTACTGACTGATAACTCGTCTAAGTGAATGGGGATCAGTGTCTTCTATACAGGGCCATGCTGTCGTAAAATATTAGGTTTGCAGTCTGGACATGCTTACTGATCCAGCACTCTCATTAGAGGTTCAAGTGGCTTCTTTGACACCAAGTCCTTCTTTTCATTTCTGGCCCATAAAGACCCATATTCAGCCACAAAGACCCATATTCTGACAACCTCCATTTACAGACTACCGCAAGGTGCTATAAATAGGACAGCCCTTAAACACGGCTTGAAAGCTGCCACTGGTCCAGGATTGGGCTGCCAGGTTATTGAGGTGTGCTTGGATGATCTGATTTCACAATGCACCAGCTTGACTCTTTCTGCACCCAATTTAAAGCCTTAGTTTTAACTTTTTAAACTCTTAACTTGAGAAAGACTGATTTCTTCCATATGTGCCTACCTGAACCCTAACAACAGCTTCCAACTTCCTACTACCAGTGCCCCAGCCCAACAAGACAGAAGACTGTTAGGATCAGAGCCTTTCCAGCAGTGCAATCCCAGTTGTGAACAGCCTCCCCAGAGATGACTCTACAGTACCTTCTCCATGGTCTTTTCAGCACCAGCATTTTAATCATTTTGTTCATTAAAATGTTTTTATCCTGTCCTTTTTTCTTGATATCTCAGGATGGCAAACAGAACAATACAATCCATTTAAACAATCCAAATTACAATCAATAATTTCAACAAGATAAAAACATATTAAACAATTTAAACAAGAATTAAAATCAAGTGCATCTTTAAAAGTAAATTAGGCCCCAAAGGCTTTAATAAAAACCCATGTCATGACTGGTGGCAAAAAGAAACCAACGTTGGCCCTAGCTTCTGAACTTCCCAAGGAGAAGGCATTCCACAGGTGCGACACCATAGTCAAGAAAGCCATGTTTAATTTGGCCTTTTAAATAACTTGGGGGTTTGTTTGTTTTAGACTGGGCTTCTCAATTTAAAATTCCATGCTTTTAACTATTTTTAATATTATATTTTAGAGTTCTGTTTGTGAGCTGCCCAGAGCATTTATCAGGAAGAGCCTGTGTAAATAAATAATTAAAAAAACCTATCTAATCATATCAGTTCCTCAATAGTTTGTCAGAGAGGTTGCTAAGCTGCTGTCTTGAGTTTATACAACCTGCATTCTGCACTAATGTTATCTCAGCTTGGTATGAATGGTACTTGGCACACATTAAGCTAAAGCACTCTGGTTTTATGATTTTAATTTTTATCCTCCATAACATTTTCATTGACAGCATTCTGACAGCATGACTAATTGCAGAATTCTTGACAGGACCAGCACTTGTTACCTCTGCAACTTTGAGAAACTCAGAAATCCTTGTCATTCTGGTCAGGAACTTCTTGTATATGTCAAGGCCTTCTTTGCATTGGTTTTTTTTCATATCAAAGTATTTTTCTATGAAAAAGAATTTGAAAATGAAAACACGATAACTTTCTTCCTGATTACAACACAGAACCACAATGTGTATTAATATAGATAAAGATATCAAGGATGTTTGCCAAAGAACGAATGGATAACCTTTGTTGGTTCTTCTCTTCACTGTGTCATTTGTTCAGGCTCAAAAAGACAGAGCCAACTGTGTACATATCTCAGATATTTGGTGCAAGAACAACAATTCCAAATTAAGAGTAAGTGGGAAGTCTAGAAGTCACAGAAAGAAATTTGAAGCCTAAAATATGTTTTTAGTGTTTAAACAAAGAGGAATCATGGAATTAACAAAGGCTGTATTCAAGTAACTGTAAAAATGTCAGTGATGTTATCCTTAAAAATATACAAAAATTAGCATTATAAATGACTCCTTCTTATTCAAGCCTCATTTTTAAAGCTGCCAATTTTTCCAGATGAATGCAGAAAGCCAAAAGCTACGCAAATATCTATGAGGAGAGTACTTCATTTCAGCAATCTATTTTATACCAGACACCCAAAATACAGACAGTGTCAAGAGTAAGGCAGGAATATTATCTCTCTCGCATGCAAATTTTATGAATGCCAAATTGGGGAGATAAATTACTGAGTGTAAATAATCATCTGGCTGTCATTTTCAGTATTCACTAGTTTCACTGATGTTCTGGATTTGTTTTTCCTTCTCATTCACCCAACAGGCAGATTATCATCAACATCTGTCACAATGTATTATCATCATGGGTAAAATCAACAACAGTTCAGCATGGTGTAGAATAATAGGTGGAACAAGAAACACCTTTCTCAAAGAAAAAAAAAACCCAAAAAACAATCATATTGTTTCAAACACATTAAAAGATATATTATGCAGTCATTTGGTAAAGTCTACAAATTTTATTAAGTTTAGGCCACAAAATACACCTTATTGCAAATAGTTCCTATTTAATTTTAGAGAAATCATTCATGTTGAGAGCTGCCCTCGAGAATCACTGTTGCCTACTCAACAACAGCAGTAGGACATGGCTTTTGTTTCTGTAAGAGCATCTGACATCAGATCACATACTAAATAGGTAGCTATATTCATCCACTTTATTTGTATCCCACCCCCTTTCCCAGAACCAACTCAAGGCGGCTATATTAAGGTTAATGACAGAATAAGAACTAGGCTATATTATATACACTTTGTACAAATTTAATCAGTGAAGAACTTTAATAACCCCAGCTACATCAAAACATCAGTCCATCTAGTTCACTATTATGTTTTTCCTAGCAGCAAGCCAGATGCCTCTGTGAAGCCTGCAAGCAGAGCATAAAGGCAAAAGCTCTGCTCTTCCATTGTTGCCCTTGTGCCTTCAAGTAATATGCCTGACAACAGAACTACAAATTAAATTGAGCAGTCATGTTTCCACAAACCCCAAGTGCTACCAATTTTTCCTCTTCGTACTGGGTTGCATCCAAATTCATCCATGCTTAGAGCAGACATACTGAAATGAGACTACAGTCATGGCTAATTTCACTGGGACTTGTATAAACACCATTAGTCTGGATCCAGCTCAATGTGTATGGGACAGACTTTATTCAAAGGTCAAGGAACGCCGAACCTACTACACTCTCGCTCTTTGGGTCTTGCAGCTATCCAAAATCATACACAGAGACTCAATCCCACAAACTTAATTTATGACAACCATCCTGAAAACACAGGGTTGACTAGAGACAGGCTAAAAGTTTAAAATCTTAACAAAACTGTCACCTTCCCAAAATAGGATGCAAAAATTAAATTGTCAGCTTTGCAATCTGGTTATGTGGTGGTTGGACATGAACAAAATTATAGTTCAAGGAAGTCACTGTTCTTGCCAAAAATATTCTAGAAAAGCTTTCATTTGGGCACATCTCTGTTTACATATAAAGAGAAACAGCTCTGAAAAGACAGCCTAAAACTGTCTTGAGGGAAGTCAAGTCAGATAGATGACTATCTTGCTTGCTAAGTACAAGGAAGAGATGTAACAGAGATAGTATTTACCCAACAGATTAATAATCCCTTCATTATATGCTGCAAAGAGTCTAATGGCATCTTTGAAGAGAAGCATGAAGGCAGCATTAATTACGCCATTTGTAAGCTCATTGCTGTTGACCTGCCAAGAACAAGAAAGGAATTTAGTTCAATTGAAGAAACTTCCACAGTTTTTTGTGTGTCAATACTCAGGACAAAGACCCTTCCTTGCGAATTAACACAGTGTACTACAAATCTTTGTAACTAGAGCCTGTCAAAATTAAATCATCTATTTGGCTTTGAGAATTCTTCAGCAACTGACCAAGCCAAAACAAAATACACACGCTGCCTGTAAGATGCCAAGGAAGCCTTCTCAGTGAGCAGCAATGCACTTAAACTTCCAACTACTGTATAGGTGCTTGAAACTTTACTTCTGTAATTCATGTTTTTCTTGCTTAGGCAGATCACTCCCTCAGTTACAACACTTTATAATATATCATTTATCACCCCTAAGAGAATACATAAATTGTTTACAGAGCAAGTTGAACTTTGCACAACATAAAGTAACTCAGTTCTAGTATTGTACAACCCTGCTTCTAATGGTAAATGTTCCATAGCCCTCCAGTAAATAACACAAGGAGCCCTCACCTCCCCTGCAGCTTGGAGCCAAAGAAGCAAAAACTGTTCCTCATGCAAGTGCTGTGCTACTAATAGCACAAAGCAATTACAGGGAAGGCTCCTGGGCATTTCTTTTATCCAATTTCAAACTTAAAAAGGAATTTTAAGCTTGCCATCCGTGATGTGGGTTTTCTGAGAAAAGTACAACTTTTCCCACAAAGTTCTACCACTCTTAGAAGAAGTGAAAAAGAAGGCTTCCAGTGGTCTAAATAATGTTACCTGATTTAGCATGCTTGGCTGGACACTACACAAAGCCCTATGTGAAAATTATTTTACTTGTATATGTATAATAGTGTAAAGGAATTAGCATACACTACCCCATATTTAACAAAAATAACCATCTGAAACATTGTTTTTAAGGACACAGACCTAAAGACCGTTGCGCCTGATATATCTTATTTCTACAGCTTAACTCTCATCTTCATCATCAGGTCTGGAGTGAGAAGAAAACAATTATTTGGGCAAGGGAAACTGAGGTATTCAAGAGCTCCTCAGCTGCCAAGTGCCCAAACAGGTTGCAGATCCAAGTTCAAAGCTGGAGAGGGAGGGATGGATAGGATCAATCACACACCTGCTCCATATACTTCTAATGCCCTATGTAACTATAGGGACCTTACACATTGTACTTTCCAGCTATGCCTGATGATAATGCTATGCATATTTACTATGAAATAAGCTCCACTGAATACAGTGAAACTGACTTCCAAGTAGACATACAAAGGCAGAGGGACAAGCTGCTGGCAATGAAAAGTTTGTCTTGGTTTCCAAAATCCATCAAGATGTGAGCAACACTGCTCAATTCAGGTATTATGTCAAAATATGCTTAAGGAAGTTCTATACTGTGGTTTGCCTGTGAAAGGTACAGAAACAGAGTTGGTAGAGAGCAGAACGGCTATCCAGTCCAACCTCCTGCCATGCAGGAATACACACTCAAAGCATTCCTGACAGAGTTTTAAAACCTCAAAAAAGGAGATGCCATCACACTCTGAGGCAGCGTATTCCACTATCAAACAACTCTTACCGTCAAGAAGTCCTTCTTAATGTTTAGCTGGAATCTCTTTTCCTGCAGTCCTAGTCTCCCTGTCCTAGTCTCTGGAGCAGCAGAAAACAAGCTTACTCCATCTTCAATATGACATCCTTTCAAATACAAATAACCACACTTGTGTTGTGTATAAAGGCAGCTCAAATTTTAGCTCTGGTGAGATGTCTGAATTTGAGTAGTGGCTCCATTCTATAAAGAATCTTCATTCTTTAGTCTTTATAAATACAGTAACTTTAAAAACTTACATTGAAATCAAGAAGTGCATCCATTTGATTTTGTATAATTGGTACAGTTTTTAAGAGTTTCTCTGTATTCATTGTCCTCATGACGCCATCAGCCCTAAGAGAAGAGAGAAATTTAAAAATTTAAACAAAATAAACCCATTTCATATGATTCATCCCTTCTAAGGACCCAGTGTGCACATATAGATGACCCCCATACAGATCAGTCAAGTTCTATTATTTCCTTCCCTACCTGTCTATAGGCACATTATCAATGTGTCCAACCACTAGCTCTCCTTCATTGGACAGCATAAGCAAACTGGCAAGTTTAATTGCCTCAAATGAAACATAGCACTTCCATGCTCTTACAATGTATGCCTTCCACACACTTATAGTAACCTTTCTCACTGCTCATAAAAAGCGAGACAGTTGAAGCAACAGAGCTAATTAGAAATGTGCAAGTTTAAGGGTTGGAACTCAATGGCCAAGCCCAGGTTTTGCATGCAGAAGGAATCATACCGAATGTTTGACATCTCCAGAAAGAAGTGGGAAAAGACTACATCTGAAACCAGGCAGTTAGGCCCTCAGTATACATGATATTGAACTACATGAATAATTATCTTAGTAAAAAATACCTATGCTACTAAGTGTGGAAGCATCATGCCCTAGTATTATGAATTCCATGAACTACCCCAATAAACCAACAAACAAAAACATGAAGTGAAAGAGAGTAAGATTACATTATCAGTCTGTAAGCCCCGCTTTGGGGGTCCCCAATATCACTATGGTTTGGATGGGCACCATACCTAATTGGCATCATATGTAATTGACAACACATTTTATTAGTTCTGATATCAAATCCAAGCCTGAGAGGTGACAGAGAGGTCAATCTGAGCGAGGGAAAGAACCTGACTGTAAATGTGAGAAGCATAGGTCAACTCCAAAATTCTTCCAGGTAAGACTGAGTCATTTGTCAGGCAAATACACACCATTCCTGTGGATGACAGGCTTAAATAGAAGCTGGAATTTTCCAGGGAATCCAACTGTGAAGAGCCCACCAGGACACTGATTGACAGATATCCATCTCTTGTACACCTGGATTCTTTCCTCTGTCCTCACAGCACCCACAACAGACAGCTATTACAACACTCGTCATGTCTTTGTCAATCAATGCACTAAGCCCACCAACAGGCAAAAGACCCATTGTCCACAACAGGTTCCCTTTGTCTTGCATCTG
Source organism: Cyclura pinguis (assembly GCA_030412105.1). NCBI lineage: Eukaryota > Metazoa > Chordata > Lepidosauria > Squamata > Iguanidae > Cyclura > Cyclura pinguis. Next base: position 277,787,025 of record CM059601.1, on the reverse strand, counting down.
GAACCTTCACAGCCACAAGCCATTTTCAGGGTATAAATACCCCTGATTTGAGGAGGCCCAGTGCAGTCTCTCAAAGGTCTACCCATCACTCTGTCTGTCTGGTTCCTGAATCAGAACTGCCCTTAGGTCCTACCTAAGCCAAAATACATTTCTGCTCTTCACTACTCTTCTGGACTGGTAACTATAAATCCCCCCCAAATCCCTCAGCCTCTCTATAATTTTTCCTCCCTTTTTCTTTCAGCCAGCTCTTGTATGAATGTGTGATTGTGCGTATCTTGCGTGTATGCAAGAGTGAATTCCCTTCAATAAAATGATTTTATTAGACAATTTTGCTTGGTTTTTGGCTTGGCCTGACCCCGTAAAAATTGGGTTTAAAGATCTTGCTAGGTTACCCTGCCTCTCGTAGTGCTACAGCTTGTGCTCTGGCTAATTCCCATTCCTCATTATTTGAGGCACACTGAGGTGTCCCCCACAGGACCCCAGAAATCACGGTAACAAGTCAGCAGCTCCAAAGCACTTCAGATTATGGAGGATGTACATAAAGGACAAACAAAAGAACAGATTTGTCTGTATTAACTGTAGAAAAGAATACTATTAAAAGGTATAAGCTGATCACGCCTTCTCCCTACAGCCCTTGACAAAGAGTCTGTGGTTGCAGAACCGTAACCAAGTTATGTCCCAGACAAAACACCTACAAAAGTATTACTAATTCTTGAAAATCTTGATATGTTCTTAATTTAGAAGTGAATTTTAACTGCATCAACATGCTGTCATTTTAGGCTCATTTAGAAAAACAAAATTTGAGAAAGAAGAATTCCACTGTTCATTCTATTTTCCACACACTCATGATAGTGCTATCACCTTTCTTCTGAGGATACTAGAGTTAAGAAACCTCTGGATTATTTCTAGCAGAAGATGCATCAGATCTCAAGCATATCACAGAAATCTTTCACCTAAAGATGAACATGCCAGTAATAATTCTCATCATTCAATATTTTCTTCAACATATACCTTGTCTTTACATCAGATGTGGCCTACAAGCCAGTTTGTAATTTGACTGGTAAGGAAGGCAACAGCACTTCTTCAGCTAAATGTCTTCAAAGCAACTAGCACCATGTTCCTGGTACCCCTGTGCATTTTTTAAAATAATTGTATATATAAAGAGTCCCTAGCACTCCATACCATTCCCATTTGTATTTTACTACAGTAAAAACTGTCATTTTGATTCTTCCAAGCACAAGACAGCATCTTCAGATCAACACTGATTCAAAGTGCAAGAACAAGGTAAAGGAGACCTTGGCCAGAATTCACTTGGGGACTTACGTCTTTGTAAGTAGACTTGTGTCTGGAAAATAAAATTTAAGTTTCACAGCATCCATATTCAGCAAGAGGCTGCTATTACATTATTACATAGAGGAACCAGAAAGTGACCATTGCACAGTGGGACTGACGCGCAACAGAACAACGGCAAAGGACTGCCAATGTACTTTGGGATACCCTTGCCAGGGTCCCATTAAACATCTTTGCAATTCATTAACAGGGTTCCTTAGCACATCAGCAAAGTTAGCTAACTATCCATAAACTTATGCAACACTGACCATGATAGAGAATTCCAGCTCTTGTCTTTCAGTCAGAATGGGCAAAGTAGACTGCTCTGAGTCCCCAAAGCACATTTTGCCCTTGAATTTTTTTTTAACAAAAATTGCATTTTTTTAAAAACTAACAATGCAATAGTTAGCTTCCTGTTTATTTCCTGATTGGAAAAAAAGGTACCTCTAAAAGACAGAGAGTTAGCATGGGGTAGTAGCTTGAGCACTGGACTACAGGTTCCAGGGTTCCAGGATTCAATTCCCATTTGGCCATGGAAACCCACTGGATAACCTTGGGCATGTTTCACATTCTCAACCTCATGACAGAGTCACGGTAAGTCAGAAACTACTTCAAGGCAACAAGAACAAGTTGTTTTCAGCTATGCAAAACACATCAAAGCCAGAATTCAAGGCTGCTTTATATTGTTAGTTTCCTTTAAATTAAGCAATTCTACTGAAAACACACAGTTAAAAATAATTTAAAATATATTTAAAACATAATTGAAAACATACAAGATAAAAATACAGCATACCATTTTCAAACACTGCTCTGCCATTTGATTAAATCAAAGTCCTGCCTGAAAATAAAGGTCTTCACCTGTCAGTGGAAAAAGAGCAGGGAAACAGTGGAAGGGAGTTCCATGCCCTGGGAGCAGCCACCAAGGCGGCTCTCCAGATAACCTCAACAAATGTGCCTGTAATGGTGGTAAAGCCAAGAAAAAAGCCCTCCTCTGAGGACAATAAAACTTGGGCCAACTCACAAATTTTCACTAATAGAGTGAAAGTTGGCATATCCCAAGGCCATGGACATATGTTTTGAGTGACAGACAAATGGTTCTGTCACTAACTACTAGTTATGATGTCTATATGGGAACTGCCAGACTCCAAGGGTGCATGCTACTGGAAAAAAGTTGCTACAGAACAACTATGAGCAGGGGTGACTGCTTTCAATCCACCTTGTGAACTTTACAGGAACATAAGGTTGCTTAGTTTAGTAGCTAAATTTACATCTTGCCTTTCTTCTGGTACACTTAAGGTGACATAAGCAACATACATGGCTATCCTTCCTCACAGCCGTCTGAGGAGGACTTGATCAAGATCACTCAGTGCATTTTATGGCTGGGGGTGGGGGTGGAAATAGAATCTGGGTCTCCCAAGTTCCAGTTCAGCATTAACCACTATGCCGCACTTGCTCTAGTGGAAGCAGGACAGTGGACTCTGTTGAAGTCACAATAAGCTTGAAAAGCAGAATGTGATAACAAACATGAGAAGAGCCTTGCTGGCTCATTCTAGTGGACTAGAATGAGCCAGCAAGGCTCTTCTCATGTTTGTTATCACATTCTGCTGTTCAAGCTTATTATGACTTCAACAGAGGTTGGTCAGGTAGTATGTACTGTTGAAGCACAACAAGTCCAAAAATTCTTTGGGCTTCAGAGCAATTTATGTAGAGTCTCAGGTAATTACAGACAAAGACTGGCAGTGACTCCAGATGGATGTCTGGTGATAATATAGGATGAGGGATTTGAGTTAAACTTCCACAGACATGCATATATTACAGGGGGTTACTAGTGCACAACCTTACGGGGATACTACTTTTTCTTAGGTTATCCAATCATAACAAATATTTTTAAAAGAACACACCACTTGTGTACTTGACATCATCCAGCACAAGAATATGGTCTTAATTTCCAGTGACTTTTTTTCTGAGTGCAGGATCTGCGCCTACTGTATAAGTTTTCACACACAGACACACATGCACACACACACACACACACACACACAAATGCTGAAACCCCGCAATTCAAGAATGATTATGGAATATATTCAAATCAGCACTACATCAATCCACTGGGGAAAGTTTCTGCTTTCTCAAAAGGAAACTCAATTACCTTCTCAAAAGAAAGAAAGTGCATGGGAACCAAATTATTGCATACCAGAAAATAAAACACAATGATGTATATTTTATTTGTTTAAAGGTACTTCTAGGTTGTTCTCCAGAGTAAGTCCTCTCAGATTCTGGGTGCATTGGACAGTCAACCTGTAGCCGTGTGCAAGTTAAGTTATTTGTTTCAGGATGTGTTTATTTTAAAAATCCCTAGAGAATTTGGAACAGAAGCTATACACAAGCTATATCTTGAAAGTGATTCATACCAGGCAGTAAAATCCTTACCCTCTTTTTACTTTCGTGAAGTCAAAAGCTACTTGTCTGTAAGAAACTGCTTTTTCATTCAAATACCTGCTATACCGCCTGATAAATGTGGACATATCATACCCTAAAAAAAAAAAGGAAAGACAAAAGATGTTAACTCTTTAATTTGTAGGAAAGTACACCAACATTAAAAGGGTATATTACTAAATTCAAAGGATTATAAAGTAATTACCTTGCATATGTTATTTACTCTGAATTACTGTGAGAACCATCTGAGCAATTAAAAGCCCAGAAAACTGATGACACTGTGCCTTGAGTGTCCTGTTTTGGTTCACTAACATTTCCTTTCTTCAAGTTAGAAAACTCATTCCCCACCCTGTACCCACACACACTCCTTCCCACCCACCCACTACAACCACGGTTCCAGACAAGCATCATCAGTTCTCACGACTAGCTTAGCTTAGTTGAGTACAAACGGAAATAATGCCTCTGCCCTTGCCACACAAATGTTAGTTCTGTTAAACTGTGGGGAAAGATGGACACACTTTGCTATTCAAACCTAGCTTATCTGACAAGATGCCAAACAGAAAAGGTCAACTATTTAAGCACATGGTAAGCTGAAAGATCCTGCTCCTTGGAATGGTAACATAACTTTGAAGAAAACATGTTGCTGCTAGAGACTTTCTTGGATAGTATGACTTGTCTGAAACAAACCCAGTAGTTTACCTTGCAATCCGCTTTTGTCCAAGAAATTGCTCAAGTTAAATAATGTGTTCCTGGAAGCCAGATACTGGATAAAACGCTAGAAGAAATAAAATGACAGTTACCTCACTGGAGTTGCTCATAATTCAATGTGTATAGTTCTCATCAAGAACTACAATAAAAGTGACCTAAGACAGCACTCCTGTATGCCACATCTGCCACTATACAGTTAGTGAAAACCCCTCTGTTTAGGTCTGTTTGTCAAGAGCTCTTGAATGGGCAATGAGAACAAAAGATGACAACCTGTAATACTCTGCTGTGTATCATCCCACATACCAGTTTCAATCATCTAACCTTTATGTTCCTATTCAGCAGGAAATAAGTACCATTGTGGTTAAACCTGTGGACTCTGCACAGTTGCTCAAAGCTGTGGAATCATCTGACAACTGCACACTACTAGCATCTTACTGGTTTCTAGGAGGATCTGTATGGCATTCATTCCACCTTGCGCTTCATTTGGCATGCTCTTCCTTCCTTGTTTTAACAGTTATTATACACCACTTCTGCCCACGGAAAGGCAACCAAAAATTTTCTGAATGAAACTGAGATGCTGTGCCCAGTGGTGGAGCTTGGAGTGTGTGGAGGGAGCTGGGTGGAGGGTCAGGGGTGGGGCTATAGTGCACAGGCAGGCTATGGCAGATGCAGTGGGGCTACGACGTGTAAGGGAGGGCAAGCAAGGAGGTGCGGCGCCCCCCAAAAATTGCCACTCTACTCCTATCGCCCCCCTGTCCCTACATGACTGACTGTGTCCTAGTTAAGAAAACATTATCATGATTTGACATGCTCTCTAAATGTACATCTGGAAAAAATATGACACCAATCACTTCAAAAATACTTTCTTGTTTTTTATGTACGTACAGTGTTATGTCTGCCCTTTCTAATCTTTTGCACACTTTAAACATTTCAATGCTCAATTTAATCAATACTAACAATGGTTTGGTGTGCTGATTGAACTGAGACTATGTAGCCTAGCTATTTACTTAAATAATCTTCAACTCTGAAGTTTGTGTGTGGATGTACATACATAGAACCAAGGAGGCACTCATGATTCATTCCATTCCACTATTTTACAGAGCCACAGGGATGAATTAAGGGATGGAAGACAGATTAGATTAGAATGCTTCCCATGTTGGAAAATTTACCTGAGAGACTCTCCTTGGTAGGTTTCGTAAAAATCCTTCAAGTTTTGGTGAGATGTGAAATTTTTGAAATTTCTTGACGGCTCAGTCAAGCAGCAATAGGTAAATTTGTTGCTGATTAGCTAACATTTTGGAAGGTGGGAGAGAGATTAAATCTAAAGGTTCCTGTTTCATTTACTTGGTCTTGAAAAGTTGAAAATAGTTGCTATTTTGATCTAAGTGGATGAGAAGTCTTAAGAAACAAAGGATCTCTTCCAATTCAGGCTGAATCTCATTCTAACAATGAAACTTGAGCCTTACAACATTGAGCTACTCAAATGATTGGATGGGATTATATGTTTTAAAAAGGTGAGCCTCTTTGGAGATTTAACCAGTCAACAATTTAGCCATGTGGTGATCATATACACTTCAGATGACTCACATCAGTCCCATTCATTCCACAGCCTTAGGCAGCCCACAACTTCCTTTTCCTTTAATGATCAAACCTCATCAATGCCAAAGACATGAAGTACTCAGTATAAATAAAACTTTTGTATAGCATGAGGTAATAGTACAATTTTGGATATATTTCAGAGGGTGATGTGGCACCATTGTTCTGTAAACATACCCAACAGCCCCTCCCTTCCAACAGGGAAGATTGCACTCTATGACATAAATTAACACAGGCAGCATTAGACTCACAAAAGAATGAAGAATTCTTCTTGTGTACGTAAGACAATTCCCTGAATTTTTCCAAGTTATGAAAATGCCTGTGATGATGTAAAACTCAACGAACATATACATCCACAACCTGTTTCTGTTACACAGTCAGCCCTCCACATTCTCACTAGGGTTAGGGGCACAGGTCCCCCCAAAAAGTGAAAAAATTACAAATATCAAAGTGCGTTTGTGTGTATGTGTGTGTGTCTCCGTAGTAAGGGGGCCAAGGCACAGTCGGGAGAGCATGCAGCATACAAACCAGGTTAAAGAAAGGAGAGAAAAAGGGGTGGGTCAACATGGTGGCCCTCTCTCACACCCATCTCCTTCCTTGGGTGTGGGGGCATTGGGAGAATGTTTGTGGTGTTGAGAAATCAGGGTGTGAGTGTCCTTAGCTGGCCAGGCAGCGGCTGGTGGAGGAGGAGGAAGACAACCAGAAGAGAGTTTTTAAAGGGTTGTGTTACCTAATTGGAGCTGCTGGGAGGGAACATTCCCCCCGGAAAGAAAAGTCTGAGGTGGGGGAGCAAGGTTTGGAGAAACTTGCAAATAATCAAACCCATGAAAGTCAAACCCATGAATGTGGAGGGTCATCTGTAGTTTTATAGGGGCTTGGGCCTTTTCCCTCCAGTTCTTGGACTATTGTTAACTGTTCCAGAACATATTTTTGTTATACTCACCAAAAAAGCACTACTTTTGGGGAAGTGGGAGCCAAATTAGACTGTGCAAAGGCACAAACAGCATTATGCACCAAAAGAGATTATGTTCTATACTACCAACGTTCATAAAGTGGCTACTCTATATGAAGAATGCTATTTAAGCCACTATGTTCAAGACAGGTTGCAGCATGTATGCTACCATGTATACGGAAACTGATCCAAACAGAGGATGCTTTATTACCGTATTAACAAACTGATCATCTTTCCCCAGTCTGATTTTGAAACAGGCCACATTAACAACAGACAACTCAGTATTTTAAAAATAAAATAAAATAAATGTTCTTCAAGATTCAAGAGCACACACAAAAGTACCTTTGACCCTAGAGCTACCAGGGCATGGTGCCTATAGCTTGCAGACACATGTTCAGCATCTACCTTTATCACCACCCAGTTTCAGGAAGAAACTGCTAAGAATCTGAAGAGAAGTTGCTACCAATCACAGTATGTTAACCCTGGGTTAAACAGATATGTAGTCTGATTTGTATAAGACAGCTTCATGCATTCACGCATCCAACTAAAGGAAAAGATAGAAATAGTCACTAAAACTACACGAGATGTGACTGAACAGGAAGATAAGGGAACCCCTGGCATTCACCAGAAGTTATTGGCCATCCATGCACCTTTGGATTCTAGCCACTGATTCTACCTAAGATTTGTTCTTTTTGAGGCAGCAGCCAAGTGATTTATTTTCATTAGATTTAGCAGGAACCCACTTTCCTTCCACCTCTGTTGGCAGAAGTAGATACTCTTTTTCTGTGGCAGCAGAAACAGTATAGGCCAGGAATGTAAATCTGCTTGGCCTGACTTAATTACCATATAAATAACTGTTGCTGTTTTTCATTATATATGATACCTCATTAGGCCCATAATTCTTGATACTCATTTTCTGTTAATTTCAAATAACAGGTAATTCAATTTACCAAGTATTCTCCCAAAATTAACAAAAACAATCTTAAAATATAGCAGAAATCAGGATGGGTTTTTTTGCTTTCTGACTGGTATCTGTAGTACTTTTAGACTTGGGCGAGTTATTGTGGCCCTGTAGATGCTTTTGGACTGCAATTCTCAACATCTTTCTTAATTGGCTATGCAGGCTGGGACTGACAAGGGCTGTAATTTAACATCTACAAAGCCACAGTTACCCAGGTATTCTTTACACTAGGAGCAGACAACTGCACTGGGGCTAGGTATTGCCACCTGAAACAATGCTCCCAAATACCTCTATCTTTATCTGAGTCCTTCTAAAAATGATGACTAGATATGACATCGCACCATCTTCTGTTGCCATTTTGAAAAAGTACCTTAACCAAAATTTGGGAGTTCTGGGGAGTTACGGAGTAGTGGAGTTGTGTGGACTGAGGCTGTTTTTCTTATTTTCAGTATTCTCCATGCAGTGTTTGGGCAAAAGAGCTGGAAAATTGTGCCTGCTATTTTTAAATGTGGGGGCTTGGGGGACTGGAGGCTTCAGGGGCCTCAAAAGTGGGTCAAGGGGCTGCATGTGGTCCTATGCTACAGTCTGCACACCCCTACGTTCAACCAACCTACTGCCTTGACTGTGACACGTAGGCGGTCTTCATCTTGTAATCATCCAGCTTAGAATTCACAGAACAAATATTAAGCCTTCCTCATTAACCTTCACACTCTCAGGCTGCTTTCACAAACCAATGATTGCCCCTGACAGACAGCAAAAACCAGGCTACACTGAAAAAGCCAATCCTCCGAAGTTCTAGTGGTCTGCTGTAATCAGTTACCTCATTTCCATACACCATTAGATGGTGAGTTGTGATGAGCGACTTAAATACCACTACCCAGCTACTATTCATTGTCCTTTCAAACAAGCTGTCCGCCAACTGTGGGATATTTACATTCATCTCGTTTGTGCACTGTATTAAATCTGCAAGATAAAAAAAATACGTATTAATGTTTCAGATGGATAGCAACCAGGTCAGATCAATGGAAGAAGAGAAACTTCTTCAGAAGTCCTATGAATGAGAAAGAGGCACATGTGTGAGTGTGCTCGCTGAAGTACATCTTCTAAGGGTGTTAGCTACTTGTGGTGTGAATAATATTAACTGTTTGTACACACTGGCATTTGCATCCCTTGAAAAAGAATCCTCTGAAGCCCAACTGCTGCAGAAAAGGTTCCCTCAAAGAAAGGCAGTTTGGAAAGATTCAAGATCAATCTGTACAACACTGACCCAAGGCTTTAGAATAAGGTAAGAAAAGCAAAATCTAAGGAGTTTCTGGCTTTTGTTTTAGCTTGTTCAGAGAAGACAGGAGAAGGAGGAGCAAAGTTTTAATAGTTATGTACCTCATGAATAATTTCTATTCATTCTCAACACTAAAATTTAACATCCATCAGAAGCAGCACGTGGTAAGTTTAGGTAAAACAAAACGAACATTTTATGCCGTACATAATTATTACACAATTATTTTATGGCACATGTTAACATCAGGGTTAAAACAGTTCTTAAAATTTATGACCACCACCTCCCCACAAAAAAGAGCAGTACAACACATTATAAAAGGATAGTAAAATGCAGCAAAAGACTTTTACTGGTGCCTTTTGAGTAAGATCCCAAAAGATCTAACAGAAAACATTTGTACTAATGCCTTTAACCATGGCCTTGGAATCTGTAGTGCTTTACGTGTTATTATAATAGTGGTTTAGCAACACCTTGAAGGTTACAAGTTCCTGGTCAGTGGGTACAAATTCCTGGAATTCCTACCTGAAGCCTGAGAAGTCTGTCAAATATGGAATAAAGAAGAATACATTCCTTGCACCCACAGACCTATTTTTATGGAGATTCTGAAATAAGTAGGGATTGTAATGATCATAATCCTCAGAGGAGCTCACACACAGGAATATATCTCTTAAATAATCTCATTCCAGATCATTTAGGGTTGTACAAATTGTAAACTGGGTTACTGATCGTGAAGACATAGCTCTCATTTCATTTCATGAACTTAATTCTTGGAGCAATATCAAGAACAAGGAACCCTCTTAGTCCTGAGGCATGTAGCTGAAAGAGAAATGAAGCCGTGTTGGAGAAATCTGACAAGGAGTAAGGAGAGAAAGTGTATTCAGTGGGCTAAAGAGACACTGTACAAGTCAGCTCCACGATGTGCCCAAGAACATTCGAGAGGTTCATTTACCATGTTTTATCTTCAGACAGATTGAACCAGCAGACATACCAGGATGGTGTCCAATTCTCATGCTCCCTGGCCCTAGCAGAGAAGCGTAAATAACCAAACTGGCAGATCCTACAATTCTGAACACATGATCCTTTCAGATTCTGCTAAATTAACCCTTCTTATAAAGCAGGAGAAAGACTGCATGAGCCCAGTGCCACTTCTAATCCCACTCCAATTATCACTCTGGGGGAGAATTAACATCTTTATAGGATCTAAGAAACTGTTTTTCCTGAGTTTTCCAAATAGCAACTCTTTCACACAACTTCACTTCACCTTTCAAGTGCCACATAAAATGAGTCATAGTGGAACCATATTAGTATATCCCAAGGGCCATTCAAATCGAACTCTTCCAGATCCAAGCACCGAATACAACAATACTATGTTGCAAATATTAATACTAATTCAGTGGGTAAACTAGCTCAAATCTACTCATGGGCGTTGGAATGCTGGAGGGGAAAAAAATCCAAAAATGGAGGCAAGAAAAGTCAGCTACCAGCTTTGTCCATTAGCAAGGATAAAGCTCAACTACACCAAGACTTTCTTCAAAGTTAAGAGATTTATGTCTGGCAGCCATCAAAATGCTTAAGTGATTTAGCAGATTAAAAATGTTAAAGCAGCATTACAGCCATCTAAGCTAGCCATACTGCCAAGTTTTAATTTAATGGCTTTAATGTTACAGCACCCAGGAAGAAGGGGGTAGAGAGACAAAGAGACAGCAAATGATCTATAGAAAAAAGGTGAAGTTTCTTTTCATTCCTGCCTGAAGCATCTGTAAATAGTCTCTTAAAAATAAAGTCTTAAAATACTCACTAGAAAGGCATTCACCATTTCCTTAACCAACCCAAATAGTTTCCTGCCCCCACCTTTCATGACTAAACGTTCACTTCCAGTTGCCGTCAGCTGAAGTAATTTGCAACAAATCCAACCACTGTTCAGCTCTATAAAAAGCTACACTATTCTCTACGTTTTGCTCAAGAACTATGAGCATCTAGCTTCCAAGACCTTTGAGGTTTTGGCCATACATAGAAGATTCACATGTGCTATCCGAGATGAAGCTTTATACAATAGCTAGGGTAACGTGAAGCCCTTTGGATCCAGATTTTAGTTCACATCTATATGGCTTACATCATTCACACCTACACAAATACACTGTAGACCAAACACACACCAAAACTATTAGCTTTGTGCTCAGCCTGCATATTATCTGTACTTTCACTGAAACCTCCAAGTTTCACTTCATACAATGTTCCGATTCATATCCAATCTGGAAGTGAAAAGACAGCCCTGCCTCACACATGCAACTTTCTAGTCAGTCTTGAGCAAACTAGTCATATTCCAAATGCTCCAAAGAAGCATTTTAGCTGTATATTCCAAATACAATTTTCTTAATCTTTACCTTTTTTTTTTTTAATAATGAAAGCGCTATAAAGACCTGTAGCACTTTCCATATACACTTTTGTGGTAAAATGAATAAAATCAGACGATCAAGTAAAACAAAATGCTCCACATATCTAGAGCACAGAGGGTCATGAATATCAAGATTTCTAGAACTAGTGGTAACATGATCTGCCCAATTGCTCTAGGTAATGACCCAAAACCCAGCAACTGGATACTATTTTCCTCCATCTTGTTAGATTCCTTGCCGATTTCCTCCTTCACTCCCTCACTCTATAGTAAGATGAAAGGTATAGGAGATGAAGGAGGAAAAAACAGAAAAATGTGCAAGATGGAACAATATTCAGCACTATTAGTTTAAAAATTGCAAGTTTGCATCATTCCCAGACCCAGTACTCTCAGCTGCCTACCCTGTTAGTGCCAGCTTCCTCTGGGACAACGAGGCCTCTCAAAGTTCAAAAACCTGAGCTAGAAGCATCATCAACCCAGACTGGAAGAAGATTCTCAGGATCTCAGGTTTATGTGCCGTAACAATAAATGCTGCAGGTATTCACTATAGCTAATATAAATGTAATGCATATAAATCTTCCAGCCTTGAGCACACAATAGAAACACGAAAACTACAACAATTAAGCAGCCATCAGACAGCAGTATTTCACTAGTGATGCCAGACTGAACCCAGGATTCACAGTTTCTACAGTCTTAGCTGTAGCTCCCCATGTCCTCCACCCATTGAGATTTTATCCCTATTTAGACTTTGGGCAAAAAGCTGAAATACGATAGAGAAATCAAAATCTTGCTCTTGGTTTCATCTCATTGTCTTGGAAAAATGCATCTGCAATTTTGCATTAACAATCAATTTATGGACTGAAGGAATGAGAGGGGCAGGCAAGGATTAGCAGAGGGGACATGTCTAAGTTTGTTAGCCATATTTTAGAATCTGTAAATGAGACAAAGTGACACATCTCCATTTTACCAGAAACTTCTACACATCTAGGCAAAGAAAACATTAGATGAATCTGCAAACATTCAGCTAGAAAAATAACGTTCCCTTCAAACAACCTGATCTATAGAAGTGGGACAGAACAAGCTTGGTAAATAATACACTGGGTTTTTAGGTTCAATGTCCTCCAATTCTTCCAGCATCCTGATAGGAGCGACTATGGACATCAGCAAGCACGATCACACCTAAACACAAGTAAAAGCTAGCTCCCTAGTTGCCCAAACTGAAGCATACACATACATGAAACCCATAAAAATACAATCACTTGAAAAAAGAAAAAAAGAGACCAAATTTCACTTAAAAACAAATTATCCGAACTGCAGAATTTCACTGGGAGGAAGCAGCAACTGCACAAATTTATATATTACATATTTTTTAAAAGATGATGAACCTCATACAAACAGCCTGTATCAGTCTACCTCTGCCTTCCCAATTGGCCCTTTGAACTTTACAGTCCTATTAATTTAGCTACACCTTGATTTTATCTATGCATTACCACAATATTGTGAGTGATAGTTAGCCAGGCAAGAAACCTGAATGGATTCCATTGTCCAAAGGTCACCCTACGTGTAAGGCAGACAGAAGTTATTCAGATATTTCCACCTCTCCCCAAGTAAAGGGGATCAGACAACTATATGGCTGCTACAGTTAAACAAAGTGTTTTACAATTATTTTTTAAAAATACCAACAACGTTCACTACTATTTTGGACACCACTGGACTTACCTTCACTCAGGGCACTTTTTCTAAGGAAAAAAGTCAAATTCAACTAGGGAGTTAGTTGCCTTAGAGTGGAAAAAGATTCATTTCCTGATCCACTACAACTCATGGATAGCCGAGATACAAAACTGAACTCTGTATACAATAGCCTTGTTTAGCTCACCACGCCATCTCAAAGAATTATCAAGAAAATAATGTAATATAGATGCTTCTTGTGTAAATAATGATGGCTTTTTCAGACTGCTCCCTGAATCCATGGTGGCTGCTGATCAATAGCTATTGTCATGATGGTTAAAGGGAGCCTCTGAGTAATAGTTGCCAGTGAACCAGAGTTCCAGTATGCCACCGAGTACCAGTCGCTGGGGGACACTGCTGCCTTCGTGATCTGTTTGTGGGCTTCCCAGAGATATATATGATTGGTCATGATGGACAACAGGATGCCAGAACAGAACTTTTGTCTGATCCAACACACCTCTTCTTAAGTTTTAATAAGGGAAACATCAAGAAGGAAACAGTGGACTACTCCATTCTAGTGGAAATACAGTTAGATTGCCCTGTCTTCTAAATGCATCTGGAAGGAGTCTAAGTTGATCAAACATTCACCAGATTTCACTAAAACCAATGAACCAGACATCCTGGAGAATGAGGTGGGAGCAAACCGAATTGCATAAAGTTCAAACTATATGGACAGTATTAATACAAGCCTGCCAAGCTGCATTTCCTGAGTTGTTTCTTCTGCGTTCACTTTACTTGAATGAACACTGAGTCTTAACCATTTCTATGTACCAGCACATACAAGATTTCCATCCAAGACTGCATGCTGCCTATCCAACACAAAAATAGGATCAGTTTATTGCAGTGGAGACATTCTGCCCAGTTAACTTTTCTGAGATAGAGAGAACACAGAGGCTAGCAGCTGCCAGAACTATCCTCGATATTTGTGTAACTGTGGAAAGACAACATAGCACAGTAGCAGCTGTTGGGAATTGCATGAGCCAGTAGGGATGCTGGCACATTGCTACTCTTGGGGCAACTACAACTCAGTAAAGGAGAGCAGCCAATTTTATATCAGAAACTGCTGTGATGGGTGTACATGCCTTTCAGTTGTACCTTGCACCTTAAAAGCAAGTTATCAAGATACAACTATTCAAAGTGACTTGTTATGAATGTTTTTGACAGAAAAATGCAGAGCATATCAGAATTCTGCTGCATTAGATTTTGGCTCAAGTAGTTAAGATCAGTCCAGGTTACTACAGTCAGTCATGATAAGTATGCATTTTTTTTATTTTAAATATTTTCTTTTTAAACATTTTCAGTATAAACATTATTTAAAATACTGAAGGCAGCATACATTCGTGACATATTTTGAAATCAACACATTTTGAAAATTAATAAACAGGGTCTAAGGATTATTCTTTCCACGACTTCTGTTTGAAAATGGGATACACAGATAAAACTTAAATGGGACTTAACAGGGAGAAATGACATCAAATCAATGTACATACCTATATATGGGGAGAAAAGACAGGAATTTATGTAGTTTACCAACAAACAGAATCATCAAAAACACAAATGCAACAATGCACACACCTAAAATGCTTGACCCAATATTATATCTGGGTAAATTTTATCTAGGACGATGACAAACAGTTGCATGGCTAAGAGGCATAAGAAAGGCAGACTGTTTGTCAGTTCTAAATCCAAAAATCAGAAAAATAAAGATGACAGAACAAGTATCTGATCAAAGTTTATTTCTCTTCCTGTTATTAGAGAAAGAGAATGTAAACAGCGGTATGAATTGTAAGATTTTCAGTAGTTGTAATCTATCATCTTGCTCAATCCATGCAGGCAGATATTACAAATGAATGTGCCTGGAATTTTTCATCACTTAAGAGATGAGATTCAGTCTTTGCCTTGAGAGGCACTCTGTCACACACACATTTTCATTTCAAATACATTTTAAAGTCCAGAGCGTTCATTCAATGGTATGATTTCTGGTTTGGATGCAACAGCTATTGTGTTTGTGTTGCGAGATAGTCCATATCCCAGTAAAAAGAGGGGACATGTCTTTAGAGGGGGGGGGGAGACAATACTATAGTTGTTACATGAGAATGAAAGGAACCTCAGCTGAAATACCCAATCAGACTTGCAATTCTCCAGAAGAAAAGCATGCAGAGATCTGAATTATGTTTAAATCTGTGTCCATTCAAAATCAGTTAGCAAAGGAGCCCCCCCTCCCGCAGCTCCTGTACCCCTCAACAAACATATTTTGGAGGTTGTGGGGGAAGTCAATGACCTTCTCTCTCTTTAAGAGCCTACGCAAGTTTCAAGATCTTAAATGAAGGGATTCCCATCACAAGTATGGCTGGTGAAGACATGGGAGACAACCTTCTCAGTACCTGCTTCCAAAGGGGGCTCAGTTGCCTCCCCGCCTGGCAGGCAAAGACCTTCTTATTTAAACAGGCCTTCAGCTTTTAACTGGTTAGGCTAGTACAACAGGAAGCTTTTAAGACCCTTTTAACTGTTTTAAGTTAAGTGTAATTTTAAGTGTAATTTGTTTAATGCTTTTTTAATTTTTGTATTTCAGACCACTTTATCATATGCTGTGAGCTGCTTTGGACCCCACATGGGAGAAAGACAGCATGCATGCATGCATGCATACATGCATGCATGCATACATACATACATACATATAAATAAATTAAATAAATAACAAAACAAGTAAAGCTGGAAAGTCCTGCTGTGTGAGTTGAAGTTTACTTATATAATACTGTTTATGATCTTCTGTACCTGCATCTGTTAAACCTGCCTTCTCTTTATTTCACTGGAATTTCTCCTCTCTCTACTTTCACGTTCTTATCATTTTCTGTGACCCTACACAGGTTTCTGCTGTATTCCTATTTATTGCATTTCCTCTTCTTCTAGACAATCAACTAGACTTTATATGTCCTTACACAACCCTTTCGCTCCAGCCCTACTTCTGTATATCTCACTGCCTCATTTCTCTTGCCTTCCTCAGGTTCTGCAATTCAAGCAAACGGAGGTGGATCAGGAGGTATGTTTCAACAGGCTAGAAAGAAAAGCAGCAACTATTACATGCCCATAAATCTGGGAATGCTGAGCAATATTCTGCCTTTCCCATTGCTGAAGAGCCTGTGGGGAATACACATTCTCCACAAAGAAGTGGCACATGGCCACAAATAACAATTGGCATTCTCCCAAGAAGTCACAAACAGACAGAAGGAGCAATAGTTGGCTTCAAGACTTATATCGGGTATGTCTGCTCTGCTTCAGTTCAAATAATTTCCAAAACTCTATTATTTGAATGGGCACTTCAAGGGCAGACAATAGGCACTTCATACCCCCTTTTCAGCCTTTGAAAGACTCCAAGTTGGCCTACAGAACAGGTATATTAAATACAGCCAATGTGTCTTCTGAGTATTTAGTTGGAAGCAATTATTTTCCAGTCCTTGAGAATGCTAGACAGGTCAATATTGAAAAGTATTTAGTTTAATGGCCAGATCAGCCACTGGTTACATGCTCATACTGTTTAATGACTCCATCAGGTTTTAACATTTTGCAGTTGGAGTATGTTAGGAAGACAACGATATATGAACATTCTCAGTAGTCCACCACAGTCTGGATATATGTTTTTGTTCTTAAATTATACATATTGTCATTCTGAAGAGACATCATAAAGTCTTGCTGTGATGGGATTCCACTGGGATATAACTGCAAGCCTAGTTTGCAACCCAGTGACTTGTGTGTAGCACAGAACTAGGGAAATACTTTAGAGATAAATTGCTCTGTTTTCATTAATACTGAACTGCTTTCAAACCTTTTATAGGCACATTTTTGTACTATTAGGTTAGGCAAGTACCCCAAAATTCAGACTTTTTTTTAAATAGATTACCAACTCCCATCACCCAGTATTAACTCTTCGCTGAATGCTGTCTGTATAAGGAATTGAAAAGGAAAGCTGTAACATCATTGTCTTGATTACCCACCCAGCCCTACTCCAACCACAATTAATCAGAATGAAGTTGGAACAGCAGTAATCACCTAGCTGCCAAGAAGATTCTACTGTACAGACCTGAGGAATTATCCAGAGCAGATTTTCCACCCTACAGAGAGTTAGAAGAAAGTCCGAGCACAATTATTAACATCACCCTGGATTTAGCAGACCATTTTTCATGTGATACAAGGGAATATACATGAAGCTACTTCGAACCAACCTCCACAATTTCAGAAAGGAGTCTTGCTCAACTCTTACTGGAGTTGCTAAAGAGTAAATCCACAATTTTTTTGCAAGTAAAGCTTGCACTCTACCATTGTTTATGGTACAGTTCTACTATCAACCTGTTCTAAATGTGGTATAGGAATTATGTTTTCAATATTTGTAGAAAAACATGGGCAAGTTCTCTGTTTAACTCTACTTCATTGACATATAGTAAACTCTTTACCTAGACTTAGACACCACTGCATGATCCAGTTTATTAAAAACCCTGAAGTATGAACATAGCTCACCTCAAAATCATACAAACCATTTCCCACCTTTGAAGAGAATGATAAACACACAGCATCTGAATTACAGCACAGAACAGCACAGTATTTTTTCCCAAAAGTATAATCATACCAGACGCAGACTCAGTTTAAGGCTCTAAAGCTTCTAGAATCTGATGTGGCTACTGCAAAAATTAAATTCTGACAATTCTGACAACAGATCATGCAGATTACTGATCCAGCTTTCCACTATTGACTCCTGCTGCTTTTCTGATTTTTTTCTTTTTCTGAAAGAAATAATCTTGTTTGTTTTGTTTTTCTTTTTCAGATGCCCTGCAGAACCAAGTATCAATAATAAAGTATGCTAGCTGAGCTCTCATTGAAGAAATGCTTGAGACAGCTAAGTAGCTTGGGATAAATGACCTCTTCCTGAGGAAAAAAAATCCTGTCAGAGTTCAAATGTTATGTATATATGGAAGCTACACTATTTTTAAAAAGTCGGTTTTTCCCAGGAACACAACACTGAGAATCTAAATAAAACCAAGTTTTCCATTTAGTTTAAATTATACAAGTGTATATAATTATACACTAAGATTGAAAAAGCACACATATTTACCTAGGAGCAAGTCCCACTAAAATCAAGACAATGTACCTCTGGGTAATTGTTTATTCTATTCATTTACAAGCCACCTTTCCACCCAGTAATTGGATTCATGGCAGCTAACAACATATTTAAAAATATAGATTCAAAATTATGCATAGACATTAATAAATATAAATATATTATGCTAAAAGCAATTTAAAAATTTGTAAAGTTGAAACATTAAAATTCATTAAAAGACTATATACAAACCTTAAAAACGGCACAACAAAGTATTAATACCCATCGCACTCAGTTTCTAAAAAACTATGGTATAAAAACGTTTGGATTGTGGATGGAAAGAGAATAAGGACAATGCCATCCTGGGTGGGAGTTCTAAAGTCTGGGAGCAGCCACTAAGAAGGCCCTCTCCCTTTTCCCTATCAAATAAGCCTGAAAAGGTGATGGGACAGTGAAAAGGGCCTCTCCATATGATCTTCAAGCTCTAGTGGGCTTATAAATAGAGATACGGCACTTCAAATAACCTGGAAATCCATATAGGGCTTTGTAGGTCAACACCAGCACTTTGAATTGTGCCTGGAAACAGACCAGCAGCATTTGGAGCTGCTGCAACAAGGCAATTGTGTGCTCCCTGAAGCCAGCGGCAGTTAACAATCTGGCTGCAGCTCTTTGGGCCAAATGAAATTTAGAGCCGCCTCCATGTAGAGCACATTGTTGTTGTGTGTTTTCAAGTCATTTCCAACTGATGGCAAACCTAAGATGAACCTATTATGGAGTTTTCTGGGGCTGAGAGGGTGTGATGTACCCACCACCATCCAGTGGGTTTCAACAGTGGAGCAGGGAACTGAACCAGGTTTGCAGTCCAATCCTCAAGCCACTATACCACACCAGGTCTCACACCACAGTAATCCAAACAGGATGTTACCAAGGCACATGCCAACTTTGCCAGATATGATTCCTCCAGGAACGGGTACAGTCAACACATTAACTTTAACTGTGCAAATACACTCCTGGTCACTGCTGAAACCTTGGCCTCCAAGACTTAGAGCTGAAGCCAGGGGTACTCCCAAACTGCAAACCTGTGTTTTCAGAGGGAGTGTAACCCATCTAACACAAGCTGAATCCCCATTCCCATATCTATAGTTTTAAAAATACTTTCATTAAAACACATAAGTTTTGCATATCTAAAACTACAAATAAAGGATAAAGTACAAGGCAAAACTAACAAAGACAACAGACACATATATATAATATCACAGAAACATCTAAAAAAGAAGAAGAAAAATCTAAACCTAAATATATAAAAACTAAACATATCTAAACATATAAAATACATCTAAATTTAAATATAACAACTAACTACTTGACTGCCAATACTTCTTAGGATAGCTCTTACGTAATCTTACATACTTCCTCTAAGTTATGTCACAATCTAGGATACGTATGTGATTGTATACATTACATATCTATCCTAGTAATATCAAATTACACTTGCAATTATTAAACCATTTAAATTTCAAAACAAAAAGTTGAGATTTCCCCAAATATTCTTCATGTATAATATTTTTCCCAATCTTTCTTAGAGTTACTTTATTTACTCTCTTTAATCAAGGCTATCAATTCGTCCATTTCAGCTACATCCTACATCTTCATCGGCCATTCCCTACATCAACTAACCAGGAACGCTTCTGTCTTGTCTGGATTAAGCTTCAGTTTGTTTGCCCTCATCCAGTCCATTATGGGTGTGACATGTCAGTTTAGTACAAGAACAGCTTCCTTGGAATTGGATGAAAAGAACTAACAGAACTGGGTATCATCAGCGTACTGGTGGCACCTGAAACCCAAACTCCAGACAACCTCTCCCAGCAGTATCACGTATATGTTGAATGGCACAGAGGACAAGGCACAACCTTGAGGGACTCCACAGGCCAGTGGTCAAGCTGTCAAGCAGAAATCCCTGAACACCACTTTCTGACAGCACCCCTCTGGGAAAAAACAAAGCCACTATAAACCAGGACCTCCAAGCCCCATCCCAGAGAGGCAGCTCAGAAGGATACCATGGTCAATGGTACTGAAAGCCATTAAGAAGTCCAGCAGTACCAAAAGAGAGACACTTCTCCTGACCATTTCCTTGAGTAGATCATCCACCAAGGTGACCAAGGCTCACTTTTAGCTCATTCCTTGGAGCACACACTGCTTAACCAGACATCAGATGACAACCCAAAATTAACAACACCAAACAGATGAGTTTGACCAGCTTTCTTCTTCTTCACTTTTTGTACAAGTAGATATACATAAAAATGCGCACCTTTGGTTTTCCAACTACTGTGTGGAAGACTTACCAGATAAATACTAAACTACAGGTACGGCAAGGCAATGCCACCTAAAGATGGAAAATGTTTCCCCTTATCTTAATTCCACAGAACAAAGAAGACAGTATCAGTTTGTAAGGTGATGTCAGAACTTCTCAGAGTTGCTCAAGGATTAGCAAGTTACCAAATAGTAGCATTTAATCACGTGCACCAAAGATATTTATCTACCTAGCTACCTGTGTGGTTGAAAAACACGTCAGAAAACAAATATAAAGTTTAAGGAAGTTTTACCAATGTTACCAATTTTAAATTTTAAGTGTATTTTAATATTATTTTTACTTATAACTTACAAAACAGCTACCAGGTTTTTAAGGATAATTTAGTTTGCTTGCTAGATCTGCTCATAAATTCATTCACTTGTTAACACTGGCTACTTTATACACAGAGGCCAACTGAAACTTTCTGTTTAAACAGAATTACTTTATTGGCATAACATACCAAAACATACAACACATACAATACTCTATCTTTCAATTTTTTTTTTTAGTTGTTCAAGGTAAAAGTAAGATATGCAGTGTTAAGCAGGTTAGCACAGGCAATATTTAGCATGGCATACAGGTGGAGTATAATGAATGGGTTGGGCGGAGTTGCGGGTGACACACAAAGATTTGGGTTTCATTATGTGGGTGTATGCATCACATTCTATGAAAAATATCAAGTTGCAAGAGCTTTTAAGGACAACTCAAAATGTATATAATCATTGTGTACTGCTGCCTGTACAGCATATTAATTAGAATCATGCATAGGCACACTAAAAAGCACAAACTTTCACCTCTGAAACTGCTCAGAAAGTTGTCTGAGAACTTCTGGATCAACTAAGGATACCAGATAGAATTCTAACAGAAATCAAGTTTTCTCAGTTTCTGATATCTTACCAACTGTTCTTCCAAGCTTGAGGTATTTGTTTTTATTCAAGATGAGACATCTGTTAGTAAATGAAGTTTGTTCTCTTGATTAATATGAGGATAAACAGAGGCTATAAAATTATCTTATTAGAGATATAATTCACTAACTAGCTTTCAACAGATGTCATTTTTAGTAGCAATACACACATTTTTTTCTAAAAACCCACATATAGGTTCCACTTCTGTTACTGTGGTGATTTAGCTGAGGCTCTTCCATTCTTATTATCTACCCACAGTTTACTTGCCCCCAGTATTTTAAAGAACCATGAACACTGCGGTACCTTTTCCAAAACTATTTTTAGTTTGCCTACAGAAAGGACATCTTTTTTAGATGGATTCATGATATTGACTCTGCATATTGAGATTCACCAGACTGCTAGCACGTCACCGCTGCTGTGGCCACATTTCAAAGAGTTAATCATAATTACAGTTAACCAATATAGCATGACAGTACCTTAAGTGAAGAAAACATTTTACAGCCAGTGTGCTTCTTATAACCAGCGACTACTGGCAAGGCTTCTTTCAGCTTGCTGCCAAGTAAGCACGTCAGTTTATGGCCATTTACCTAACACGAAGGCATTTTTTTAAAACAAAACGGCAGCATTCTGTTAATGAAGTATGCTTGTAGAATGGCTGAGCATACTACATGCATATCAAAATATTATCTAGTCAATAGTACTTGACTAATAAACTTCCAAGCCATCACTATAGGTGAAAATCAGAGCACTATTTCAAAGCCAAAATACAGTAGGGGTTTTTTGCGTTTTTTTTTTGGAGGGGGGAGGTTTGGTTTTGCTTGGATTTCCTTGTGGGAACATCTGAATTATACCCAACTAATGATAAAAACTGTGCTGAGCCCAAAATGCCTGTTGCTTCATCAAACTGAACAGCCAGGAATCCACAAGCGTAAGAATTCATGGCACAGCACACTGTGGTTATGGAATTGCTTTTCTAAGAAATGAACCCAAGTCAGAAAGTTGTCCCAGCCATATGGAAAATCTTGTACTAGTTTATAACACACAGTAGCTTGGCATATAACATGTCAGCTTTTAAAGATAGGAGAACTCCCGTCATTTAGTCTCAGGATAGCAAAGACTGGCATTCACTGGGTTGCACAAATTGAGAACACTGTTCTACTAGACCCAAAGCACCAGAAACTTATTTAACCCAAATTCCATAATATTTAGCTTAAAATGTCATGTACCCATGCAACCATAACAGAGAATACGAAACTTTTATTTACCAAAGTGCCAACACAAAACAAAGCCACCAGGCTATTCAATTCAAATAATTCATTCTTTTCAGACTTCATGTAATCCAAGATATGACAGAATTACACACTATTGTGACAACTTTTCTTCAGCAACAGGTAGCTTGCAACACAATTCATTGCTAATGTATAACAGACTAGTGTTACTTTGAGTTTATGTCAGGCATAAGTCTATTTTAACTAAAATGAACATGGCAGAAAAAGCATACATAGCACAGTTGACATTACCTGCTTGGACCCTGGAATTCTTATTCATGAAGCTGTAGTAAACTGCCATACAAAAATGAAGAGCAGGGAATAGAAATATGGCTCTAGTTTTGCTTCATTTTGACTCCCAATACACTTAATAATTGGCTATGCTGAACAGGGGGAATGGAAGCTGTGGTCCAGATTCAGTGGGAGGGTCAACAAGTTGCCACACTATGATTTAAGACATTTTGAATAATGCCTTTTACCATGTACTGTATTATAAATTCTAGAGTTCAGTTTCCTTTTCATCTACAAAACCTTGGTACTATTTTGATGGAATTAACTTTTAATAGTCACCATTCTAGTACACACATTTTGCGCCTTATTTCATATTTCATATGTGCATATACCCAAAATGTTAACAATGCTAATTTTGAAGTATTCATCTCCCTCACCTTTAGCACTGAGCTACAAAGAGATTACTTATGTACTTGTTTGACTAGCAATGACCTAAATATGAAGAACTGTAGTTCAATAGCTGAGAACAATTTAACTATTCCTGGTCCCTTGAGCCCCATTCCAAATATATATACATACGTCTCAAATTAGAACTATAACACTGCCATTCTGTCTCAAATTTCTGAAAGATCAGAAATGAGAATCTCTGTATGCAAAAGGTGACATGATTCAGTAGTAACATGGGGCAATCTTGCATATGTTACGACCCTAAAGGGTTGCATGTTGCATCCTATATTCTTCTTCCTTTCGTTTCTAACCCCACAGCTGCTCCTCTTCCTTAACCTGCTAATGTAATCACCACCAGGTGAAAAGAATACGTAGCTAGATACATTCATCCCTTGGCAGGTCACTTGGACATGGAACAGAACAAGAGTAAGGAACTTTACATAACAGCACATTATCTATAAAGCTTGAAGTGAATACCTGGCACAGAGAAGTAGTAGTGAGCAAAAAAAAAAAAAAGGTAATCAAAACTCAGAAAAGCCACTACAACACTCTCACAGGTGAACAGCCAAACAATGTAACTCTACCAGGGATCTGTATTATTCTAACTATGAGTTCTAGATTACAGATGAAGAGGAGCTTTGCTTACCATATGACAGCCTAGTGACATTCTGTGGTCAAGGTAAAAAAGAAAACTTTCTCCACTGGGACACCCTCCCTATACTGATCTCTCCATGAAGATCAGGCAATTTCCAGTGCACTTTCTCTCCTCAAATAAAAAAAATTTGTGTGCCCTAGCATTTTCCTGATAATTTCTCTTCCATTTACTTCTGAACAGCTTTCCGTTAATTGCACTGTCTTTAATTGTTACCATCTTACTTCGCAATTGTTTTTATTTACCTCCCTTTTACAATACAGATTGACCCTTCTTTATTCAAAATGCTTGGGAAAAGAAGAATTCCATATTTTGGATTTTTTTCAGATTTTCGAATATTTGCATATACATAATGAGATCTCTCGCAGTTAGGACCCAAGCACCAACACAAAATTCATTTGTTTCATATACACCTTGAATTGTAAATTTATTTTGTAAATTATATACCATACATTGTTGTTGCATATATACTATTGCATAGTACTTATAAATTATATACCGTTCATTTAATATTGGGTCCACTCTTTTGTCAGTTCTCCTCTTCTTGTCCTTTTTCCTGTAGGGAACATGAGAATATTACAGAGGTTCACTTGAGACTGCACATGCATGCTGCTTGCAGAGTCTCTCAGCTGGATTGGTGCTCTTTTCCCCTCTTAGCTCACTTGGCAGTGTGCAAGGTCCCATGTGTGTGGTCCCATGTGCGTCTCCGTAATTTCCTTATACTCCCTGCATGAAAAAGGCTGCATTCCACTTTTCAAAAGGTTTGGAGGGTTTTGGATTTCTGGATGATAGAGGTTCAACTTGTACACTGTTCTGGGATTTTTTTTAAAAAATGAAAAGTAGTATAACAATGTTCTTCAATAAATACATACTTTGCGCATCTCTCGTCTTGGAAAATCAATTATCAGAAGATTGGTACCTACATGAATAATGTGCAGTCTTCTACTTGTACATTTATGTATCACCAAACATGTTTCAATCTCTCAGCCACCTCCTAATTTAAGACTCTATGTGCTGTATTTTTAAAAAGGAAAGTACTGACCATCATTTTTAGATGACACATAGTGCCATGCTTACAACCGAGATCAACATAAGCAATGTCAGAGAAATAACTTCTATTAAAAAGTTAACAGAACAGATCTCTTTATATGAAGACCAGAATCTTAGCCACTGCACTTTAAACAAGTTATAGCAGTAGAGACAAGAAAAATCAAAGAAAAAATTCAGTGGGTGATATTGTTATGATGTCCTAAGAATCTCAACTCCTTCAAAAATCTAGCAGTCAAATACGATGGCTACAGCCCTTTTCAAGTTCTGAATTAACAGCAAATTACTTTACTTCTTTTGAGTTTCAGAACTCTTATACATATCCTTTGCCTACTTGGAAAATGTCTTAGAATTGGAACTCGTAACATCTACCTTGGTTCACTATGATTTCTTCTATTAACAATGCTGTTTATACCATAGAAAACCTGATTTTGCAATTTTACTATTCCTAACATGATATGTGCAGGAAAACACTACAGGGTTACAACAGTCAAATCATAAGAGATGGTCTAAATCCAACTGCTGTACAACAAGAGTGACAAAAATGCAACCTGGGAGCCTTGACCAGTCTCCCAGGGCCCAACTGCAGCCCCCAAGCCTTCAACCTTTGGTAATATTTCTTACCAAGCATTTTTGGCCAGAAAAAAAATCTACTAGGTGATGACACAATTTTACTATGTCGGGGAGGGCTGACCATTTTAGGCAAAAGAGGGAATTCTTCCAAAACTGGAAATGAAAGGGGCTAAAGGAGGAAGCAATATACTTCTTTAACCAGGGACTTGCTGCCCAAAATATTGAAGTGGAAACTAAAGGCTAAAGGGGAAGTAATTACTTTTGGAAACTTTTACTGAGTAATTAGAGGCAAGGAAGTGGTTGATCAAAAAGTGCCTTTGCCTTTCATGGGCAAGGGAACAGGGAAAAGTCTAATCTTCCTCAAATATCAGCAGCCACTCCCTGGCCAGCCACCTCCATGTCTCTGAGATCCTGAGATTATCACTATAAGCAGCAACTGTAGAGTTTCAGTCATCTGCCTCAGTCACTGAGTAAATAAGTGTAATGAAATTAAATGGTTCAAAATTCATCACTTGTAAGATAGTTGATGCTAAGTCTGAGCTGTAGACATGAAACTATGATTTCTGAGATAACGCACAGGAAAATTCTTACCTCAGGTGTCAATACAAAATCACATTTCATTAGAGCCCAACATTAGTTATGCTAAACAGGTTCTAGATTTAAATGCTAGCAATATCAAGCAAATTAAGCTGATCTCTTTAATCTGTGGTAAATATGTACAAAAGTATGAGATTTAACTCTAATATTATTCAGTAAAAGGCAAAAGATTTATACAATCTGAAGAGAAACTATTATTTTTCCAGAGTTCTGGCTCCAAAGGTAGGGGCCTCAGGGCTAATGTTTCTCCTCCTCATGCGTTGATTTAAACAGGCTAAGATAATGTCCGAAGATAACTTCTTAAACTAGTGAAACTGAATACAGTCCTGCCTCCATATTCATGGGTTTGAACTTTGTTAATTTGATTATTCGCAAGGTGCACACATGCCACCCCTCATTCTCGTCCTCCCACTCCCTTTCCTTTTGCTCAGGTGTGCATACTTTCCTTCTCTGTGCCTGCGCAGAAGGCAAAGGAATGGGGGGAGAAGGCACCCCCCCATTCTCTTGCCTCTTCCCCAGGCGTAGAAAAGGGAGGCACATGTGTCAGGGCAAAAGGGCAAAGAAATGAGGGGGGAGCCCTCGAAAGGAATGTGAAGGGGAGCACGGAGGGAGAGTTATTCACATTTTTCCACTTTTGCAAGAGTTCTGCACCTCAAACCCTCATGGAAGTGGAGAGGTCACTGTACTACAAAATAAGGTAATAATAAATGATACAGTTTACAATAGAAATGATCTGGAATTGAAAGTGAATAAAAGGCGGTCTTTCTTATGGAACTACTCATGTGATTTTAGGCATGTAACAAAGTATATTTGATATTTTAAAGCAAGTTGAATTGTATTCTGCAAACAGATGTACAGTCCCAAAAGAGTTAACAAAGCAATATAATTAAAAACAAGTTTAACTGACCGCCAATGAAATACTTTGCCCAACTTCAGATCCATTATCCTTTCTAATGGAACCATACTCATTCTGACTTTAAGTTACCCAATTAACGGGAATAGACTCTACATGCCTGATAGAAGCAGACATCTTGCAGACCCTTTAACATCCTTGCCCTCCACAAAAGATGTGTATGGTCATGATACCACTTTACTGAAAACTCACACCCTACCAACAACCATGACAAACACAATGGGTCAATACATGGTTTCTGAGAATGGAAAACTTAACTTTACCTGGATCCCCGCTTGCCTGAGAGATGGTACACTCCCACCTTTCTGACCTGGTACCCCTCCAGCTGCTTTAGACTACAAGTACCACCCATTCTATGCAGGATGAAGGCAGCTGCAGTCCAAAGCCAAATTCTAACTGCTAGTCCCAACTATAGTAGCCCCATTGATTCAAAGGGATTTATTTACACACTGACTTACCATTCAGCCATTGATTCAATGGTTGTACTCTAGTTCGGCCTAGCAACTAGATTCAGTTTCAACATCTGGAGAGACCCAATAATGCTCTACTACCTTACTACCAGCACAGTGTAATTCCAAATCATATGTCCTGCAAACCTCTTGCACTAGTACATAGGGTTTTTGGAATCAGGCAATCACTATCTGAACTAGAATCACATGAAATGGTAAAGAACTTAAAAATGCCAGACAATCCCATTCTTGCTTTTAAATTACAGAAGTTTTAAAGACTAAAGAAGAGCATACAGAAATAGAAGAAGAAACATTTGGGCCTTACATGCAATACATATGGGTAATGTAGGGAAGTTACAGTAAATAAAGGTGGTCACCAGAACTTATTATAAGCTTCATATATTAAATTACTGTCAGTCTTATATGGGCCTTCATAGATGCACCAAATTGATCATTAGACTACATCCATTCCCCCTACTCCACTCCACTGCCATCTTCTTTTCCTTTGTGTCATGTCTCAATCAGATTGTAAGCCTAAGGGCAGGGAATTGTTTTGTTGTTCTTTTACTTGTAAAGCAACATGTACAGTGATGGTGCTATAAATGATGATAATAGTAATAATTAAATCAGATGGGACTGACCTTCTGTGATGAAGAGATGAGCATGATTCCACAAGACACCATTTGTACTGAAAGGATAACTAAATTTTAGCAACTTCCTTCCTAACCGAGAATGCTTTCTACTAGCATTGTTTGTTCAAGTCAGGAGTAATTCAATCAGTGGAACAGAAAATCTTCTCAAATTTTACACTCTCCTGTACTCAGGTGTACTGCATAAAGTTGTAAGACTTCAACCTATTACTTTGCTATGAAAATGTAAGCATTTTGCCTTTGCACTTGGACGGGTAACCTAGTCTAGAAATTCACTGACCATACTTTAATGTTAGAAAGACCTAAACCTCACAAACTTGTATTTTGAGGCAACCGATCATAATTTAGACATCACTGCTAATGAACTGAAAAATGTTTAGAATTCTGCCTTGAGCACTGAGCCCATACAAATTGATCCTCAAACATATACAACCCTTCCTCCCCATTCGCTAGGGTTAGGGGCACAGGACCCCCATGAAAGCGGAAAAACCATGAATAACCCTCCCAAACCAGGTTTAACATGCAAAAGAAGCATGATCACCATATTCAACCCACTGTGGATTCCTTCACTTGGCAGAAGTGGGGAGCTGGTGGGGCCTACTGCCACCTCCACTGCTGCCCCACATCATTTTTAAGAGGAACTGACAAGCCTCGTTCGCCATTTCTCAGTCTCACAAGGGTTGCCATCCCTATTAAGAATAGCAGAGAGAGGCAGCAGAGATGACAGCAAATAATCCATGAATAATCAAATCCGCAGAAGTGAAACCCACAAATGTGGAGGGCTGACTGTACTGTCATGCCCAAGCACACAGATCATCCACAACAAATTTAGACATAATTTAAGAACTACCTCAAACTATAACTCAACCTACAAGAGCAGTTCTTAACTTTTTCTTTACCTTGCAAATATAATTTGTTGCTGGGGACCCCGCAGACTTAACTCAAGATTTAAATATTTAAGTTTAGATTTAAATATTCAAATATTTATTTATACATTAAAGGCTTCCGGAGACTGTGATTCAAATCCCCACTCACTGGGTGACCTTGGGCAAGCCACATTCTCTCAGTCTCAGAGGAAGGCAAAGGCAAACTTCCTCTCAACTAATCTTGCCAAAAAAAAAACACCCTGTGATGAATTCACCTTAAGGTTGCTATAAGTCTGAAGTGACTTGAAGGCACACAACAATAAAGTACTGCTGACAGAGGGAATTTCTTTCTAGTCATCATGCCTCTCATCTTTGAAAAGTGATTTATGGCGACTCTAACGAAAATCTATCATGAGGGTTTTCTTGGCAAGATTTGTTGCCTGTACCTTTCTCTGAGGATGAGAGGATGTGACCTGCCTGAGGTAACCCAGTGCGTTTCTATGGCTGAGTCCAAATTCAAACCCTGGTCTCCAGAGTCATAGTTTAGGCAAGCACACATCCCTGCCACTGTGCCCCTTTTGTCAGGGACGTGGTAGCGGGGGTATGTGCACGCATGTTCAAACTGCTCCCTTCTTTGTAAACAAGGGAGCAGTTTCAGCACCCACAACACCCCCTCCCCTGCTGATACATGCCTGTACCTTCTGGCGTCCAGCAGCAGGGCTTTGTGGACCCCAGGGGTTCACAGACCCCAGGTTAACAACCACTCACCTAGAACATTAACTTTTACAAAGCTGTTTGTCTTTTAAGATGAATCAGAATCAGCACATGAAAAAAAAATGTTCTCCCAAAGCTTCAGAGCAATTCTACATGCTGCAAATTTAAGTAGCACAGTGTGTGAGGTCTCAATGTTATACAATCCATCTAGACTTCAGCAACAGCATCCAAATTACACAATTCAGGTCTGGCTGAAGTTGTCAGTAATCCTATGAACACAGCAGTACAATCCCACCAGGATGATTGTCTCTGCCAGATCTATCTCCCAGAAAAATTCTCTTCAGTCCACAGTAAGATCCTCTCCTCTCTTCTACTGCAATCCACAAAGCAATTATTACTGAGACACAGACAAACTAAGCACACAGTATGCATGCATAGCATACTTTTATTCCACTGTCTAATGACAATGTGCTGAACTGGGGAGAAACCACTTCATATTATAAAACACTGCAACAGAGGAATTTTTCAATCCGATGATTCCAGAGGCGGCAGAGCATATGGTAAAAGGCATTACTGGGAAGCTGGAGTACTCCTAGTACCAAATGAATGTTGTCAGTTAAGGGATTAGCCATTCAATATCCACATGCTGCTAACAGAATGCAAGTAGATCAATCACAAAAATCACACTGTACAGTCAGGCTTTTGAAGTCTGCAGCAATCATAAGCCCAGATGTTTCCCCTTGAACCTCATAATCCCAGTTTTGAAAGGCATCATCAAGTTTACTCCTTGGTTGCAGGTCAATGTTGCATGGTACAACTTGCCTATCTGAATCAATGAGCTTTTTGTTCAATAATAGAAATATGAATTGAAGGCAGAGTATATAAATCAGACAAACTTGTTTTATACTGGCTATCAAGTTATCTTTATGACCTCACAAACACCAGCTAGATCAACTGCTAGAGCCAAAAATTAAAGTTATGAGCAAAGAAAAGTTTACTCAGAATCTTTATGCAGTACATATGCTAATCTAAGAGCTTCATTTTTACCCCTACTACTTACAGAGGAATGCAAAAAAAAAAATACCCAAAAGAAACCCCCAAACCATTTTAGAAGAAGCTGAAATGATCCCAAAAGGCCATCTACTTCAGATCCCACTTAAACACCAGAATTGCTCACCAGGTCTACAAATACCACTTCAAACAGTTCAAACCATCGTATACCAGAATCAAAGTACAACTGCAATATACTCATGAGTCAGCAGTACAAATAGCTCCAAATTATTCATGCCATTCCAGGCACCTGCCAAGGAAAAGACATCCTTCCTCAATCAGGTCATTCAATAAATCAACCTGGCATGAGAATTCCTTTCTAATATCAAGTATGGTGGTCAGAACTGATATATAAGCAAGACATAGCCATCAAGCCTTCCTACTGGGAATGTTGGGGTGAAATACCTAATGTTGATATTCTAGTTGTACTTTTATATTCTGACTTTTTTGATACTCAAGTTGATTTTTTCCTACCTTAAGTAGAATTTCCAAACATAAAAAGTTCTACAGTTTGTCATCTACAACTAAATCCTTTAGAGATCAATTAGATACATCAACCTACTGAAAAAGCTCTAAAACAGATATCATGACAAGAAACATTCGTAGGCTAAGAAGAAAACAGCTGGAATGCTCTTCAGCTTCAGCAGACCAGTCTTCAAAACTGACAAAAATAAAAGTGATTTCTTAACCTTCAATCAAAGATTCCTACAGGAAATCTTCAAAACACATCTCATGCACCTGTGGCTCAGCTTCATACAAAACAGCATTCTCAAGTGCAGTTAAAGTTTGTGTAACAGTAACAGCTTGTCCAACAGCCTTTATTGTTATTGGCTATTTCAACTGTGTGTATACTACAAATACTGCAGAACTGTACTAAGAAAACCTAAATATTGCACCCAGCATTCTGCACACAAGCATTCTTCCAACAACAATCTGTCTCAGATTATAGTATCAAATCTTGGAAGAGGAACCAAAATGAATGAAGGAACAAGTTTAGACTGAAAGATAGAATGCAAGGAATATAAGCAGAGAAAATAAAAATCACAGCAAAAAAAGATCTTTTCCTAGGTTGCTAGCCCTTCACCAAACATTATATATACGTATTTGAGCTTTCCTCTACAATCTGAGTGCTAAGGCTAGATGTTTTTGTACTAAGGCTGAGGTTTTCAGAACAGCAAGATCTGTGCCTAGCACCAGAACTTTTATGAATGTGTAGAACATAACACAGACCTGACAAAATTAAAGGTTATTCTTCATCTATAATGCTGCCAAAATTATTTGTTATGAAGTGATAAGCTTACCCTTCCAGACTATTTGGAGCTTTCTAATGTTAAAATATCCAGTCACGTGCAACCCATTTACTCTGAAACTGATCCCAGAGGCAGAAGCCTTCAAAACTATTTTTACAATGTAAACCTATTACTGGAGTACCTTCCTGCAGTGTCTTACAATCCAGTCAATGAAAAAAACTGCAAGGATACTTATAAGAGAAACAAAGTTATCTTAACATAGCAGCCACAGATTGTTTTATGAAATGGCAAGGAAAAGCATATGATTGGGCTGTTTGCTCTAGAGATGTTGCAGAGTACCTTTTTGCTCTACACACACTGAACAGTAAAGACTTCACACGATATTAACACTGATGCAGTTCAATGGCAGTAAAGATTCTCCAAGGGTGACCTGCTAAGACCCAAGGTGAAATTTCACTGACTGCAATGGGTGGCAGAACAAGAATAGATACATTACTAGATACCCAAATACATACAGCTCATATGATCTTTAAGATACAGATTAACAAGTCCATACTTCAGGTTTCAACAGGATGTTGTAAGATGAGCAGAGATAATGTCCCAAGTTTCAAGGTAGCCATTTCCACACCTCCTCAAAAAGACCATAATCAAATTAGACTGGCACCCATAGATAAACCCTTTTGAACAGCTGCAGACATGAAAAGAAAAAATGGGCTCAAGTTCAAACATACACTACATTAAATAAAGAGGAACTAGGAAAAGTTATTCCAAGGATGGGGGAGTACAGAAAAAAGTTTTTATCTCCTGCTTAACATTCTTCATTAGACATCTGTCTCGGAAGTGTGAGACTCTAAAGATACAAAGTCCATATAAGTCTTAAAATTTCAAATTCTTTTTGGAACTACCCAAACTTGAGGGACACAAAATTCAGTGTTATCTATGCTTTGCTGAAAGCAAGGTTAAGGAAAAAACAATTAAAAGATTGTTGTATGGTGGTGTCAACCTCTATCCTTTAACATAATCTGCTGAAGATGAACAGCCAAGTCCCAGAAAAGCCAGCACAGTGTAGAGGTCTGAGCACTGGATACCACCGTGGAGACCAAGGTTCAATTCCCTGCTCAACCATGAAACCCACTGGGTGACCTTGGGCATGTCACACACTCTCAGCCTCCAGAAACCTGTGTGATAGGGTCACCTTAAGAGTTGCCATAAGTCAGAAACAAACCACAATGGTTTCCAAAGACACAAGCTAAAGAACAGCCAGGGTTACATTTACAAAGAAATGTGCTTCATTTTTTAAAAGTAGAAAATGACAAAGATGTCAGTGTAAGAAACAAGTGGCAATGGGTAATTTGGTGTCCCTCTGAAAAATTATACCAAAAAATAATGGTAATACTTAATGCTCTGATTTTGAAAATATTTTATTTTTGCTGTGCAATTGTAAGAGGGTAGAAAAAAAAAAGGTGCAGATTGATCACAAGCATTAAATGTCATAGATCTTTGTACTTCTTTCAAAACAATCTGTCCTGAGGTGTCACTAGTTAAGTGTCTAGAATTTAAAGAGACAGATCAACTAAAATTTCTGACAGGCCCCAAAATGGTGGACACTGGATTGGGGTAATCAAAGGACAGCAATGAGATGACAGCCAACTTTCAAAGAAGTATTTCCTTTAAAGTAAAGGTCGTGAAAGGTAAACAGGAAGAACAGTATGCTAATTCAAAGGAGAAACACTAAATACAATTTACGTTTACAAAAATAGTAAGAAGACAGTTGGTCCTCTTTTGGGAAAGATCCTGTGGGAAAGCTGTATGCCGCCCCCCCCAACACCCCCCCCCCAGTTATTCAGAAGCATGTTATTTTTGAGTTTAGCTAAGAACCTTTTCTAGATTTCTCCTACTCCTTTGTGAAAACATCTTCACCTCTTCCGAGAGACGTCCAAACCACTAGCCAGAAAATGCTCTAAGTAGTGAGCAAAAGAATGCCAAGCAGGGTGGAGGAGGGGATGAAAAGGAAAAGAAAGTTTCAAAGAAAATGCACGAAAGGAAACTGGTGAGCAGAGAATAAGGGGGAAAAAGACAAGGTGGAAAAAAAAAGGGGGGCAGGAAACATGCTACGTAGAAGCCAAAAAAATAAGTAAGATACGAAAAAGCAAACATTTATTTTTAAGCAGCAGCAACTAGTCCATGAAAAAAGAAAGCAAGAGTGGTGATGGAGAAAAGGGAGCAAAAAGCAGAGTCCAGAAGAACCATTTAAAATAACACCATTTACTGATCACAGGTTTACACTTCAAGAGAGCGGATGGGCGAATCAAACGCCCCGCCAGGGGGGGATATTATTTTTGGAAAGGGAAGAAGAAGAGAGGAAGGTAGATAACGAGCAAGAAGGCGGGAGGAAGGGGTACGGGAGGCTTGGGGGCTGACTCACAGTCGAGATGCTTCTTCTTGGGGCCCATCACCTCGTGCGTGGTGGCCTTGCAGACAGTCTTGGAGACGGCGGAGCCGGTCACGCTGTGCTGCGCCGCCGTGATGCGGTCGGTCAGGCTCTGCCCAGACATGGTGGTGCCAGATTCCGAGCGCGGCTGCTATTCCTTTGACCAGGCTGGAGAAGCTGGGACAGGGACGGGAAGAGGAGGAGGAGGAGGAGGAGGAAGGAAGAGAAGGAGAGAGACGGAGGGAGGGAAGGAAGGCGGGCGGGAGGGAGGGAGGGAGGGAGGGAGGGCGGTCCCAGCTGGACCCAACACCGCCACCGAGCCTTGACGCCCAGCGGCTACGATCCGCCCTCCGGAAGGGCCGGGCCTGTCACCCGGGAAGGGGCCTCCTCCTCCTCCTCCTCCTCCTCCTTCCCCGCCCAACCGCTCCCGCGCCCTCCCTTCTCGCTTCCGCCACTCGGCTGCCACCACCAGAACGTCTCCCCTCACACATCCATCTGGCCGCCGCAGGAAAATGGCGGCCGCTGAAGCCACTCTGCTCTTTTCTGGCCGCCAGGATCACGTGACGGTTATGCCCTTCCCTTTAAAAAAAAACTTTCTCCCCCTTCTCGCTCCTCTCCGCCTAGCCACGTGACATGCTAGACTTGTACGGCGACGCCCCTCCCCACCCCTGCCACGTGACCCTGCATCGTCCGCACTTTTCCTCCTGACTATACTGTGGTCTTTCCCTCTTTCTCGCTACACCCCCTCCCCCTGTCGCGTAACAAGAAGGAAGGCGGTGACGAAACCTATCGGGAGTTACCGCGTGACCTTTTGCCCCCCCGTCCTCCGCCCCGCGCTCGCCTTTTTTCGTCAGCGCTTACGTCATTGCCACTCCCCTTTGGGTGCGGGAAGGAGGCGTCTTGCAAACGGCACTGGCCTGTGAGGGAAATCTCAGCTGTGGGAGATTCCCGCCAAAACGTCGTAACCATCTAAGGCGATTTCCGCACTAGACTGTAATAGCGCTATTATTCCACTTGCGACATCCTATGGAATCCTGGGGTTTGCAGTTTCGGGAGGGGCCGGGGGGCCCCTCCCGAAACTGCAAACCCCAGGATTCCATAGGATGTCGCAAGTGGAATAATAGCGCTATTACACTCTAGTGCGGAAATCGCCTAAGTCGTCCCTGCCTGTTTCTCTTCTTACTGAAAAATAACATGTGTAAAAACTTAAGGCAGCTTTACTTGTGCAGACCGAAAACAACACCCACATCTGTAGTTGGAGAAATATTTTATTATATTTTATTTAATATTGGATGAGTCCAAATGCCGGAATGTGCAGTCTTTCGAAATCTTGTGGAAGTGCTTCTCTTCGGGGCTTTTGACTATGATAGGCATTTTGAGAAATTGCACATTAAAAGCAGCAACGTTGCTGACCTTTAGTGTTGGTGCAAATTGCTGGTGTGTAACCGGCTTGGATCTAATACAATACCATAGCCTCCTAAGTGTAGTTTTCGGAGGTTTTTGGCAATATATCATCTTGGGTCTAACATCACACTGCCCCCTACATGTTGAGCTTTGAAAATAACAGCTCCAAAGGTGACATTTGTACCATAGAAAGATGGAGGGGGCTAGGCATTTATGGTGGCTAGGAAGAAGGTTACAAAATTCCTCCAGAGGATCACTGTTATTATTTTTTTATTGTTTTGTACCTTTACCTTCAACAAAGCTACTAGAAATTGAGAGGCAAAAGCTTGAGAGCACATTGGACAGTATGTTTTACTAGTATATAGACCCAGCATTGCCCAGGATTTTATTTTCTCATAGGTGATACTTGTTAGAAAGATCTGAGATCCTGTGTCTCTTATTCCCCAAACTGTCTTGTCCAGTACCTGTAACTTTTCCCCATATTCCCCAATCCAATCTGTATTCCGAGTTATTAACATACAGAGGTTGGGCTCCTGAGGGAATACACTGCCCTCTTCCTTGCTGCTAGGTCTCGGCTCCATAGCAACTGGCCAGGCCAAAAAGCTCTCTGGCCGAGAATTCTAAAGGCCTCTCTCTAAACTGCAAACCCCAGGATTCCATAGAATCTTCTTAGGCAGCCAATCACATGAGGTCTTCGCCTGACACAGACAAACAGATAAAGTTTGACTTTTAATATATTAGATAAAATTGCACAATGTGACTTGGTTAGCATTTCTTCAGGAAACCACGTATACAATCTTGTTCTGAAAGAGAGAACTACTTCTTCAAATATAGCTCTGTTATTTTATTACATTACTGTTTCAGTACCATTTGGGCAGATTGCCCTCTTTCACATCGACGCTGTTTCTCACACCCCTTTTTTTATCAAGGCCACAACAGATATCTGGGCACCTGTGGAATAAATTCAGGGTTGCTTTCCCCTCCCTTTTTAAAAAAGAAATTACTAACTGCCTTTCTAATGCTTGAGGCAGCTTAGAAATAATTGTAATGAATAAAAGAATACATTTTCCCAATGAGGCTCTCAAATGTATCCAGTGGCCTTGTTAACAAGAAAACACAAACCCACTAAAAGGAAGCAAAATAAAATTGAAAAAAAAGCACGGATGACACTCACCAGAACAAGTCAGCTGAACAGAATAGCAAATGGAAATGCCATGTTTTGCACTTCTACAACAATGACAATAAAGAGAGGGATATTACAAATCTCTGAGGACAGTTTGTTCCCTAGCCTCAGTGCCATTAAGGCAAAAACATGGCTTTGTGCTGTACTAGTTGTTTTGAATCAAAGTAAGACCTGAGCAGATAAAAGCTGTGGTGAGGGATAATACATAGAGATGTATTGCTCAGACGCGTCAGGCCCAGGGCATCACGAACCTTATAGGTAAGGAACACAAGTTTGAACTGAACCCACACGTATAACCGGGCCATTTCTGCACTAGACCGTTACAGTGCTATTATTCCACTTTCAACATCCTACGGAGTCCTGGGGTTTGCAGTTTAGGGAGGGGCCTCAAAGGCCTCTCCTTAAACTGCAAACCTCGGGATTCCATAGGATGCTGAAAGTGAAATAACAGCACTATAACAGCCTAGTGCGGAAATGGCCTTGCAGTCAGTGCAGCTGGAGTAAAATTGGCGAGGTACGTTACACAGCACAGATATCAAGCCTGCCGCTTGTGCAAGGATCAGCTATAATTGCAAGAAAAGGGGAGAAACAGCACATTCATCTGCTTATCAAAAAGTGGGGCTGGATCAAAAGTAACAGACTTCAGACCTATTCTGACATGAAGATTACGTGACCATCAATCACAGCAAGATCTAGCTCTTTCAAGACTTTACTAGCATCATTGTTGGCTGATAAGTGTCTTTTTACTCCTTATTTGCCTTGAGTACATAGAGGAAAAAGGAGAAACAGAGTGAATGGCTTTTATTATTTATTTATTTATTGCTACATTTGTACTCCATCCTATCACAATATCTTAGGGTAGTGTACAGATAAAATCAATTTGAAACACTTTAGAAAGATTTAAATAAGAAACAGGGAAGAATAATTTAAACAGTCAAAAAATATTATACAATTTATCAATAAAAAATTAAAACAGTGAAAGACCTTTATAGATTCTGGTAAACTCTTATATCCCAAAGGCTTTGATAAAATGTTTTGCCTTGGTGAAAAGAAACCTTGTTAAGTGTCTTAAGA
Source organism: Cyclura pinguis (assembly GCA_030412105.1). NCBI lineage: Eukaryota > Metazoa > Chordata > Lepidosauria > Squamata > Iguanidae > Cyclura > Cyclura pinguis. Next base: position 277,748,504 of record CM059601.1, on the reverse strand, counting down.
TGGGGACATTCTGTAGTTGGAGCACCACAGCAGATTAGTTGATAATTTAGCTAATTTCATGGCTCTGTGGGAACCCAACAGTGGATCTATCAGGTCCCTATCTAACACTAATCACATTTTTATTTTGCGTATGATAAATCATTTCAAAATCAAATTAATAACTGTCTGCTCTATCTTTTAATAAATTAGGTTTGTGGTGATTCTTCCTTTTTATTGCAATTTTGTAGGGTAATGATAATTAAATGCATCTGAATAGTTTCATCCAAACACACAAGTTAATAGTTATCTTAACTAAAACATTTGTGAAATTTGATGTTGGTGTTTCAGAATATTTGGATATATGCATGTTGAGACTATGGCCAAAATCCAGCTTAGTCCCATTAAATCAATGGAACTCGCATGAGTTACATTCAGCAACTGATTCACTCATCTTCTCTAGTTGGGACCAGCAATTTCATTTAGACCAAAGAAGTGTTTTATAAAGTTGCCTGAAGTTATTCTTAAAGTATTAGGACTGTTTGGTTTTTTTATTTCACAAGGAGTTCCGATTTTTTTGTAGCTTTCTACAAGCCCTACAGATTTTATGTCTCATTGCGGAATAGAGATCTCTTATTACTTTTAGAAACTGAATGAATGGCAGGGAACTATCAGTTATAATGACTGCTAATTTCAGAGTCCCTTGACACATTTTATCAATCAATAAATCAATCAAAAAAGTAACTTTTTATGCACTTTCATTTGGTCAATGACTGTAAATAAAGTGCATAAAAAGTTACTATAAAATAATAAAAAATACTAATAGACACTTACAATTACTGGTAAAATTCACATCATGCATAGTTACATTGAATACAGGTGCATTAACTGGATTACATTTATGATGAAAGTCCAAAGATAACATTTAAGATACATAAAATTTTATACATTAAGTAAATCAAATAATAGCTAAATTATATATGTCCCTGTACTATTTGTCTTTGGGTCATAATGGCAGAGGCACAAAACCTAGCCACCTTCTCTGTGATTATCTGCAAGCAGGAGGGATAAATAAAATCGAAAGGCCCATAGTTTTGGGGGGCTAAGGCACCATCTCTCGCAGCAGCCTTATGCATCCATTCCAAGAAGAAGAGAGCAAAACCTTATCACAGCATTGGCTACCATCTAATATAAGCTACTCCTTGATACAGAAAATCCAGATCCAGAACTGTTCCAGAGCAAAAGCATCTCAGCAGATAAATGTCCACTTTCTACGGGAAGATCTCTAGACAGCAAAGGAGACCCTGTAGTAAATGGTTTTATTGTTGAACTGCTCTTACCAGTAAAACATTTATCTTAATATTCAAATGAAAGTTGTTTCCTTTATCTTAAGCCCATTATATCTAGTTCCACCATTTTATGCAGCAGAGAACTAATCCTTCTCCTCTTCTGCATGACATCCTTTCAGGTAGTTGAAGAACTTTATCATGACACTCTCATTTCATTTTTTCAAACCTTCTCCAGGCTAAACATCCTGACATCCTTCCACTCACCCTCAGAGACTTGGGCCCTTTCCGCAGCGTACCTTGCTCCATCGTTTTCCAGTCACAATCCCAGCAACACCTCTGCTGGGATGGGTGCAGATCCCCAGCGCTTCCCTTTGCATCCAACTGGCTCCCTGTAGAAGGAAGTGTGCGAGACACACCTCTTCCTTCTGCAGCACCGCTGGGCTCTTTTCCGTGCTGCATGAGGCAGAAAGCACCTCCATCGTGCTTCTAGCCCTTCTGCACGGGCAGCTACGACAGAAGGATCATGCAATCAGGGATCATTGAGGCAAGAAGGGCAGGACTACAAGGACATCATGCAGAAGTGTTGTCACAGTCCTGCTCCTCTCTTGTCATCATGACGAGATGACGCCATCCTGTGGAAAGGGTCTTGTTTTCCTCACTACTGCCATCTTCATTGACCATATTACAAAATGGATATAAATATGCCATGCTGTTTTGCATAAAATATGGGCCATTTTTCTCTTGTACAGTGGACCCATCACATACGGGGGCTCACGAGCCACAAATTCAGTGCACTGCAAGTTCAAATGTACACAATACTGTTCATTTTAATTTGCAATGGGAAGCATGCTAGCCACCCTCTTCTGCCTTTGAGGTGGCAGGGTTCCTTCACAAGGTAGAAGTGGGATTATGACTTAATAGAGAATTACTATATTAGCTTCACATTGCAACGCCTTGCAGTCTCTTGAAAGGCTTGCAGAGAGACTGCAAACCCAAGGTCAGGCTCATAAACCTGTTTTAAAAATGGCAGAGGATGGGAAGACTGAAGAAAGTAGCATGCCTGGAGGCCAGTGCTTGCAGCTGCCTTCACTGCTGTCCTATACCATTTTTAATACAGGCTTATGAGCCTCACCTCAGGTTCTCAGTCTCTCTGCAAGCCTTGCAAGGCTAAATTTAGCATGCATTTTTGGGAAGGGGATCCATGGCGGATCCTGGAACCAATCCCCCATGGATATAGTGGGGCCACTATAATATCAGCCTGATATAGAGAAATTAAGCAAGTGAACCTTTCCATCCTCTTTCTTCACACTAGGAAAATGCTCCCTTTTGTATGTATTTGTTCCATGTCATGGTCCATTTAAAAGCATACAGCCACTGCAAAGACAACAAACAAACAAAAGACAAATTGTCTCATGGCCTAATTATATAATTGGTGATAACTGGTTTAACTTTGCAAACCTCACATCATATTGCTAATTGTATCTTAATGATAAAACACAATCTTTGCATGCAAAAGATTGTGTTCAACCCCCCTGCCCACCCCCCATTTTTTCTGATTCAAATGAATCAGATAATAGGCAGTGTGAAATGCTTCTGCTTGAATCCCAAGAGTGCTGCTGACAGTAGGACGGATCATTATCAGGCAAGATTAACAGAGTCTGACTAGCTCCTAGGTTTATGATTGTCACTGACTGAAAGGAACAGAGTAAGGTTAGTGACTAAGTGGGGATTTCAATCTTGGTACTCAAATTTTCCAACATTTCTAATAGCATGACTAATAGATGGAAATAAAAGTTAAATCCAAGTCTATTTGTATTGACTGTGAGCCTTATCACACTACACTGTTATAACACTATATACCACTTTAACTGCCATGGCAACATCCTATGGAATCCTGGAATTTGCAGTTTGAGGAGGGGCATCTAGAATTCTCATCCAGAGAGCTCTTGCCCCACTAAACTACAGATCCCAGAATTCCACAGGATGTTGCCATGACAGTTAAAGGGGAATATAACATTGTAGCAGTGTAGTATGATGAGGATGATTATCACACTGGTTCTCAGGTATAGCCTTGACCAGGATTTTTGAAACAGCAGCTCCCAAACCTCCAAGTGAAGCTCATGTCCCCATGAGCCTGTTTGAGTCTCCATATGAAGAGTGCTTCAAGCAGGACCACCCACACATGGTAAAGATTATGTCCATGTGGTAATTCTAACCATCTCAGTGGAGCTGTGTTGCATTTCTCTGGTTTACTGAAGTTCTGTCTGCAACTGCAAATCTATGTGGGACTTGATGCTCTGAACAACAGAAAGAAACTTCAGTGCTCAAGACTGACAATGGCATGAAAGCTGAAACAATTTAGAATGTCATGCAAGAATATCTGGCAGAGCTCTTAAATATTAATACACCTTTGGTGGCCAGCACCTCAGCATTATGTTAATATGCTACTGTGACAAACTGTTTGACATCCTTCTGTGTGCTTGCATTGCCCCATCATCTGGCTCTAATCCATTGATCCAAAAATGCTGCCATTGTTATCAATTATCCTCATCTGCTGCTCTCCATAACCCCACCCATTTCCAGATGCTTTTGTTGGCTTTCCCTCATTTTCTACATCTTATTATGCTCCTTGTTTTCCCCAGCTAGGCCCCATCAATTCTGTAGTAAGTTTGTCCATTGAGTATCTTTGACTCAAACAGAGTGGGAAGCCTGCAACTTCTGATGTGATTTCAGAAGTCCCATGCAAGTGAATAGGGTCAGATCTCCAGCAAGAGTGGTCTGTTCCTCTCCTGGCCATGTGATACAAAAGGGAAAGGCAGAGGAAGAAAAAAAGCTGGCAGAACAAATAACTTTCCACACAAATGTTTAGGTCTAGTCCTATAGAAGCTCCCGAGCAGCAAAAGCATGGGAAATATATTTTGCCCTTACTCAAGAAGCCAATGTGTTGCCTCTGAATTCATCCATTTCCCTGCCTACCCCACTCTCAAAGGTAGATCAAAGGAAGCGATCCTGTAGGCAAAGAAGAGACAGAGTAGTATAGTGGTTTGAGTGGTAGACTAGGACTCCGGGAGACCAGGGTTCACACCCCTACTTCTCAGGCTTCATACCATGCATCTAGTCTTGCACAATCTTCTGGTTTTGTTTTGTTGTTGCTGTGTGCCTTCAAATCCTTTCAGACTTATGACAACCCCACAGTGACCCTATCACAGGGTTTTCTGAGGGTGAGAATGTGTGACGTACCCAAGGTCACCCTTTGGGTTTCCATGGCCAAGAGGGGAATTTAACCCTGGTCTCCAGAGTTGCCAAGAAAACCCTATGATAGATTCACCTTAGGACTGCCAAAAGTCAGAAACAGCTTGAAGGAAAACAACAACAACAACAAGCTGCAAAGAAACAACACGCATAGCAAAGGTAGATGTTATTACTGAATGACATCAGTGAGCTCTTGTAAGGGAAAAATTGCATGGCCGTCAGTCACTTCCCCAGGGCTCCTGTGCTTTGGACAGAGTTGAAGCAGATAGGACATGAAGTGTCCATGACCATAGCAGCACCATGGTAGGAATACCTTCACCAGTTGTTGATAATTGTCTCTTGTTAAGTGTGCAAGCAAAAGGAAATCTGCTAAATAATCATTTGGGTGGAGCGGGGATTCAGGAGCAGCTTGCTACTGCTGATCATAAGATGGTCCAAAATCGGGATGAAAATGGAAGAGGACAGAGCTAAGATCCCGTACTTCTGTGAAGGCTCCTATGTGGATGAGCGATGGGAGAAAAAGAGGGTGAACAGGCAACAGCTGGAGCACATAGTCCCTGTTTCAGTGTGTATTCACACCACACAATTACATCTGTTTCAGTCCTATGGAATCCCAGCATCTGTAATTTTGCGACAGAATTCTCTACTAGATAGCTCTAATTGTGTAGTTCAAGGGAGTGCCCTCAGAGGCATATCTAGGGTGAGGCAAGCAGGGTACGTGCCTCAGGCACCAATGTCAGGAGGGCAGAAAAAGGCCATGCATGTAGGGGTGGGAATATGGCTAAGAGGGTGGGGGCACAACTTCCACACTTGTCCTAGGTGCTGTTTACGCTAGATATGCCACTGATAGTGCTAGAGAATTCTAAGCCCCTCATCAGACTACAAATTTCAGCATCCTATAGGCACTTAAAGTGGAATAGAAATGCTATAATTGAACGGTGCAAGTCTAAATACTCTTACCTAGTTGTAGGTAATGGAACTTCTTTCTGAGAAGAAATATACAATGCTTGTATGGAGAGAAAAGTAAAGAGGGAAATGATGCCACCAAGTATTTTACTAGTGCTCAATCTCTGTCTCCCCACCCCAGCCTCATACCACTGTAAGGCCCTGCTTAGGGGGTCCCCAATATCAGTATGGTTTGGATGGGCACCCTACCTAATTGGCAGCATATGTAATTGACAACACATTTTATTGGCTCTGATATCAAATCCAAGCCTGAGAGGTGACAGAGAGGTCAAACTGAGGGAAAGAATTTGACTGTAAATGTGAGAAGCATAGGTCAACTCCAAAATTCCTCCAAGTAAGACTGAGTCATTTGTCAGGCAAATACACACCATTCCTGTGGATAATAGGCTTAAATAGAAGCTGGAATTTTCCAGGGAATCCAACTGTGAGGAGCCCACCAGGACACTGATTGACAGATATCCATCCCTTGTACACCTGGATTCTTTCCTCTGTCCTCACAGCACCCACAATAGACAGCTATTACAACATCCGTCATGTCTTTGTCAATCAAAGCACTAAGCCCATCAGCCAGCGAAAGACTCATTGTCCACAACAAGTTCCCTTTGTCTTGCATCTGGAACCTTCACAGCCACAAACCATTTTCAGGGTATAAATACCTCTGATTTGAGGATGCCCAGTGCAGTCTCTCAAAGGTCTACCCGTCACTCTCTCCATCTGGCTCCTGAATGAGAACTGTCCTTGGGTCCTACCTAAGCCAAAATACATTTCTGCTCTTCACTACTCTTCTGGACTGGTAATTATAAATCCCCCCAAATCCCTCAGCCTCTCTATAATTTTTCCTCCCTTTCTCTTTCAGCCAGCTCTTGTGTGAATGTGTGATTGTGTGTACCTTGTGTGCATGCATGAGTGAATTCCCCTCAATAAAATAATTTTATTAGACAATTTTGCTTGGTTTTTGGCTTGGCCTGACCCCATAAAAGTTGGGTTTAAAGATCTCGCTAGGTTACCCTGCCTCTCATAGTGCTACAGCCTGTGCTCTGGCTAATTCCCATTCCCCATCATTTGGAGCAGATTGAGGTGTCCCCCAAGAGACTGCGGAAATCAGGGTAACACCACGGAGCGGGGGTAACCGTAGTAATTGTGAGTATACTTCTCTCTTACATCTTGGAGGTTGCAATGAAACCCCGTGTATGCACAGAATTCCTTTACATGCTCCTAGACTGTGTTCCTGCCTTAAGGCAAAAGAGCTCTTAAATTTCTTGACCAGCAATTGCAATAACATGAATAGAGTTCCTGGATTTTGCCAACAGACAGCCTCCTTAATGTTTATTTGGAGGACATGTTCCCACTGTAGAAAGCGAAACTGTTGAAGGTCAGGCAAGACACAGTATTAATGCATGCCAAAGGGTCTGCGGGGACATGGGACACGATTGCAGTACTGTAGTTAAAAAATATAAGGTGCTGTCTCCTGACACTTCTGCAGAGTTTCATTTTTGCAAAGTCCTCCCATATTCATACAGAGTGCTCCTTTGTTGTCCCAAGTGCCTTTTCACCATTGTATCCCCTCAAGAGAATCACCCTTATGAGTTCCAAGCAAGGAAAATGTCTTGGGACTCTCTTGCATTGTACTTGGGGTAATACAATATATCTACTGTTTTCTGAACTCTTTCTCTTAGTGGAAAGTATTATGCTCTGAAGCATTTGGAACACTTGATATGAGCTATACAAATGTTCAGTATTATTGATGGTTGATAGAGGCCAGAATCTAATGACCTCACTTTAAAGACACTCAAGCATGTCCTAGTTTTACTATACTGCTTCCTATTATTTGTTGAGTGTTTAGAAGCTTAGAATGGGAGGAGAGCTATTATATCATAATTATACTTGGACTAAGCTTCTTCCCTTCATATTGATCCAAACTTAATTGGTAAAGTAAGTTTGCTCATTTGTTCATCCCAGCTTTAATTTTAGTTGGGAAGTCACTAAGAGAAGGTGCATGGATGAAAAAGACATTGCAATTACATTGGAATGATACGCAGTTAATCATTCTACAGTCCTATGTGAGTCCTAATGATGTTTAATGTTTAATGACTGGCATTCTCTTCAATTCTTGTGAAGACCCATCTACAACAGGTAGTGAACAAAGCACAGTCCTGGGGTTGCACGTGTCTCTCAAAGGGCTTTTTGTCCCCAACACCCAAAAACCCCATGATGGCCCATTTTCTGGCAAAAAAAGGCTTCTCATGAAAGCCTATGTGAGCAGCGATTCATCTTTCAAATCAGTACTACTCAATATGGTGGTCCCTGGACTAGTGTTGAGCCATTTGCTGCCAGCCCATGGTGTGACAATGTGCCAGATCCCCTCTCCAATCTGGCTCTGCAGTTCCGGCTCTTGGGTTCCTGTCACATGCCTTGCCCCTTTTCTCCTCAAGATCCCTGCCTAGATTGGATACTTGGGCATCAAGGTGATCCCTATGTGGATTAGTGGATGTGTAATTCTGTGGGTTCGCTGTGGTAAGCATGACCAGATCCAGAGAAATAAGGGAAAAATGGTATAGTCATGGATAGGTGAGAAACTGAGTAGGGTTTGGGTGTGTGTGAATGATTAGATAGTTCAGGGGCTAATACGTTGTCTAAATGTGTCTTAATAAACTTCTACTTGTTTATTCTTTTTTTTTCACAGCTGCAAAAAAAAAGCTGTCCCCATTAAGTTGTGATAAACTCTATCAATATTGTTTCACCTTTTTTTTCGCCTGTGGCAGTTTTCAACCATTGATCCATATCTGATAATACACAAATAGAAAAATTAATTTAAACTTAAAATGATAACAAAGAAAAGAGATGTAGAGATGACCCAGAAGAACTCACTTATTGAATACTGCTCACAGGACTGACTGAGGTGCTGGATTACTGTATTTGCCCGCATATAAGAGGCACCAGCATATAAGATGCACCCTATTTACATGCTGGCAAATACCATTTGCGGGCATATAAAACGCACTGGCATATAAGTCACACTCCGTTTTCAAACAGTATTTTTCAGGAAAAAAAGTGAGTCTTATACGCCAGCAAATACGGTATGTGTGCGCGTGCATATGTGTGTGTGTATATGTTTGTGTGTGTGTACACATACACATATATATATGTACACACATATACATATATACACATACATACATACACACACCAGTACTGGCACAGCAGCACTCAAATGTTTGCAAAATGGAGCTGAGCCTATGACGAGTGCACTGCCAAGCATGTACACTGTAGTGGCAAGTTCACAACACAATGTTTAGGGAGGGACTCCTCGTCATTCACCAAAATAACAAAGTAAAGGAAGAAGGCTTTTCTAGAGATTAAATAATGAAAGAGACTCGTTCCACTTGTCAGCACATTCAATTAACTTCACAACTTTTGACTTGTATCTTTTTGACATATGTGCCTTTCCCTGCCGTTATTCAATTTTTTCCATGTACCCCTAAATGTCTTTGTTATGCCCCTGGGGGTACATGTACCCCAGGTTAGGAACCACTGCTCTAGGCCATCTTTTCCCTATCTGCCTTCTCTTAGAGATAATCCTTAAATCTGTATCCTTTCTTCTCCCGCTTTACAGTTTTCCCTAAGGTGTGATTGGCTGGCAGCAAGCAGACTTGCCCAGCTCCTCCCTTCACACCAGGAAAGAAAGGAGCATTGGGCATTGGACTTGGAAGGCAAGAGAAGACCCCTTCTGAAGAACACTTAGTGGGAGCACATATGGTTCTCATTCCTGGCACACTGGCAAACAAAAATAATTTCTGTTCTCCTATATCAAACGGTCTGAGTCCATTTCTGCACTGCACTGTTATAGTGTGATTATTCCACTTTCAACATCCTGTGGAATTGTGGGCTTTGTAGTTTATTGAGGCTAAAGAGCTCACTGTCTGAGAATTCTAAATGCCTCTCCCTAAACCGCAAACCCCAGGATTCCACAGGATGATGGAAGTGGAATAATAGCACTATAACAGTGTAGTGCAGAAATGGCCTGAGAAGCACTGTTTTAAATAGTTCACAAATGACCTTGCAAATCTTTAACATTTTAAAAATGCCTGATTGTTTTGATCTCAAAATCAAAACTGGACTTTCAGATACTTCTGGTTTTGCCTCCCCACCCCAAATCTATTTATTCATTATCTTTTAGCACTGTAGAGGTCCATGCAGCCTCAGGAAGATCTGAGGCAGAAAACTGGCCCCAGACCTATTGAAGTTGCCCAGTCCTGTTTTACAGGTTCATTCTCTCTTCTGGGCCCATGGAATTCTGATGGTTTCTGGCTATTGCAGCAAGGGACAGAATAGTTAATAGCAGGCAAAGGCAAGGGATTGGAAATGGCAGACCGAAAGTAGCAAACTATTCAGCAAAAAACGAAACAGAGGAAAACTGATTTCAAGATCATGCTAGAAAATTAGTGAGCTGAAAGAGCGAGATTTATTTATTTTTATTAATTTTTTTGGTACATTTATGTCCTATTTTCCCTCCAATGGGATCAAGTAATATATTATACACACACATTTAAACAGAATTTAAAAATTAAACATTTAAAATTAAAGAGGCAACCTATTGCACAGAAATGGGAATCTGAGGCAAATTAACATAAAGATCATGAATGAAAAGCAGCCTAAAATTCAAGCAAGGTTGGAATATGGGAGGATGAACAAAAAGCGGAATAGTCCTGTGACAGCCTAGACATACTTGTTGGTTACTCCCACATTCCCAAGATATCAGGTGAGCAAGAAAGGGGGAAATTTTCTGTTCTTTAGGTGAAGTTAACACAGAATTTACCTTTTAGATGATACACCTGTGGCTAAGCTGTGATGTTTCTGAGCAATTTTTGGAAATATAGGGAATAAACAATGAAGCAAAACTGAGGAGAGAAGTGGGTACACACCCTTGGTTACCTTGAGCTTTTCAGAGCAAGATAGAAGCACCAACATCATGACCCATGAGCTTTCTTGCTGAACAAGCCCTGGTAGGAATGGGCATGGGGCCTTGCGGGCAGTTAAATCTCCATGTGCTGGCAGGAAGCTCTCTACAAGGCCCAGCAACACATTACATTCTGTAAAAAAAAAAAGAAAAATCTCCACGTGTCATATATGCCACATGGGATACACACTCTAGGGAAACAATGGAGCTGTGGCAACTGTGACTGTGAAGCTGTGGCAACTAGATTTTTGCTGCCTGCCTAGCTATCAAAAATGCTTCCCCAGTTGAGGGTTGCCATATTAATTAGATAGCTGGGTTTTGTCCAAATTCTGTGGCCATTTGTCCACATTCCCCTTGAGCCCATTTCCATAATTTGCTAAGAAGCAGCGCATCTGTGCATCTTCCCATCCCAACCCCATGAGCTCAGGTTTTACCCCTAAAATTTGGGAGAATAGGATGCAGATGACCAGGCAAGTCCCACCATATTTGGCAGATTGGGTAGCAGTTTCCTTGCCTGCCCTCCTTTGCAAGACATGAGATAACCTGCACTCAGCTGCAACCATTCAACCAATGCTTTGTTTTGAGGACTCCTTAGAACAGGGTTGGGGAACTGCAGTGAATCCAGGAGCCATTTCTCTGTTCCTAAGACCCATCAAGGGCAATATGGACTACCAAAAATGCATCCAAAAGGGAGGGGGAAACAAAGCTGGAAGTGGGAAGAACTTTACTTCTGGTTTTGAAAAACATTTTGAAAATATATTAAATAGTGCAGTTTGGCCCTGCTAACTATTGAAAATGTTAACTCCCTCTCCTGGAGACTTCTATATGAGTCAATCCACTTCTTTGAGGAACCACAAAAAGGCCATGAAGTGGGGGCATCTCAAGGGGACAAGGACCACAAAAGCAGGCTTGGAGGGCCATACCTTTATCACCCCTGCCTTAGGATGAGGCATAAGAACATCTGGGTGTTTATGAGAGCCACATCACAAGTCTCTGGAGCCATGCAGGAATACACCATCAAAACATTCCTGACAGATGGCCGTCCAGCCTCTCTTTAAAAACCTCCAAAAGAAGGAGGCTCCACTACATTCTGAGGCAGCATTGTCCACTGTTGAACTGCTCTTATCATGAAGATGTTCTAATGTTTAGATCGAATCTCTTTTCCTGAAGTTAGATACCATTGCTCCATGTTCTAATCTCAAGTCTTATCCATTTTTATTACAATCTATATTGGGGATACGATCCAGAAACCTGGATAGCTTCTAGAAAGTTTGGATTAAAATCAGAGTGGACTCACTGCCTCATTGACTGAAAAGCCACCAGCCAGTAGCTCTTGCATCTTATCCTCAGCCCCAAGCATTAGCCTTTTGGACCAACACAAACTTGTAATGTCTAATCCCCCCTTACATTCTATTATCTTATCCTGCACCTACAGTGCCTTGAGTCATATTTCAGTTTTATTTCTGAAATCACACCATGACCAATATGGGGATTTTCCTGCCTAAATACACCACCCTGTTTTTGTTCTTTTTGTCTAACATAACAACTAGTCTGCAAATGAATCCTACAAATCTTGCTATTTTGTGACTGTTTAACTGGCGCTAATATCAGGTAGGTATTATCTCTTGATATCTTCTTCAATTCTGACAGACCAACACAATTGCACACACTTTATGAATAGTCCAACACTCTGTAAGGCTTTGTTTTCCTAAACATTTCCATTGCAAACGCCACTAATTATCTCCTTTCTCTAAACTTACCTTCCAGGTTCTCTATCAATAAACAAAATAGTTGGGTGGCACATGTGTCCTTGACTCACAGTACAATGTCAGCAGTTTTTGTTGACTGTACTTTCAGGTTCTGTTATAGGCCATTTCCGCACCAGAGTGTTATAGCGCTATTATTCCACTTTCAACATCCTATGGAATCCTGGGGTCTGCAGTTTAGGAAGGGGCCAACCAGCCCTGTGGCCTGGTTATTCTCAATTGTGTGTCAAATAGTCTTTCGAATGTATCAAAGACTTTGTAATGTGGTTGTTCTCAACCTTTGGCTTCCCAGAAGGCCCAACCAACTTGTTCAGTGTTCAGGGCTTCTGAGATTTGATTTCCAGAATATCTGGAAGGGCAAATAACCACTGCTTTAAAGTCGTTATTACTATGCATCTTAGTTTCACTGAGTGAGCACATCCTTTCTTTGCTCTGCAGAAAGGCATGGATAAGCAACTAACTGTTAAGAATCAGCATGTTGCTTGTTCCATTCTAACACTGCTTCTGATTGTTCTCAGAAAATCTCACAAGATCTGGGCAACAAGTACATATGTACAGAGAAAAATTATCTGCAAGTATCTTCAAGTATGAATTGCATTTTCACTATCACTGGCCAATTCCCCTCTCAGGGCAAATGAGATTTCAGTCTAAGACAGCTCCTGGAGAAGTATGCCCCATTTCTTCTTGCATCTACAGTTCTGGTGCATCTGAATAGTTGTGTAGAAAAAGGAATTTCAACAACTTTACTTTGAATGTTTGGGCTTTGAGAGGCAGGTAACAACAATAAAGACTATCCTTAATAAATAGAGACAGTTGGAGCATGTAGATTTATTTGCCAGCCCTGCATCTGTGATTTGTTTTAAACAGATAAAAACAGGGCCTTATTCTAGTGTGCATAGCTGAAGGCTTGCCAGCACAGTCCTGGACATCAGCAGACATACAAAGTGTCCTATTTTTATGGGAAAGGGAGAAGAGGAAGAATGCAATACTTGGCAGATAAAAGCAACTGTAACCAAAACAATTTTTAAAAATAGGACACACATAGCTAAACATGTTTGTTTTATCGGGAGCGTAAGCCAAGCATCCAATAGTACAGCTAAGTTAGCCAAGATAGAAAAAAAGAAGCATGAAATGCAAATGAAAATCTCTTAAGAATCTTGAACACATTCCTGAACAGATCCGTGTCTAGTCCAGAACTCCTTTTCCACATTAGCAAGACAGATGCTTCTGGAAAGATTGTATGCAGGCCATCTGGAATTCAGGAATATGCTTATACATTGATACAGAAGTAGAGAGAAAGCCGTGTTTTCCGAGCAAGAAAATATTATCGCTCAAATTCTGGGGAAAATGTCACTTCCTCATAACAGAAGCAGTAGCTCGAGGGAAGACATCTGGATCCTGCAAAACAACACATGAGCAACAATTTTGCAATCGTTGCACTGTAGTCCATTGTTGCGAATGGCTCTTGGCCAGAAACAAAACTCAGACATCAGCATCCATAGCTGGACTTTACTAATTCATGATATAGGTGAGGGATCTGGAAATGAAGGTTTCCTTCATGGAAACTACATCCACAAGGAGGCCCTCTGATGGAACGCATTCAAAAAGCCTTGGGTTCAATTGCTGACATTTCTGGTGAGAAGGGTTTGTGGTAGAAGAACGAAGAAAGCTTCCTGATGCGACACAGCGCAGCTAGTGTTACTGGGTATTGGGGGAGATTGATCTTCTCCATTTGTGTCAGAATAGAAGTCCCACCATTCCTAGCTAGCATAGCTATTGCTTTTACTTCTAAAACTGAGGTGAGCAATCTTTTTTGGATTGGAGTGGGAGCCAGATCAGCCTCTGAAAGCCAGATAATATATATAGTAGGTCCACATCTGCACATTTCATCAGCTTCTTGGATGAAACACCTGCTGGCAGCCTGCTCATGAAAACTGTTTCGCTTTATTCCAGCTGGCAAATCCCCTCACAGAGTGAAGCCAGGGCCCTGACAGATGCAGCAGTGGAGCAGCTTTGCTCACCTTGAACTTCACCCAATCAAGGAGCACATGAGGCAGGGAAGGCAGTGGGCAACGTTCGAGGTCATACAGCTCAGTTTCAGCTTCTTTTCCCTCGGTGAAGGATCTGGCTGCTTTGCATGCCGCCTGTCTTCTTTATTTTTTAAAAAATAAAATAAGGTTCATTGAAAACACTTTTGACTAATGTAAAACATATAAGGAAACACACCCACCCAAACAGCAAAGTTTCTACTAACTAAACTGAACAACCGGCAACTAACTTACACTAACACCCTAACTACAACAGGGATAATAAGGTTACATGCTTGACTTCTGACTTCTGAGAACAGCAACTAGTTGAAACACCAACAAAATATTCACATCTAAATGATCATATTAACTAATTAATTTTATAAATATATAAGACTAGTGTATATACCCTTTATTGCCCAGGATTTTATTTTCTCATAGGTAATACTTGTTAGAAGGATTTGAGATCCTGTGTCTCTAATTCCCCAAACTGTCTTGGCCAGCACCTGTAACTTTGCCCCATATCGTCCAATCCAACCTGTATTCGGAGTTATTAACATACAGAGGTTGGGTTTCTGAGGGAATACACTGCCCTCCTCCTTGCTGCTAGGCCTCATCTCCATAGCAACCAGCCAGGCCCAAGAGCTCTCTGGCTGAGAATTGTAAATGCCCCTCCCTAAACTGCAAACCTCAGGATTTCATAGAATCTTCTTAGGCAGCCAATCAAAAGAGATCTTTGCCTGACATGGACAAACAAACTTTGATTTTTATATATTAGATTTAAACTACATTTATACAGGCTTGATTATTCACAAGCGCTTGTTTGCCATCCCCCCTTCTCTTCGTCCCATTCCTTTGCTTTTTGTCCAGGTGGATGTGTCTTCCTTCTCCACGCTAGCGCAAAAGGTAAAGGAATGGGGTCGAGTCCTGCATGTAGAGAAGGAAGGCACATGCAAGCCTCCCCCGCGTTCTCCCCCTTCCATTCCCTTGCCTTTTGCCTGGGCATGGAAAGAAGGCACACACATCCAGGCAAAAGGCCAGGGAATGGGAGGGCGAGAATGGGGGGAAGGCACACACATGCCTTTTCCGCTCGTGAAGCTGCCCCTTCCCATTTGCTTGCTTTTTTCCCACTCACATGGAAAGAAGACAAGTGCACCTGAGTAAAAGGCAAGGGAATGAGAAAGGGAGAATGCGGGGGAAGGTACGTGCGGGGTTTTTCCCGCATGTGGGGCTCCCCCATTCCATTCACTTCCTTTGTGCCTGGGTGCAGAGGAGGAAGGCACACATGCCCATACAATAGGCAAGGGGATGGGAGGGGGAGTGCTCACTCATGGAGGGCAGAGTTTTCATGTTTTTTTCATTTTTGTGAGGGCTCTGGGTCCCGAACCCTTGCAAAAGTGGAAGGGCCATTCTACCTATATTAAATGTAGAATTCTAATAGAATCAAAATAACATTCTACTATAATAATTTCAGCCATATGGATCAAAACCCGTTGTTACATGTCTTCCCTCAATTCCTCTTAAAATATTATAGCCTTCTCCCATTGATTCTTAAACTCCTTGAAAGAATTCTTCTTCTCTCACTAAGATCATCAGTTTGTCCATCTATGCCATGTCCAGCAACTTCATCGTCCAGTCATCTTGATAGGGTATTATGGGATCATTCCACTTTGCACATATAATATTCCTGCTGCTGTTGTCATATAATTCTTCCCAATTTCTTATTTATCTAGTCATCCACCAGTCCCAACGGAAACAGTCCTAGCTTTAATTGAATTTTAGTCTTGAAAATGTCCTCCACCAAATGGTGTATCATTACCCAAATTTTCTTTGTTTTATTACAAGTCCACCAGGGATGGAGAAAAGTCCCTTCTAACTAACTACATTTCCAGCACTTGTTTGGTACATTGAGACATTCGAGACAGTTCTTCTGGGATTAGATACCACCTATACATCATCTCATAAAAGTTTTCTTTCCGCTCATAACTTAAAGTAAAGACCTTTTGTCCACATCCTTTCCCACTAATCCATCTGAAGTATGCTGCTTGTCATCTTGACTGGGATGGCATGTTGCATTTCAAGAGACTCAGCCAGAGGTTAGAAAAAGCACTCCTCTAAGTGTTATTTGAGTCATCCTTGCAGTCATCTGGAATCACTGATCTGATAACACAGAGGAGGTGATGCTTCCCAGCAGCCTGTGGGAGAGGGGGCTGGGCAAGAAACCTCTGAGGACGAAATTCAATTGCCAGGCCAGAAGGTCCATGTTGCTAAAAGGACAGCGGTAAAGCACCTGCTTAACATCAGGGTCAGCAAAGTGCAGCCGCATGCACTCCCTTGGAACCCCCAACTGCGGTCCTAAAGCCCTCCAGCAGCCCCCAGAGCTCCCAGACTAAAGCAATTTTTAAAAATTGGGGCTGATTGTCAGGCAACATTTTTCCCAAAGCCCCCCAAAATGTGCCCAAACCATAGTGGTTTGCTTCCCTTGACTTTCCAAAGCCGCTCAAACATTCCCAATAAAGAAATCTCAAAAATTGGCCAAATGGGCAGCCAGAAGTGACATCACATCACTTCCAGTGTGCCAAAATGCATGATGCAGCTCACCAGGTGGGAACAGGGTGACAAAAATGGCCCCCACTCTGTGCACAGTTGCCCACTCCTGCTTCACATAAAGATGCTGTGATAGCACAAGAACATATTGAATTCTTTCCAGGTATCAAACCAGTGTTCACCAAAACATTCCTGAACAAATTTAGAGATAGAATTCACACAACCCTCTCTTGTGTGTAAGGACTGCTGGGTTCAGGTGGAGCTGTCTTATGATGTCAACAACTTAATTATAAACAGCATGCCTCCATGAAATAGTCTCAGGAACCCACCCAACCTTCCCTCTGGATCCTCCTGGATAGGAAACAATATAAAAAAGCTTCTTGTTGAGCTGGAACTTAGCTTGAGGAAAGGTCTTCAGTTTCTAGTACATACCTGTGTCTTTAATTATCTTTAGATTTGACTTTTGATGTGCTCCTTGATCTGTGCCTCCAAATTTGGTTCTGACTTTCTCCCTGGTCCATGCACTATCTGAGACCATTGCCCATAGTCCAACCTCAAAAGGAGACTATTCCATAGTTTAGGAGCTGTTCCATAGCTTAGGTGCCACCATTGAAAAAGTCCTTTCTCTTACCCTCAGCAATTGCACTTTTGTTGGTATATGAGTAAGGAAGTAGGCTGCAAACTGAATACAAATTTTCAATTGGTTCATATGGGATGACCTGGGAGTTTCTGCAATGTTCTGATCTGGTCCCAGGTTGCGTTGGAATGTAAAGGCCAAAGCCAACATTGAACTGAGTCTGGTAATAAAACAGAAGTCAATGAAGTTGGCACAACATCAGTCTGACACAGTCTGTTCTGCCATTGCCCAATCATAGCTGGCAAGAGTATTCTGTACAAATTAAAATTTATGGATTGTCTTTAAGGCAAGCCCTATACCAAATACATTACAGTGGTGGTTCTTAACCTATGGTCAAGGAACCCCTGGAGCGCTGCGTTGTCCTCACAGAGGGTCCTGTCAGCTTGGCTGCAACACTTGAAGAAATATTACGAACTTTGACACTTAAAACAGAAGAAAAGATGGAAGAAAAATTTGTATGGAATCATTGCAATAAAAATATTATAATAAGAGTGTGTGTGTTTACTTACTCCTCCCTTCTCTCCAAATTTGAAGATGCTTGATGAGCAACTTTAAGTAAATATTTCAGACACATTTAGGGTTTTAAATCTCAAGTTGAGCCTTGTTGGTCCATGGCAACAAAAGATACTTAAAGGGGGCTCTTAGTTTAAAAAAAAAAGGTTAAAAACCGCTGCATTACAGTAATCTAACCTGCAACTAACTAGGGCATAGAGATCAACACTAGCAACCACTGGCAAGTAAATACAGATAATATTGGAATTTTCTGATATTCACATCTCCTAGGGGTTCAGTCTAGCTTACTTTAAAGTGACATAGATCGGATTCAAGGTCTTTTTCTACTCCTTGTGTATGTGCTTTCAAGTAGCCTGTTGACTTATGGCTCCCCCATGAATTTCATAGAGTCTTCTTAGGCAAGGAACAGTCAGAGGTGGTTTAGCCAGTTCCTTCTTCTGAAACATAGCCTACAGCATCTGGTATTCATTGGTGGTCTCCTATCCATCCTATCCTAAGCAGGGCTTACCCTGCTTAGTTTCCAAGATCAGACAGGATCTGCTGTCATTAGATTATAGACAGTTTTTTCTTTCTTACACAATTTCCTCTTTTGCTTCTTACATAATTTTATGATTTCATAAAAATTAATTCAAAGTTTTCCACCCAGAAGTCTTAGCATCTGCCTTAGAATGGTGCTGATATTGGCTGTGTCCTCAAAATTCTCCTGAGATTTCAATTTTGTTAGAGGTGTGAAGCTCAACTCAGAGAGTGGAAGAAGCTTTGATTTGTCAAAGCGGAAAACAAAGAGGCACTTAGAAACAGTTTGCTTAATTTAAATGTTCTGCTGTTGGTCCAAAGATCTGATGAGCTTTTAGCTTGGAGTTCTGGGTGGCCTTTGTGCACAACTGGAAAGTGTCTGGAGCAAAGTACTTGAGGCTCTGTATCTTGGGTTTCATGCCCCCTTCCAAAATCATCTAGATGCTAATTCTCAGATATTAACTACTGCTATTTTCTTCTGGAGGCTCTGGCAAAGTTTGCTGCCTTCTCCTCCCCTCCCCCCAGCCTTGCTCTTCTTAACATCATTTCTACTAATTGATGGCAACTTTTTGGTATTCTCCCAGACTCTTATGATTAAGTGCCTTGAGTATGACAATTTCTGGTGCCATCATAGATTCCATAATGTTTGATGGAACACAAGAACAAAAGAAACTGCATTATATTATTTCTCTGTCTGGCTTTGTATTATCTACACCAGTGGTTCACAACCTGGGGTACACCCCCCCAGGGGTACGAACAAGGATATTTAGAGGTATGTGAAAAAAACTGAATAATGGCAGAAAATGTATAAAGTCTCAGACGATGTTACAACTTGATGCAGTTCTTGATTGCTCATAGGGTTGACGTTCCTGTCCAGGAACCTGGATGAGGAGAAATCATAGAGATAAAGAGTGACACACAAGCTGAACCTCTGCCTGCCATTGGCCCACAAACTTGAAAAGAAAGTCATTCTCACATGTATATGTGCACACACAGCCTTCTATTTGAGTTGCTAAGACCCTAGCCCTGCCCATTCCAGGTGCCTTCTTGAGCCTTGTGTACACACACTCTTCTCTCCCACTTCCTTGGGTCCCTCCTGGTGGAGACATGCAGTTTTGCCCTGAATTCGTCTGAGGGAGGGATGTGCAACACCAGTTGTTCCTCCCCATGCTTTTGGCCAGGAGCAAATCGGATCCTGAGATCACAGAGAGCATCTAGGTAGGTAACAGGGCACAATGGAATGGAGAGGCCTGGGCAGGGTAGCTAGTCTGACACCCTGCTTTTCTTTCCGTGGGTGTGGGGATGTCTCCCCAGAGCTCACAGAAGCTTTCTGCTGGGGCTTTTCTTCCCCTCAGAGAAAGGATGTGGAGGCAGAGAAGGTGTCCTGTGCCAGCAGCCACAGCTCTCTACTAGAGTCTTTTATCAGCAGCCACAAGAAAACTTTATAACAGTTTGTTAGACAGTTACTGGTCATTGTTCGGCAGTCTGAATCCATAGTAAATTCAGAGCGACAATGTAATAGTGAAGTCTGTGCAAAAAGCGAGAGTCAAGATTTCTAGGAACATGAACAAGGGATCCGAAGATGAGATGTGCTGCTTCCATTGAGAAGATCAGTTGTCTGCAATGGTGTCTTCTTATTCGTTTCCCTGTTTCTATAGGCTAACAGCCTCCCCCAACTGTCTGCCTAATTGATGCGGCCTGACTGTATAAACATTCTGAGCCTCCTGGGCAATCCCTTTTCCACCTATGCTGACTGCTGTAAGTATTTTCTTTTTCATGTCTCTGTGTTGTGGTTGTTGGGAGAGGTCCTGTCTGGGTCCTGGGATGGGGGCACGACAGAATGGAAACAATTTATAGAAATGAACTGGCAAGGGGTATGCAAGTGAGGGAAGGTTGAGAAAAACTGGTCTACACTGATTGGCAGAAGCCGTCTGAGGTTTCAGATTGCAGGAAACTTTCCTGGTGGTACTTGGAGAAGTGAGAGATGAACCTGATTCTTATCAAAGCATGTGCTCGACCACCAAGCTACAATTATTTTCCATGTTCTGGTACAGTTGAAAGTTGTCCAGACATGATGTTACAAAAACTGGCTAGAAGAATGAGAAATGGAGATGTCTGCAGCTTTCTCTTCTTTTGCAGTCATGGCTTAGTACATTTTGCTTATGTTTAGTATCTTCACAATTTGACTAATAGACTGGGGCTAAGTTTTTCAAGAAGCTGTTTTAAATATGTATAATTTAAATCTAAGTCCATTTACTTGAGCTTTTGTAAGTAAAAAGAAAGAAAGAAAGAAAGAAAGAAAGAAAGAAAGAAAGAAAGAAAGAAAGAAAGAAAGAAAGAAAGAAAGAAAAGAAATATGATCCCAAAGGGAATAGCAAATATGTTCACATGATTTTCTTTGCTGCGAGGAGGAAAAATGTCATTGCTTTCTCACAGTTTGACATAAAAAAGACTGGGGCAATATATGCTAGAAGTTAATAATAGCCACAGCCACAAAACCTGGAACTTGAAATGTCCGTGTACATAACTGAAGGGGAGAGAGACGATGCAAC
Organism: Cyclura pinguis; assembly: GCA_030412105.1. NCBI lineage: Eukaryota > Metazoa > Chordata > Lepidosauria > Squamata > Iguanidae > Cyclura > Cyclura pinguis. The sequence goes on along the minus strand of CM059601.1, from coordinate 277,727,506 downwards.
CCTCACCCTGCTCTCCTTCTGTGGGGCAGAGAGGATTCATTAGCACTTTCTTATACCATTGAAAAGGCCCACAGAATGATCATAATAATCACTCCCTGTCTGGAGTCATAGCAGCAGGTCTCTGTGTTTTAAAAATAGCTTTGAATTCACAATGCCATTATATGGTCATCTGCTGCAGCTTTCAGACATACAACGGATCTATCCATGTACCAGAATCACATGATGTTCTCTTCCTTTATCTTCAGAACAACCATGTGAGGTAGGTCAGACTAGGAAAGCATAACTGGCTCAAAAATCAGTCAGTGAGTTTCATCACTCAGTAAAGATTTGAACCTGGATGCCCCTTCCCAAAACTCTAACATTCTAACCCAGAGGTGGGTAAAATATGGCCCTGGGGCTTCACACCCCCCTGAAAAATTTGTGTTTAGGGTCTTCAACACTTCCTAACTTTCATAGACTATCTTTTTTGTACCAGAGAGAGAGGGAGAGGGAGAGGGAGAGAGAGAGAGAGAGAGAGAGATTTTGCCTCTGTTAAAAGACTGCATGAGGGGCAATTTGCCCTCCTGCACTATTTCATAACAAACAACTCTGGTTTTTGTAACCAGAAATTGACTTCTTGCCATTACTGGATTTTTTACTCTCATTTTCTTTCTTTTACCATTCTTGAGCAGAAAATTGACTTCAGGGCCCGCCACTGCAATTGCCCACCCTTGTTCTAACTGCTATACCCCACCAGCTATCATGCTATTCAGCTTCAGAAGACTGCCAAGGTTCTAGTATGTTGGGAGGAGAGCAATAAAATTTCCCCATCTATTTTCTCTGTCAGATGTGTAGTTTTATACATTGCTACCATGCACCTCTCACAGGTCCTAAACTAACATGTGCCAAACATTTACATCTCTTCTCACTGGTGAGCTACTCCAGACCCTGGTCCTTTTTGTTGCCCATGACAACTATCTTTTTGGAGATATGATGGCTAGAACTGGACAGGTTCCCCCCTTCCTTTTAAACCACTTTATCAGTTTCACATAATCAAGTGCCATGAACATGATCTGAGTTAAGGGTTTGGATGACTATTGTTGTGTGCCTTCCAGTAATTTCCAGCTTATGGCAACCCTAAGGTACAGGTGACATGGGGCTTCCTTCAAAAGATTTGTTCTACAGGTGGGTTTGCCATTGCCTTCCTCTGGGGCTGAGAGAATGTGTCTTGCCAAAGGCCACCCGCTAGGTTTCCACGGCCAAGTGGAGATGTGCATTCTGATGTCTCAGAATCCTAGTCCAACAACACTCAAGCCATTATGCCACACCAGCTGTCCTTAGATGGCTTGCTGCAGTATAACAGAAAGAGTATCTCCTGCTCATTAAAATAGGTAGGGTAGCCAGCTTAAGCATTGATAGAGTTAAATAAAGCTCTACAAAGTATCAAATGCCAACTGTTGATTGCAACAATGCATCTATTTAACATTGGCTTATGCACTCCAATGTATCAAATTGTTTACTGCTTATTACCCATTTCTACAATGTATCTGGTAGAGGGAGAGAAAACTAAAAGGTGTCGTGAGAACTGGAAATGCTCAGAGATAAGTGACAAGAAACATGCTCCTGCTCCAAGGATGAAAAAGGGGTAAACAACTGAGAGTCTGGGAATTGTCTAATGTTGTGGAGTGATGTGCCTAAATTTGTATGGAAAGTTATAAAACCTAGGAACGCCATGTATGCTTCACTCTCAGCCACTTCACATGAAGTGTGCTTTGTTGCTTGCTTCTCACAAATAAACACTGCAGTCTACCTCTGAGTGGAGTTTGTGCATTGTGAGGAGGAAGAAGAGGGAAGAGTCAAAAATAGAAGTAGGAAAATATGATAAATCAATCATTATCCCTGCTGCTGGCATAGTATGCAAATAAGTCTCTTGTTACTAGTAAAAGATACTATGACACCTTCATCACTCATTAGTTGAGACCTCCTGTGTTTTCAAATCCATTTTAGATGGATAAATTATTCCCCATTTCTCTTCCTCAGTACTTTTGTGCAATCCTGCTGGCATACATAGAACGTCTGCTGTGCTTCCTTCCACAGAAGCAGCTACATTCCAGCACTGGGCAAAATGTTCTAAACCTAACAAACCTCCCTAATAACCTCAGGTTCCTGTTTTTACTTAGTGAGGATTGTAAAGATGACAGCAGAATAACAGTACCATATCCACGCCCTGAATGAATTCCTGTATGTTTGCCAGCTTGGCAAAAAGGGTAAGTTCCACCCAGTGCACCTTCTCCTGTCCCTCCAACATTTTTTTGAAAAGTGGCATCATATTAAATTTTCCCTCTGTTGAAGTTTGTTGAGCTCTGTCATCCCCACCTTCACTGAGACAGTACAGCTGGTTCTCCACATTTGCTAGAGTTAGAGGTGCAGGACCCTTGCAAAAGTAGAAAAATTGAAAATATCAAAGTGTGTGTGTGTGCGCGCACGCGCGCGTGTGTGCATGCGCTGCAGCATAGTTGGGAGGAATGGGCATCCAGGCTCCAAACCAGGTCAGGGAAAGGAGAAGGAAAGGGGATGGGTCGGCACGGTGGCCCTATACTTCCTCTCTTGCTCATCTCCTTCCTTGGGTGTGTTGGGGGCATCGAGAGAGGGCTTGTTGTGCCAAGAAATTGGGCAGCAATCCATCCTTAGCTGGCCAGGCTGCGGCTGGTGGAGGAGGAGTTGGAGGACCACAGGCAAGTTTTTAAAGGACTCTGTGGCCTGACTGGAGCTGCTGAGAGGGAAGGTTCCCCTGGAAAAGAAGTACCTGAGGTGGGGGGCAGGGGTTGGATAAATTCACACATAATCAAATCTGTGAAAGTGAAACCCGCAAATGTGGAAGTATGACCATTTGTATTTAAAAACAGCTGAGCCAGTGGTGGGGAATACATAGCTTTTTCTTATGTTGTTGGATTGTAGCTCCCATCAGCCCTAGTCAGCAGACCCAAGGGGGAATGATGGTGGGAGTTGCAGTTCAGCAGCTTCTAGAGCAAGGCTTTCCAAATGGTGTGTCGCAACATGTTAGTGTGTCGCCTGAAGTGTGTAGGTGTGTCGCCCCACCCGGGCTGAGAAAGACCCCCCCCCGAGCCTCTCCTTTTGCTGCCACCCTCACCAGGGTCTTTCCTTGGTGAGGGCAACAGAAGTGAACCAGGATCAGGTCGGGGGCTGCTTTTCAAGCTGCTTCTGCCCTCACTGGGGTCTTTCTTTGCAGCGAGCCAGGACTGGGTGGGGGAGGCAGCCTTTCCCGCTTTTTAACCTCTGGTTTGCTGGTAAAACTGAATTACTGTGTCGCAAAACTACACAAAAAGTGTGTTGCCAACATGAAAAGTTTGGAAAGCTCTGTTCTAGAGGGTCACACTTTCCTGATTCTTGTGCTAAAATCTGGCAAGGCAGGAATTTGGCTTCATTTTTGTTAGAAGTGCAACAACACTTAGCAAAGAAGAATCCAAAATGCCTCATAGTGGGCAGTAGTAATAGAGTTAGTTAATTGGAGTGACCTGAAGTGTCCTCCCTTCTTGGCTCTGCCTATCCTGACCCCTCTGTGATGTAAACTGATACTCTTAGAGATGTTTCTCTGCCTGTTTTCATCACCCCTCACTTCTCAGTTCTTCCAAAGAATGCAGCTAGATTAGGATAGCACCCTGAGTAACTTTTCTATCTTAGAATGGAATTCCTATAATAAAGCCTTTTACTTTGTTTCTTTAAGCCATTGGTGTCTTTGCTTCTTAATCAGTATAGATTATCCACTGCAGACATGCCCTCTCTATCAATTTCTTCCCAGGAGCATCTGTTGAAGTCACTAGAGATTGCTACTAACTGATTGGGGCTTGGGCTTCTTCTCATCTGGTGCCCTCAACACCTGCTAAAGTAGTGGTAAATTCAAATGCAGATACTCTCTGGGACAATCTCAATAACTATGCATCCAAGGTGAGACCAAAAAATGCAAGTAGCTGTGTTGACCAACAAGTCCAGTTCTAATAGTTTAATCCCACCAGGACCCGGTCTTTTGTAAAGCTAATGGATCTTGATTACCCACTCAAGACAAACCTGCTGCCAAATGCTTTGTATTACAATAGGAATTGCTCAACATACTGGTGCTGGGAGAAGCCATTCCCCTCCCACTTGCTATGAAGACTGCGGCAAAATCCAAGGGACTACAGAAGCCCAAGAAATAGAGGCAGTGGATGATGTTAGCCTCCCTGCTATTCAGTCAGTCCCACTGCTTCATTCCTGCATGCCCGTGGCTTACAATTTTCCTTACAACTCTTATGATTTTATGATTTGGCAGGCAGGCAGCTGCCTTACATCAAATCAGATTATTTGTCTACCTAATCAGTATTGTCTAGTCTGATTGGCAGCAGTTCTCCAAGGACACAGGATAGGAAAATCTGATGTTGTCATTTTTATTTCCTCTGCATGTTTTTGTTTTGTTTTTAACAGCATCTATCCTTGATGAAGAAACCTATGAGCATCAAAAGCTAGTGTAATTTGTTATGCCTTCTGATTGGCCTAATAAAGGAATATTTGGTATTTTCTTTAATCATCAACACAACTATGCCTGCATTTTTAGGTTAAGAAAGATCCTAATGAATGACCATCTTTGCTACCATTTGTGTTGTGAAGGAAACCTTGTAGGGAAATGTTAAGAGACAGTGGATTCCTTTAGTAATCAAACTGGTAAGGCAGAAGCTGAGCAATAACCAGTCCCATGCCTACATCCTACCCTCACAAACTCTGGATGAGAAAGAGGCAACCTTAATCTTGTTTGTAAAGCAGATAAAGTAGCTTTACTTACAGATTACTTGTGCATAATCAAATGCATGGTCTAATGAAAGTGAGAGAGAAGAGAGAGAAAAAATAGCTGTAGGGTAGTATGATGCAGGAAGAGAGTGGCACTGCAAATAAACAGGATGTCTACAAACATGTGAATATCAGCATACAAAGGCTGCTAATGTTAACTAGTGTCTACCCGGGTACTTTAATTTAGATCATGGCTACTAATAGTTCTTGTGGTGGTAGGCGCTGAAGCAGTTAAGCCCTTCAATTTGCAAAGTCTAAGGAACAGCATCCATGCAAGGTCATCTTGTACCACATTCGTCTCTGGCACTGTGATGTCAAACACCACTTCAGCCATTATCATGTCAGACTGGCCAGAAGGGAAAGTATAGCCAATTAATGCCAGAGTCCCATTCAAACTACAGAATTATAGTGCTTTTATTCCACTTTAACTGTGATGTTTGCATCCTATGGAATCCTGGGGTTTTGTGGTTGGGTGAAGCCCTGGAGAGCTCTAGCTGAGAATTCTAGATGCCCCTTCTTACACTGCAAATCCCAGGATTGCACGAGATGAAACTATGGCAGTTAAAATGGAATAACAGCCCTATAATTCTTCAGTGTGAATGGGCTGGAGAGCTAAATTCATTACTGGATATATTTTCCTTTAAAAAAAGAGATTAAGCTGCTTCATCACAGTGGTGTTAGGTGAGACCAATACCATACGGAATAATAAGTGTCACAACCTATAATTTATTACAGGAAAAATAAATGTTAAAACCTTTGTACCACTTGGTAAAAAGCCCAAGGTTTAAAACATAACATGTAGACCAGTTTTGGGGATATTTAAACGGTTGGATCTTCTGGTTGCATCTGAATGCTGTCTTAATAGCATCAAACTGTAGAGAAAGCAAGAAAACTGCCATTCCAAAAGTAACAGTGAAACAGAAGCCAAATCCACCATCCAATTTAATTTTTCCAACTTCCTGAGGCCAGCTTTAAATGTACTCTTTCTTCTGATCAAACAACTGTATTAAAACTATTATTTCTCTTTGAAATAGAGCAAACCATACAGAGAAGTGCAGGCTGTAGTCCTAAACTAAGTCCTTATAAAAACAAAACGGTATTAGGGGACATAAGCTTTCTTCCATACTGGAATGTTTCCAGTTTGGGGATATGATGATCAAAATTAAACTGAAACAAAATTCTTACCCATCCCTAAAACAGCATCCACTCACTGGAGAATTTCCTGGCAGGCTTCATTTCAATTCTTCAGTCTCCCTAACACAACCATTCTTTAATTACGTTAAACAAGATCTTATTTGTATGTAGCAGATAGGTTCCCTCCAACGTTTATTTTACAACATGAGGATCTGGAGCCATTTTTGGAAGACTCTCCTACCAAAATCACAGAATCATAGAATTGGAAGAGACCATCTAGCCATTTAGTCCAACCCCCTGCCATGCAGAAATACGTAATCATAGCATTCCCAAGAGCAGCTGTTCCAGTCTCTGTTTGAAAACTTCCAAAGAAAGAGACTCTATCACACTCTGAAGCAGTGTATTCCATATTAAACAGCTCTTACCATCACAAAGTTCTTCCTAATGTTTAGGTGGAATCTCATTTCCTGTAGTTTGAAGCCATTGTTCCATGTCCTAGTCTCTGGAGCAGCAGAAAACAAGCCTTCTCCTTTCTCTATATGATGCCACTTCAAATATTTAAACATGGCTGTCATGTCAATTCTTAACATTTTCTCCAGGCTAAACATGCCTAGCACCTTAAGCCGCTCCTCACAGGATTTCACAGTTTCCAGCCTTTACCATTTTAGTCGCCCTTCTCTAGACACATTCCAGCTTGTCAGTATCCTTCTTGAACTGTGGTGCCCAGAACTAGACACAGTATCCGACCATTGCCAGATGCCTGGAAACTGGCATTGTCTATCACCTGTTCCTCAAATATATCCGTGCAGGCTGCGGGAGTCTGGGAGTTGTAGGCCAAAAAAGTAACTTTTCTAAGCTTGGCACAAACACCGTGTTCAGGAATACTCTGCACAAGGTATAGTTTTCTTTATTAGTAGTTAAAGGGCTCTCAGGTTTGGATGATGGAAAGCACTGACACCTAACTTGGGCTGTAAGATTCAGTACCTTGGATAGCTCCTTTAGAGTCCAGACTACAACCCAAAGTAGATTCATCTTCCCACTGACATGGGAGCCACTAACCATCACTGAGAGAAGGCAAAAACTTCCCAAAACAATGCACAACACATAATCTCTGAACCAACAGAGAAGTTGGGCTGATTCTCCTGTGTCACAGTCAGTGGTGGAGCTTGGCATGTGTGGAGGCGGAAGTGGGAGGGGAGGCTATGGTGTGAGGGGCATGGCTGCGGTGCGTGGGGGTGTGGCCAGGGCACGCGGGGGTGTGGCTGCGGGCCGAGATGCCCCAAAAACATTGCTGCCCGAGGCAAACTGCCCCCATCGCCCCCCGTCCCTATGCGACTGGTCATAGTGTCAAGCACAAATGAGCAGGTTTTGTCTTGCATGTCCTCCCTTGCATCTGCCAAATAGTTTCCATAAGCTCTCATGCAACGAGCAGGCTATCCCCACTAGCTAGTAGCCACCAGCCATCCAGGCTAAGCAAGCAAGCAAGCAAGCAAACAAGCAAGCAAGCAAGCAGTTCTCCATCTGCCCAAGAGAAAGCATCCTGTCCATTTGGCATAATACTCTCCCATAATCATCTGCTAGTAGTGATTGGCACAGGGATCATGCAAGACTGCCACCATATGGTTTGCATGTGTCTGACACATTGAACTAGACTGCCCAGAACTTGGGAAAAACCCTCTGTCTGAGAACACACTAAAAGAGGTCTCTTTGTTGTTGCTGTGCCACCACTTCTAGTTTATTAACAACAGCAGTGCTCAAGCATTATCCAAATACTTCAAAACCACAGGAATGGATAGAGTACAAACTCCCATTGGATTCCTCCCCTGTGTTTCTATGTACAGAGGCCAAGAGTTGCATAGCAATGCTGCTCACTGTTCCCAACTTCTTTGCCCAATTTTCTCAGACGAGAAAAGCTTTGATCCTTTTGTTTTTCATCTACTTCAGTATCTGATCTTCAGTGTTTTTATACATGTTGGTTAATTGGTGTGTACTAATTTGCTAATGAAATTTAATACACTGCACATAGAAGGTGGATTCTGATATCAAAACACGCAAATTCTGAAAAGCTCTTATGTAACTTCCAGATTTGAACGATGTGTCAAAAAGACACCAGCCTTGGTAGACAGCAGCAGATTTCTCTAACTCTTCTGTATAAGGCAGCTTCTTCTTATATCTTTCCAAACAGATTGAGAACTCAGAATATCCTGCTTCTGTTTAAATTATTTGGAAGAGAGCCATTCAACAACAAACTCTGGGGCTAAAATCACCAGCTTTCTACCAGTAGCATTTATGTATCCTATTATGATAGTATGTAGGCGTTGTAGTGTGCCTTGAGTGGGGAAAAAAGGAAACATGAAGTATGATTTTAGTTTAAAAAAAGATTTCTCCAGACGTTTCCAAAATTACTCGTTTGAGAAAAAGAAAAGCATTAATTCCTATTTAAGGCATATATTTCTGGCCTTCGTTTTCAACTCAAAGGTTTCCTTCCTGTCAGTCATGGGCTGCCTCTAAAAAAATGTGGACTTCACTTTTGCTTCAGTGTTGTTGTTGCGTGTATTCAAGTCACTTCTGACTTATGGAAACTCTAAGGTCATGGAGTTTTCTTGGCAAGTTTTGTTCAGGGGGAGTTTGTGCCTTCCTCTCAGGCTGAGAGTGTGTGACTTGCCCAAGGTAATCTAGTAGGTTTCTGTGCCACAGCTGAGATTTGACCTTTGCAAATTTGATTACTCACGAGGCATGTGCGTGCCTCCCTTCCCTCCTCCTCCCCCCCTTCCCTTGTCTTTTGTCGAGGTGGCCATGCCTTCATTCTCCAGTCCTGGGCAATAGGCAGGTGAATGGGCGGGGGGCGGGGGGGGAGACCACGCACACAAAAAGAAAGTACATGTGTGGATTCCCCTCACCCATTCCCTTGCCTTTTGCCCAAGCACATGCCTTCCTTTTCTGCACCCTGGCAAAAGGCAAGGGAGTGGGAGGGGGAGCACTGCATGAGAAGGGAAGACATGCACCTGCCTTCGCCCATTCCCTTGCCTTGTGCCCAGGTGTGGAGAAGGAAGGCACATGTGCCCAGCCAAAAGGAAAGGGTATGGGATTGGGGGAGCCCCAGAAGGGAATGGGAGGGGAGTGCTCACTCAGGTGGAAGGGGAGTTATTCAGAGTTTTTCCACTTTTATAAGGTTTCTGCACCCTGAACCTTCAAGAAAGTGGAGGGACCACCGTATATCAAACAGATTATCATCCGCAGGTCTTGCACTCCAGTTTTTGTCATCTGAATGCAGATGTTCAGCATGCCATCTAAAACATGTACAGAAAATACAGCTGACTTACATTTATGCATCAGGAATCAACAGTCTGTAATCCTGACCAGCAAATTAGAAAAATCAGTGGCTGGACATTTTGATTCAGAATATCAGAGCCAGTATTATTTGCTAGTGGTTACAACACAAATACCACTGGATGCAGGAACATGGGAGCGAGGAGAACTTCTAGATTTATAGATTTGAGTGTTTCTAACACCTCATGGTCTCAGTTTAGAAGATGACACATCATCCATCCACTTGGGAATTCTCTGTCTTCTGATTCTGTAACTATCATCCTCGAAGCTGAAGTATCTTGCCATAAAATCAGACATTTCTATGATTTCTATCATACTCTATCATATCATATCATATTCTATTCTATGATTTCTTTTTTGTTACTCTACTAAATGTATCCACAGATATAGGCATACCTTGCTAAGCTGCCCTAGGAGCCTTTTTGGCTGATGGACAGTATATAAATGCTCTAAATAATAAATAAATAATATGGTGGGTTAGGTTCCCGATTATTGCTGTAAAATGCGTATCACCTTAAAGCGAATCACACATCCCTTTTTTTTCAGTTGTCAGTGTATATAAAAGTCTAAAAACATATTTACACTACCAGATATTAAGTGTGTCATAGTGCTAGGCCTAGAAAAAAGATGCAAAAGTAAAAATAAAAAATAAAAGAAATACTACACATTCATAATTGATGCCAAATATCAACAAGTATAATTGAAAAAGGCTGTATTAGCAAGGTGCTCTAAAGTGAAGCATCTTAAAGCCGGATATGCCTGTATAGATCTATGTGGAAGGACCCAGCACTGGACATCCCCTGATGGAAGAGCAGAATCCAGCAGAAGCAGGAGGTAGGGGTGAGTTCCCTTTCCCACTGCAGCCTCTCCTCCATGAACCCACAAAAACCTGCTCCAGGGGGCTTCCCAGCTCTTCAGAGGTGGCTTTTCATTCCCTCCATGGTCTGCAAAGGAAAAATGAAGAGAAAAAAGTCCCATCATTCTGTCATTACAGTGTCAGGGTCATGCTGGGTTTTAGGATATATGTGTTATAGTTATTACACTCCTCCCTCCACATTTGCAGGTTTGATCTTCATGAATTTGATTATTCGTGAGCTGTACACATGCCTTCCCCCCCATTGTCCTCTTCCCATTCCCTTGCATTTTGCCAGGCATGGAGAAGGAAGGCAAGTGCCTGGATAAAAGGCAAGGATATGTTGCAGGGAGGCACACATGCACCTTCCTTCTCCCCTCCAAAGCTTCCCTCCATTTCCCTTGCCTCTGGTCCTGGCATGCAAAAGGCAAGGGAATGGGAGGGGACAGCCCTGGAAGGGAATGGGAGGGGGATTGCGGGGGGGTGGGGTATTTGCAGCTTTTCCGTTTTTGCAAAGGTTCGGCACCCTGAACCCTTGCAAAAGTGGAGAAGCCACTCTATATGCCTTCAAGTTGATTCTGACTTATAGTGACCCTTTTGTAGGGTTTTCTTGGCAAGAATTATCCAGACAAGGTTTGCCATTGCTTTTCTCTAAGGGTGAGAGAGCATCACTTGCCCAAGGTCACCCAGCGGGCTTCTTGAAGTCCTAGTCAAACTCTCAAACCACTTCATAACTCTGGCGTATAGGAGATATTTGTTGTTAACTGCCTTCAAATCACTTTGACTTATGACTACCCTATAAATGAGAGACCTCCAAGATCCCTGGCTATCAATGGCCCTGCTCAGATCCTGCAAACTCAGAGCCGTGGCTTCCTTGATTGAGTCTATCCACATGTAATGAGGTCTTCCTCTTTTTCTACTGCCTTCTATCTTAACAAGCATTGTTGTCTTGTCTAACGAGTCATGTCTTCTCATGATGAGTCCAAAGTACAACGGTATCAGTTCAGTCACCCTGGCTTCTAGGCAGAGTTCAGGCTTGATTTCCCCAGGACCCATCAGGGATGTAGACTTGAGTCGACTGACTCAGACTCAAGTCAGACTTAAGTTGCTTCAGTGACTCAACTCGGACTTAACTTGGTAATAAATGATGCATTGACTCGACTCAAGAAATTTTTATTGACTGACTTGCTGCCCTTGGTTCAGTAACATAACACATTCATCCAGAAACCTTTGAACAACGCTTCCATCTCTTTTTTGCCTACTGGCCACACGACAATCTGTCTCAAGCTCAAAGTGTGGGTGCATTTCTCAGAGGGGAACAGCAAACGGGTTAGGCAATGGGCTTGAGGCAGGCTTGAGGTCTGCTCAGCAGCCTGTCCCCACTGCATATCGGAGGAACCTTCTAAAACTTTTCCTAAGAGCAGAAAAGAAGACTTGTCCCCACAGTGCAGGGTGCATTTCTCAGTGGTGAACAGCAAATGTGTTAGGCAACGGGCTTGAGGAGGAAGGATCCTTCCTTCTAAAGCTTTGGAAGCTTCAGTAATGGGGAGTAAGAGGGATCCTATTCCCCACTTCTGAAAAATCCTCCAGCTTCGGAAATCGTAAGTAAGAAGGATCCTGCTCCCCTCTTCTGAAGCTGCAGATAACAAAATTGTAAATGTGGAGGGCTGACTCTGCTTAAATTTTAAAGTTACTTTATTGGACTCTGTCCAGAAACTCTGGAATATAGGTTGGGGTATAAAGTTGGCTCCAAGACTTGAGAGTTGACTTGAAAGTATCTTCAAGGACTTGAGACTTGAAGGTAGAGACTTGAGACTTGACTTGAGACTTGGAGTAAATGACTTATATACATCACTGGGACCCATTCATTTATCTTTTCAGCAGTCCATGGTATCTGCCGAACTCTTCTCCAACACCACATTTTATTCCACATCCCATAGGAGATGTATGTACACTTTATTTAGTTATCTTCATCCTGCCTCTTTACTCAACAACCTCCCGGACAGCTTGCAAAAAATGAGGAGTATCATATAACTATAAACCTTAGGTTTCTTTCTAATTCTAAAAAAGCAGCAACCAAGGAAAGGGAGATGGTAAGGGAGGCAGAAAAAAAAAGCAAGCTCAGTCAACAGTCCTTGATGTTCTTTTCACACAACCAGTTGGGCTGGAAATTGATTCATGTGCTCTGATGAAATAGCTGCAGGCTATCCGGATAGTCTGGGAAGAACACAGGGACCTGATCTCTGAGGAAAAATGATCCAGTAGCTCTGCTTCTCTTCTCTCCAGCTGGCCTGTAACTTTGAAGGAATGACTGCTGTTCATCCATATAAGGCTAAATAGGAAAACACTTTAAACAGTGGGATCACAGGGCAATTCACCACAAAAAGTACACCCTGTGACAATTCAATTAAATGACTATTCACAACAGCAGTAACTGGTGATAACAAATAACATTGTCATTCTAGCACTGCTGAGTTAATTAACACCCGCAGCAGAAAGGAATCCATTGTCTTTTTCAATGCTACTGCTTGCTGAGAATAGTTCCTCAACCACACTGTCATAAGCTGCAAGTTTTGTATTTTTTTATAACAGAAAGAAGTGTTTTTAATAGCTGTGTGATAAGCTGAAATCAGCAGGCAAAGTATCTCTCATCACCACATTTCCATGCCAGGGAAAACCAGTTAATCCTTGTTTTATTGCCCAATTCTACACAAATTCTACTTGCGCCAAAATCCATTATTTATTTACACTTGTCTTTTCTCCAAGAAGCTTGAAGCAGTTTACATGGTCCCTCTGTTTTTCTCTTCACACTGATCCTCTGAGGTAGAATAGACTGAGAGATAATGACTGGCTTTTGTAGCTGAAAAGGGATTTGAATATAGGACTAGACTGAAATTAACAGGACATAATTTCTGAGAAACTATGTTTAAAATCAGACTGTAGAGAGCCCTAATTTGAGTGTTCAGAGGACATAGGTTACCTCTAACATTTTCACAACAGCCCTATAAAGAAGGGCATTTTTATCATCCCTGCATTACAGCAGTAAGGCTGAGTCTGAAGAATGTTATCTGATAATGCCACCTCTCAGATTCTCCAGCCTTTTGGGAATTAGCCACTACAATACAGATGTGCTCAATTCCAGCCCATTATCTGCTGGGTAATAGATCTTGCAGATCTGGGCAAAAATATTATTTTTTATTATCATTATTACCATCACCATCACCTTTATTTATACCTTGCTTTTTTTCCTGGTAGGAACTCAGAGTGATTTACAATAATTAAAAAAAACATAGTTAAAATCACAGAATGCAAAAGTTAAAACACAAATTAAACAACCAAATAAGAATTAAAACAAAGTTAAAATACATAATACCTTTCAAGGGTTATCTATTCAGCCTCCAGCAGAAAAGCATCCCTGACAGATGGCCATCTATCCTCTGTTCAAAAAACTCCTGTACCCCACCACTGAACAGGTTGTACCACCAGGATGTGTTTCCTAGAGCCTGGTCAAAATGTTCTTTCTTGCAATTTGTACCCATGGTTTGGGTCTTACCCTTTGGAGCAGCAGAAAAACCTCCATCTTTTATGTGACAGCCCTTCAAGTACTTTTGGCAAGTCGTAAAGAGAACAGGATGCTGTCACCTTAAATAAATTACAAATTTGAGTTCTTACAAGCTTTTTGGGCTCTGAGGGGTGGGAATCATGTGATCATCCAGATATTGTTGGACTGTAAGTCTTCCAGCATTCATCACCCTTGGCAATGCTGGCTAAGGCTCTGTGATTTGTAGCCCATCAACATCTGGATGGCTGCATGATTCCCAACCCTGGCAAAAACATTTGTTAGCCTTTAAGGACTCAGGTTTTTAGCACTTTTGCTGTAACAAAGTAACACAGTTACCTGGCTGGTGCATGCTTTCAATGCAGTATGGTGCCATTTTTTAAGTTTGTGTGTTTAAGCAGGCAGTGTGGTCATGGAAATCCACTGGGTGACCTTTGGCAAGTCACACTTTCTCACCCCCAGAGAAAGGCAAAGGCAACCCGCCCTCTGAATAAATCTTGCCAAGAAAACCTGGTGATAGGATCACCTTAGCGTTGCCGTAAGTGGAAACCACGTGAAAGTACAAATAACACATGCTGTCTGTCAGTGAACTGCAATGTTTTTAATGTTTAATGTTTTCAACTTTATCAATTGTTTTAAAAATTTTTCTATTTATACTTTTATTGAAACCTTTGTATAGTTTTAATCTGCATCTTTTTTTATTAAAAAAAAATGCTGTTAGGCATCTCAAGTCTCATCGTTGAGAGAAAGCCATATTTATGAATAAAACATCGTCCTCATCATCAACAACAGTAAATAATAGTTAAATAATCCTTAATGCAAGTAATCAGCACTGAATGCAACAGCTAGATAGGGAAATTATCCTCAAAATTCTGTTTAATTCAATTTGTTCTTGCTTCTGGTCGCTTACCTATGGTAAGCAAGCAAGTTTATTATTATGGCAAAAAGCCAGCAATGCTTACCTATGGAGACACCTAAGTTTTTGCAAACTCAGGACTGTGGGTTCTTTAAGTCTACCAATATGTAGTACAGTTGTCCTCTTTTCCTACTGCCTTCCACTTTTCCAAGAATTACCTTTTCCAACAAGTCATGTTGTCTCATGATATAACCAAAGCATGGCAGCTTCAGTTTAGCCCTCTTGGCTTCTAGTGAGAGTTCAGCCTTGATTTGCTCCAGAACCCACTCATTTGTCCTTTTAACAGCCCATGGTACCCACAGAAGTCTCCTATAGCACGGCATTTCAAATGCATTTTCTTTCTGTTGACTTCCTTCACAGTTCAGCTTTCACAACCACACCACATGGACGATCCTGACTTTACACTTGAGGATCTCATTTAGCTTCTTCATAATTGCCCTTGTAAGTCCTAGGCCATTTCCACACTAGATTGTTATAGAGCTATTATTCCACTTTCAGCATCCTATGAAATCCTGGGGTTTGCAGTTAATGGATGAGCATTTAGAATTCTCAGCCAGAGAGCTCTTTGGCCTCAGTAAACCACAAAGCCCAGAATTCCACAAGACGTTGAAAGTGGAATAATAGCACTATAACAGTGTAGCGCAGAAATGGCCCTAGTCTTCTTTTGAGTGCCTGTGCATTGCAACTGCAAGCATTCAAACTTCAGTTCCATGCAGAGGCTGCGACCTTGAAACGCAGGCAACAGCCTCAATTCCTAGCCACACACGCCCTCTAAATTCCTCAAACCCTTCTCGCCAAAATGCTCCTTCCCTCTGCTTTTCACTTACTGTGCACCTCTATTAAGCTGCCTTCTCGCTCCCTTTTCAGCAGTGTGGGTTAGATTTTACGACAGCTAAGGGCTTGAGACGGCTCGCTTTACGGCGGTGTGGCCAAACTGAGAAGGTCTGTAAGGTTGGGTAGGTGCGCTTTCCTGCCACCTCTTTCTCCCTCTTCCGCGCTTTACGGCCGCGCCCAGGGAAGGCGGGGAAGATGTCTGAGCGGCGGAGGGGAGGCGGAGGAAGGGGCGGGGGAGGCGGCGGCGAGGCGGCAGAAGCGGCCTCGGCGGCGGCGGGAACCGGAGCCGAGATGCCGGCCAAGAAGCAGAAGCTGAGCAGCGACGAGAACAGCAACCCCGGCGACCTCTCCGGGGACGAAAATGTGAGCGGGCCTGCCAGGGACGGGGGAGATAATAAGAGAGAGCGCCCTTCGCTTTCGTTAAATGGGGGAAAGTGAAGGGGGAGTGTTAGGCCTGGGGCCTAGTGGGTCTCATAGCAACGGGGTGGCTCTCCCTTTTTGAGGAGGGGGTTGCAAAAAAGCCCAACGGAGGGTTGCAGGGGGGAGGATGTTCCAAGTGTGCCTGTAGGATGTCTTTCATTTCTCTGGTTTGCATGGAGCCGCCTTTTTCTCGCCAGACTTCCGCACTAGACTGTTATAGCGCTGTTATTTCTCTTTCAACATCCTATGGAATCCTGGGGTTTGCAGTTTAGGGAGGGGCCTCAAAGGGGCCTTTGAGACCCCTCCCTAAACTGCAAACCCCAGGATTCCATAGGATGTTGAAAGTAGAATAATAGCGCTGTAACAGTCTAGTGCGGAAATGGCCCGCAAGTCACACTTTGGCTTCTCACCGTCAGAGAAAGCCAAAGGCAACCAGCCCACTGAATAAGTCTTGCTAAGAAAACCCGGTGATAGGATCACCTTAGGGTTGCCATAAGTGGAAACCACATGAAAGTACAAATAACACATGCTGCCTTTCAGTGAACGGAAATGGCCCATATCTGGGATCACTGTGGTGGAATGAATGCTGGGGAGAAAACAGGCCTCTGTATGTAGAAAGTGAACTGGTCAGGGAGAAGGCTGGATTTATAATCCTTCAGGTTTAGGGTTGCCCTTCAGGATCATCCTAGGCTCTGGATGTTCCAGGACAAAGACTGCGGCTTGGGGGCCATTTCCACACTGCACTGTTATAGTGCTGTTATTCCACTTTCAACATCCTGTGGAATTCTGGGGTTTGTAGTTTACTGAGGCCAAAGAGCTCTCTGGCTGGGAATTCTCAATGCCCCTCCCTAAACTGAAAGCCCCAGGATTCTACAGGATGTTGAAAGTGGAATAATAGCACTGAAACAGTGTAGGAGGGAAATGGCTGGGGACAGCCCCTTGTGATGTTGTTAATCATCATGCATTAGGTACCAACCACAGTTGCTCACAGATGGTCATTCAAACCACTCTCCAGCTGGGAAATATTTTCCTGCTTGGAAATTAAGGAAGAAAACTTTGCTAAAGGGGCTGTTCCTAGACCAAGGTGGAATGAGGGGATTAGTCCTTCTTGCTTACTTAGGGAGACCAGGTAAGGAAGATTTAAATCTAGCCTACTTGGTTCTAGCCAGAAGTTGTAGACAGAGGAGAATAGAGGGAGAGCCCTGGCACCACAAAGACTAGCAGGGAAGAAAGAAGCTAACTGGGTCAATATATAGGTCTTTGGAGAATCTTTGCAAGTTGTAACAGCAAATCAGTTAGGCCTTGCGTGTTGTGGCAAGATGTAGATCTACTTGCCTGGAGCTGAGCCCACCAAAACTGGAGACTTTGCACCTTCCTTTCAAGCCTGAAGATTACCTCTGGAAACTGGAGACTCAAGGCTAGGCCATGAGGTTGGACAAGCCTGTGCAGGCTGCTGATTAGCCATAGGAAGCTGCCTTATAAAATGTCAGACCATTGGCCCATTGTGACAAACAGAGACTCTCTAGGTTTTCAGGCCAGTGTTTTGTTAACCCTGAGTGGAAATATGCCAGGGATTGGACCTTGGACTGTATGCTGGACAGAACTGAGTAACAGTCCTTCCAAAGTGCAGTGCTCAAAGGTCCCTGGGGGTGTCTTCCATCCAAATATTGACCAGCCCTGAGCCTGCTTAGCTTCCAAAGTCAAACAAGATCTAAGTCTGTTCAGAGAGGTGCTGGTGAAGAAGCTATGTGTATGTTTACCTTTTTGTGTCTAGGCTTGGATCCTCCCTCCTGATAGTTAGATTCTAGGTTAGCCATTTTGAGTATGCTTGCACATACTTCTGCATACACAGCTAGCATAGCTTGATGGAAGGCTAGGCCAGCCCCCTTCCTGTGATGCTTAGTCTTCTGTGTCTGCCTTCTTTGTTGTATCCTGGTCAGTTGTCTGCATGCAGGAAGCCCCCATCTTTTGATTCCCTGTTGCCTGACTGGCTCTTTTGATGCTTCCAAATTAAGAACAAATGCCATTAATTCAAGGGAGGTTCTGTTCTTTCATCAGTTCTTGCATATAGAGGTTTGCTTGGAGCCACTTGTGCACGCACGCTGCTTTCAGTGCGAACTGAGGCAGGGAAAACAGTGCTAAGTTGGCAGAGGAACTTTTGCCAGCCGCTCATGCATGGTTGGTCCCATGTGAGCCTCCGTAAGTCCTTTATGCTCCCTACAGTGCAGTACATGGGTTCCACTTTTCAGCCAATTCTGTTTTCTGATAGTGCTTCAGTCTCTAACCTATCAGATCAGTGGAGAAAGCCTGTATAGACTCCCAGCATACCAGGGACAAAGCTAGACTAGAAAACGAAAGAAATTTTACATACTAAGGCCAACCTAGCAGGTAGCAATAGTGCGAATCCTATTTCTTTGCAGAAAACAAAGACTACAGGCTCATAGCAGAATAGATGTGATAGACTTCAAAGTCGTGATCCCTGGTACGTGAGAAAGACTGCACAAATACCTAATGCAGGAAATACAGTTTCTTTATAAAAAGTATCACAGCTGGTAGTTGGCTCAGCATAGTTCTGCTCTGCATGGAAATATCCCATGGTGGCTGCCAGGTGTTTCTCTATCAGCAGAATGCAGAGGGGTGTGATTCTTTTTGCTATTTCACATTTTGCTGAGCTAAGTGAGACAACTAAGTTTCTGACTCAGGTCATTTCTAATCCAATTTCATGTATCATGTTTTTGAGGACCTTTTAAAACAGTGTGGGAGTTTTATATAGGACCTGAAGAGAGAAGTGGAATATGAGAAAATGCTCCCCTCTGCATTTTATTGATGGATGCCTTCCATCAATGGAAGCACATCAGTTGGACACTACCTGTAAGCTGCACATGTTTGGGTTTTTTTTGTCCCTATGGCCTTTTACAAATCTCTTAATTTGTGGGAAACTACTGAATGGAAATTCATACTGCCACAGACATCTTAGGTTTTGCCACAGAGTTCTCAGTTTTTGTCTGTAAGTTTCACAGTTATGAAATGGAGGACTTGTAATTGGCCTTAGTATAGTAATGTGAAATGTCTGTTCAGTGCTTGAATGAGTTTCCTGTTTCCCACCATTCTTGAGTAGGTGGAGGATATTTCTGTACTTCACCAAGTGTCTCCTGCTGCTGTAAATCTCACTCTTGATTTCTTGTTTTGAAAACCATCCTGTTCTTTATTTTCAGGATGATGCTGTTAGCATAGAGAGTGGTACTAATACAGAACGTCCCGACACTCCCACAAACACTCCCAACGTTCCAGGAAGGAAAAGCTGGGGAAAAGGCAAATGGAAGTCAAAGAAATGCAAATATTCCTTCAAATGTGTGAACAGCCTAAAGGTATCTAACAATTTATACATCTCATGGAGTCTGCTTTTGACTAAAAAGGCTGCATTAAAGAATTAAAACTGTTTATCACTAACATTATTAATAATCTACAAAAGAATCTTGTGGCACCTTTGAAACTAACTGGGAGAAATAAGTTTGTACCATAAACTGTCATAGACTAACTATACTGTATCAGATGCAGCAGTGGACAGTCATTAACAGTGGTAAAGGAATAGTGTTCTTAAGCCGTGAGTGGGGTGAACATCTGTGTCTCCAGATGTCAGGCTGAAACTCTCAACATCCCTAACCGTGCTGTCTAGCACTATTGAAAGTTATAGTCCAGCAACAACTGGAGGGACAGGTTGGCTGCCATTGGTTGTGATACTAAGAACTGATTTTTGGATTAAACTGTGCCCTATATAGTGTGGTGTTTTGCTTCAAGACCAGCCGTCTTATTATTCAAGATGGCTATGATGGAGCTAGTAGTCACGAGCTTTTATATTTAGGGAAGATGGAGGCTTGAACATAAAGAGCTGCCTTAAATTGAGCCATATCATTGAGGCTGTTCAATTCACTACAGCCCATAGCCGAGGTTGGGAAAACTGCAGCCCTCCAGATGTTGTTGGTTTGCAGTTCCCACCTAGCCTGCATAAAATGAGGTTAGTAACTACATGGGAGCTAAGATGAATTTGGAAACAAATGTAAATATCAGTTTACAAAAGAGTCATTGGCAAGGATTTGGTCCTTGCAGCCCTGTGAGTGTATATCAACTGGGTCTGAGGAAATGGTATTAAAGCCAATTCATTGGTGGTGTTTCTGCCCCACCAAAATTACATAAAATTAATAATGACTTATCTCTACTGTGATATATAATATAGTGATATGTGTTGGAGAAAATGTGGCCTAAAGAGAACACTGGAATATACATGGATCTTTTTGCCTGAAGGTGAGGCTTTTTGGCATGACATAAGTGAATAACTAAATAAGATAACAAGACAAATAATTTCACAATAATCTTTATTGCTTTTCTTACTTACTGAGGAAAAATTAGAAGTTGTGTTTGAAAAAGCTACTGGAAATCCTAGTAGGAGCTATGAGTGCAGAAATTACCAGAACTTGGAAAAATGCACAAGCACACTTCCATTTTACTGACTCCTTGACAGAATATGGTCTGTTGCCATTGCAGAAAAATTAACCATCTTGTAGTTAGAAGAGAGATAAAGGAACGTAACTTAGTAGGATCTTGGTACCTGTGTTAAATCTATTTTTAAGAACTGAATGTCAAAGATGATTCTTCACCTAATCAAATGGATTTCAGGGACAGTAGTTCTTAATATAATGTAGAAATGGAACAACTGGTCATAGTTATAATAAATATTTATTTAAATAATTTACAGATAATGTAAAACTGTATATACAGGGCTATGGTTCATAAATTAGAGAACCAGCATGGTGTAATGGTTTAAATGTTGGACTATGACCCTGGAGACAAGGGTTCAGTTCCCTGCTTGGCCATGGAAACCCACTGGCTGACCTTGGGTGCATCACACACTTTCAGCCTCAGAAAACTCTGTGATAGGTTTGCCTTAGGGTCACTATAAGTTGGAAACGATTTGAAGGCACAACAGCAAGAACAAACAACTTTGCATATTGCTGTAATATTTTTAATTTGGGGGATTGGATGGTAGGAATTGATGTATTTGTTATTCTCAGAGTTTTGAAAATAACAAATAGAAATTAGAAAGAAGAAAAGTATACAGGTTTTGTGATGTGACTCTCAGTTATGTCTCTCCTTTTTAGGAAGATCATGGTCAGCCGTTGTTTGGGGTACAGTTTAACTGGCACAGCAAAGAAGGTGATCCCCTGGTATTTGCCACTGTTGGCAGCAACAGGGTAAGTGCTATCGCTGAGTTGATCTTGTCATTCCTTCTTAATTTGCTTCTGTTTCTCAAATGTTGGTCCTCTGGATGCTGTTGGACCAAACTACAGAACCCCCAGCCGGCACAACCAATGCAAGGTTTCTGGGATTTGTAATCCACTAATATTTGGAGCCCCAAGATTGGGAATTACTAAGACATCTTGTGACCATGTTTGTGTGCAGGTGCATACATATGTGTGTTTGTGCATTTCTAAAAGCCAAGTGGCTTTTAGTGTAGTGCAAACAAAGCTTTTGCAGCTGGCTGAAATCATAAGTGGGACTTCTAACTGAGGTCATTGATTCCGCTGAACATGCAACAGAGTCTAGTCTACTTTGGACTAGAAAGTGCCTTATCTTTTACACTGGATGTGCAGCTGTAGCAAACTTTTCTTTGGCTGTTTTTGGAAAATACCCTGCCTGATCCTGTTTTTGAAGCTGTTCAAGCAGTGCAACTTCTTCGTGACTACATGTGTTCCACAGGTTCTGTAACTCTCTCCTGTGGATATGGCTGCTCCCTGAATAGGAGCTCAGTAGTAAAGCCAGACTAACAGAGCATAAGAGGTAGAAATGGATGAGGACAGTTTGAGCAGGTTACTAGCCTCATAATATATTGTGAATTCAGCACAGTATATTGGTTTAACTAATGGACTAAGACTCCAGGAACCCAGAGTTCAAATCTTCACCTGGCCATGGGAACTCATTGGATGACCTTGGGAAAGTCACACTCTCTCAGCCTTAGAGGAAGGCAGTGGCAAGCCCCTCTGAACAAATCTTATCAGGAATGCCCTGTGATAGGTTTGCTTTAGGATCTCCGTAACCAGAAACAATTTGAATGATTTGAATATTTTATGATGGGGTGGATGGAATCCTTATCAAATTTTCAGATGAGACAACACTGGGGAGATAACTAACACATAGGAAGATAGGAGCAGAATTCAAGAGGACCTTGATCAACTAGAAAATTGGAATTAAATTAATGAAATGAAATTCAACAAAGAGAAATGCAAAATTCTACATTTATGCCACAAAAACCAAATGTATAAGTATAGAATGGAGTGGGGGCAGAATACTTGGCTCAGCAGAACTACATGCGAAAAAGACCTGGGAGTTATTGTTGAACATGAACCAGCAGTGTGATGCTGCAGCAAAGAAGGAAAATGCTATCTTAGCCTGCATTATTAGAAGCATAGTTTCCAAGCTGAGGGAAGTGATCGTCCCTCTACATTCTGCATTGACCAGGCCTCATTTAGAGTACTATATTCAGTTGTGGGTGCCTCATTTTAAGAAGGATATAGACAAGTTGCAGTAAGTTTAGAGAGCGGCAATGAGGATGATTAGAAGTATGCAGAACAAAACCTATGAGGAAAGCTTCAAGGAGCTGGGTGTGTTCAGCTTGGTGACGAAAAGATCAAGGAGTGACATGATAACACTCTTTAAATACCTCAAAGGGTGCCACAAGGAGGAGAGGGCAGGCTTGTTCTCTGCTGTCTCAGAGGGTAGAACTAGGTTTAATTGTTGTAAATTACAGGAGGGTGGTAGATATCAAACTGAACATTTGAAAGGATTTCTTGACAGAGCAGTTGGCTATAGAACAAATTGCCTAGAGAGGTGGTGGGAGTCTCTGGATGTCTTCAGAAAGAGGCTGAACAGCTATCTGCTGGGGAAGCTCTAGCTGGTGATCCTGCATTGACCTGTTGGCCCATAGGGCTCATTCCAGCTCTGTGATTCTGTGAAGACATACAGCAACAATAAAACCAGAATCGTAGAAGGTGGACAGTTGGAGCAAGTTACTGCCCTGATAATATACTGTGAATGCGCATAAGTCATGCTATTTTTATTTTCTGCCTATTTGGAGTAGAACAGGAGGGAAACATAACTTGGGAAATGTGGGATAATATTTAACCATGTTTGTTAAGAATTTGCCTATCTTAATGTCTGGTCCTTTTTGTCCACTTCCAGGTTACTCTTTATGAATGCCACTCCCAAGGAGAAATACGGTTATTACAATCCTATGTGGATGCCGATGTATCCTTTAGTATGTTTCCGGGACTGTTCTCAGGGAGACTTCATGACTAGATGAAAATATTAATTCATTATGTAGCTGCTATAAAAAATAAAAAGGAAGGAAGGCAAATTCAATGTTTGGCATAATTAGAAAAGCTATTAAAATAAAACTGCCAGGATCATCCTATCCTTATACAAATCTACGACGTGACCACACTTGCAATACTGTGAACACTGGTTCTGGTCATTGCAGTGAAGGATATTGTAGAGCTAGAAAACATCCAGAAAAGGGCAAACCTAAAGTGTAGAAATATTTGAAGCTCTTTAGCTTTTAAAAAAGCCAAATAGATGGGGATGGGGGAAGACACAGGACAAGAGTGATAGGCCATTAGTAATGGATGGAAAAAATGGATAGAGAGATTTTTCTTCTGTTTCACTACAGAACCCAAAATGGCCCAACAAAGTTAGGTAGAGAGAGATTCTGGACAAATAAAAGACAGTACTTACTGCTTTTAAATTAGCATTCACTCTCCCAAGATGTAATGATGACCAGAACTTGTTGTTGTGTGCCTTCAAGTTGTTTCCAACTCCAGGGTTGTAGTCCAGCACTCAAACCATTAAGTCAAGCTGGCTCTCCACAACCTAAGACAGTTTTAGAAGGGGATTAAGCAAATCGTGGCAGATAAGGCTGTCTGTGGCTGCTAGTCATATGGATATGTATTTTTGCCAGTATCAGTACCTGTTGCTAGGGAATATGAACAGGAGAGTGGTATTACATTCATGTTCTTGTGGAGTTCCCATGTGCCAGAGATAAGAGTGCAGTTGTATTTGGCGCCCATATCTCCCCCATCCCCTTTCCATTTTTTTCTACCAGTGTGCTCCCTAGGGGCTGTGTGGGGCATTTTTTCTACTTTTCGTCCTCCTGAGCCTTTTAATGCTCAGGAGGGTCCCTTTTGATAACAAGAAGTGACCCAGAAGTTGCCTTACAGGTCACTTCGTGCTGTAAAAATGACCTCCCCAAGCCTAAAATGGTGCGGGGAAGGGCAAGAGGGTGCTTTGGGGTAAAAAATTGACTTTTTAATGATGGGGCAGTGAGCATACCCCTCCAAGGCTTCCTAGAATTCCAGTGTGGCCTTCAGACCCCCAGAAGTTGCCCACACTTACTATTAGCATATGGTTGTATTCTTTGGGAACAGAATGTTAAACTAGATAGGCTTTGGGACTGATCTAATACAGCTCCTTGTTTTCTTAGAGATTTCTGTGTGTCACAGGACCCCATTGGAAGAGGTTCTTAAAAAGGAGCTTCACCAAATAAACATGGGTCTGCCACACTGCATCTGGGAACTCCCTGCTTAGTGGTCTCTCCAGGTCTAGTGGTCTGTCCATTTCCTTTCCCTACTGATTAGGTTCTCCATCCCATTTCCTTTCCTTTGTTATATCCACAGCAGAAAGCAGCATCTGCCTGTCTGTCTGCCACTCAGTGGAACTGTGACCACCTGGTTCCCAAGAGATTAATGGCATCACTGTTGTTTCCATGCATAAACTACTAAGTCTTGAGCAAGTCTTACTCTCTCAAGGCCGTCAGTAAGAATGGCCCACTACATAAAGTTAACGGAAAAGCTTTTTGTGTAGTGATAAGAGATGATAAATAATCAATTGTAACAACATCCCTGTTTAAGCCATCTTAATCTCAGTGACATTTGTTGTTTAATGTTCTAAATGCCTTAGTGAAAATACTTTAGTAGTCAGGGTCAAGAGTAAGTACCTTGTCAAGGCTATTTTAAAAAGTTGTGAACTAAACATTTAAATGTGTATTCATGAATCTGTAGTTTCCATCACTTTACACTCTCTCTGGATTATCACTCCTATCTCCAAATCTTCAATTTATTTGTTTTATTCCCATTCCTGCCCCAAAGTTATGAGATTTGTACTTGTATTTTCAGTGACTGATCATTCAACAGGTTCATTCTAATTGCCCATTGCCTTCTGCTCATTTTGTGTGCCAAATGCCAAGTCATGCAGCAAAATAATAAAGGAGTAAACTATGCTTTTTCTTTTAAAAAAACCCCATATTTTTTAGATAGTGTATTTTTCAAATGGACATGTTATTTTACAATATTTGATGGACAATAGATAATTACACAGCTGTATGAATAGATCTTAACTCAACCCTTCAGGCAGATGAAAACTTTTATACTTGTGCGTGGACCTATGATAGTAACACAAGCCATCCCCTTCTGGCTGTTGCTGGATCTAGAGGCATTATTAGGATAATTAATCCTATTACAATGCAGTGCATAAAGGTGAGTTGATGGAAGTGGTAAATACTGTGCTCAAAACCATTTCTCTAACTTTAGTAAAGATGATTGAGGGGGAAAAAATCTCTAACTTTAGATGCAAAATACTGAGATGAGGTGGAGGCAGTAACCTGATCTTTGAACTCTGTTGTAGCACTATGTGGGCCATGGCAATGCAATCAATGAACTGAAGTTTCACCCCAGGGATCCAAATCTTCTTTTGTCTGTAAGCAAAGGTATGAGCAATGATCTGTTAATGGGTTACTTCTGTTAAAATGAAAACTACCAGAGAGAAAGAGAGGGAAGTAGGGTGGCATAAAAAATGGCCAGACTGATGCTAAATGTTACATAAAGTAGTAATTTGTCATGTATTTTGTCAAAACATGTTGGCACAATAGCACTGGGAATATGTAATAGTATTTGCCCATGTACTTTCCTCCATTATCTGTTCTCTTACTACTATATGAATGAATTTGGACATAATACATCATGTTGAAATATAGTTCAACATTACTAGATCACCCATGGCAAATGTTGGGCCTGTAATCATTCTCTTTTCTCTTTTGGCACAGTCATGAGGCAGAACTCCAAAGCATTTTCTGTTTTTCAACTATGTCTTCTTATGTCTGATAAGGACATATTGTAGTTAAAACTGGTTTCTGCCTTCTGTGAACAAATCATAGGCTAAACTAGTGCTAGGCAACTGGGCATCTTCCTGGTGTTCTGGGCTACAGCTCCCCATATGACCCTCAACCAGCATGGCAAACAATTCAGGGTCATGAGAGTTATAGTCCAGAACATCTGGGGAGATACCAGGTTACCTATATCTAATTTAATCTGACCAGAGTTCTGCTTGGATATGCTCAGAAGTTCTGATTAGTTTAAACTAGGACGCCAGTGTTTCTATTCTTCTAGCAACTGCAGAGTAAAGTGTGAATCTTACCAGAATTTGTTTCCATATTGCTAAGTTATAGCTTGGCACTTAGACTGTAAATTTCTACAGAGCTGTTTCTGCTGCCTATACAGTTCTGTAAGGTACCACATGTACTGATGGTAAATAGATTAATGTGTATATACATTTGTCTTTGGAAGATAATTTTTGCGCTTTCAGTGTGTAAAAAGCATAACTCCGGATGAGAACAAATTAGGCTAAAAATAAGAAGACCATAACTCTAAACAGAAACCTTTGCTCCAAATGTGTTTGTAT
The DNA here is from genome assembly GCA_030412105.1 of Cyclura pinguis. Lineage (NCBI taxonomy): Eukaryota > Metazoa > Chordata > Lepidosauria > Squamata > Iguanidae > Cyclura > Cyclura pinguis. Next base: position 277,700,860 of record CM059601.1, on the reverse strand, counting down.
ATAAATTGAAGTCACATTTAGGGCTCTGATAATCTTTGAGTTTCCTTGAGAGTCAGGTGAAAGGAATTTAAGTTAATGATAGTTTTCTGAATGTAACATTTTACATCATGTTACACTAGTGGTCTGTTTTGCATACCATTGCTATGGGAGGAGATGTTACCCAATCCTTTTATATGAGCACTGCAATGCCAAAGACAAGGAAATATTCATCAGGCTTCTGCGTTTGGACTCCATCCTTTCTTATAAAATACAGTATCAAGAGTGAAGCTTTGTTTAAATGTAATGGTTCGTTCCTCCTCCTTGGATAAGGATACATATCAAGCTTAAATCGAGAACTGAGAATTGGCAAGTACAGACAACCTATTGTATGAAACCAGTTTCTCAGCCACTACTGAAGTTGCTGCTGTCCGCAATATTTTCTGTAGACAGTTTGTAGGATGAACCAGTCTGTATAGAACTTTGTTAGATGGTTCTTAATACTTAATTGCAAGCTGTACTGATGCCATGATATAACTTGTCAATTTATGTTCTGCTAGATCATGCACTAAGATTATGGAACATTCAGACAGACACTTTGGTGGCAATATTTGGAGGTGTTGAAGGACACAGAGATGAAGTTTTAAGTGCAGTAAGTTCTAAGCATTGCTTCCCCATTTCTTCCCTTTTCACTGCTTTTATTGACCAGCAAATTGAAAATTGCTTGTTGGACTGAAATATGGAAGCAAGATGAGCTCTATGGATTTCAGTGTATATATGCTTAGTAGCTCAGTTGGCCCTCATTATCTGTTAAGGTTTGGTTCCAAGACCCCCCACGGATACCAAAATTTGTGGGTGCTCAAGTCCCATCATGTACAATGGTATAGTAAAATGGTGTCCCTTATATAAAATAGCAAAATCAGAGTTTGGCTTTGTGGACTTTTTTTTAATAAATATTTTCAAGCCATGGTTGGTTGAATCCATGGATACAGAATCTGTAGATATAGAGGGCCAACTTTACAGTTTAATTGGTTTTGAGTGCTTCCAGATGAGGCGTTTACTGTATAATTATCCTGTTCCATTCACATATTTTTATGAGAAGTCCAGATTATTTTGATTATCTTCTGTTAAAGGTGGACTAGCTACATAATGACTTCTGATTGTTAATCTTAGGAGTCTTTGGTCTGGAAGCACACTTTGCAACCAGTGGTGGTGGTTGTGGTGGTGGTGGTTTCTGCTTTGATTTAATTTTAATGTTGGGAGCAAATCCTAAAAAGCTCTTATATTTTGTGCATGTAGGATTATGATCTGCTTGGTGAGAAAATCATGTCTTGTGGCATGGATCACTCCCTGAAACTCTGGCGAATCAATTCAAAGAGAATGATAAATGCCATCAAGGAATCTTATGAATACAATCCCAACAAAACTAACAGGTAAGGGCAGTCCTAAGCTGGATGTGTTTTCTCCACTCCAGTACATTCTCAAGGCCTTCACTGAAATGTTGTCAGTACTATCAAAAATTGGTAAATGTCTAGATCAAGAAATAGGATGGCTTCTAAATTGTCCTTTGTTTTCATGTAGGTGTTCACTTAGAAATACAGCTCATTTAGTTCAGACCAGTTTATGCTCAATATAATGGGCATGGGATTGCAGCATAAATACTGACATTCTGCTTTCTCTGTTTATACAAGACAAGCTTTACAGTGTTATCAGTGGATCTTATTAGGGTTTTTTTTTAATGATGCTTTGCAAGCATGAGAGACTTAAGGAGTTTTATTGCTGTAAAAGTCTCCAAAAGATCTGATGCAGATTTCGTTTCCTAGGGGAGTCCTTAAGCCACAGGATTCTGATTTAGATGTCACAGGAGACCAAGTCTTTTTTTCCCCTTCAACCAAAAAAAGAACCTATGTTTACTGAAACTGGGCAGACATGTGGAGAATGGAACAGGTAGACATGCCACTTCTGGAACAAGAAGCCATAGATTGTCATTTAGCAATTTATTGAATTTATATCCCACTTTTCTCCCAGGATGGGATGCAAAGTGACTTAAAATAATTTTTAAAAGGTTATGTCTGAACTGTGCCAGTGTCTCTTGGTTATGCTTCTGTACTGTTGACTGTCATTGCATTCCAAAGCAGTGGACTTGTCCATCTTCTCAAGCTTTGCTGATCCAACTAACCCTATTGCTGATTGGTTGTGTTCACTCTTTTCTTCTGCAGGCCATTTGTTTCTCAAAAAATCCACTTTCCTGACTTCTCTACCAGAGACATACATAGGAATTATGTAGACTGTGTGCGATGGCTTGGAGACCTGATACTCTCCAAGGTATGCTGCTTTTTGTTGTAAAAATTAAATGTTCACAGTTTTATGCTTTTATTTTACAAAGACTTAAAGCTCTTTAATTGATAGAATAAGAAAATTACAAAATTCAATGGAATAGCATCTTCCTGTGTCTTTAATTATAACTTTACCTCCTACAATAAAGTGATTAGATGTATTGAATGAGGCACATTCTTCAAGTGTGAAGTTGAAAAAGTGGGAGTGTTCTGTGGGTTATATTGGAACTTTTTTCATTCCCTCCACAGTCCTGTGAAAATGCCATTGTATGCTGGAAGCCTGGCAAAATGGAAGACGACATAGATAAAATTAAGCCCAGCGAGTCTAATGTGACAATTTTAGGGCGGTTTGATTACAGTCAGTGTGATATTTGGTATATGAGGTTTTCAATGGATTTCTGGCAAAAGGTAAGTACCAAAATGGGAGGGTACAAATTAAGATGGGGCAATAGTGTATAATATCAACCCAGTTAGGTGTATGGAGTTGAGAGTGGCAGAGATGCAGTGTGGGGTGTGTAGAGGTTAATCAGGGTTTAATGGAGGTGTGAAGAGTTTATAATATTGATGGATGTTAACTCTCATAATCCCTAGCTGTTAACCATACTGGCTGGCACCGATGAGAGTTTCAGTCATTTAACATATGGAAGGCCATGAGTCTTCCATCCTGATTTAGTGGATGTTCCCTGTATAATTGTGTGTCTATTTGTTCAATGTGAAGAGTGATGTGAGAAGATAAGAGACGTGTGCAAGTGCAGAAACTCAGGGAACTTGATAGTGACACTCATTCAGTCTGATGTGCTTGGAAAATGTTCACCAGTGAACTTCTGTCCTTATTATTTGTATGTTCCATGTCACATCAGGAGGTGTTCAGTTAGGGAAAGCTGGTCCTGGAAGTTGTCATCCAAATCAGTAAACCTTTTCCCCATGCTTTGGTGATTTCTGATACTAAAGAATCCCATTCAAATGCTCTCCATCTCATTGTCCTGGACCATAACGCATTGACTTCATGTATCTTTTGTTCTTTTCTCAGATGTTGGCATTGGGCAATCAAGTTGGCAAACTCTATGTTTGGGATTTAGAAGTAGAAGATCCTCATAAAGCCAAGTGAGTGTTTGGTTCTTGCTTGTTAGCACTATGGAAAAAAGACTTAAATTTCTGTCTATGTACTTTAATTTGGGAAATTGCAATAAGCAAATATAAAATTCATAAGCCTTTTGGAGCCCTAAAGGCAGCAGATCCTATCTGATCTTGGAAGCTAAGCAGGGTCAATGATGGTTAATACTTGGATGGGACTCTACCAATGAATACCAGGTGCTTTGGGCTGTATTTCAGAGGAAGGAACTAGAACCCCCCCCCCCGAGTGGCACAGTGGTTAAATGCTGGTACTGCAGCCATAAAGTTGTGAGTTCAATCCTGCTGGACTCCAGGTTGACTCAGCCTTCCGCAGGTCGGTAAAATGAGTACCCAGCTTGTTGGGTACAATTAGCTAACACATTGTTAACCGCTTAGAGAGCACTTAGCTGATAAGTGGTATAGAAATACACATGCTATTGCTGTTGCTAAGTATTCTTGCTTAAGAAAACCTCATGAAATACATGGGGATTTGAAGTGACTTGAAGACAAATACAATGTTCAGAGTCTAAGGTAATGGTATAAAAGAGCTGGACTGCACGCTAACAAAATCCACTTCCTCAAACAAATCAGTTTATGTACAGTTTCCCTTTTAATTTCACGATACCTTGAGGAGAATAATATATACTCGTTTTTGACAGCCTGAAATCATCATGTGGTAACTCTCCCTCTAATCCACCTGGGAATTTTTCCAGAATTTAAGCTGTTGATTTAGTGGGTTTCTGCTAGTGGGGATTAACTATTGGGCTTAGGCGTAGGTATTGTGGCATATTAGAATGTTTACAACAGGAAGAGAAACCAGACATGCTAGAGCAGACTAGAACAGTCTGCTAGCAGTTTTTGAATCTCAGTGGGAATAATTCTACTTGACATCTTTTCTCTACTTTTGTATGTTCACCCTTAAATATGTATGTATTGGCCATTTATTACTTAGAATCATACAACCTTAGAGTTGGAAGGGATCATAGGGGCCACCTAGTCAAACCCCCTGCTGCCCAAGAAGACAGTGCTCCTGAAAGATGGCCTGTTAAAAGACCTCTGAAGATAAAGAGTCCACCAAGGCAGTCTGTTCCACTGTCAAACAGCTCTTACAGACAGAGAAAGAGAAAAAAAAATGCTAGTGTTTAGGTGGAATCTCTTTTTCTTGTAATTTGTACCCATTTGCTTCTGTTCTGGTACCTGGAGCTAGATCCAGATTTCTTCCCATCTGTTTAATACATCCTGTGTACGTCACTTGTTTCACCTTCTGCACAAATAAAATTTTCACCTTTGCTCTTCTGTGGCATATATCCACCCTTTATGCTAACTTTCTGCTACCTCTGTATGACTGATATATGTGAGCTCACTTCTATACATTTCATATCCTGTTTTCTCATGATCTAAATATGGAAAGCAAGCATATCAAGAAGATGTCTGCACTATAATATATTTTCCTTTCTCATACTAGTTTCCCATGTGGATCCCTCTTTTCTTTTGGTAGTATGCAGGTGCATTCAGTCAACATGAGTTCCTGCCTTTAGCCTGAAGTGGTGCAGACACAACTGTAACATCTTTCTTTAGATCTTGACCATTTTTAGAAATTAACCAAAGGGAAAATGAGATTGGGGGAGAGGGAGCTCCTACATTCAGGGAATTTTTTAAAAAAATAGCATGAGGGAGATATTGTGGGCTGTGATTGCTGTCTTCTGTCCTGGATTAGTTGCCCACCCTTGCAGTAATAAAACTGTTATTCACGTGAGGGGGAAAACATGAATGTAACACTGAATGTTTTTTTTATATATTCAGGTGTACAACTCTTACGCATCCAAAGTGTGCTGCTGCCATTCGACAAACCAGCTTTAGCAGGGACAGTAGTATCCTTATAGCTGTGTGTGATGATGCCAGTATCTGGCGCTGGGACAGGCTCCGATAAGCAACTTGCCACTGAGAATTATGATGCCGCTTGTTGTGCCAAGATAGTTAACTTGCTAGCATTGTAACTGCTTTGAGAGTAGTCCTCCCTTGCTTCTGTAAACAGTTAAACTTAGCAGTGTTTGTATTTCATTTTGGTATTGTTGTAATGTCCAAAAACATCTGCTTTTTAATAAAAATATTTTTGTACATTTGGTTGTCTATATTTGCTGCTTACTCTCTGTAATGTTTCCTTACACTGTGTATACATTTGCAGGTGGTTTGTTTTTTGAACTTGGCACATAGATTTCAGGCACACATATTTCAATTATATTTCATAATTTCAATATGCCTGGACAAGAGTGCAGGCATGTTGTGGTTCTGTGGATGAAGGAAAAAGTATTACTTGTTGCAGGATTATACTGCTTGAGAATGTTGGCTTTGATTGTGATTGTATCTAGTGCTTAGTCTGTGAAGACATGCTTAGAAATACCAGGCAGTTCAGACTTAAAAGCCTCAGCAGCAAGGAGGGCAACTTAATTTATATACAACATCTGGGACAAAGTTCCAGTTTTCCCTATAACTTGTCCACCCCTTTCACTAGTAAAAGCAATCTAACTTGCGCACAATGAAATTATGTGAGTGTGAACAGTTTATATGGGTTTAATACTGGCTTTAGCTCAGTTTGCTTTCTTATTGCTGAATTTGAATCTCCTGGCTGGAATATGTTTATATAAAGGGCTAAAAATGTGTAGTTTCTATTAAGGGGCATAAGTGTGGTGTAGTGTGGTACTACTCAAAGAGGTGGTCCATGGATCATTACCAGTCCCTGAGCTATTGGCTGCCAGTCCACTATGAGTTTTCAGGAGGGAGAAGACACAATTGTAAGCAATTGGCACATACATGATACTGGTCTGTGGCACACTAGAAAAATACAATTGCCAGTCGTCTACATCAGATAGCGTGGAGAGGACTGAGTGTGGTACTGTTTTAAGTTTTACTGTTGTAAACTTTTTTTTAAAAGTATGTTTTAAATACAGTAGTTTCAATATGGTTAATAGTTTAATTCTGTTGACTTAGTATGTTTCTAATTATATTGCGGTCATTTTAGTTAATAAGTTGCCTTGAGTTCTGGTCTTGGGGGAAGCCATGATGATGATGATGAAGAGGATAAAAACACAACTTATTTTAAAACACAGTTGAATTAAAACCAGTTTTAAAAGTGCATTAGTTAAAATAATTGTTAAAAGTTAAGAAGAACAACAGCCATCTGTTTTAAAGCCCCTGTCCTTGGGAAACCAGTTAACTGCCAAAAGCCTGTCTGCGTGAGAGGAACGTTGACATCCAGTAGACAAGAGAGAGCGAGCCAACCCAGGTCTGCTGCTCTTGAAAAATAGTTCCAAAGCCTAAGAACTGCCACCAAGAAGGCCCTCCCTCATATCCTCACCAAGCATGCCTCTGAGGGTGGCAGGACTACAAGAATGGCTTCCTCCACTGTTATGTTGTGAGCTTAAATGATTTCTCTTTAAGATGGGTGCACATACCACTTGCATTGTTTTGTAAGGACTAAAAGATACAAAGTGGAACCACAATTTGATGTATTAGCTGTTCTCTTAGTATAAGACACTTTGGCATAGGTAATTTGTTTAGGATCTAGCCTTGAAGCCAGTTTTGCTCTAGAAATAAATTTATAGTAATACATTTAAATGGTTAAAGACACTTTTTTTAAAAAAAAATAAAGGCAATGGGATGGTTTACAGAAAATCAACAGCATGTACAGGCAGGTAAATAGAAAACAATCCCAGACTTGATCTGCAATAAATTCTACAGTCCAAAATTTAATCTGCAATAAAACTCTTCATCTAGCACTGTGGGTTTCAACACCTGATCTTCTAGAAGTTTGGTGCTTCAGCTCCCACAAACCCCTATCGTAGGCCATGCTAGCTGGGGTTTCTGAACCTCATTTAGCTAATTACAGCATTCAGGCACTAGACTAGAATCTATTCAGCCCCACCTGATCCCTGACACTAAGTACAGCTGAGTGTCATCAGTATGCAGAAATGCTAATTGGGCAAACATGGTAACTACTTTAGAGCTTTGTATCATTGCCTTTTCCTGTGCCTGAAGAAGAATTCTGTGAAACCCTAAAGCTTGTGTACATAGGAGGACTTATGCAACAACAAAACAAAACTCCTTTTCTAGTGCACTATTATTTTGCAGGTTTTTAAACCGTACTGTCTAGACTGCATTTTCCCAGAGGAATTGGGGTGGAATGGGATGAAGCATCTGCATTTTTTAATACAGTAGGTCACTATGTTGGTCCATAAGAACAAAACAAAAGCCAAGGCTGTACAAAAGCCACAGCTGTACAATATCTTTGTTAGGACCAAACATAATTCCACAGTGGTGTGCAAGATTTAGGTGGTTTTAAAAAAAAGTACAGTGAAGAGGGAAAATGGAGTCCAAAATACCTCGCTAGATGTTTAAAAGAGAGCCACTGTGGTGTTATGGTCTGAGTGTTGAACTAGGACACTGGGGGACCAGGGTTCAAATCCTCTCTTGGCCATGGAAACCCACTGGGTGATCTTAGGCAAGTAACATTCTCTCAGCCTCAAAGGAATGCAAGGGCAACACCCCTCTGAACAAATTCTGCCAAGAAAATCCTGTGATAGGTTTGCCTTAGGATTACCATAAGTTAGAAATCACCTGAAGGCATACAACAGCAAGAAGAACATGTTCAAAAAGCATCAAGCCCAAATTTTGGACTTCTGTTCCCAATCTTGGCTCCCACCTGGGCTGATGAGGAATTCTGAAGTACTTGAAAACTTGCACACTATTGTGGAATTCTAGAATCGTTGAATGATTAGTCCAACCCCCTGCCATGCAAGAATGCACAGCTAAAACACAAATTATACTACAAGTTAATCTAATAAAGATACAGTCCCAGCCACCCATGGATTTTGGGTTGTAATCTGCATTGCAGAATCAATCTGAGCTTAAACATCTGCATAGTGAGAGTCACTAGCGTTGCCCAGTATCCGATTATAAGGGATGCCCATTATTTGACAGCTAGAAAGCTTGTCCCTCATAGGATTGGCAGGTATCCCTTATTATAAGGGATGCCCCCTATTAGAGAGTCGGAAAGCTTTCCCTTTTACACACAGACTGAAGAAGAAACTAAAAAATCCCATATTTTGGAGTGTAGGCCCTTCAAAAAGGCAGAAATGCATGCCACCCTAGAATTTATGAATGTGGATAATAATCTTGCAGAGAAGCTCTTGGTTGAGTTAACTAAAATCGATACTTGCATTTGATATTCAGGTAGAGCACAAACCTGTTAAAGCTTCCTGATCATCAAACATGCATGTCATAAATTTCAAGGCTCCCTTACCATGATTTTGAAAACCTGGCAATGCTAAGGGACTTTCCCCACTACATTGTTTTAGTGCTATTATTCCAGTTTCAACATCCTGTGGAATCCTGAGTTTTGCAGTTTAGGGAGCAGCATTTAGAATTCCCAGCCAGAGAGCTCTTTGGCCTCAGTAAACTGCAAACCCCAGAATTCCACAGGATGTTGACAGTGGAACAATAGCACTGTAACAGTGTAGTGTGGAAAGGCCCAAGAGTCCCTCTACTTTACGTTCTGTGTGTGTGTATGTGCGTCTATCCATCTATCTGCCTTCAAGCCTCCTGTCGGTTTATGGGGACCCCATGAATTTCTAAGGGTTTGCTTAGGCCAGGAACACTCAGGTGTGGTTTTACCAGTTCCTTCCTCTGAAATATGTCTTGCAACACCCTGTATTCTTTCCTTCGCGGTTTCCCAGCTCAGTTTTAAACAGGACAACTTTCTGACTAAACGAACTCCTGAGGCACTTTGGGTAAAAGCCAAAGACTACATATCCCAAGAGAACCCTCGGCATCCACATTACGCCGCCAGGTTTCCGTCTCTGCGCGGTGCATCCTGGGATACGTAGTTCTATTCTTGACACCAGCCTTACATATTCAAAGGTATAGCCATATCAGTCTTGCTCAGCATGCAAAGGGGAATCTTACAGCACCTTTGAGCAAAACTGAGAAAAAAAGGCAGCATAAGCCATTTAGACTTAAGTCTACTTCGTTAGGCGCCGTCCACAATAATGCCTCTTTAAGTCTCTGGGACGCCTTCGCTTCCGCTTACCCCGGATGTACTTCCTCGGGGAGGCGGGGACGTGGGGGCGTCTCCGAGGGGCGCTGGGCAGCTCGGCTGAGTGGCTTGTAGGGTTCTAGAAAGGCTCACCTCGGTAGGAGCCGGGCCGAGGTGTCGCCGCCGCCGCCATGTTTGGCTGTTTGGTTGCGGGGAGGCTGGTGAGTGGCGCCCGCGCGGGCAGCAGTGGAGGCTGGAGTGGGCGGGCTCCTTGGCCGCGGGTCTCTATGGAAGCGACGGGGGGGGGAATAGAGGCGGTCACCATGGAAACGACAAGGAACTTAGGGGTCTCCATGGCGAGCCTTGCAGGGAGGTGTTAGTTTCCATGGTGACTTGTAAGCCTGAGCCTAATGAGAAGGAGTTCTCCCTCTTCAAGTGACTTCAGAGTGGGGGTCTGGGGGCAGCCGTTAGGCCTCCACAGAAAGCGGCCAAGTTGTGAGGGGATGTTTGGAAAGTGCACGAGAAGATGTGACTTCATGGCGAGAGTCATTAGCCCAAATAGCTCCATCAGGGACGGGCAATGTGTAGCCTTCCAGAGGCAGTTGGACTACAACTCCCATCCTTGCCATCCTCTTTGGCTGGACCGGCTAGGGCTGATGGGAGATGCAGTTCAGCAAGAGCTGGAGAGCCACATGCAGCGCACCCTTGAGCCAAACGGGGGCCGTTTCCGCACTACACTGTTATAATGCTATTATTCCACTTTCAACATCCAGTGGAGTTCTGCGGTTTGTAGTTTACTGATGCCAAAGAGCTCTCTGGCTGAGAATTGTAATTGCCCCTCCCTAAATTGCAAACCCCAGGGTTCCATAGAATATTGAAAGTGGAATAATAGCACTATAACAGTGTAGGGTGGAAATGGCCTGGAAGTTTGGGAGACTCTCCAGGGGCAAAGCTGGAAGTTTAAGTGATATGACTGCTGGTTTCCCGTGTTGAAGGTTTTTCTGCCTTCAGCAGATGGGAGATGGGTAGAAATACCCCAGGTAAAATCCATTACCCATCACTGCATATTTCTGATGGGAAAGGGCTGTGCCTTTTGAATTGCTTCACTTGATATAAAGCCTTTATGAGGAGGGGAAAGTGTTTTATCTACTAGATTTTTGTGCGGTCCTTGAGGACCTGATTGTTTCTCTCCATTCTTCTATGGAAATCTTTGTTTGTGATTTGTTAAAAACCTGTTTATGCACAAGGCTAGTTTTCACATGCCTAGAGATAAGGATGCATTATATATGTGGAGAGGTGTATATCTTTGGTGACAGCACTGATGTTTTTTTTTGCATGTATGACCCTCAATCTAACTTGCAATTATGCATGTAAATACCTGTATACTTGGGTCAGCCTTATAATTTGTGGGCTCCCGTTCCCATTGGTCGCTATCAGCCTGGCCAGTGATGAGGCAAGTTGGCAATTCAAGAACATATAGAGGGCCAGATGTTTTTTAGCCTTCCAATACTGAAGGAACATCATGGGGTTTGTCCACTCTTTTCTCCTTTTTGAAAAACTGTAAAAGTGAGGGTTACTTTCATAAATATTTGTGTGTGGAAACATCTGTTGTTACTTGCTATCAATTGGGTTTGACTTATGTTGATACTAAGAATAATACTGTCTTTTCCTTGCTGTCCCATCCTGCAAATCTCTTGTCTCATTAACAAATTGAGAGTTCAGATCCTGCATTTATATAAGCTTGCATTAGAATATTTTCAAAAGATAAACTGGCATAACAAAAATGGTGTCTATATAGTTTAGATAGTGTCTATATGGTGTATAAAAGACAGGGTTGGGTCATTGAGAAAGCTGTAGTAAGCAACATATCATGTTGTGTCTAGCCTGGTACAACTATTACTTATGCAGCAACATTGGCAAAATTTTCATCTTCCCTACAAGGTAGGGCAGGGATGATTCTATAAATGGCATGTGAAACTAATTATATAAAACTAGATTGATTCAAGTATTAAAAGTTTTTGATCTGTGGAGGAAGATGCCCCCCAATGAATTGGGCAGCAGAATTTTCCATCTCTTGTAGGCCTGCCATCAAGTTGTGTTAAAATGGCACACACTAGAATCAGGATCTTTTCAGTAGTGACCTTGCATCATTTGAACTCGTTACACACACACACACACACACACACACACACACAGTTCCTTTTTTATACGGCCTTTGAAAACTTTTGTGTTCTCTTTTCCTTTTGATTAACATTCTGTGTTTGATATTTACTGTGTTAAGTTATGGCTGGTATTAGTTAATTCAACTTTTTGTTAATGCTGTGTCTTATTTTTAACTGCCTTTATGAAATTGTTCGAGCATCATTTTTATTGTTTTAAAACATAGATGACTTGTTAAAACACAGATGACTTTAAAACATAAATGACTTTGTTATAGGCCACTTTAGGCGACTTTCCCTTTGGGATAAAAATACATGAATAAACGAAGCAATAGTAAAACATATTTGATATATGTATTGTTAAAAATCCACAGCTGACAAGCACCATTCTATAAAGAGTCATACTGTTCTGTTTAACAGAAGACAGTGGATGCCTCTTATGAGATCATGTTTGCTATGATGCTTTTTTTTTTAGTATGACTAAAATTTGCGATTGAGAAAATTTGATGAAGCTGCTTAAATATATGTGATTAATCAATTGCCATTCTTTAAACATACGTTAGCCCTGTGTAAAATATATTTCTTATTTAAGTTTGTTAAGCTGTTTAGAGCAGTACCGTTCATGTGGTCAGTGACCACATCTTTTCTTTAGCATGTTTAACTGTAGAGAAAATAAAGGGAGTATACTTTTCTGCCACTACAGACTCAAGTTGGACAGTGCGGGGGCTGCATATCCTTCATCCCTGCCTCTGTGTTTGTATATCTGTTTTTCTTTCCTTTTCTTTCCTCCTTGAGATAATTTTGTTTCTGCTGCAAGCTAGTGGTGAGCTTTTGGGTGTGTTGATAGCCCACATTCATTTGACTACGTGTTTTTATTTTGTAGGTACAGACAGCTGCTCAGCAGGTAGCAGAAGATAAGTTTGTGTTTGACATACCCAATTATGAAAGCATCAACCATGTTGTAGTCTTCATGCTGGGGACCGTGCCCTTTCCAGAGGGCATGGGTGGGTCCGTTTACTTCTGCTATCCGGATGAGAATGGAGTAGCCGTATGGCAGCTTCTGGGTTTTGTGACAAATGAAAAACCAAGTGCTATCTTCAAAATTTCTGGCCTAAAAACTGGTAAGAAAAGTGAGCCCAACTACTGGAACCTGGGAATAGATTATTTTAAAGATTTGCCATTGATGACCAACAGTTTAATCCGATCTTTGTGTTGCTTCCCATGGAGCCAACAACAAAGCCCTTAATTTCAGTTAGCTCTGCAAGACAGCGAGCGAGCAAAGGTTCCTATAACCCCCTCCAGTGTGTACAGCTGTTTGGTTGATCACCAAAAGGGACTTTGGCAGCTGGTGAATTATGGGAGTTGTAGTCCAGTTACCTTGTTGAAAGATCTTGGCCCACACCTGGAAACCAACAGTTGAGGTCTATAGAAGTAGAGGTGCGAAGCCTGTGGCCTTCAACCACTCTTAGTGTGGCCTCTCTGTACAGAAGAATACCACCCCCTATGGCTGGCTACAAGATAACAGTGCTCACAAAGGTGGTGCCCCCCATGCAAGGACAACTCAAGCTAGGGGAATAGGGAACTTTAAAGTATGTTGTCTGTGTCTCAACTTCTGTGGACCTGTGTCAACAGGTTGGACCAAGGTTGCTGACCCTTCAGCCCTGTTCTTCCTTCTCTCTCTGGTTAAGTGCTTTAGCTGGGATGGATCTGAACTAGGCCTTGCATGGCATCTCCATAACTCCATAGCATAATCCAAAATGGCCTTAACTAGCCACCCCCTCCTACTTATAAGGTTTCCCCCCCTCCAGGCTGTGTTAGAGAGATTTTAATGTCCTGGGATCTGACATTGAAAAGAGCAAACCAGGAATTACTCTTTGTGTTGAGTCCTCCTAGCAGCTGTCACCATATGTTTTCTGGTACTCCCTGTTATGGTAGAACAGAAAACAGAAAGCAATATAATCTATACTGATCTATACTATCACGCTAGGTCAGTTGAATTCCCATCAAGCAGTCATCAGAAGCAAGAATGTTGCACATCTTGTATTCTAATGCATCTTTTTTCCTTATAGTTGGTTTAGTTTGTTTATTCATCTACATTCTTCAAATCCAGAGGTGGGCAACTACGGAGTGGGTGGGAGTTCCTCTCCATAGGTTTCATTGGTATTCCCAGCATGATCAGGGTTAATGTTCACTTGTCACTTCTGAAAGTTTTACCATTTCCAAAGTGTGGGAGAAATGAGAGTTAGTCACGGGGAAGGAGGTGTAAACTACAATATTTTTTGGTGGTCTTTTCAGCCAGTGTTTTGGCCAAAACATTTAAAACAGTGAGAGGAGGTATAGGGGCCTTGGAGGTCTCTGAGGGAGCTTTGAGGGCCACAGAATCCGATCTTGAAGGGCAATATGAACTGTGTGGGGAACGGTTTCCCCATAACTGCCATGAGTGATTGCTAGAGGCTGTGATTTTGAAACATTTTAAAAATGTCATTACTGCAGAGCTTGTGGTCTGTGTTTCATGCTGCTAAGAGAATAGGGTGCCACCCTTGTTGAGGAAGATTTGTGTAAATTTGGGGCTTGTTCAGAACTAAGTTCCTGTGGAGACAAGAGTTAATGCATTAAGACCACTTTTCTCTTTCTTTTAGGGAAGGGCAGCCAACACCCATTTGGAGCCATGAACATCCCCCAAATGCCTTCTGTAGCCCAGATTGGGATTTCTGTGGAGCTGCTGGAACTCTTGGCTCAGCAAACCCCTGTAGCAAGTGCCGCTGTATCATCAGTTAATTCATTCACAGAGGTAATTGGGAATCCGTTTTGATTCCAGCTATCGCTGCGAGAGCAACCTTATTGTTATTAGGCCATGAAGTACTCCTGGACATCATCCAGTGCGGATAACTGATGCACCAATGAACTGTTCACTCATTAGGGCAGTGCTGGTTCAACTGTGTCCAGAAGAGTCTTCTCCCTGAAAATTGTGGGACAGAGCAGTTCTGTTCAGAGTGGTAGTCCATGGACTAGTGCCAGCCCCTGAGCCATTGCTTGAGAGTCTCTAGCAAGTTTCTAGGAAAGTAAGTTTCCAGGAAATTGTAGACAATGCGTACAAATATGGAACTGGTCCTTGGCACACTGGAAAAAAAAAGTACCGGGACTCCACATCAGATAGTTTCATGTCCCCTGGGACACAATATGGGAGCTTCTGGAGACAGCAAAACTCTCTTGCAATTAGGATGTCTCTCCCATGTTATTTGGGAAATTCCCCATTAACTATTCCAAAGAAACTCGGGGGTAGAGGAAGAATGTGGTAGCGGCAGAGAAGAGGAAAGGATTGGGAGCTTTTCTTCCATTTGCTCATCTTGGGAACTGGCAAGTGTATGCTGCAGGTTCAGTTACTATGTTTGCCGGCATATTAGACATACCAGCGTATAAGACACACCCCATTTTCTAAGAGGTATTTTTCACGGAAAAAAATCTAGTACTCTACCAAGGCAAAATGCATAGGAAAGGGAGGGGGTGAAAGGAGCACTCACACGAGGATTTCCCCACCCACCCCACCCCACCCCACCCCTTCCCTTCTGTTTTGCCCTGGTGTGGAGAATTCCCCACTGAGGCAAAAGGCATAGGAAAGTGGGAGAGTGAAAAAAGCAGTCGCCCAAAGCTTCCCCCCACCTTCTGTTTTGCTTCAGTGGGGAAGGGAAGGGGAAGTGGGGAGTTCTCCCTACTGAGGCAAAATGGGAGGAAGGGGGTGGGGGATTCCTCACACGAGCACTCCTTTTGCCCCCTCTTTTTCCTATGCATTTTGCCTCATCAGGGAGTTCTCCTCACCGAGGCAAAATGAAAGGGGTGGGAGAATCCCCAAGTGAGTGGTGCTTTCACCTTCCCTCCCTGCTATCAAAACACCCTCTGCCTCAGGGGTGGGCAACTGTGGAAGACTAGGGGGCTCATTAGCCTCCAAAGGTCTTCTGGAGTGCTCCTGCAAAACAAAACAAATTTTTTTGGTCCCCAACACCCTCTTTGGTACATGGAGACATGTTTCTGGGCCTTTTTGATCCCCAAGAGAGAATTTTGGGACATTCTCAGGCTAAAAAAGTTGTTTTGAAATATTTCGCAAATTTTCATTTTGGCCCCTGGAGACCACAAATATGCTTCTGCTTTGCCCATCTCTTGCTTTACATATAAAACAATCCTTTGGGCACTAAATGAACTCTCAGGCATTTGTTGGAATTTTGGGACTAATTTAAAAACATCAGTCTGAGGCTGATTAATTATCTTATAATTTGTTGTTGCAGGAAAGGGCATTGGTTTATATTACATTGTGTTCTCTTTTTTTCTTTTGCATCTTTTATATCTGCAAGACTCTGTCTGTCTTTCTTCTTCTTCTTTTTTTAAAGTCTCTAGTGATCATAATAAATAATAATGCAGTAAACACTTGAAGGAACTTAAAAGCCATTTCAGCTAGTCAGCAGACTTATATTTCTCAAGGGCAGTGTGAATCAGTGGTGTGCTGTCAGCACAGAGAAGAAAATTGTCATTTTTTAAAAACCCTTTTTCTGGAAAAATTGACAAAAATGGGTTATGGAATTTTTTCTTTTACAATGAAGAATAAAATGTTCAAATTTTCATAAACTTACTCCTTATATCTAAAAGTTATGTAGCAGGTAAGCTTTTATGTAAAATCATATACAGTATCTCACATTGCAGTTCCTGGTCTTCAGTTTCCTCTTCTCACTTCTTACAGGAGCTATGTCTGCTTGGCACTCTAAAGGACTGGAAGAGGCAATAATTTTCTTTGTTTGAGTAATGTTGCTGGTTTTCCCAGTTTTATTGGACCTTTTGTTTAGCTCTACATAAACTGGTAGAGGTTCTGTACAGTTTCAGTTTACTTATGGTTCAGGACCTTGTTGCTCCAATTGTCACAAAAACTAAAATATGAAAAGCAAACTCAGTTTCTGTAATTACTTTCTGAAAAGCCTGTACGTCACATGCATCAAATGTGATGCTTCGATGACAGGCCAAGTTATGCGTAATGCATTTTATGTTCCTAAAGTAACAATGTAACTTTCAGTCTGTAAAGGGAGCTAATATTGATTTTAAAAAAAATCCTAAATGTTATATTTTTTCAAAAATAATAGGAAAAAAAGCTTTTTCCCATGCAACTTCAAAATTTCGAGAAATTGTACATCTCTATAACAGCATAATTCCAGGAAAGGATACTAAGTAGTGTAAAAACCTTTCTAGCTTTGCTTGTCTCTTGATTTGCTGAATGAGCTTTTCTATTACTATGTGATCCCAGAGGCAATAAGGTTAAACCGTTTATAGACATATATTATTTGCCTGCCAAATGAACCTGTAGTTCTAACACCAGCATTAAAAGTCTCTTTTAAAGTAAGGCTAGAAAACTGCCTTCTCTCTCACCCTTTTGATGTGGCGGTTTGCGGGAGTGTTACCATACTGTGGTCAGCAACTGTGTATGCAGGCTGACAAGGGACAAAAAGCATTTGAAGTATGGAATTGTCCTGTCCATCTGTCTGATACATACATCATCTGCTTCATAACTAATGTTCCTGAAAGTGGCTTGTAAACTTACAAACAATGTTCAGTGACAAAATATACTATAAAACCTTACTTTGAGAGAGACCGCTTTCTAGTTCAGAAGCAGTTTAACCTTAATGTTGGTGGGATTTCTCTTTGCCACTTTCTTTTCCCACAGCTTTCACAACTCTTATATTTGCCCCAGTTTGCCTTCCTGCTGACTTGTCTGGAAGCAGTCTCCTGCTCATCTGAAGCATTTGCTGAAACTGGTGATGATTTAGCATTTAAAGGGTTTAGCTGAGCTTGTAAACACTGTTGTGTAGGAACTAGAGATATCCACCATTGTTCTAGTATTTGGAAGGTTGTTTCCAGTGGTTGTGCAAGAAGGAGGAGGCTTGTGCAACTGGTCTTCCCTTTCCCCTTCTCCATCGCCCTCCCCAAGACTACTGTAACTTCTGAAAATTCACTCTGTAGGGTTAGGAGTTCTCTTTGAATGGTGGGAGTGTGTCACACAGTGCTGCTGTGCAAAAGTGGAATTGCCTGTAATCAGATGGTGGGGGGGTCTTGCAGGATGTTTATATGCTTTTGTTTAAATCGTACTTGTATATATAAGAGCATTCATTAATTTATCTTGTCTATTTCAGTTTACTCAAAAGATGCTGGACAATTTTTATAACTTCACTTCATCCTTTGTTGTCACTCAAGCCCAAATGACACCCAACCCATCTGAAGCTTTCATTCCTGCAAATGTAGTTCTGAAATGGTAAGGGACAAAAACTTTTGGGCAGTTCTACAGGGTCTTGGGAGAACTGAATTTCACCTGTAGCTGCAATACTAGAATTGTAACTACCTGTAATAACTCCCTGGTAAGCACAGTATTAGTGGGATTGCATCCAACTAGCAGTGCAGTCTTCTGCATGTCTTGTAGACAGCCACTTGCCTGCTTACCTGTGGCAAGCCTGACTTGTCTCCCGGTGAGCAGGCCTAAGAAAATTTACAAAATTTGGAACAGTGGGGGAGGTATATTTAGAGTACTACATAAACTCAAGGTGGGTGGGTGGATGAACATGTTAATAAAGATTTTTCTGGGCTGATATCTTTGTGGAAGAGATTTCTGGTATAGCAGCTGAATCATAAAAGTTGTCCTTTAAAGACTGTGTGGAACCACATGGGCACACTGCCCCCCCCCCCCCCGACAACTTTGAAGGGCTATCCAGCTCTTGTCTCCCACTGTCCTAAATTTACTTTGTTATCTTACTTTAAATACGGTAATATAAAATATATTGTATTTTTTTGGAAGAATTAATTAGAAAAACTGCAGACAATATTAAAGAGAGATTCTCTCTGCTCTGTGAAAGAAGAGGGAAATGCTTTTACAATATGTTTTCTCTCGGTAGAGTTATTATGTATTCTTATCTACTGACACACATGCACACAGAATGAAAGCTAAGAGATCTGAATTTCCCACCACATCATCTTGATAAATTGCATTATTGTCTATTTTCATATACAGATTTTTACATATTTATCAGGTAAATAGACTAAAAGTCATGATTAGGATTTTTATAGCTCAGAGGTCAATTCCTTTTTGTTGTATATTTGATTAGGTGTTTTTTTTCTAAATACATTAATTTCCCATTACCCTTGGATTGGGAATTTTAAAGTCAGGCAACAAACTTAGTTGCCAATGTGTTTTTAACATACTTAGAGCTGGTATTTTATAGTGGTTAGAGTGCTGAACTAGGAATGCTCGTATCCTCATTCAGTCATCAAACATTTTGGGAAACCTTGTGCCATCACCCAGTTTCAGCCTAATCTATCTCACTAGCTTCTTGTGAGGATAACATGGGCTTGGGGAGAGGGCAGTCATGTATGCCACTTTGAGCTCCTAGGAAGAAAAGCCAGATACCAGTGAAATATTCCAGAGGGTGACTTCTCTGATTCATTGTACATAAGAAGTGCCTTGTCTCGGCAGTTGTTACAATGCAGGGAAGCACTGGTATCTGTTCCTCAGGGACGTTTGGCTATGGCACATGTGTCAAACACAAGGTCTGCAGGCTGAATCCGGCCTGCCAGGCCATTTCATGTGGCCATCACATGGGGGGCTGAAAGAGCTACAGAGAGGGTCTGAGGAGCAGAAAATGGCACACTTTGGATATACTGACCAATTCTATGTCATTTTACAGAGGTAGAGGAACAAACTACAATCAAATAGCCCCAAAACGTCCAAGAAAAGAAAAGTTGATGCAGAGGGAAGGCAGTTTAAAAACCAGTAATAATTGAATGCAGAGGCAATTACTTAATGTGATGAAAGAGTAAACACATTTATATAGTCTTACAGGTACAATTGGCTCTTTGAGGGCAACCGTAATGCTGATGCAGCCCAAGATGAAATTGAATTTGACATCCCTGGAGGGATTGTGCAGAATCCTGCTTTTTTGAGTGATGGTAGCACTGGCAGCATCAGAGAAGGGGAAATCTCTCATTACAAAGTATTTGAGAAGTAGTGGGGAAGAATCTCTGGCCTGTTGTCTTCTTTGTTACTTCTAAGCTGAAATGTTGTATTGTGATGGTTAATACTTGGATTTTTGATTCTGTGACTTTTTAATGGGTTTCAACATTGCCTTGGGTGTGTTTAAGGGGAAGAAGTAATGTTGTAAATACCAAAATAAGTAAATATTGCATGAAAGTGCCTATTCATGCTAATGGATTGTTGTGAAGTTACAGTTTGGAAAATAATAAATCAGCTACACCACAGGCAGAGAACGGTTACCCCTTCAGATATTAGACTACAACTTTTAAAGTCCTTTTCTACTGATTCTGCTGGCTGGAGCTGATGGGAGATGATGTCCAAAAAATCTGGACAGTCCAAGTTCCCATCCTTGATGCATGGGAAACTGATGAGTCAATGAACTTGATGCAATAACTAGGAGCCTTGTTATCTATGGGAACAGCCATTGTTGCAGCACTCTGGAAAAGGCCAGAGTGTTGGAAGGTATCTGATTTACAGGAGAGGCTCATACTGTGTGACATGGCTGGGGGAATTGTTTGGCACTGAGCATGGATATTTTGAGGGACAGATAAGCTTTTGTGGAACCTGGATCCTCTGTGTACAGAATAGAAAAATTGTGCCCTTAATTTGTTATTTCTCTCACAAACCCAGCAGTGTAGCTGGAAGTTTACAATGATTCATGTCAAAAATTTGTCATGATTTTTATATATGTTCTTCCTTTTCTTCCAGGTATGAAAACTTCCAAAGACGACTGACTCAGAATCCTTTATTTTGGAAAACATAAGCTTGAGTCAAGTTCTTTGAAATGCACTGTAGCAGTTGGTCACATCTTGAAAGACATAGAATATTGAGCCTACTAAAAAGTTTCAATGGATTAATTCAAATGTGAGAAGAAAATGGGAGGGGGAAACCACAACTTTTGTAATATTTTTGGGACTGTTTAAAATTAAAGCCCTAAAAAATAATCTCCTGCTGTTATTCTTTTCTTATTTAAATTAAAAACACTGGCCTGCATATAACCCAAACAACTCATGAAATGTGCACAGCGTTATTTTGATAGTATGAACAAGCCACAGGGTAAATTGTTCCTTTTTTTAATGTACCCAGGAACACTTCTAATTTGTTAACTGAGGTATGCCTGTAACAGTTTAAAGCTACTGGAAGGTTTTTCAAACATGGTATTTCCTAGTACGTAAATCATTATCAGGGATCCCCCAAATGTCAGAACCAACATACCCTTTAAAAGTTTATATATTGTTTACAAGATAAAAAAAAATAGCTCTAGCCTTGGACTTTGAGTATGTGCGGTCATCAGAAAACAGAGTTCAAATTCCTTCATGATAAAAGTCCACTCCTTTCTTCATTTTTAGCATTGTAACTTAGTGCAAGAAGAGAATTATTTTGTGAATGAAGAATCCACATCTACCGCAAATCTTCCAGAACTTTATGAGGACATATGCTGGTGTCCTTCCCTGCCTTACAACAGAGCTTATTTCGCTAAGAGCTATCTCATCTATTATTTCAGAAGCAAAATAGTTATCTATGGCTTCTTACTTAAAATGTACATTTTATTAGAAATACTGTTTATACAAAAACTCCTTGTACATTGGTTTTTCCCAAATGACAGCTTCCATGTGCTTAAACTGTAGCTCCCATCAGCTGGTGTGTGTGTGTATGTATGTATATGCACCTTCAAGTTGTGTGTCAACTTAGTCGACCCCATGAATTCCATAGAGTTTTCACAGGCAAGAGATACTCAGAGGTGGTTTTGCCAGTCCCTTACTCTGAAATATGCCCTACAGCACCTGGTATCTGTTGGTGGTCTCCCATCCAAGTATTAACCAGGGTTGACCTTGCTTAGTTTCTAAGATCAGACAGGATCTGGTGCCTTTAGGTTATTTAGGCCCGTCCAGCCACTATTACCAGTCATGAAAGGATGGAGGAAGCTTTAACTCAACTAGGGGATGTCAGGTTAAGGAAGGTTGGTGTTTATATCAGGGCTACTCAAAGTGGTGGTCCATGGATTGGTGCTGGTCCATGAGCCATCAGCTGTTAGTCCTGACAGAGTTTCTAGGAAAGAAATTGCCAGTCTCCAACCATCGAATAGACTAGGAAGCATTGCTTTACAATACGGTGATGTGATTGGAAAAGGAAAACCAAGCACATCAAATAGGTTCACACTCGGTTAGCACTTGGAAGGAAGACCACCAGGGAATACCTTCTCATATTCTGAGGAAGACAACGGCAAACCTCTGAACAAATCTTACCAAGAAAACCCTATGATAAGATCACCATGCATCAGAGTTGAATTGGAAGGTACATAACAACAAGAACAAATAACAAATACGACATTAAACTGTGAACAAACATTTTTGTTCCAGCACCCCCAACCTGGTGACCTCCAGTTGTGTTGGATGGCAATTCCCATTGTCCTCAATCAGCATGCCATAGGTTATGCTGTATAGAAATGATGGGAATTTTAATAGAACACTTCTGTAGACCAATTCGAGGAAGTCTGCTTCAGTTTATGTTACGTGCTTGACTCTGACTTAGGGTTCTCTTGGTACAATTTCCCCTGAGGAGGTTTGTAATTGCCTTCTCCTTGGTCTGAAAGAATATGACCTGCCCAGTGTCAGCCAGTGGGTTTCCATGGCTGAGTGAGGATCCAAACCCAGAGTCCTAGTCCAGGACTCAAATTGCTGCACCCTGGTGGGTCTTGCTTCAGTTTGTACGATACTTAATTTTTTTTCTTGTTCTTAGAGGTTTATTGTATTTCAAAATATGGGGAAAGAGTGCTAATATTTTGAGAAGTAATTTTGCTTTTCAGACTTCTCCAAAATTATTTTTAATAAGCTAGCTAACATACAAGCCTGAACTCTGCCCAGCATTTTCCGCTATTCACTTTTTGATGGAAGAGCTGAGGATTCCTGCTTAACAGCAGAAATTATCCTTGCTTCAAGCAAGATGCTACCAACAAATACTTTCAGCGATCTAAGAGGTTATGTTATTACTTAAGATGCTTATAGTACTGACATAACTTGATAAAGTTTCTGACAAAGAAGCTCCTTTTACGAAATCATTTTATGGGAAGCCGGCCCAGGCCCTCCCTTTCCTGTCTTCTGTGTAGCTGGGGGTTTTCTTGCAGCATTGGCATTGGGAGGATGGTGAAGGAGGGCTGGAGAAAGACAGACTTTCAGTGTTGGGGTGCAGCAGTGTATCAGCAGTAAACAATGCAATAAAGTTTGACCCAGGAAAAATGGGATTGTACTCTAGATGATCCTATTGTAGCTGCGTCTGCTTATTTACAATAAGCAAGGTAAACAGCTGTCTCCTGAATCGCTTACTGAGCATGTGTGAAGAGGAAAACAGAAAGAAAAGAGGAAAGTAGATTCGCCAGCCTTGCCAGCTCTCCTAGCATATTTTTAAAACATAGTTCTACAGTCCTCCCTCCACATTCATGGGCTTGACCTTCACAACTTTGATTATTTGAAAGGCTGACTCCCCCTCTCGCCTCTTCCCTTTCCTTTGCCTTTTACCCAGCGGTGTGTGCCTTCCTTCTCCATGTCCAGGCAAAAGGCAAATGGGAAGGGGAAGCACCGTGCGTGGAGAAGAAAGGTGCATACGTGCCTTCCCCCCCAATCCCTTTCCTTTCCCCCCGCCATGGGCGAGGGATAATGGGGGGAATTATTTGCAGTTTTTCCACTTTTGCGAGGATTCTGCACTCCCAGCCCAAGTGCTACCTGTGTTTGATTATTTTGCTTAATAATATTTCTTCATGATATTTTTACCCCATTTTCCCCACACTGAGATTAAAGCAAGCAAGAGGTAGTTTGGTGACATAGTTAGTGCTGCACTGAGACTTAAAAAGATCCTGCATCTGTTCCAGAATGAACCATGAACCTCAGTGGCTGACCTCAGACCAGTCACACTGTCTCAACCCGATATATCTCGCAAAGTTGTTGTGGAGAAGAAAGCCCTGTATTCCCACCCTGACCTACCTGGAGACATACCCTCTAACCATTCCAGTTTGCTAGAGAAAGTCCCAGTTAATCCTTTGTGGTCTAGGCTATTTCTGCACTAGACTGTTATAGTGTTATTATTCCACTTTCAACTCCTGTGGAATTCTGGGGTTTGTAGTTTCCTAAGGCCAAAGGGTTCTTTGGCTGAGAATTCTAAATGCCCCTCCCTAAACTGCAAACCCCAGGATTCCCAGGATGTTGAAAGTGGAATAATAGCACTATAACAGTGTAGTGCAGAAAGGCCCCAACTTTTTAGGGGCTTTCAAATGTTCCAGTTTCTCCCTCTTCCTCCCACCTTCCCCCTTTTTCTTGACTTCAGCTGCGGCAAACTGAGTTCAAAGTGCAAAAGTCTTTCACATTCAACTAACTCAGCAGGTGGGAGGGGAGGTGGAAAGGTTGGACTCTTGCTCTTCCCAGCAGCCTCAGGCAAAAGGAAACTACTGCAGTCTTTTTTAACTTGTGTGTTCTTCCTCCGTAATAATTTTTGCCATTATGACCACACTCTGACGTTGCTTGGCCACATGTGTTGTTGTTTTGTGCCTTCAACTTCTTTTCAAACTTGTCTTCTACCTGCTCCTGATACAACCATTTTAACTTCACAAGAACCTCATGAGGCAGGCCAAGCTGAGACTAAACCAAGGCCAACCAGTGGCTCAGTAAAGACTTTGGCCATTTCTGCACTAGACTGTTATAGTGCTATTATTCCACTTTCAACATAGAATCATAGAATCATAGAAATGTAGAGTTGGAAGAGACCACACGGGTCCTCCAGTCCAACCCCCTACCATGCAGGAATACCCTCAAAGCACTCCCGACAGATGGCCATCCAGCCTCTGCTTAAAAACCTCCAAGGAAGGAGACTCCACCACACTCCGAGGCAGCATATTCCACTGCCAGACAGCCCTGACTGTCAGGAAGTTCTTCCTGAGGTTCAGGTGGAATCTCCTTTCCTGCAGCTTGAATCCATTGCTCCTTGTCCTGGTCTCTGGAGCGGCAGAAAACAAGCCCTCTCCCTCCTCTACATGGCATCCCTTCAAATATTTAAACATAGCTATCATGTCCCCTCTTAACCTTCTCTTCTGCAGACTGAACATACCCAGCTCTCTAAGTCTATCCTCATAGGGCATGGCTTCCAGGCCCTTCACCATTTTGGTCGCCCTCCTCTGAACCTGCTCCAGCTTGACCATGTCCTTCTTGAATCGGGGTGCCCAGAACTGGACACAGTATTCAAGATGAGGTCTAACCAAAGCAGAGTAGAGTGGTACCAGTACCTCCCTTGATCTAGACACCATACTCCTATTGATGCAGCCGAGAATTGCATTGGCTTTCTTGGCTGCCGCATCACACGGCTGACTCATGTTGAGCTTGTGGTCTATTAAAACTCCTAGATCCCTTTCACACGTACTGCCATCCAGCCACGTGTCCCCCATCCTATATTTCTGTATTCCATTTTTTCTACCTAAGTGTAGGACCTTACACTTCTCTCTGTTGAATTTCATTTTGTTAGCCTTGGCCCAGCTCTCCAATCTATCCAGGTCATTTTGAATTTTGATCCTGTCCTCTGGCGTATTAGCAATCCCTCCCAATTTGGTGTCATCTGCAAATTTGATGAGCATGCCCTCTATTCCTTCATCCAAGTCATTGATGAAGATATTGAACAGCACTGGGCCCAGGACAGAACCCTGTGGCACCCCGCTAGTCACTTCTCTCCAGGATGAAAAGCAGCCACTGGTGAGCACCCTTTGGGAACGGTCAGTCAACCAGTTATAGATCCACCTGACAGTAGCTCTGTCCAGCCCACATTTTACTAGCTTCTTTGCAAGAAATCCTATGGAAATCCTACTCCATACATCCTATGGAATCTTGAGGTTTGTGGTGTAGGGAGGGGCATTGAGAATTCTCAGCCAGTGAGCTCTTTGGCCCCAGTAAACTACACACCCCAGAATTCCACACAATGTTGAAAGTGGAATAATAGCACTATAACAAGTCTAGTGTGGAAACAGCCTTTGACCAGATTTCACATTCCACTCCATTAGCATTGACACTTGTACATGCTATGGTACTCCTCACTTCTCTGCACGTTTGTGAAAGTGAGACAGTGAAGAACCCTGATAGGAAAAAAATTAATTCATTTGAAATTTGTGCTGGAGGTGCTCAACAGATAGCTCTACAGGTAAGTGTGGACTGCTAAGAAATGGGTCTGGAAGCAAATCAGGCCTGAATTCCCACTAGAAGCCAGACTGACTAAACCGGTTGTACTTTGGACAGATCATGAGAAGGACTGATTCATTAGAAACACGATAACGCTAGGTAAGGGAGAAGACAGGAGGAAAAGAAGACCACCTTACAGGTGGGTAAGACTGAATCAAGGAAGCCACGGTCCTGAGTTTGCAAGACCTGAGCAAGGCAGTCGGTAACAGGGTTAATTGGAAGTCTCTCGTTCCTACGGTCGCCAGAAGTCGAAGCAGACTGGATAGCACTTAACAACAAAACACTACAGCCATTTCTGCACTAGCCTGTTATAGTGCTATTATTCCACTTTCGACATCCTATGGAATCCTGGGGTTTGCAGTTTAGGGAGGGGCCTTTGAGGCCCCGCCCTAAACTGCAAACCTCAGGATTCCATAGAATGTCGAAAGTGGAATAAAAGCACTATAACAGGCTAGTGCGGAAACGCCCTATAGAAAGATCTATTATTGGATCTTGCGTTAGCAGTCCTCCCACCTTTTCCCCAGGTTGCAAGATCTCACCTGACTTCTCTTCCCTTCTGGTGCCTTATTTGCTGCGGCTCCTGCCAATCATCCTCCAGGGGGAAAAAAAAAAAAAGATCTGAATGGCACCTCCTCTTTTTCCAAACAAGCGCAGCCATTTGTGCGAATCTTAGTGGGCGGGGAGACCGGCCTTTTGTGACGTCTCCCTTAGCAACAGTCGCGTCCTAGCGACGGCCCCGCCCTCTCCCATTCATGGTTTTTCTCTCCAAAGCGTTCTTCTTTCTTCTTTCCTCCCCCCTCTCTTTCCCTCCCCCGTCTCCCTTGGCTTTAAGGAACCAGTGGCTTGTTTGGCACTGATGAGGAAGAAAAGTGGCCAACAGGGAAATGGGGCGAGCATTTTAAGTTCTAAAGTCAAGAGAACAGGAAAAACAAAGTGTGGGCAGGGATGTGACAGCCTCTTTCTCCCCTATTCTTCCCACTTCCAGGCAACCACAAACTTGCAAAGACCATCCCAGTCTACCTGGCTTTCTGTTTGGACGTGAAAATGTTGGACACCATCCACACCGCAGTCCTAGAGGGAGGCAGGAATGTGTTCCTAACTCTTCCAAAACTCACTTCGGAGGGTAAGCCGCCTCTATTTCTTTGTCACACATTTTAAATCCTATTTATCTGGGTTAGCCATGAGGCTGTACCTTTGTATACGTTTTTGTTGTCATATCAATATATTGCTTTCAATATATTTCATGCTTTACAGTATACGCGTTTCGCCAAACCTATCTGGGCCCACTGGGATCTCCCGTATTTTCTAAAATTCAGTCCCTCGAATTGGTTGGCAGTAGATGTGAGGACGGTAAAAATAAAGGATTTCAGGAAAAATAAAAGGCGGCCCATGCTTATTTAGGGATGGGCGGAAGCAGAGGATCGAAGTGCTAATACGTTTTGCTAGGAGATGACTACAAATCCCAGGATACTTCAGTCACCATACCTACTCAGGGATTTGTAGTGCAGAAAACTAACCATCTCCATATCCAGATAATTTGGGACTACCAGCATATCTGTGTGTCTGTGTATAGAGATTTTACTCGTAGATCTTTTAAATGATTTGTAGTGACCAGGCAAGTGTTCTGGGAAATTTTCTATTTCCCGCCACTGCTGCTTTTAGGCTGTTGAAAAAGAACACAGTCTAAAATTGCTTGCTTCAAGCTGATATTATGGGGATGCTGTCAGAGAGGGTATTTCTGCTGGTGAAAAGCTCTACAAGGACTGTGGGAAAGGATTAATCCCTCCCCTTGACATTCTTGCTCTGGCTGGCACTGTTTTCTTATTTAAAGAAAATGCTGGGAAAACCAGATCTCCCATGTAAGATGTTGCTTGGCCTTTATATCCTTGCTGACTCATCTTGTGTCTTTCTCACAGGAACATAGATGTCAGAAATGATTGAGACCAGTACCTTGTGAGAGACTACAAGAGCTCGGTTGCCAGAGCAAGCCAGGTTGGCGACAGATTTATAAGCAAGACAAACTCTGCAAAATGTCAGATGCAACTCAAATGTAGGATTTATAAAAGGGATGCAATCTAAGGAATTAAACACAGACATTCCCTTTTATAAATTCTCCACTTGAGCTGCATCTGACATTTTGCAGTTTATGTTGCTTATATATCTCTCGCCAGCCTGGCTCGCTCTGGCAGCTGAGCTTTTGCAGTGCCACTCACAACATACCGATCCTGTAATATTGTTTGGGAAGTTTCCCAATGAAGAGGTAAACCTTCTGAAACACCAAATGGAACTGTTTCACAGCAAAAACATTGGTTCCGTGGATGAAGTTTCAAAAGATTATTGCTATAATTCGACCTTACTTATCTCTGCTGAAACATCAAGTTAGTATCGGAAATTAATTGCATAAGGAGGCAGAGTCGTTTTGTCTATCATCTAGGAAATGAAGAGCCTTACAAAAAGTACTTAGATTGTGATTTCTCCTCTTTTGACAAGTGTCTGTGTCAGTGTGTGTCTTCAGGTAGGGTATACCCTAAAGGCACCAGATCCTGTCTGATCTTGGAAGCTAAGCAGAGCCAGCCCTGGTTAGTGCTTGGATGGGAGACTGCCAATAAATAAATACCAGGTGCTCTAGGCTATCTTTCAGAGGAAGGAACTGGCCAAACCACCTCTGAGTATTCCTTGCCTAAGAAAATCCTGTGAAATTCAAGAGATGACCTTAAGTCGACAGGCAACTTGAAGGCACATACACACTTTTTACAGGATCAGGGTATTATACAATAAATATGCCTTTCTTTATGTTTCAGAGGTCATTAGCATCTGGGACACTGTTTCTGGGTTTGTTGAAAAGCACCTCACCATGAATAAGGTAGGACTTCCTGTTTATTTATCTGCTTGAATTCTTTTGTTAGGAATTAATCAAAAGCTCTCATATTATGTAGGGGGGAATTGACTCATGTATGCCCACAAAATTCACACAAGAGCTAACTGAAGGAGAAAGGGAGAAAAAAAATTATGTATAGAGAAGCTGAGGGGTTTGGGGGTTATACTTACCAGTCCAGAAGGGTAGTGAAGAAGTTGAAATGTGACTTAGACTTATGTCTAAGGGCAGGCCAGATCAGGATTCAGAGCGACATAGTGGGGTCCAGCATTGCATCTGACTTCTCAAAACCAAGGGTTTATATACTCTATTTCTTTCCCTGAAGCGGGGGGAGTTGATTGCTCTCCCAGCGTAGTGGACAATGGGAGCTGCAACACAGTCAGTGGGGTCTGGATGGTGCTCATGGTTTCAATGTCTTGGTTGAGTGGGGGTTCGTGGGCCAAGCTGCAGTAGGATATGCACACCATAGGGGTCTTTGCCTGTGCACCTGGGCACCTTATTGTTTTCTGAGGTTGGCAGTTGATAGGATTAGCTCAGAGCCATTAAGTCAGACTTTCTTGGCTAATTTCAGTGAACTTTTGACCTGGCCACACTGGGGTTATCTTTTGGCCTGTTTTTCAGCAAGGGTCCCTTCTTCCGCATGGCTTCCAGTCAGTGTATATAATTTCTATTTTATACCAACACATCTGCCAATTAATATATTTTGCCAATTAGACCATATCAAAATGTGGGGGTGTACGGCCTGGTAACAAGTGCTCCAACCATTCCTTTGTTTAAGGCATATGTTTCAAGCACTGGTTCTCAAGAACTACTGCAAAAATAATACAATACAGAACACTGTTGTTATGCCCCTGTTGAGGTGGAGGCATAGATATTGGCTTGCCTTTTTAAGTCTGAGTCTGGTCTAAGTTTTGTAAAGAATCCTTCCAGCTCATAGTCTTTACCATTACGTAAATCTAGTTTTTGCTTACAATTCTTTTTTTTTTTTCAGGGTGTCTTAATACCAGGGTTGGGCACATTTTCCTTCTTCAGACAGAAGTTTGAAGTTGGAGGTAGCAAGCCCCGGGTTATACAACGGCCTGTTTTTCTACTGTCTGAGAAACTTGCACAGATCCATGGATTAAAGTTGAATAGAATACACACTCCTGGTAAGAACCCAGGTGTTGCGACGTTCCAGAGGTGTGTCTATATGAAGTGCCAGTGCAACCGGGAAGCAGGTTGCTAGGCAACCAGAATAACACCTCGGGTGGGAAACCCAGCCTAATAGTGTGTGGGAGGGGCCTATGGCTGAGAGAAAAAGTTATATAAAGCCAAGTACCTGTTGGTATTATTTTTTCTTTCAGTGAGATCCTAGCAAAAAGCTAGGGAGTAGATTCTTTTAAGTCAAAGAGAGTGTGACTGTTTTGGGAGGTTTAATTCTCAGTGGAAGCCTAATGAGAGGCAGAAGAGTAATTAAACCCTCATAGGATCTGGTCAGAGAGTATAACCTAGATTGGAGGTTGAGTCTTTGGTGAGAGTTTATCTAGAGGGCCGTTATATGATATTTGTTTCTTACATGAAAGACTAAAGATATAATTGAAGTGTTTCTGAGCAGGGAGGTACCGGTTATATTGTCTAAAAAATGCATTGAGGAAACGTATCGACACTGACCTGCATTTAAAGTCAAGCATGCCACTTTGTTCTTATATTGCTATCCTAATAAATATTACAATTTATAATTGCGTTGTTAGAATTGAGCTTGACTTGTATACGCTATATGAGGCAACACAGAAAACACGCTGCCGTAAAATTATTAAGGGGTTCTAAATAATCGTTGAAAGCCCTCACTCTTTTACATAAAGGTGGTATCATAAAGGGAGAGGCGGAGCTGTATGGTAAAGACAGGGTGCCTTATCAAATTGGGGATAGCCACACCGGTCTGGAAGAAGTAAGGGCCTGTCACACCAGTGTGCAGTGCAGTATGTTCTTACATGCCCACATGTTTGTGCCCATTCGTATGTATCAATTAGCCTGGGCTGGCATTCTGTTGATTAGCCCAAACTAGAATAGACCCATTCAATCAATTGTTGAATACTGAGTCAACACATCAGTAAACGTAATGGATTCAGTGGGTGTACACTAGTCAGGACAACAGGAGAATTTAGTCTAGAGGCTACCAAAAAGTGGTTCGGCTGAATCAGAGTTATCGGAGAAATATGTGGCTAAGCCTTACCATTTTTCTGACATTTTATCCCACGAGAAGTCCGTGAATGAGCCTTACTTCTGATGTTTTATCCCAAAAGAAGTGTCTGAATGAGACTTACTGTTTTCCTGAGATCTTAACCCATGTAATGTACTGTGTCTCGTATACATTGCTTTCCGCTTTCAACTCTCTTTTCCACACGATCTTTCTCTAGGTGATATCCCAATTGTTCATCTGAATTTCAGTGTGTTGACCCTGGAGGGCCCCTTTAACAGAGAGATTGTGGAAGGATGTATCCGAGAGACGCTCCTGTTTTTCTCGCGGTCCATTGCCACCAAGCAGGCGGTCGAGTTCACTTTCAAAGGAATTGGTGTTCTGGTTGTCCGGGACGACAAGGTGAAAATGAAGTTTTATAAGGACTTTATAAAGACCGTGGATGGAAGTGGACGTCTTCTGAGAGCTCTTTCAAATGTAGGTTTGTAATTTCACTCTAAGCCTAATTGTTCTTATTTTGAACTTCTTAAAAAAATATTTAATGACAATGATAGTAACATTTGATTTATAGCAAACTTACATTATAAAGTAAAATGTTTGTCATACTATATTGATCCACGTGGTTGATTGCAGAGTAATCAAACTAAGGATGCAATCTTGCATGGCTCAGCATAGTGTAGTAGTTTCACGTGCAGAATTACCACTACACTGAGCCATTTACCCCACACCCTGGACCTAATGTAGACCCACTGAAGTCCTCTTCTATGAGCATGCTTGGTGGAGAGCAGGAGGAGGAGACATAGCATCTGGCTCTGTTCCTGTGGCCAGATGCAAAGCAATTTTGTCATCCACTGATGTCCTTCAAGGTACCCAGATGTAGTCATTTCATGTCTGACTATGGGGACAAAGCTGATGCTTCAGTGATCCCTTCCACTCCCCACCAGGCATGGAATGGCTGGTGGGGAACTTCTGTAGCTTGGTGGTGGGTTGAGAGGGCTTTGGTTGCTGCTCAGGGGGGAAACCTCCAGGGCAACCCAAAGTAGACATACACAGGCATAAGGTTAAGTTACTCCTGTGTATGGCACTAACAGGAGGCCAATCAGTGTGTGTTATCTGATGGAACCAAAACAAAGACCTTAATGAGGTTTTGGACCCAGTCTATTAACTACTTCAGAAACCTCCTGAACAGATACTTCAGATCTCTGTATATTTGAAGATTTTCAAAGAAGTTTAGAAGCTACTGGCAAAATTCAACTTTTTTTTAGAAAATCACAGGTTTGGGTCTATTCTGCATGGGATAAAACAAAAGTTAAGGATTGTAAGTGCTATCTTTCAACTATTGTTTCATACAGCTCACAAGCATCAGTCCAGGCAAAATGAGCAGGGCACAACTTCATAGTTGCGGTGCTACGACTAAAACATCCCCCTCACTATATTTACTATATTTATATTTAGCAAGGTCAACAGAAGAAGGGGCCCTGAAGATCACATATCAACCTAGCCTTCAGCTGTTTAGGGTCTTAACAATCAACACCAGCACTCCGAAGTGAATTCAGACATAGACAGGGACGCCAGTGTGGATATTGAAGCACAGGAATAATCCAGTTCTATTGGCCAATTCATGTTAACAATCTCACTGATTTGTTCTGGGCCAGATAAAGTTTCTTGACAGTTTTCCAAGGGAGATGCAGTTATAAGGCACTGCAGTGTTGGAATTGACAAGACTTACAACTTTAGTCATTATGGAGTTAATTGGTCTATTGGTGTTATAGAGGACCTTCACTTGCTACTGTTATTAGAAGCAGTTGTAAAGGCTCTATAAGAGTAGCATTCTCTTAGTAAACACTCACTTCCTGATTTGCTCTGATCTGCTGTTGCTGCAGTTTGTCTCATATCCTGCTTCATTGTGGTATTGTATTATTTTTTGATATTTTGTATTTGTATTTTAACTTGCTCATGTCCTCTAAAAACCTTTTGTACATTAAGAACCCATATGCTGTTTTTATCTTTTAACTAGAATATATAAAAGACTATTTCTCTTTCCCTGTTTTGTCTTCTGAATTTCCTTTTTATTTACAACATGCAGTAGTCCAAACGTTTTTCACAAGCGTGGGGAAATTTGGTGGGCTGGGGGGCAGATTTTCCACCCCTAGCACCTGCTGCGTGAGAGACCCAGAAATGGCCAAAACTGTAAAAAAATAAAAACTATAAGTGATGAGATAGCCACTTCTGGTTTTTATACAAGTGTTGCAAATCTCCCATCGCAATCAATGCCCATTACGTTTCCATCCACCCCCCTATTTATATCCTGCCTTTCTCCTAGACTGAGACTCAAGGTTTTTAGAAGTCTCCAGGAAGTCTAAAGTTTTTGCTTCTCTCCACCAATGTGGGATGGCAGGGACTCCACGGGGCTTTCATAAAGTAGCCTTTGCAGTCCTCACTTTACCCATCCTTGCTCTATCATGTCCCTCCTTAATTGCCTTTCCTCCCCCCTAAATTCAAGAGGCCCAAGCTGTTGCATGTTCTAGTGACGGAACAATTCTCGACTGGAGATGGGGTTCATTCAGTCCTCCAGCTGTTGTTGAATAGAAGCTCCTAGCATTCTTTCCCATAGAATATGCTAGCCATGACTGATAGGACTGGCATTTCAGCAACATCTGGAAGGCTGCATGATTCCCACCGTTGTTCTAGACCAATGCAAAGACCCTTCTTTTTGTTCAGAAGAAACCTGTTGTATTCACAAAAGAACACTCATTTAGGTAGTGAATGTGATAACTTGCTAATTTGCCAAAAGCTGCGTTTCCATCTTTTTCTGCTTTAGAGGCCTGGGACAGGAGATTCAGTGGTATCGGGTAGAGATGTTTCTTCTCCACATTCACGCTCCAATAACATTGTCATGTTTCCAAGGTGAGTGTATTGATCTGATCTATATGTTGATTCTCTTCTTTTTCTTTTCTTGTGGCTTGCAAATAGGGCAAGGTCCAGCTAGTGGAAGATTGCCTGGAAACTGCAGGTAACTTCAAACACAGTTACTGAGCTACCAGCTGAGACCAGTAGTAGTGGTGAAGATTGCCAGGGGCTGGGAGGCTTTGACCTTTCCATTGAACTTCCAGGTGGTGGTGAACAGTGATTCCTACTGGAACAGTGGAGCAATAAATCCATCCTGGGTTTTAGTCTGAACTTTAAAAGGAGTTATCCAAGTTATTAAGCCTAATTTAAGGATGGGATACAGGAATATCAGCAATTTGAGATATGCAGATGACGCTATAATACTTGCAGAAAATAGTAAAGACTTGGAGCAACTATTCTTGAAAGCTGAGGGGGAAAAATGCAAAAGCAAAAATAAGTAGGAAAACAAAAATAAATATTACAGATAGTTTACATAACTTTCAAGTGAGTAAAGAAGACATTGAAATAGTTGAAGATTTCCTGTACCTTGGCTCAGTCATTAACCAAGATGGAGATGGCAGTCAAGAAATCAGAAGAAGATTAGGACTTGGAAGGGCAGAGATGAAGGAATTGGGTAAGATCCTCAAGCGTAAAGAGATATCAAGTATCAAAGTCAGACTCATCCATAACATAGTATTTCTATGTATGGTTGTGAAAACTGGACAATGAAGAAGGCCATCAGGAAGAACATCTACTTGTCTGAAATCTAGTGCTGGAGGAGACTTTGACAGATACCATGGACTGTCAAAATGGCTTGTAAAGCAAATCAGGCTTGTAAAGCAAATCAGGCCCAAATTCTCCCAACTAGTCAAGATGACTTAATTGAGGCTGTTGTACTTTGGATGTGTCATGAGAAGCGATGACTCATTAGATGAGACAGTAATGCTTGATAAGGTAGAAGACGGTAGGAAAAGAGGAAGACCACAATACAGGTGGATTGATTCATTCAAGTGGATTGATTCATTGAAGGAAGCCACGGCCTTGAATTTGCAAGACCTGAGCAGGGCAGTTGAGGACTGGGACACCTGGAGTTCTCTCATTCATGTGTGTTTGTATGTGTCTTCAATTTGCCTGTTGACTTTTGGTGGCCCCATGAATTTCATAGGGCTTTCTTAGGCAAGGAGTACTCAGAGATGGTTTTGCCAGTTGCTTCTTCTGAAATATAGCCTACAGCATCTGGTATTCATTGGTGTTCTCCCATCCAAGTACTAACCAGGGCTGACCCTGCTTAGCTTCCAAGATCAGACAGGATCTGTTTCTTTTAGGGTATTTAGGCCCTTCTTCTCATTCATAGGGTCACCATGTTGAAGCTGACTTGATGGCAAATAACAACAGTGATTCAGCAGCTCATATAGCTCCTTTAAAGTTGAAAGTAAAACCTGGGAGTGATCACTCCACTGCCATGCCACTCTTTCCAGTCATAGGCTCGCCTGGTGCCTGTACTCAGCAGCTGTAAGCCACTATTTTTCATTACTCAGAGCACCCCAAGTGATGCTGTTTGGGAGGTATTGTGGGTATAGGGGTGCGGAAGAAGCAATCATCAAATCACCCAAATTATTTTCCAAAAAGTCAGCCAGGGTCTTCTAGTCCTTCAGAAACATTGTTAGTGATTTTTATTTAATCAAAATATTCTGTTTGTCCATTTTTGCTAAATAATTAAGTTTTAATAGCCAGTCTTCCTTGGTAGGCACTAAGTCCTTCTTTCATTTCTGAGTGTATAATATCCTTGCAGCTGTTGTCATATACTGCAGTATTCTTCCACGATTCTTTTCTCATTGATCATCCATCAGTACCAAAAGAAAGAGTTCAGGTTTAGTTAAATATTTTTCTTTAAAAATCTTTTGCATTGTGCAATGTATTTGGACCCAATATGTTTAAGCTTTTTCACAAGTCCACCAAATTGTATTAAAAAGACCCTTCTTGCTTACTAGTAAGGTGTTCGTTTTTAATTGGAAGGATTTTAAAATGGAATGTCAAGGAACTTCTGCATGCAAAGTTTGTCCTCTGTACCCTTTGATGTCTTAAGTTGCCTGCCTTGAGAGAGTCAAACATGAGACCGTCTTCTGTTTGCATTCCTCCAGTTGTGTAACTTGGACCAAGTTAGGGAACACGAGACCTCTGTAATAGTGTTAAGTTCATAGAGAGAGATGTCTAGTGCCCTAAACATATATAGCTTAAAACAAATAGGGTATATGAATAGCAGAGGGCACAGTTCCTCCCTTTTCTCCATAGTAGTCCTGCCTTGGCCCAGGATATGTCTTGCATGAATTGAAGTAGCTAGATAATACCAGTGCCTATGTGGTGACTGAGAAACTAGTCTAGCTTTAGTTTTCTGCCGAATTCTGGCAGCAAAGTGCAGTGGCACAAGATCATACTACCGAATATTGTAAATGGCTTACTTTCATTTAACTCGATCTTGCTGGGCACAAAATCTGCATTTAGCTCATGATCTGCACTTAGACCACCTGTGTGTCTCAGGTCACAAAACGTGGAATTTGAATACTTGTTCATTTGCTTCATCAAGAGCAATGGTTCTTAACTTGAGGTCCGTGCATTTATCCTGGAAAACAGGAAAAAAAACCCCAGATTTAAGGGACTAAAAAAGTGTTCTGGCTGGTTAAGAGTGTCCTTGGCAGCAAATTATATTTACAGAGGTAAAGAAAAAGTTAAGAACCATTGAACTAGAGTGTTGCTTTTACAAGGAGAACCTGCCAATTCTTTTTTAAAGTGGATGTTACGTGAATGGATTCTTGGGGACTGAGTTGTCCAAAACGAGCACTGAAGTGTCTTTTGGCTGGTTTTTTTTTCACCTCTATAGGATTGAAGTGAAGGAAATGGAAACTATCACTGAAGAAGGTGAAAAGGCCACTAAAGAAAAGGATCTGACAGAGAAAGAGAACAGTAAAAGAGGTTGGATGAGAGTTTTAATTTTTATAAGCTGTTTTATTGTTGTTTACATAGAGAGAAGCAAGGATGTGTCTGTATACCAGCTGGTTTTCTGGGATGCATCCCAGGTTGTCTTGGAAACAGGCTTCATAGAAGCTGAAAACTAGATTCTAAATGGAGATATAAAATCTCTGCACGCTTTTGGAGTCATGGGGAAAACTGTCCCACCCTGTCTGCAATTCTTTTTACGGAAATTGGGGGGAGGTAAATTACATGCAGAATGTATTGTATGTAAATTTGCTTTATTGCTTCATTAACATGAGATGTATTATGCATTAATACATAAAATGGGACAATTTGGTATATATCTTGAACATTTAAATGTCTCAGAATTCTGTTCTTTGTACACTTACTTGGAAGTAAGCTCCAGTGGTCACATGGGGGATGTATGGGTAAAACATGTCGTGTTTGTTTTATTCATGCAGTAATGATAAATATGAGGAGAGCCAGCAGGGTATAGGGGTCTGAGTGTTTGACTATGATTGTGGAGACCAAGGTTCGATTCCTTCTTTGGCCATGGAAACACACTGGGGAGACCTTGGGTGTGTCACACACTATCAGCTCCAGAAAACCTGGTGATAGGTTTGCCTTAGAGTCACCATAAGTCAGAAGTGACTTGAAGGCACACAGAAACTATGAATATGAGACAGTGTGTGTTAGTAGTTTGAGTGCTGGACTAGGAGCCTTTCCACACTACACTGTTATAATGCTATTATTCCTTGGAATATTTATTGCTTCTGATGTGCTTGTCCATTCCTTGTGACATGCTTATCATTCAGTGGCAGAGCCTGGAAAAGTTACTGCTTTGGACTACAGCCCCCAGAATCCCACAGCTGGGGTGAAGGTAACTTTTTAAGTTCTGCCTCATGGAACACTAGTGTATGTTCTGGTAGGCGGTTGGGAGGATTGGGTTGAGAATGTGTGTTATACACAGCGAGCTTTCATGTCCCTACTCTTACTGCTTGAATTGTACTGTGAGGCAACCTCTGCTCTTTTTTGTCTAGAAAGTCTTTCACCAAGGCGCCTCTGCTCTCGCCAACCAATGACTCCAGCCAAAGTTACAGGAGTCTGCCTGACTGAAGACCTTGAGAAGACTCTGAAGGCCAAAGCTTCAGGAACCAGCCTGCCTGAAGAACCCGAGAAGAACCTTAAGTCCAAAGGCTCAGTAGTCAGTCTTCTTGAAGAACCTGAGAAGAACCTTAAGCCCAAGCCACCCCCTGCAAGGTGAGAGGTCGATTCAGCAATCAGCAAGATTTTTTTCAGGCTGATCTATGAACATAGGAGGCTGCCTTGTACTGGCTGAATCTCATGTCCCATGCAGCCTGGCATTGTCTACTCTGATTTAAGGCAGCTCTCTGACATCCCTGCCAGAGGTCCCTTTTCCAGCCCTGTTCCCTCTGCCTTTA
Organism: Cyclura pinguis; assembly: GCA_030412105.1. Lineage (NCBI taxonomy): Eukaryota > Metazoa > Chordata > Lepidosauria > Squamata > Iguanidae > Cyclura > Cyclura pinguis. Next base: position 277,662,628 of record CM059601.1, on the reverse strand, counting down.
GAACAAACAAACCTGATATTGCTCGAGAATGCAATGGGGACCTTCAGCATGCGGTCTTCTGCCACTGACTTATGTCCCTTGTGTAGTCATTTAAAAGATAACTCAGCTCTGCAATCAAGTCTATCAGAAGTGTTTTCGGTAGATAACACTGGTTGTACCTTATATCATTGCACTTTCTGTCCCCATCCCCGATTTCTCAGAACTGCCCTGAGATTTCCGTGTTTAAGCCAAGGCTGGAAAGTAATGAATTATTGGTAATGCTATTATCTGTAAAATGTTACTTTTTGGATAATGGCATTATGAGCATCATTGCTTCAAATAAGTAACATAAAACCTGGTAATGTCATTACTTTGGGAGGTATAATAAGTAATACTCATAACTCATTGTGGGGGGAATGGGAGACGTTCTATCTATTTATCTGTGTGTCAATATATTATATATGCACTTTAAAAAAGAAAAAAGGTCTCTCATTTCCCCCCACAACATTTAAGGAAGGTACCCTATCATGGAAATGTCATACTGAAAAATAACAGCTGAAATATAACTTACTAATAATAAATAATATAATGAGCTACACTTTTAATATCAAACAGTGCTAACAGGCCATTAAAAAAAAAGGGGGAAAAGCGTCAAGAAGCTTGCCAATTACTTTTTATTAATAGTAAAGGCTCAAAGTCTAGTTCAGGGTAGCTCTTCTTTGCCTGCGTCCATGCCACTTTTTCCCTTTTAGTCATGCATTTGTAATTGTCCTGTCGTGCTGCTGCTTCTCTCTGTGTGCTTTTAAATATGACAATTTCAATGTTAGGGACACTTTCTTAAAAGTTTATGTCTGAGATAACTGTTGCAAGTCAGATGACTACACTTTGGACATCAGAGTCACTTCAAATTTTGATACAATAACATTCCCAGAGGAGAGAGCAGAGGGGGAGCTGGGTCTGTGAAGACATCCTTGACCAGGTGTTGTTTACAGGCTGGTGGGGCTGTGCTTGCTTGTTTGTCTGTTTGTTGCTTGTTTTTGTTAGGTCTCCTTGTGCTGGCCGTGTGCTCTCCCTGAGCACACGCTCTGACTAACGAGGGGGAGGAGCCAGCTAGGGGGGAGGAGTCTTATTAGGAGCTCCCAACGGCGCGCGCCAAAGGCGCGTGCAGTTGAAGCCCTCTTCTTCAACCCTTCCAGTTCATCCCTTGGCGATCAGCAGAGGAGACATACTTGATTCAGTTGAATTTTAGGAAGAAAGCCCTGTTATTCTTTCTAGACCTACTCCCTGTACTACTCTCTGTAGTATCAAGGATGGAAGGTGAGGGAGCTGCCGCAGTCACCTGTAGCACTTGTGGGATGTTCCTTTTCTTGCCACAAGATGTTGTCGGGGACACCTTCATCAAGTGCAAGCTGGTGACCTTCTTGGAGGAGAAGGTTCGCCAGCTGGAGGCACGAGTTTCTAATCTTCGTCTTATTAGGGAAGGTGAGGAGTTTTTGGATAGGGCAGAGAAGGCCTTCCTGAAGACCGAATGCGCGGGGGAGCTGCCAGATCAGGAAGTCAGCACACTGGGCCAAGAAATGGATGCTTGGAGGAATGTCACACGGAGGAGTAGGAGGACCAGGAAGGGAACAGAGACTCTCAACCTACACAATCGCTTCAAAGTTCTTGGCCTTATGAACGATGAGGAGCACCAGGAGGAGGGAACAGAATATCAACAAGAAGGAATCCAACATCGGCAACAGGAACTAGATCAACACTCCCAGCCTCAACAGAGTGTCCAGGCAGTCCTAGAAGAACCTGCTGGTCGAGGAGCCCCGGACAAGCCTCAGAGGAGGCGAGTTCTGGTTGTTGGGGACTCCTTGCTCAGAGGAACCGAACCGGCCATTTGCAAACCCAACAAGTTCAATCGAGAAGTCTACTGTCTTCCTGGGGCCAAGATCAACCACATAACGGAGAGGCTAACCAGGCTGGTCAAACCCACTGACCATAAGCCCCTCATTGTGGTTCATGTCGGAACCAATGACACTGCGAGACGCAGCTTTTACCACATTGCAAAGGACTACGAGCTTATGGGGACAAAGCTTAAGGACCTTGGTGCACAGGTGGTCATTTCATCTCTCCTCCCTGTTCAAGGATATGGTGCACAAAGGGAAAGGGCAATAGCAGAGGTCAACAACTGGCTCCGCACATGGTGCCACCAGCAACGGTTTGGGTTTTTGGAACACGGCCTGAATTTCCATGAACGTGGGCTTCTGGCAAGGGATGGGCTGCACCTCACGAAACTTGGCAAGAATGTTTTTGCAAACAGTCTTGCATGGAGGATTAAGAGGTCTTTAAACTAAGTTCTGCTGGGGAGGGAGACAATATTATTCAGGGCAAAGACACGGCGAGTGCAGGGGGGAAAGACCCAAATTATATTGACCAAGTAGTACAAGCGTCCAATGCTGGGAGGAGTAGAAACTATAGTATAGGACTTGCAGGAAGGGCCCGGAGATTTAAGTGTCTCTACACTAACGCGCAGACTATGGGAAACAAGCAAGATGAACTTGAACTCCTAGTACAACAAAATAAATACGATTTGATAGGCATCACTGAGACCTGGTGGGATAAGTCTCAGGATTGGAATGTAGGAATAGAGGGGTATAGCCTATTTTGTAGAAACAGACCAAACAAGAAAGGAGGAGGAGTAGCCTTGTATGTCAAGGATGTTTTTACCTGTGAAGAGATCCATGACTTAAACCCAGAAAGCCAGGTCGAGAGCATCTGGGTAAGAATTAAGGGAGCGAGAAACAATAGGGATATTCTGGTGGGGGTTTACTACAGACCTCCAGCCCAGACTGAGGACCTTGATGACGCCTTCCTCAACCAAATGACCGCACATTCAAAAAGGAGAGATACAGTAATAATAGGAGATTTCAATTACCCGGATATCTGTTGGCAGTCAAACTCTGCCAAGACAGCAAGGTCCAGCAAGTTTCTTGCTTGTCTTGCAGACAATTTCATGGTCCAGAAGGTGGAAGAGGCCACAAGGGGATCAAATATTTTAGATCTAGTCCTGACCAATAGGGATGACCTTGTTAATGAGGTAGAAGTGGTTGGATCTTTAGGGGGGAGTGACCACGCCCTATTGGAATTTGACATTCAGTGGGAAGGAGAAGATAAGTGTAGCCAGACAGTCATCTTAGATTTTAAAAAAGTGGACTTCTGTAAACTTAAGGAGCTGCTGGCTGAAATTCCGTGGTCAGGAATAGTGAAAGAGAAAGGAGTTCAGGAGGCATGGGAGTTCCTTAAAAGGGAGATACTGAAGGCACAGTCTAAAACTGTGCCAATAAGGAGGAAAAATGGAAGGCGTCTGAAGAAACCAGAATGGTTGAGTAAAGAACTCTCAGCTGAGCTAAGCGTTAAGAGAAACGTGTACAGGAAATGGAAGAGGGGGGAAACCACCAAAGAAGAATTTAAGCAAGTAGCCAGGAGATATAGGGAGGAGGTCAGAAAGGCTAAAGCACAGAACGAACTTAGGCTGGCCAGAGACATTAAACACAATAAAAAGGGCTTTTTTAAATATGTCCGCAGCAAAAGGAAAAAGAAAGAGGCGATAGGGTCGCTGCGCAGAGAAGATGGCGAATTACTAACAGGGGGAAGAGAAAAGGCAGAACTACTTAACACCTTCTTTGCCTCAGTTTTTTCCCAGAAGGATACAAGCACTCAACCTGTCGGTTGGGGAGCAGGTGAGGAAGCAGGGGAAATGCGGCACATAATAGGTAGAGAGGTGGTACAGGAATACCTGGCCACACTGGATGAATTCAAGTCTCCAGGGCCAGATGAATTGCATCCTAGGATATTAAAAGAACTGGCAGAGGTCATTTCGGAACCGCTTGCTATAATCTTTGAGAAATCTTGGAGGACAGGAGAAGTTCCAGCAGACTGGAAGAGGGCAAATGTTGTCCCCATCTTCAAGAAGGGAAAAAAAGAGGATCCAAATAATTATCGCCCAGTCAGCCTGACGTCAGTACCCGGAAAGATCCTGGAGCAGATCATTAAGCAGTCACTTAGAAAGCAATGCGGTAATCACGAGAAGTCAACATGGATTTCTCAAAAATAAGTCATGCCAGACTAATCTTATCTCTTTTTATGATAGAGTTACTAGCTTGATAGATGAAGGGAATGCTGTGGATGTAACATATCTCGATTTCAGTAAGGCCTTTGACAAAGTTCCCCATGACATTCTTGCAAAGAAGCTAGTAAAATGTGGGCTGGACAGGGCTACTGTCAGGTGGATCTGTAACTGGTTGACTGACCGTTCCCAAAGGGTGCTCACCAATGGCTGCTTTTCATCCTGGAGAGAAGTGACTAGCAGGGTGCCACAGGGTTCTGTCCTGGGCCCAGTGCTGTTCAATATCTTCATCAACGACTTGGATGAAGGAATAGAGGGCATACTGATCAAATTTGCAGATGACACCAAATTGGGAGGGGTTGCTAATACACCAGAGGACAGGATCAAAATTCAAAATGACCTGGACAGATTGGAGAGCTGGGCCAAGGCTAACAAAATGAAATTCAACAGGGAGAAGTGTAAGGTCCTACACTTAGGTAGAAAAAATGGAATGCAGAAATATAGGATGGGGGACACGTGGCTGGATGGCAGTACGTGTGAAAGGGATCTAGGAGTCTTAATAGACCACAAGCTGAACATGAGTCAGCAATGTGATGCGGCAGCCAAGAAAGCCAACGCGATTCTCGGCTGCATCAATAGGAGTATGGTGTCTAGATCGAGGGAGGTAATGGTACCACTCTACTCTGCTTTGGTTAGACCTCATCTTGAATCCTGTGTCCAGTTCTGGGCACCCCAATTCAAGAAGGACATGGTCAAGCTGGAGCAGGTCCAGAGGAGGGCGACCAAAATGGTGAAGGGCCTGGAAGCCAAGCCCTATGAGGATAGACTTAGAGAGCTGGGTATGTTCAGTCTGCAGAAGAGAAGGTTAAGAGGGGACATGATAGCTATGTTTAAATATTTGAAGGGATGCCATGTCGAGGAGGGAGAGGGCTTGTTTTCTGCCGCTCCAGAGACCAGGACAAGGAGCAATGGATTCAAGCTGCAGGAAAGGAGATTCCACCTGAACCTCAGGAAGAACTTCCTGACAGTCAGGGCTGTCCGGCAGTGGAATATGCTGCCTCGGAGTGTGGTGGAGTCTCCTTCTTTGGAGGTTTTTAAGCAGAGGCTGGATGGCCATCTGTCGGGAGTGCTTTGAGGGTGTTTCTGCATGGCAGGGGGTTGGACTGGATGGCCCGTGTGGTCTCTTCCAGCTCTACATTTCTATGATTCTATGATTCTATGAATAATATCCAAAATCTGGAAAACAGCAATACCTTTATTGGGCCAACCAAAAATGCACAAAGTACATCATGCAAGTTTTTCAATCTCCACTGGCTTCTTCATCAGGCAAATGTGTTAAAAATCAGACAGGAGGAAAAAAAAAGATGATGTCAGAGTTACAGGCCTACATTTTGTCAAGATGTTGTTTTGGTTGTTGTCAGCTACGAAGGTCTGGAGGGATAACTGTGTAGGCTGAGGCCACTCCTTTCTTTGGCCATGTAGGCTCTGGGAGACAAAGAGTTATAAAATCCAGGCAATAAAATGTAAACTCTGCTAGCAAAAGAAAAAGTAACTTCCCTTGAGATCCAGGCTTCTGTACTGTTGCATCTAGAAAAACCTTTAGGTGCTGTTTACTATTAATTTAATTTAATTTATTTATATCCTGCCTTTCTCTTAGTACAAGACCCAAGGTGGCATACAACACCTTAAAAAACACAATACAGTCAGCCCTCTGCATTTGCAAGTTTGAATTTTGCAGATTTGATTATTCATGGTTTATTTGCTGTCACCTCTGCTGCCTCCTTATGCCGTTTTTAAGAGGGACTGCAAGCCTCCCGAGACTGAAAAATTGGGAACAAGGCTTGTAAGTCCCTATTAAAAATGGTGTGGGGCAGCAGTGGAGGTGGCAGTAAGCCCCACCAGCCACCCACTTCTCCCTTGTGAAGGAACTCTGATGCCTCAAAGGAATCCATGGTGGGTTGACGATCATACTCTTTTTTATGTTAAATATGGTTTGGGAGGGCCCAGAGTTATTCATGGTTTTCCCACTTTGATGGGGGTCCTGTGCCCCTAACCTTAGCGAATGTGGAGGGATGACTGTACAGTTAAGATAACCTCTTAATACAAAAGCTGAAATCCAATTAAACCAACTTTGATATAAAAACACAAGTTAAACCAGCATTAAAAAGACATGTAAAATGTAATAAAATAAAAACACTGTTTCCCCCCTATGAAAAACTATATCTGCTGCCACTGAATGCCTCCTCAAACAAACAAATAAATAAAATATTTATCTGCTGGCAGAAAGACAACAGGGAGGGGTCCAGCCAAACTTTCTGGGGAAAGGAATTTGACAACTTGAGAGCAGCCATTGAGAAAGCTCTCTTTTGTGTCCTGCCCAGGCATTCCTGAGATAGTGGTGGGACTGAGAGAAAGCCCGCCCCCCAATCTTAGAGCACCAGCAGGCTCATATAAAGAGATACAATTTTTCAAATGATCTGGACCCAAGCCATATAGGTCTTTAAAGGTCATAGCCAGCACGCTTTGCATTCTGGCTGGAAATAATCAGCAGCCAGTGGAATTGTTTCAGCAGGGGTATTATATGCCCCCTGTAACTTGTCCGAGTCAGCAATTTGGTTGTAGCATTTTGAACCCACTGAAGTTTCTGAACAGTTTCCAAAAACAGGCCATGTAGACTGCATTACAATAATCCAAATGGGATGTAATCAAGGCATGTGTCACTGTAGCCACTCCTCTGATGTCTTGAGGGGTGGGCACAGCTGGTGCATGACACAGGCTGAATCCCTATCCCCTGATCTACCTTACAACTGACCAGGAGCATCTCTGTCTTGTCTGGATTAAGTTTCAGTTTGTTTGCCTCGTCCAGCCTATTACTGTCAGCTGACATTGGTTTAGTACAGAAACAGCTTTCTTGGAACTGGGTGGAAAGGAGAGATAGAGTTCTGTCCCATTCAGAACAGGTAAACAGTCCAGTTCCCAAATTTAGCTCATCCATGTTCATTCCAGCTACTGTGAGCTAAAGGCAGAGCAAACAGCACAGCTTGACTGAGGTGTCAGATGGTATAGTCATCCTTGCTAGACAAAAACTGCCAGCACATTGATGCTGAGAGCCATGACTATGATACAGGCAGAAGTAGATTTCAAAAATCCTCTTTCTTTCTAGGAAACCTATAATGCAGCATTGGGTAACTGTGGCATGTCTGGGGGCCAATTTGTTGCCCTGGAGCACTCTTTGAAGGGTTGTGTGGACTAGTGAAAACCTAAAATACAAAACTGGAAGTTGCTGGAAGTCCATTTCTGGTTTTGAAGAACAAGTGTTTTTTAAAGTTAAGCAGTGCTAGGGCACCTGTAATCTGTTTAAAAGGCGAATTCTTGCCCCCTAGAACTTCCAGGGAAAAATTGGAGCCAGAAACAACAGTTTCTTACTCACCTCTCCCTATGGATTGAGAGCAGGGAACAGTAGATCAAAATACAGCCACAAAAAGACACATAAAGCAGTTAAAAACATGAAATGGCTGCTGTGGAAAATCAGGAGGGGTTGAGAGCTCCAGAGACAGTCTTGTGGGGGGGCAACATGGAGCCCCAGAGCTGTGCTCTGCCCACCCTTACTGTGATATGAGGTGTAGCCCGTTCTACTTTGGTTTTTCCCCGATATTGCTCTCTTCTCCCCTTACAACTCTTTGTAGCCACTATTGTGATTGCTGAGCAGGGATCCTTTTTCTCCCATTCAAATTCTATCCTTTCCCACCCCTTTGGATGAGAAGCAGATGGGCTTTAATGAGATCGATGTCTTCTCTGCTGGATAGCTTTTAAATGTTTTAAGGTCTGGTCTGAGATGTGTGGGATGCCAGACGTTGTTTTTCAGAGGGTGTTGAAAAGCCTGAAAAGAGAACTGACTCAAGGTGCAATTAAACATGCAGGAGCACCTTTGTATTTCATTGGAAAGCTTTCTTTGTATACCACGCTGGGGGGAATTGGAGGAGATAAACCAGAGACCTCCTCCATTATTTGTGCACTGCAGGGGGGCTTCTTTACAAAGAGATGCTGATGATAATGGGACACAGAATGGAAATTCTGAAAAAGAACAGTCAGGTGGAATTACATCTTAACCACTTTGTATTCTGATTAATGTTCCCCATACAATGAGCAGCTCCTGAAGTGACATGACAGGGCTTCCTTTCTTTGGGTGGGAGAGCCCTGGAGTCCATAGATTACTCCTGGTTCTGACTGCTGAGTTCCATATTAGTGGAGGCAGTGAAACCATTCCAAGTCTGAACTTTAGAGGAGTTGTTGTTAACTGCTGTCAAATTGACTTAGTCTTATGGTGACCCTATGAATGGTGGCCCTCCAGGTCACCCTGTCATCAACAACCCTGCTCAGGTCTTGCAAATGCAGACCCAGTGATGTATTTAAGTCTTTCACTCCAAGTCTCAAGTCAAGTCTCAAGTCTCTACTTTCTAGCCTCAAGTCAAGTCTCAAGTCCTTGAAGATTCTTTCAAGTCAAGTCTCAAGTCTGGGAGGCAACTTTATACCCTAACCTATATTCCAGAATTTCTGGACAGGGTCGAATAAAGTCAACTTTAAAATTTAAGCAGAGTTGGCCCTCCACTTTTGCGATTTTGCCATCTACAGCTTCAGAGGTGAGGAATAGGATCCTTCTTACTTCCCCTTCCTGAAGCTGGAGCCAATGGGCATAAAAGAGTCTGCCAATGGGCATTTTGTGCCAATAGGCATAAAAGAGTCTGCAGCTTTGAAGGTGGGGAATGGGATCATTCTTACTGCCCGTTACTGAAGTTTCAAAAGCTGTAGAAGGAAGGATCCTTCCTCCTCAAGCCTACTGCCTAACACACTTGCTGTTCTCTGAGCAACATGTCCTGCGCTTTGGGGAAAAGTCTTGCCTTCTGCTCTTAGGAAAAGTTTTAGAAGGCTCCTCCAATATGCAGCAGGGACACGCTGCTGAGCAGACCTCAAGCCCGTTGCCTAACCTGTTTGCTTTCCCCTCTGAGAAATGTGTCCACACTTTGGACTTCAGACAGATTGTCATGTGATCAGTAGGCAAAAAGGAGATGGAAGTATTCTTCAAAGTTGTAAGGTTTCTGGATGAATGTGTTATGTTACTGAATCAAGAGCAGCAAGTCAGTCACTAAAAATATACAAGTCTTGAGTCGAGTCAGTGCGTCTTTGTTACCAAGTTGAGTCCAAGTTGAGTCACTGAGGCGACTTAAGTCCGACTTGAGTCTGAGTCAGTTGACTTGAGTCTACATCACTGCTCAGAGCCGTAGCTGCCTTAATTGAATCAGTCTGTCAACAATGCAGTATTTGCAAGGAGGTGATAGAAGGAGAATTGGGTATCATTTGCCTGGCCTGTGGCTCCAGAACTGGTATACTTCCTTTAGGTCTGGATACTGTCTTATCACCAGTGGAAGTGGCCTGCTCCCTTTAGAAGGATGCTATTCTATCACCAGTGTTGAGAAAAGATTTATCTGCCTGAGTCAGCATTTGTAACATGGAGTGGAGAGGGCACCATCTTTTTTTTCCATCTCAGGCTGGCTCTGACAGACAGAGCAACAAGGCATTCTAATGATTCTGCATTTGGTTCCATACTGTGAAGTGCCTTGAGTTCAGCCAGCTCCAAGCTTCAAACTCTTTCCCTGGCCCCTTAATGCAGAACTGCAAACAACCTCCACACTGTTTCTCCAGCTGTGGCCCTAACTGTGAGGAGTATGGCTTTCCAAAAGGAGAGAGATCCCCAGCAATTAGGAGAGCATTAGCTTCTCTTGCTGGAATTGTCAACCTGTCCTGTCAGTCTGCAATCAAGTCCAACGAAGGGTGGTTTTCCAGCATCCATAACAATCTAACCCAAATGGGTAGCTCTCAGAGCTAATCACAATGTGCATGCAGCTCTTTTTGCATGCTTGGTAATTTGTGGTGCCCTGTTATAACCTCTCCTGATGGACATATTCTGGTGGGTTAATGACTTGACCAGCGCTGTACCAATAGTGCAGTTTTCCTGCTTTTGGTGCAGGAATGACCAGACTGACTGTGTTGTTTCCAGGGAAATAATCCTGCTTTTCTAGTTGTTCATCACAGTCTCTGAAGTGGAGCTGGAGCAGCTGCTTCACCCAAGTATGTTACTGTTTATAGCATCATGTGACTGTCCACCCCTACTGACAAACTGCATTTTGTGTTCTCTAGGCAACCAACACCTGTTCCCAAAGTCCCAAACACAGAACAAGAAACCAGTCCCGCACCAGTTCCTGTCTCCAGATCCCAGACTCCATCTTCCATTTGTCAAGAGCATGGTAGGGCAGGACAGGTATAATATGTAGCTATTCTTCGTTTTTTGGCTATATCTCTGTGTGGGTAATACTCGCTGCATGAGAGAGATGGCTGGCATCAGGCAAAGGTTAGCAGATGGTGGTCCACAGTCTCCATTTGGCCACCAGTTAGTGAAACCTTTCTTGCTAACAGAAAGGTGACTTTGAGCTCCCGTAAATCCAGAAAAGAAGACAAAACATTTCGAATGGCTCATTTTGTGGCATATATTTCCTGCGATTGCCAGTCTGCTTTATACATCTCGTGGCCTATGTACATTGGAGTCATAGAGTATGTGGAGGTCACCATTACACATATGTGCTCATGTGAGACCACTGAGAGTTAACAAGCCAACCTAGCCAGTGGTGAGAGATCAGAAGAGTTACAGTGCAAAAACATCTGGAGCCCCTTCTCACTACACAATTGTAGTGCTGTGTTCCACTTTAACTGCCATGGCAACATCCTACGGCATCCTGGGGTTTGCAGTTCAGGGAGAGATAGTTAAGAACTTTCAGCCAGGGAGTTCTAGTGCCTCACCAAATTGCAAAGCCCAGAATGACATTCGATATTGCCATGGCAGTTGAAGTGGAATATAGTGCTTGAACTATGTAGTATGAAAAGCCCACAGAAGGCACATGCTCTCTGTTTCTGGTAACAGAAGAGAAACTATCTTCTTTTCTTTGCTGAGGGATCAGATTCTTTCAGAAATCTTTCCGTTGGAGAGGTATCTGAAAAGCAACACATTTCATAGTTTATAATATCCTCCACTTCTCTCACACCAAAAAGGCATAGGCAACAATTCACACAGCAGCTGGAGCAGAGTCTCACTTCAAAGGCAATTTTAAAATTGCAAAAAAAAAAATCCTCAGAAAATTTCCTGGAAATGATAGTGAGGGGGATGGGAATTTAGTTCAGTTCACATTCTTTGATCAGACTTAGTATTCATTTTCTGAATCAATACTTGAACTGAAACACTGCTATGCTGTAAAATTTGGGGGTGTGGAGGGCATTGGGAGAGGATTTGTGATGCAGAGAAATCAGGCTCTGAACCATGCTTAGCTGGCCAGGCAGCGGTTGGTGGAGGAGCAAGAGGATCAGAGGCAGGTTTTTAAAGGCTGTATGGCTTGGATGGAGCTGCTGAGAAGGAAGGTTCTCCTGGAAAAGAAGCACTTGAGGTGGGGGAGCAGTGTTTGGAGAAATTTGCAAATGATCAAAACTGTGAAAGTCAAACTCATAAATGTGGAGGGCCAACAGTGTGTACTTCAACAAGACAGTTCAGTATTTGTAGAGCAGTTCCCCGGTAGTAATATGTATGCAGAAATATGAATATTGTGGGAAGTGTGTTGTTAAAATACTTGAGTGTATTCTTAATATATCCTAATTTTCAGCAAGATGGTAGCTTTAACCAGTTTGTCATTTGAAAAGAAAAAGATGCTCAGGGGCTTATTTATGCATAATAGACTTACATCAAAAGGCCAGCATGTAGAAAAAATTGAAAGAATACGTAAGCTGAATAAATTCACAATAAGCTGAATAAATTTCAAGTCCTCCCATTTGCCTCTGTATCAAATAGGAATGTAGGTCCACGTCTTTCCCTTACAATTTTTGAGACATGTTGTCTTGATCCTTCCAATAGAATTAAGGGACTGGCCTCTCAGATTTAGAAAATGATTATTGAAATTAAATATAATTCTACTAAAGAATCTAAGCAACTGAGCTTGAGCTGTACTTGAAGGAAATAAATGGGATAGAATATGGAGATATCTTCCATATGTTGTTTTATGCAGTGATAAAGGAGATTAACTAACTGATACATTGTTGGTATTTGTGTCCCTTAAGACTACACTGAATCAAGAATGATTTGGTAGGCAAATGTTGGAGCGACGTTAATGATGTTGGCACATTGGAATATATGTGAGTTTGTTGTCCTAAAATGATTCCATTTTGTCTGGAGGATCTTGACTGAATTAGTCAAACTAGCTAGTCAAATTACATGCTTTCAAAGCACTTTACTGATTTTGTCAGTTTGTGATAAAGAAAATGAAATCACACATGTGAAGAATTTATATCTACTTTGCTCTTTGCAACAAGGATAGAGAAGACAAGGTCATGGAAGAACATGCAAGGTTTAGCCATTCACTGCTAGTTACAGAATTTGGACTCTTGCATTGTTAGAGAAATTGACACTCACACTTTGCCTTGCCAGATGCTAAATATCTGGCGACACTTCTGAAACTAAACAGCACCTGTTTATGACATATATGTCATGTGGAAGTTCTAGACACGGGCTACCATTGAACAATATCATAGTTTGGAAACTATTATATTGAGCAGTTTTAGGGTATTGATTATGGTCTATTGCTGTTTGTTTTTGACAGTAATTGTCTAATTCTACTTAGAATCGTGTGAAATCCTCTGGTGGGGATGGGTAGGAAACTGATAATTTAGTACTATAATATGCAAATTGCTAATAAAAATATATTTTTTAAAAAAGAAAAAAATACAAAATTGCATTGGTTGGGAGGGGAATTGCTTGTGAAAATTGCAGGTATTGGGGGAAAAGGGACACAAAAATATGTACTTTAAGGGAACTGTGTATGAAAATGCATACAGAATTTTGTATGCATTTTCCAGCGTAAAAATTGTACAATTGTAAGTGAGAAGACTATGTAACATTGCAACTTTGTGTCACCCTCTATAGTTTTAGATAAGAGAGAAAAAAATGCTAGTAAAAATTTACTAACGCAAATGACTTCAGTCGTAGTCCATGTGCCCAGATCAAGTCATATTCTTCAACAATCAAACTCTTTTACAACAAACTAATATGAAAATAGAGCGAAACAAAATTAATGTTAGAGGAATGAGAAATTGGGGTAATCCAAAACTGACAGGTTTACCCATCCCTTCTTTGTCCAGTCTGTATGTCTTCATCCTAACAGTTGGACAGTTCTTTGGGTTTCTCAGAAAAACTAGTGATTAGCTCTTCAGAACAAAGGAAGAAACAGAGTCCCCTGGCAGATAATAACCCTGTCTCTTACCCTCCATCCATCTCCAGGAAATGTGCTACTTGTGCCTGCAGCGTGCTCAGAGGAGCATTCCTCTGCAGTGGGGTGAAGAATGGAGGAAGAAGGAGAAGGAAGAAGACCGGATCCTGGCCCAATATCAGGCCATAAAAGATCAGGAAGCTCTTCAGAAGCAGCTGGTATGAACATAGAAAAGAATCACAGTTCTTTTCATGCCACGTGAACCAGATTTTTTTTTAAAATAGATTTGAATGCACTCTGCCCCAGGGTGGGTTGTAGTGTACTGTGTTCCATCGACTCCCACTCTTGGGAAAAAGGCAGGATATGAATAAAAGGATTGATTGATTGGTTGATCCTGAGTAACAGTGGTAGAATGGGCCTTCTGCTCTGTTCTTGGGACCTTGGGAAGCAACCAGCCTTGCTCTATCTCTGGAATCAGGCCATTTCTGCACTAGAGTGTTATAGCGCTATGATTCCACTTTCAACCTCCTATGGAATCCTGGGGTTTGCAGTTTAGTGAGGGACCGCAGAAATGGCCTCAGCCATGACACTTTCAGGCCTTGAAGCATATGTCTGACGAGAAAATGTGATACTTTTGACCTCTAAATGTGTCCATTGAAAACTGCAGTTCTAGATAGGGAAGGGAGATTAGTGATAGTCATGCAGCCGAGAATTGCGTTGGCTTTCTTGGCTGCCGCATCACACTGCTGACTCACGTTCAGCTTGTGGTCTATTAAGACTCCTAGATCCCTTTCACACGTACTGCCATCCAGCCACGTGTCCCCCATCCTATATTTCTGCATTCCATTTTTTCTACCTAAGTGTAGGACCTTACACTTCTCCCTGTTGAATTTCATTTTGTTAGCCTTGGCCCAGCTCTCCAATCTGTCCAGGTCATTTTGAATTTTGATCCTGTCCTCTGGCGTATTAGCAACCCCTCCCAATTTGGTGTCATCTGCAAATTTGATGAGCATGCCCTCTATTCCTTCATCCAAGTCGTTGATAAAAATATTGAACAGCACTGGGCCCAGGACAGAACCCTGTGGCACCCCGCATAGCCACTAACTCAGGAGTGACAAGTGTGCCGTTGCCGGCTGGGATCCCATGCCTTTCGGTCAGGCCACATTTCATTTTTGGGAAACCAGAAGTGACATCCCATCACTTCCAGTTCCATTTTGGGTCATTTTGTTACCTGTGGGAGAGGGCTTGACAGAAGCTAAACTGCTATGATTAGGGACACTTTGGAGGCATGTTGAGTTATTTCTGGGTTAATATTGCACAAAATATTTTTAAAGACATAGTGGTAGGGAATAGGGGCTTTAGGGATGTCCTGCAGGCCATGGGTGTTCCTAGAGCTGAAGATTGTATGCAATCTGCAGCCTGCTGTTTTCCCAAATCACACTTGGGAAAAGGATGCAGTTGAATGACTGAATATCTGATTTGCATACAATCCCTATCCCATCTTCAGTCCCCAAAATCTCTGCTATACAGACAGGGGGCAAGTGATGGGTAAGACCATTGCCTTGAGACCCTTGGGAGCTGCTTCTAGTCAGAGTAAAGAATACTAGGTGGACTAATGCGTTAAGACAATAGAAGAGGCAAGATTTCTGTGTACATTACCACCTCTGAAAGCATTTGGAAGAACAGCTTGTTTGGAACATCTCTGACCATTTATCAAAGACATCAGGGGAAAGGCTACAGAAGGTGATGGGAAGGCAGTCTCCATTGCATTGCTTTAGAATTTCTCCTTGTTTTCTGGAGGTTTCTTTTCTACTTTCATCATTTCACCTTGCCATTTCCACCTCACACGCATTTAATGGTTTCTTCAACTACAGATGCGAGACATGACAAGCCGAGAACAGAACCAGAAGATTGCAGCTTTTAACCTGGGGGTTGCGGAAGCCATCAGAAACCACAAAAATGAAAAACCTCCAGATGCTTGTGTAAGACCACCCATCATTTGTAGTGTTCTAGCGGTCTCAGAGCTTGTAAACAGAACAGGATTAACCTTCCCTCCACCAGTATAAATTTTCATTGACCTTGGCTCGCTTCTTCAGATGAATGTACAGTTGGCCCTCCACATTTGCAGGTTTCACTTTCATAGATTTGAATTTCTCCAACCCCTACCCCCCACCTCAAGTGCTTGTTTTCTGGGGGAACATTATCTCTCAGCAGTTCTGAACAGGCCATGCAGCCCTTTCAAAATCCATCTCTGTTCCTCCTTCTCCTCCGCCTCCACCAGCTACTGCCTGGCCAGCTAGGGATGGATCACGGGCCAATTTCTGAGCACTACAAAACCTCTCCTGATGCCCTCCCTACACATACACATAAGGAAGGAGACAGGCGAGAAAGAGGAAGTATAGAGCTATCATGCCAACCCACCCCCTTTCCCTCTTCTTTCTCTGACCTGGTATGGACCCTGGGTGGCTGCTCTCCCTGCCATGCCTTGACCCCCTTTCCACACACACATTTTGATATTTGCAGTTTTTCTACTTTTGCAAGGGTCCTGCGCCACTAACCCTAGAGAATGTGGAGGTCTGATGGTAGCGAGTGATAGATTGTGAAAGCTCATGATAAAATAAATTGGTTAGTGTTTAAGATGCCAGCAGACTCTTTTTCCCCCCCGCCTCCCCTTCTTTTTATACTAAAAGATACTATAGGCAGCCTTTTTTTTCTAAAATGCCTTGGATGTGTTAGTGCTAATGTGTTAAATTGCTAATGAAAATTAATTTGTAAATGTTAAAACATTTACTGTTTCGTACAAAGCAATTATCTATAACCTCTCAGCCTGCTTGGAACATGTAATGAAATTAATTTAATTGCTTTGTTAATTAAGCTGTTAGATTTTAAATTTAAAAATGGGATTTAAAATTACTGAAATGGCCTGTAATCCATTAGAGAAGTAAGAAATGCTAACCATTATTGAGAAGCCCCATCATTGGTAGTTAACAGTTAAAATAAATTGTTTGGAAATATTAATAATTAAGGATAACAGACTAATTTTCTAACAAATCATTTTGAAGCTGCAGATCTCCTGTCAGATATATTTGCTTGCTGTGAATTAACCTTTGTTGATGTCCAATGTCCCTCTGGATATTCTGGTTTTAATGCAGGGTTGGGGTACCTTTGGCTCTCCAGAGGTTTTGGACTACATGTCCTTAATATTGGCCATGCTAGGTGGGGTTTCTAAGAGCTGAGATCCAAAGGATCTGAAGGGCCAAAGGTTACCCACCCAATTTGAACACAGCCCATATGAACTATTGATGAGAAAATGTCTCCCAAAGGACTGTGCTCCATCTAAAGATCACCAGAACCTCAACTATATGTATCTTCTGTACTCATGGGGCTTCTTCACATTATTCTCATATGACTGGGTGGGGCAGAACATGGCTATTAGATTATTAACAGCACTTTTTGGACAAAGGAACTTGTATAGCACAGTACTTTAACCTGTTATGAAAGCTACTTGACAATTAATAGCAGAGGCCAGTGTGTATCTGTCCTGTCCTGCAACTGTTTTGCCTTTGTTTTACATCAAAAAGAATTAGAGTTGACAGATTGAAAACTAGAGAGGGGGCTCCTGTACCTTTAATGGTTGTGTAGAAGACATAATTTCAGTAGGCACTGCTTGTTACCTGGTTGTATGACAAGCAAGAATTGTCGAGATTCCTTCTTCTACACAATCATATAAGTACAGGAACTCTCTCCAGTTTTCACTCCGGCAATCCTAACAGGAATAGGTGTAGACCTTGGAGAAGTTACTCCTTTTGGGGCTACAGATCCTTGGATTAGGCCGCTAGGCCATGCCATGAAGGCTGGAAAATCCTGGGAGTTGTAATCTACAAAAGGAACCAAGCTATGGATTGTTATTGTGTGCTTTCAGCCGTTTCTGAAATTATGGTGATCTTAAGACAAACTTATCACAGGATTTTCTTTGCAAGAGAAGGTTTGAAGCTGAGAGAATGTGATTAGCCCAAGGTCACCCAGTGGGTTTCTGTCACCAAGCAGGGATTTGAGCTCTGCTCTCCACTATCCTAGTCCAGCGCCAAAATCGAAACTATATCACACTGGCTGTGCTTATAGACGTATAGATAAAGCACTTCTTTCTTCTACAGAAGTCGTACATTTTTGAGAATAGGCCGCCTAGTTCAACCCCTCATCAAAAACAAGAAGTATATGCGCAACAGCTGGGGAAGCAACTAGAGGACAAGACGATGAGGGAAAGGAAAGAGAAGCAGGACAAAGATCTTATTGACCGCCTGGAGCAAGTGCAGCTGGCGGAAGAGTAAGTCTTCACGGAGGAGTTGTTCCTCTAAGTATCCCTTTCTCAAGATACTTGTTCTGCACACTTTAAGGGAGAGATAGATAAAATGTGGCCCATGGGCCACATGCTACTCGTGGGACCCCAAAGTGTGACCCCTGAACCCCCCAAACTCTGTAAAAAAATGAAATATTTTTTCTCCATGTCTTAGAACTGCTGAAGAACACAATGGTTTTACTCCCTCATCCCCCCACATACCATGAAAATTCCCCAGGAGCACCATAGAAAAGGAGAGAGGGCAAAAATTCGGCAAAATCAAAATTAGAAGCAATGTTGCTCATTTCCTCTTTCTGTTTAGCCTATTTTTGGCTTCTGATTCCTTCCTCTATAAGGTGTTAAGGGACTTGGAGGGTCCCTTTTGGGCTTATTTATTGGTTTCTGGAGTATTTTCAAGGTATTGGGAACTGGGAGGTTAGGAAGAGCAAACTACTATATTTTGCAGCAGTTTTGATCTACTTTGGAAGGGTAGCTGGGGCAAAAATCACTCATAATTTTTAAAATCTTTTTTTTAGAGGGTGCGAGGGCTTTGTTGCAGCAGTGTTGCCTCCCAAAGGAGTGGGGGTGTGAAAATTAGCCCTTGCTGCCTCTGCAGTCCCCCCTCCCCATTTAAGGTGTAGATATCACATCTTTGACAATTAAGGAGGGCGTGGAGTCCGTTAGAATTTTCTTAATCAATCCAACATTCCATCTTGTTTGTATTTCTCTGATATGGTGCCTTCCCAGTTTTAGGGCCACAACTCCAATTGGGCATGACGAACTCAGCCATGATGTCCATCCTGGAGGGTATGGTTGAGGAAGCCTGTTAAGTGTCTAGATATGGCCAGCCAAATATTTCTTTGGAGTCTTCTTTGTGAATTATGATGGAGGTAGCTGTTCCTTCTAGCCGATCCCCAAATCAATCAATCAATCAACCAATCAGTTAATCATAAATGAGGATCCATTTTTCCTTGTCCTACTCCTGAGCATATAGAGTCAGAGAACACAATGTATTCGACCTGTTGGTTTTGCTTGGCATCAGGGCTCAGATCTAAAACACATAAAGTACATAAAGTAACAACAACAATAAAAGGAAATTACACTTTTCAGAAGGTGCAGAGTGCTTTCCCTTCACCATAACAGCGGCTTTGCATATTCCTTTGGTCCTTATTTTCTGGCCTAATGGTGCTTCTCAGAAGATAGAGGCTGTATCTGACCAGTGTTTCGATATAGCAGTCAAAGCTATCAACAGACCTGGCTTTTAAGTCCTTGAAAATGTAAGAGATGCCAAGGCTTATGATGCAAAACTAATTTAAGGGCACTTATGACTGATGATTATTGAAGAGAATATTGCAGGGTAGGAGGACTATGAGGAAAGATTATTTTCATTATATTAATCATGCTTAGAATGTGGCAGTTTGGAAAAGGCAGCTTTGGGAGTTAGATATTTGAAGCTGCACGTTCATTTTCTTCAAGTTACAGTTTTGTATCTGTAGATACAAAAAATTGAAAAGAGGAGCTGGAAAGCAGAATTCCTAAATGATAGTTTGAAAACAAAATTCCTAAATGAAGTTGCTGCATAATCTAATACTTAGATTCTGCATTGTCTAATAATTCAAGAGGTGGTTGGTTATGTACCAGATATAGCATAGTAGCCATTTTGTTCAGCTGGACATTTTTATTTTAGCTTTTATTGAATTTGTTTGGATTTATTTATTTATTTGCCTCAGTTCATTGGTCCCAGACAGAACAGATTTGTTAAATCAACATGGGCCTGCTCTGCTGAATTTAAGATTTAATTTGGACCTTTAACATTGTTTGATTTTAAGCTTTATTTTATGGAACAAAACAAAATGTTTGGCTGCTGGATGCTATAGAAATGTGTATCTATGTACGTGTGTGTGTATGTGGCTATACACGCATACACATATACATGTTAGGGATGATCAACTACGACACATCTGGACCTAAATTCTGCCACTGGGACCTTCCAGGAGCTGTGCAGACTATCAGGAATGAGCGCTAGCCAAACCCAGAAATGGTCAGAAGTCTACTTCAGGGCCCCTTCAAACCACACAATTTGTTGTTGTGTGCCCTCAAGTCATTTCCCACTCATGGCCAGCCTAAGGGTGACTGTGTCAGAGGGTTTTCTTCTCAAGATTTGTTCAGAGGGGTTTTGCATTACTTTCCTCTGAGGCTGAGACAGTGTGATTTGCCCAAGGCCACCTGGTGGTTTTCCATGGCTGAGTGAGGATTCAAATCCTTGTTTCCAGAGTCATAGTCCAGTGCTTGAACCATTATACCACATTGGGTCTCCCCACTCAGCCATGGAAACCTTCTGTGTGGGCTTAGGGAAGTCACATTCTCTCAACCTTGGGGAAGGCAACACATTCTGGACAAATTCTGTCAAGACAGCCCCATAATAGGGTCGCCTTAGGGTCACCGTAAGTCAGAAGTGAGTTTAAGGCACAGAACAACCACACAATTACAACACTATAAACCTTCTTTAACTGCCCTGGTTGCATCCTGTAGAATCCTGGGGCTTGTGATTTTATGAGACACTTGAGCTCTCTGGCAAAGAATGCTAAACACCCGTCCTTAAGCTGAAAATCCCAGTATTCCATAGGATATTGCTTTGGCAATTGAAGTGGAATCACAACACTGTATCTGTGTAGTGTGAACAGGCCCTTGGTGTTGAAAAATATGATTTTTTTAAAGTTAATGCAGAAGCCTCCTAGCAACCAATTTAAAAAGTGAATTGCTTCTTCCAAGACAAGCAATTCATCTTTTTCTTTTGCTCTGTGGCCCCAAAAAGCAGCAGTCCAGGGAGATTGTAGGTGTCAAGGGCTGTGAAAAAAGCCCTGGAGAGCTGTGGATGGTGTAAAGACTATACGTTGCTCGTGCTGGATGTAAATAAACAAGACCTATTTTCCTTCCTCTGTACCTTATACTGTTGGCTTTACCTCTTGATCTAAGTACAATTAAAAAAAAATCAAGATCTGGCAACTTTTAAGTAACTGCAACCTCATCAGTCCAGAGCGAGGAGCAAATCTTACTGAAATATAATACGCTGAATCTTAGTCATGTGTTTCATCCCTTTTCTAGATTAGCTGCCCAAAGAGCGAAATTTCTGAAGGACAAGATGGAAGAAATGCAGTGTTATAAGAGGGCCTTGGACACACAGGTAGAAGTGGGGGGCTGTGGCAACTAATTAACAGTGCAATCTTGTGCGAGAATTTTGAATTGTTTCCTTTGAGTTCAGTGAGGCTTTAGTCCTAGGTACGTACTTATAAGTACTTATAAGATTGGTGGTTAACTGAGGCTTCGCTCATACCATCCAGCATTTCACAAATGAAAGCTGCAACATAGGCCCTTTCCACATGTGGAAGGGGAAACGGGGGAAAACACGCCGAAATGGAGCTTACCGGCAGCCGGGTAAGTCCGTCGCCATGCGGAGCAGCGCGAACTCGCTGCTCCGCACTCCTCCAGCGTCCAAAATGGCGGCTTCCGGCTGGCGGAGGCTCTCCACCAACCGGAGAAGCTCGCCAGCCAGAAGCCCGCCCCCGGCAGAGTGCGCGCCTGCAAATCTGCACCGGAGCGCGGGGCCAGAGCTACACGGGGCTGCACGCTCCGTGCTTTTTAAAAACCTCTGAAAAGAGGTTTTTAAAAAACACGCAGAGCCGCCAGTTCCGGTCGCTTCAGAGCGGATTGAGGTGCGGAACTACGAAAAGTAGTCCGCCCCAATCCACTCCACGGTGCAGACGACCTCTGTGGGAGGTCGCTCTGCACCGTTTTAATACCCGGGTGTGGAAAGGGCCATAGGTAGCCAAGTAACATCAGAGTGTGGTCCAGATGGCAGAAGGGATTAATAAGGAAAAGCACACAAGCTAGGAGAGGCTGCAGCGGGTTGCTTTTGCCAGAACGTGCCGGGAAGTGCAAGATTCTCTCCCCTCTGCTGAGTTCATTGAGTGCAAATTACTTTCACAGGTGAATTCAGTTTGCAGCAGTTGAAGTAAGCTGAGGATGAGGGGCAAAGAGTAGAAGGAGAGAGAAACTGGTACATTTTAAAAGCCACTGAAAAAGGGGGATGACCAGGCCAGGATCGGGCCAGGATCGGGTGGAAGGATGAGGGGTTTCGGCTTTTTTGTGCCCCCTGGCATTGGCGCTCAGGGCACGTACCCTGCTTGCCCTACCCTGGATATGCCTCTGGCATGCTGTATGTTAGGGCTGACCACATTACATGGAGGAAACAACAAATGTTGAGCTAAATGTGTGTAGGTTTTCCTTTGGGCTTGTCATTCAATACACAAGTGTCTGGAAGTGCAGTTACAGCCATTTGGGTAGGCTGTTTTGGGGACCTCAGAGATACCCAGTCCCTGCCTTTTTTTTAAGAAAACAACCAAACAGAATCTTACCTTTTCAAAACTAAAAATCCTGTTGCCACCTCTATTTTATTATCTTGTTCAATAAAGGAAAGGTCTAAAACAGCTCAAGGGGCAGGATTTGTGATAGACTCACTCCCTATTAGGAGGGATATGTTATGGGTTTTAATTTTAAAAAAGTTAGAATTTAACAATAAATCAGACGGGGATATGCTGGGGATGTGGCAGTGTTTTGGTAGAGGTGTATGTGGCCCTTAAAAATCCTGCAGGGGGGCCAGTTCAGCCCTGTCAACTCTTGTCAGGTGTCCATCCTTGGTTTACAGAGATTAGGGTTGCAAGACTGAAAACTAGAGTTGGCTCCTGTACTTTTAATGGTTGTGTAGAAGAGGGAATTTCAGCAGGTGTGGCTTTGTCATGCAACCAAGTAACAACCAACATCTGCTGCAATCCCTTGTTGTTGTTGTGTGCCTTCAAGTCATTACTAAGGCCATTTCCGCACTAGCCTGTTATAGCGCCGTGATTCCACTTGCAACATCCTATGGAATCCTGGGGTTTGCAGTCTTGGCCCCTGCTGAAACTGCAAACCCCAGGATTCCATAGGATGTTGCAAGTGGAATCACAGCGCTATAACAGGCTAGTGTGGAAATGGCCTAAGTTATGGCGGCCCTAAGGCAAATCTGTCACAGGGTTTTCTGGGTCTGTATGTGTATGATGCGCCCAAGGTCACTCAAAAAGTATCCATGGCTGAGCGGGGAACTGAATCCTGGTCTCCAGGGTTGTGGTCCAACAATCAAACCAGTACATTACATGGCCCACTTCTACACTGCCATTGAAGGCAGAGGAGCCCTTTCCAGTTATTATTCTGACAACCCTAACAGAGATATTTGGGGATTTTTCATGATATGTGTTTATATAACAAGCGTGCAAAGCAGTCAGAAGAGCAAAAGAGGCTTCAGGGTGGTTTCTTGCCTTGATTGAATGTTCTCTTTCATTTGGTCACAGGTAAAGATGAAGCCAGCTCCTTTGCCGGAATACGTGCCTGATTCAGCTGAGGTCGTCTTTGGGAAAAACGACATGAATAATGAGAAGATGGAGGAGAGAAGGAAACGAGCCCAGGAATATTACAAGCATCAGTTGCAGGCAGCTGTGGACCGCAGGCGGGCAGTGATCCTCAGCCAGTTGGTCGATCAAAGGAAAGCAGCAGATATGATTCAGAGAGCAAGAAAGCAGTAAGAAGTGAAATTGCTGCACTGGGGGTGGTTTTTGCCAAAGGTTTGGGCTGCACTGGGAGGTTTCATTTGATGCCTGGGCTACAGTGGGAACGTGTCTTCCTAAATATGGGGGAATTTTTTTTTCTACCTAAGGGCAACATTTTGTTTTAGAGAAGTTGTTAAAGGCTGTGTCCCAGTCATGGACAAAGTCAAGGCTAAAAGGGCAGGAACCCAAATATATTCCAGATTATATTTGTCTATTTATTTACAGTATTTAAATAAAGGAGCCCTGGTGGTGCAGGGGTTAAGTGCTGGTACTGCAGCCACAAGGTTGCGAGTTTGATCCTGCTGGGCTCCAGGTTGACTCAGCCTTCCGTCCTTCCGCAGGTCAGTAAAACGAGTACCCAGCTTGTTGAGGGCAATTAGCTAACACATTGTAAACTGCTTAGAGAGACTTTGCTGATAAGTGGTATAGAAATACACATGCTATTGCTATTTACATATTCCCTTCCAGCCCACCAGGGCCTCTGAGGTACACGAGTAAAAGAACATTTAAAACAGTGCAGAGATGAAAAACTTTAAGAACAAATAAAATATTTTGAGAACTCTTAGAAAGAAATGAAAACTAGTCCTTAAAATAATTTAAGAATAAAGCATTAAAGCAGAACAGTTTCAAACATGAAAGGCCAGGCAAAACAACAGTATTTTATCTGCCTACGAGAAGCTCAGTGATAGAGGCAGCCTGCCTTCCCTCAGCAGGGAGTTCCACAGTTGGGGTGCTACTACAGAGAAAGCGCTGTTATCTGTGTATACTGATCGAGCTGTGGGAGATGCTGGGACACACAACAGGGCCTTGGCTAAAGATGTTAAATTTGGGGCAGGGTCATATGGTAAGAGACAATCTTTTAGACATCTTGACCTCAGGAAGTTTAGGGTTTTGCAGCTCAAAACCAAGACCCTTAGTTGAGCAAATTGGAAGCCAGTGCAGTTCTTGTAAGACTGGTGTTCAGACAGTCTCTAAAGTGCTCTGCTATATTAAAGCTCTTACTGACAGTGACTAAGCCGTAAGAGAGACCTTTCTTTGATGATTTCTTCAAATTTATTTTTAATTGCAGGTAAATACAATAATATAACAAAAAACATAGACAAAAAAACAAAAAACAAATGTGAAAATACAAAATTATCAGGATACAGGCCAAGAGGGGATCAAAGCATCTTGTGAAGCTTCCAAAGGTCTAGCATAACATTTCATTATATAGTCATCAACTAAGTTTCCAGAAGATCATTACCTGTATCTTGACAGTGGTGTTAAAATGTCTAACCAGAGCTTAAGATGGAATGAGGGCAGTCTCACCGTTTGCAGTTGCAATTTAACAAAATCAATAAACAGATACCATTTCTCTATAAAAGTGTCTTGGCTCACTTATCCCTCTTTTGTTCTCACGTTGTCTAATAGTTTCTATAAAAGCTTCAGGTCCAGATTTTTTTCCAGCAGGCATCCAAAGAACCCTTCCTCATTTTCCTGCATTTAGCAATTTCAACACAAGCAGCTGTCATGAAAAAGGCAAACAAATTTGCATGCTTTAAGTGTCCATTTTCTCCTGAGCAAGTTGATAACAACAAAAGACCAGGGCAATATTTGGTTCTTTGGTTGATGATTAATGAGACCTGCTTTAGAATAGTGAGTCAAAATAAATTAATTTAGGATAACCAAGCCACATATAAGTTCCCATAGCATCACATCCCTTCCAATGTTTTGGAGACATTTTTCTCACTGTTTTCACCAATTTGACAGGAGTCATGTTCCAATTAGGGACAGTTTTCAAAGCATTTGCTTTAGATAATGCAGATTGGGATTTGAAGAGAAGGGAAGACCACATATTAGCTCACTCCCTCTCTGATATTGTGATTCCCAGGCTGTTTTGAAATTGTGATCTCTACTATATACGTAATCAATTAAGCTGTTATAGACAAGGGAGGCTAATCCCTTAGTCTGCTGTGTGGATCACTCATAAATTTTTTTCATACATTATTAAAAATCTCAGGGTTTCTCCTGTAGCCACTAGTTTAGATATGGAGGAAGCAACTTGATGAAGAGGAAACCAGTTAATGGTCATTGTCTCTAATTCCATAGTTAATTCAATTATTGTTTTAGGTTTACCATTACGGAAAAGATCTTGATTAGTATAAAGACCTTTTCTTTCCCATTCTTGGAACTGCTTGAACTTGCTGGAATTGTGGAAAAGTGGCTACAAGGTCCGTGGAGTCTTACTTCCAGCCATGCAGGAATATACCATCAAAGCATTCCCAACAGATGGCCATCCAACCTTTGTTTAAAATTTATTCCAGATCTGAACAGATATTCGCAACCATGAGTTCTCAATTTCTTTAATTTTCACTCAAACAACCTTTTTCAAAAAACAGATCAAACTGTGCTTGGAAAGCATGTTGGATTTCCTTTGTCACTCAATGAACATCAGTGTGTTATTTTAGTGAGGTGGGGTGTTTAATTCAGTTGAAAAGCTGTAAAGTACAGCTATATGTCTAGCACTGCTAAACCCCCTTTTTTGATGGTGAGGTGTCAAGTAGATGTCTTCAGTCTCGGTTTCTTATGATTAAAAGCAAATGCATTAGTTAAGTTTTGCCAAGTTTTGAACCCTGCTGGAATTGGGGAAAGGGAGATGGTTTGGAACAGAAAAAAGAGGTGGGGGTGAGGAACATGTTTTCAGGGATAATTCTGCCCAATAAATATAATTTCAAAGTTTTCCATTTGGAAATTTTGGTTTTCATTTGTTAGGTAACTTTATTATAGCTTCTTGAAATATACTGATTAATATCTTTAGTAATGATGACACACAAGTACATAAAGCCAAATGGTTACAATTCGGGATGGTTAATTTTTTGTCATTTTAGTCAATCATCAGGTGGAATATGAAGGCACATCAATCTGGATTTTGCGTAATTAATTCTGAAGCCCGCATATATATTGAAAACTTCAAAAATTGTCTTAAGAGCTGGGAAGGATTGTTCAGGATATTCCAAAAAGATTCACACATCGTCTGCAAAAAGATTTATCTTCTCACATCAGTGTTAGGACACATTATGTTTGGGATGTTTCAGATCAAATTACCCAAGAGTTCAATTGCTGGAGCCAATGAAAGTTGTGACAGAGGGCATCCTTGCTTGGTTCCTCTCAGTAACTTTTATGGTAGTTGAGTCTAACCTATTGACAGTTACAGTGGCTTCTTATTAATTTCTCTCTTAGTACCTCTTAGTACTTCTCTCTTCTTCTCTCTTATTACCGTGAATAAGTACCACTCTGTCAAAGGCTTTCAAAGCACCTAAGGATAAAAGGACAACTGAAGTCTTTGACCAAGTGGAGTGGTGTATCACATTCAGTACTTCACGGATGGCATCTGACAGTCTGTGATTAGGCATGAAGCCTGCTTGGTCAGGTTCAATATAATCTGTTATGAAGCTATTGATCCTATTTGCCAGGATAGAAATGAGGACGTTAATACCTTGGATTATAGAATCATAGAATCACAGAAATGTAGAGTTGGAAGAGACCACACGGGCCATCCAGTCCAACCCCCTGCCATGCAGGAACACTCTCAAAGCACTCCCAACAGATGGCCATCCAGCCTCTGCTTAAAAACCTCCAATTAGTCTAAATGCCAATGTAATGGTGTGAATTTCATCTGTTTTGAGGATCAGGATGATTCTTGATGTAAACCAGATCTGTGGGCATCAATCTTGATTTAAGAACTCATTGAATAAATCAAGTAGGTGGGGAGTTATTTCATTGTAACAGAGATTATAGAACTCCCAGTGAATCCATCCAGTCCCAAAAATTTACTTGCTTTTACTCTTTAGATTGCATGTTTGAGTTCATTTCGGATGACTGGCTGATCCACTAGGGATCTATGTTGATAATAAAGGAATTGATTCTACTTGGAGATGCCGATTCTGAAGAATAACATGTAGAATAACAATCTTGGTATTTATTAACGATTTCATTTGGGAAGGTTTTTAGTGTGGCCTATGAGGGTTTAATAATTGTAATTATTCTACTTTCTTCTTACGCATTGTAGCAAATTTAGAGTTTTTATTATTATTTCAGGAGAAATAAAGCTTAGTATAGTGCAGGGAGGTTTGTATTTTATGTAGATCCAATTCTTTAATATCCACCATTTTTATAGTAGGATTTTAAATATCTCTGGATCTTGATTTGTCCTATGGGAATTTATTAATTGCTCTATTTCTTTTAGTAAGCTTGATTTATGTGCTTTCCTTTTATATACATACATATGTATACATACATACATACATATACATATATATATATATATATATATATGAGTTTATTAATGTAAAATATCTTACAAAACAAAAAGTTATACACACCATATCTTAATAATATACCCAACATTTAATAACATTTAACAAACCACTCATATACATACAATATTTCCTTCCTTTTTGCCCCCACCCCCATCCACCCAGGGAACTGTGTAGCTTATTGGTTTCCTTTTTTTCTCATGTGGAAAATCATTTTAACTCTTTCCTTTACTTTCTCATATCCCCTCCTTTTTCTGAACAAACTCAATCATTAATCTCCAATTACTAAACAGACCTCCTCTTTCCTTTGACCAAAATATACCCTTCT
The DNA here is from genome assembly GCA_030412105.1 of Cyclura pinguis. NCBI lineage: Eukaryota > Metazoa > Chordata > Lepidosauria > Squamata > Iguanidae > Cyclura > Cyclura pinguis. Next base: position 277,634,638 of record CM059601.1, on the reverse strand, counting down.
TTTTTCCATTATATAATCAAACATCATATATTCCGATATGTACTGCTCCCATCCATTACAATTCCGTCTTTCTTTTTCTTTCCATCCGTATGCAATTACTACTTGTGCTGCTATAGTTAATTGTTTAGTTAAATATTTTTGTTCCTTCTTTAATCCTATATTCCTAACAAGTTACACATATTTCTTTATTTAATTGAATTTCTGCCCCAACTATTTTATGTATTTCTTGTTCTATTTCCTTCTAAAAACTTTGCACCTTGGGACACTCCCACCACATATGAATAATGTGCTTTCGTAATCTCTCCTTCTGTGATTCCACTCCCATTCCCCTCCAGAGCTTCCCCCTCCTATTCCTTTGCCTCTGACCCCAGCACTGGGGGCAGGAATAAAAAGACAACCTAAAAGGCTTACCGGTACTTTCGCCTCAGACAGAGAAGAGGTGAGTTTTGGAATTCTAATTCCATCTGTCAGCCATCTTGAGAAAAGAGGAGTAGGAGCAAAGAGAGCACCTGACCAATCAGCAGCCATACACAGCATAATTTGCAACCACATAGAGAGGCCATGCCTTCAGCAGTGGGAGGGGGGTTTTGCTCCTCCAAAAGGAAAAGACATCCATTTTAAACAAAAGCCTTGCAAGCCTGGGGTGAGGAATTAAAGGGATGGGAGGAGGAAAATGTGGGAGGGGAGAGGCAAGCACATGCCTCATGAATAATCAAATTCATGAAGGTCAAACCTGTTAATGTGGAGGGAGGACTGCATATTCTGTACTGTACATGTGAACCTGCCATTGTTTGGAGATCTTCTGGGGAGGCCTGCTGTCTGTCCCACCATCCTCACAGGTACATTTAGTGGAAATAAGGGAGAGAGCCTTCTCAGTGGGTGCCCCCAGTGGATGTCCCCTGGACTCCTTACCCAGAAAGGCTAGACAGCAACGCTTCCTACTATCTTTCTACAAATAGGTCAAAACTTTTTATTGTTCTGTCAGGTCTCTGAGAATTGATTTTTTTAGAGGAGGTAAGCCTTGTATAGTGTGCAGGACATTTATTGGTTGCTGTTGTTTTTAATGGTTTATATTTTTAATTGGTTCTAATTTTATGATGGTTTAATTGCTTTCAACTTTTGGAGGAGGAGGAGGATGATGATGATGATGATGATGATGATGATTTCCCAGTATTAGAAAAACTGTCTCCTTTCCCAAACTGTGAGCAAGCAACTCGGCAAGGGAAGTAAAAGTTAACTTCTGGAAGGATTATATGATGACTTCTCTTGCTTTGCTTGTTCTTGGGTGCCTCTTGACATCCTATCTTGCTTTTACTTCTTATCTGTTGCAGTAGGATGTTTGATGTGCTTCTTTGTCTTTCTTCATAAGCCGTCTTGAAAGTTTTGGGAGTCCTAAGGCAAAAGAATATGCAACACGTTCATTTAAAATGAATATGATGAACAAACTGAGCTCGACAGCGTCCAAACTTTACACTGGGTTTACATGTTCTAATTTGGGTGGACTTGGCCAAAATGGCAGTCTAATCCATTTGTCCAGAGTGACTCTGTAGGATTCTAGTGACTTACTAAATGATACTGTGCTAGCACGGAAGTCTCCAGATGCACCCCTGGAAGCATGGAAAACCTCTGTAGTGAGGCCCCTTGGGAGAGTTAGAGGGATAAAGTGGTTGATGTTGATCCTTCAGGAGCACGAGTTGAAAACAGCCAGTACCTGAATGGGTTTTCCCTTGATTTCCTAGGTGGATGGCTGAAAAAGGAGCCCGAATTGAGAAGATCTTTCAGATGAATTTAGCCTTACAAGAAGACTGGCGGAAGAGTGCGGGGATGAAAAGGCAGAGGGATTATGAAGAAAAGCTCTTTCAGCGGTAAAGATCTCTTAGGGGAGCCAATTCCCATTCTTAGGAATAGGCATACTGCTAGGAGGAACAAGGCTAGAGTGCCATTATATGTTGGCCATCTGGAGCAAAACTGGAAATTGCTATGTGGATGGCAGTCTCACGGCACTTTGTTGATGCAGGTTGGGGAGCCTCCCTTTCTGCATCTCTGTGGTTGGAAATGTGCACATCTCTTAAGTCTTTAAATATCTGAAGAGATCATGGAATCATGGAACTGGAAGAGACCACAAAGGCCATCCGGTCCAACCCTTTGCCATGCAGGAATACGTAATCAAACACTCCCAACAGATGGCTACCCAGCCTATGTTTAAAAAAGGAGGAGATTCACACACTCTAAGGCAGTGTATTTCACTTTGAAACTGCTTTTACTACCAGGAAGTTCTTTCTAATTTCTAGGTCATGTGAAAGATGGTGTGAGCTTGTCTTCTGCTGCTACAGAGTCCAAAACACAAGCCAATGGCTTCTGTTTCAAGTAAAGAGATTCCAGATCATCATTATGAAGAACTTCTTGACTCTTCAAGGGTATTCAGAAGTGGAACAAGCTGCTCCAGAGGGTGTTGATCTCTCCTTCTTTGGAGCTCTTTAAAAAGAGGTTGGATGGACATCTTTTAGGAGTTCTTTAGTTGTGTTGTCCTGCATGACAGGGGATTGGATTATCTGTGCCTTGTGGTCCCTTCCAACTGTATGATTGCAAATCTGCATTTGCAGATTTCCTCCTTTTGCCACCACTGTGTTTGGGGCTTATGTGGTTCCATCAGAATTATTTTACTGTGTTTACGGGATTGGAGTCCTTATCTTTTTATCTTTTATCTTTTTTCCTTTTTGCTTTCTTTTATTTATTTGCTTATTTTCTCCTCAAACGTGCTAGTGTGGATATTTTAAATGATAACATATTGCTTGAAATCATTTCCCACATTGCATAAAGTATTCATGTGCTTGCAGTCAGCACATAATCTTTTTTTCCACGTGGGACCACAGCTGTCCATTGGCATGCAGATTGTAGAGTGCAAACTGGACTTGTCCCAGGGAAAGCGCAGGAAGTGCAGACCAGGTGAAATCTGCAAAAATATCTGCTGGAACAGATGCCTCTCACATTTCTGTGCTATGGTGTTAAATCTATGTCTGGCACTGGTCATTAGTAAAAATACCCACATTCATTTGCATCTCAGATATGCCAGTCAGACTGGATTATGACTGGGACTCTTCTAATGTCAGGAGGCACTCCTCCTAACTCTTGCAGACATTTTGACTCTATAAACATTCAGAGGACTCTGTCTAGCATATATTTAAGCAGAGACAACAGCATGTGGAGCAACCTCCTCTATTTATGTTCCTCCCTTCCTTCTTTTAAATGAGAGGTGAGCAGACACAGCACAGGGGCAATTCCCTCTTCAGTAGGCCTCATAGTGTAACTTTCAATCAAAAATTAAACTTGGGCCCCTTCCACACTACATAATTATGACATTATGATTCCATTTTAACTGCCATGGCTTGGAGTCTCGTGAGGCATTAGTGCTCTCTTGCAAAAATTTCTCAATACTCATCCCTAAACTACAAGTCCCAGGATTTCCTCGGATGGAACCATGGCAGTTAACTACAACTGTATAGTGTGAAATGGCCCCTGGTTGCAGCGTCTGCATTTCTTTGCCCTTTTTCAGTTTGCACTTGGAGCTGGGCAAGTTAAACACAATCTGCTGGAGACCTAGACCTAGACCATCCCCAAAGCACAAAAAATTGAAAAATGGTTTTAGGAAATTGGAGAAGGGGGTTGGAGGTTTGAGAGAAATCTGAAGGTCACCAAAAAGCCCAGGGAACTATATGGGGCCCAACGTCAAACAATTCCTGTTCCTGTTTTAAACTACTCTTGTTGCCATTTTCTCACAGCCTTTCTCTGTCAGAGGCCATCTTGCTCACAGTGTACATAAGGAAGTACTTTTGGCTGTGCTGTGAATTTTCTAAAGCAAGAAGAGCAGGATTTTTAAAAAAACACCCTACAACTTTTCATTATCCAGTTCCTACAAATGTGACATAATTTTTCCCCCCGGATGTATAAGGTTCACTGTTATAACTGAAAGTGGGCAGATTTTCTCTGACAATTGTAGATGTGTAGTAAATGTTTTGTGGAAGTTGGATCATTTGGGTAGGAAAAGAAATCTAAACAAGCACATAAAATTAAAGCCTGGTTCTGCCTATATAGGAGGGCTGTTCTAGAAAATTCTGGCTATGATCAAAGTGGCACATGCAAACCCTGTATTAAACTTATGCCATCAGTCATAAATTGTGGTTGCACAGTTGTATGGTATGGACACGCCAGGCTGGCCCTCTTTGAGACTGGATAAATCCCTTGCCTCAGGTGGTAGATTAGGAGGCCTGGCAGATTGCATGCAAGAAAGGGCTCTAACCTGTAGACACTGGTCTCTCTGGCCATTTCTGCTATTATTCCACTTTCAACATCCTGTGGAATTCTGGGGTTTGTAGTTTCCTGAGGCCCAAGAGCTCTCTGGCTGAGGATTCTAAATGCCCCTCCCTAAACTGCGAATTCCAGGATTCTATAGGATGTTGAAAGTGGAGTAATAGCACGGTAACAATGTAGTGTGGCAAGGCCCTCTGTCCCTCCTTTGCACAGAAAATCACTATGGCACGTGTGTGCTCCAGCGAGTTCCACCAGGTGCTCTCTCATGCTGAGACATTTGCAAGTGTGACACATGCTGCAGCATGCAAGCAGCTATTGCTGCTCTCTTGAATACTCTTCTGCCATTGTGTTTTCCTCTGAGGGCGGGATAGCTCAGGGCACAACCTCTTAAAAATCCTGTTGGTCACTTTCTTGTTGCAGCATTTCTGCTATGCAGGTTTGCTGGAGAGTTGCACCAGTTGTTTTCGTGCTGTAACAATGCCATCTTGAGTACAATCTCTCATGCAGAGGAAAGATGCTTCAGAATGAAGCACTGGAGAGGGCCCAGCAGGGCAGGGTGGCAACCCACATCCTTCCACCACAGGTGATGGGATGTTTTTCACTACCCTTGCTTTTAGGTATGCTTAATTCTGGACCACATGCATTTATGTACCATTTGACTTGGCAGCAGTGGCAGGGGAAAACAAGTGGGGGCCAGGAGGAGGTTCTGGTGGTCACATGTGGCGCACAGACCTTCTGTTGTATACTCTTGTCTTAAGCAGATACAATTCAAATGAGCTATGAAGCGTGCTTCAGATTTTGAGCACGGTTAAGTGATTCACCTTTCTTCTCAAAGAGGCACAATGCTTTTGCTAAACTCATATTTCCTGTCACTAGTGCCGCTGACAAACTCCTGCTATTGGACCAGTGTGAAAGGTATCGCCGTTGCTACCGATGCAAGAGGAGCATTAACAGCTGTGGGGAAGCCAGCACATCGACAGAGATGAAATATATCCCTGGATCCCGACTAGTTGTTTGAAGCCACTTTGATCTACCAGTTTCTTTCTCCCCCTTTTTTTATCCTATAAAAACATTGTTCTTTTTTTCTAAAAATAGAGTTCTGTTCATATTGCCGTGCTTATGATTCAGTCCTTGCAATCTGTGCTGCTTTCAGACTAAAGATTGGCATCTACTATGTTTGGTATACTTTTGTGCAGAATTATGTTAAATTAAAAAGAAATCGGAGTGATCCAGTAACAAGTTTCCTGCTCTGACACCTAGTAGCTTGGTTCTGACTATGGTGTTTAAGGGAGGATATGTATATATGTGGACGAGATATAGCAGCATTGTGAGATCTGCTTTGTTTTTTTCGTAAGAACCTCAAAGTCCCTAAAGAAGGACTGAGTTCACCGTAGTGCTCAGGGTGATGGTGGACAGTGGACATAACCATTATATAAGGCACAACTTGCCTTTGAGCATGGAGTCAGCTGAAGAATTTATTTTCGGTTCCAGAAAAGAGCCAGCAGTTCTTATGGGTTTCTGCCCAAGGATTTTTCATTTTCAGAAACCTGTTTCGGAATGGGAAGAATCTTTATTTTTGTTCTGCTGTTAAACATCTCTGTGCTAGTGACTTGTTGATCTGTTGATAATGGCCAGTACTTAGTTAAGGAACCTCTCCCGGCCTAATCCCTGCAAATATGGCAGAAATAGCATCACCTGTTCTCCGATTGTCAGCAGAATGGACCTCTTTTTTCCCATGCGACTAATGTCCGGTGGTAGTTGGTGGAAGGGGGAGTTACGTTCATGGCAATAGATTCCAGTCGCGGCTAATTAGCAATCAGGAGTACAGAACAGTTAATTTCCCCTCAACCTACTTTAATGTGCATCATCTGCATGAGGAGGAGGTGCATTCTGCCAGTGCATATGAATGACATTTCTATCATTTGGAAGTTAACTACACTTACCTAAGTAGCTGATGAAAAATACTAGCTAGCTATTTTGGTTACTGTGAATAACAAGAAGGAATAACATTAAAAACAAAACAAAACACCCGAACCACAACTGTAACTATCTACTTTTGGAGTCTTGTAGAAATTACTAATTGCTTCTCTATGAACCAATGGAGAAGGCTATTTTAAGGTTCTTTCAACAAACGCATGAGGCTTTCTACTGTGGGGGAACAAATTAAGGGCAGAATGATATTTTCATATCTTAATTGTTGGGTAATTTCCCTTGAGACTGACTCTGAGGTACATTGCAGATCAGTTTTCTTGACAGTTAAATTATTCCCTGCACAGAGCAAGTGGTGGGGTTGTAAGGAATTTTATGAGAATTTGCTGAAAAGCGTATCTGAGCTGGCCGGTATTTTGGCAGAAAAGAGAAAGGCTGAATTGTTTTTGTGCCTTCACAAAAAAATGCTGGAACTGATCCCATGGAAAAGTTGGCCACCTGGAAGTGCTGAGTTGGAATTAAAAGTGGCTTGAACAGAGAATGGTATTTGTGTGTGTGTGTGTGTGTGTGTGTGTGTGTATGTGAGTGTGTGTGTGTGTGTGAGAGAGAGAGAGAGAATGGGGGACACAAAATCTGTTGTAAAAAATTAATGTGTTAACTGAGCAGAAACCCATCTGCTTCTGTTGGCTGGATACAGAATGATATCAAGATGAGGCACTCTGTGAGGAAGCCCTATTGTACAGATCAGTTTAAGAGCAGATTCAGCAATGAATTTGGAATTTGGCACTGGAATGTGGGTTAGGTTTATTAATTATGTTTAGAGCTTAGAGAAGTTACGTTTTGGATCAACTCCCAGAACCTCTCATGCTGGCTGACAGTGAATGTGGATGGTGAACATGGCCTCTTTTTTCCCCATTGTTCTGTCGCTTGAGAAGAACTTTAGGGAAATAGTTTAGACTTAAGAGATCCACTACCTCCATTTCACTAACTGAGCTTCGGGCCTGACTGGGGACTTGAAGCCAGATCTCCGGGTTTGTTTTGGACCAGTCAGTGTTGGCCCTATGTTCTGGAGGGCTTCTCCCTCAGACCTGTCACTGCCTTTTCTCTCTAGGTCTAATCAATACGGCCAATCTCAGAACGGAGAGTACAAAGTAACCTATGGTATCACTTGCCTTTTCCTTTTTCCTACTCGCCACTGTGGTGTAGTGGTTTGAGAACTGGATTATGACCCTGGAGACCAGGATTTGTATTCCCTGCTCAACCATGGAAACCCACTAGGTGACCTTGGGCATGTCAAACACAACCCCAGAAAACCCTGTGATAGGTTTGCCTTAGAGTCACAGTAAGTTGGAAACAACTTGAAGGTACACAATGACAAACAACAACAAACGTGCCTAATCAAAGCAGGCAGTTGAAAAGGTAGTAAGAGGGAGAAGGAAGAGAAACAAGGCCAGGAGGTTCTGAGGAAGGGCTGTGTGTGTGATGAGCAAAAGTCTCCTTCCTCGGGGATGCGGGCCTCAGCATGTACCTAGATTGCCTCTCTTTTTTTTGTCATTTTCCCTGATTCCAACTGTATGTGAAAAACTGGGCCTTTAGGGTTCAAGAACAGAATCTGTAGTGACTTAAATTCAGCAGTTTACTTAATGATGCAGTGCTGTGTGGACTGTGGCTTCGAAGCCCAAGGCCCATCTAAGAGAGGCAGTTAAACCAACCTTATATAAGATACTTACCTAACCATACATTGGCAGAAACGGGGCAGTAAAAAGACTACAACAGTAATACAAACTAACCTATAATGAACAAGCACTATTTGCAGTTATGGCCATCTCACTCTGGTATCCTTACTACAGAATACATCAAGCTGCTTGGCTTTTTAGCTCTGTTCACAGATATTGGCAATGTAACAGTATTTGTAGGGCTTTATACAATTTAATGATAGGGCTTTTAATATAGAATTGAGTGAAAATTTCTTAGTTGAAGTAGTGCAGAAGAAGGTGGCTAGGTTGTACATTGGTGTCCTTGAATAGTTCCTTCTTTTTGTTTTTAATAAAAAACAGTACTATTAATCGTAATTACACATTATATAGCATGTTTTTGATGAAAGTAGCTGACACATTTATTTTGGTAGTTGTGAAGTACATATGACAGGACAATGATATCTTCATGTGGAAGGTGAATGTGGGTTGACAGCTTGTTTAAGGGTATCTCCTTGTGAGTTTGCATCTGGGAAGAGAGCTGAAGCAGGATCTTTCCACTCTGGGTCACTATATTCCACTGGATTATGTAAATAAGCATTTCAGGCTCAAGGGACAAAAGGAGAAATCCTTTTGCAATATCAGATTTGTAACAATGATGAACACAATTAACCCAACTTCTCTGTTTACACGGAATTTATTTTATTCTGCTTTTATTCGAAGAGTGATGAGCAAAGTCCATAAATGGTGCCATCTTTTGGGGTCAGTCAAGACACAACTGCATTTTTGTAGCCAGATATTACACACACACACACACACACACACACACACACACACAGAGTGTTAAGTAGTCAGGGTTGTCACATTACAAAAACCCAGTTGCTGATATTGTGCTTTAATTTCTTTTTATAAGTAAACAGACAATACATTCACTTTTGTCTGAAGTTTTCAATAGTAAGTAAAACATGGATACATTCTAAGAGTTTTAATGCAGGACTACATACACAGTAATCCACCAGACCATTACAGAAAAATACAAAATAGTAAGAGGAAGGCAAAGGCAAACTCTTAGCAAATCCTGCCAAGAAAACCCTGTGAGAGGTTTGCTTTAGGGTTGCCATAAGTTGGAAACAACTCGAAGGCACACAGAAACAAAAACAAGAATAGTTTATGTCCAAGGATGTAATCCTCCAATGAATTCAGTCAAACTTTTTGGATCATGAGGCTCTATTTTATTTCTACAAAGTACATTATTTATGCAACAGTGTAAGCTCCAACCTCAAAACATCAGGGGGTCCCAGTGTGGCTATGATAATATTCTCCAAGACCTTTCTGAAGCAGCTTGTTTGGACATGTTATGAACACTGGAAAATTCCAAACAAGATCATTTTTGCATTATTCTGAGCTTGGGTATGCATGCAGCATCTTACTATTGCATAGATTATCTAGAGTTGGGCTAAAAGTTCTTAAAGAAGGTTTGGCCAAATTTGAGTTGAAGTGTGCATGTGTGTGTGTGTTTGAAATAATGGTAGACCCAGCAATGACAGAGACTTCCCTGTCATGGGACAGGGAGCATCAGATGTTCACATCAGGTGACTTGTGACATCAGATTATCAAGTTTTTCTGCTATTACTTTGAAGATCTATAACATTAAAACTGTATGTTTGGAAGTGGGAGAGGGGCTTCAACTGGTGTTGATTGTTCCCATGACTTTGTATGTTGCAGTTGACTGAAGTGGACTTGGTAATTATAGTTACTGTCAGTTTCCCATAAAATGGAAAAATGATGCTACTTCGAAAACAAGGAAAGTGTGGCAACCCTATATGCCACTGCTGCTCTCTCAACTCGCCACTCTGTTGCCACCACCCATCATCTGGTTCAATGTCAGAAATCTCTTAGCCAAAACTACAACATCTATCGTGTTTCAGTGCTAGCTAATGAAGAGGGATGGCATTCTTTTCCTTACACGCCAGGGACTAGTACCATATTTATGTCCATTATGTCCACTGGCTGTCACTCTTTCTTTTCTGAAAACTTGTCACAGGCTAAGCAGCTGATGGCTCACACACCAGCATAAGTCCACAGACAACTAGAATAGCACTGCCGTAGTGTATCTGAAGTTTGAAATATATCTGAATTCCAGAAGATGGAGTAATTTTCCCTCATGTTTGTAGAGGGCAAGGATGAGAAGGAGGTTAAGAGTAGCTGATTTTTACAAGCCATAGAGCCTTTTGTGGAAGAACTCTTCTTGGCATGGAAATAGAAACATCAACTGCTTAACTGTTCCATATCAAGTTACCATTAAAGGTGCAAACATTAAAAAAGAAATATTAAAAAAAACTAGGTAAAGTAAGACGTGTTTGATTCAGATTTTTGGTTTATCGTTTCCAAAAAGATAATAGCTGGCATCCTGTTAGTAAGTTGTGACAGTGTAAGTCCAACTCATTCTCCTGAAACCCACTTGTTTGCACGGAGTTCGGAATTATTTACGAACCGCACAACAACCAAACTCTCCCCCAAACCACCATGCAGCCCTGCCCCAACACGGCCAATTCTGTATCGTGGAGAACAGGGAGATCAGCAAGGATGCATTCAGCTATTTTCTTGCAGCTGGATGCACCGCAAGGATGTCATCTTCAGGAAACACCTAAGGACTGCTGGAGGTCCCTGTGGATGCCTGTCACAGGATGTCTGGCTGCAGGGAAATAGCTGGATGCATCTCTGTTGATCTTCTTGTTCTCCTGGGATAAGGAAATGCCTGTGTTGGTGGCCGCATCGCTTGAAAGATGGGTTTGGTGGGAATAGCACTGGGAGAGGTAGGCTCAGAGAACAGCTATGTTAAAGATGTGTGTCTCCCACTGCAAAATCTCAGCCATCAGGTGTTTTTTTTAAAAAACGTCACGATAACTTAGTGGTAAGTGATGACTGTAGTGATTGACTGTCAACGAACAAAAAAAGCTATGGCGTAAAAACATGAACTACTTGGTTCCCTTTCATGCCATTGCCGTGTTATGTGGGAGCGACTTTTCTGTGGCTTTATCCTGTGTAATGGCAATCTATGTGTATGCGTGTGCACATATGTATGAGATGAAAGAGAGGAAGAATAAGAATACAGCAGTCTTGCAAGCAGGAGAGTCTTGTAGACCTTTGTCACCTCATTGGGGTTGTTTCTTTTGGGGGCTGGGGTACATAGGCCAGAAACATGGGACAATTACTGAAAGTGTGCTGCCTTCTTCACATGACATCGAACTGACAGTGGTCATGCTGTAAACACATTCAAATACAACTATCATAGAATGACAGAAATATGAGTTTCTTTCTTGTCATGTTAGATGACAGAAGTGCTGTGTATTTGTTCTCATAATTCACATTCTAATTCAGATATGACACCTGGAGATTATTAATTACAATAATAACACCAGGATCCTAAAATTGACTTGAATGTTCACAGGGCATCTATGGAAAACTACAGAATGTTTGAAAAAAAGTCTAAAAGGCTAAGGATCATTTAACACCTCAATAATGCTGACATTTTATCTGGTGATATGTAATTTAGTTTGGTGATTATAATTCACCATGGGTGAACTGTTGCATTGTGTTAAAATCAGTCTGCAGCTTCTGTTTTCTTCAGAAAGGTTCTACAAGTACATCTGAGGGGACATGTCGCATTCTTTCTTTTGTAATCTGTGCCTTTAACATTTAACAACCTCTGTTACTTAGGCAGCTTATCTCTCCTATAATGCTGAAAGGATCCAATCCAGTTGGGGAAAATGTGTACACAAATGTAAACTGTCAGTGCCATTTCTTGGATTGCAAAGCTAGCCCAAGAAACAGAGCTACCAGGATAGTACTTCTCAAGACTAAACTGCTCTAAGGAAGCACAAGTTCTTGCAATATTCTTCATTGTTTTGCTGGTTCTTCTTCCATTCTTTTTGGGGGCTGTTCATTGCAATTTTTTGGATCTATACTGCAGCTGTTCCAAAAACTTTTTGTACATTGGGGGTTTGGCTTGCTGAGGTGGTCCTATGGATTGAAGGACAATTTTTTCCTCCTTTTTTTTTTTACAGAGTTGTAGTGCTTTAGTGCAAAAGTGCTATTTCATAGATTCACTGATGTAGTACAACCCTAAGACAAAACAAATTAAAAAGAAAGGAAAAGAAGAGATGGAGACTTTATTTTTGTTTTGATATAACTCAAAATAAAAAAAAAACCACATAGGTGGGAATAAAATGATGCAGCTGCTGTTAGGAACTGCCAAAAATGGTTTATGACAACAGAAGCATTGTTTGGATATTTTTAAAAGCATCAAGAGCTAGAAGAATCAATACTGGAACCTCCTGACAAACATGCCACATCTGGAGGAGCCAAATAGCTCCAATTGCCAATTCTGCTCTTTATCATACCCATTATTTTTCTGTTCCATTTATCAATATATATTATTCAAACACTTGGCACAGTGATACGTTGTAACTAATCATCAGTCTACTTAATAGTGCTTGCTTGCTGGCAGAAGGCTGACCTGAAAATATTCCTGTCTACAAGCCACAAAAGGGGATTTTGGGTGATTTTTTTTTAAGGTGGAGATATAAATCAGAAACTTTTCTGGGGTGGGAAGGGAATTTCTGAGGAAAAGCAGCATCGCACCCTTTCCGTTGGGCTGCATCCCTCTCAGAAGCAGCCATGCAATCCAGCAGTGTGCCACTGGCCTTTGTTCCCCACATGAGAGCTTTGGAATAATAGTGTGTTTCCAGTGAAATATTGTGTAGGAATAGGGCACCCACTGGGCTGCTTATGGCAAGGCCATCTGCCACTTCTGGCGGTAACCAAATTTGAAAAGCGAGCGCACGTGATGGAATCTGGTACTGCTTGTATGCTCCCCCATCATCTCCCCGGTCTTCTCTCTCTCCCCAGACTGGACAACACAAGACAGCAGTGAAATAGGACAGTAGATTGCAGCATAAGACTGATATCAGCTGTTAAGGGCTATTGCCTTCATGTCCTGCTAGGGGGCTTCTTGGAGGCACCTGGCTGGCTCAAGTACAAGAATAGGATGCTGGACTAGCTGGAACTCTGGGTTGATTAAGGCTATACTATGTTCTAATGATTCCTACCCTAACCATATGTTTTTGAACAAATGACTGCTGGAATTAAGCACATGACAGGGGCTTACAACCAGCCTTTTAGCCCTAGGTAATGTTCATGTAGCTACCCTTTTCCATGCATATTATCTTCTATTGGATCCAGAAAGCAGAATAGATGTGATGTTCTGAATGGTGATTCACATTAATAACAGGACAAAAAAAAAAACAAGCTGTAGTCCCTGAGATCACAATTTCATGATTACATCTGATGATGGTGTCTCATAATGCTGCCATTATTATAGCCTTCCAAAGAACTCCATAAATGCTGTTATAAATGCTGGGTGGCAACTCTGCTGTTAAAATGATGACTAATATCCTGTTAAGTCAGTTTTAATGTTCTAAGTTAGACTTACACCCACATAATTGTTTGCTGCTCATATTTATGGTACCATTGCCATGGCTGTAATTGCTCCTGAAACCTACCTTAAAATCCATTCAGCTGCACCAAGCAATGGAGTTCTGTGGCGTTTGTGAGCAGAGCACTGCAGGGTGATGTGACCAGCCTCCTCCCACCAGTGAGTGACAGTGCAAGGAAAAGAAGCAGGGAACCCCGTGGGATCCTGTTGTAACTCTTTGTTGCCCTGTTGCTTGTTGGTGGGGGACAGCTGGTCACGTCACCCTGCAGCACTGCAGAGCTCCACTGCTTGGTGCAGCTGGCTGGATTTTAAGGAGGGTTTCAAGGGGTCAGATCAGGGGATGAAACTTAGCTATGATATTGTAGCTATGGTTGTGATGCAAGATCTTGGCTTCTTTGTCTCCGTTAGTTTCTGAAGCCAAAGCTGAAGATCTGCTTTATCTGAGTAGGGGGTTAAAAAAGCAATTTAGAAAAAGAAAACATCGTCCATTGTCGCCAAACCCCAACTGTGGCAGGATTTGCACTAGGAAGGCTGATAGAGTTGTCAGTCTATTGAGGGACTTCTGGGTGGTCGTGGTGGTGGGTTGATTGCAGCACACTTTCCACAGATTCTCTGGCGATGCTTAAACTATGAGAGGAGAGACCTGGGATGGTACTTTCCAGAGTCCACTTAGACATGTCCAGGCATGTGGTTGGGATGCAAAATGGCTCCTGATGACTTTGCACTATTTCCAGCTGAGATATGTAAAAATGAGAGAGAGAGAGAGGAAAAATATGAAGGAAAGATGGGTGGTTCTTCACTCATTTATAGCTGATGATTCTGTGTATTTAGATCCAAGCTGGTAGAGATGTAAGAATCACAGGATCAGAATCTCTTTAGGACATTTCCTCTTCCTCTTAAATATTTTGAGTCTGCATGGCTCCCTGTGGCCATTGGTAATTATCTATAACAAATGAATCATAGTCAGGACTGTAAATGAGGGACTTAACGAAGGCTTCTTTATCTTCTGGTTCTGGGTACCAAGAGGCCAAGTTGTGTCTGTAGGCGTAGTCAACAACCTAAAAAAACCAAAGGGAGAAAAGAAAAGGCACTGGATGGAGGATTAGACTTCGCTTAGATAAGTGGAGCTCAGTTCAGCTCAGCTCAGCAGCGCAGCTTATCGCTGATGTGGCTTTCCATTAGTTGAGGCAAAGCATCAATTCCTCACACAAGACCTTATTTCTTTTCCAGGATTAGTGGAAGCTATGTAAAAATATTACTGAATAAGCAGGAATATACGCATTGAGCTCAGTGTGCATAATTTACATAGCCCATAGAATTCAGCTTTGCTTAGTGTGGAATTATGTATTATATCTGTTACAAACACAGTTCATTGACAGGACTTTTCTAGATAACACAAACTGGAAAGATTCATGTATAAATACACAGCAGGTGTACACAACTGTTATTCAAAACATCTGGAAGGCCAAATGTGCCCCATTGCTGGACATCTTCCAATACTCCACAGATGAAAACTAGGATATCTGTGGCCAACCAACTTCAGAGCGCAGTCAAGATGGCAGAAGTTATTAAGGAGTGGGGGAGAAGTTTCAGCAGTTTGCTTTTGCCTGAGTGTACTGGGAAGGGCAAAACTACATCCTCTCCTCTCCGCACTCTGTTGAATTGACTGAGTGCAGACTACTTTTGCATTTTGAGCTCAGTTTGCACCAATTCAAGTAAATAGAAAATGAAGGGAAAAAGTACGAGCAATAGAGGGAAACTGGGACATTTAAAATAAAGCAGCTAAAAAAGTGGGATGCAGAGTATTAGTTGGAACTGTCCCTGCTGAATTGGGACAGTCGGAGGTTATGGCACTGACATATTTGTTCACTTTTCCTGTGGCACAACTACAAGAGGATAGAGATTGAGGAAGAGCTCAGTAGAACCTTTCCCTTTTCTCCCTGGTTGGTTCTTGGCTAACCATGTGTTAGTTGGCCGTTACTAGGTGTGGCAGCCCCACACTTGCCTCCCCCTACATATTTATCAATAGGCTGGATCCAGATTTAAGCCTGAATCCTATTAGTAGGCTTACAGTTCTTCTTTGTCATTTTGGAGGGCAGGAGATACAGGAGTTTGATTTTAGAACAACTTCACCTAAACCAAAGTATTATGGACTCTTACTTTCACAGCAATTTTGAAGGAGACTTCTCGAATGGAGCTCAAAGGTGGATACAACCTTCCTTCAGCAAGGTTCTCTTCCGTGACCTCTTCTGCAATTGACTAAGAGAGAAGGAAAAGAGAGCGCTTCACATAGGACAATAATTTTCAAAGGTCATGATTCTCTCTGGGAACACCGTGTAGCCAGAAGGGATGTAGCATTACATCCTCAAAAACAATACGTGAAAACCTATAAATCTAGGTTCTTTCTAGGAATGTGCCTTCATTCAAGGATGGCTATTAGTTCACCTACTCCAATATTGTCTGTTCTGACTCCTGGAAGTTCTCCTTAGGATCTCAGGTGTTCCCCATCAACTGCTACTTTATCCTTTTAATTGTAGATGCAGGGAACTAAATCTCGGTTCTTCTGCATCTTTCCAGTCTACCACCTAGTCAAACCATGATCGACATGTGGAAGCCCCAAAACATCTGGTGGACTGCCTGATTTGCACCCTTACACTAAAGGCAATCACAGACTGCACATCTTTTGAGCATATCTCAAGGGGCTGATTTGGACATCACAGGGGCTGCCATATCTGTTGTTTAAATGTCTACTCCACTCATCTATAAAGTGGTGGGCATTTAATTTGTATATCAAAAGGGGCACACTAGTGAGGTAAACCAAAATCTGTCTTGCATTTGTTGTTATGTGCCTTCAAGTCACCTCTGATGTATGGTGGTTCTATAGAGCATTGGAGGGGGGCAAGATTTATTCAGAAAATGTTTGCCATTGCCCTCCTCTGAGGCTGAGAGAGTGGGGCCTACTGGGTTTCCATGGCTGAGTGAAGATCTGAACCTTGCTCCCAGTCCAATACTCAAATACTCAAACTACACCATGCTGGCTCTGAACATTACCTTCTAGCATTACATTACTGAAAGCACCATTCTTCTAGCCTAGCTCCAATACTGGAAATATGAGCTAGGCTACGTGGAAAGCACCTGATGTAGCAGAGTGCATGCAGATAACATGAAGAAAGATAAAGCTCCTCTTGCCTCCTTAACTATAGCTCAATGGTAGAACATGATCTTTGCAAGCAGGAAATCCCAGGTTCAACCCTACTCTCAACATAGGTTCAGCACCTGGATAGCTCCCATAATCCCTGGAAGAGCTGCTCCTCATTCTCCTCTGGTGGCTATCATGAAAACCAAAGGTGGAAATGCCATCCCACAATAATGGAGCGGTTGGTCATCTCTGATGCAGGTGGGATTAGGAGTGAGTTCTAAGTGAAACAAGGCTGATCTGACAATACATGGCAGCTTTTTATGGCTGGTGTACTATTAGATATTTACCTCACTGTGAACTGACTTATAAGCATTTAAAGATGAATTGCACCATTGGGCAATGTCCATATTCTTAGGAAAGAAGCACAAACAATGCTACATGTCTGGTACCATCACAAAAGCAGAGCCAGCAGTGTGCCCATTGTGCAATGGGTCCCGCTGTGCATTGAGATATTCCATGAGATGACCTTGATATGTGTCATCCCAATTCTCTAGAAGGCTGGTTGTTGTTATATTTCTGTATATGTCACCTTTCCCCCAGTTTGAGACTTAAAGTGGCTTACAACAGTTGAACATAACTAAAAATTAATGCATGCAGAAGTTAATTGCCTATCATGTCAGACATACAACATCATAAGGTTACGTGTCATGACCTCTGATGCAGGATCTTTGCTGACATCCCTGTTTTCAGCCACGATCCTGAATTACACTTGTGGAAGTAAAGCTCTGTCATGTATAGCTACATCCTCCCTCCTCCCTGCATACTCACTCCACCTCTTTTCTGGCTAGCCTCCTCCATAGCTGTTCAGCAGCTGTGGAAGATGGGGAGATGATGCAGGTGGCCAGGCAGCAACCACAGATGACCAGAGGAAGTAGTCATTCTTCAGGACCACTGAAGGACCCTTGTTCCTTCCTCTAGCAAGCTGAAGCCTGGCTGTTCCTCATCCTCCTCTGTTCACTGAATAGACATGGCAGAGGTGGGGTTGCCCAGCCTGAAAACAGGTGGGTGGCATGGAGAGATGGTTGTTGCAAATGAAAACCTGCCTTGATTCCCATTTGGGAAAAAACTGCAATATAAATAAAGTGGTTGAATTCTTCCATCCTCCACAATCAAAAAAGCAAGAATAGTCATTTCCCCCCCAGTTATGCCTGTATATGTCATCAACACAATTTTGGCCTTCATTTATAAAATCTTAACATATAAAATCCTTCCATTTCACACATGGATGAGACATATTTGTGGGTAAGTAAATGTGTGCCATTGACACATCAAAGATACTTTAAATGCTCACATAAGTACTGCACCTGTGACCACAACAAAAAATTGATATTATACAGCTCCATTTGGCAGGGAGCTATGAGTGGTATAGATCTGTACTGGAGTAACATTCAGGCACAAACTCATTTGCCAGAGGTTAAGCCAAAGCCTTCACAGAAGAGGCAGGCTTTGAAGTGAGAACAGAAGGAAGGGGGCAGCAGGAGTTTTGGGAGGCAGTTCCAAAGTATAAGTGGCAACAAGGGATAGTAAGTGCAGTTCTTTAAAATGTTAATTGATACACTTGAAAGGAAACCTTCAGGATGATGTGACTGCAGTGATTACACTCTACAGTGGGCCTTTGATATCTGTTAGGGTTTGGTTCCAGGACCCCCTATGGATACCAAAATTTGTATATGCTCAAGTCCTATTATGTACAATGGTGTAGTAAAATGATGTCCCTTGTATAAAATGGCAAAATCAAAGTTTGCTTTTTGGAGATACAGTCATCCCTCCACATTTGCTAGACATTCCCTGTGAAAGTGGAAAAACAGTGAATAACTCTAGGCCCTCCCAAACCATATTTAACACACATAAAAAGTATGATCACCATATGCAATCCACCGTGGATTCCTTTAAGGCATCAGGGTTCCTTCACAAGGCAGAAATGGGTGACTGGTGGGGCTTACTGCCCCCTCCATTGCTGCCCCACACCATTTTTAAGAGGGACTTACAAGCCTCATTCGCAGTTTCTCAATCTTATGAGGCCTGTAGTCCCTATTAAAAATGGCATAGGGAGGCAGCAGAGGTGACAGCAAATAATCTGTGAATAATCAAATCTGCAAAAGTGAAATCCACATGTGGAGGGCTGATTGTATATATATCTCCTATCTATCTATCTATCTATCTATCTATCTATCTATCTATCTATCTATCATCTATCAGCCCTCGTGGCACAGTGGTAGGAACCCTAGTGGCACAATGGGTGGTACTGCAGTCACAAGGTTGTGAGTTCGATCGTGCTGGGCTCCAGGTTGACTCAGCCTTCCATTCTTCTGCAGGTCAGTAAAATGAGTACCCAGCTTCTTGGGGGCAATTAGCTAGCACACTGTAAACCGCTTAGAGAGCACTTAGCTGATAAGCAGTATAGAAATACACACGCTATTGCCATCTCTCTCTCTCTCTCTATCTGTCAATCTGCCTGCCTACCCATCCATCCACCCACCCACCCATTCATCCATAGAATATTTTCAAGCTGTTGTTGGCTGAATCCAGGGAGTTAGAATTATGGTATGGAGGGCTGACTGTACAGGACTGTCACAGAGAGGAAGTACAGGTTGATTCTCTGTTGCCCCAGAGGATAGGACCAGGTACAGCATTTAAAGTTCATAGAGGGTAAATTCTGATTGAACATTAGAAGGAACGTCTTGATGGCAAGAGCAGTTTGGTAAGGGAACCAATTTCCTATAGACGTGGCAAGGTCAGTTTCTCTGGGCATCTTCAAAAAGAAGCTGGACATCTACCTGCTGGGGATGCTTCTCTACAGGAGATCCTACATTGAGCAGGAGGAAGGACTTGATGGCCTATGGGGACCCCTTCCAACTCTAGGATTCTATGAAGCATTTTTTTCTGCATGATGGTTGAAAATAGGAAGATTCCAAACCTCTGCTGTGGTGAGAAAAATGTCATCAGTGATGTGCCGGACTCCACAGGCAATAACTCCCAGAGCAAGACCTGGGAAAACATAAGCATTGTTCCCTTGTCCAGGGAAGAAGGTCTGTCCATTGGGCAGGGTCACTTTCGGGAATGGGCTCCCACTTGCAAATATGCCTCGTCCCTGAAAATAAAGCAAGAAAAGATTTGGGACATTTGTTCTCCATCTCACAAGAGTTCTGCACAGTTTGAATGGAACTGGGAAACGGAAAAAAAGGGCTGGTTTGAAAGGTGGCCTTGTGGCAGCAAACTAACCAGTGATGTATTTAAGTCTTTTACTCTGAGTCTTAAGTCAAGTCTTAAGCCCCTACCTTCAAGTTTCAAATTGAGTCTCAAGTCCTTGCAAGATACTTTCAAGTCAAGTCTCAAGCTTGGAGCCAACTGTATACCCCAAACTATATTCCAGAATTTCTGGACGGAATCAAATAAAGTCAATTTTAACAATTTAAGTAGAATCAGCTCTCCACATTTGTGAGTTCTGCAGCTTCGGAAGTGGGGAATAGGATCCTTCTTACTC
Organism: Cyclura pinguis; assembly: GCA_030412105.1. Lineage (NCBI taxonomy): Eukaryota > Metazoa > Chordata > Lepidosauria > Squamata > Iguanidae > Cyclura > Cyclura pinguis. The sequence goes on along the minus strand of CM059601.1, from coordinate 277,614,527 downwards.
TCCATTACTGAAGCTCCAAAAGCTTTAGAAGAAAGGATCCTTCCTCCTCAAGCCCGATAAGTTTGCCTAATACATTTGCTGTTCCCCTCTGAGAAATGCATCCTATGCTCTGGGGACAAGTGTTGCCTTCTGCTCTTAGGAAAAGTTTTAGAAGGCTCCTCCAATACGCAGAAGGGACAGGCTGTGGAGCAGACTTCAAGCCTGCCTCACACCCACTGCCTAACCTATTTGATGTTCGTCTCTAAGAAATGCACCCATACTTTGTATTTGAGACAGATCATCATGTGACCAATGGGGAAAAAGAGACGGAAATGTTGTTCAAAGTCATAACGTTTCTGGATTAATGTGTTATTTTACTGAACCAAGGGCAGCAAGTCAGTTACTGAAAATATACAGGTGACAAGTCTAGTCGAGTCAGTGTGCCATTTATTGCTGAGTCGAGTTCAAGCTGAGTCACTGAAGTGACTTAAGTCCGACTTGATCAATTGACTCAAGTCTATATCACTGAAAATGACAAAGGAATATTTAAAAGAGGGGCCCAGCAACTATCTTACCTCTGTTAAGCGGTAACACTGCTCGGCTGTGCACTCGGCTTTGCTTGTGGGGTTACTGAGGGCAAATACAATTGGCCTCTTGTTGAATGTCTTCATGTCCTTCAAAATTTGATCGGTGAAAGCTCCAGCAACGGCAGCCACACCTATAAGAGGTTTTTTTTTAAAAAAAAAATTAAGGAAACAACAAACAGAAGAAAACAGACCTGACAACTAGTTTAGAAAGCTGTACGTAAACTGTATTTCAGCCTAATCAATTGCATAGATTCACTGAACCTCTAAAGCACTGATTTTAGCTTTTTGGAAGAAGGAGGAGGATACAAATATGTAATGAATGAATAGCAGTACTCTAAACTAAGAGCCAGCATGTTGTAATGGTTTGAGCATTGGACTACAAACCTGGAGATCAGGGTTCAGTTCTGCACTTGGCCATAGAAACCCACTGGGAGACCTTGGGTGCACTGCTCACTCTCAGATCCCAGAAAACCCTTTGATAGGTTTGCCTTAGGGTTGCCATAAGTCAGAGACAACTTGAAAGCACGCAGCAACAAGTCTAAGCTGGGGAGGAATGGGCACCAACCTGTCAGGATCCTTCCTCAGATTGCAAATCAAAATATATTTAGCTTGGGGTGGATGCATTTGGAGGAGTCAGAGGGCCATTTTCGGGTCTTCCTGACTGCAGTTGGGTCTGACACACCCACTTCCCCAAGCTATATGTGACATTTCCATTGCTGGTTACTTCCTGCCCCAGCTGTTTCACGGTGGGGTGGAGTTTGAAACAGCACTTTATTCTGAGACCATGCCCCAGCTATGTTTTTTGGCCCCAAAATGTAGTTTTTCAGCTTTATTTTTTTTTAAAATTGAGGAATGTGGGGAGTTCCATAGGTGTAAGGGCCACATGGGATCCACCCAGGCTGCTCCTGTCCCATGGTCTGCTTTCTGCAGAAATAATTTTGAACTTGACCTTGGCTTCTTCTCCTCAGAAGATGAGAAGTCTATTATTCCATTCATCATTCCATCTAATAGTGATCTTGGGAGGAGGAAGACTATGAGTTTGGAAGCAAAATACAGCTGTCCAAAAACAAGGGAGTGGTTTCTATACACACATATATGCAAGTTCTTGTTAGGCTCTTTGGGTGTATGCATGTACAAAAAAATTGTACTCTCTGGGTGTACGTGTGTGTAAATATTTTGTTTATTTTGTACAGGATGTACAGGATGTACAGGATGTACAGGATGTACAAAATGTTGAGGTGATGGGTAGGGAGGAGTGGCAGTGAGGGATGTGAGAGAGGAGATTTTCTTTAGGAAACAGTTACCTACCAACCCTAAAGTACATAGCTATAAATGCTTATTTTGGAGCCTACAAAGAGACCTTGTAGCACCTTTGAAACTAAATGAAGGAAAGAAGTTCGTAGAAGAAGCTTTCTCTGTCCACTTCATTGCCACTGTTAAACTGTGCCTGTTGCACTCCACAGTACAGCTAGCAGAAGCAGTAGCTTCAGTTGGGTGGGACGCAAAATGTATATTTTGTGTGTGTGAGAGAGAGAGAGAGAGAGAAAGAGAGAGAGAGATTTTTTCTTCTCTCCTAAAAGTTCCTGTTCCACTACAAAGCTTTTGATCTAGGTTGGCTGCAGGCCTGGGCCATTTCTGTATTACACTGTTATAGTGCTATTATTCCATTTTTCAACATCCTATAGAATTCTGGGGTTTGCAGTTTGGGGAGGGGAATTTAGAATTCTCAGCCAGAGAGCTCTTTGGCCTCAGTAAACTACAAACCCCAGAATTCCACAGGATGTTGAAAGTGGAATAATAGCACTATAATAGTGTAGTGAGGAAATGGCCTTGGACAGAACTACTTGTAGGAGTGGGATCCACATTGCAAACCCTTAGTTGTGGATTCTACTAGTAGAAATATACAATCAGGGTTCAGATTGTACTTGGCCCTCCACTTTGGAGGGTTTTCCTATTGCAAAATTGATCATACATGAGTTTGGAGCTCCTTGTCCCCCCCCCCCGTCCATCTTCTCCATTGCCCATTGTTTCAACAGTCCCACCTCATGTCTTTTTTTTGACACCTTTGAACCCACACTCCTTATCTAGAATTTAACAGCCACCCAACTCAATCCAGTTTTGCAAGCAGCTGCCAACATTGGCCATGTCCTCAACCTCCTCCTCCTCCTGGCCTCCCTGCTCCGCCACCACCAATCGTTCCAACAGCTCTGCAGTATACCTTCCTTTGACACCTTCACACCCACATGCCTCATCCAGAATTTAAGAGCCCAAGTGTGAAGGTGTCAAAAGAAGGTACAAAGTGAGGCTGTTGGAATGCTGGGAGATGGCGGGAGGGCCAGGAAGAGAAGGGGGTTGAGGACATGGCCAGCAGCAGCTGCTGCTCTCACTTGTAAAACTGGTTTCAGTAATCCTAGGAGTTGGTTGGGCTTTGAAAATCATATTTGCATTTCCACTTTCGCAAGGGTCTTGTGCCCTTAACCTTCCCAAAAGTGAAGGGCCAACTGTATGTTATGTACCTTTCCCTAAGATGTTAAGAATTCTTTGAATTCATCAAGCTTCATATGTTACAGTGCAAATGTAACATACGTATAACATTTACCCTGCAAATGTTCTTGGCCAGTGTGGGGTTCTCACTTGTTTCAAACAAGAGACCTGTGAAGGGACTTAGAATCATAGAATCATAGAAATGTAGAGTTGGAAGAGACCACACGGGCCATCCAGTCCAACTCCCTGCCATGCAGGAACACCCTCAAAGCACTCCCGACAGATGGCCATCCAGCCTCTGCTTAAAAACCTCCAAAGAAGGAGACTCCACCACACTCCGAGGCAGCATATTCCACTGCCGGACAGCCCTGACTGTCAGGAAGTTCTTCCTGAGGTTCAGGTGGAATCTCCTTTCCTGCAGCTTGAATCCATTGCTCCTTGTCCTGGTCTCTGGAGCAGCAGAAAACAAGCCCTCTCCTTCCTCTACATGGCATCCCTTCAAATACTTAAACATGGCTATCATGTCCCCTCTTAACCTTCTCTTCTGCAGACTAAACATACCCAGCTCTCTAAGTCTATCCTCATAGGGCATGGCTTCCAGGCCTCTCACCATTTTGGTTGCCCTCCTCTGGACCTGCTCCAGCCTGACCATGTCCTTCTTGAATTGGGGTGCCCAGAACTGGACACAGTATTCAAGATGAGGTCTAACCAAAGCAGAGTAGAGTGGTACCAGTACCTCCCTCAATCTAGACACCATACTCCTATTGATGCAGCCGAGAATTGCGTTGGCTTTCTTGGCTGCCGCATCACACTGCTGACTCATGTTCAGCTTGTGGTCTATTAAAACTCCTAGATCCCTTTCATACGTACTGCTATCCAGCCACGTGTCCCCCATCCTGTATTTCTGTATTCCATTTTTTCTACCTAAGTGTAGGACCTTACACTTCTCTCTGTTGAATTTCATTTTGTTAGCTTTGGCCCAGCTCTCCAATCTGTCCAGGTCATTTTGAATTTTGATCCTGTCCTCTGGCGTATTAGCAACCCCTCCCAATTTGGTGTCATCTGCAAATTTGATGAGCATGCCCTCTATTCCTTCATCCAAGTCGCTGATGAAGATATTGAACAGCACTGGGCCCAGGACAGAACCCTGTGGCACCCCGCTAGTCACTTCTCTCCAGGATGAAAAGCAGCCATTCGTGATCACCCTTTGGGTTCGGTCGGTCAACCAATTACAAATCCAACTAACAGTAGCCCTGTCCAGCCTGCATTTTACTAGCTTCTTTGCAAGACTGTCATGTGGAACTTTGTCAAAGGCCTTACTGAAATCGAGAAATGCTACATCCACAGCATTCCCTTCATCTATCAAGCTAGTAACTCTATCATAAAAAGAGATAAGATTAGTCTGGCATGACTTATTTTTGAGAAATCCATGTTGACTTCTCGTGATTACCGCGTTGCTTTCTAAGTGATTAGAAACTGACTGCTTAATGATCTGCTCCAGAATCTTTCCGGGTACTGACGTCAGGCTGACTGGGCGATAATTATTTGGGTCCTCTTTTGTTCCCTTCTTGAAGATGGGGACAACATTTGCCCTCTTCCAGTCTGCTGGAACTTCTCCTGTCCTCCAAGATTTCTCAAAGATTATAGCAAGTGGTTCCGAAATGACCTCTGCCAGTTCTTTTAATATCCTAGGATGCAATTCATCTGGCCCTGGAGACTTGAATTCATCCAGTGTGGCCAGGTATTCCTGTACCACCTCTCTACCTATTATGTGCCTCATTTCCCCTGCTTCCTCCCCTGCTCCCCAACCGCCAGGTTGAGTGCTTGTATCCTTCTGGGAAAAAACTGAGGCAAAGAAGGTGTTAAGTAGTTCTGCCTTCTCTCTTCCCCCTGTTAGTAATTCGCCATCTTCTCTGCACAGCGACCCTATCGTCTCCTTCTTTTTCCTTTTACTGCTAAACCCTCCACTATATTAGATTGAACAGGAAACCTTGTAAATGTAGTATTTTTCACAGTAGCTTGTAACACTTGCCTTCAGAGCATGTTCACTTTGGTTCTGAGCACAATTTCCATGCTATCAGCAACCAATGAGTAGGCCATGTTGCCCAGGTAAACAGCCTTGTGGAGGTGGCCACAGTGGTGGTTGGTGGTTCTCATGTCATTGACGTGGCCAATATATTCCAGATTTGAGCCTGTACTTTGAAATACTCCCAGATAGATGCGATAGTCAGGAGTGCTTATTATCAGCTTCAGTTGTTACACCAGGTGTGTCCCTCCTTAAAACTGGACAACCTAAAGATGGTAGTGTGTGCACTGGTAACCTCAAGGCTGGATTTCTGCAATGCACTGGGATACTTCTGTACCTAGTTCAGAAACTCCAATCAGTTCAAAACATGGCAGCCAGATTTCTTACTGGTACATCTAAGAGTGACCATACACCAATATTAAAATCAGTCCAATATTTGCCAATTAGTTTATGGCAAAGTATAACATGTTGGTTTTTACCTTTAACGCCCTACATGGTTTGGCTTCAGGTTACCTAGGGGGCCACCTTTTCCCATATAATCCACCTCATACGCTCAGGTCCTCCGGGAGACATCTACTTCAATCAGCCAAAATTAGAGTGACTGTTACCCAGAGGACATTTTCTTTGCCCTCCCCCCTGGACTATGGAACAACCTCCCAGAAGAGATTCATCAGCTTGAGAAGCTCTCTGCATTTTAATCATCAGTAAAGACCAGTCTCTTCCAGCAGGGCTATCTAGATTATTTTTAAATTATGAGTTTTAAAGTATTTATTGATGGATTTTAATAAGTATTTCATATATTCTTTTAACTGATGTTATATGTTGTTTGTTGTTGTTCCCCACCTCAATCCACAGGGAGAGGCAGGTAAGAAATAGCAATAGCAATAGCATGTGTATTTCTATACTGCTTATCAGCTGACTGCTCTCTAAGCAATTTACAGTGTGTTAGCTAATTGTCCCCAACAAGCTGGGTACTCATTTTACTGACCTGCAGAAGGATGGAAGGCTGTGTCAATCTGGAGCCTGGCAGGATTGAACTTACAAACTTGTGGCTGCAGAACCAGCATTTAACCACTGCACCACCAAAGCTATTATATTAAATATTAATATCACCATCACTATCATCCAAGGTGCTGAATTCAACCTCCAAAAGGATTTCAGCACCTTGGAGAGTACTGTCAAAGTCTGGTCCAAAACCTGGAGTGGATTCACATTCTGATAGATATGCAAGCCACCAGTCACCACGGTGCAGGGAACACAACAGAGAAAGAGACTTCAAATGTAGTTCGGGGTGGCCATTCATAGACATAAGAGTTCACAAATTCTAGCCCTGATGGTTCTCGACAAAATTAATAATGGCATAAATGGACAATTACCATGATTCCTGATAATATGTGATTCCTCTCCACATCTCTTTTTGCCTCTTGGGAGTGGTAGTCAGGTATTGCTGCCTACTTCCTTGGCCCAATAAGAAATCTGTGTCCTTTTCCACTGCCTTCTAGCCACCACATCATGGCTAGAAGGTAGGGATCAACACCACTGCTGGGGAAACAGGAAGGTGCCATGATGGAATGAAGCAATGTCACATTGGAAAGTCTAAAGAAAAGTAGACCTAGAGGTATAGCTGTTGGGCGTGTGTGTGAATAAGGGCATTCCCCTGCAAATAAGAATTCTGTCCCCTGAAGTGAAATGTTCCTTCAATCCCCAAATTTCCAGCATTACAGTAACTTAAAACTTTGATTGAGCATTTAGAGATACAGTTTAGATATCCAAAGAAAAGGAGCAGGTAGAATTACCAAGAGAATGCCAACAATGCAGATATAAATGTTCTAGGTGTGAATGCTTTTCATGGTTTCATTCTCTAAGGTACAAATTTGGGGACTGAAGGAAAATGTCATTGGGACAGAATTCTTCCTTGGAAGGGCAATGCCTTCATTTTGCCTCCTCCTAGCCATATCTACAACCTGGAGCAGTCTTATCACTTACCAATAATGGCTGTTGGTTTTACTGTCCGCACTACTTCTTCAAGTGTCTTCACACTGGGATGATCCTGGGCAAACATCTCCTTTTCATGGTTCAGGTGACTCCTACCCTGCGAGATAAACAACATAGGCAAAAGCCATGGCAGCTTAAACAAAAGACTCCAGCAATCAGTTTTACTAGCATCAGAGATCTGCTAAGATTATTTTTTTCTATGTTGAAAGACTGTATGACTTGTTCTTGACTGCCATGTTCTTAACAGCTGCCCCACGAACTATGGGAAGTTTCTTTCTCTTGGAGAGTCAACAAAACTAAAGCCTGAATACTTTTTGAAAGAGACACAAAGCAATTATTTGCTGTACTGATCTTTGATGCCAATAGCAACAGTAAAGAAGGGAGAAAGGGCCACTTCAAATTTAAAACAATTATTTTAATATTTATTGGATACTTCACTCTGCTGGTTTAACTGGGTTTTTATAAGTTTTGCTGTCCATCTCAAATCCTTGGGTCGAGGAAGAGGGATTAAGAAAATCTAAATGAACTATATATGCTAATGATCAGAGGTCTTTTGCAGCCAGAGTCAAGTTTCAAAGGGAGCCAAGGGGCGGGACAGGAGAAGAATTCTTTGGATTCAACTTCCACACCAGGGACTGACTTCTGCAACTTGCAATACAAGCATAAATACCAGCAAGCTGAATGCTGGCTTGTCAATTTAGCTTGATGTATGTTTGTACAGACTAGTGACGACACAGATACTAGCCAATAGATTCCTTAAAAAAAAAAAATGAAACTGGCCCATTTTTAAAATTTGAAAAGTAGTATTTTTCCCTAGATTTCTCCCCCATAGACAAAGTTTATATTTTATCTTAACAGAAGATGTTTAAACTATGTCTGCTGTTCCTAAAATGTTACACATGTTTTCACTAGGACAATAAATGCTGTAATTCTAACAAAGCAAAACATGATAAAAAATTAGGCCTATCTGTTCAGGAGTACCTTGACAATGAGACCTTTGGAATCCACCATCCAGATTTTTTTGATTGCTTCTTCTCTTGAGATGCCTTCTTTCTCTAGGGCCATAACTATCAAATGAGCAATGCCCATAGCAGCCTGAAAACACAGACGAACAGACAAGCAATCACTTTCTCTGTGGAAGGGTAGAAGGAACTGAATAGACTGATATAAACTGAACAAGACCATTGCTCCATCTAGCACAATACTGTCTACTTTGACTTGTTACAGCTGTGCACTGTCTCATTATCTGTCCTGATATGAGAGGCTTATAATGAGAGATTCCAGAAGACTGAACTTGGAATTTTATACTAGCAGGGTATGTGGTTTTCCATTAACCCATGACAACTTAACTGCAGATCTTCCAAACACTGGGAGCTGCTTAAACAGGGAAAGAAAGAAGCTCTTGCTGACTGGGAGAGCACATACTCCATCTGCAGAAGGTCTTAGATCCAATTCAGTTCCTGAAGTTTCTTGATGAAAATAATCTTATGTAGCAAGGCTAGGAAGCATTCAAAAAGCCAACAGAGTCAGAGATGTACTGCCAATTGGAGTAGCTAATACTTTGCTAGGTGAGCCAAAAACCTGATTCTTAAGTCAATATAAGGCACCTTAGGTGGTAATGTCCTCATCTCAGTGACATCCATGTCTGTAACAAATGGTTGTTATCTAGACTTAATCATGCTTAGGGCAGACCTACAGAACCCACATTGCTTGCAGTGGGTTTACTCTGAGCATGGACATGTCTTGACTCCACTCAGAAGAATGAATGAAAGACAGCAGAGATCAGAAAGGAATGACAGGTGGCATCAGTGTCAGTTGGGAAGGTCAGCGAGTAGGATCAGAGCTAGTAGGTGGATTAGATGACAGGTAGTGTGTAGGGTATGAGATAAGGAGTGGGTTACAAAATGAGGAGAGGAGTTAGTGAGCTCAAAGACATCATCAGTATGCTATGACTATCTGTTCTAGATATTGGTATGTTCCACAAATTTCACTACCTGTGTTCTGGTCAGGATGGAGTCTATGAATGAGATGTCTCCCCTGACATGTAGGCTTTGAAGTACACTTGCAAGGATACAAAGGCAAGAGTCTTTCTGGACTCTGCAAATAAATGGGTGGTAACAGTTATTTTACAGAGCACACTAAGGACAATCTGGTGTAAGGTTCTGCTTTGGGGGTCCCCGATATCAGTATGGTTTGGATGGGCACCGTATCTAATTGGCATCATATTTAATTGGCAACATACTTTAATTGGCACTAATATCAAATTCAAGCCTCAGAGGTGACTGAGAGGTGAAACCGAGTGAGGGAACAAATCTGACTGTAAATGTGAGAAAGAGAGGCTAATCAACCTAAACACCCTCTAGGTGAGACTAGGTCATTTGCCAGGCAGTAGCTGCTGTTCCTGGTGATGATTGGCTTAGGCAGAAGCTGAATGTCTTCCTGGAGAACAACAGGCTAGAAGCCCACCAAATTTACTCCAATCCCAACCTTCCTCAACTGTTGATCCTGATTGGATTAACCCCCGTGTCTTTGTCAATCAAACACTGTACACATTAACAGGTGAATAGACCATTGTTAGGACAATGGTTCCCCTTTTGTTTTTGCAGTGGGAACCTTTACTGCCACAGGCTAGTTTTCGGGTACATATACCCCTTATTTCAGGCTTGCAACTTGCAGACTCTCACCCTTCTGAGTGTCACTCTGTCAGATTCCCGAACTGAGAACTGCCCTTGGGTCCAGTACCTGAGCCACCTCATCTTGTCTCTCCGCTTATCGTCAGATCCAGTAAATATTGCCTGTACCCCTCATAGTCGCTCTCTCATTTTCCTCCCTTTCTTTTGGTTAGCTCTTGTGCAAATATGTGTGTTTGGAATATTGTTTGTATGCGTAGATGTATTGTAATAAAACACATTTTTAATTATCTACATTGCTGTGTTGGCTGAGTTTCTCTTGCATGAGCCCGTAAACATTGGTAGCAAAATCTCACTAGGTTGCCCCCCTCTCATTAGCCTCCTGATAATTAATTCCCCACCTTTGCAAGGAGGTACTGGCATTGCGGGTTGGCCCTTGTGGCACCCACGCTTTGGGGTAACACTGGATCTAGTGAACTCTAGGACCAGGGTTTTGCTAGGAGAATCAAAGATACTGTAAGGCATACTGCTTCTCCCCAAGTTTCTACTATCAGTGCATCTTCTCATAAAAACCATCCAAAGAGAGTTCTTATTTTGATGTGCCTTCAAGTTGATTCTTGACTTATGGCAAAGCTGTCATAGGTTTTTCTATGCAAGATTTCTTCCATGGAAGTTTCCCACTGCCTTCGTCTGATGCTGAGAAGGAGTGACTTGCCCAAGGTCTCTCAGTGGGTTTCCATGGCTGAATGGGGAATTGAACCTTGGTTTCCCAGCAATCTAGTTCAAACCACTACTCCATGTCTCACACCTACACAACAACATTACGGAGAGAGATAGAGAACCAGCCTAAAACGGTCATGTAAGAGAAATTTAAAAATCCATGAAGAATTCAGTCGACATTTACTTTGCTGGCTAGACAAAATAGAAGCCAGTGAAAAAGCCAATGGGTTACCATTGATCAGTTCTCATTTTCTACAAAAACTCTGCAGGGTCTTTGGTTCTTGAGGGATTTGACACAAACTTAGTCTCATTTCCCAAGTAATAAACACAAGGGTCGTTCTGGGCCATTTCCCTCACAGCTGTGTAATCTCCTTCTGCAAGGCCAGCCTGCAGGGAGAGCAGCTCAGAACGATCCCTACCTCCCAAAGTTTACAACCACTTCCCTGCTTTTACATTTCTGCTCTATTGTTTCTTGTTTTCAGAAAGCACAGAGAACATGGTGGTTTTCATTGGCCTGCCCTCAAAGGAACACGAACCCTACCTCTCCAGCTCCTTGGAAGACAAATTTATGGTCAGAAAGCTTGTTCTTTGTGATCCTTAAGGCTGCAAAGATTCCAGCTACGGCAACAGAGGCGGTTCCTGCAACAAAATGACACATGCATACACACAAAGTTATTGAGTGTGTTGGTTCCAGGCAACGAAGCATCTCTAAGGTTCCTGAGGAACAAAACTGCCATCAGCATTCAGCATAGTGGCATATTTGTTAGGGCCCACAGATTCTAGGAGGCTCTGCAAGGGCTGATGCCTTGTCTACTCCCACAACACCTGCCACCACTTGGGAGTTCACCAGTTATACTCCTTGTTGTTATGTGCCTTCAAACTGGCTCTGACATATGGTGACCTTATCCTAGGGTTTTCTTGGCAAGATTTATTCAAAGGAGTTGCCTATTGCCTTTACCTGAGGCTGAGAGAGTATGACTCGCACAAGGTCACTTGGTGAGTTTCTATATGGCTGGGTAGGAATTTAAGCCCTGGCCTCTCAAAGCCCTAGGGGTGTTCTGCACTAAACTGTTATAGTGCTATTGTTCTACTTTCAGCATCCTATGAAATCCTGGAATTTGCAGTTTACGGAGGGGCATTTAGAATTCGCAGCCAGAGAGCTCTTTGGCCTCAGTAAAACTACAAACCCCAGAATTCCACAGGATGTTGAAAGTGGAATAATAGCACTGTAGCAGGGTACTGCAGAAAGGTCCCTAGTTCAACGCTCAAACAAGTATACCACCCTAGCTTTTAATAATACTCCTAGAATCATACTCCTCCTCTCCAAGCTAGATACTTGTCTTGATACTTACATCATTCATTTCATAAAAGAAAAAATGTACTCACTATTATCTGTGTTTTTCATTATTCATAGTAAGTCTGAGAATGTACAACCCAAGGATATAGGGGACCTACTGCGTACTTAACCAAATGACCTCTAGAATACAGGAAGCTCCTGCCTTTTGATGTCCTCCTGTTATCTGATGCTTTCAAATTAAGGACAAGCTCCATTTCTTGGATGGGGCATCTGTTTTTTTGTCAGTTCTTCTTGCCTAGAGGCTCGCTTGTGAGCGCTTGCATGAAGCACTGCTTGCAAAGCGAGCTGAAAGAGGAAAAAAGATGCCAAACGGGTTGAGACTTTGCAAGACATAGTCTGTCCCAAGTGATCTTCCATAAGTCCTTCATGCTCCCTACAGTACAGTACATGGGTTCTGCTTTTCAAACAATTCTGTTTTCTGTCAGGTTAAGTGGAGGAAGCCTGTACTAAGCCATCTTTTGTAGAAACTGTCCTGCACTCTTCTGTCCTCTAGGGGGAGCTAGGAGTTAATCCTTCATTTTCAGGGCCCTCATGTGCATATAGAACTGGCTCTTCCAAACAAATCCTGACACTTTTACAAAAAAGGTAACCATAAAGACTGAAGAAAGAATAAAAAGGGGAGGAGGTGAAGAACAGAGGATGCTATGACTCAGCCTGTTCTGTGATGTGGGTTTTAAGAAGCTCACAGCCCTGCGAGACAGGGTGTGCCGTTACTCATAATTTTATACCCCAATTACAAATAGGATGGAAAAGCTGCAAGACTTTGGTGCAGTGACAAGGGCCTACAATGGCTTTTCTCTCTTAAAATACGTTTCTAATATTCCATTGTTACCGCAAACTGTTCTCTTACTTGCCAGTTACTCAAAACACTCCAAAATTAACGTATCTTGGGAACAGAAGCATTATTTACTACCAGGATTAGAGTTTGCTGATTTTGAAGCAGAAAAGGGGAGAAAAAAAAACCACCTAGAAGTCCACAGCTGCTTTGCATAAACTGCTGGCTAATCAGTGTTTGTTTCATCCCAGAGGCTCACTGACAAAAAATTAAAAATAAATCTTGCCAAAGACTGCTAAAGAGATTCTTTTGTATGCTGGTCTCTTCGCTACCCATTGACTTCCCTGTTTCTATTTCACATAAACTTTCCTTAATTAATGAAAGAGAGCCAGGTGGGCTAAGAGCCCAGCCCTTGCCATGTTGATTTAAAAATAAATTGCTTTCATTTCAATGGGACTTATTTCCAAGTGTATATACACGGAAGCTTACAGCCTTAATCTTGTTTGTGAGGAGAAAGGCTGGAATCAAAGCCTTAACTGTCTCTTGATCTTCCACTTTGCTTAATACACCATTGTTTATCAGTTATAAAGTTGTTGGTTTGTTTGTTTTTGGTCACTGCTTTAACTGCCTCTCTGTCACAACAGCACTGCCATGAAGTGACTAGCGGGGTGCCACAGGGTTCTGTCCTGGGCCCAGCGCTGTTCAATATTTTCATCAATGACTTGCATGAAGGAATAGAGGGCATCCGCATCAAATTTGCAGATGACACCAAATTGGGAGGGGTTGCTAATATGCCAGAGGACAGGCTCAAAATTCAAAATGACCTGGATAGACTGGAGAGCTGGGCCAAGGCTAACAAAATGAAATTCAACAGAGAGAAGTGTAAGGTCCTACACTTAGGTAGAAAAAATGGAATGCAGAAATATAGGATGGGGGACACGTGGCTGGATGGCAGTACGTGTGAAAGGGATCTAGGAGTCTTAATAGACCACAAGCTGAACATGAGTCAGCAGTGTGATGCGGCAGCCAAGAAAGCCAATGCAATTCTCGGCTGCATCAATAGGAGTATGGCGTCTAGATCGAGGGAGGTACTGGTACCACTCTACTCTGCTTTGGTTAGACCTCATCTTGAATAGTGTGTCCAGTTCTGGGCACCCCAATTCAAGAAGGACATGGTCAAGCTGGAGCAGGTCCAGAGGAGGGCGACCAAAATGGTGAGGGGCCTGGAAGCCACGCCCTATGAGGATAGACTTAGAGAGCTGGGTATGTTCAGTCTGCAGAAAAGAAGGTTAAGAGGGGACATGATAGCCATGTTTAAATATTTGAAGGGATGCCATGTAGAGGAGGGAGTGGGCTTGTTTTCTGCCGCTCCAGAGACCAGGACAAGGAGCAATGGATTCAAGCTGCAGGAAAGGAGATTCCCCCTGAACCTCAGGAAGAACTTCCTGACAGTCAGGGCTGTCCGGCAGTGGAATATGCTGCCTCGGAGTGTAGTGGAGTCGCCTTCTTTGGAGGTTTTTAAGCAGAGGCTGGATGGCCATCTGTCAGGAGTGCTTTGAGGGTGTTCCTGCATGGCAGGGGGTTGGACTGGATGGCCCGTGTGGTCTCTTCCAACTCTACATTTCTATGATTCTATGATTCTATGAAAAGACAGGTAGATGTGCTGCAAAGCTTGGGGTGTCATGGGTAGTGCTAACCTCTGTATTTTCTGTAAACCATCATGTATCCTATATAATAGCATTTCCAAATATATTAAACTCTGTCTGCTTCACAAGGATTGATACACAGACTATAGCTTAAGTACATATTGAGTTTATGCACAATATAGGTAACAGGCATGTTTTTAATATAGCTTCTGTTTAACATGCAGAGCTGCAGAGTCTGCAAACAGTGGTGGGATGTGCCCACTTCTCAGAGAGATAAGCAGGTGGTTGATATCTGGGCATGGAATCAAGTTGGAAGAGTTTGTTATAGTAATGGGCAGCAAGAAGGTAGGTAGAGTGGCAAGGCAATGACATGCTTCTGTGGACAAAATTGAGCTTATCAGGTATTGCTATAAACTACAGCAAATGTAATTGTCTTTCAGTTCTGGTGTTGGTGCCATTTATGCAAATACTTGCTTCTATCCTCAATGAAGTTACTGGATTTCCTGAACTTTGCTGTTGTGGTCTGAAGTTTAGAAGTGTATATCATACCCTCTCTCTAGCTAGTTGAGATAACATACTTCCCCACTTCCCAGCCTAATTGTTGACCCCTAGAGCTTTGGACTGTGGTATTATTCTGTTAGAATCCTTCTAGGTCACCTTACTTCTATTTCTTTCTCACTCTTTTCCCCAGTCTCCAGTGAAACTGTGAAGGTCAGGAGAAGCCTTGTCAGTTTTACTGGTGTCTTGATCAGAACAAGGAAATGTTACCTTTTTGGACTGTAACTGCCAGAATTCCTTGTACAGAATGGCCAGTGGTCATGCCAGCTGGGGTATGTAGTCAGCCCCCCTGAAATTTCCATGTTCCATTTCACAGCTTCTTAACACCACAAGTACATATTGTCACTGTTGTGTTGTGTGCCTTCAAGTCAGTGCCGACTTATGGCAACCCTAAGATGAACCTATCATGGGGTTTTCTGGGGCTGAGAATGTGTAACACACCAAAAATCGCCCAGTGGGTTTCCATGGCCAACCAGGGCATTGAACCCAGGTGTCCAGGTCATAGTCCAATGCTCAAACCGCTACACCATGCTGGTTCTCACAAGTACACATACTTGCCCAGTTTTGAAGAAAAAATTAACAAAGAAAACCCCCCATACCCTCTAACTTTTCACATATGAAAACCAGGAAGGGAGATCAAGGTGGCATAAATTATTAATAAGGAAGAACACACAAGCCAGGAGAGGGTGCAGCAGCTTGCTTTTGTGTGAGTCTACTGGGAAGGGCAGGATCCACCCCTTGCTCTCCTCTTTCCCCCTGCTGAGTGACTTGAGGCCATTTCCACCCTACACTGTTACAGTGTGATTATTTCACTTTCAACAACCTGTTGAATTCTGGGGTTTGCAGTTTACCAAGACCAAAAACTTCTCTGGCTGAGAATTCTAAATGCCCCCCCCCCTAACCTGTAAACCCCAGGATTCCATAGGATGCTGAAAGTGGAATAATGGCACTGTAACAGTGTAGTGCAGAAATGGCCAGAGTGTAAACTATAGTTTGCACTTTGAACTCAGTTTGCAACAACTGAAGTAAGGGAGACAAAAAAGGGAAGTAAGAAGAGGAGAAAGAAATGGGGACATCTTAAGAACCACTGAAAAAGTGGGATGACAGAGGATTAATTGGGACTGTCCCTGCCAAATTGAGACAGCAGGTAGGTGTGAAAAGGTATCCTAGTTATATTTATAGCAGTAGTAACAAAAGAAGAGATCTGAAGTCCCATCCCCATAACCCATCAGTAAAACTGATAAAGGTTGATTCTGACCTTGCTGAAGAATAGAGAATGGGCACATTGAAGGAAATCTGTGGCTGGGAAATGCAAAAGATGCAAAATGCAAAAAAAAAAAAAAAAAAAGTTACTATTTGGGTGGAGGGAAAAACATGAAAACTTCAGAACACTTGATACAAATGTACTAAAAGTAAAGATCCAATGAGGGATGGGTTGCATAATGTAAAGTGACACCAGCATCCTTTTGCTGTGGGTTCACTGTAACCATGTCTAATGACAAAAGCTGGAATCCTATATCATGCTGTACATTAAATAACTTTATGTGTACTTAGCTCCACAGCACAAGTACAAAGAAACCCTGTTAATTAATGGCAAAGATGTATAACAGGACACCAGCAAGAGTGTCCAAATGCACATCAGGCTCTACGGATTTGCACTGGTCCTCCCAAGCCAATGTCCCAAAGCACACCAGGACCAGAAACAATAGGACCTATGCGCAGCAGTACTGGATATGGACACTATGAAACTGGCCAATTCTAATTCCCGCAGATGTAAGTCCCTTTAAGAGGCTGTAATGCTCCTCCTCCTCCTCTTCTTCCCCATCTATTCTTTTTTTTTGGAAAATATTTTTATTGAAAGTTTAATTTTAAAAATAATAAAAAAAACCCTTCCCACTTCCAAGCTTACATTTTCCAGTTGAATCTGCTTATTTTCATTACATATATACATAGTTTCTGCTTAACAAAGAAGAGAACGATTACATTATTCCTTTTTTCTTTTCTTATACCTTTATGTCTTTATCCAATTCAAAACTTCTCTCCATTCCCTTTCAAAGTTCTGGATAGGTTTTGTTTTTCAGAGAAAATGTTAGTTTTTCTGTCTCTACCATATCCAGAACTTTTAGTTTCCATTCTTCCATATCAGTATATTTCCTTTCTTTCCAACACTGCGCATATGTCAAACTTGCAGCAGTTATTAAATATGATATCTTCTGATGACATCTTATTTCCCTTTGTTGCCCTAACATATTTAATAAGTAAAACTCCGGTTTCATTTCAAAATTCAAATTATAGATTGTTTGAATTTCATCATGTATCTCATTCCAAATTTTTTTGCTATCCTACAAGTCCAACACATATAAAAGAAAGACCCCACCTTTTCATCACATTTCCAACATCTTGCGTTTCCGTTTTTAGTTATTTTTTGTAATCTTTCTGGAGTCGTATACCATCTATGCAGCATTTTATAAAAATTCTCTCTTAAATTTAGGTTTGGTGTAAATTTTATATCAGTTTTCCATGCTCTCCCCTAAGTTTCTAATTCAGTTGAATGTCCAATATTCTGTGCCCACCTAACCATTGTGTCTTTGACGACTTCTGATTCCATTTCTCTTTTCAACAATAACTTATAAAGTTTGGAAATTCTCTTCTTCTGGTCACCTTTCATCAACAAGTCTAATTCATTTCTTTTCTCTCAAATCCATATAATTTTTGATCCATTTTAAATCTCTCTTTGAGCTGTCTCCATGGAAACCAGTTTAGCTCATGTCCTACAGCCTTTAATTCTTCTGCTGTGCACGTTCTTGGCTTATCCCCTTCCCATTTCAGTAACTCTTGATATGTTAACAGATTTCCTTGTTTTGTTAAAGCAATTTTATATGCTTCATGAGGTGAAGTCCAAACTTGAAGTTTTCTATAAAATTTTTGTCTTATTTGTAGCCAAACTTTCAATAATGTCTTCCAGATACAATGATTATTAAACTCTTTATTCACTGTTATTCTAGCATAGCATAAATATCTGTGCCATCCAAACCTACTATTTATTTCTTCCAATTCTTTAATTGTTGTGTTTTCTACTTGTATCCAATCTTTAATCAAGTCCAAACAGCATGCATGATAATAGATTTTTAATGATGGCATATCAAATCCTCCTCTCTCTTTTGCATCTTGTAATATTTTAAATCTTATTCTTGGTTTTTTCCCTTGTCAAATAAATTTTCATAAGTCTTTTACCCATTCTTTAAAAATCTTCTCTTTTCCTATTATTGGTAGATTCTGGAAGAAGAACATAAGCTTTGGCAGTAAGGACATTTTAAAAGCATTTATCCTTCCCAGAAGAGATAAGTTTAAATTCTTCCATTTTTCCGTATCGCTTCTAATCTCTTTCCATGTCTTCAAATAGTTATTGTCAAATAGTTCTTGATTCTTACTTGTTATGATAATACCTAAGTATTTTGTTTTCTTAGGCCCTTTCCACATGCGAGAAAGGAAACGTGCGAAAACGGAACTCACCGGCTTTCTTGAGGTCCAGGCGAGTCCGTCGGGACGAGGAGCAGTGCGAGCTCGTCGCAACGCACTGCTCCGGCGTCCAAAATGGTGGCTTCCGGTTGGTGGAGGCTCTCCACCAACCGGAGAAGCTCGCCAGCCTAAAGCCCGCCCCCAGCAGATCTGCAGGCACGCACTTGTGCACGCTTGCAAATCTGCAGTGGAGCATGGCGACGGAGTGACACGGAGTCGCACGCGCTGTGCTTTTTAAAAACCTCTTAAAAGAGGTTTTTAAAAAGCACGCTGCGTAACCAGTTCCAGTCGCTCCGAACCGGACTGAGGTACGGAACTACAAAAAGTAGTCCGCCCCAGTCCACTCCACGGTGCAGAAGACCTCTGTCGGAGGTCGCTCTGCACCGTTTTAATAGCCCGGTGCGGAAATGGCCTTAGTTAGTTGATATCCAGATCTTGCCTCCAGATCAGCTTGTTCTTTTTTTTGTCATATTTAATGTCACCATCATTGTCTTTTCTCTATTTATCTTATAGCCTGCCATTAGTCCATATTTTTGTAGAATATCTGTCAACACCTGAATTGATTCTTGTGGGTCCTCCAGAAATATAATTACATCATCAGCAAATGCTTTAAATTTCATTTCCTTATTTTTTATTTTCAAATCTCTTATCTGTGAATCTTCGTTTATTGCAATCAACAATACATCTAATACAGCTATAAATTTACATGCACTGGTAAAGTGCTTGATATAGAATTTTGGCCGATGTGTCATTCCACCTGTTTCAGGACTTCAGCTCCCATCAGTCCTAACCAGCATGGCCAATGGTAAAGGACGACGTTCTGAAATCTTAGGCCATTGCCTTCCTACACTGTTACAGTGCTATTATTCCACCTTCAACATCCTGTGGAATTCTGGGGTTTGTAGTTTACTGAGGCCAAAGAGCTCTCTGGCTCAGAATTCTAAATGTTCCTTCCTAAACTGCAAATCCCAGGATTCCATAGTATGTTGAAAGTGGAATAATAGCACTATAACAGTGTAGTGGGGAAAGGGCCTTAGCTTTAGGGACAAGTGAGAATGACAAAGTCAATGTGGAGGAGCATTCTGTAGAACTCCACACAGTACTGTACTGCCTCAATAATGATTATTTGCATTGCTCACCCTGAATGTCATCGTTGAAAGTACAATATCTGTGGCGGTATTTGTTGAGAAGTCGGAAGGCATTGGCATTTGCAAAGTCTTCAAACTGAATGAGGCAATTCATCCCATACCTGCAAGGTTAACAAGAAAGAGCCAGAACAGTCAATTATTAATATTATAATACTAGCGTTATTTACCTAGCATTGCCCTGGATTTTATTTTCCTCTTAAGAACTCACTCAACTATCTTCTCCATTTCCTGTAACTTTGCTCCATATTTCCCAATGCAATCTGTATTCAGAGTTATTTACATACACAATTTGGGTTCCTGAGGGAATACACTGTCCTCCTCCTTGCTGCTAGGCCACTTCTCCATAGCAACCGGCCTATTTGAATACCTGTAACTTATCTCCATATTCTCCAATCCAATCTGTATTCGTAGTTGTTAACATACAGAGGTTGGGTTCCTGTGGGAATACATGGTCCTTCTCCTTGCTGCTAGGTATTGTCTCTATAGCAACTGGCCTATTCCAGTACCTGTAACTTTTCCCCATAGTCCCAATCCAATCTGTGTTCTCTGGCGACGTTGATGTACTGGCTTTTGATTTTTTTGCTTTCTGTTGAATTTGTGCAATGGCTTTACGTTTTTCTGGAAGTATTTTTTGTTTCGAATTTCAATTTTAAGATTCCTCACATACGGAACCCATATAATCTACTGTGTGAGGCGAGAAGACCTTGTAACGATGTCGTGTATGTCACTTTAATTTTTCTCACATATGCCTCCCAAAAGTTTTCTGGCATCCTTACTGACGGTAGGCCTCATCTCCATAGCAACGGGCCTGAGGCCCAAGAGCTCTTGGCTGAGAATTCTAAAGGCCCCTCCCTAAACTGCCAACCCCAGGACTCCACGGAATCTTCACAGCCAGCCAATCACACGAGTCGCCTTGCCTCGCACAGGTAATTGCATGAGGTCTTCGCCTGCCTGACACAGACAAGCCAGTGGGGAGCTTGGCGTGTGTGGAAGTGGGGTGGGAGGGGGCGAGGCTACAGCACGAGGGTTGTGGTCACTGTCCACAGGGGTGTGGCTGCAGTATGTGGGGGTGTGGCCGGGGTGCGTGCAGGCATGGCTATGGGCTGGGACGCCCCAAAAACATTGCCGCCAGGGGCAAATCGCCCCCCCACCCCATGTCCCTACGCGACTGATACAAACAGACAAACCTTGACTTTTATATAATAGAAGATTATTACCATAATATCCTATAATATTATAATATAGTATAATACTACTATTAGTATTATACTATATCATACTAATTTAATATTAGTATTAGTATATGGCCTGAATATGTGCTGAAGGAGGACACCTTTGCATTTTAACCACTCTCTTTCATGTCTGTGCCTCCAAATTGCCTGTTGAGTTATAGCAACCTCATACAGTGCAACTGCTGTATGTGCAACGTGCCCTCTGCATGCATGAATGCGAGGTTGCACGAAGCGTTGCATCCCACTGTAGTCAATGCATCCCATGTGTGCATGCCTGTGGAAGCATGAACATGTGCCTATCACATCCATTGATTACAATGGGATGCAACGGTTCATGCAACCTCACATTTGTGCATGTAGAGATCACGCTAGAAGAGGGCACATTGTAAATTTCATAGGGTTTCTTAGGCAAGGAAAACTCAGAGGTAGTTTTGCCAGTTCCTTTCTCTGAAATATAGCCTTCAGCACTTGGCATTTGTTAGCTGTTTCTCATCCAAGTACTAAGCATGGCTGACCCTACTTAGCTTCCAAGCTCAGACAGGATCTTGTGCTTTTAGAGTATTTAGGCCCATTCTCTGCCATCCCTGAATTAAAAAAAAAAGGCAAGGGGAAAAGAAGCTTAAAGGAGATACATCACCCTAAAAGGATAGAGCAGTTCAACAGTGGAATATGCTGCCTTGGAATGTGGTGGAGTCTTCTTCTTTGGAGTTTTTAAAATAGAGGCTGGATGGACATCCGCTGACAGTGCTTTAATGGTGTATTCTTGCATGACAGAGGGTTGGACTTGATGGTCCTTGTGGTCTCTTCCAAATCGATAATTTTATGATTCTACTCCTAGAAGCCTCCAGAATAGGCAGATTACTTCACTCAGCTCCTAACCCCAGAACTCCAAAAATACCAACAACAGGTAAAAACTTGGAAACTGAAACTGGAGGTGACCTCTGGTCACTTATGGCTCAGGATACTATCAGATTTTTAGAGGATTTCAGGACACTGCAAAGAACGCAGGATGAAATCTGGCCCCTGCTACAGTTTCCAATGCCTATAACACCCACAGACAATATACCACACTTCTGAGTTAGTGTGGGGTAAGGCAGATGGCTTGCTGACATGGCCAGAGCCCTGTGCAAACTGAGTTATGTCAATTGTCAGATGAACAGAAAAACAGGGAAGGGTTGTACTGGGTGTGCCAAATTTATACAATTTCTGTGTATGGATGTGAAAGTGGACAGTTGAGAAATAAGGTCATCTGTAATCTGATGTTAGAAGAGAGTTCTACACATATCATGGACCACCAACAAAAAGATAACTAAATGGGTCCAAGAGCAAATCAAGCCCAAACCAGAATGGCTAAACCCAAGCTATTGTATTTTCGACATATCATGAGATGACATTACTTAGCAGAAAAGATGATAATGCTTGGCAACCTGGAAGGTTGTAGGAAAAGCGGAAGACTGTATGTAAGATGGATTGACTCATTTAAGGAAACTACCACCCAGACTTTGCAAGACCTGCACGGGACTGTTAGTAACAGAATGTCTTGGAGGTCTCCAATTCATAGAGCTGCCATAAGCTGAAGGTGGCTTGACAGCAATTAACAGCAATGTATGTCAGTGGCAGAGTACACACTCTGCATGATGCATGTCTCATGCTCAGTCCCAGGGGTCTCCAATTATGGCTGGGAAAGAACCCTATCGGGAACTCCACCAATCTGTGTTTCTGCCAGTCAGTGAGCTACATGGGCCAATAGTCAGAAAGCATATTCCTGTGTTCCTATTACCCTGAGTCCACTGCAGTGGATTCCCAAGGACTTCTTGGCAAGACATAGTAATATAGAAATGCTAGAATATTTGAAAGTTGCTGCCTGGGGACACAAAACTAGTATGTTGAGAGACACACCTCTGATTCTAGCAGTTATATCCTTGTGGCCTACATTCAGAGGTGGAATAAAATTAATCTTACACCTGCATAAGCAATAGGAGAAGCATATGGAGCTGGTGAGTGAGCCATTAATGTGTTCAGTGGCCAGATAAAGTTAAACAAAACAAAAAGGTAGACAAAATGACTGCAGTGTCTGAAAAATGAAAATATTGCCTTTGAGACCTCCAGTGTGTCAAGAGAATTTTTGGCAAAGAAAACCTTCCATTTCATTGAGCCTCTCGGTCTCTCCCTGAGAAATCTTACATGTACAAGAGGGATACAACCAAAGCCTTTAAACCAGAAACTGACACCAGAGAAATTCTGTTTTGTTTACACACAGGCCATTGAAAGCTACATTCATCACAGCTTTAAAAAAAGGGCCCTGTTCTTGTACACCTGTCTCTGGTGGGGTTTTCTGTTGTTGGCATTTCCTAACCACTTTCTTTGGTATTAAAAAGTATCTGTCAACAGGAAGAAAATGGAAGGGGGGAATTATGGCTTCTCCCTTTGGATCCAGAAAAGTAAGTTTCCCATGTTTCATCAGCTTCCCTGTTTTCAAGAAAATAGGACTCGCTCCCTATAGAAGCATCTCATCTCATCCATTCTTTCATTTATTCATCTCCTCGCCCTTTTAAAAGCTCCTTGCAAATCATGCCTTTTGTTGTTGTTGACAAAATAGCATCAAATTCCTGCCTGGACGGTGTAACGTGGCAGTAATTCACAAAGCCCTGCTTCAGTCACTAGTTTTTAGCTGGAAGGGTGGGGCCCACTGTAAGCTTGCACTCTTAGCTAAATGAGTTGCTCACACCACTGGGCTGTACCATCACTTCCTCTTCAGTTTTTAAAGCAGGGGTGGGCAAAGTCCAGACTGAGAGGCACATGGAGACGGCAGTGCCATTTTAGTGTCACCTCGCCCATCCTCAGCTGGGGGGCCTAGGCATGATGGAGATTTGCTATCTATTCTTCTTTCCCTCTGAGGCCACAAATAGTGGCAGTTTAGGTTGGAGGAAAGGCCTTTCCTCAGCTACTGGGCCTAGGCATGATGGAGCTTTGCCGGCTGTTCTTCTCTCCCTCTCCTTCCCTGCCAAACAGGGACAATTGGAGAGTATGCATTCCATCTGTGAATACACTCTCATTTTCTCTCCTGGCTGATTTTTCAATATTTGACTTGCCTCCCTCCTTTCTCTCCTCTCCACTGGTAAATAGATGCCACCCTCCATCACCACCTCTCTTGGGACTTGACAGCTGCAAAGGAGGGGAGACTTTGGACGGGGCACCAAGAGGTGCAGAATAGCCCTTGTGTCTCCCCAAAAGAAGTACATGGAGGACAGAGACAGAACCGTGTGGCTGGAATGTTGTGCTCTGCCTGCTTGATGTAGGATTTTGGCCTATGTGCATTTAATTTTTAACTTTTGTATATTTTAAAATGATTTTATATTGTTTAATGTATGATTTTAAAAATGGCAGCTGGAATCCTCTATGGCAGTCACAAATGTGTAATGTAGAGTAACACTCATGACTGTTACTTATTCATAATCATACATATTCAGAATAATACATATTCATAATTCTTACCTAGTCTCTAGTTTTAGGGGATTCATTGTTGTTGTTGCTGCTGCTGTATGCCTTCGTTTCCAACTAATGGCTATTCTAAAGCAAACCTATCAAAGGGTCTCCTGGGGCTGAGGGTGTGTGATGCACCCAATTTCACCCAGTGAGTATCCGTAGTGGAGCAGGGAATCAAACTCTGGTGTCCCACTGCTCAAACCACTACGCTATGCTGCCTGTTACTGACATAGAGAGGGTTAAGTTGTATTACGCATATGGGGCATTTTTTGTAGGAAATGTTCAATGCAGAAGCAGAACTCCACATGCAGAACCCACTGCATACTGATGTTCAAGAGCAGGGTGCACATGTGCATTATGCACTGTGATGACAATCACAGACAAAGGCTTCCAATGTGCATCTATTGTATTGTGTTGCTGTCCAGTATTGGGATTGTGTAATGGAACTGCAACCTAACTCCGCTGGCAGTTATTTGTGCTACGTGATGTTACCCTGTGTACTGGGGGTCCCGGGAGGGACACCAAATTGTGCTCTACTAAAGGTGGGGAAAATTAGCTCAGAGCACTGCTTAACGTTACGAGAGGCAGGGTAACGTAGTGAGATCTTGAACCCTATGTCTACGGGGTCGGGTCGAGTCAAGGAGAACACAGAAGTTGAAATAATAACTGATGTTTATTAAATACAAGCAAAACAGTGTATGCGACACACTCATACAAGATAACTAAGGAAAATAAAGGTTGGAGTGGTATAGAGGGATTTTTAGAGGGATTGCTGGTTTGGGTGAAAGTTCACCTGTCCTGAAGCCCAGAAAAATGGAGAGTGAATCTGGGGTGCAATGTAGCTCAGCACGTGCAGCTGAGGGGAGGCTCGCCAAGCAAAGCGGCAGCAAGGCAGGATGAAACTCGGGAGCGATCCGAGGAAGGTCTCAGAATCAAGGGTTTTTATAAGGAGAATGTGACTGCAGGCTATGCCGTACGTGGGGGGAAAACAATAGATTTGGAGTTGGAGACAAAGCCTGCGAAAGGTCAGAAACTGAATGATTGAGTTATCGTAGCGGTTCTCAATAGAGTAGCCAGTATGCAAACGCAGAGTACTTGGGTATTGCATAGTTTACCCATCAAGCTGCCATCGCGGGGCAGAGGCTCTTTTGTAAGTGGTGTCATACTTAATTAGAGTACTTGCCTGGAGGTCTCCTAAAGCAGTGAGTCAGCTATTTCTGGCCTGCCTGTATTGTAGTTTGAATATTACGGCTATTAACGGCCGAGCTTGTTTATGTGCTTGTCCGGTGGCCTCGCAAGCACGTGGAAAGGAATAGAGAAGTGCAGCCGAATTGTGGTATCAAGGGATATCTTTTAATATCCCCAAAGCTCGGACTAGCCAGGGCAGTAACAATGACACTGATGTAAGATCTTCTCCTCTGGATAAAGACTTTTCATCACTATACATGTGCGAATCTTCCTAGTTGTGCTACAGAGAATAACATTATAAAGCAACATTCCTTGCATAACAAATAGCAGCTTACATCTGCACAAAGTAATCTTGTCAGATCTACAGCAGAAGTGTGTAGAGGGTTAATTATTTTCTCTCTCCTCCATTCCACAGTCTGCATCATGATTGGGTTCCCTTATGGCTGATGTTTAACAAAAAACAGAGGTCCCAAACATTAAATGTGAACACATACTGAACACATCTTTGTAGTTCTGCCCTGGGGCTTTTGGTTAAAGTTCTAAACACCAATAAAGCATCTGTAAAGAAAGAACTCAGTGCTCTGTGGCAACTTTTTATAAAGAATCCCTTTTCTTGAGATTTCTATCATAAGGTTTCAAAGAATCCAAATACATGACATCTCTTAAAAATACCAGTCTTCCGGCCATGCCTTGCAAATTAATCATGGATAGTCTAATTAGAAGCTCTGCTCAGACAGCCCTTATAAAAAACTCTTTACATCCTAGGCCCTGACATTTACGGTGGGTGTACTCAGCATCAAAATTCCTGCTGAAATACTGTTAACTTACTCTTGTTTCGCCTCTTCACTCAACAAATGCAAAAGGCCAGCCTGGCTTTGCATGATGGATTTAGCAGAAAGAAAGAATGAATAATATGGCAACTATGTTTATGTGCATCTATGTATGGAGAAACAGTATACAGTGGCTGGCATCCTGGCAGTGACATGCAGGCTCCCTCCTGGTTTTTGATGGTCTGCTTTTCAATGATCAGCAATTTTGACCTTTTTCAATTGCAGTTGGTTCTCCATATTTGCTAGGGTTAGGGATGTAGGGCCCTTGCAAAAGTTGAAAAATTGCAAATATTGAAAGGCATGGTGGGGAGAAGAGATAGCCAAGGTCCAAACCAGGTCACGGAAAGGAGAGGGAAAGGGGTGGTGGGTTGACACGGTGGCCTTCTACTTTCTTTGTCTCACTCATCTTCTTCCTTGGGTGTGGGGTCGCATTAGGAGAGGGTTTGTGGTGCTGAGGGTTTGTGGAGCCTTCCACATGTTTTGCAATGCAAATCCCGATAGCCATTAGCAACATAGGCAATGATGAGGAATGCTAGGAGTTGTACTCCAATGTCATCTGGAGGGCCCCATGATTCCCACCCACGTCACAGAGGTAATGTCCTGCCTTACCATCCGTTTCATATTTTCCTTTCCAATTTATCACATCATAAGGTATCAGGAATCAGCACTCAGCTGGAGAGAAGGGCACACCTTCTCAGCAGGACTCTGTAAACAAATTAATCCAGCTGAATGGTGGAAAACTCCCAGGCGGAGCAACAAGAGATCAGTCTGTTTGCACCTCTAGTACTGGAAATATGATGATGCTAACACTAGAGAGGGGAAACTTCTCTGTGATTTAATCACTTGTGAATCTTACACATGGCAACAAATGAATGAATAGTTCATTGAATTGCTATTACATCATCTCACAGCATAAGATTAAGGTTGATCACTGAGGGCAGCAATGGCCAAATTCTTTATGTGTTCAATGGATATTTTTGTCTGAAACTTCAAAATATTTTGATTCTGCTTTTCCTTAGAATGGGGATTCAGGCTGTGTAGGATGACCCAAAGGTATACAGTGATTCTACCACAAATCTTAAATTATCTAAAGGTGTGCATTGGAGTAGTTCAACACATGTTGGGGGCACAAGGGTGGAGAAGATTGCCCTAAAAGTTTGTGGGGTGGGGAACTGGCTGAATGAAGCATCTATTCAAGTCTGACTGTACCCTATTCATTTCTCCCTAGCAAATTTCCACCATCCCTATTAGATCTGAGTTATTAGGATCTCCCGCCAGCTGTCCAAACAGAACAGGCTGACAAAAGGGAGAGAGCTCCTCCTTTTCACCACGATCATTCTGTCAAAACAGCCTGTGATGTGAAAGGAAATCGGTGAGAAGAGCTGACAGTTTAATGAGACCTCACCAGCAGGACTTCTTGGAGTGGAGTGTTGGATCTGCTCTGTTCTCTCCAACATCCGTCAGGGAAACAGAGCTTGAGGTTTTGAGGCTGCCCCAGCTGCACAAGCATTTTCCAGGTATTTGGTGTTGATGCACGTATCTTGCCTGACAGGAAAGAAGTCAGTGGGAAGAGGAAATGCAAAGCGCAGTCTCATTCATTTATTTGGAAGTAACTACTGCTAAGGAGCCAGTAGTGGCACAAATGTTGGACTAGAACTCTGGGAGATCAGGATTCAAATCCCTGCACAGCCATGGAACCCCATTATGTGGCCTTTGGGCAAGCCACACTCTCTCAGCATCAGAAGAGGGCAAAGGAAAACCCTCTCTGAATAAATTTTGCCAGAAAATCCCAGAATAGGTTTGCCTTAGGATCACTATAAGTTAGAAATGACGTGAAGGTACACAACAAAATCACCACTAACATCAGCAGAGCTTTTAGGTATGTATATGGTTGCTTCACAATACAGTCCTACTATGCATGTCTCTTCACAAGTTAGTCCCACTGAATTCAGGTCATTGTAAGCAGGATTGTAGTCTAAGGTCTCTATCACATCACACCATTATACTTCCATAGCGGTGGTTCGGTCCTGCTTTTGCCTCAGCCTAATTACACAACGTCATGGCTCTCCCAGTGCTGTTGTTCCATACACTCGTTGGAAAAGTGACCTTTTTCATGCTGAAAACAATCCATTAATGACCGCCTTTCCTGCTACAGTTCAGTAGCCAGTTTGAGCGTAGCTGTCCCCTCCCAATTCATTGTGAGAATGATGGATTAGTAGGTGTGGTTTGGTTGTCCCTCCATTGGGGATTCCCAAGGAAATCTTCAGCAGTAAACTTCAGACTACTTCTGGCACTGGGGAGGGGAGGACAAGAAGTCCTAAGGAATCATAGGGATCAGCACAGGACTTGAGACCAGATTCAAATCCCTGCTTGGCCATGGAAACCCACTGGGCAAGCAAGTCATATTCTTTCAGCCTCAAAAGAAGGCAAAGGCAAAACTTCTTTGAACAAACCTTGCCAAGAACAAACCTTGCCCGTGATAGGTCTGCCATGAGTCAGAAAGGACTTGAAGGCATATATCAACAACAAATGTCAAAAGTATCACAGCCTCAGTTTAGTAATCTTTGCTTCTAGTGCGGATTCAGGCCTGATTTGCTCCAGCACCCATTCATTTTTCTTTTTAACAGTCCATGGTATCTGTAGAACTCTTCTCTAGTACCAAATTTCAAATGAGTTAACTTTTTCCGGTCAACTTTGTTCACTGTCCAGCTTTCATAACCATACACAGAACACCTAAATACTATGGCCTACATGATTCTGATTTTGGTACTAAACCATACTTTCTTATGATCTGCACAGTGAAAGGCTTTGTTGTAACTCACAAAGCACAGTTTGGTTTTCTTCTGAAACTCTATGCTATGTTTCAGTATCCAAGTATGTTTGCAATATGATCCCCAGTTCCTCCTCCTTTTCTGAACTAGCTTGGTTATCGAGCATTTCTCACTCCCTATGCAAGTATGATTTAACTTTACACTTGTATATGTATTTTTTGGTCATTGTGAAGGTTGGTATTCCCTCCCTCCTTCTGCAAATGATCAACACCCCTCCAACCCACTGTATCACTGTGATAGCCACCCCAGCAGCCATTCCATTGCTAGTGGAGAGTGAAAGGAATTGGAGAAACATCCAGCTATGTTTTACAGCCAGATTCAGGCTGATGCAATCACCTGCTGAGACATTTAAAGCAGCCCAGCAGATTTGGGAGGAAGATTTCTTCAATACACTTCTCTGTTTCTCCCTGATATCTAGCAACACATGGCTGGATAACAGTACATGTGAAAGGGATCTAGGAGTCTTGGTAGATCACAAGCTGAACATAAGTCAGCAGTGTGATGAGGCAGCCAAGAAAGCCAATGTGATCTCTGGTTGCATCAACAGGAGTATGGTGTCTAGATTGAGGGAGGTAATGGTACCACTCTATTCTGCATTGGTTAGACCTCATTTGGAGTACTGTGTTTAGTTCTGGGCACCTCAATTCAAGAAGGATATTGACAAGCTGGAGCATGTCCAGAGGAGGGCAACCAAAATGGTGTAGGGTCTGGAGAGCCATGCCCTATGAGGAGAAGCTTAGGGAGCTGGGTATATTTAGTCAGCAGAAGAGAAGGTTAAGAAGGGACATGATAGCCATGTTTAAATATTTGAAGGGATGTCATGTTGAGGAGGGAGCGGGCTTGTTTTCTGCTGCTCTAAAGACTAGGACAAGGAGCAATGGATTCAAGCTGCAGGAAAAGAGATTCCACCTGAGCCTCACAAAGAACTTCCTGACAGTTAGAGCTATCCAGCAGTGGAATATGCTGCCTCAGAGTGTGGTGGAGTCTCCTTCTTGGGAGGTTTTTAAGCAGAGGCTGAATGGCCATCTGTTGGGAATGCTTTGATGTGGGTTCCTGCATGGCAGGAGGTTAGACTGGATGGCCCCTGCGGTCTCTTCCAGTTCTATGATTCTAACCATGGCACGGCCACTGGAGAGGGTAAGGCAGTGGCAGAATGAATCCTGAGGTTGGTGATAGGGGAGCTATAGTTGAGTTCAGCATGTGGAACTCTTATGCTATGTTTGACCATGTAGGATCTCAGTCTTAGGCCATTTCTGCACTAGACTGTTATAGTGCTATTATTCCACTTTCAACATCCTATGGAATCCTGGGGTTTTCAGTTTAGAGAGGGGCCTTCGGAAATGGCCTTCGAGTGTTTCATGGCTCACTGGGAAACAGAGCCTGGATCTCTGAAGTCCTAGTCAACTGCTACAGCACATTGGTTCCCCATGCCAGTTTCCTACATTAGTTCCAAATTAAGCAGAGAGGATTCACTCACCAGTAGTTCAAAGTGGAGTTGGAAGAATCAGGACCTTCTCAGCTATGGAATAACTGTTATTATGAAATAACCCTGGGCAAAGTTATAGCAAGTCTCTTCCTTAGAGAGTTTTTGTGATATTTTTGTGTCTTTCCTAGCTAGGTCTCTGGAAATTTATCAAGGGATTTTATCACAGGATGAGAACTGCTTCTAATATTAACTGAAGATTTAGTGTTTGATTTTTAAAATGATTTTTTTACTGGAGGTTTTTGTTTTGTTCTGTTTTATTATTTTTATTAGAAAAGATGCATGATATAAAATTATTACATCCATCTCAGAATTTCAACATGCATCATCTAGAGTTAAACAGAAAAGAGAGAATAAAGAAAGGAAAACTTAACTTCTATATCTAAATAAGTTTCTAGTTCAAATTTAGCAAATTTATTTTATTGTTTACAAAACCTTAATTATTGTTTATTAGTAATTAATTATTGTTTATTAGTAATTAGAGTTGCTAAATTTGTCTTGTTTTGTTTTCATTGCTTCACAATTTTTGTATGCTGCCTCAGAACAGTGGGCAGGAAGGCAAGTAAGCCAGCAGACATATCTTATTGTATTTAATGAGTAGTGCTTTTTCTTTTCTTTTCTTTTCTTTTCTTTTTGAAAAATTAATAATATGGCTTTGAGCTAATTGGCATAGTACCCAACTACAGTATTATTTCTTTAACTGGAAGGAGCCAGGTTTAACGGGTAAGGAAAATTCAAATCAATTTTGTAGAAAGACAAAGATACATTCATTTGTTCTTCGACTTGATTTGGTTCACAGTTACTATACGCAGAAATGAAGAGAAAAATACTGATAACATTCCTGCTTCCTCACATAGAATGTATTTTTTTCTATTTGTTAACGTAGCACGTTATTACATACTTCAAAAAGGGCACATGCTTATGGTTTGGCAATGAGACAACGTAATATAATTAACCAACTAAATAGCTATTAAGAGGCTGATTATTTAATTAAAAACTCTTTAACAGAGTGGTCAGCTGCAACCAATGGTTTCCTTCATCTCTGGGCAAGTCATGCCACTCTGTAGGAACTACTGCATGAAAGGCTCTGGTATTAGTCTTATTGTTAGGACTAGAGGAGACCAACTGAATGAATTGTTTAATAGGTCAACACTTGGGTAAATCCAGTGGATTCAATTCAATCTAGTTGGAACTACCAATAAGATTTAGATTCCTGTCTGTCTTGTCCTAGATAACTTGTGCTCACAAACTTCACTCAAGGTTAGAACAGAAGCATTTCTTTGAACCAAGGCAAGCGACATGGAAACCTTCCTTAGCAGTTGCTGAAATTATAGGATATCGGTTGGCTACTTTTTTTATACCCTGTCATACAAATTTAGGCACACATAACAATGACTAGTGAACATCATAAATCTCACATCATCCTACTAGTTTAGGCATTTCCCCAGATCCTCTGTTATTTGTACATCTTTTATCCTTGAAATAGGAACAAGTTCCTGTACTCTTATCTTGAACATTGCCAGTTCTCATAACACCTTCCCAATACTTTTGTATTCCCACTCTGATCTTTTCCACCTTTGTCCAGATACATTGTAGCAACGAACAATAGAGCAATTAACCATTTGGTGCCCTGGAAACTCTTAGCAAGTTTCAACGAGAAACACTGTTGTAACCAACCACTGGCAATTGACACTTGGTAAGGCTTTAGCAGGCTATAGCAATATCTAAGCTAGCAGATCTATTCTACTGCATGTACTAATATATATCCAGCAAATACTTATGACAGGAGCCATGCATCTCAAATCTACCTACAGTACTACAGATGACAAGGGAGACACGGAACAAAATCCTCATGGATAATCTCAGAGGATTACAGTACTTACAGAGGATACAAAGTCTGAAGATACAAAAAGGGATGGGTGGAGACAATTTTTAAGCTACTTGGTTCCCAGACTCATTATTTTATGTCTTCTAATGATTTTCAAAGCGATGGCTGCATTAATCTGTTGCCACAAAAACAACACCCAGTCCTTAGGTCACAATACATTTCTTGAGCCTTTGAAGTGCTGCAGTATTCTTTATTATATGTTCTAGTCCTTTCATGTATTCTTTGGGAGAACAGGCTGTTTGTTTCCCCAAAGATTCATATTGCACTGTTACTCCATATTCTATTGATTGCTAACTTTTGAAAAACAATATCCCACCTGAAACTTTGTCATCAAGTGACTAACTGCTTGCATCCCCTGTATAATTCTGGAAAACCAGAAGAGCATCTTGATGTTACTAACAAAGTGTAGTCTTGGAGCCATGACTTTTCCCATGTTCTTGTGCCTCTGTGTTCTTCTCTGAGCTGGTAATGGTACAGCTCATGGGAGAATTTAAATGCTCTCAAGAGAATTGAAAATCATGCAGCTGGCCTTCTGGACTCATTTTTAGGCTTTGTGAAATCATGAAGGAAGAGCAGCAACCTTGGGTGATCCTTGTCCGTGGGATGCTGTTTTTATATCTCCTCCACTGCTACACATTTATTCTGCACATATGTACTAACCCTTTATCTACACAAAAAAGATGCTTTTTAAAAATAAATTAGAAGAATATGAGTCTGCCCATGCTTCATGACCATCAGATGACCATCAGATGCTTGGAAGTAAGTAGAACTATCTCCCTAAGAATGGGAAATCCAAATCTGGTAATTCTTTTTCAATGTCAGTAGTCATTGGAGGCCAGAGCATGGAGGGTGAGACTTCCTTTCTTCCCATAGCTGAAACTCACTTCTAGCTCACGTAAGTGGGACTTAAAAGAAAAGGTGGAAGGTGGGGTGGGACATAATTCTTCTTTTTCAGATTTTAGTCTCTGCTAGAAAATAGTTGGAGCTCCTTGGAAGTCCTAGAGTTCATATGCAAGTCTGGATAAATAAATAAAGCAAGCAAGATTTGCATCACTATTTTACATATCTGCATCTGTATGTGCACATACATGTGAATCCACCATACATTTGTGGTTTTCTTCAGACCAGGGACCCATTCACACTATGCAATTATAGTGCTATTATTCTTCTTTAACTGCCATGGTTCTGTCCAATGGAATCCTAGGATTTGCAGTTTAGGGAGGGGCACATAGAATTCTCAACTAGAGTGCTCCAGCGCTTCCCCAAACGACATACCCTGTGATTCCACAGGATGGAACTATGGCAGTTAAACTGAAAAAAATTTCCACTATAATTGTGTAGGTTCAAAGTTCTAAGTTAAAGGACCATACTTATCTCACACTGATGTACTTAAACCTGTATCAGAATAAGAACAAGAATATTAATCTTTGTTTATTTCATTGCTGCATTCAAGAAGAAATTTTTAACAGCATTCTCCTTATTTTGTGATAATATGAGGGTTCTTCTACAATTTTCCAGCACAATTTGTACTCAAGTTTGGAGAAAACCCATTTGCTCAAAATACACATGGCTTTTGTGTGCCGAAAATGTCTTTTGGGGCACAAAACATATTTTCCATCTCAAAATACACCTGTTCCTGTGAAGGACGGAAGAGAAAAATTGCCAGAAAACTATACAAGGTTTTTCTGTACAGGAATCTGAGTATTTGCACAAATCATGTAAAGTTGCACAACCAGTGTAAATTGATGAAATTTGCGCAAACACACAATTTTAGCACAGAAAAGCCCCATTTTCCTGCAGGTGTTTTCAGAAATAAAACTGGGCAAAAGGAGGTGCAAAAAATATATCTTCTGCTACAAAACATATTTTCTCTATAGGAAAACCATGTGCATTGTCCCCAACAAAAAATTGTGAAATATCTCACAGCTGGTCTCCTTTTCCTCAGCTGGGTTTTAAAGATGACAATATTCTCCATATCCTTATGAGGAAGGATGCAACTATATTTTTTTTCCCTAGTGAGGGTAGATTGCAAAGGCTGTCCTGCCATCTTTCACGAAGAAGTAATGAATCTGTCCATAGCATGGTAGCCTGTTGCCTTTCTTTATCCCATTCAAGCAACTGGCAATCTGGTCTTGTATCAGAGACTCTTTTATCACAAATAGAAATGATAAAAGGAGGGGAGAAAAGTGACATTTGAACTTGGCTGGGAACCTCCCTCTGATCTTGACAGACAGGACAAGTGTGTTTCAATTTATTTATTAGAACCTCTGATCAACTGATCCACTGATAATTATCTACTGTTGAATTATGAATCAACGGCAAACAGCTAAGAGGAATGTCTCATTACTTCCAGTACTGGAGATTGAATATAAATAATCAAAAGATAGAAAAACAATTATTTAAAGAAAAAAGCCCTTTGCACATAGAAAACTAGCATGTCATAAGAAAGGTTCCAGGCAAGACTTTTCCATGATATGCTAGATTTCTGTGTCTGGGAATGGTTGGCTTGTACGGAGAAAGGTTGAGCTACGTGAGCTTCCACTTGCAGTTTGACATATCTGGGTTGGACAGAAGTTAACCTAGTAAGAAACTAGGGCTCTGTTTTCACAGTCAGTGGCTGATTTCATGTATTACAAAACATAATGTAAAAATTAAGCAGGCAGAACAGCACTACAACCCTCATCTCCTTGAATGACCGTTTAGCTGTTGTATGCTCCAGGCCATTCAGTGGCTGGTGGACAGTGTGTGTGTGTGTGTGTGTGTGTGTGTGCCCTCCCCATAGCCAGATACAGACTGATGCCTTCATTCGCAGAGGAGAAGAAGAACAACCTCTGCAATGACCAAGACATATGCAGGCGTACACTGGACTTCCACTTATGTCACTAACAGGATGCTCTCCCATGTGAACCATATTTGCATCTTTTGGGATAACAGCAGGAGATTGTTCCAGTGTTCCATCAGATTTCCACGGGCTTAAATAACCTTGACACAAGCATGTTCAAGTACAAAGGGTCTTAGACCACCCATGGGGGCACCCATTTAATGGATTATTTCTGTGTGAATCTGCACGGACAACTAAATGTTTACATGCTTATTTTTAACTTCCTCTGAAGTGAAGGAGCTAATGGGTGAAGAGACACATGCACAAAATTCCACTCACTTGTTAGTGACGGCTTGCATAAACTCATCTATCAGGTCATCGTACTGTTTCCCACGAACCCTCTTGTGCTTCAGACCAATGTAGAGCGGATCATTCAGTAAGGCCTAGAACGGAGCAGGAGAAAACAAACTCTGTCAGTTTGCCCACTGCTTTTTGCCCAGCAAGAAAGAAAATTTGTATTCATCAAGTCATCAGGATGTCTGATGCTTATCTTTGTTTCAGGCAGTTAACCCTAAACAAGATCAGCTCAGCAGGACACCTGGATTCTATGCAATTAAATGAACCCCCTGGAGAAACAAGGCAAGTGCTAAGACCCTTTCTTCCACTGCGTGAAGTTTATTCTTACCTCAGGATTCCAGCATAACAACTCAGCCATTTGCTCTTTATTCTCCCACCCTCCATTCGCACTAATTATGGCCAAGTTAGAGACAGAACAACTGCTTTCTTGGATGAGGCCACCATTTGAGTGCGTGAGTGATGCTCATAATCACTACCAAATAAACTTCTGAATTAAAATTAATTCTTAAGAAGGCTTTGCTTATTTCTTCATTACATTTACATCCTGCTTTTGACTCCAGTAAAAGTAAGGTGACATCCACGGGTCTTCCTCTCACCATTATTTCTCCACAACAACCCTGTAAAGTAGGTCAGGCTTAAAGATAGTTAGTTCCATGGCTCATGGGGGATTTGCAAACCAGATCTCCCAAGGAGATCTGTTGATTCAATTACAAAAACCAACCAGCCTTTTTAAGTAAGTGGAGATATGTATATGAGTAAGACTTTAATTGTTAGTCCTGTTACCATACCCTACCACCCTCCTACAAGATATGTAATTTTTCATAAATTGAACTTGTTAATGACTGAAGAACACAATCGGGCTCACACTGACTGCAGAACATGTTTGGGGTCATGAAAGTTCAGATAGGATTATGCAGGAAACTCTACACTGATGAGTTTGTGCTAATCTCTTCACCACTTCGGGCTCTTGGCATTTTTGAACACAATGAAAGACAAACTGCCCACATTGGTAAGGAACCAGATACCATCCCTTGATCTCACACTATGGAGATCTTCCCTATACACCCTACCTGACTGAACATTAGGAAATTGTTATGAGTCCCATCAATGTTTTGTGACTCCAGAGTTAAGCAATCAGCCCACTCCAGATCCCTTTGTTAATTTCATGAGAAAGCCATTATGGCTTTGTCAATGCACTCCTTCAAGCTGTGAAATAGGATAAAAACCCTAGCTTCGACCCTAACCAATCAGGGCAGTTTAGTCTTCCTTGGAAGGGAACAGTGCAGCTGGGGGAGCATCTATTGGGAAAGCCATTTTGTACTTCTTCACTAAGCATTCCTCTGAGACCAGCAAGACTGAGAGAAAGGCTTCCTCCAAAGATCTCAAAGCCTGGACAAGCTCATAAAAGGGAATACAGGAAGTCCCTGCCTTTTGACACCCCGTTATCTGACGACTCTCTCTTTTGACACTTCCAAATTAAGGACAAATTTCATTAATTCAATAGGAGTTACATTCTTTTATCAG
Source organism: Cyclura pinguis (assembly GCA_030412105.1). Taxonomy (NCBI): domain Eukaryota; kingdom Metazoa; phylum Chordata; class Lepidosauria; order Squamata; family Iguanidae; genus Cyclura; species Cyclura pinguis. The sequence continues at coordinate 277,577,463 of CM059601.1, read as the reverse complement.
AACTTCTTGCCTGTGGAGGCTTGCTTGGGATCACTCCCATGTGTGTGCTGCTTGCAAAGTGAGCTGTGGTGGGGGGAAGACACCAAGCAACTGAGGCCCTTTCTGCACAAGGCTGATACATCGCAGTAGCGTCGTATTGTAACTTATACATCTACATGTTAAACCAGTTTGACATTGTTCTGTCCTCCTTGGTTCTGCATGAGTTGAGGTCTTAGCATGGTTAACATTGACGTTAAACCGATGTATTGTAAAAATGGAAAAACGCCGATGTAAACCACCCAAACCATTTCTGCTGCATTTTTTCCTTACATGCAGAAGCATTACATCGATTCACCCACTTGTGCTAAAACACAGCAACGGTTTCTACACCTTTTTTTTTTTAATTGACCAGTCAGCGGTGGCGGGGTGGAGTGAGGGAGGGGAATAGGAGTTCCATGAGAATTGACAGTGTGGAAGCTACAAATGATTTTCTCCACTTTATTTTGATAGAAACCGGAGGGTGTGCAGATAGGAATTGGGGTAAGTCAGAGTAAAAAACACTGCTCATGACATGCGGTGAAACACTCCTTCACTCTAGTATGGAAATGGCCTGAGAGACTTTGCAAGCAGCACACATGCAGTTAGTCCCCGATGAGCCTCTGTAAGTCCTCTGTGCTCTCTACAGTGCAATATATGGGTTCTGTTTTTCAGCCAATTCCATTTTCTAACAGTGCTCCAATCCCTAATCTGTCAGATAAATTGTTTCACATTTAGGCCTTCTCCCACAGCTTCAATCCACACACACACAATCTGTCACACACACATCATGTCCTTGGCTCATTTTGCATCCTGGCCTCCATGCCACTTCCACTTTGGAAGGTCTACCTGAACCAATGACTCACAGGAAGATCTGCCTCCAGAATGGCTAGGTTTAGCTTGGTGGGAAACAGGAGCTGGGTCAAGTGAAGGAAACACAAGCAGGTGTGCTGACGAAAATGATGACTCACCGGTCCAAGTGACTAAGTCAAAAGGGATTTTGTTTTTCACCCAGTGGGAAATCAGTGGCTAAATGAGCCCATATCAAACAAAAGGGATGTAAGGACATCCTGTCACAAGTGATCTACTGTTTCCCAATGGTACACAGTTGGCATGCCAACTGTCTCGCCATGTTTTTGTTTCGTGTTTTCCAAGGCTACAGGCAGACAGCTGTGTTCCAGGAAACATAAAAGGGGATTCCCTGGATTGTGATTCGGGTTCCTCTCCATTGTACCGGAATGATGTGCCTGGCAGAAAAGGCTACATTTTATTACAGTATTTTGGTCACAGGAAAAACTGTAAGGAAGCAGACCTGTCTCTCTTTTTTCCTTTTAAAATGTATTGCTGTCCAGACAGGTCTCACCCATCCTACCTTTTTCGGATGGATCTGGTTTTTTGTGTGTATTCATGCCTTCAAGTTGCCTGACAACTTATAGTGACTCCATGAACTTCACAGAGTTTTCTTAGGCAAGGAATACTCAGAGGTGTTTTTTTCCCTTCCTCTAAAATATAATCTACAGCATCTGGTATTCACTGGCAGTCTCCCATCCAAGTACTAACCAGGACTGTCCCTGCTTAGCTTTCAAGATCAGACAGGAACTGGCACCTTTAGAGATTTAGGTTGCGTATCTAATTTTTGTTGGCTGTGTGTGTGAAAGTCATTTTGGACTTATGGTGACTGTAAAACGGCCCTGTCATGGGGTTTTCCTGGCAACATTTGTTCAGAGCCAGTGTGCCTTTGCTTTCCTCTGAAGTGGAGAGAGAGTGGCTTGCCCAAGGTCACCCAGGGGGTGTCCATGGCCCAGCAGGGATTCGAACTCTGGTCTCCAGAGCCATAGTCCAATATTCAAACCACTACACAACGCTGGCTTTTCTGCATCTGATTACTCCTGCCTAAATAGGAACTTTATCCCTTTTAAAAGTCATCTTATTAATTATGTCCCAATTTTCCCATCTGTTGAGGTCATCTTAAATCCTGATTCCACCTTTTGAGTATTAGCAATCTCATTCAGTCTGACATCATCTGCAGATGTGATGAGTCCCTTTATTTCTTCAAGCAAACTATTCTTAAAGATGTTGGACAACCTTGGGCACAGGACAGAACTTGGCAGCAGCCTATGTGCCTCTTCTCTCCAGAGTGAGAAGAAACCATTGGCGAGCACTCTTTGGATTATGTCAGTAAGCCAGCTATAAAGCAGCCAACTGTAGCATTGTTTGCTATTGCTGGTGTAGTTGTTAATTACTGTCCGGTTGACTTTGGTTCATGGTAAAGACAGTAATGCTTGGGAAGGCAGTAGGAAAAAAAGAAGACTGTATTACTGATGGACAGATTCAATTAAGGAAGCCACAACCTCGAATTTGCAAAACCTGAGCAGGCTGAGGCCCTCCCTAAACTGCAAACCCCAGGATTCCATAGGATGTTGAAAGTGGAATAATCGCACTACAACTGTCTAGTGCAGAAATGGTCCTAGTGTCACCATAAGTCAAGGGCTCTTTCTGCATCCACCTTTTTTGCAAAGTCATCCGGTGGGAATCCCAGCAGTGGCTCTGCCAGGATGGGAGCATGATGCAAGTGCTCTCCTCTGCACCTGGCCGGCTTCCTGGAAAGGAGCGCGATGGCCATGCCTCTTCCTTTTGCAGTGCAGCTGCGTACTTTCCCAGGCTGCACTGGGGCAGAAAGTGCAGCCACTGAGCTTTTGCGGCTTCTGCAGGACAGGTAGATCCAGGATGGTGGCGCGATCACGTGTCATTGATGAGGAAAACTCATCAATGATTTAATCCGTGATTGCACTGCCTGGGCACGGGAGAAGGACAAGATCATGACAACATCATGAAGAAGTGTCACTGTGGTCCCATCCTTCTCCTGTCCTCACTGCAGGATGAGAGAGTGCTGCAGAAAGGGCCAAAGTCAACTTGTTGGCAATTAAGAACAAAAGAATGAGAGATCTCCAAGTCATTTTGTTATCAACAGCCCAGTTCAGATCTTGCAAATTTGGAGCTGTAGCTTCCTTGATTGAATCTATCCATCTGTAACGCAATCTTCTTCTTTGCCTACTGCCTTCTACCCTGCTAAGCATTATTGTCCTTTCTAATGAGTCCTGGTTTCCCATGATGTATCCAAAGTATGTCAGCCTCAATTAGTCATTTTTGCTTTTAGGGAGAGTTTGGGCTTGATCTGATCTTAGATCAATTCATTTGTCTTTTCGGCAGTTCATGGTAGTTAAAGAACTAGTCTCTGAATAACAATTCCTTGGGAATAACAGAAGGAGAAATCTAGTGCTGTTGGTTACTCTAAGAAATAGATTGCTGCACCAAGTGGATCTGTGGACCCTTGCCAAAGAGCTCTTATAATGCTCATTCCAAAACAAAAAACGAAAACAAAAAAACTTTCATCAGAAGCTTTTTTTCACAGGAACCTGTTTTCAGCACACCCTTGTAAACCGAGGGGTTGCAGCCACCCACTTTGCTCAAACTAGGAGTGACTGAAAGATTACTTCCAGGTTTATACATTCTGAGGTACAAGGAGTATGAATGGAGGTAGCAATTAAAAGGAGAACTACATCTCCTGGAGACTTCTAGACAAGTGATTGTCTGTTTTTGGCCAAAACTGTTTTCAGGGCAGGGGACAGAAGGGAACTGGACAAAAGATTCCCTAGGCAACACAATTCTCATCTCTGGGATAAACTATCTTAGAACCTGGAGGCATAAAGGAATCCAGCAGAACCTTTGAGACCAACTGGATTATTTCTCGCAAAAGCTTTTGTGGATCCCAGTATCCTTCATCAAATGAGATCAGAGGCAGATGGAGTCTGATGAAGTCCAGGACCGCTTATGGTTATGAGTGCATGAATTTATGCTTATGAATTCTGATGAAGCTCATCAAAAGTGGTCTGCAGTCCATTTAAGCTTATGATGGAATAAACCAGTTAGTCTTAAAGGTGCTAATAGATTCTGTTACATCTTTTTATGACTTAGCACATCTATCTCTGTCTCTTAGAATGTTAGAACCTGAAGCATCAGGTTTAAATCCACATGCATTCATGAAACTCACTGAGTGAAATCAGGCCCTGTGCTCTTAGTCAGTCTAACTACTCCAGTAAGATTGCTGTCAGCTCTCCTGAGATCCTTGGAGAAAGGGTAGAATATATATATATATGGAGTAATCATTGATCTTAATGGGATGTATTTTCCAAAAAACTTGAAATCAAGTATTTCAGCCTTGACCTCATGTATTTAACTGTGCTTAATGCAGCCTTTGTTTTATACTCAATTACGCCCTACTTTAGGTAAAAAGTTGTTGAAAGAAAAATAAAAATAATAAAGCAGTTTGGAGAGATCTTGTTTTATTCTGCTTGAAAAGAGCATCTTGTTGACCAAACCTGACCACATCAAATAGCCATGAGATATTTACTGGCTAAAAGCAAAGCAAAACAGAAATCTTTGCAGATGTCCCTCTTGGCATGAGCTTGAATGGTTGGACTCTATCCCTTTGGAATTATAAGGCGGAAAACTGCAAACAGATGCAATCCCCTTGTATTATGATCACAAGCATTAGGAGTGTGCAATCTGACAAAACACTGAAATTAATTAGGCTCAAACCACCCACAGGGGCATTCTTCATTCGCTGAAACATAATCTCCTCCAAACAGCCATGAAGATGTATTGGCTTCCTTGTGATTATTACAAGAAAAGTAAAAAATCTGTATCTGTCTGGCCTGCTTCCTTTTAGCTCACCTTATCATGCTAAAAGATGTGGCTGACTCCTTCAACTCTTGCTGGCAGGAAAGCTGTTTCGGTTTTCAGCCATTGAGAGGGAGGGCACCTAACATATATCTGTTTCACAGTACCTACTGAAACAATTTGGATACCAAAGTCCCATGCAAGCTGACAAGAGTTCCCAGCTGAATTGCAACAGTCACTTGTGTCTGTTTCTTGAGAGATGCACTCTGCTGCACCTACAAAAGGGGAACATGGAACAGCCTAGCAAAGGACAAAGAAGGCCTAAATCTCAAAGAGAGTTACTTTGGGGCTGCCAGCAAAGATGGACATTTTATCATTTGGCTTTCACTGCCTTTGTCCTGAGGAATAGAAAGAATATTCAAAACTATTTTTAAAATAACAAAAAAGCACATTTCCTTCATGTTGAGAAACTGACAAAAACACTCCTGGTCTGATGAGAGTCTTTGAAATTTTGAACTTATTCTACAGAAAATTTGCATGTGGTTCCTTGGCACAGAAAGCAATATTTTCTGCACAGGAAACAGCATTAATAGTACTTCTGCAGAGATACTATTGTTAACTGCTGTCAAACTGACTTCGACTTAATGGTGAGCCTATAAATTAGAGATCTCTAAGGTACCCTGTCATCAACAGCCCTGCTCAGGTCTTGCAAGCACAGGACTTATGTCAGGATGTATGGCTCTTGTCATAAGTATTTGCTGGATGTGTATTAGAATAGATCAGCTAGCACAGGCATTTCTAATCAGCTAGATCACTACAATGTCTGTATTGCCAATTATTGACTGCAACTGTGACCATTTGAAGCTTGTCAGTATATTCCAGGGTATCAAATCGTTAAGTGTTTTATTGATTGCTGCTACAATGTATCTTGTCAAGGAGGAGAGGATCAGGGTGGAGAGAATGAAAGTATTGAAACGTGTTATGAGAACTGGTAATGCTCAAAGATAAGAAGATAGAAACTTGTTCTCACCTCAAGGATGAAAGATGTGTAAACAACTGAGGGTCTGGGAGAACATCTAGATTGGTGGGATGATGTAAGATTTATGTTCCTCCCCAATCCCAGCTTTGCGCATCTAAATTTGTATGGAAAGGTATAAAACCTGTATATACATCTGTGCTTTAGTCTCAGCAGTTTCGAAGGAAGTGTGCTGTGTTGCTTCCTTTGCTAAAAATAAACACTGCTATTTAACTTCGAGTGACGTTTGTGGAGTGCAAGCTATCTAGGACACTGACAGCTTGATTGAGTCTGTCTTTTCCTGCTGCCTTCTGTCTTTCCAAGCATTATAAAATACAATGCATTAATTTTGCACAGAATAAGTTCTGAACTGCAGAGAACAGCTTTCAAAGACTTTCTTGCAGTGCAAAGCAAATGGGTAAAATTGCTAATAAATGCTTTGAGAAGAAAATTAGTGAAGAATTCCAATGCTAGATTGTTCTTAGTCCTCTTGGCCAAGAAGGGGTGTGGCTCTACCTGCACTAACCTTCCCTCGATTCCATCTTAAGCACCATCCTAAAAGGAAACATCTCAAACAAGATTCAGGCAGTGATCACCTTTCCTCTCCTGTTTGATTTTCAGCACTTTTCTTGATGAAGAAGCGAGTGAGCTTCAAAAGCTTGCATAATGTATCTTGCAACTTTTGTTTAGCCTAATAAAGGTCTCACCATGATGTGTGTTTGGAATTATGTTGTATTTTTTGTCTGTGGGTGGATGCAGACAACCATCAAAATGTAAGTGTCTCAGAGATTGCTGTACAGTTCAATCTATTTGTTAAAGCAGACTCTGGTGTTTAACTTACCATTGCATATTTGTTTTTTCAGTAAAGATCCTCAAGTTTCAATCTCTTATATCTGAAAAATGTCCAAGTGAATCCAACGGGACTTATTTTGGAGTAGACAGCAGCTGCTGTAGGCTATGTTTCAGAAGAAGGAACTGGCAACACCACATCTGAGTATTCATTGCCTAAGAAACCCGATGAAACTCATGGGGTTGCCATAAGTCAATAGGTAACCTGAAGGCACATACACATGTGTGCTTAGCATCATACTGTTCACCTGATTTAAAAACGCTGCTTATGGTGTCTGCTAAAAGTTTCTTATAGTGTCATGCCTGATCTTGCCGGTTTCTGCAGTGCTCCCCAAAATCTGTAAGATCAGAGGGGCCTTCCTAGATGAAGGCATTCTTGCAATCAGCAGCTGTTACTGTTATTGTGGAGAGATCTGTACAACATTGTAGAAGTGTGCTTTGCAATACCAAGGAGCTCAAACATTCTAAACACTCGCATTCCAGCAATAACAGCTTTTTCTTGTTATTATGCTGCCTTCCTTCTGGAGTGAGGCCCAAGGTGACTCACAAAAAGAATCAGCCAAAATGTAACAATAACAATTTTAAACACAATTAAAAACCATCACATTAAGATGACAGATCATAAACAGCATAAATCATGAAAAAGACAACAATGAAGCACACCCTCCATAAGAAGCCTCCCTGTAAACAATTACACATTTAAAGCCTGCTTGAACCAAAAGGTCTTTGCTGGTGAGAGTAGGGATGGGAACAGGCTAACCTCCCATGGAATGGAATTTCAGAGGCTGGGAGGGGCCATTGAGAAGCTTCCCTTCTATGTCCTCACCAAATGACCCTGTGATGGTGGTGCGACCAAAAGAAAGCTCTCCTGTCTGGATCTTAAGACTGTGGCAGATTCTTATAGAGAGATACTCTTTTCTTCCCCCAAATAATCTGAAAGACTATCATTATTATCAAGTTATGATTCAGGCTGCAGTTTTAGGCACATTTACCTGGGAATAAATCTCACTGAGCGCAACAAGACATGGGCCATATCTGCACTATACTGTTATAGTGCTATTGTACCACTTTTTTTTTTTTGCAAAATTTATTTACAGTAAATATAATTAGAAAGAGAAAAGGGGAATACATTAAAAAAATAAGTACTGTAAACAAAAAAATGCAGAAAATACAGAACTCATACTAATAAACAAACCAACTGCATGTGAAGAAATTGCAATATAAGTTATTCGAGGAAAACATGGAATTATAGAAGTCTCTGAATGAGGCAGTGTCAATAATACTTGATCCTACATACCTGGTGAAATACTAAGAAAGAAAAGGAAAAAAATGGGAAAAAAACACAAGAGGAGGAGACAAAGAAAAAAAGAGAAAGGAAAAACAGGAGACAAAGAAGAAAAGCAAAAAAGGAGAGAGGGACGAAACTATTATTTCACTTTCACCATCCTCTGGAATCCTGAGGTTTGCAGTTTAGGGAGCAGCATTCAGAATTGTCAGCTAGAGAGCTCTTTGGCCTCAGTAAAAGCGGAATAATAGCACTTTAACAGTGTAGTGCGGAAATGGCCTTACTTTTGAACAAACAGGAACAGAACTGGACTTCAGATTTTGGACCAAAATGAATGGAGATGGGGAAAAAAACGTTAGAGAATTTTTTTTATATATATATAATATATATTATATATATATATAAGACCAGATGTGTTTCCTGGGACACCTTGCCAGGAAATCAACAACTGCAACAAGGTTTTTCATCTCCTGTATGAGAGTCAACTGATGAGCTCTCCTCCCCTCCTAGTTGTCATGAACTTGCTAGTTTTGAGGTCAGAGAAAAAGCTTACAAAGTTCAAAAGATTTATTCAGAACAGCAAAGAAAAACATCAGCACACCTTGGCAATTACCAAGGCTAAAGAACTATTGGAGTTGCAGTACCTTATAAGCTGAAATATTTCAAATTAGCGCATGTTAGAATTCTATTTGACAGTTAGTGAAAACAAACCTTGTCCCCAGATTCTTCCATCTCCCTCTCATTTTCTCATTTCTTCTGCCAACTGTGTGACCTTGCAGCTGTGTCTATTTCATCCTTATCAGAGATTGTTACAATAACATTCCCTCATTCCCAGCGCACTGTTTCTCACCAGATCCCATCATCCCCTCACAGCAAAATAAAGTCCATTTATTAAACATCAGTGCAAAGCTACTACCTTAAGCATGGCAGAGAGACCAAAGCCAACTTGACATTAGTCAAAATCTCAGCAATTTGTGCACTAATTTCTTTGTTGACGCATGGCAGGGACAGCAAAGCCAACTTGACACTAGCCAAGGTCTCTACAATTTGTACTATAGTTTCTTTGTAGTTTGCTCTTGTGTCTCTGAGTTGTTTTTGACTTATGGTGACCCTATCATGAAGCTTTCTTGGCGAGGTTTGTTTGGAGGGGGTTTGCCACTGCCTTCCTCTGAGGCTGAGAAGCTGTGACTTGCCTAAGGTCATCCAGTAGGTTTTCATGGCTGAGCAGGGGTTCATATCCTATGCCATTTCCTCACTAGACTGTTATAGCACTATTATTCCACTTGCAACATCCTATGGAATCCTGCGGCCCCTCCCGAAACTGCAAACCCCAGGATTCCATAGGATGTTGCAAGTGGAATAATAGCACTATAACAGTCTAGTGAGGAAATGGCCCTAGTCTATCACAGTCCTAGTCTGGCCCTCAAACCACTACAACACTCTGGCTCTCATTTCTTACCGCTTTGCTAAGCAAAGTGCACACCTTAGCCAGACTCCTGTCAGTTAGTCTCAACCACTATAGACCCATGCTTCCAACTCTTGAATGGTGAGTCAACACACACATAGGCCCTTTCCGCACCTTACCTGTTCGTGGAGGTGGGGGGCAGCGCTAGCGCGAGCAGCCTTTTGCGCGAGGCGCTCACATCCCTGCTACTTCATCGCCACAGCCGGCTTGCCGGTCACGCGAACGCCCCACCCCCAGCCCGCCCCTTCCTTCCGCACTGAGCGATGTGCGACCGCGCAGTATTTTCGACTTTAAGCCAAAAATAAAAAAATGCGTGTGTGGTCCGCGTTAGGCTCTTGAGCGTCGTGTAAATGTGAGTGCGTCGTGTGGACTGCTCCTCACATTTACGCGACGCTCAAGGGGCCCTTTCGCTTAGAAAACGCTATGCGAAAAGGGCCATAAATTCCACTGAGCCAATGGGTCTATTCTGTTTGAGAGTAATGACGGGATTTAGCCCACACATAGCCAGCACAGACAGACAGGCTTATTGATAAAAAAATACACAGGCAACCCATTCAAAGCTTCATCCATTTCAAATGTCCACGCAACAAAGCAGCAGCAATTGCAGTTTGCTTAAAATCGTTTTGTGAATTAAAATTAAATTTAAATTAAAAATTAAAATTAATTCTAAACTTGGCATTTTTACTATAGCAAGAAATATAATAGGAATTAATAGTTTGTTTGTTGCTTTTAAAAGTTGCTTACTATATAGAGAATTATTATTTTAAGAAGTACTAATTTTAATATAGAATATAATAAGAATAATATAGTGATGACTAATATATAAGATAGAATAAGTTAAGAAAGATTTATATATTTGATGTTAAATTTGTATGCAAGGAACTAAGTTAAGTTTATAAGAAACTTTGTTAAGGAATGATATTTTGTAATTGACAAATAATTGCTAATTGGTTAAAAATGATTTTTAATAAGTTAGAATCATAATTAACACTTACCTAAAGTTATTAAACATGAATTAACTTTGTAAGTTAATATTTAGTATGAAAACAAATAACAGGCAACAAGTATTAAGTCAGATTTAAGGACTTAATAGTTAGTTGTTACTGCTTGATTGCTATTCGCTGTTTGCAATAAGGGCAGGAATAAATTTTTAGTTATTTGTAGTTTTGTTGATTTCTTGCAGTTTGGTTTAATATTTATAATTTTGTCTGCTTTTCTGATAGTGTACAGTTGTGTAGTTTATTTTTATAGTTTATTTCTTCTGTATTATTCTGTAGTGCTGTACTGTTGTTGTGTTTCTTTTTGTTTTTTTACTTAATAAAAATAAAAAAATAAAATCATTTTGTGTGATTTGTACAAAAAAAGCCAAGATCATCTCATTAGTGCTAATAAACTTTTTGAAAGTGTACACCCCCTCTTGAAAAAAGAAAGAAAAGAAAAAAAAGAAAAAAGGACCTTCCTTGTCTCACCCAGTGATGAGAAATATTTTAGAATTTTCCATGCTTGCACATGAGGACAAGATAAGCCGGGATTTCTATGTGACACTGATACTAAACTAAGCAGGCAGCTTGATGACCCCACACCAGTAATCAGCCACTGGTCCCATACATTTTTTTCCTCATAGATCATTCCAGTGATTATGGGAACTGTACACATGTGGACACCAGACTTTCTTGGCAGCCGTTCCTAGGCTATGGAACTTGGTATTAGGAAAGGCTAAGCTGGTACACTCCTTGTTGTCCTTCTAATAGTAGGCAAAAGTTTTTAAAATTTCTATTCAGGTAGAGTTCGGCAAAGAGACTTTTCACCAGATGGGTGCTGCTCTTTCTCTTACTGATACAGTTTTAGTTGCATTTTTAATCTCCTTTATGTTTTCATTGCATTTATTTCATTTCTTTATATTATTGTATGGTGCCTTGACTGTCAGTCTTTGGGAGAAAGCTTGAGGTATGCATTCAGTAAGGAATCGAGGAGGCAAGCAAAGTGAGACCGCATGTTCAGTCACAGAATCCCACTGGGTGACCTTCAGAATGTCACACATTCTCAGCCTCAGAAAACCCCGTGATAGGTTGACTTTAGAGTTGCCATAAATCAGAAATGACTTGAAGGCACCCAACAACAACTACTACTACGAGAGCAATGGAGAGCATATTTGTACAAAGTGTTTCCAAAGGGGCACTGGATGATGTATTATCCCATTCTGTTTTTAAAACAAGGGTTATTAAGTTGAGAATCATAGAATCATAGAGTTGGAAGAGACTGCAAAGGCCATCAAGTCCAACTCCCTGCCATGCAGGAATACACAGTCAAAGCATTCCTGACAGATGGCCATCCAGCCTCTGTTTAAAACCCTCCAAAGGAGACTCCACCACACTATAAGGCAACAGATTCCACTGTCGAACTGCTCCTACTACCGGGAACATCTTCCTCATGTTTAGGTGAAATTTCTTTTCCTGAAGTTTGAAGCCACTGCTTTTTGTTCTAGTCTTTGTTCTAGTCTTGTTTGGAAAAGAAGCTTGCTCTATCTTCCACAAGACATCTCTTTAATGAAAAGGCAACTTCTCCAAGATCAACCACTGAGCTTTGTGGGTTAGGGTGTTTACCAGCTCCATTGCAGTTGCATGCAGGAAAGGAGTTTGTTTTCTGATATGATTTTAAGTGGACTCTGACTTGTGGTGAGAGCCAGCAGGGTGAAGGGCTTTGAGTGACCTTTCACCAGGGTTCAATTCCCTGCTTAGCCATGGAAATCCACAGAGTAACCTTTGGCACAATGCACACTCCCATCCCCAGAAGACCCTTTTATAGGTTCACTTTAGGGATGCCATAAGTCAGAAACAACTTGAAGGCACACAACAACAATGACTTATGGTGACCCTATGCTAGGGTTTTCTTGTCAGAGGTGGTTTGCCACTGTCTTCCCCTTAGACTAAGACACTGTGGCTCCCCAAGGCCCCCCAGCTGGTTTCCATTGCTGAATCCTGGTCTTCCAGAGTCCTAGTTCAACACTCAAACCACTATATCATGCAGGAGCCACCCTAAAAACTCACCTTCTTCAAAGCAACGACTGACAGCCACAGCCAGAGGCGAGATATTAGATGAGCTGAACTTTCACTCTAGTTTATTTTCTCTGCAGAAAGTTTCCAAGATACTATCTTTGCTGACATTTAGATGCCAGATGAAGTCAACACTATTCTATTCTCCCAGGATTTTAAGGTCACACTGAGAGACTGTTTCAGCATAGTTGTACTTCTGCCTATTTGCCTTCTATCTATCTAACAGTTGATTTTATCTTCATGGTTCCTTTTTTCAATATGATAGTTTATTTTGTCTTATACTAGTATTATTTTATATGTCCTTGTCCTTTAAGTATTTTAACATAAAAAGCAAGGGTGAATATTCTTAAAAACAAACACTAAAATCAAGCACGATAACCTTATGATTTTATGACCAAACATTACAATAATTTGCAAATGCCAAATCCAAATCTGTTAGGACCAAAGCTTTGGTGAGTTCTTCAGAATTTCTCATCTGTCTAGGTGGTATATAAGCAGGGGATGACAGAAGAAACATAATAGGACATTTGCTGTCTGCAAATCTATTGCAGCGTTAGCTTTTGAGGACTACAATGCTCTTCACCAGATACATGAACCAGCAATATGCACAACACTTTATGCATCTCAAGAAATGAACTCTAGCTGAAGCTACAATAAATTTGCCATTATATCAGGTGTATCACAAGACTCTTTATTACATATTTATGCAGTAGACTACAATGGCTGTTGAAAACTGGAAACTAAAGAACATTTCAGACAAAACACAATAATTTTATTGAAAGAAAATAAGTACATAATCTCACCTCATTGTCTGTGCCAACATCTAGAAGGACAGGTAGGCACTGCTGGGGATGAACACCACCACAGGCAGTATACAGAGCAAGTTTTCCTACTGGTATCCCCATGCCGTAGCTTCCTAGATCTCCCAGACCAAGAATTCTCTCTCCATCTGTCACTACAATAGCCTGTAAAATGAAGATAAAAATCTGCTAGAGGAAGAAGCATTCAATGTGGTTTTGCATGGATATTTTTTAAAAAATGAATGAAGATAAGATTTATAGAGCACTAGAGCATTTTTGGAAGCACTTGTCAACAACAAACATACCTGTTCCTTCCCAGGAACTCCATATTTGTAAAAAGGAAGCTACAGATGGTGCCGAGTGACTAGCACCCATAACCTCACAAAAACAATTCCCCAACCAAATCCTTGAGTTTTGGAACTGCTGAATTGCAATTGTTTCTTTTTCTTTTCTTTTTTTATAAAAATAAGGGTGAATAGCAAACATATCAATGAATAAATGTAGTCATGGCCCTTTGAAATATTGATCAATAAGATCCAGTTGTTTTGCAAAGTAAGGGACAAATTTGATGCCTGACCAAGTGCTCAGCTTGACAGAATGCATATATCTTGCCAATGGTCAAACTGGAAAGAAGTCAGGCTCATACTGCAAAGGGAACACCTTCTTCTAACTAAATATTTATACTGTATCCAGTTCTGGCCACCACAATTCAAAAAGGATTTTTTTCTTTTTTAAAAAATTAAGTTAAAAAATAAGAAAAAACAACACAAACCAAATACGTAAAAAATGCATTCATACAAACATCAATGAACATCCTAACCTATGCATGACTAAAACAAAAACAAAGCATCACCAAAAATTGGTTCCTGCTCTTGTTCCAAACAGTTCAAACTATTTAAGCATTTACACCCAACTGCTGAACTGCTGAATCACTCATTTTATCCCACAGTTACTAATTGTTGCTAATAGCTTATCATTTTAGTTTTTTACTTCCTTAATTTCTCAAATTCATAAATCATTGTTAACTTATTCTAGTTTATACTAATGATCAGTCATCAAAAGATAATCATCTGTATTAAAAAAATTAAAACAGAGTACATCTTCTAAATCTACTTTACACTTCTTGTGTAGTAATACAAACTTTTAAGTTTCAAAACCTATTATCATCAGATTGCCTTCTGAATGAAAAGAATTCAAAAAAGGTATTGACAAGCTTGAATGTGTCTAGAGGAGGGCAACAAAAATGGTAAAAGGCCTGGAAACCATGCCGTATGAGGAGCGGCTTAGGGAGGTGGTTATCTTTAGCTTAAAGAAGAGAAGGTTAAGAGGTGATACAATAGCCATGTTTAAATATTTGAAAGGAAGCTGTATAGAAAATGGAGCAAGCCTTTTTTCTGCTGCTTCAGAGGCTGGACAGCCATCTGTCAGGAGTGCTCTGATGTATATTTTTGCATGGCAGGGGTTGGACTCAATGCTCCTTGTGATTTTTTCCAGCTCTATGATTCTATTTACTTCATTCGATCCTTCCTGACTTTACCCTTCATAGGCTACCTTTTCCCCCAAATTGATACTGACATCAACTTTTTGTGTGTGTATGTGCATCTGTCCATTTAAATTCCCGTAAATTCCATAGGATTTTCTTAGGCAAGGAATACTCAGAAGTTGTTTGACATGGCTTTCACCTGAAACATAGCCTACAACACCTTGGTACTCTCCCAGTTAAGTACTATTCAGGTCTGATCTTACTTATCCTCCAAAATCAGATGGGATATGACATATACAGATTAAAAACACAGATAAAGATGTTAAGTGTCTTCATCCTCAGCAGTTGTGGTGGCCCATATAACTCAAAGTGGTGTTCATGGGCTGCATCTGGCGAGTGAGCCGTCTGATGCTGGTCTACAGTGACATTATAGGAAACTACGGAAAATATGATGAGAAAATTGCACAAACATAGTAGCAGTCCTTGGCACAATGAAAAAGAAATTGCTGTCTGCCACATTAGGCAGTTTGAGAAGCCCTGTTGGGGAAACAGAGCTCTTGAAAGAGAGAGACTTTGGCAAAAGGACCAAAATATTTATTCCATTTTCCATCAGGAGTGCTTGCAGATGGAAGGAACTACTGGTCCCAAACTTCTGGGGCTAGAATCCACTCATTCATTCCAACATAATAGATTCATTGAACCAATTGTTGAATGCCGAATAAACATTTATGTAATCCTAATGGGTCTAATGTGTCTGCTCTATCTGGGACTACTAAAAGGATTCAGACCTAATGAAACACAAATGGGAATTTGAGATGATCTTCTATCTTATTCACATACATAAGCAAGCAAGCAAGCAAGCAAGCAAATAAATAAATAAATAATAAATATTTATTTATTTCTAAAATCTGGGGAAAAAAGCCCTGAAATATGTAACACTTTTGATCCCAAGCATTGATAACTGATACTCAGTCTGTATTTATATCCTGCCTTATATCTAAACATCTCAGGGTGGCTCATATTAAAATCAATTTAAAACAATAACAGTAATAATTTAAAAAGGTTAAAAATCTGTTAAGTAGTTTATCTGTTAAAATCAAACAATTTTAAATTGGTTAAAACATTTAGAATCATAGGATCATAGAGTCACAGAGCTGGAAGAGACAACAGGGGCCATCTAGTCCAACCCGCTGCCATGCAGGAACACACATCAAAGCACTCCTGACAGATGGCCATCCAGACTCTGCTTAAAACTATCCAAAAAATGAGACTCCACCACACTCCAAGGCAGCATATTCCACTGCTGGACAGCTCTGACTGTCAGGAAGTTCTTCCTGAGGTTTAAGTGGAATCTCTTTTCCTGCAGTTTGAATCCATTGCTCCTTGTCCTGGTCTCTGGAGCAGCAGAAAACAAGCCTGCTCCCTCCTTGACATGACATCTCTCCAAATATTTAAACATGGCTATCATGTCCCTTCTTTAATCTTCTCTTCTGCAGACTAAACATATCCAGCTCCCTAAGCTGCTCCTCATAGGGTATGGCTTCCAGACCCTTCCCCATTTTGGTTGCCCTCCTCTGGACACTCTCCAGCTTGTCATTTTCTTCTTGAAATGAGGTGCCCAAAACTGGACACAATATTCCACATTATTTTAAGACAATGAGATTATAGCGCTGGCATAGACTCAGTCAGTAGTTCTTAACCAGGGGTTGGTGAAGCCCTGCTGCTGGATAGCAGCAGCAATAGGGATGTGGCAGCGGGGAGTGGGTGGATTGTGGGTGCTGAAACTGCTCCCTTGCTTGTAAAGGAGGGAGCAGTTTGGGCATGTGGACACACATACATACATAAACACACACACCGCTGTTGCATCCCTGATGAAAGGGACATGGTAGCAGGTATGTGCACGCACCCAAACTATGACTCTGGAGACCAGGGTTTGAATCTCCACTCAGCCACGGAAACCCACTGGTTTACCTTAGGCAAGTTACATTCTTTAGGCCTCAGACAAAGGCATAGGCAACATATCTTGCCAAAGAAAAACTCATGATAGGTTTCTCTTAGGATAGCCATAAAGGGGAGACAAAGAATCTTCCTCCATCAGCGGCACTTTGTTGTTGTGTGCCTTCAAGGTTCACTTTAGGGTTGCCATAAGTTACTTCTATCTTATGGCAACCCTAAAGTGAACCTATCACATGGCTTTTTTGGCAAGATTTATTCAGAGGGGGTTTGCCTTTGCCTTCCTCTGAGAGAATGTGACTTGCCAAGGTCATCCCATGTCTGAGTGGGGATTTGAATCCTAGTTTCCAGAAGCCTTTAATAAACAGACAAATATTTGGAAACATAAACAAATATTTGAATATTTAAATCTAAATCTAAATATTTCAATCCTGAATTAAATCTTGAGAGTCCCCGGCCAAAAATTGTATTTGCAAGGAGCCTCCAGTAAAGGGAAAATTAAGAATCACTGGTCTGGGTAAAATTAATTAGGCCCCAAAGTTTGAAGTCAAGAATTCCCATTTTTCTCTCTTAAAATAAATCTAAAACATATTGCCCTTCTTCCATGAAGATCAAAGCTGGCTGTTGTAAGGCAGAAAAAAACAGCTTGAACTTAACATGGGAAATTGGACGAGACAGTGAAGGATCTGAAGACAGAGGGTGACAATTATGAGTGTTTCAGGAAGCAGAAATCGGAAGTCGGAATTATTGCTCGTGATGTGTCATTCATTTATGTCACTTTTCTCTCTGATAAACAGGTTTGATGCATTTTGGTCCTGTTTCAATAAATTACTTGTGTATTGTATGCTGCTAGAAGGGATGCTTTTCTCAGACCACTTTGAACTCAGTTGAAAACTATTATCTAGCCAGCCAGAAACTGGATTTAAAAAAAAAACAACCACTACTAAAGAAGGAAATAGATGGATAAGCAAGGCAGAGAAATATGACGGGAGATGAACTCTGACATTCAAGATCGCCATTCTGGATGTCCCTTAATGGCTAATGGGAACAAGGAGCAATTGTGATTTCAGGAAAGCAGTTTTATTTGCTTATATTCACACATCTGGATAGCAACTTTAGGAATGAGTTACTGCAGATTTTATCATCCACAGGAAGGTCAAAGTATAATTTAAAGGAGCTTTAATCCCCCTCCTTCTTTAGCTCTTCTACTTCTTATAATTTAGCTCTTCTACTCCTGTTGCCAGTGGGACAAGTCGCTATAATTCAGTATAATCCATGGATAAATAAAAAAATAAAAAATTGGGACCTGATTAAGACAAAAAAAACTTTTGTTATTTCTTGTGAAGTTTTCTTTCCTTGCTATGGAAGTAATTAGCTTATAGTTCTTGCTACAATTAACCAACAGTGTTTTCCCAATATAAAATTATGGCAACATCAGCTGATGCTAGGTTAGAGATAGACAGCTTCTTAGGTCCTACTACAATCAATCAACAGGATCAGCCCATGGATATAATGGTTCTATACCATGGAGCTTGTCCTTCCAAACGTTTTGGCCTATAGCTCCCATCATGCCTTGACACAGTAGCTAACAGTAGAAGTCTCTGAACGTCTCAGCTTTTGTTCCTGTACAAATCAATTTTGGAGAGCCACAGGATGTTTCTTCATTCTGCAGTATTTCCTGGGAACTCCTGGCTTTACCAAGGTATCTTCATTCCTAGTTCCCAGATTGGTTTAAATGAACCAAGTATTTTCTGAAAGAGTATCTACCTGTGGCAAAAAGGGAAGGCAGTGCATGGCTGGGATTTGCCTTGACTTGGCCACCTCTTCCTGATGCAGCAGAAGTAGTAGTGCTGCCACCAGCCCCTTCCTTGGAGATTCCCTTTCCCTTTCCTTCCCTTGGTTTTTGAGAATGTAAGGGCTCAACATCCTCTCCCTCTATCTTATATTTATTGGGAGGGGGGAAAAAAAGCGTTCCAGGCTGAGCTTGTCATGGAGATGTGTGACCAGAACTTCTCACTCTCCCTTAAGGAACAAAGCAAGCTTTTTATGTGAAAACTCTTTAATTTAAAAAAAAAAAAGGAAAATGGTACATAGTAGAAGATATATCAAGCAAACATGACTAGCTTAAAACATTGGCTGTCTGCATACCTTCTCTCTGGTTGTAAATGGAAGAACCAAACCACAGGCACAGACACACACACAGAGTTATTCTCCAACTCCACATGTTGCCTTTCTCAGCTGTCCAATCCTTTTCAAAAGAACTGAAAACCTAACACATCTGGCTAGATGTCCCTGGTTTCCTTATAACCTTTTCTAGGATTCCTTCCCTTGCTCTGATATGGAACAGTTAGTTGCATGCTTATAGCACATGGCCTCTCTCTCTTCTTCTTTCCAGAAGCTTTCACTTTACCACCTTTTATTTATTTAATTGTGGCATTTATATGTTGCCTTTCTCCCAAGATGGGATCCTTAGCTCCCACTGGCTAATGGAAGTCATGCGGGTGTAAAGGCCAAACCAGTCTCTCCCCCATGAACCTTTGCTCAGATCCCTTGAATGAACCCTGTCTATAGCCTGGCCCCAGTGGCCTTGCAAGGTCATTATGGTATCTTTAACTATCTCAGAGTTAGCTAAGATGTCTGCCACCACTAAACGCAGCCATTGTTTCCAGGACACAGGTTCAGCAGAAATCAAGTGAGAGAAAGAGGAATGTTTGCACCAAAACAAAATTATCCTAATGTTTAACTAGTGTAATATTGCTAAACCACTTTAGTACTTTGACTATAACTTCAGAATACTAATAAAGAAGGCTCAGTGGACATGGTTGAAAATCACCTTCTGGTGGCGCAGTAGTTAAATGTTGGTGCTATAGCCACAATGTTGTGAGTTCAATCCTGCAGGGCTCCAGGTTGACTCAGCCTTTCATCCTTCTGTAGTTGGTAAAACGAGTAACCAGATTGTTGGGGGCAGTTAGCTAAACACATTGTAAACCGCTTAGGGAGTGCTTTGCACTGATAAGCGGTATGGAAATGTAACTGCTATTGCTATAACTGCTATTGTTATTCTGAAATGTTACATGTGCCTAAATATGACACCTGATCACTGAGAGGAGAGGCAGGACACAAGCAGTGGGGGGGAGTGAGTGAGGGAAAACCTAGGACATTTCAGAAATGAGTTTGGATGCAAATCTGGGAATATGCAGGTAAAAGAAAAAAAACTGGAAATTCTCCATACTTCCAGAGACTTCTTTCCCTTCCAAGATGAGCCCTTCCCTTTCACAAGATAGTGGTAAGCCAAAAAACCAGAGGGAAACTCTTCTTGATCTTTAATAGATATAATAACTTCTGCTTTTACAGGTAGATTTCCAAATAAGACTGTTTTGACTATGACTATAGGAACTAGTCTTATGCCAGGACAAACCCTTAGTCCATCCAGCCTGCTCATGTGTTTTCTGATTGCCAACAGGTCTCTGTACTCTCAAGCAGAGAATTTTTCTTATCACATGCTAACCGATCCTTTAAGCGAGATGTGCCAAGGATTGAGTGTATGAAGAATACTCATCCTGTCATTGGTAAGAAAAGGTATATAAAGGCATCAAGACACCCAACTGAAATAAATAATCAAGCAGCACAAGATTATTCACATTTTGGGACTTTTTGTGGAAGAGTTACCTGTATCAACAAACAAACAAAATTAAAACCAAAAGACCTGGAAACCTGACACTTCTAGAGACTTATTTTTTCCTTTCTACATGAGAGATTATGGGAGCTGCAATTAAAAAAAAAAGTCTGTAGGGCCACCTGATTCTAGATCCACCAGTATTTTACACATCAAAACAAGGAGTTATTGTTGCAGTGCCATATTCTTCTACCAAGCATCAATCTATGCATCCATGCTTTCTCACTATGATACCCTTCACAGTCTCTTGTAGTACAGTAGCCCCTCCAGATTTGTGAGGGTTAGGGGCACCGAACCCTTGTGAAAGTGGAAAAATTATGAATAACTCCCACCCCCATGATTTTCCTCCAGAGCTCCCCCCTCCCATTCCTTTGCTTCTGGCCCCAGCGTTGGGTCCAGAGGAGAAAAAAGCCATAGTAAAGGGCTTATTGGTACTTTCCCCTCAAAGGGAGAAAAGCGGAGTTCTTTCCTTCTGGTTACTTCCAGTGGCTATCTTGAGAAAGGAGGGGTAGGAGCAAAGAGAGCACCTGACCAACCAGCAGCCATTAAATAGCAGAAATTGCAGCCACATGGGAGAGAGGATACACCTCCAGCAGTGGGAGAGGGGCTTTGCTCATCCAAAAAGAAAAAACACCCATTTTAAACACAAGCCTGGCAAGCCTACAGTGAGAGATGCTAGGGAATGAGGGGAAGAAAATGGGAGGAGGCAAGCACGTGCCTCTCAAATAATCAAATTTGCAAAGGTCAAACCTGCAAATGCAGAGGGAGGACTGTATTTACACTACAATAGTGACACAGAAAGATGACTTCTTCCAGGTTGATCCATCTGCAGTACTAGCCCTGTATTGTCTACGCTGACTGGCAGCAACTCTGTGAGATCTCTCCCCTCACCTGCTGCCTGGTGATACTTGCAAATGAACCTGGGACTTCATCATACAATGAAGGTGCTTTGCCACAGAAATATGGTCCCCACCCAATATCTGCCTTGCTCTAGAAGCAAAGATTAATTTCTGTACATTCATGAATTATTCTTTTATTTACTTATTCCTTACAATATTTATATCCTGCCCTCTCTCATGGGGTCTTAGGCAGGTGTATTAAATAAAATCATATAAACAATTTAAAACAGTTCTAGAGTAATATAATTGTTTAAATAGTGCAAAAGCATATTAAACAAGTCAAAAAATGGAAATATAATACAATAGTCTAAATAGTGCAAAAGCATACTAAACAAGTCAAAAAATGGAAAAAAAGTTTAAAGGTTACAGCAATTTGAAACCAAGCACATGGACATTTAGAAGTAAATGAAACCCCAAGAGCTTAAATAGGAAGCCATGTTTTGTCTTGGTGCCAGACAGAAGCCAGTGTTGGTACCAACTGTCCCTCCACTGTTGGTATGCCACAGCTACAAAGGGCCTTTCTCATGTCCTTCCACACCATACTACTCTCTCTAGTGGAACACAGAGAAGGGCACCTCATGCAGATCTAAGTCTTCTAGTCGTCTATCCTGCTGCTTTGTTTTACAGTAGCTGTAGCTTCTGAGATGTCTTTGAGGTCTTCTCTACAAGAGCACATTGTTGTTGTTCACTGCTGTCAAGTCAACTTTGATGTACAGGAACCCTATGAGTGAGAGATCTCCAAATGTCCCACTGCCTTACAAACTGAAGGCTGAGACTTCCTTAGATGAGTCTAATCACCAGTAATGTGGTCTTCCTCTTTTTCTACTGCCATCCACCTTACCAAGCATTTTTCTAATGAATCCTGTCTTCTCATGATATGTAGGACAGCCTCAAAAAGACTTGCTTCTAGAAAGAGTTGAGGCTTAATATGCACCAAGACCCATTCATTTGTCTTTTCTGCAGTCCACGGTATATGTAGAACTCCAGCACTACATTTCAAATGAACTGATTTCCTTTATCAGCTTTCTTTAATTTCTAGCTTTCACACTCGTGCACAGAAATTGGAAATACAATAGCACGGACAATTCTGACTTTGTATTCAATGATATATCTTGACAGTTGTCTTGCTTCTTCATAGTTGCCCTTCCAAGTCCCAGTCTATCTATCCCTTCATCCCATTGTTCTCAACATGAGATCTGATGCAGTGATTTCAAAAGTCTTCATTGCCACCTAAAAAGTTATGTTTTAAATATGTTGTTTTATAGATCACATTACAGCAGTCTAATTGGGAAGTTACCAATTCATGGACTACTGTGGCTAAGTTATCCCTGTCCAAGAAAGGCTGGAGTTGGTAAACTAGTTTGTCCTATCTTAGTCCTGGCACACCTGATAATTTATACAAAACAACCCAGCTTGTTATTTACTTCCAGGCAGTAAGCAAGAAGTCATAAATAAAGTCCAACATAAACAAAGTCCAGCAGGGTTTCACAGCAAGGGAGTGTCCAGGGTCAATTCAAGCATTTGTCAAGGCATCCAGCAAGGTAGCAGATCAGATAAGCTCTGACAACTCCTGGATGGGAAAGACACCAGCTAAATAGACCCAAAGCCTAGTGCAGCTGTGCCTTGATTGTTGCCAGTTATAAATTCTGAGAGAGCAACGCTGGGTCTCTCTTTGCTTGTGCGAAGCTGGGTCTAGGAAAGTGTTCTTCTGTATCTGAAGAGGCAGGACTCTCTGTTGGACCTGGCACCATCCCCTGTTCTGTTTTCCGCACTGCAACCTGTCTCTGTACAGCAGGCCCTGGCATGCCTTCTGTTTCAGCCTCTGGCATACTCTCTGCTTCAGACTTTGAGTTAGAGACCATGCTCTGGAAGCAGGGCATGACATAGTTGAAGCTAGTGCTAAGTACTCCAAGCTAGAGAGTCCACTTGAGCCTCCAGTAAAAAAGATAGATCTAGGAGTACTCCCAAGCTATGTATATGGTCCTTCATGGCGAATGCACCTGCATCCAGGGCAGGTGGATTGTCCAATTCCTGGGCTTGAGAACCACCAGTCCATAGATCCTCCATCTTATCAAGATTAAGCTTGAGCATATCGGTCTTCAGCTACTCCATTATAGCATCCAGGCACTGGTCCAGTTCCTCCAAGCCCCAACCAACTCTGATGAGAAGGAGATAGTATGAGGAAGATTTTCAAGGGTTTTTTTTTTGCAGGAGGAGGGGGGAAAGAAATGGATTGCCAGAGTGAAAACTGGAGACAGCTCCTGTCCCTTTAAATAATAGTGTAAAATAGGGAATTTCAGTAGGTGTTCTTTGTTAGACAAGCAGATAACAAGTAACACCTGCTGAAATTCTTTCTCCTACACAACTATTAAAAGGGGCAGGAGCCTTCCCCTATTTTCACTCTGGCAACCTTTATTGGGAGGGTAATAAAAGTTAGAAGGAAAGAAGCCACTGGATTTGTGCACTGTTTTGGTGTCTTTGGGGTGACTGAGAATAAGCTACACTAAAAGCTATAGGATTCTGAGAATTTTTCAGGTTATGTGGAGGTCTTGGGGGAGTGCTCAGGGCTTCTGACGCCACAAAACGGAGTTGAGGGGCTGTATGAGACATGGTGAGCCCCACTTTCCACACCCCTCTTAGAGGATAAGCAAACAAACAGCAGATTAATTTGAGGGAAGAAAAAAAATCTTGCGATGGATCTTAAGTTGTCAGGATTTGGACCTTGCATTTCCACAAACTGGGATAAGTCCACAAAGGGGAGAAAGATCCGTACGAGACTGCATTTCATCTAACAGAAATTAGGACCCAGAATGCAGTTTAACAGGCTGTGAAAAAAGGGGAAGTATTCCTTTCAAAAGAAATGTTTCAGAAGTCTGTACAGTATGACCTGGGTCACAATTTTAAAGTATTCTCTTTAATATTAACAGAGGATAAAGTGGTTGGCATTGAGAACTAAATGTACGACTAGGCAATGGAGAAAGAAACTAGACCAAGTTTTATTCCAAAACTCCCTATCCTCCAGCCACTCCAATTTGTCAGGGACAATTTTAATTAACCCTCTTTCATCCCACTTTTTCACTTGCTTCTAAAATACCTATTTCTCTCTCCTCCTCCCACATTCCCCCTTTGTCCTCAGCTTATTCCCATTGTGGCAAAGTGCATTCAAAGTACAAAAGTAGCCAACATTCAATTGACTCATCAAGAGGGAGAGTAGGGGAGAAGAGGGTGGGAGCTTCTCCTTTCCTGTAGACTCAAGGAAAGGCAAACTACAGCATTATCTTCTAGCTTGTGCATTCTCCCTCATTAATAACTTTTGCCATCTTGACCACATTCTGATGTTGCTTGATCACATGTGTTCTGGTTTTCATCTATCAAATTGTGAAAGGTATGGAAATCTTGAGGGTCTCTCATTGCCATACACTGAATCTGGGCTGATAGAACCACCACCACAACTAGAAACCCCAATTTGAGGTTCCTGTTACACAGTTGTAGGTTGTGTGATAAAACTCAGGGTTTGTGGTACTAAACCCTTTAAAACTTTAACATAGATTTTGAAGAGATGCCAACTTTAGGGATCATAGTTGACCCAAATTTTTAAGAAGGGGCGGGGGACATGACACAAGGCTATTGTTTTTGTTGGCTTCCTTTCTAATTTATAGTTCTTCTTCCTCCCTAACATACATACAGAGAATGTACTCGCATCCAAAAACTGACATGGTGTTTCCCTAAATTGCCTACATACCGGAGAAAGCCCACAAGAATAAGAGTTCACAGAATATTTTGGGAGGTGTACCTGATTTAGGAAGTGGGTGGAGGAAAGCTCTGTTTACTTAGGAACAGAATAACAGAGGTCATGAGATCCCCTCTCTCACTACAAAAGACATTTATTTTAAAGTATCCTCAACATACTTCAGATGATTAAAGGGAGAAATCATGGAAGGATTTAAACTTGTGCCATATGGCTTGCATTTTTTTGGTTGAAGACCAATAGGCGTTGCTCTTTCAGCACAAAGCAATGAGTCCATTGGCAAGAGACTGACCATTTGTCAGGACTTTTTAATTGTGGTGATAAATTATGCAAAAATCTTACCCATGGATAATCACTTGAGGCATGAGTGGAAGTAGAAGACTATTGCTTCAGTGAAAAGCAGAGGGGTGCGGGGGAGAAAGAATATGCATTTGTATATATATTTGTGGATTTTCTGGCAAACTCTGATATGCATCTGTGTCCCAGTGGTTTCATCAAACAAACTGCCAGTCCAATGCAATGCTTACTCATCTTGATTGCACCTAATCAGGTCAGAGGACATTCATAGTGCAAAAGTCCACTGAAAAACCAAAAGTGAGACTCTGAATGAGCTTAAACAGACATCATGATCCACATTCTCAAAGCCATTTGTAGCAGAGAAGCCTAGAGCAGTGCTTCTCAAACCATCTGAACTGGGGGACCAGCAATTCTTTTTCCAATGTGCAAAGGACTGGCCTCAAATTTGTATCCATCTGGGTACATTTGCCCCTGTCTTTCCTAGAAATTTGCCAGTGGTCAGCAGCCAATGGCTCAGGAACCAAGAATGGTCCAGGGACCGCCAGTTTGAGTAGCACTGGCCTAGAGTATAGCAGAAAGGTAGTGAAGGGTTTGGAAAACTTACTTTTTGGATTATAACTATCAGAATCCCCTACTAGTATGGTGGTCCTTTTGTAATAAATACACATATTTTGTTTGCTTTGTTGTAGTTAACTGCTGTCACATCAGCTTCAACTTATGGTGACCCTATGGATGAGAGACTTCCAAGTTATCCTTGAACTC
The DNA here is from genome assembly GCA_030412105.1 of Cyclura pinguis. Classification (NCBI taxonomy): domain Eukaryota; kingdom Metazoa; phylum Chordata; class Lepidosauria; order Squamata; family Iguanidae; genus Cyclura; species Cyclura pinguis. Next base: position 277,551,483 of record CM059601.1, on the reverse strand, counting down.
AACCGCCCTGCCCAAGACTTGCAGATTCAGGGAGGTATCTTCTTGGATTGAGTCTACCCATCTGTAATGCAGTCTTTCTCTTTTCCTGCTGTCTTCTACCTCACTAGGCATTATTGTCTTTTCTAGTAAGTCATGTCTTCTCATGATATGGCCAAAGTATGACAGTCTCAGTTTAGTAATCTTGGCTTCTAGGGAGAGTTCAGACTTGATTTGCTTTAGGATCCATTCGTCTTTTTAGCAGTCCAGGATACCCGTAGAACTTTTCTCCCACACCACATTTCAAATGAGATGGTTTCCTTCCTATCTGCTTTGTTCATTATCCAGCTTTCACAATCATATATACAAATTAGAAATACAATGGCCTGGCCAGCTAACTTTAGTGTTTAATGACCTATCTTGACACTTCAAGATCTTCCCCAGTTCCTTTATAGCTGCCCTTCCAATTCCTGGGCCGTTTCTGCACCCTATCTGATCCCGGTGGCATCCTGCAGGGATCTCGGTAGAGGTTCTCCTGGGAGGGGAGCGCAACAGGAGTGCTCCCCTCTGCACCAGCTTCCTGTGGGAATGCAGGAGGTGCGATGGCCATGCTTCTTGCTTCTGCAGTGCAGCCGGGCACTGTCCCAGGCTGCACTGGGGCAGGAAGTGTAGTCATTGCACTTCCTGATCCTCCGCAGCTCAGGTAAGTGCAAACAGGTGGTGGGAGGGTGACACAATTGCCAGTCATTGATGGGGAGAACCTGTCAATGATTTGTGACGTGATCACGCCACCTAGGGATGGGAGAAAGACAGGACTCGGATGACATCATGCAGAACCACTGTCAAGGTCCTGTCCTTCTTCCATCCTCAACGCAGGACGACTAAGTCCTGTGGAAAGTGCCCTAGTCTTGTTCTGATGTCTTGACTGGAGTCTCCATTCTTATTAATGACAGAGCCAAGGTATGGAAAATGTTGAACTACTTCAATGTCTACTTCAAGGTTATGTAAATCATCTGTGGTCAATGTTTTTCTTTTCTTAATGTTCAACTGCAAACTCCCCCCATATATTGTTGTAAAGAGGTAGATCCGACTGAGAGATACAGTGCCTTCCACAAGGTCACTCACCCAATGATTTTCATGACTCAGTGGGAACTTGAACTTGAAACTCCCAGATTCCAGGAACACTCTAATTACTACTTGACACTTGCTCTCAGTACTTTTGATTCAAGACTTCAAAGCTCATTAGCCATGAGCTTTTAAAGGCAAATCATTAAATGGATTTAAATAAAAGTGCTTATAACCCTCTGTCTAGGTGCTATTTTGACATATTGAAGAAAATGTCAGAAAGTTAACAATTTCATAAGCAAAAAGCACCACTCATAGTGAAAAAGCCATCTAATCTCCTCCATTACCGTATTAAAGTGACACACTAGAATCAGGAAAGGACAGAATCCAAAAATAACTCATCCAGCTCCACTGCTGATTAAAATTGGTCCCTAGAAATGAATAAAATTACAGTCTTAGTTGTTAATCTACCAATTAAAGCTTGCACTCCTAACATATGGAGTTTCTGCTTTCCACCTTACTCCATGCTGTGTTAAGCCATTATCCACTGCCAGGATATGAAGCATAATACCGTGCTTTGTAGGTTCTAGATAGACAGTCCAGAAACGGTGGTGTTAAAGTCTACTCAAAGCCCTTTATTTTTTCTGACATAACCAGCATGCAACAGTTCACACTGAGGAGTAACACAGATCTATAAGCCACTTTTCAAAAGCAGACACACATCTGCAGTATTCCATACCCTCCAAAATTTCAAAGATGAAAACCAGGACATCTATGGCCAAGCAATGTCAGAATGTGGTCAAGATGGGAAGAGGTATTAGTGAGGAAGAACACACAGGCTAGCACAGGGTGCAGCTGATAACAACAGTTGGAGGGGAGGGGTCATGTAATGTCACACTATGATTTGTCACTAGATGTAAACTGACTCACTGGCCTGGGTCTCACAAAAGGCTAAATCACCATTTAAGACTATGGGCAAGAGCCTTGGGCTTATATTTATCCCTCCTTCCCCATTTTTCCTGTGCATCAACTCTTCTCCTATGCATCAATTGTAAGAAAGAGATTAGAAAGTTTGGCTTTCATTTTCAACTAACCACAATTTCTCATTACATTCAATCAGGAAGCATGGTCAGTATTAACTACATTTTAGGGAAACCAGCTGGGAGAATTAATTGTGGTTGAACACTGGCTTGTATTAATAAACCACAGTTAACACTAATCACAATTTGTCCACATACATCACACATAGTCTGACACGAGAAGGAACTGTTGAAAATGGAAGCAAAAGCTTCCAATTTTCCTCTGTGGTTTGTACTTCAGGGGAGAAGGAAGCAGATGTGCAGAAGTCCAAGACTTGTGCACATAATGCTAAACTACAATTTAGCATTATGTGCAAACAAATAATTGGGTTGCCATCAAACAATACATGAAACTGCATCTTCACATAACATTTAACACATCAGCTCCTTCTCTGTTGTAAAGCACTCACAGGTTAAGATGCAGGAGGTAGAGTTCTTAATATTTTTCTGCCATGTGCTCTTCCCTGAAAACTTCCTCCCCATCTACATTCTATTCACAAGGTACTAGACTGGAAGTAAAACACTAATAGTGAGAGATTTGGGAGGGTTTTCCAGAAACAGATGGCAGGGTAGTGCTAAGCACTCCCTTCCCCTGATCTTTCCTTAATGCAAAGAGCTCTTTCCTGAAAGTATTTTACAAAAGAAATGGGATGTCAAATTAACATTACTTGTGCTTATGCTTCGTCATAAGGCAGGAATTGCCAGCACCTGGTCCTCAAGATGTTACTGAACTTCACCTCTCAACAGCAATTGCCCTCCTATGTGCAGCTATTAGAAATATTTGTTTTGTACTAGGGGTAATATGCTGTGGGAGCCAGAGTGGTATAGTAGTCTGAGTACTGGTCTAAGACTCTGGAAAACCAGAGTTTGAATCCTGCTCAGCCATGGAAACCCATCGGGTGGCCTTGGGTAAGTCACACCCTCTCAGCCTAAGAGGAAGGCAATGGCAAATCTCCTCTGAATAAATCTTGGTAAGAAAATCCTAAAATGACAGTTACGATTAGTTGGAGTCAACTTGAAAGCACATAATAATAACAATCTGACTGCATCTACCAGCTCTGTCATTCTACCACTGAATTGTGTGTGTGTGTGTGTGTGTGTGTGTGTGTGAGAGAGAGAGAGAGAGAGAGAGAGAGAGAGAGAGAGAGAGAGAGATGTTAATGACAACTTCATTAACACCACCGAAAAGACTTCTGACTAAAACTGTGGAGAACCACTGATGGTCAGTATAGATCACAGCTAAGGAAAGGGAAACCCACTAGATGTTGAGACTGGAACTCTCAAAATCCCTTACCATTAGTTACATTGGCTGGGGCTGATGGGTACTGCAGTTCAACATCATTTGGAGATATGTCCCCCCCCCACTGTAAGGTCTAGTTTGTTTTTTTATCACTGGTTCACTCCTGTTGGCTGTCTCAGAGCTGCCTCAGTCTTCTCTTGCCACATTCAACCAGTCTAATTCAGCTAACTTAAGGAGGGTATTATGTACATCTGGGCATTTTAGTTCATGCAAAAGTATACAGACTACCTCCTTGGGGATTGAACTAGCCAGAAAAATTCTGAACTGAAATATTTAGTCAAGATTACAGTGGTGGTGGTGGGAGACCATCAGGTTGACTAAGTATAGACTAGATCTTCCCTGCAATTGTGGAGGTCTCTGAAATTCAGTTCCCATAACTGCTTTCAAATCACCTCTAAAGAAGGGTCAGGTCTCACTGACAAGGTGTATACTTTGTATGCAAAAGGCCCCAGTTTCAATCTCTGGCAAGCAAGGCTAGGAAAGACCCCTGTCTAATCTACGGCCAACCTGTGTAGTACCTAGCTGGACCAACGGTTTGACGCAGTATGAGGCAGTTTCTTTAATCCTCTTCTGAATGTACTCCTTCCTCTTGCAGCATGATTCTGGCCTCCTGATTTCTATCCTGGTTTGCCTCAATGCACTTTTGAACTAAACTTTGGTCCCTGTTGGCAATCCAGGGCCGGATGGTAACAGTAAATGAGTCAGGAATTTAGAAAGTCTGGGACTACAGAAAACAATGGATCTCATACTTTGATGTTAAATTTTGACAAAACCAGACTAAATTCAATTGGATACACACAATTCTTCCCACAGAATCTGTTGTTTTAGGAATACCAAACCCCAAATTAGCCACATGATTGCTCTAAGCTGCACTTACTTAGACTTCTAAATGTCCCTATCCAATTGTGCAAACTTGTAAATATTGAAAAGAATCTTTTCATGGAAGGGAATTCAACAAGATGATGGTTTGGCAGCCATGCTGGAGTTCTGGTTTCCACAAAACATAACAGACTGGTAGCACTTGAGGGTATGCTTAATTTCTAATACAAAAATACAGACAGTAATTTCATTGCGAATGACGCACTACCTTAAGGCTATGTGTGGGAGAAAGTATTCCAATTACTATATGATGCACCAAGGCAGTCACTTCATTATTGTCTCCCATTGGCAAAATATTCATCACTATGATGGGAGAGGGAGGAGTCTCAAATGTTGTAGGGATCCCCAAACTCTACTTTTCCATAGGTAGAGGTGTGTACATCTTAGTATAGCCACAGAAGCTTAAAGTTCTTGCAGAACGAATAGTTCATTTTTCAGGAATTCTAGGCAGCCCAAAGTGTACCGAACAATACATGCCAGCTGTTGATTCTCCTATTTATTTATTTGATTTATACCTCACCTTTCTCCCAATACAGGACCCACAGTATAAGTTAAAACAAAAAAGCATGTGGCACAAAAGTTTAACAGGCATTAAGCAGTCAATCCTATTAAAACATATTAAGTGTCTATCACACATGAAAAAGGGCACACTCACTGCACATCCTTCTACTCCAATGGTTTCCAAACGCTGGTCCTTCATCCATTTTGGACTTCAACTCCTATAATTTCTGACTGTTAGTCTGGTAGTTGAAGTCTAAAACACCTGGAGCAGCAAAATTTGGGAAGCACTATTTTATCCCAACCAGTCAAAGGCTGAAGGTCCATTTGACTAAGAAGGTTGTTGCCTGCTGGTGAAAGAGAGCAGAGAAGGGGTCAAGTTGAACCTCCTTTGAAGAGGGGACTTGCAAAGCCTAGGAGCAGCCTCAGAGAAGGCTGTCTCCCATGTCCTTACCAGCTGAGCCTGGGAGGGAGGAGGAATGGAAATAAAGCCCTCCTTTCAGATCCTAAGACTGGGACAGGCTTGCAGGGGAAGATAAAGGGCTTCTGAAGATCTGGACTGATGCCGTGTAACACTTTAAAGGTCATAACCAGCACTTTGAACTGTGCATGGTCACCGACTGGTAAACACTGAAGATGTTTCAGCAAAGGAGTTTATACTCCATATAACCAGTCACACTTGTTACAAAGAAACAGAACCAAGAACAGGCTTTTGGAATATATAGGCTGGAATCCCATTGGTGTATTGGGCATGAACAATTTCCACTACAACACTGGTTGCATGTTTTTGGCCAGTGCAGAACATATGCCTTCATTTCAAGGTTGCAAAAGCACAATTGTCTATGTGGTCAGTATGTGAGACAGTTATTCCAGCACTAAGCCTTGACAATAAAACATCATTCTGAAGCAATGCTCCAATAAGCCCAGGCATGTCCTGTTTTTTTGCACCTGGGATATGTTCCACACCTGAACTCCCTCTTAAAGGCATGAGGCTCTGTGATCCCCTTTTATCAGTTTCTGCTCCATTAAAACTGAATGAAATTATCCATTACCTTTATGTTTTCTTCAGGCCATGAATTCAGCATCGTTGCAATGTGTCCTTTGTCATGAATGGTAATGAACAGGCCACTGAAGGGAAAAAATATATATATATGAATGACAGTAAACAGCCTAAGACAGTGCTTCTCAAGCTTTTGTCCTCCACATATTTTGGACTGAAGCCTCAGCTTGCATGACCAATGGTCAGTGATTCTGGGAAATGATGTCCAAAATGATAGCCATGTTTAAATATTGGAAGGGATGTCATGTCGGGGAGGGAGTGGGCTTGTTTTCTGTTGCTCCAGGGACTAGGACAAGGACCAATGGATTCAAGTTGCAGGAAAGGAGATTCCACTTGAACCTCAGGAAGAACTTTCTGATGGTCAGAGCTGTCCGGCAGTGGAATATGCTGCCTTAGAGTGTGGTGGAGTCTCCTTCTTTGGAGGTTTTTAAGCAGAGACTGGATGGCCATCTGTTGGGAATGCTTTGATGGGTGTTCCTGCATAGCAGGGGGTTGGACTGGATGGCCCCTGTGGTCTCTTCCAACTCTATGATTTGATGTCCAGAGAATCAAAGCTTGAGAATCACTGGTCTAAAAGGCAGAATCAGTTTGTGTATAACAGAGAAGAAAGGCACCAGTGTGTTGTAGTGGTTTAAGTGGTGGATTATGACTCTGGGAGACCGGGCTTCAAATTCCCACTTGGCCATGGAAACCCTTTTGGGTTACCTTGGGCAAGTCACATTCTCTCACACTCAGAAGAAGGCAACAGCAAACCTCCTCTGAGGAACTGTCAAGAAAACCCTGTAGTAGATTCACCTGAGGGTGGCCATAAGTTCGAAATGATTGGAAGGCACACAACGGCAGCAGCAACAGCAGCAATGAAAGAGAAGACAACAATCACCATTTGCAATGGTTTTTGGTGGTGGAGATGACAAAAAATGCAAGAGAACAGGTGTGCGGATCCAAAGTTAAAGCATCATTCATGCAATTATCAAGAATTAGCCTATACAAATAAATATAAATAATCAAATTCCTGAGTCCTGTAGGTACACAGGAATGCCTGAGAGCCACAATTGCTCATGCCCTCAATTCAGACTGATCTGTCTGAATGTATCTGATTTTTGTAAAAATGGGATTGATAGCAGGCCATGGGTATGGTTGGAAAGATGATTTTTTTTTTGAATTTTACACAGGAGAAACAAATATATGTAAACTTATGGTCCAAGTCTGCTGGCCAACCCTGGTCTGCATCTGTAGAATATCAGTGGTTAGGTTCTTTTGGAAAAAACAAAGCGAAATGGAATGAACATCATTTTTTCTTGGAGGAAATTTGCTGATTAGGTGTGCCTGATCGGAAAGAGGTAATAGCAGCAGGAGCAATACAGGGCCAGGCCTTTTACCTCGGTTTAAAAATTTAAGTTCTCACCCCACCTTGCAGAGCACATCTGGTTTCCCCCAAAAAACTTCTTGAAGTTCACCAAAGTCTATCTGTTGTATTTTGTTAGTTATTTCTTTCCTGCCTTTCGCCCAATTCTGGGGCCTGAGGCAGCTCATAACAGAATTAAAACACAGACACCATCTTAAAGGTAAAACACAATTGAACAAATCATTACATAAAAATAACAATTGACCTAAAATAATTTAATTTTCTTTTAAAGTAGAATCACAGAATCACAGACCTGGAAGAGACCACAAAGGCCATCTAATCCAAACCTCTGCTATGCAGGAATACACAATCAAACCAGTCCCGACAGATGGCCATCCAGCCTCTGTTTAAAAACCTCCAAAGAAGGAGACTCCACCTCACTTTGAGGAAACGTAACTGTTGAACTGTTTTTACTGTCAGAAAGTTCTTCCTAATGTTAAGGTGGCAGCTCTTTTCCTGGAGTGTGAAGCCATTGCCCCATGTCCTAGTCTCAGGAGCAGTAGAAAATAGGCTTGTTCCATCCTCCATATGACATCCCCTCAAATATTTAAACATAGCTATCATGTTACCTCTTAACCTTCTCTTCTCCAAGCTACATTGGAGCCAAGTATATTGGTGGAAAAAGAAAAAAAAATAGCACATCCCATCAAAAACCCCTTCCTCAGCACCCAGAATTCTCCCTCAAGCCTGGCTGATTAAAAAGTCTGTAGAAAGACAATTGAGAGGAAGACAGCTTATCCCCCTTGTAACAGAAGTCTACAATCTGGGAGCAACCACCAAGAAAGGCCTCTCATGTGTCCTTACTACATGTATCAGTAAGCATGTCAAGACCATGGGAAGAGCCTCCATTGACGATCTTAAAATCCTGCTAGGGTCATTCATATACATACATACATGGGGACACAGGCTGCCTTCTGACAGCCCTAAATTCAAGTTATATAGGATTTTGTATGTCGTAACCATGGTTTTGAATTATGCCTGGATAAGGAAGAATGAAGCAGTTATAATAAGGAATTGGGATGCTCCATGTAACTGGCCACAGTTAACAGTTTGGCTGCAGCATTTGGAATCCACTGAGGTTTCTAGACAGTTTTGAAAAGTTGCATCATGCAGAGAGTGTTAAAATAACCTAAAGATAGTGTTGCCAGTTGAGAATTGCATTTCTGGACCCAAACGTGAGACTTAGGGGTGCCCCTGGTGATTAAGCATCATGCATTAAGCATGATGCACTAAGAACCAACCACAGTTGCTCACAGTTTGTCATTCAAAAAGGGCTTAGTCACGAAAAGAGAACATATTTTCCTGTTGGGAAGTTAAATGTCATATACAGGATAACTCCAGTTCCAGAAAATAGACTTAGAAGTTTACAAAAGCTTTATTCAGGAACAGTAGAGTAAAAGGAGCACATTCTGGCAACTGCCAAGACTAAAACCTCTATTGGAATTACAACGTTTTATAAGCAGTAACATTACGTATTTGCACATGCAAGCCTCCTATTTCTCAGCTCATTAAAATAACTCTTGTCGCAGGCTTATCTGCCAGCAGCCTGACTTTGTATCTGCATTTGTTCTTTCTCTTATGAGGGTGTGTTAGAATAACATTCCTTTGTTCCCAAAATGCAGTTTTCTCATTCATTTCCCATCATCCTCTTCCAGCCCCTTTGTACCAAGCATTATATGGCATCAAACAGCAAAGCACTACATGGCAAATAACATAGCATTACATTGCATGGCAAATTACACAGCACCACATGATCTCAAACATAACACACTACATGGCATTAGAATGTATGGCAAGGAAAGGAAAGCTGATCTAACATTAAGACAAGTCTAAAGGGGCTGTTTTCCAAATCAGGAAGCTAACTAAATCCATAGGCCCCCTGGAAATTATTTGCAAGTTGAAGCAACAAATGAATTAAGCTTTGCAGATTGTAGCCAGCTACTGGTGAGGTTGGGGTTTTCACACAGACTTTTCTCTTGCCTGGAGCTAGGTTCCCCAAAGTTGTAGGATTTATACCCTCATCTCTTGCCTGGAGATGACCCATGAAAACTGGAGAACCCAGGGCCAGGCTTTGAGATCTGGTAACTCTTGGCTAAAGAAGCTGTAACTAAGAGATGCTTCACCATGGCTAAGATCTTCAAGAATAAGCACAGCTGGCACTGTAGCTTTAGGACATTTCTGCACTACACTGTTTTAGCGCTATCATTCCACTTTCAACATCCTATGGGATCCTGGGATTTGCAGTTTAGGGAGGGGCTGGCCGGCCCCTCCCTAAACCGCAAACCCCAGGATTCCATAGGATGTTGAAAGTGGAATGATAGCGCTATAACAGTCTAGTGCAGAAATGGCCTTAATTGTACAGATGAACTCCCAGCCACCACATCCAGGCTCAGGACTGAATCTAGGAGTACAGACAACATATGAACCTCTGGCTTGTCTGAATTAAACTTTAATTTCTTTGCCATCCTCTAGACCATCACTGATACCAGGGACCAGTCTGGAACTAAAACAGCTTCCTGAGATTTAAAAGGAAAGAAGAAATACAGTTGAGCGTCATCAGCATACTGGTGGCATTGAACTGCTAAACTCCAGACAACCTTTCACAGAGATTTTGTGTATGTGTTAATTATGATGGGATAACCATGAGGGATCCCATAGGCCAATGGCCACAGGGTTTTTGCTGTGAGTTTATGAGGCATTTTTTCATGCATTTATAAGCAGTGTTATACAGCAGCCTCAGAAACCTGTACTGATAGTGTCAGATTTGTCCCATGGTCTGAATTAATGTTGATTTCAGTCTGATTTCAAGAGGCTGATGTCAGCAATTGGTTCAGGCTTCTGACAGAGCAGCAAATCAACTGGAATGGAGGAGGAAGAGAGCAAAAGGGAGGGAGGGAGAAAGGTGTGATATGGAAAGAGAAAAAAGGAATGACCTCATATGCTTTTGGCTCTGGCCCTGTCCACCACTGGTTTCCCCACCCTTGCTTTATTGGCCCCTCTGGGTCACATCTCTCACAGCAAGCAGAAATGCCCCTGTTCTTATTTGCAATCCCTTTCAAAACGGTATCACATCCCTTTGACTATTTTGAGAAGGGCTGCAGAGGAAAATGCTTGTATTTGGGGGTAGTATGGGTTAGATTTTATAGTCAAGGGGTTATAAATATGAGGGTTTTTTAAAAACAAATCTGTAGTCTCCTTCTTCATCATTGCCTTGCTTGTTCTTACGAATCCTGCAGATTTCTGCCTCCTCCCTCTAACTTTAACCATGATTCTACTCAGTAGTACATGAAAAATAATCTTAGAGAATAGTCTTTATGCTTCATTTCCCCCCAAAATCTCATGTGCAATGAGACAGGGGTCTCGGGGGGGGGGGGGCTTTTTAAAAGCCACTACTCCCACCACCATTCATTATGTCTGCAGATACTCTTTTTTGCAAATCACTCTGGCAACTGCATTCAGCCCTGAAATCTACAAACCAAACACTGGAAATTGTTTAGCTCTTTAGGGAAGCTTTTAAGCTAACAAGCACCTCATCCAACAAAGAGAGGGTAATGTTGAGCCTTGTTTGAGCCTGCATTTGATTTCTCTAGACCCAGTGTCTAATTAACCATCCGACGATCTGAAATAATGTCAGTGACTAATCACTGCCTTTTATAGATTTGTTTATTGCACGTGCATGAAAAGACTCAGCTAATGATTACAAAGTTTGAAAAAAAAACCCATTCAAAATAACCAAGGGTTGTTTTCTTTTTCATTTCTGAAAGTACTATTTATCAAAAGGAAGAGGAGGAGAAAGAGGAGGAGGAGGGTGGAAATTAAAGCCAAGTATGTTAGCATGAACTCCTAACAATTTTGCTATGGAGTTAGGATTTATCTTGAAATAGTTCATAAGCAGGAAGAAGACAAACTGCCTTCCCTTGCCAAGAAACATTCTGGAGCTATCAATCCATATTCCGAAACAGGCCTCAGAGTGAGATGCAATTTCCAAGGCACCCCCATGAAACTTTGCTGTTACAAAACAGGCTTCTGGGAGACCAAAGCACCTAACTTACTTTGGTATGTCAGAGATGCCATGCTGAATGCCCACCTCAGAAACACAGAGGTGAGGCTGGGGGACTCCTACAATCACTAGTTCTGACTAGGGTTATCAGATCTTAGTGACCCTTGACCCTTAGTGACCCTTGACCCAACCCTTCTTCTCCAGACCTCATGGTGTGGAGAAGGAATCTGCAGATGAGAGCACTACCTTGAAAAGTATGTATGTGTGTATATGTATGTATTCTCATTTGTTAGACTTGGTGTTTTTTTTTTATTTGAATGGCAGACTTGGTGCAACTGTGCTTGATGCTTAAGGTACCATATTTAAGGGAATCATAAGAGGCATGCAACTTGTAGTATCACCCTTGTAACATCACCAGGGCCTGTCCCAAAATAACACCCTGAGAGGCTGTCCCTAGGTTTTGCATTTTGGCCTGGAAATCTCACAGCCTTGGATAGTCCTGACCTAGCAACCCTATTTGGAACCCACAACTGCCCATCTTCCAGATGTGTTGGGCTAGAATTTCCCTCACGTTTATCTGCCCTAGTTGGCCCTGCTGGTTGAGAACAGCATTCGTTGTCATCCAACAAGAAAGGAGGATGCCAGGTTGAAAAATGCTGATCTCTCCAAGCAAATTGCTTGTTACTAGAAATCCTGAGTTAAGACTAGCTTTAATAGATGGTCCTCCAGCCTCTGCTTGATAATCTCCTTAAGACCCAGTATGGGTCACCATAAGTCAGTTTTCAAAAGGGAGGACATCATGGCTACAAAGAACCTCCCCCTGTCAGCAGCACTTTGTTGTTGTATGCTTTCAAGTCACTTCTGATTTATGACAACCCTAGGTTTGGCTTTGGTTTTTTTGGCCAGGCTTGCTCAGAGGGAATTTGCCTTTGCCTTCCTCTGAGGCTGAGAGAATGTGACTTGCCCAAGGTCACCCAGTGTCTGAGCAGGGATTTGAATCCTAGGCTCTTTTTGCACGACATTTGCTATGCAAAAGGGCGTCTAGAGCGTCGCGCGATTGTGAGGAGCGATCTGCACAATGCACTCATAATTGCATGACGCTCCAGGGCCTGGCAGGCGCCGCTCGCGCACTTTTTCATTTTCAGCTTTCAGCCAAAAATGGTGCGCAAACGCGCATTACTCCAGGACCCCACACGTACTTGCCGTGCGTGCGGAGCCTCCGGATCGGCAGCGGTCGCACTTCCTGCCACAGCGCAGCCTGGGAAACTCCCAGGCTGCACTGCGGAAGGAAGAGGCGGGGCTCTCATGCTACCTTCTCGGAAGCAGGCAGCTCGTGTGGAGCTGAAGCAGTAGGGACACAGGAGCCTCTCCCTGGAGGCTGCTCGCGCGATCCCCGCATCCCAGTGCTGAAAAAACGTAAGGTGAGGAAAGGGCCCTAATCTCCAGAAGCCATAAATAAATAAATAAATAAATAAATAAATATTTAAATCTTGAGCTAAGACTTGGGGGGCCCCCAGCAACAAATTATATTTACACAGGGTCCCTGATGAAGAAAAGGTTAAGAATCACTGCTGTACACTTATTAATTCGTTTTTAAGAACAGAAAGGGAAAACACAAGGCAGCAACTAACAAGCCTCTTCATTAGCAAAAACTTCTTAGCAGGCTGCTTCTTTTTTTTTAAAGGAATAAAAGACTGTTGAGATACGAGGAGCCATTTTTGAGATATTTATTGTGGTTTTATGTTTAGGGGGACAGGAGCCAAAATTCCTTTCTCTTTTTCTTTCATTTCCCCTCATAAAATGGCTTCCCTTGTTTAGTTACATCTGCTTTCTGTATACTTCCAGCCACTGAAATGCTTATTTCTTTCTCTTTTTCAAAAAAATTGCCAGATGCCTGCCAAAAATCTACCCCCTCCAAACCAAGCCACATTATTCAACTTGCAATAATATTTATTCTTAGGGAGGTGGTGAAACAGATAGTGCCGCCATGGGGTAACACTTTCAAAGTAGCAGCAGATCCTGCTTTCTGGCTTTGCTTCCATTATATTTCTTTTCCATGACTCATGTAAACCAGAGCTTTAAAGGAACGAGTTGTAAGCAACAAGTGGAGCTTGGAAAAGTTACCTTCTTGGATTGCAACTCCCAGAATGCTCCCACCAGCATGGCCACTGGTGGATTCTGGAAGTTGAGCCAGCATGGTATAGTGGTTTGAATGTTGGACGAGGACACTGAGAGACCAGGGTTCAGATCCCTGCTCTTCTATGGAAACCTACTGGGTGACCTTGGGCAAGTCACATTCTCTCAGCCTCAGAGGAAGGCAAGGGCAAACCCTCTCCGAATAAATTCTGCCAAGAAAAAACTGCTATAGGTTCATCTTAGAGCACATATGTCAAACATATGGCCTGCAGGCCAAATCTGGCCCACCAGGCCATTTCATGTGGTCCTCGCACCTCTCCTGCAGCTGCGGCATCCCCCACACCTGGTGAATCTGATCCCCACATTGCGGGCCCCTGGCTGCCAGTATTCTGAAGAGGGGCCCAGCAGTCATCACTCGCAATCTAGTTCTACTTCAGACTGCTTCTCTGTCCAAACCTTGCCGTCAGAGTGTTGCCACAGGCTACTGGAGACTTCCGGTTGCATGGCGCGCGTGAACGGTCGTTTGGAGTAGCGCTCCGCAACTCCAAACCCCCACCTGAAGGTTTCCAGCTGGTTTGAAGGCCATCGGAACCAGCTAGTCATCCCCTCAGTAAGGGGGTGTGGAAGAGGTCCGAAGGGGATCCAGAATTCCGGTGCCGAGCCCTTTCTGCAAGGGAAGAGCGGAAGCGCTTCGAAGGATCGCAGGACCACGACGGAACCTCCAGGGTCGCTGTTTTAGTGGCACAAGTGCCGCTGTCGACTTTTAAATTAAGAAGACACATTGAGATGGCAATAAGCAACCCGATCTGGATTACAATTACCTGAGATCACAAGAAGTATCTACCTGCAATCGAATAACAGAAGCCGTTGGTAAAGACCCTAGGCTGTGAGTAGATTTGGAATGGTTGACAATTTAAAGCTACGGTAACTCGGTTTGTGAGTTTGAGATAATTGGATTTTTCCGTCCTTTTTTGGTGGAATATTATTGACTTTTTGAATATAACATAGTCTTGATAACACTGACTAAGTGACTGACTCTTGGATTGGAATTTAAACTTTTTTCTACTTGTGTTTGCTGAGGCTGAGAGACTTTTAGTATAGAGGTGTGGCTTTTGTTAATATATCCCTCTGGATAGACATTGGTTTTTTTGGAAACAGAACTGGATTTGAATAAGCTTTATTTCTCGCTATTTTTGGTGGAAATGTACTGAGGAGTCCTGGCTTGATGAAGAGGAAGGGATTTTAAAGGATTGTGCTCTGAAACTATTGGTTGTCTTTGAACCCAGGGACTTGATTTTGGGTTGCTTTGTTCTTTTTATTTTTCTTTCTTTTTAACTGGACAGTTGGACTTACATTTAAGAATTTAAGAATAAGAATTTTATGAACTTGTGATTTTTGGACTTGGATCATTAAAAGACATTTTGGACTTGGATCATTAAAAGACATTTATATATAAAGACCTTGGCTTTTGAAATTAACAGACTGAGTTTGAACCATCTACAAGAAACGGAGCATTTCAGACAAGATAAGAGGCTTCTGGAAGACTTCCGCGGCCACGCAGTGTAGTGGCTGATCTAGCAGTGAGAGACTAAGTGGAATTTTACAATCAAGGTCTTGGCAGCTGCTAGCAAACAGAGAGGAAGCCTCAGAGTCAGCATAAAAGAGTTGGGAGAGGGGAGCTGGAGTGACTCTGTCCACTGAAATGACTCTGAATAAGCACTGGCTTTAAAGGGAAGTATAACCTTTTAATTAATTATAAATAATTCTTGTACATATATTTTTCATATTATATTACATAGAGGAGTTTAGAAGTACTGAGCTATATCTTTAAACTTATATTTTCTTACATTTAAATATACATTTATATATACTACTATACATTTATATTATTTTTACTGAATATATAATCTTATTGAATCAATTTAGAGTGTGCTTATAAATAAGTTAAGCTAAGTATTGACATTGATATTGACATTGACATTGATATTGATATATATGAATTGATACTGATTTACATGATTGGATTATACTATTGCATTTTTTAAGAGTGATTTCATTGAACTAACTGGTGCCAGGACAGCACAGATATAAGAGTGGAGTAAGAAGAAGAAGAAAGAAGAAAGAAGAGGAGAAAAGGTCAAGATATTTGTGATTAAAGAGTTCACTTTTAAGAAAGGACTAATGGACCAAAGAACAAGAAAGGCAGCGGTGGCAGCAGCGGCAACAACGACTACCCAGACAATAAGGAGAACATCAACAGATATACCCCAGAAATCTCAAGATTTAATGTTGCAGATGATAGAAGTGCTTAAGAATATCAGAGAGGATATTAGACAGGACTTAAAGGAGACAAGAAAAGAGATGAGAGCAGATGTGAAGCATGAAATGGACAAATTGGGGAAGAAATTGGAAATGTTAACTAAGGATGTTACAAAGTTAAAAACTGAGACTAAAGAGATAAAAGATCAAGTTAAACAAGTTCAAACAGAATTGACTGAAGTAAAAGGGAAGCAACAAGAAGAGGAACTTCAGATAACATTGCAAGAATTGCGTTATCGAGAAAGATGCCTTAGATTTAGAAGTGTTCCTGAATCCACAGGAGAGAATTTACATGAGAAAATGGTACTGGCCTTGGCAGAATACCTAGACATTGATGAAGATAAAATGGAAATATGTACTGACAGAATGTTCAGAGTATCCTCTAGAATACCGAGAGAAAGAAAGTTACCAAGAGACATTATAATAACCTTCACTCGGACAGTTACCAGAGACAAAATATTACAGTGGAGCTACGAAGGAACATTTAAGATTGAAGAAAAAGATGTAAGAATTTTTAAAGATATACCATATCAAATACTCAAGAAGAGAAAAGATTATAAACCTTTGGCTAATCTTTTGATAAAATTACAGATCAATTACAGATGGGAGAAGACTGAAGGCATTTCTTTTACATACAAACAACAGAGATATAGGATTAATTCAATTTTTAAAGCCAAAGAAATGATGCAAAGGTTGAAGAGAGACTTACAAAGAGCTACAACTGGAGAGAAAGATGAAGAACAGGAATCGTTGGAAGAAGAAAAAGGAAAGGAGGAAAAAGGACAGTTACAAGAAGGAGAGGTGGAAGAAGAAACAGTACAAGAACAAGAACTGGAAGAGGAAGGAGAGTTGGCGGCAGAAAACATACAGGATTAATTGGAAAATTTGGATAAATAATTTTAATATAAAACTGACAAAATGGTATTAAAATATACTCTTGGAACATTAAAGGATTTAACTCTGAATATAAAAGAAGACAGATATTTCATCATTTGGAAAAACAAAAATTGGATATAATTTGTCTACAAAAGGTTCAAATAAGGGCTCAAGATTTGAAATATGTCAGAAATCCGAAATTGGGTAGCTGCTTTGCAGCTACGATTGATCAGAAGTAAAGGGGGGTATTGATATATGTCAATTCAAGATATGGTGCACAACAAAAATTTCAGGACAATAACGGACGATATTTGGCAATAGAAGTAAATATGAAACAGGACAAGATACTAATAGTTGGAGTATCTGCACCCAATGGAGCAAAAGGAGAATTCTTCCCCAAAATACATAACGAAATACAGAAATATGTACAAGAAACAGGAAATGCAAAAGCTATCGTTCTGGGGGACTTTAATGGAGTTATCAATCCAAAAGAGGACCGAACAGTACAGAAGTTAGTCCCCCGAAACAACGGTAAATTGCCTAAGAGTTTTTTCCAAATGATGGATGATCTAGATCTTTATGATATATGGAGATATAAAAATGGAAAATTAGATGGATACACATTCTTTTCAGACAGACATAAATCAATGTCTAGGATTGATATCGTTTTGACATCTAAGGATTTGATGTTGAAGACAGTGGATATAGACATTCTTCCAAATTTATGTTCGGATCACAATCCGTTGCAAATGAAACTTAAGATTACAGACAGAGAGAGGACATGGAGATTGAATGAACAGATATTCAAGAAGGAGAAGTACATCAAACAAGCAAAAATAGAATTAAATAATTATTTTAAGGAGAATATGACATCGGAATTACCAATGAAAACAATTTGGGATGCAGGTAAAGCTGTAATGCGAGGAAATTTTATCAGATGGTCCGCGGAAATCAGGAAAGAGAGGAAACAGACTGAAGATTCGATTCTGGGGAGGATGAAAGAACTAGAGAAACAGATGAGGGAAAAACCGACGGACAATAAGATAAGACAACAGATGAAGGTGTGTCAAGCTGAATTAAATCAACTAAATTTGCAAGAAATAGAACAACAGATGCGAAGAGTGAGATATACTTTTTTTGAACAGGCAAATAAACCTTCTAAACTGTTAGCCAGTTTACTTAGTAAAAGAAGGGTTAGAAATATTATTATGGAGATTAGAGTCGGTGACGGGAAAACTACAAAACAGGAGGAGATAAAACAGGCTTTTTACACATATTACATGAAGTTAATGAGTACTACCTCCTCAATGAAAAAACAAGGAGAAATGGAAGAATATTTGGAAAAAATGAACAAAATGAGATTCACCGAGGAGCAGAAATCAACTCTGAATAAACCCATATCGATGATGGAGATAGTTCAAGCTATTAGGAATTTGAAGAATGACAAATCTCCTGGACCAGACGGCTTTACTGCAAAATATTACAAAATATTGGAACATGAAGTTTCGATACCTTTGCAGAACACAATGAATGAGGTAAGAAAGGAGGGAATACCCGACACCTGGAAGGAAGCTAACGTGACTTTAATACCAAAAGAAGGAAGAGACTCAACAGATGTCAAGAATTACAGACCAATTTCATTATTAAATACAGATTACAAAATCTTTGCTGCAATTCTGGCTGAAAGACTTAAAAGGTTCTTCAAGAAAATACACATGAAGATCAGAATGGCTTCTTACCAAAGAGAACGATGCGAGATAATATCAGGACAGTGCTAAATATAATTGAGTACTATGAGAAGCACAATGAAAGAAAGCTGGCAGTGATATTTGTGGATGCAGAAAAGGCCTTTGATATGATTAATTGGTCATTCCTGAAGATGGTCATTAAACAGGTTCAAACAGGTTCTTGGATTGAAGCAATATACAGCCAACAACAGGCAAGACTGATTATTAATGGAGAGAGAACAAAACAGATTGAATTGCATAGAGGAACAAGACAAGGTTGTCCACTATCTCCGCTGTTATTTATCATGACATTGGAAATACTTAACAATGCCATAAGGGAAGACAAAGCAATAAGAGGACTTCAGATTAAGAAATATCAGTATAAACTCAAAGCATTTACAGATGATTTGGTCTTGTTTCTGGATGATCCTCTCAGCAGTATTCAAAGGTTGATGGATATTGTTCAGGAATATGGAGAATTTTCTGGATTTCAGATAAACAAGGAAAAAACAGTAATTATAACAAAAAACATGAGGGAGAAAGAAGAGAAGGGGCTTGAGCATTTAACAGGTTTTAATAAAGGTCAAAAAGCAAAATACTTGGGTGTCTGGATTACAAAAAGAAATAATCAACTATTTCAGAATAACTATGAAAAAAAATGGAAAGAGATAATCAAGGATTTGGAGAAATGGACTAGAATGCGACTATCTATGATGGGAAGAGTGGCAGTCATAAAAATGAACATACTTCTAAAGATGAATTACCTTTTCCACAATCTTCCTATTATTACAAATACTAAACCTTTTATACAATGGAAGAGAGATTTAAGTAAATTTATATGGCAAGGGAAAAAGCCAAGAATAAAATGGAATATCATGACAGATTCAATAAGAAGAGGAGGCCTGGGTCTACCGGATTTACAGATATATTTCAAGGCAGCAGCATTTACTTGGATAAAAGACTGGATGAATCTTCAAAATACGAGAATGCTGACATTAGAGGGAGCTGATTTAAGGATGGGTCGGCATGCCTGTATGTTCTATGGGAAAGCTGCGGTTGACGAAGACTTTGTTCATCATTTTGTAAGAAAATCACTACTTAAAATATGGACTGACTACAAGAATAAGAACATCAGGCAACTACCTACATGGGTCTCCCCTCAAGAAGCTTTCTTTGGAAGATGGACCGATTCAGATAAATCGCTGTGTTATGATGACATATTAGAAAAGACAAATCTGAATTTTTTAAAGATGAAATCAAGAGAAAAATTGGAATCAGAAGGAACAAAGTTAAACTGGTTCCCTTACAGACAGCTAACTGAGAGATTCCAGATGGACGTGAAAACTTATGGAATAGAACAAAAACAGCAAGGAAGAATGTTGAAGTTATTGCAGGAAAACCCGCCTCATTTATTATCACACTTATATTAGGAGATTTTAAATCAAGAAAGAGAAGAGGAGACAGTCAAAGCAGCAATGATATTGTGGGCTCAAAATGTCAGACATCCAATTCAATTAGAGCACTGGGAACAGAGCTGGCAAAGGACACAAAAATTTACTGCAGCCCAGAATCGAAAAGAGAACTATTATAAGCTTTTTCACAGATGGTACATGACACCAGAAAAATTAAAGAAGATATACAATACGGGAACAGGTCATTGTTGGAAGTGTCAGGAGAATGCTGGAACACTGTTTCATATGTGGTGGTCGTGTCCTAAGGCTAAAAAATATTGGAATGATATACACAATATGATATGTAAAATATTGAGGGTTCAAATGGATAAGAAACCTGAAATGTACTTATTAAATATGACACATACGTTAGATGGAACTGTAGCAAAGAAATATTGGAGAATAATGATGTATACGATTACGACAGCCCGTATTGAATATGCAAGGTTATGGAAAATTGAGCAGATACCTACGATAGAGCAATGGTGGGCAACTTTAATTGAAAATCGAAATGCAGATATAGTCTCTCAGAGATTAAAAGGAAAATCAGATGATGACATTAACAAAGAATGGCAAATCGTTCTGAAACCGGGTTGGGTGTTGACAGGTAACAATTCTTAATTCATGGTAGCATGAACAGTTAGAAGTAAAAATCAGTGGAATATCATGGAACATGAAAAGTAGGGTAGAAGAGCAGGATCTAACTTGTATGTTAACAAATGTAATCCGATGCATAATGTTGAAATGTCAATGAAATAACAGTATTGAAATCCAGAGAGGAGTGGAAGAAAGCTGTAATAGTTCGGTAAAATGTACAATGAGAAATGTTGTTTTATAAGATGTAATCACAATAAAATTATATATAAAAAAAGAGTGTTGCCACAGGCTACTATGGCAATGCTCCGTGTGGCTCACGAGACAGGGGAGCAGTCAGAAGTAGAAGTAGATCGTGAGTACTGGCCGCTAGGCCCCTCTTCAGAATACTGGGAGTCGGGGGCCTTCAATGTGAGGATTGGGCTCACCAGGTACAGTGAGGGCCAGGAGGGCACAAAGAGCCACAGTGGGGGGGCAGAAAGAGGCACAGATGATATCTGTCTGATGATTAAAAAAATAACGTTCTGTTTTCAAAACTCATTTTTCAATAAATTGTACAATAGTTGTACACTTGAATATCTGCTTGCCATTATTTTTCCTAGACTTCTAGTTTCAGAGCTACTTATTACTAAAATTGGTAATAATTGAATGCAGAGGCAATGATTTAATATGATAAAAGAGTAGATACATTTATATAGTCTTACAGATACAACTGGCCCTTTGAGGGCAACCATAATGCTGATGTGGCCCAAGATGAAATTGAGTTTGACATCCCTGCCTTAGAGTCTCCATAATTCAGAAATGACTTGAAGGCACACAACAACTTTTGGAAGCTGTGACAGGGTATAACAGAATTGCATTTCAAAAGCAACAAAATGAAAGGGAATGACAATACAAGCTAATTTTGGGTTCTGTAACAAGAAGAGAGCCAGCGTAGCATAGTGGTTTGAGTGCTGGGCTAGGATTTTGGGACAGTAGGGTACAAATTCCCTCTTGGCCATGGAAACCTAATGGATGACATTGGGTAAGTTACACTCTTTCAGTCTCAGAGGAAGACGAGAGCAAACCCACTTTGAACAAAGCTTGCTAAGAAAACCTCATGACAGGTTCAGCTTAGGGTTGACCTAAGTCGCAACAACTTAAGAGTTGGACTGGATGGCCCCTGTGGTCTCTTCTAACTCCATGATTCTATGAAGGCACACAACAATGACAAGAAGTAGATGTTTCTACCCTATATTTTTAAAATTATTTCTAAAGTTATCTACTTACTTTCCAAATTAACTTTGGAGAACAGTTTAAGGCATTCAATGAGGCACTGTGATCAAAAATTTCATTTTATGCCATTCTTCTTTCAATCTTTAAAAGTCTTTTTCTTTAAAAAAAAAATCAGGTAACTCTTAACACGTACCCAACAATATTTTGGTAACATTAATGTTAATGAAGCTCTCTTTTGGGGGAGATGAAGTTTGTATAACTTTTAAAAAGTAACTGTCCAAATTCTGTAGATACAGATGAGTTTATATATGAATGCAGCATTTGCAATTTTCATACAAACCTGTCCAGTTACAAACAGCAGGTTCAGTACAGAGGCCAGATTACTGATTATCAGGTAAAGAGATTTTTTAGTGGTATCACCATAGCTTGGGAATGCTCATCGCTTATCAGTTCAGTTCAGCTTATGTCAACATTGATCTCTTTTAAACAACATACTAAAAATGTTTCTGTTTCCCTAGGCTTTTAGGTCAGCTTCGGCTATGAAAGAAATAATTGCTGTTGTTTTTATTTCATTTCAGTTGTTCCATATCATTCCATATCACTTATCACATCATATCATAGTTTTGTTTCATTTCATTTCATATCATTTCAGTTGTTGGTCTAATTTAGTACTGCCGTAAGATAAAATCTTTTTAATAAAAATAGACAAGATAGAAGCATAGGACATCAATTCAGCCTCTGGAGGGTTCCCATGCGAAGAACTCAGGCTTCATTTTGCCCCTTGGTCTTCTTTTTTCTTCTTCCTCTGTGCCAACATGTAAACTCATATTTCATTTCTCACACCAGTCAGTAAAAGCAACAAAAGAGATCTTTGCAAAGCACATTCTCATTACACATGTCAGCTGCTCACTCCCTAGTGTAAACCAACACAAGGCAAAAGAGAATTAGATCTAATATTAGGGGTTAGCATTGCCAAGAACTTGCCAAAGACCATAAACTCAAGATTTAAGAGATTAAGAGCAAAAATTATGAGAAACAGTAGTGACATCATTGTGGGTATCTGCTGTTTCCCTCTCTTATACTTCAAGCCAGACTAAAGGCTTGGATGATACCTTCCTAGAACATGTTTGATGCCATTGTTATATGCCTTCAAGTCAACTGATTTATGGAGATCCCATCATAGTTTTTCCCGATAAGATTTCGTCAAAAGGTTTGCCATTGCTTTCCTCTGAGCTGGCTTGCCCAAGGGTATCCAGTGAGTTTCCATGACTGAGTGGACATTTGAACACAGGTCTCCCAGAGTTCTAGTCCAACATCACTACATCATGCTGGCCCTCTTGTTGCCAAACAGAGAGACCTGAATTCTATTGGTAGTGCCAGCTAGAAACAGACCCATTAACTCAATGGGATTTACCTAAGTGTGGAGTCACCATTGAACAGTTAATTCAGTGGGCCTACTCTAGCTGGGGCTACCAACAGAATTCAGGGCAGAGACACAGTAGTAAAGAGAGATGTCAATTCCAATTCTGCTAATGTTGCATGGGCCAACATGTGCCTCACTTACCTGGCTGACACTTTCTTTTTCCAGGAGGTGGAAGGAGTCAACTAAAGGGATCAACTATTCTGGACATAATTTTTACCACACAGAAGAACAGGTCTATGGAATTAGTGGAGGTGCTGAGTGGACATGATCATGTCCTCCTGGGATGTATTGCACATAGGAAAGAGAAAGCTTAATGTACCTGGATGTAGATGTTTACGAAGTATTAGAAATGGATAAATTGACAAGCTTGGTGAAGGATAAATCACTAAACAATTTTAAGAATCAGTGGGAACACCTGATTACATATTTTGGTGAGAAATGGGGGGAAACTCTTGTTATGGCTTTTAGAGAATAATTTAGACAGCATGATAGCAGGATATTTGAATAGCATGATACATAATGATATTTGACTTTGACCTCCTTTATTTTCCTTTATTTGGGCTATATTATATAAGGAGAATATTTAATCTGTAATTTGTACAAGATCTTTGTAAATTTTTGTAAAGAATCTTTAATTTTTGTAAATAACATTCCTTTATAAATCTTTACAACAAAGTAAAACAAAAAATGTACCTGGATGTGTACATTGAACTTTAGAACAGCTGATTTTAATGATCTCAGCGAAATATTGGGTGAGATGTCATCATTAGAAATACTTAGAGAAGAATGGTTATGATGGATGAGGATTTCTTAAAGGTGAGATACTGAAGGCACAAGTGCAAACAATTCCAAAGAGAAAGAAAATAGGGAGGTCAAAGCATAAGGAGTTTTCAAATGAGCTGAGATTTTAACAGGATATGTATAAGAAATGGAAGAAGAGGCAAATTGCCTCGAAAAAGTCCAAAGCCAGTATTCCTAGGTGAAAAGGTTGTAAGAGAAATTAAATGTAACAAAGCATAGTTTTTCAACCATGTTTGAAACAAAGGGAACTGTAACAGTAATTTTTTTTTTTTTTTTTTGCATAGAGAGCACAGAGAAAAGTGAATAGCTGATAGAGAGAAGATGGAGCTGCTCAACACCCACTCTGCATCTGTCCCTTTCCAAAAGGCAATTGGTGTTAGACTTGGTGAAAAGACAACAAATGATGCAATGACAGAGCTGAAGCCCAGAGCAGGTAAAGAGGAACACTTCACTACCTTAAAATTAATTCAAGGCTCCAGGCAGTGGCGTAGCTGGGGGCAGGCAGTACCTTTGAAAATGATTTAGAGTCTTAGTAGATCACATGCTAAATGTGATTCAACATGGTGATGCAGTGGCAAAAAAGCTAATGCAATTCTAGGCTGCATCAACAGAAGTATAGTGTCCAAATGAAAGGAAGTAATTTATGTGCCTTCAAGCCAACTCTGACTTCTGGCAACAATCCTATCAAGGGTTTTCTTGGAAATTTTTATTCAGAAGGAGGTTTGCCTCTAAGGCTGAGTGTGAATTGCCCAGTGTCTTCCAGAGTCTAAGTCCAACCCCCAGGAAACAACAGTACCCCCCTATTCTGCTTTGTTCAGATCTCACCTACACTACTAGATACAGTTTGGGATAGCACTTTTTAAAAAGAATATTGACAAGCTGGAACATGTTAAGAAGGGTGCAAGAAAATGTTAAAGACTCTAGGAACCAAGGTGTATGCTCCATCTTTTGCATGACAGCCCCTCAGATATTTGAAAATGGCTGTCATATTACGTCTTAATCTTTTCTTCTTCAGGTTG
This sequence comes from Cyclura pinguis, assembly GCA_030412105.1. Classification (NCBI taxonomy): domain Eukaryota; kingdom Metazoa; phylum Chordata; class Lepidosauria; order Squamata; family Iguanidae; genus Cyclura; species Cyclura pinguis. The sequence goes on along the minus strand of CM059601.1, from coordinate 277,526,660 downwards.
AACACATCCAGCTCCCTGAACAATTAATCAAAATGCAAACTGCAGTCAAGAAACAGGAGACAACTAAGACTTGGAAGGGCAACAATGAAGGAACTAGAAAATATTCTCTTGTGAAAAAATATATCAAAGAATCATAGAATCATGGAGTTGGAAGAGACCACAGGGGCCATTCAGTCCAACCCCCTGCTATGCAGCAACACCCATCAAAGCATTCCCAACAGATGGCCATCCAGCCTCTGCTTAAAAAGCTCCAGACTCTACCACACTCCGAGGCAGCCCACTACTGGACAGGTCTGACTGTCAGCAAGCTCTTCCTGAGGTTTAAGTGGAATCTCTTTTCCTACAGCTTGAGTCCATTGCTCCTTGTCCTAGTCTCTGGAGCAGCGAAAAACAAGCCCGCTCCCTCCTCGACATGACATCCCTTCACTGAATACCAAAGTCTGGATCATCTATGTCATTGTATTTCTGATTTTTGTGTATGGTCACTGAAGCTGGACAATGAAGAAAGGTGTTAGGAAGAAAATCAACTAATTTGGAATGGGGTGCTGGAGGAGAGTTCTACAGATACCGAATGGGTATTAGAACAAATCCTACTTGAACTCTTCTTAGAAGCCAAGATGACTAAACTGAGACTGTTGTATTTTGGACATATGATGAGAAGACATGACTCATCAGAAAAGACTGCTGTTTGGTAAAACTATGTTACAGGTGGATAGACTCAATAAAGGAAGCCACAGCACTGAATTTACAAGACCTTAGCAGGGCTTGTTGATAACAGGATGACATGGAGATCTCTCATTCACAGAATTGCAGCAATTAAAAGTAACAACAACAAATCCTAGAACAAGACGTATGGGACCACCAGGACAGCAGACTGAGAGATACTGCTTCATTTTCAACACCCTCAGTTTTTTCAGTTCAGCATCACACTCTCTAAGCCTGTGTTTGCATTCCTAGGAAGGAAAGATACAGATTACCTTTGCGTTCTAACCCATAAGTGAAAAAGTCACCTGTGGGATGTGATTCTGGACCTCTTTCTAACTATCTTTATTTCACTGGGAAAATTCTCATCCAAGGTACTTCAGGTTAGAATAAACATATAGAAAAGAACAAAGACACATGGAAAATGTGACATTTTAGACACTGTATCGGGCATAGATTATGTCTGAATATTAATATCCTGGAGGGATAGGGACCTATTTTAACTTGGTTATCTTTTGTGCTCTTGAGTTATCTAAGGAATAAAAAGGTAAAGCAGGTTTACATTAAAGGCTCTAGAATAACTGCCTCCCCAGTTGATTACTGTTATTATTCTGCACTTAAAATTCTACTGAGCGTTGAACAAAGAATAAATAATCTACTTGGTCTGATAATGGTGGTGAACTCAAAGCGTACTCAAAAATAGACTATTTAAGGGAGAAAAGCAGACACAATAAAACACAATAGGATTTAACTCCTCTATATAGCTTGTATACAAAATTGCAGTTGTTATGGGCTATGAGTGCAACAAACAAAAAGTACAATTTGATAGCAAATTTCCTGGTACAAGTGCCATTTGGGCATTTTCTGCAAAACACCGGCACTCAGAACATTCAGCTGGCTGAATAATCCAGTTAAATGCAGCATTTAAAAGTTAATCGTTGCCTCGGATCTGCAGATCACACACTTAAAATCACACACTTAAAAGTATTTCCAAAGTTATAAATAGCTGTTCACACAACCTACCAATTACCTGTAAGATTTGCAGCAGGCTAGAAAAGTTTCACTAACCAGAAAGAAACTTTTGTTCCTAGGCAGTTGTCCCACAAATTGCTAACGTATCTGTTTGGCTGTAGATTCCTTCCTTCCTTCCTTCCTTCCTTCCTCCTGTTCTCCCTTGCTGCCCTCCCTCCCTCCCTCCCTCCCTTTTCTTGAGTTTTAGCAACTTTTCTGAACTTTGCCAGGCTGTAATCCATAGAAAAGCAATCTTTCTTCTGTTGAGTCGAACAGTCCATTGGGGTAATCTGTATGCAGATGGAAGGTGGGGCTGGATAGGGTCAGAGGCAACCTCTTCAATCGCTCTCTCTCTCTTTCACTTCCTTCTTTCTTTCCCGCTCTGTCCCTTGGGGAACGGAGATATCACTATTGCAAAGATCACAATCTATTAGACACAAATGCTTTTGAATTCTGGCTGAGGTAGTGAAGGCCTACAGCTCCAATATACATGAGTTGGTGGATCCACTCCAGGTTTTCTGTCCAAGCTGTTGGACATCTGTTGCCATATCCTGTACTGGATAAAGCGCTAAACTTGAGGGTAAGGGGTCTCAAATTCAAGTCCCCGCTCAAACCTTCCAGGGAGGCTTCAGGGTAGCCTCCCTCTTTCAGCCTAATCTTCCTCCCTGACAGGGTTAATGTGAAAATGAAAGAGGACTGCTAGAAGTTTGCACACATATTCTGCATCATCTCTTATACTTGGGGGAGATTACTGGCTCAAATTCTGAAATGTCCACTGGATCTGGCCCTTAACATTTGAAATATAGAATTATGAGAAAAGGACCTATATATGTAGGGCTTTTCCTGAAGTTAAGGACCCTGATTTTCGACAGGTTTCTCAGCTGCACAAAAGAACTGTATGCACACAAGGTCCTTTCTCATTAATGCCAAACAAGTAGCTGCCAGAGGGGAATAGTCACCGGGTGCAGCAGCATTTGGGGGGTATACCTAGCAAAAGCAGTCCTGCTTCCTCCTCTTGTCTTCAATGTGTGCATGGAAGGGAGGGGAGCATTAACATCATGTGCACATCTTTTATATTTGCCACCCTGGAATACATCCACATTACAGGATTACAGTGCTATTATCTCACTTTAACTGCTAACGTTCCATTCTATGGAACATCCATTCTGCTAATGTTCCATTCTATGGAACATCAGATTTGTAGTTTGGTGAGGGGCTTAGAATTCACTGCTGAAGACCTGTAGTGTTGCAGTTCAGGGAAACAGACTACAGAATGCTAAGTATCTCAGCAAACTACAGGATTCCACAGGAGGGGGCCAAGGCTAATGAATTGCCAGAAATCCGCAATGGAAACAGCAAGGTAAAGATGACCAAAGAAAAGCACAGTCTTTCACTATGTCTTTGCTAATTTTACCATCAACAATTTGCAGGAAAGATTAACCTGTGAAGGAATATCTCTTGATTGAGCAAAAGGGATTTTTAGTATAAAAATGATGCAAACAAAAAACCCAAGGGCAGAGTTTAAGGATTTTTTTTTCCTGGGCAACAACTCCCAGAATTTCAGGGATGCTGAGAATTTTAGTGCAAAAATGAAGGTTCGCCTCTTGTTAGGTATTTAGATAATTGTAAACTGACCTATGCTCACATAAAGGTGAATTGTGATGTTTTGCAAAAGTTTTATTCTCCAGGAGCAAATGGTGCAAATGGTGCCAGCACCATGGCTCTTGTACAGTGGCCTTGACACACAATGTGTCCTGATGTACAAGAGGACAGATTGCACATCAGGACATGTTACATACTGCTCCATTGTGGACTGTCACATTTCACGAGCATGGTTAAATATCATGCCAGTGACATAGCTCTGCCACTGTAAAGGTGTGCATCATAGCCTCCTGTGTATAAGATCTCAGCCATAATTTTTCCTAACTCCCCTCAAGAAATCACAAGACAACAGCAACTGTAAAGATTATGGAACTAACAGAGGCAGAGGGTTATGTGAGGATTCCTCGTAACATTTTGTGATTAAATTCAAGCAGATTTTACTGTACTCTGCTTAAACAAAACTACTCTTGTTTTCTTGCTGCTGGGGAGGGGGCAGGGAGCATGAAGTTCTCCCCAGCTTGTCATTAAATGAACACAAACACACCCCAGGCATCTTGATAGTTATATCATTTGATCAAGGATGACTTTTCTTCTTTTCGCCCTCTTTGAGACCACCCACAGAAAGATGTGTACCAATTTACAAAATGAACATTCATTTCCAATTAAAGGGTCAGTAGTGGGGGGAGGGAGGAAGGAGAACGACTGGGGTAAGAAGGATAAAAATAGTTTCAACAACTCACCGAGGCCTTCGGAAAGCAAGGCCATACTGCTGACAAGCCAAACCGACAGTTGGAGTGTAAACTATCGGCATGAATCTCTCGATGTCTGATGTGAGAACTCGGTAGAATAGCTTCTCGTTTCGGTCTTGCAGTGTCATCAGGATGATATATCTGGGCAGAAAGGTAGAAAAAAAGATGAGAGGAGATGACAGCGTTTATTGGTGAGTAGGGCACATAATGCTGCTGATTCCCTGCATGATTTGAAAAGGCTTCAGCCCCCTTCACCTATGGTTCTCAGTGTCCTTACTGAGGGGATTGAGTATAGTGGCCCTTCCACATTTGCAAGTATTCAGGGTGGAGAATCTACATGGAAGTGGAAAAACTGTGAATAACTGCCCCCCACAATCACCCTCCCATTCCTTTGCCTCTGGCCCTGGTATTCCTGGGGGGGGGGGGACAAAGAGCTTCCCAGTACTTTCCTTTCAGATGGAGAAAAGGAGAGTTCTGAGATTCTAGCTACTTCCAGTTGCCATCTTGAGAAAGGAGGTGCAGGAACAAAGAGAGCACCTGACCAATCAGTGGCCATTACACAGCAGAATGTGCAGCCACATGGCACAGAGGACAAGCCTCCAGCACCTGGGAGGCTTTGCTCACCCAAAAGGAAAAAAATGTCAATTTTAAACACAAGCCTTACAAGCCTGGGGTGAAGAATGCAAGGAAACGGGAGTAAGAAAATGGGGGGGGGGGGAAGCATCTGCCTCTCAAATAATCAAATTCATGAAGGTCAAACCCGTGAACGTGGAGGGAGGACTGTATTACGAGGATCATCCCTATGCTGCGATTTCACAGGAGTACAGAAAAACCCTGGAAGCTTCCTGTGGACCCAAGCTTTCATTTCTTTCATTTTATTTAAAACGATGGCCAAGATCCAGCATCAGAGGCATAGCTATGATAGAGTAGCTACGCTCTATCTCCTGCTCTAACTCTTGAAACTCACCTTAAAAGCTGGTCATCCACCTTGAGTGAATGCTGACATGTGGGGTACAGTAGGATGATGTAACAAGCCCCCCACTCCTGTCAGGGAGTGATGGTGTAACAAGGAGTTGTGACAAGCACTCACAGGAATAATTGCTTCTGCTGTTTGCACCATTGCTCGCTGGTTGGAAGGTGTTGATCACAACATCCTGGAATGCCCTGCTCATCAACGCCACAGAATTCAGTAAGTCAGGACAGCTGACCAGCTGTTAAGGTGGGTTTGGAAGCACTTACTATGATCATATATATGAATAGGATTTAGTTACATGTTCGTTAGTCTAACTTACAACTGATTAACAGGATGTCAGCCACATTTCTACCTCTGATGATAAAAAATTAGCATTCTAAGGAGCCTTCCCCAACTTGGTGCCTTCCAGACATGCTGGACTGCGAGCTCCCATCATCTATAACCAGCATGGCTCATACTGCCTGGATGATGTGAGTGTGTAGTTCCCTACACCAGGAGGTACTCATCACACAATATAGTGCTGGGTACACTTGCTGAATTGTGTCAGAATATATAATAAAGTGAAATTGTTAGAAACTGCATAAGCAATTTGGATGACATGGTAGGTGAGGGTTCTTACACAATGAGAGCATATGTCTGAGCTGGAAATGATTCAGTATAGAGGATATGTGACTGGACCAGAAATTACTACTCTGTGTCATTGCCTACTCACTCCCAACCACATCTACTACAGTGTGATGATGTCATCATATTGCAAGCTCTGCACATTTCTCTACAACCACAAGGTTGGCAATACAAAAAGCAGACAACAGAGTCAACCAGGAGCAGGCATACTCTCCTTTTCTGCATGCTCCACACTGTACAGCTCTAGTAGGAGTCTTTACATTAAGAAAAGCACCTGGCTCACATCTGCTTACTTGTCCAGATCATTGGATTTGGTCTCGTAACTTCTGAGGACACGGAGGACTTGAACATCTTGGCTCAAGAAGCAAGGAGGAAGCAGACCGTGAATTCCCAGCTGGAGTCTCTCTTCAAGGGTAAAGGCCATTCCCTGGGAAGGAAGACAGAGAGGATGTCTGGAACTGGTAGAATAAATCTGCTCTCTTAACAGAAAGAAGTATAATTAGATTTCCCCTTTGGAGGACTCTGTGGGATATCTCCAAAAGAAAGGGAGCCTCTTGGAAGCAATTCAATTCTTTCCTCTCTCCCCACAACCTTGCACTATGTCTTCATAATAGCTTCACGAGGCAAGTTACGTTGAGTGATCAGTGGATGATCTAATTGTTCTGTATCTGGTTATGAGGACATAGTCAAACCCTTCTCTGATTCTCCCTACTCTCCCACAGCCACTGAATGGCCATGGGGAAGGGCTATCACAGCAAAACAGTGAATCCTTGGGGGTCTTCAGTCACTGAGGAGGGGGAGAAGAGAGTACCAAACCTCAGCAACATACAGAGGCATACACTGAAGTTAATGCTAGTACGTGTCTGTTGTTGTTGCTGCTATTATTATTGTCGTTGTTGTTATTATTATTTTCTTTTTACCTGCTTCTTTCTATGGTATGAGGTGGGCAACAACAGCAGATTAAAATACAGCAACAAATTGGACTTGTAATAACAGCTTCAAAACACACAGTATCAGCTAAAAGAGCATGTAGCATCCATACACATTAACAACAATCATTCATACTTTAAAAATCTTAGTTCAAAAATCATCTCAATAGGCCTGCTCAAAGAGATCCATCACTAACAAGATGCTGGCCTACCTCCCTCACAACTCCTGACCACTGCAAGTTTGGGCTCTGGGCTGAGAAGGACATGAGGTCTGAAAAGTCTAGACCAAGGACCAAAGATTCCCTTCCCCTAGCCTAGAAGCTCTTGTTTTGTTGCAGAAACTTCAGGTACATCCTCTCCTTGGAGGCTGAATGGATTCTAGAGGCTTCTTGAACCACTCTTTGTTCTTTTCTGAACTTAGGCTTCCCAGCTGTAAAAATCACCCGATTACCTTCTGTACTCTCTCTCTTACTGGCAGCTGGTGGTGTCCACGTCAGTGTGGTGGTGACGCTGCTCTGAGTTGTCTTCTGAACTGTAAAGGAGCTGTCCAAGGCACCCTCAAACTCAAGTCCGCAAATTGGTCCAGCACTTTGGACAGCTCGTTTAAAGTTGGGACTAAAATCCAGAGTAGATTAATCACCTCAGTGACAGAGAAGCTACCACTGATATCTCCTTCCCCATTGCTTGAGTGGTTGAAGTATGGTGGCTCAGAACTTTGAATCATTACCTTTTGGGACTACAGCTGCCACAAATCTAATGAAGCAGAAGGCATTTTGTACAAAAATAGGCCACTAAATTATACCGTCTTTGCTGAGAGGTCATGGAAGCTTCCATTACCTCAAGTGTCTGTGATCAGTTGTTTCCAACAGCCGATAGAAACAAAAGAGTTTTACAGAAACAGAATACATGCACATTTAAAATAGTGTTGCAGATCATTCCACAAGTGCTTCCAGAAGAAAGAACTCAAACGCCAATATTGTAATAAAAATATTTGTGTCCATTTCACCCTGATACGTTACCACACGCTGCTCAAGAAGAGCCGAATTGTTTATAACTATGTGGAAGCCATGAGTCACGTTGCCCCCTGGTGACACTCTGAGTGGGATTTAACCCCACCCCCACATATGTTTCATTTTTTGATTCCCCCCAAATAAAATAATTTAAATGAAACCAATATTGTTTTTGGCATGGACGTCACCCATCCCAATGTGTTTAGTCATTCCCATTGCACGTGCTGGCTCAGAGGAAGGTTGTGTGCAGCTGAATCTGCCAGCAAAGCAATTTCCTTCCTTCAATGATAGAAGGATACAAATAGTCACAGAGGATAAGAGACATATGCCAAGTGTCAGAAAAGGTTAGCCAGAACTGCAGAGTACAGTGATCAACATCAGTTAGCAAGCCTTAGAATTTGGTAACTCAAGCAAAATAAATTAAAAGGGTGAGCTTCTCTGTTTCATGGGATGGTGGAAGGCCTTCATGTTCCCTCCAGCATTCCACAGGTGAAAACTAGGATGCATGTGGCCACGAAACACCAGACTGTGAATAAACTGGCAAAGGCTATACAGCTAGGAGAGGTTGCGGCAGTTTGCTTTTGCCAGAGCCTGCTGGGAAGGGCAAGATTCTCCTCTCCCCTCTCCTCTCCCCCTTGCTAAATTAACTGAGTGCAAACTACTTTTGCACTTTAAACTCAGTTTGCAACACCGGACAAAGCCAGGCTCCACCTGGAAACACCCTGGATTGAATATGAGACGGTTGACATTCAAAGCACGAGATCTACCAACAATTATGGCCTTTCTCCTTCCTTGGGAGCTATGTAGCAACACAACCTCAGAAGTGGAGCTGACTTATTCACTAAGTCTTTGAATGGTGTTGGAAAATTCTGGTATTCTCTCTCTCCTCCCCTTGTTCTAGGACATATGGGGCTTAGCTAGCTTAGTTTCTTTTTCCTTTGCATGTCAAAGCCTTTTGCCTTCTCAACTAAAGCCTCAGTGTTGCTCTTTGTGTTATGCATGGCTATAGTATCTGGGTGACCAGGCCATGTGACCCAGGATTGAAGAAGACCACGCTTCTCTTTCTTTGCTCTCTTTGCCATCTTCACTTCTACAACCATGCTTCACCTCTCCACCAAGAAGCTACTATCTTACCTAATCTTTTTGTTCGCTAGTTGGGATCTAGGCTCTCCAATGCATATGCGATTGTAAAATTTATTAATAAATCTCTTTAAGTTTGGAACCTGAAAATGCCTGCCTTGTTTTGCTTTCCAAGTCAGTGTCAGTTCAGGGAAGCCACAAAGAGAATGGGACATGCTTTTTCTGCGACTCTGCTAAAAGAAGGCTGATTCAATTTTAGCTTTTAAAAAGAAGGCTGATACAATTTTAGCTTTTACAGAATTTCCCCCAAAGGGCTAACACCCTGGGAAACTCTAACTCTCAACAAGCAGATCCAGCCACTGCTTTCATTTTCTACAGTGCCCCCAACCTACATTCACTATGAGACATTGTGAGAAATATAAAGGGTAGCTAATGCAGCCACCAACTGCTGCCATCCCAGGTAGCTGAATCTACCGCAGCTAGGGTTGTCATACTAAAAACTGAAGAGAGCTCCTCTAGCTTCAATAGTATGATAGATGATGGCTCTGAGGTCAATGAGCAGCTGATTGTGCCAGAAACAGAACCAGTGATAGACCAAACTATCTTGGAAACACCCCCATCAGCTGAAAGACAAGCTGAGACAGAGTTGCTGCAACCAGTGCCAGTGGGAGAAGGGGCCAGCAATGATTTAGCGGAATTAGATTCACTTTTGCGCCCCAGCTCCCAATCACGGAGGACACAGAAACGAGCAGCTCAGAGGGAAGCCTTTTGGGCAAGATTGAGTAAACAGAACAATGATGAGTAACACCTGTTTTTATCAGCTATATACATCTGTTGGTGTGGCTTGCTGTTTGCTTGTAACAAATCCCTACTCAAGGTCTCACAACCCTTGTGTTCCAGCTCTCTTGACCCCTTTTGGACTGATCTTCGGCATTCTGGATCTTTTGGATTTGACCTTGACTTCGGCTCAGCTCAGCATTTCTCCTTGACTGTTTGCACTGGAGCCCCCCCCCCTGCATTGGCCTCCTCCTCTTGGGCAAGTACTAGCACCCTCCTTTCCTTGCTAGCAGAAAGGCACAGGCAGGGAGTTGAACTCTGACAAATAATTGCATAGAAAAGGGAATTTCACCAAGTGTTGCTTGTTGTATGACCAGCTAACAAGCAACACTTTCTGAAATCCCCTCTTCCTGTTGTGTGCCTTCAAGATCTTTCTGACTTATGGAGACCCTAAGGCAACCCCACAATGGGGTTTTTCTTGGAGATGAGAGTCTGTGATATGCCCAAGGTCACCCAATGGGTCTCCATGGCTGAGCAGGGAATCAAACCCGGGTCTCCAGGTTTATAGTCCTATATTCAAACTATTTACACCATGCTGGCTCTTCTATACAAGCATTAAAGGGACAGGAGCATTCTCCAGTTTTTACTCTGGGAACCCTAGCCAGAGCCCACTGACAGAGAAGGGAACCAACCAGGGAACAATTTTCTCAGGGCTTCCTGGAATTTGGATTTAACCCTAGCTGGGCACCTGCTAAGTTATAGCATAGTCTTGCTGGTCAATCATCCACACGGTTGCATTAGTCTTCCATATGTTATATCAAACAGTACCTGAGACAAGGCTTGCTTTATGCTGGAACAGGCACACGGGCCCAGATTTCAGCAGAGAATGGTTGGGCTGTATCTAGTTGTGAAGTGGTTTACTACAGGGAAGTATTGTACATTGCTGCAGGGTTTCTGCTAAAAGGTGCACTGCTACAGGGAGATAAACCATTGGGAGGTATCAGTGGGTGTGGAGGAAATTCAGCGAGTATCTCCCAAACATGTGATTTCTGATGGGTTAACCATATTTGCTAACACCATGCAGCCCATGCTGGAGGATGCTAGCCAATTAGCAACCACAAAAGCTCCTGGAGTTTAAGTAAAAAAAATTTCCTGGCCCTGCTGCTTGAAGTTCTTTTGCTGGAAGTTATTTTATTTCCAATAAACAAAACTCCAATTTCAGTTCTTTAGGATCCAAAAATTCAAGATCTTGGAGCCAGAACTGCTGTGGATGCCAAAGGAAATATGAATGGCAAGGTGATCATATGGAATCAGTTTTCCTGTGTTGATTTCCTCATGAAATCTTTCTCTTCTACAAATGTTGATGGGAAATGCTTTTAAAAAAATTTCACAAGAGAATGGAAGCCAAGCCTGCAAGATGAACTTTGCTCCCCTTTGACCTTGTAATTCAAACAATTCAGCAGGAATCAAGATAACACAGCTAAGCCAACTATGGGTGTGGCTTGCTTCACACCAGTGGGTCAGCAACAAAGGAGCAGAGCCATACGGGTCAAAGTCAATGCAGTGTTGAGGGAGATGCCAATAAACTGGTAACAAGGGCAGGAAACAAATTTAGTTCCAAGGCTACTCCAAAGCAAGTACAGCAGTTGCTGATGGACTATCCATTCTCATTTATATCAAAAGCTCATGCTGGGGTCTGCTCCTAGTCACGGGCTTACTTAAATGCACCAACATTTACTTCTGAGGTGTGAAAAGGTACAAGAACCCACAGCCCTCCCGTTTCTACTCTACTGGAAAGAGAAAAGCCTAGAACAGAAAGTCAGAGGCACAATGGGCAACTTCATTTTAAGGACTGGTAATTCTGTTGCATCAAATATAATCCAATGATGCCATCATACCTGATCATCAAAACGGAATGGCAATTGCCTCTCTCTTCCTAATGGTAGGGCTGGCTTGGCTTTCTTAAGTTCTTCCTCATACAGACTCAGGCTAGCTTTAAATAAGTCATTACTCATACATGTAGGAAAGACCACTCAACCCATTCTTTCATCCCTTACTCCTAGCCATCAACCACCACTTGAACATTTATTTTGGTGAACCACTCTTGTTTATTTCTTTCAAAAGGGTAGGCATGGGGCTTTTCATAATGTCCATTCTGGCTGAGTGCTCCGAATGTCTTGGTCCCTAACAGCACATCAAAAATTATTGTTGTTTTTCTTCAAAGTCTGCTGTGGGCAATAAAAAGCAATGATGACAATAGACAGAGTTTCCATTAGTTCCCCTGCAAGTCCTGAATAGTTCCCCATGTCTACCAGTCCTTGAGACCTATGTGGGTAAGCACACAATTCCCAAGGAAAAAAATATAACTACAATAAAAAGCCACAGTAGAAGAAACAGTAGAAACAACACGGCCTCCTTTATGCATTGGTTCTATGGGGAAAGAGACTTGTTCTTTATCAGCAGGAAAAACCCTAGAGAGACCTTCAGGTATCTTATAGCATTGTCTTGGAAAACATATATTACTTTCATAAACCAATAGCTGCTGTGAAGAAACAAGGTAATTTTTCTCCTCATCCATACTTCCATACTTGGGTTTAGCTCATGATGTCCACTGGAAGTAGCCCCAGAACAGAGAGGAAAATGTGGATTAGAGAACTTTGCATGAGAAGTTTATCAATGGTTGTTCACCACGATGGTTAGGTGGAAAATCAATGGGCAAACAAAGTGCACCAAGTCTCAGTCCAACCACCACACCACACTGGGTCTCACACTGACTATATGGGCCTTTGTTCCAACCCGGTGAGGTGCCTTTTATGTTCTTATGAGCTGAGCCATCTCAAGTGTTCCCAACAGGAAACCTTTACATTTCTAAGGCTCAACCACAGAACTAAAGAATAGCTTTTGTCAGTCCACATGAAAGCATCAGCATGGATACGGGCGCATTCACCAATCATGGCTCCCCCCCCCTACTAAAATTTCACTTTCAGCTGTGTTTGCAGGCTGACAAAAGAGCCAGTGTACTGTCTGTTTTCTGTCCTGATAAAAGGGGAAATGTTTTCCAGGTCAGTCGTAGCAACAAAATGAGATCCTTCTGTTTTTTTCCTGATGCCTGCCAAATTACATGAAGAGTGAGTTACTGAAAACAAGGACCCTTAAAAATAAAACCACAATGCAATTCTTTCAGTGCTTTTCTCCTTTTTTTTCTTCTTCTCAAGGCTGTTCATTTTGCGATTGGGTAATGAAGTCCCTGAAGAAATGGGGAAGCAACCATTTATAAGGTCTTGGACATAAATTGAAGCTTGCAGTTTATTTGGCACCTTGGAAACAGAAATCTCCTTTTCTTTCCTCTTTCTCCTTTTAACATTTAGGCAAAGTGCATAGAACCTTCTCTCCGGGCCAAAACTAGTTCTTAACCACATATATGCACTGTACCCTTTTGTATTCTTCAATGGAACCAAGGTTTGGCTGCAACTGGAGTAAGCCATTTGCTGGAGACCCTGCTGTTTGATTCATTCTCTACTGTGGCTTCTGCTCTACAGAGGAGACCTCCATTCAATGTAGAATCAACAGACTAGTGTTCTCTACCCCAAAGCATACAAAACACTAACACTTGAACAAACAAAGGATTAGCACATTCACAAAGTATTGGCCTATCAACTGATACCAATGGCTGTAGCTAGTAATGTAATTTTCATTTTATTTATAGCAGTTATACCTCGTTCTATAGCTGAAAAGGTTCTCAGGCTAGCTTACATATTAATTAAAGGAAAAACAGTCCCTTCTTTCAGGTTTATAATCTGAATTTTCTAAAAGGACAAGACATAAAAGGACATATGAAGATAGGAGAGCAAAAAAAAAAAAAAGCAAGAAAACTCAGGAGCAAGCTTTTAATGTTATGTGGTTCCTAAATATGGAGGGATGGCTGCTGGATGGTGGGTGGCCTCAATGATAGCTATCATTTTAGATAGTTTTAAAGCAGCATCAGACAAATTCATGGAGGCTATGAAGAGCTTAGGAGTTACAGTCCACCCTCCACATTTGCAAGGGTTAGCGGTGCAGGACCCCCACAAAAGTGGAAAAACCAGAAATATCAAAATGTGTGTCCATGTATCTATGGGAAGGGGACGGGCATGGTAGGGAGAGTGGGCACCCAGGATCCAAACCAGGTCAGAGAAAGAGGGTAAATCAGCATGGTGGCCCAACACTTCCTCTCTCTTGCCCATCTCCTCCTTCCTTGGGTGTGAGGGCAACTGGGAGAAGGTTTGTGGTGCTGAGAATTGGGCTGTAAGTCCTCCTTAGGTGGCCAGAAAGCAGCTGGTGGAAGAGGACCCAAGGTAGTTTTTTAAAGGGCTGTGTTTCCTGATCAGAGCTGCTGAGAGGGAAGGTTCCCCTGGAAAAGAAACGCTTGAGGGTAGGGAAGCAGGGATTGGAGAAATTTGCAAATAATCAAATCTGTAGAAGTTAAACTTACAAATGTGGAGGGCTGACTGTAACACATTACAAGGAGCACAGTTCCCTGTAACAAGTTATTTTTCCCAGAGTGTTAGAAAGCTACATTTCAAAAGGTTCACAACAAGAGGGAACAAAGTTACATTACTGACTTAACATTGGGTGGGAAAAATACAGCATCAACCCTTTCTTGAAGTCCTTAGGCATCCATAAATAAATAAATAGATAAATAAATAAACAAATATTTAATGGGGAGAATCTTCTGAAAATTACCCAAAATGCCACCAAAAACAATTATTTGATCTACGTGTCATGACATTCCCACTTTGCAATTTTTTAAAAAACACGATAGCCAAGACGAGCAAATCAAATCTGGAAGTGATTTTCCAGTTCTGATTTGCTAAAACATACCCTCCAACATTTCACAGATGAAAAGTGAGACCCGTGAGGCCAAGAAATATGGGGGTGTGGTGATGAATGAGAAAAAACACACAAGTTAGGAGAAGCTATAGCAGTTTGCTTTTGCCAGAATCTACTGGGAAGGACAAGATTCTGCCCCTATTCTCCTCTGCCCCAGGCTAAGTTAATGGAGTGCAAACTACTTTTGTACTTTGAACTCGGTTTGTACTAATGAAAGTAAGTTGAGGACAAAGGGAGGAAAGCGGAAGTTTGGAAGAGAAACAGGGACGCTTTAAAAGCAGCTAAAAAAGTGAGAAAGCAGCAAATTAAGTAGGACTGTCCCTGCCACATTGGGACACTTGGAGGTTATGCTGTTGGTGATGCTCACTGGGGAAGATGTCAGTTGTTGTTGTATGCCTTCAAGTCATTTCCCACTTACGGTGACCTCAGGGCAAACCTATCACATGGTTTCTGGGTCTGAGAGTGTGTGACATGCCCAAGGTCATCCAGTGGGTTGGTAGAGGGGACAAAAATTTGTCCCAGAACCTGGCACAGTTGCCCACTCCTGAGGTTAACAAATAATGTTTCTAGCTACTTATAAATTCTACTTTTTAGGGGTATTTTTAGAAACATTTTGAGAAGGTTTTTTAAAATATCATTTGCTTATCAAACATTATGCTTCCCTCCTCCAAAAGGTAATGAACAAATAGGAAGCATTATTGCATTTCAAAGCTTTACAACCAGTATTGCTTTTGAAGACTTGAAGAAAATACAATAAAAGCCAAAACACACATTGCAGCGATACCTGTACTAGGCCAACACAATGGTACAAAATACATTATGTTCGCTTTAAAAGCTCACTGGCTTCGTCATCATGCAAAGATGCAAAAAAATCATACAGGAGAAAAGTGATGGTGTCAGAGAGAGGGGATTGTATCTTGTCTGCAATGTTTCCTTAGGCTGGTGTTTAAGGTCGTATTGAGGCAAGATTGATGCAGGTAGGGGCTCCACCCCTTCTTGCCCGCACAGGGACTGAGGACAAAGGAAGCAAAAGCCAAGCATCAAAACTTCCATCTCCATTAGCAACAACATAATGACTCCCTTTGAGATCTATGCTGTCTCTGTTCTGTGTGAGGTTGCAAGACACTTTGTAGGCAGAGAACAGTTGAACCTCTCAGGAAACCTCTGCGCTGTCTGGAGATGAGGTAAAGTTCTGTGATAGCCAAATTCAGCTTGTTTTACCTTTTGTTGGAAGTTAAAACCTCAAAGAGTCAAGTCTCAGCCTGTTTGTACCCTTCAGTATACTTACCAACACTTCACAAATGAAAACTGAGACGTGTGCGGCCAAGAAAGATCAGAGTACAGCCAAGATGGAAAAGAAAAAGTTATTAATGAGAAAAACACACAACCTAGGAGAGGCTGCAGCAAATTGCTTTTGCCGGAGCCTACTGGGAAGGGCAAGATTCTGCTGCTCTCTTCTCTTGTCCCCCTGCTGAACTAATTGTGGGAAAACTACCAGAAACTAATCATTTACAGTAACTGAAGTAAGCTGAGGATAAAGAGAGAAGGTGGGAGGAGGAAACAGAAAGAGGGACATTTTGAAAGCAGCTGGAAAAGTGGGAGTGCAGAGGATTAAGCGGGACTGTCCCTGTCAAATTGGGACAGTTGGAAGCCATGCACTGGTTTGGAAGAACTTCTTGACAATGAGAGCAGTATGGCAATGGAACCAATTACCTCGAGAGGTAGTGGAAGATCTCCTTCTCTGGATGTCTTCAAAAAGAGTTTAGAATTGCCCTGTTAAAATCTGGTATCTTCAAATCCAAAATGCTATACTAATAGAATCAACTTACTTTTAAAAACTTTTCCGAGCTCTGAGGCTAAAGGTACTAGTTACGTTGGCTACATGCTACCTCTGGGATTAGAGCAGCCTGTCGGTAGTGGGAGGGCTCTATTACCCTCATGTCTGATATGTGGGCTTTCCAAAGCTTCAGGTTGGCCTAGGGTTGCCAGGTGTCCCTTATTATAAGGGATGTTCCGAATTTGAAGGCTGAAAAGCTTGTCCCTTATAGGGCTGGTGGTTTTCCACTATTATAATGGATGACCCCTATTTGATGGTTGGAAGATTTCTCTTTCCCTTTCATATAGACTGAATGAGACCCCCCAAAAAAAGAAAAAGAAAAAAATCTCTTGTTGGTGCTGTGGGCCCTTCATAAAGCCAGAAATATGTGAATCATGTGACTTATGAATGTGGACACTGTGTTAATTTTACAGAGAAATACATAGCTAAGTTTACTGAAAGTGATACTTTTATTTGGTATTTCAGCAGAATGTAAATTGTTAATAGCTAGTTTCAAATTGTCACCCGTGCCTATCATGAACTTTGACTATCCCTTAATGCTATTTTGAAAAAATGGCAATATTAGGTTGGTCATACAGGGAATAGAATCCTGGGCTTGACAAACCGTTGGTCTGATCCAGGAGGGCCTTTCTTATACGCCCATGGGTCAATTCTCAAGGATTTGCAAAGATCTCTTCTACACTGTTGTTCTTGCTGTGTGCCTGCAAGTTGTTTCTGACTTATGGCATGAAGTTTTCTGGGGCTGAGTGTGTATGATGCACCCAAGGTCACCCAATGGATTTCCACGGCAAGTGAGGTCGTAGTTCAACACTCAAAACACTATACCATGCAGTCTCTCCTCATTGATGTAGCAGAAGAAATAAAAGTTCTGGTAAAGAACAACAACAAAAAGAGGAGTGGTGAGTCTGCTGAACAAACAAACACATGAAAACTACAGTCGGAAAGGGCGAGGGGTGGGGAAGGAAGAAAGGAGTATGGTATGGAGGAGCAGTATAATCTGCTAGTGTTCACAAAAATAGTCTCACATCAAGCAGGCAAATGATTTCTCCCCATCACCACCCTGATGCAGTATTTTCTTTTTTTCTTTTTGTTAAAAAAGGCACACAGAAGAGATGGGTTTCCAACTGAGATCAGCCACTCTTGCATTGTTAGACAGCTCACAGATCTATGTCTGCACTGCCAATTAAAGCAGAAAATCAGAGAGAAATACGAGGACTTATTTCAGATAAAATGAGATGGAGAGTTATAAGGTGACTTCAGATTACTCCAATTGCTTGTTTATTTTATTTACAGCCCACCATTATCCTGACATGGGAACCAGGGTGTGTATACAGTAATTCCTCCTTATCCATGGTTTTGTTTTCCACTATTTCACACCATTTCAGTTATTCATGGTCAGCCTCTTCCCTCACAGACTCCCCTCCCTTCTGTCTTTTGCCCTGATTCCACTTGTGAACAGCTCTTATGGCCAGTAAATTCTTCCAAATGTTTTAGGTGGAATCTGTTTTCTCATCATTTAACTCTAACAAGTTTAGAACAAGATAAAGCTAAAAATTATCACGATGATAAAAAATATAAAACAATTACACCAGTTATCATATTAAAACACTATGAATTTTAAAAAGGGTAAAAACCATTAAAAATGATATAGGGGGGAAAAAAGACAGCAACACCTCCTCTATAAAAAGACCTTTCTTCACAACAGTTATCATCAAATCCTTGTGTTAAAAAGGTCTCTACCTGCTGGGCAAAGGAGAGCTGAAAGGGGGCCAGCCAAGTCTCCCATGGGAGGGAATTTCTCAGCCTGGGAGCAGCTACTGAGAAGGATTCCTCATGGGGGTCTCACCAGTTAGGTCTGTGGTGGTAGTTGGACTAAAAGAAATTCCTCCTCCTAGGATTCTTAAGACTCAGCCCCTTTCCGCACCTTGCCTTTTCGCGGTGCTGGGGCACGGGGATCGCACAAGCAGCCTCTTGTGAGAGGCTCTCGCGTCCCTGCTGTTTTGCCTCTGCAGCCACTGCCTGCTGGCGAGCAGGCAGCGTGAGGGCTCCTCCTCTTCCCTCTGCAGCACAGCCTGGGATTTTCCCAGGCTGCGCTGGGGCAGGAAGCAGGAGTGCCGCAGCTCCAGAGGCTCCGCACGCACAGTAAGTGCGTGTGGGGCCCTGAAGTGATGTGCGATTGTGCATCATTTTTGGCTATAAGCTGAAAATGAAATAGTGTGTGATCAGTGCCTGCCGGCCCCGGCAGCTTCGCGCAATTGCGAGGACGCTGTGTGGACCGCTTCTTGCAATTGCGCGACGCTCCAGAGGCCCTTTTGCAGGGCGAATGCCGTGCGAAAAGGGCCTCAGGCGGGCTCATATGGGGAGATATGGGCTTTGAGATAGAGGAATCAGTCTCAGATAATCAAGATAATGGGAACCAATTGCTTTTGAAAAACAAACTTTTCAGACTCTGAAACTAAGCCCATTTCTGCACTAGACTGTTATAGCACTATTACTCTATTTTCAACATCCTATGGAATCCTGGGGTTTGCAGTTTAGGGAGAAGCCAAAAGTTGGTGTCTGGGCATGGCACTGAGGCTGGGCAGCAAGAAGGAAGGTAAAGTGGTGCGGTAATGTTCCTGACAACAAGTGCTTTTGCGGGTAAAATTGAGCTTATCCGGTATTACTATAAAGTACACCAAATGTAACTGTCCTTCAGTTCTGGCATTGCTACCATGCATGCAAATGCTTGCTTTTATCCTCAATAAAGTTACTAGATTTCCTGAACTTTGCTGCTGTGGTCTGAACTTTAGCAATGTGTATCACACACACTCTCCCTCAAGCTAGTGTGGGACAACATACTCTCCCATTTCCCAAGCTAACTGAGGTCAAAAAGCTCTCTGGCTGAGAATCCTAAATGCCCTTCCCTAAACTGCAAACCCCAGGATTCCTTAGGATGTTGAAAGTGGACTGATAGCACTATAACAGTCTAGTGTGGAAACAGCCTAACGCTATTTGTCATATCAGCTATACACTAGCTCTGGAATAACAGGCTGCTTCTTCTCTGGCCTCTTTCAGAAGACCAAAATCATTAAAAATAAATAAAAATTAGGCTAAAACACTTGGGATATCTATAATCAGTTGCTAGTTTTTAATTAACGTTATCATTAGTTATCTTTATATAAACCTTTCCTCCAATAGCTCCCCCCCCACACAACCTTGTGAGGAAGGTCAGGCTAAGATGAAGTGACTGGACTAAGATCATTTATAAGGCTGGACCCTGGATCTCCCAAGTGCCAGTCTACCACTTTAACTACCACGTCATGCTGTCTCTAAATCAGCTACAGATACTACAAATCCATTGATTTATTTGATTTATATCCTGCTTTTCTCCTGAATGAGACTCAAAGAGACTTACAATATAAATGAAAACAGAACATCTAAATCTGATCAGAGCAATGGCTTAGAGGTGATGTGTAACATCTATTACTATTCTAAATTGTCTACAAGTGGTTGCTAAATATGCTGGAGGGAAACAAAAAAGATACTTGTATTTTGCATTGCTTGTTTACAAGCTTACTCAGCTAACAAAGCCTTTAACAAAGTGTCCTTTTACACAGCCTTTTTACATCCCTCAGCCTCCCTTCCTCTTCATCTTCTGTCTGGCAAGAAGTCTATGTTGTTTCTTTCTTTCTTTTTTACTTTTTAAAGAAGCATCGGCATTAGGAAGAGGACTGGAGGAACCAGACTTTGGTTGTTAGGTTGCAGCAGTGTGTCTGCAGTTAATAAAATAAATAAAATTAAATTAAAATAAACAAAAATTGAGCTGGGAAAAATTAGGATTTTATTTTAGCCAATCCTATTCTAGCTACTGTAACTGAAGCCATTTCTGCACTACACTGTTATAGTGCTATTATTCCACTTTCAACATCCTATGGAATTCTGGAGTTTGCAGTTTACTGAAGCCAAAGAGCTCTCTGGCTGAGAATTCTAAATGCTCTTCCCTAAACTGCAAATCCCAGGATTCCGTAGGGTGTTGAAAGTGGAATGATGGCACTATAACAGTGTAGGGCTGAAATGGCCTGAGAGAGCCAGTGGAGCGTAGTAGTCTGAATGTTGCATTACAACCCTGGAGACAAGGATTCAATTCCCCACTCAGCCGTGGAAACCCACCGGGTGAGCTTGGGTGTGTCACACACTCTCAGCCCCAGAAAACCCCATGATAGGTTCACCTTAAGGGTTGCCATAAGTTAGAAATTACTTGAAGGCACACAACAACAACAAACTCTAACTGATCCTATTGTGGCTGTGTTTTCTGGCTACAACAGGCAAGGTAAACAGCAGCTGCCTCTAGAATTCCTTATGGAGTACACATCAAGAACAAATAAAATAAAATAAATAAAATAAGAGAGCAGATAAGTCTCATCACCAAACAACATCCCATAGCATGTTGGAGAAAAAAATGAGGATCTGTACATTTGGCCACCAAAACAGAAATGATATAAGTGGAAGCTAGTGAAAGAAAAACTCATTTCTGGATGCATTGTTGAAGAAAACTTCAAGTGACCTCTAGAAGATTCAAAATAATTTTTACTTACTTACGCAAGGCATAACTGACCTGGCTGTTTTATTTCACATGTGCATATTGTTAGTTTTGAATAAAAAGTTTGCGGAAACATCTTGAAGTGCTCTTCATTTTTGTGGTGGAGGAATCTATCCCTATTCCTTCCATGTTATTTCTGCCTCTGGTATCCATTTTTCTATTAAAGAAGTCATGCCAAGTATGCTGTGGATGTCATTAATCTGGATTTCAGCAAAGCATTTTATAAGGTCACCTATAATATTTGATTAGCAAACCAATTAAATGCGAAATAGATGGGAACACTGTCAGATGAATCTGGAATTAACTGGAAAACTGTCCTCAAAAGAGTTGTCATCAATGGCTGAGCTTCAAACTGGAAGGAGGTCTCTAGTGGAGTGCCTCAGGATCCTGTCCAATGGCCATAACTCTTCAACATTTCTATTAATGCTGGGTTAGTGGGAATCCTTAACAAATTTTTACATGACACAAAACTGGGAGGGGTAACTAATATACTGGAAGATAGGAAGAGAATTCAAAAGGATCTATAAAACTGGGCCAAAATTAACAAAGTGAAATTCAACAGAGACAAATGAAAATTGTACATTCAGGCAAAAAACCCCAAATACATAGGTATAGGATGGAGGATACATGGCTCAGAAGTACTACATACAAAAAAAGACCTTGGGATTATTGTTCATCATAAGCTGAACATGAGTCAGAAGTGTGATACTGCGGCAAAGAAACCAAATGTTATTTTAGCCTACATTAATAGAAGCATAGTTTCCAAGCTGAGTGAAGTAATAGTCCCACTATAGTCTGCACTGGTCAGGCCTCATTGGGAGTACTGTGTTCAGGATGAAGATTGGATTTCATCATTTTGTGGCTGTTTTTGTTTTATTGACAGCACAGTTATCTCTGAAATATTTCATTTTTCCTGTGTCCCTTGGGGCTAGCGGAAACTTTGGAGATGAAAGTGGGAAATTAGATTGCAAAAAAATTGCAAGGGGTGGGAAAAGGTTAAATGCTGCTTTCTGCTCAGATGAAAATGGACAGTCCCCTTTTGCTGCTTTAGCACTAGTATTAACTCCAAAAAGGTCAGGATATCTGATCACAGCACTCTGGCCTGTTTTTGGCCCATGGCCCTAGTGTGACAAGTCAAGCGTGAAGTGGGTGTGGAAGATGGGAGCAAAGCAGTTGCCAAATGCATTGAGCTTGGTAAATAAGGCACATGGGGTTGTATGATCTGAGGCTTGGCAAGAGTATTGTCCAACAGTGCCATTTTCACCCTGAGGAAGAAAGGAGAAGACCGCTGTCTCCATCCCAAGTGTGCTAATGAAAAACAGCTCTTAGTGGAGGTCAACCTGCGGGCCTCCAGGCCCCCACAGTTCAGCACATGACAGTTGTCCTCTGCAAGCAAGAGAGAAGCAAGAGTTTGGATTTCAATTTCTAAAGGCTACTTGGTTATGAATGTACAAGGCCTGACCTCCAGAAGAACACCTTGGTATTTCCTCGAACTATTGGCTCACCTGGAAGAGCCCTTAATGTCACAGCAACCCTGTGAGGTAGGTGAGACAGTGACTGGCCCACCTAGTGAGTTTCACAGTTCCATGGAGACTTGAACTCAGACCTCTCTCCATTCCTGGTCCCAACTGAAATCTTGTACTGTAACCCAGAGGTGGAAATCCTGCTGACTTTCAGATGTGGTTGGAGTGCAACTTCTAGCACCCCTAGCCTCACAGCCAATTTTGGATAGGGGAGGATGGGAGCTGTAGTCCAACAGCATCTGGAAGAACACATGAATCTCATCCTGGTTACTAAAGATGTAAATATTTGTTCAGCCTTACACATGAGAACTGAAAAATTCAAACATTTTTCTCCCCACTGTCCATGAGAACTGTTGATGATTTTTCACAATTTGAGGACATTTTGGAGAAAAAAAAAGGTATTGAATGTAGACATTTTTTCATAAATTGAAATATTTATATACAACGCACTGTACACAAACGAAATGTTTGCCAAAATAAAACCACTGAAAAGTATGCAAACACTTTTAACAAGTCAAATCACTTTTTCTCACCCTCTGAGGATGAGAAAATTTGTGAATACTCTAGAAATGCCTGTATGTATTAATGAGGTGGCCACTAAAACATGGCCAAGAAAAGGAATGTGTCACCAAATGCATCCAGAGTTTAACTGGATGCCCTGTAAAAATATTACAGTAATGAACCACTGCCTGTGCCCATTTAAACAGCCACCTGGAAGTGACTTATCTCTCAACATTTCTTCCTTGAATCTCTTTTTCCTTGAAGGCTCTGAAGTAATGCCTCAGTTCTCACTCCCTATTTAAACAAAGCACCACACAGGCATATCAGTTTGGCAGCACTTACTGGCACAACTCCATCCTGGGATTTGTAGTTCCGTGAGGTAGTTAGTATTCTCCTGCTAGAAGACCCTGGTGATCTCCCCTGGATTACATTTCCCAAGGTACTGATATCTTCGTAACTGTAGTTAGAGGAGCACCCTAGAGCTCTCTAAGACCACATTCTAAGTACTTCATTGAACTGCAGATCCCGGGATTCTCAGGATTGAAGCCATGACTCCAAACTGGTACAGCTGTGCAGTGCAGATAATGCTATACGCCTCAAAAAATTAAAACTGAACACATATTTTTCTCCCGCTTATTCTTGCCCTCCCAACCTTCTAATTTTGGATTGGATACTCTTGAGGGCAGAGATCCGTTTTTTTTTTCATGTTATTTGTAAAGCAGCACATACTTTAACAATGTTATATAAATTAAAGGGAGTGGGTTTTCATGGCAAACAGTGAAGGAATTGTGTGACTGGTGAAGAAGTTGGTCCAAGAGGGTTAGTTCAGCCAGAGATACTTACTTTTACTAATATGTAGGAGTGTTTGTGTATGACTGGGGAAATTCGCACACACAAAAACACAATAGGGCTTGGATATGATTCCTGAAAAAAGTGCCAGAAATATTCTCCTCCCTGCCAGAAAATAGGCTTGTCAACACTTTTAGTCAGTTCATAATCATATTTTTTTAAATAAACCAGAACACTCAATATCTGAAAGGTAGAATTCCATTCTATATTTTTTTAAAAAAGGTAAAACCTCAATGTCTTAACTGCATCCATGTGTAAGCGCCAACCAGGGATAAGATTTTTCTTCCCTAGTAAAACCACTTGTTTCATTCTTTTTTCACTTCTGGCATGTCTAGTGCATGACTCAGGCACAGAAATGTTTAACAAATGAACTCCTCTGTTCAAAATGTTAATATTTTCCAACATCTTTATTCATTATTCTGTTCTTTCCACCCTCCTCCTCCATAAATAAAATATTCCGCTCCTTGCACAGCTCTGAATGATCATCTGTTCACCTCAGAAAGAGTCACTAACCTACACACTTATGTAAAAACCCCTACCAAATTCAGTTTTGTCTGAGCATTTCTGTCAGACTGTTGTACTTTGACCATATCAAGAGAAAACATGACTCACTAGAAAAGACAATGGCCATTTCCACACTAGACTGTTACAGTGCTATTATTTCACTTTCAACCTCCTACAGAATCCTGGGGTGGAAATGGCCAATAATGCTTGGTAAGGTAGAAGACAGTACGAGAAGAGGAAGACCACATTACAGATTGATAGATAAAATCAAGGAAACCATGGTTCTGAATCTGCAAGTCCAGAGAAGAGCTGTTGATAACAGGATGATTTCGAAGTCTCTCATTCATCGTGTTGTCCTAAGTTGACTTATGGTAGTTAACGGCACAGTCAAAGAATATCCTGTTGTTTCTGTTATGTGCCCATAAACCTACGGTGACCCTATGAGAGACCTCAAAAAACTGTACTCAGGTCTTGAAAACTCAGGGCCGTGGCTTCCATTATATAGCCAAACCACCTGTAATGCATTCCTCCTTTTCTCCTTTTGCCTTCAGGTTTACTGAGTATCATCATCTTTTCTGAGGCCATTTCTGCACTACACTGTTATACTGCTATCATTCCACTTTCAACATCCTGTGGAATTCTGGGCTTTGTAGTTTACTGAGGCCAAAGAGCTCTCTGACTGAGAATTCTAAGTGTCCCTCCCGAAACTGCAAACCCCAGGATTCCATAGGGTGTTGAAAGTGGAATAAGAGCACTATAACAGTGTAGTGGGGTAACAGCCCAAGTCATGTCATCTCATGATATGTCCAAAGTTTTAACAGCCTCGGTTAGTCATTTTGGCTTCTAATGAGAGTTCAGGCTTCATTCGCTCCCATTTCTTCTTGGTGATCTATGTTATCCATAGAATGTCTTACAGGTAGTGTTCTTGAGGCATTCCCCAAGATCCTAGTCTTCATCTTTAAAGCTTCCAATTTCCTTTGCATCTCCTATCTTATTCCTTGTCTTCTCTTAGCACACATTCTCGGTAAAAAGCTAAGAGCTACTCCACACTGTCATTGCTGTGTCCTCCAACTTTTCTCTGAGTTTTGGTAACCCCGGGCAAACCCATCATGGGCTTTTCTGGGGAAGATTTCTTCACAGGGGGTTTGCTGTTGCCTTGCTGTGAAGTTGAGAGAGTGTGATTTGCCCAAGGACTCCCACTGATCTTCCATGGCTGAGTGAGGATTTGAACCCTGGTCTTCTGGAGTCCCAATCCAACTTTAAAGCCAATACATTCTGTGGGTTCTCTACTCCATATTGCATTTTCTTAATTTGGCAATTTGCAATATACTTTTTAAAGAGAGGGAGAGAGGTAAGGAAAGGAAGTACATGCGCAGAAGAACTATTCTACCCTATTTTAAAAGTATTCTACTTTAACTACAACTCTTTCCCTGCAACCCTCACCACTGCCTATTCACTTGCCTTTTCCCACTGGACATAATCTGCACCCACCCAATGGTGACTGTTGACTTCCATGCCAGTGTGGCTTTAAAGGAGCTGTCCACGGTACTAAATTTATTTGGGGGATACAGTTCAATGCCCTGGATGAAAACGCACTCTGTGGAGCATATGACCCCAATCTCCTTTTGCAACCCCCGTTTTGAAACCTCCCATGTTTTTTTTCCAAGCAAAAATTGCCCCTAAAACACCCCAAAACACTTACTGAAGAGCATTATACATTAACACACACACACCCCACACCTTTGCAAAAATCTACTCCGTTTAAAAGTCTAAAACTGGCCATTATCATCCCAAGTGAAAACTAGATGGGACTTGTGTTCATTTTACAGTTACATTTTTGGGCTGTTTTTCAGCCAAAAAGACAGCAACACAGCCTGCACCAGTGATGAAAACTGGCCCTCGTCACTTACACATATACATGCTTGCATATCTGCCCAAGAACTGAAGTCTTTATGGGGTCCTGCTCTGTGTCCCATTAGTCGAAATGATACATCACACATGGACATGGGAGAGGGGCTTCTTTGTTGTGGCACCATGTTTATGAAATGTCCTGTCC
The DNA here is from genome assembly GCA_030412105.1 of Cyclura pinguis. Lineage (NCBI taxonomy): Eukaryota > Metazoa > Chordata > Lepidosauria > Squamata > Iguanidae > Cyclura > Cyclura pinguis. Next base: position 277,500,482 of record CM059601.1, on the reverse strand, counting down.
TCATTTGCCTGGTTGGTGCCAACACTGTTCTCTTTCAGGCAACAAGTTAAAACTTGGCTTATTAGGGCCTTTGGGGCTTAATTTCATTCCTTCTTACAGTGTACATGTACATGGTTGTAATTGTTTTAGCCCCTTCTGTTGTTTTAACATGGTGATTTATTTAATATTCTTTTATGTGCCTATTTGCCTTCAAGTCACCTATAGATGTACGATGACCCTATGAATCTGATAGGGTTTTGTTAGGCAAGGAATACTCAGAGGTGGTTTTGCCAGTTCCTTATTCTGAAACACAGCCTACAGCACCCGGTATTTATTGACAGTCTCCCATCCAAGTACTAACCAGAGCTGACCCTGCTTAGTTTCTAAGATCAGATGTGATCTGGTGCCTTTGGAGTATTTAGGTTATCTAATATCCTTTCACCCTACCCAAGTAATTCAGTTTTTTTCCTGGAATCATTTTAAACTATTTATATTGGTTTTAATTTTCAGATCTCACACTAGAGCACCTTCCAGATCAGGAGTGGGCAACTGTGGAAGGTGAAAGAGCTGTTTTGGTCTCCCAGGAGGTCTTTTGCAGTCACTCTCCCACTACACACAACCTCCATGAAAAAGTCACTTTTTGCTTCAAATGCCTCAAAACAAGTTCTAAGAAGCACAGGGGGGAGGAGGGGGGGTTTCCACTATATTTTTGGACCTTCCTGAGCCATTTTTTTTTTAAAAACAGGAAGTGAGCAGAAAGTCACATCCTATTCAATTCCTGTTTCAAGAAAGGCTTTTTTTGTGGTCTAAATTGACCCAGCCTCCCCGCCCCCCAAATGTGGTGGAAATGTCCACCAAACCTCTAGAAGACATCTTGTGGCAATTTTTTTTTTAAAAAATCACATTTTTTTTAAATCTCTGGTTGACATTGGGGGCCAAAAAATGGCCCTGGAGGCTCTAGATAGAAATATTTTAATCAATAAACAGATCACTAAAGAAATATATCAATGCTGGGATGGAAAATTCCACCTGAAATCCAGGAAAGCTGCAACCAATGAGTGTGGAGAATGCTGCACTAGAGGAACCAGTGTCTTGGTTCATTATAAGACAGTTCCTTATGTTCCTAAGCCTAAAAGAAGTTGTAAGAGCAGAGAAGAATTTGCCATTTGTAAGCATGAAGTGTGCAGCCTCCATGTTGAAAATACAGGTCAGAAGGTTGCATGGGCTTTAATTAGGAAGTCAAACTAGATTTTGATTGTTCACGGCCTTGCTGGCTGTCTAGGCTAATTTCAAAGCATTCCTGTTAGCCTCTCCCAGGGGATGTCTGGGTTTAGATCTTACAGAGTTGATGAAAAATGACAGGAAATGTTTGCTTGGGGTGTATCTGCTGGCTGCAAAGATGTTATTAACAAAGCGGGCTGCCATCCTCACTAGGAGATGCAAAACAAAGCAAGTGAGATTCCCAAAGACTGTTCCAGCACTGTTCCCGTGAAAGCTTCAAACACTGTGAATTGCGCCTGCATGTGACCAGAATCTCTTGTATGGTTTTTTTTTGCTTATGTTTTTATAATGGTTTTAAACTTTTTTTATATGGTTATTTTAATTGTTCTAAATTATATTGTAAATGTTTTTTAACTTTTCTGGGACAGCCTTGGGTCCCACTCTGGGAGATGGCAGCATATAAATACAATCAATCAATCAATCAATCAATCCACCCATCCATCTATCCATCCTTTGGTGTGATCATGCACAGTTTCAACACAGTACTTGTCAGGGCATTGTTACCTTCTCTACAAATTCAGCAAAATCACACAGTGAAGGGGACATTACTACTACAGAGTGCAGGAGAGAGGTTTGCAGTTTTAATTTTCTTGCACCTTAGGAAAAAATTCCTCTGGGTCCCACAAGTGACAAGTCAAAGAGAAAAAGAAGCAGGGATTCTCCCTATGTGTCTCTTTCTTTTTCTTTGTTGGGCAGCATTCAATTATGCTATCCTTCAAGCACAATTTTGAAACAGGATTGTACCATCTGATACTAACACAGGTTGGAATTTACAACAGCAGTTATGAAAGTGTAACCTAGACTTACAAATCCATAACTGGTCCATAGTTGCGATCCCTATGTATTTACCATCAAGGCAACAGTGTAGGAAATACGTAGTGATCTGGGTCTGTTCTTTTGTCAATCAGGATGCACCAGACTGGAGGTTCAGAGAAGGGCAACAAGGATGATAAGAGGTATGGAGAACAAAACATATAAGAAAAGGTTGAGGGAGCTGGGCATGTTCAGCCTGGTGAAGAGATGACTGAAGATAACATGATTGCAGATGTCACAGAGAGGAAGGTTTGTTCTCTGCTGCCTCAGAAGGAAGAACCAGATCTAATGCTTTTAAGTCACAGGAGGATAGATTTTGATTGAGCATTAGAAGACACTTCTTGATAGTATGACAATGGAACCAATTACCTAGGTGTAGTCTCATTTTCTGGAGGTCTTCAAAAAGAGGTTGGACAACTACCTGCTGGAGATGATCTAGCTGGACTTCCTAGACTGAGCAGAGGGTTGGACCTGATGGCCTATGGAGTCCGTTCCAACTGTATGATTCTGATTGTGACGCTGGAGATCACTGGCGGAAAGGGGGTGGTGAAAATGTCAGTGATAGACAGGAGAACAGACCTCCATTGCTCACAATAGCTGCTATCCAGTAAGTCAGGATTGGGGTCAGGCCAGAAGATGCTACTTAGTTTGATGTTACCTCAGAATCCACAAATATCTCCTTTTAGGAAATTGCTTCGGTATTGTAAAATGTGGCCCATATAACTAAGTAGATGATCTAGTAGCTGATTTAGAATCTTTAGAAAGGTACACTATGCAAACATGAGAATCCATAGGAAAAAATGACTTAATCACAATTTCACTGACTGGTAGAGAAACTGGACGACTAACAGGGAGTCATAAAAATGCCCAGTTTTCATATACTCTTAACAAGCCTCAAGAAAAAAAAAATTTTTAACTTACACATAGAGAGGAAAAAGTTATACAGCCCAGAGCACACACTGCTAGATACATTTATACACAGACATTCAATATCATTTACAACTACACAGGGATTGTAAAATAAAAAGATGTGGAAAAACGTGTTAGCATATCCTAAACACAGGCAATGTACAGCTTAGAACAACTTTGAATTTTCCTTCTGGAATATATTATGCAGCATATTGAAAAAGGAATGCCATTCCTTCCATTCTTTACACACATACACACACCCTGAAATAACTGAGTCAGGCATGTGTGTTAAATTGATTGACTGATCCAAGCATTGTTACCCATCCATGCTTCATAAGACTATTGAATTTGTGTAGAATGGGAAACAATGACAAGGGAACATAGCTTTCCAAACACTGCATCTATGGAACTAGACAATATTCTTTCTGCTCCAAGCCATGTGAATACAGCATTCAAGTATGGGTCTCAGTTTATGATTTTATTGATTAATATCCTTTCTATTGGACGTATTTTACATTATTAAAGCAGCTTCCTACAAAGAGACATTTGTGGATTCTTAGGCAGGTGTGAAAGATCCCTTTGCCAAGCTGGCTCTGGCTTCTTCTCACCCACTTTGCCCTTTCCCTGCTTTCAGTCTCTTCCTGGATTTGGTCCTTGGGCTTCAAGGTGACCCCCAATTGTGCTGTGTTTGTTCAGTGGGTTCACTGTAGTAACCATGACCAGGCCCGCCATCAAACTTAATATAAACAGACAGAAATAGCAGTAAAAGCAGACAAGTGGAAGTTGATTAAAACACAATAGAATAATATACTAACTTCTGAATTACTGAATCATTTACGGCCTCCAAAACCATAGTCAGTCCTTTCCTCTGATTGACTCTTCTGTCTTTTCTCCACCTCTTCCTATTTCTCTGAAATCTATTCCCTATGTCTCTGTCATCTTATCCCTATCTGCCCTGCATCAGAGACAAGCCTCAGTTTTGTATCATTTCTCCCCTGTAGCCCCACCTCCTTCACAGCATTCACTGAGCTCTGATTGGTTGAGACCAACCAGGCTTGCCTGGCTCCTCCCTGCACAGCATTACTCTTATGTATAAGAATCTCTAATGCCTGACATTCTGTTGGGAAATTACTACATCATAAACCAACTTATTTATGATTGTGTAAAGTTGAATTGTGCACATTCGCATTCTCAGGGACAAGCGGAAATGCAGCAATGCCATTCGAACCACTGTGTACGTGGAGCCTGCAGCATGGCTGCTGCACCACAGTTCTGTTGCACTATGTGTCCCATTGTGCAATGGGACATCGTGTGCAGTATGCCAATGTGCATCATCACAAATTACTAGGAAGGTTGCATATCATGCCAGAGATGTAGGTCAGTGTAAATTATGTATTATAGCCTCCAATGCAGGATCTCAGCCAGTATTTTTTAGTATTAAAATCTCAGTTAACTTACTATATCTGGTATCAATACAACACACTGACTAAAAACAGAGTAAACATCTCCAACAAATTTCAGTCTAGATTTAGAAACACAATTCTCCAAGAACGGTATTTAACGCCTAAATAAGGCCACATCCTATGCAAAGGTTGTTGTGTTCTTATGTATCTTTAAGTCAACTCTGACTTATGGACAATACTATCACAGGATTTTCTTGGCAAATTTTTTTTTTCAGAGGAAGTTTGTCACCAACTTCATTTAAAGCTGAGAGAATATGACCTGCCCAAGGTCACTGTCCTATTTAAAGCCAGTGAGTGTCCAGGTGAGCACACCTATAGTCTACTAAAACTGGCAGGGGAAAGTCCAGTTGCAAGGCTTACATGAGGTTATGAACAGAAATGTGGTTTGGACATTTCATGGTTCCAAAGGAAAAAGCAGTTCTGAGCAGAGTCTGAAGCCCAGAGAGGAGTTGCTGATAAGATCAATCCAAAAGTACACACAAAAGATCAGGAAGCCAAAGATGTCAGACATGGTTGCACAGAAGTTTGAGAGCTGCTGCCTGCAGGAATGAAATGGCCTGGGCTGAGCTAATTTATAGCCAGCAGTTAATGAGCCCAGTTGGCTTCATTAGCTCAGCATCCTGTATTTAAAGTGGAGCAGGGTGTTGCCTGACCTTTTGCTGCCAGTGGTTTAATTTATGCCACTTGACAAGGTGCAGTTCCTCTGCCTTCTCTTCTTTTTCCTGATCTGCAGCTGCTGCCTGAGATGAACCAGGCTCTACCTCTACCATGACAAGACTACCAGCCTCCTCCAGCTTCAACTGGGGCCCATCATCTTGACTTTTTTTGTTCCCCTTCTTTGTCCAAGGAGGCCTCTTCCAGATGGGACATGACAGTTACTCACTGGGTTTCCATGGCTGAGTGGTGAGGCCTTAAAGCTGTCTAGTTGAAAATTCTAAACACTCCTTCCTAAACTATGAATCCCAAGATTCCACACAAGATCTGCAGTTAAAGCAGAAACTTAGGCCTTTGAGGCCCCTCCCTAAATGCAAACCCCAGGATTCTGTGAGATGTTGAATGTTGAAAGTGGAATAATAGCACTATAACAGTCTAGTGTGGAAATGACCATAGTGCTATAATTGTGTAGCAGGAAAGGGCCATGGCTGACTTTGGACCAGTCAATCTTTCTAAATTTCATCTACCTCACAGAATTGTTGTAAAGATAAAACTGAAGTACATGTACACCACCTTTAGCTCACTGAAGAAAAAACAGGGTATACAAATGTAAAAAGTCAAGGGGAGGAGTATCTTCTGACAGGACCAAAAATTTCACTATGGTTTAATATAAATTCCAAATGCTTCTCAGATCTCCTTCATGACTGCAGAAGTGAATGTAGAAGTCCACTACATCATCTTCTCACGCCCTCAAAGAGGCGTGAAGGGTAATTACTCAGAAGCGCGCCTTTAGCCTCATTGGAAATGATTTGTAAAAGGTTATGGTGACAACATGAGAAAAGTATGATTTGAACCAGAATGAAGCTCTTTCAGGATCAGCGAACAATCAAGTCAGCTGTACATATCCCACAAGGGCATGTCATCAAATACCCACGACTGTAAACTGATACACCAAAAAGAAAAGCAGCAGCAGAAGTATGGATGGGAGAGAGAAAGCCGGCAAGCAAGCAAGCCAGGCAGGCAGGCAGGCAGGCAGGCAGGCAAAAGGCAATATTTTATATAGAGAGCATTCTTTCTACTGGTGAGTGCAGTATCTTTCACAGAATCATTACCTTGAACAGACCACAAGGGCTATCGAGTTCAGCCCCCTGCAATGCAGGAACGCACCCTCAAAGCACTCCCAACAGATATCAATGGAGGAAACTCCTCCACACTCCAAGGCAGAGTATTCCACTGCTTTTACCATCATGAAATTCTTCCTAATGTTTAGGTGGAATCTCTTTTCCTGAAGTTTGAAGCCATTGCTCTGTTTCCTAATCTCTGGAGCAGCGGAAAACAGGCTTACTCCATCCTTCATATGACATCACTTTGAATACTTAAATATAACTATCATGTTGCCTCTTAACTTTCTCTTCTCCAGGCTAAACATAGCCAGCTCCCTAAGCCACTCCTCATAGGGCATGGTTTCCAGGCCTTCTACCATTTTGGTCAAGCTCCTTTGGACACGTTCCAGCTTGTCAATACCTTTCCTGAACTGTGGTGTCCAGAATTGGACACAATATTCCAGCTGGGGTCTGACCAAAGCAGAAAAGAGGAGTACTATCACTTCCTTTGACCTAAACACAATACTCCTATTGATGCAGCCCAGAATTGCACTGGCTTTTTCAGCTGCTGCAACATGCGACTGAAACATGTTCAGCTTGTGGTCTACTAAGACTCCTAGCTCCCTTTCATGTGGTCAGCCCAGGTGTCACCCATTTTTTATCTGTGCATTTCATTTTTTTCTGCCCAGATGCAGTACTTAACACTTATCCCTGCTGAAATCCATTTTATTAGTTTTGGCCAAGCTCTTTGATCTATTAAGGCCATTTTGAATTCTGATCCTGTCCTCTGGGGTGTTAGCCACCCCTCCTAATTTGGTGTTACCTGCAAATTTGATAAGAATGTCCTCTATTCCCTCATCCAAGTCATTGATAAAGATGTTGAATAGCACTGGCCCAGGACAGAACCCTGTGGCATCCCGCTAGTTACTTCTCTCCGAGATGAAAAGCAGCCATTGGTGAACACCTGTTGGGTTTGGTCAGTCAAACAATTACGGATATTTGTGTAACTATACTTGCAATTTCCATACACTCAGGAGAACCCCAAAATTGGGGTACCCCTCTATAGATCTTTAGGGGGCGAAAGCCTAAGGGAATTTATCTGCTGCCAAAACAGCCCACTGAAGACTGACTGCTGGTCACAGAAGGCTGAGGAGCTGTTGGGTGGGAAGAAGGGAATAGAGTATCGCAGAAGCAGCTATGGTTGGCTGTAAAGCATTGTCCCTTCCAAATAAAAATTCTGCCCTCATATAAAATTTTCCTTCAATCCTCCAATTTCTAGCATTGCAGAAAGTGAGATATTGAAAATTGTTCACACCTAGAATGGGGACATTTCTTGTCTTTGTAACTTCTTCCTCTTGCTTTGGAGGCCTAAGCTGTATTTCTAAAGGCTTAACTGAAGTTTTAAGTTTACTGCAATGCTAAAACAAAAGCAGGGAGGGGGGACAATTCATACTGCCCTCTCCATAGCTGCACCCCAGTTGGCTGGCTGGAAAGTAGAAACACATTGAACAGGAAAACAGCCTGAACTATAATAATCTGTTGTCATTCCCACTTGTTAAATGTAAGTCTTATTTCCACCAAATATGTCAAAAGTTACTTTTTATACTGCAGTTTCTAGAATCCCCCAGCTAGCATGGCTGCAATCAACATGGGGCCCTGTAGTTCAAAAAGCAATTTTTCCAAGTTCCAATTTATATCCTGCAGGTCCAGTAATGGCTTCCAGGTCAGTTGGGCAATGAATCTGCCCTCATATTTAGTCTGAACTTTAAATGAGCTCTCTAAAATGCAGAGTTGCTTCTCCCTAAATAGGGGAAATCTTGGCATCTTTGACAGCTCTTTTAAAATTCAGACTAAAACCCAGGGTGGATTATCCATGCGATTGACTCTGAAATGGCCAGCTGCAGCAGCTTAAATCTAAACTGATACAATATAGCTCTTGTTCATAGTTGGCACTCACCTTCCAGTATTTCTTGGTGTGTCAAAAGATCCTGTGTGTAAAACAGATTCCTTTTTCCTATTATCAGATTAGTAGCTTATTACTGGACAACTGCAGATGCTGCTCCACTAAACTAGTCCCACTCGATTAGTTTTTGCTTTCTAGCTGAGATCCTCTATGACGGTTGTGTGAATCTATACTCACATAGTTACATGGTGGTTGTCATACACCACCCTTCAGATGAATGTTATTGTTGTTTGCCTTCAAGTCATTTCCAGGCTATCATGGGGTTTTCCTGGGGCTGAGTGTATGTTGCAGTGGGTTTTCATGGCTGAGCAGGGAATTGAATCCAAGGTCATAGTCCAATGCTCAAACCACTACACTACACTGGTTCTCGAAAATATGCCTTCTGAAACTAGAACAGATTCTACCAGATATTGATACTGAATATCTACGAGTGTACCTGTCTACTGTCCAACTGTATTGAAGGTAATGACAAAGAGTAATGTATTGTCCAGAATGTGCAACTGTGTGCCTACAATCCTGTTGGTTCCTTCCAACTAGAGTAGACCCACTGAAACAAATGTTGAGTGGTGAGTCAACACAAAGGTAAATCCAATTGATTCAATAGCTCTGCATTAATTGGGAACAGTGACAGTCCCCTCTGCCATAGTTATGCCAGGGGAACTAAGTTTAGGCAATGATGAACTGAATATGCCTGTTACACAGGATGGAAAAAAAAATGCAACTTGGGCTGGAATTCACTTTAGGAACATAAGCATGCGTAAGTCATGTTAGGCGTGTGGGGCCGAAAAGTCACCAACTGCATTCCGTTGATAGCAGAAGTGGAGTGTGATTCTCTGTGCCTTGATTTTGCAAGTTAAGCATTGCTATTGTGCATTCTATACTTTGCATTGTGATTATGTATCCTATACTCTGAACTGCAGTTGTGCATCATATACTGTGCATTGCCCAATGGCACCCAGTCACTGACACATGGTGTGCAATGCTGCTATTCTGCATGGGGTTGCATGGTGCTGCCATGGTGTATGTCTGCATGTGGGCATTTACTCTACACTAAGGGGATGATGTTGGACTGAGGCCTGGATGTGTAGCACAATGGCTAAAGAAGTACAACTACACAGGTAGGGAAATTTATACTGGTGAACAACAGGATTGTGGCCAACATGTCTTCTGAGGATAAGCGTTGCTAAATTTTATTTTCTTGTATGAATCATCCTGTAACTAATCCTGTAACTAACATCCTGTAACTAACATCCTGTAACTAATATCAGCAGCTCGTCTCTTGTCACTGTAGGAGTGTTGTAGGACACCCAAAACTGCTGAACTATAGCAACAAAACACTTCTACTAAGACTGGACATAAGGAAAAACATGCATGACAGAGAATGGCCTGCAGGCACATCAGATGCTTCAGCTCAGTTAAACAGATCTGACAGCATAAACTAGCTGGTATAAATAAATATTGGGATAAATAGATAGACTGGGATAAATAAAAATTAACCTGAATAAATATCCAGTAATGACATGTAAGTATCTTTAGAAAGAGGAGAATGTGTTGCATAAACACATTTGAATGGGGATGGGATTGGAACTGTTCCAGTCAGTGAAGACTGGAATCCTTTGACTATGTGTGCTGGGTACAAATATAATCTGGGACATCTCTATATTTTATGGCACGGGTTTGGAGAACACACACAACTAGCAGAATTCATTGCCATTGACCATACTAGTTGGGTTGACAGGAGTTGTAAGCCAAAATATTGGAGCATCAAAGGTTTCCCACCCTTGGTTTACGCCACGCCTCATGTGCCCGAAGGACTTTTGCACTCTAAGAAGAAGTCCACTGGGATTAATTTGTTTTTCAAATGGTTAATTGATGTTGGTTAATTGAAAATGACCTATAACATCAGTATCATCTTTATTCAATAAATGGCAGATGCCACTGACTTACATTAGAGAAAATGATTCAGACAGATCAGAGATATTTAGGGCATTTCTGAACTACAATGTAATAGTGTTATTATTCCACTTTCAACATTCTATGGAATCTTGGACTTTGCAGTTCAGGGAGGGGCATTTAGAATTCTTAGCCAGAGAGCTCTTTGGTCTCAGTAAACTACAAACCTCAGAATTCCACAGAAGGTTGAAAGTGGAATAATAGCACTGTAACAGTGTAGTGCGGAAATGCCTTTAATTTTTCAGAGGGCAGGTGGGCAGCTTATGTTATGCTTCCCTGTGCACGTCCTCTAAGCACTGGTGGTGAGAAAAGGAGTCAGAAAGAGGACCTGTTGTATGGTTAGGCAATAAGAGGAGAGTAAATAGAGGGAAAAGCTCTGAACTGGATGCTACAGAAGCCCAATAAGAAAGAAAAGATTGGAGTGGGGTAAAGAAGAGAAGAGGAAAAAAGAAAGAACTGGAGTCGGGGACTAAGGGGCTTCTACACTTTTGAAGCTGGATACTTCTGCAAATAAATAACAAAAAGAAAATCATTGTGGACCAATTGGAAAAGGAGAAAATACATGAGAGAATAGGAATATTCTTCTCTTCAAATTTCTAGAATGACTAAGAATGAAAGTACTCCACCCATAATTTTCCTAATTCTGTCTCAGATAGCATTTTCTTCCCCCCCAGGCTGGCTTCAAATCCAAACCACAGAGGTGTGGCGGTCTGTTCAGTGTTGCTTGGTACCACAAGGCTCTCTCATGATCTACTCCCATTACAAAGACCTTCCAAATAGCAACAAGGGGAGAGACTCAGGGAGAGAGAGAGAGAGAGAGAGCCACGTGAAGTCTAAAAGCATGGATCTGGAATTGACAAGATTAATTTGTCTAGATGTGACTGTTTAGCATGTGAGGGAGAAATTCATCTACGGAAGACAAGTCTGCAGAAATGTTTCCCATGCTCCAAATATTAATAAAGCAATAACATTACACCTAGTAAACTTTTGCTACACCCTCCCAAAATGGATTTACAGAATATGGTACTACTGCCAAGTCTTTGTATATACCAGGCAGCAAAAGGAGGAAAACTTGTGGTTTCTTTTAAATGTTGCTTTCTAGGTTGTGACCTTCAAGGGCAGGGATAGCTGTCCAGATATTGCTGGACTGGAACTTCCATCATGCTCCCCATTGGCTATGTTGGCAAAGAATGATGGAAGCTGCAGTCCAACAGTCATGGATACGCATTCCCTATCCCTGGTCTAGGCTTGACCATTCACAAGCATTTTTCTAGACTCATTTTATTCTTATTAAAGTAAGAGTCTTATGAAAAACAAACAAACAAACATGCAAATAAAAAAATTAACCCAGTTCAGTGACCAAAAATCTCCATGCTCATACAGTTCTTTCTTCCTCCTCTCCCTCCTGGCTTGTGTATTTTGCAATGACATCTGAACTGAGCTTAGGAAAATGGTTGGGATAGCTACTACAGTTTCACAAACCAGAGCTTGCTTCCAAATTGCAATTGGAAACCTGCTTCAAGTCTCAAATTTGGCTCTTTTTGGCCTACCAGATGTTGCTGGACCACAATCCCCAACATTCTCACCACTGGCTAGTTCAACAAGGATTGCCGGGAGTTGCAACCCAACAGTATCTGAAGAGACACAATTCCCTTGATCTAAATCCAATTGCTAATCTAATTTGTGTAGGCCCATCAAACCAATGAGATTTATGTAAGCATTAATTTTTGTTGTTCTGTACCTTCAAGTTGACTGCGACTTATGGCAACTGTATTCTAGGGGTTTCTTAGGAAGATTTATTCAGGGAAGGTTTGCAATTGCCTTCTTCTTAAGACTGAGTAAGGATGCAAATCCTGGTCTCCTGGAGTCCTAGCCTCCAGTATTAATGTACCAGTCAGCAATTGCTTCAGTGGGTCTATTCTGGCAAATGGAAGCAGCCCATAAAAAACAGCTTTAAGAATTGTGCCTTAAGATATAAAGCACATGTTGAGTAGAAGGTAAGCATAAGATCGTCCCCTTTTGTCCTAAATCTGGGGAAGAAAAACAAATAAGACCTGTAAGATGTACCCACATGTGCCCACACTGCAACACCATTCCATCCAAATAACTCAATGGCAGATGCCTTGTGTAACAAACTCCAATGTCTCTTTGCAAAAATAACTGGATTCCATTTCCAACGTCTCTTTGCAAAAATAACTGGATTCCACCTCAATCCCTGAGAGAAGAAAAAGCTTTTCAAAGAGCCACTCATCTGGGAATGACTAAGGTCCTCTGCAGGCAACAGCTCAGCAATTTGGAACCCAGCATCTACCAAAACTTTGGGTCACAGTATGATCACCTAATAAGGTTGAAATATGCCCTGGTTTTTAGCACATAAAAATAGCATGCTCTTTGAAAAGGCTTCTCACTGCACTCCATATTGGGAGTAATTCCTCTCCAAGTAAATCAAAACGGCTCTTGGTTTCCTTTTAATCTGGCTTTGATTTTATAAAGATGGTAGGGGCAACTGTGCTAGGTCCACAAGCCACTTTTCTGTCCCGGGGGTCCTCAGGGAAGGGGACACATGAAAGGCCAAAATGTACCCAAATAAAAATCTCACACAAAAATCTCCACCCCTAGAAGTGGACAGACTACATTTTCCATCAATCCCAGTTTACCTGGTCAATGATGAATGATCATGGGAGTTGAAGTAGAAAACATTTGGAAGGACAAGGATGATGAAAAGTGCCAGACTCACTTACCTGGGAGTAAAGCTCTTCTTGACATGCTTTTGGACTTATTTCTGAGAACACAATCATAAAACTGCCTTGGTAGATTCCTACCTAAATATTCTGAATATTTAGGTTCATTGTACATCAAGTTTTAATAGGCTCCGTCAGGATCTAAAATTCTAGGGGTAGTGGTGATTTGATAGGCAAAAGCAGGTTTTTAAAATGGATTCTAGTCTACAAAGAAACTCCGAAGGGCTTCTTTGCATAATGCATAGTTTAGTCTCACACACCCCAAGGATTGATTTTTTGAAAATCCCAAAAATGAAAGAGATGATGTGGCAAAAAGTCACTTCAGTGCTAACTCAGAAATATAAATCCCCAAATAATAAGTTTAGGCAACCCTGTTGCAAAAGAATTTTACTCATTCCACAATTTTGCATTCTGTCAAAACAGCTGCCTAATAATAGATGTAGCTGCAATCGGCTAAAAGGATCAAATCCAAGGTTACACCTAATGTCTAGAGGCTAATGAATTCTGGTGCAGAGTAACAGCAGAGACCTATAATGTAATCTACACTTTCCCACTCAGAAACAATCCTTACTGAATTCAGTGAGACTTAATTCCCGTGCAAGTATGCACTGGAATGTAATGTAAAGCTGTAATCTAGGTGAGGCAATTGTGCAGTCCCCTAGATGTTGCTGGGCTGCAACTTCCCAGCAGCCTCCACAAGTGGCAATGTTGTTTAGGGGTCCTGGGAGTTGCAGTCTACTATGTGGAGGGACACACAGTTCCCATCTCTGTTGTAATCCCATATACACCCATATACTGAGTTCAATGGTACTTGCTTCTTAAGTAGACACACTTCAGTGGAACTTAATTTGCCGTTAAGTGTCTATACAACTGGAGTCTTACGTTGTGATTTGATGCATTTTTGCATGGGAGTAAATTCCACTGAACTCAGCTGTTATTGCTTCTGAGTCAGCCTACACAGGGTTGTTGTGTCAGTCTGCAGTGCTACGTACTAGAGGTTGGCAACCACTGCTCTTCCATGTGTTGTGTGATTACAACTCCCATTATCCTTCACCACTGGCTTTGCCGGCCAGGCCTCCTGGAAGTGGCAGTCCAACCACATCCAGAGGGCCACAAGCTGCTCACTCCTGTTAGACACATGTAACAAATAAGTCCCACTGAATCCAGCACAGTTTACTTCTGAGTATGCACATGTAAGACGTGGCAGTTGCACAGTTCTATATAGCAGCCTGGGAAATTGGTCCCAGAATGTTCAGGTTTTTACATTTCAACCTGTGTGCCATTCTACAAACAAACAAACAACCTTAAATAACATTTTTATCCAGTCTTTCCTCCAAGATGTTCACAGTATCACTATATAATTCCCTCTAAGGTGTCCTGGAGGGACAGAGAAAAGGATAACCGAAGGAGTTCCACAACCGAGTGGAGCTTTGACCCAGGACCTCAAAGGCCCCTGTCACCCTTCACAATTATAGCACTATGGTTCCTCTTTAACTGCCATGGCTTACTCCTGTAGAATCTTGGGGTTTGTGGTCTGGTGAGGCACTAGAGCTCTCTGGCTGAGAATTCTCAATGCCCTCTCACCCCAGAATTCCACAGGATGAAGCCATGCCATTAAAATAGACCACAGCACTGCAGTGCTATGCGAAAGAACCTCTAGTCATAATTTAGCATTCTGATCACTACACTACTCTACCCTACACTACGCCGGCTGTCTGGGTTGTCTTTAGGCAATCACAAAACCCTTTTTGTGACAGCCATCACATAACATGACCCCTGCATAGGTATGTGGGGCACTTTCACACTACACAATGACAGCAATTTAATTCTACTTTAACTGCCATGGTTCCATCTTATGGAATTCTGGGATTGGTAGTATAGGGAGGGGTACTTAGACTTCTCAGTCGGACTACAACTCCCTAGATTCCACAGGATGTATCTATGACAGCTAAAGTGGACTCCTAATATTGTAATTGTGTAATGTGAAAGGGTAGCAGCAAAACCCAAAAACAGCCAAACAGTGCCAGAAATCTATCCTGAACGTCTGCTTCAGGAAAAAACAGCTTCAACTGCAAGATGAATTCAATAGAAATATTTAAAAGTGTTCGTGGGAAGTATCAGAAACCACAACAGACAAGAACAGGATGTTCTTAAATGTATTCTTCCTATTTATGAGATGCTGTTGGGGAAAAATATGACACAAAACAAAGAGAGCCGCAAAGGAAGAGGATGCTGAAGAAGTGTTGTCTCAGTTAAGGAAGAATGAAAATTAGACGAACGGTGTCTGCCATGAACTGCAGATCGTAGCCTCGCTCCACAAATAGCTCTAGGAAAGAATGCTGTTTATTCTTAGCATTTGAGCTACTTGTCACTTCTCTCAAGACAAGTAGTAACATCAAGGGTCAACAAGGATAAAGGGTGGTGAGGACTGATGCAAAATATAAGGAGAGCAAGAGCACAGTCTGTAATGTAAAAGTTACTTTATTTGAATGAAAACTCTCAGAATCCCGCATCTAGCGTGACCACTTGGCTGCAGAGATACTCAATGGCTAATCCAAAGGCCAGATTTTTTGGATGTTGTTGTTGCTGTTGTGTGTTGTCTCCAACTCACGGTGACCCCAAAGCAAACCTATCATGGCAAGATTTGTTCAGAGGGAGGTTGTCTTCCTCTGAGGCTAAGAGAATGTGACTTCTTCAAGATCACCCAGTGGGTTTTGCAACGTCACACCTGATCAAGAGTTCTGGAGAACATGAAAGCTTACACTACGTAGTAACATTTTAGTGGTATAACCCAACTCTGCATTTTTTTAAAAAGAATCTGAATCACACGGCTGCTATCTTAAAGGCCTGTCTAAAACTGAGTAGGGGTGGTACCAACCTTACAACCTTACTTTTCCTTGGGAAGGAAAAGTACGAGCATAGGTGCTGCTACCAAAAAGGCCCTGTACAAGCCTAGCATTCTCTTAGCAGAACGACCTACAACAGGTCCTCAGATGAAAACTATAACTTCCGGACAGGCAGTTCCAGGATATGGGGCACATGATCCCATTCTGTTGGTAGCTGTTGGTAACAGAGACTTAGCTCCAAGTTTCTTCTTCATCCAGGGTGACACTGGTTGGGAATTGGGACTTTGTGACAGAATCACAGAATCTTAGAGTTGGAAGGGCCCACACATCAAACCATGTCACGCAGGAACACACAACTAAAGTACTCCTGAAAGATGCCCATCCTCCCTCTGTCTGAAGACCGGCTGACTTTCTAATCCCTTTGACAGTTATGGATGTATGACACTTCACACGGCAAAGAAGAAATATCACAGGGTTCAAGGGCTGGCTTGTTCTGTGCCCTGTGTTCTGTTGTGAATGTGGAGACAATGAAGAGGCTGAGGACAGAAGAGTGGTTTTCGGACCACAGGCTGACAGACAGTAGTATTCAGCTGAATGCTTTTTAAGTAAATAAAAATAATTATAAGTTTTAATTATAGGAACTTTATTGTAGAGAAATGGAAAAGTAGGGTCATATTTTTGAAACTGTTACTACAGTACCCACTAACTACTTTGCTGGCCTTTTCAGCAAAAATTCTAACTAATTACTTTCAAAGTAACTATCTAGTTATTTTTCTGAAGGCTTTTATATCCTGAAGGCCCATTTATGCTACTTAAGGTGGCAGTGTGAGGGTCTGGTTATACCCCTGCTGCCATAAAGTGCAAAGCTTTCCCCTAATCCTACTCACTGACCCCAAAAGTGAGGGTTTTCCCTTGTTCTCATCTCTGTCACCAGTAAGGACCTCTCTCTGTCCTACTGTCTTGGCCACCAACTATGGGGTCCTCCTGGATGCCCTCATGGTTCGTTCCCGTGTGAGATAATATTCATCTACTATCCCCATTGGACACCAACCCTTTTTATTAGCTGCTGCCATCACAGATGCAACAGCCATTTCAGCTCTACACTGTTATAGTGCTATTATGCCACTTTCAACATCCTGTGGAATTCTGGGCTTTGTAGTTTACTAAGGCCAAAGAGCTCTCTAGCCGAGAATTCTAAATGCCCCTCCCTAAACTGCAAACCCTAGGATTCCATAGGATGTTGAAAGTGGAATAAATGCACTATAAAAGTGTAGTGCAGAAATGGCCAATGTGTGAACCCAAGCTTCCTTATATATAAGCATTCCTGGAGGCCAAAAATTAGCAAAAATTATTAATTAAAATAATAATATAAGATTTAATAAAATATACAAACCTATCAGAGCCCTAAGATTGGCAGGGGAAGGCTTTCTCTTGGAGCCTTCTCAGTGGCTGCTACCACCCTGTGGAACTCTCTTCCATGGGAGGGTAGGCTGCTCTCCTCCTGCTCTCTTTTCACCATCAGACAAAAACATTTCTTTTCAAGCAGACTTTTAATGAGTGAGCAGGAGAGCTTCTTATTTATTTATTAAGCTGCTTTTTTGATAAAAGTGTTGTAAGTTTTTATAAAATTCTATCTTTTTAAATGTTTTTAACTTTTCTGGAAGCTGTCTTGGGTCCCACTCTGGGAGAAAAGGTGGCAAAATAAACAAAATGAAATAAAAATATTTAAACATCTATAATAATAAAATAAATATAATAGTAATAATAATAGTAATAATAATAATAATAATAATAATAATAATAATAATAATAATAAATACATAATAATAAAATAAAATAAAATAAAAACATTTAAAGCATCTGTCTCTCTTAGGGCCTTTCCACACTACACTGTTATAGTGCTATCATTCTACTTCTAACATCCTATGGATTCCTGGGGTTTGCAGTTTAGAGGGGGGCATTTGGAATCCTCAGTAAACTACAAAGCCCAGAATTCCACAGGATGTTGAAAGTGGCATAATAGCACTATAACAGTGTAGTGTAGAAAGCCTCGTACTCTCATCTCCTAGCCAACTCAATCCCTCTCTAACTCTCCTAAGGACTTGGACACTTAATTCCTGCCGTCTAATTAGACCTGGCAGACTACTCATTCCAACTAACCCTGACACTCTAATTAAACATTTCTTGATTTTTCCATAACCAACTGTCGTTGTTGTGGCTGTTGTTGTGTGCCTCGAAGTGGTTTCTGACTTCTGGTGACCCTAAAGGTGAACCTATTGTGGGGTTTTCTGTGTGACGCATCCAAGGGTACTCAGTGAGTCTGGATGGCCAAGTGGAGAATTGAACCCTGGTCTCCATAAGGTCATAGTCCAATGCTCGAACCACTGTACTACCCTGGCACTCTAACCAACTGTCATACACCAGCCTTACTGAAATCACCACTCACTCCCAACATTTCATCTTCTCACCTGCTCCCGATTTAACCTTACCGTATCACTTCTAATAAACAAAGCCTGTTTTAATGGAATAATCCATAATATCATAGGCAATATCAACTTGGAACGGAAGATGAAGGAGAAGCCATAGACCCATGGTTGAGCACACAATAGTGCCTCACAGCAGGATCAGACTGTTTGTCCCTTTAGCTCAGTACTGTCTGCTCTGACTGGCAATATTTTTGGGGTACTTCGAGTACTCATCTGGAATACTGTGTCCAGTTCTGGGCACCTCATTTCAAGAAGGATATTGACAAGCTGGAGCGTGTCCAGAGGAGCGCAACCAACATGGTGAAGGGACTAGAAGCCATGCCCTATGAGGAATGTCTTAGGGAGCTGGGTACGTTTAGTCTCCAAAAGAGAAGGTTAAGAGGGGACAGGATAGCGATGTTTAAATATTTGAAGGGATGTCATGTCGAGGAGGGAATGGGCTTGTTTTCTGCTGCTTCAGAGACTAGGACAAGGAGCAATGGATTAAAGCTGTAGGAAAGGAGATTCCACCTAAACCTGAGGAAGAACTTCCTGACAGTCAGAGCTGTTTGGTAGTGGAATATTCTGCCTCAGAGTGTGATGGAGTCTCCTTCTTT
Source organism: Cyclura pinguis (assembly GCA_030412105.1). NCBI lineage: Eukaryota > Metazoa > Chordata > Lepidosauria > Squamata > Iguanidae > Cyclura > Cyclura pinguis. The sequence goes on along the minus strand of CM059601.1, from coordinate 277,481,695 downwards.
GTAGGTTTTTAAGCAGAGGCTGGATGGCCATCTGTTGGGAGTGCTTTGATGGGTGTTCCTGCATGGCAGGGGGTTGGACTGGATGGCCCCACGGTCTCTTCCAGCTCTATGATTCTATGATTCTATATGCAGTGTCTGTTTTTAAAACTTTTGTATTATATATCGTGTTTGTTTTAATGTATATTGTAAACTGACACGAGTCCCACATTGGGAGAAAGGTGAGAGATAATTTAAATAAATAAACATTCCCAGAAAATATGGCACTGCTGGTTGATCTTTCTGCTCAAGGTTAATTTTTGAGGCACCTTGGCTGGAAGGATTTAAGTATGCCAGCTGTTTGGAAGCTGGGGAAAAAGGTCCATGACAAAAAGTTACTTTTTGGACTACAAAAGCCAGTGGCCATGCTGGCCGGGAGATTCTGGGTGTTGTGGTTCAAAAAAGTAACTTTTCCCAAGCACTCGGTCTTGGATCAATAAAAAATGCTTAGTCTTCTAAAAAATGAACATCAGAGGATAGCAGGAGCTGTTGGTAGACCAGTATTGAGTATTTTATATTGCTCTACTTAGCTAAATACTTTCCCCACCTGGAGAAAGCAGTGAATGAAGTTATTTGGAAGGATTTATGGACTAATGTGGTTTCCTTTGTTCAGAATTTGACAAGGCTGCTGGAGTCTGGTTTGAATTGAATCTTTATCAGCTGCTGGGAAGCAATTTGTGATGTATTTTATTGCCGCTTTTGTGTTTTGTATGGTTCATTGTTTTGTGTTTTTAACTCTATTAGATTATACAAAAGAGAATTTTATTTCTGTTCATTTTTATTTGATGGAAACTGCCTGAAACTGTGCTAGTGGTGCAGACATGAATAAGGGAACAAACAAATGAATAAAAGAACTCAGACACTGTGTAGTTATATAGTCCAAACATGGAATGTAGAAAATCCAAAGGGACACATTAGGTGGCACAAAATGTAGTTGCTTTGCAAATCTTGGAGGTTCAGACATAAGACTCCTGTTCATCACATCTGTTTACCATCCAAAATTTAACAGATGAAAACCAGGACACCTACGGCCAAGCAATATCAAGCCAAGCAAAAGTTAATGAAGAACACAAGCTAGGAGAGGCTGCAGCAATTTGCTGTTGCCTGATCCTACTGGCAAGGGAAAGACTGTGCCCTCTCCTTTCCCTCCTGCTGAATTAATGGAGTGCAAATTCTTTTTTCTCTTTGGACTCCGTTTGCAGAAACCGAAGTAAGCTGAGAGCAAAGCATGCAGTGAGAGAAGGAGAGATAGAAACTCAGACATTTTAAAAGCAGCTGAAAAAGTAGGATGACAGCATTAATCAGTGCTGTCCCTGCCAAAAGTGGAACAGTTGGAAGGCATGCAGTTGTGTGGGAATTCTCATTGCCATCTCTCAGTCTTCTCTTCTCCAAGCTAAACACAACCAGCTTCCTAAGTTGTTCCTCACCAGGTTTGGTTTCCAGACGTCTGATCATCTTGGTGACTCTTCTCTGGACATGTTCCAGTTTGTCCTTCTCGAACTGAGATTCTCTGATATATACTGCAATAGGGTTAAGAATTGCATGGCCTTCCAGATGTTGCTGGATTGTGTTTCCCAGCATTCATCATTGTTGACTCTGCTGACTGGGACTACTGGGAACTGCAGTCCAACAACATCTGGAGGCTGCAGAATTGCCACCATTGTCCTTATTCTTTAATTGGGTGCTTTAATGCCCAAGGGGCACAGGCACAAGGTGGTAAGATGATTAGATACAAATATGAAGGGATCTACAGAGCCAGTGTGGTGCAGAGTATTGGACTAGAGCTGCAGGAGACCAGGGTTCAAATCCCTGTTCACCCATGGAAGCCCAGTGGGTCACCTTGGGCAAGCCACACTCTCTTAGTCTCAGTCTCAAAGGAAAGCAATGGCAAATCCGCTCTGGACAAATCTGGCTGATGAAATTCAATAATAGGTTCACCTGAAGGTTGCCATAAGTCCAAAACAACTTGAAGGCATACAACAACAACACAAAGGGATGGAAGACGTGGAAAAGATAAAATCTTCAAGGAATGTGAGCCCCGAAGTGTTTTAAAAATTGCCATTTTTTCTAAAAAAACCTGCATACCAAACTAATTCAGTTTCTGATGAAAGTCATCTTGATTTCCAGCAAAGGAACCGAATGCTACATGCAAGGAAACCACTGCTGCAATTGCCTCTGTGCTTTGGACAGCAAATAATCCTCCAGAATGCAACAATTCCACAAGTGAGGGACTAAAGAACAGCGTGGGTCAAAAGTATTCTTGATGTCTATCTTGCGGCAATGTGTAGATCAGGATCCAATGATGCAACACATTGGCATCTTGGATAGACTCGGGAATTTAACTAAGACTATTTACTGCCTCTTTCACACAGCTGTAAATGTTAACTTTTTCTCTCCCCAAAGTTCCCTGATCCTTCCCTGCTGTGACACAGCAACATCTCAAGACCTAATTAACCCAGAAGGAAAACACCCAGTGTATGTCCTTTCCCATTTTTCTAATCCTCTGCTCTCCAATCATTTTTAACAGGCCTGAAGGGACAGGAGTGTTGGCTCCGTCCACTGACTCACATACCTCTAGCCAAACCACAGGGAAAGGGCTCATCAATACCTTCTCCCCATGTGCAAACAGTGGAGAGTGCCATTACAGCACCCAGAGTGGCTCCCTCCCCATATGTTGGCTCACACACAGGAAAGAGCTGTTTACACTGCAAAAAATTGAGCTGACAGTGTCTTTCGCCCAAATCCTGGCTCCAGAGAAACTGGAAGAAGTGGACACAGGATGGAGCTTTGTCAGACTTAGCACCTCTGGAGCTGATGGAGGAAAGGTAGGTTGAAGGTGGCTAGTAGTAAAGCAGCAGCAGGCAAGGTACAGTCCATGTGCTGCAGGTGGCCTCTACTCCTGGTTTTGTCGCCCCCCAGGACCCAAGATAACTTTTTGGAAAAAACCCCCAAAACATTGCACCCCAAAATGTCCTCTGGGGATGTGAGGGGCATTTGCATCACATCCCCTCCCTCACTATTTTAGGCCTTATTCTAAAATACGAGGTGAACAGTAAGTGACTTCCTGTTGCTAATAAAGGCCTTTCGTACATCTAAAAAGGATGTGGGGGGAACCTCCAAATACCTCATGTCCCCTAGGAGGCATGGAGGCAAAAATATTGTTTTGTTGGGGGTGGGTGGGAGAGTGCAACCCTCCAAGTTCTCCTGAGGAGCTAAACCAGCCCTCTGGCCTCCCAAATTTGCCATCCCTGAAGTACACCAAGGCCAAAATCCTAATGGTCCATTGGCTGAGTGTGTATCCGTACACTTACACTGCAGTGATGTGGCAGAGGATATGTCATCTTCCCCAGCTGTGCAAGGAAAGCTGGAACCACCTGAGTGTACCTCCACAGACCATCAATGGCTGAGAGGTAAGGGGGAACGGATCTGCCCTCAGAGTCCTCTGGGTGCCACTATGCCTCTGAACTGAAGGTGTTGTGCAAGGAGGTATTGGATACCTTCCATGCAATGCCTTGAAAAATACAGTTCAGCCCTCCACATTTGCGGGTTTCGCTTTTGTGGATTTGATTTTACACAGATTATTTGCTGTCAGCCCTGCTGCCTCCCTATGACATTTGTAATAGGGACTGCAAGCCTTGTGAGACTGAGAAAATGCAAATGGGGCTTGTCAGTCCCTATTAAAAATGGTGTGAGGCAGCAATGGAGGTGGCAGTAAGCCCCCCCACTTCTGCCTTGTGAAGGAATCCTGATGCCTCAAAGGAATCCATGGTGGGTTGAATATGATGATCATACTTTTTTTGGTGTTGAATATGGTTTGGGAGGGCCTAGAGTTATTCACGGTTTTTCCACTTTCATGGAGGTCCTGTGCCCCTAACCCTAGCATATCTGGAAGGATGACTGTATTTACACTGGTGGTTATGCCAGCCTAAGTCACTAATAGGATTTTAGCTAAAGGCTACTTCTTCAGGCCACAAGTTCCGAGGGCCAGACATGTGATGTAGACTCAAGCCAACTGACTTGGACTCAAGTCAGACCCAAGTTGCTTCAGTGAGTTGACTTGGACTCGACTCGACTTGGCAATAATGGACTGACTCGACTTGACTCATGACTTGTATATTTTTAGGCAGTGGGCTTCAGGCAGGGATGAGGTCTGCTCAGCAGCCTGTCCCTGCTACATATTGGAGAATCCTTCTAAAATTTTTCCTAAGATCAGAAGGCAAGACTTACCCCCCTGAGTGCAGGGTGTGTTTCTCAGATGGTTAGGCAACGGGCTTGAGGAGGAAGGATCCTTCCTTCTAAAGCTTTTGAAGCTTCAGTAAGGGGGAGTAAGGAGGATCCTATTCCTCACTTCCCAAAAAAGCCTCCAACTTTGGAAGTGGAAAGTAAGAAGGATCCTGTTCTCTATTTGAGAAGCTGCAGACCTTTGTACGTCCAAGACATACAACGCCACCACCACCTCCTTTTTTTTCTGATGAAGGTGGCTCCTAGATGTGAGACTTGACTTGAAAGTATCTTGCAGGGACTTGAGACTTGGAGTAAAAGACTTAAATACATCACTGCTGGTTAGAGTTGCATCTACTGTAGGATTTGCTTTGCTGTCCCCTGAATTAGGCTGCTAACCCTCCAAGTGCAGTGACGGGTGCTATCCTGCCTCCAGGGTTTAAATAAGATTCAAGTGCAAGTCACACCAACTTCTGTTGATGGAATCAGGGAATGGTGTGAGGCACCATCTTGCTCTTTGCATCAGGTAGGAAACTGTGTTGGACCAGCTCTGCTCCTAACCAAATGTGGCAAGGAATGAAGTAAGGTACTTTGCTTTTGTAATGAGGGCAAAACGAAGTTATGTTTGAAGCATAACAATTCGTAACAATACTACGCATTTTCGGATTCATGAGGAATGTATCATAGCTATTTTAAATGGCATTCAAATAGCTAAGTTATTTTTAACAGGCATTTCAGGCATTTTTGGAGACCTAGTGAGGGGAATTTTTCAAGTCTGGAGGTAGAAGTGTTCAGTAAGTCTTTTTTTTTTCTATCACCCTTGTATGACGAATGGGAGTTTCTTAATACTGATGGCACAATTTAAAACCGTGCCAATAAGGAGGAAAAATGGCAGGTGTCTAAAGAAACCAGAATGGTTGACTAAAGAACTCTCAGCTGAGCTAAGTGTTAAAAGAAACATGTACAGGAAATGGAAAAATGGTGAAGCCACCAAAGAGGACTTCAAGCAAATAGCCAGGGAGAAGGTCAGAAAAAAAGTCAGAAAAGAGAGAAGGCAGAACTGCTCAATACCTTCTTTGCCTAGGGGATGGGGGAGCAGGTGAGGAAGGGGGGAAACGCAGCACAGAATAGGTAGAGAAGTAGTACAGGAATATCTGACTAAACTAGATGAATTGAAGTCTCCTGGGCCAGATGAATTACATTCAAGGATATTAAAAGAACTGGCAGAAGTCATTTCTGAACCGCTCACAATAATCTTTGAGAACTCTTGGAGAACAGGAGAAGTCCCAGCAGACTGGAGGAGGGCAAATGTCATCCCCATCTTCAAGAAGGGAAAAAGAGAGGATCCAAATAATTATTGCCTGGTCAGCCTGACATCAATACCAGGAAAGATCCTAGAGCAGATAATTAAACAGTCAGTTTGTAATTACTTAGAAAGCAATGTGGTAATCACCAAAAGTCAACATGGATTTCTCAGAAATAAGTCATGTCAGACTAATCTTATCTCTTTTTACGATAGAGTTACAAGCTTGATAGATGAAGGGAATGCTATGGACGTAGCATATCTTGATTTCAGTAAGGTCTTTGACAAAATTCCCCATGACATTCTTGCAAAGAAGCTTATAAAATGCGGGTTGGTCAGGGCTACTGTTAGGTGGATTTATAATTGGTTGACCAACCAAACACAAAGGGTGCTCAACAATGGCTGCTTTTCATCCTAGAAAGAAGTGACTAATGGGGTGCCGCATGGTTCTGTCCTCGGCCCAGTGCTATTCAACATCTTCATCAATGACTTGGATAAAGGAGTGGAGGGCATGCTGATCAAATTTGCAGATGGCACCAAATTGAGAGGGGTTGCTAATACCCCAGAGGACAGGATCAAAATTCAAAATGACCTTGACAGATTGGAGAGCTGGGCCAAAGCTAACAAAATGAATTTCAACAGAGAGAAATGTAAGGTCCTACACTTAGGTAGAAAAAATGGAATGCACAAATATAGGAGGAGACGTGTGGCTGGATAGCAGTACGTGCGAAAGGGATCTAGGAGTCTTGAACATGAGTCAGCAGTGTGATGCGGCAGCCAAGAAAGCCAAAGCGATTCTTGGTTGCATCAATAGGAGTATGGTGTCTAGATTGAGGGAGGTAATGGTACCACGGTATTCTGCATTGGTTAGGCCTCATTTGGAATACTGTGTCCAGTTCTGGGTACCTCAATTCAACAAGGATATCGACAAGCTGGAATGCGTCCAGAGGAGGGCAACCAAAATAGTGAAGGGCTGGAAGCCATGTCCTATGAGGAATGGCTCAGGGAGCTGGGTACAGAAGGTTAAGAGGGGACATGATAAGCATATTTAAATATTTAAAGGGATGTCATGTCGAGGAGGGAGTGGGTTTGTTTTCTGCTGCTCCAGAGACTAGGACAAGGAGCAATGGATTCAAGCTGCAAGAATGGAGATTCCACCTGAACCTCAGGAAGAACTTCCTGATGGTCAGAGCTCTTCGACAGTGGAATATGCTGCCTGGGAATGTCATGGAGTCTCCTTCTTTGGAAGTTTTTAAGCAGAGGCTGGATGGCCAACTGTTGGGAATGCTTTGATGAGTGTTCCTACATGGCAGGGGGTTGGATTGGATGGCCCCTGTTATCTCTTCCAATTCTATGATTCTACATATCTCAAGCTATATTGAATGGGTAAGGATCCGCTATGCTCTGGCTGACAAGAAAAGAATGTAGATCACTTTGTAGTTTGGTGCATCTAACTTGGGCTCCAGCTTCTTCCATGTTATATGTTTTAATCTGCATCTTGTGCATATGGACAGAATTCATAGAGAAATGAGAGCCACCCCATGCATCCTGGATCACTGGCCTTCTTCACTCATAAAAGCAACCAGAAAAGGACTGGGCAAATGGGCAACAATACTGGCGAATGACTCTTAAAAGAGATGGTGATAAGATGGTGGCACTCCAGGGATAAAGTTCAGCATCCTGCATAGCTTCATTAAAGTTTGGACTAAAATTAAGAGTTGTTCCCTGTCCCACATATATGGAAGCCATCAAGCAATAGTGGACTTATAGAATCATTGAAGAGACCACCAGGTCCAATCTCCTGTCATGTGGGAATACACAATCTAAGCGCTCCTGACAGATGGCCAGTCAGATTCTGTTTAAAGCCTCCAAAGAAGGAGACTCCACTATATTCTGAGGCAATGCATTTCGCTGACGAACAGGACTGTCCTTCAAAAAAAACACAACTACAAGACTGACTCCAAGCTCATATCCTGATGGATGTGGCATAATGGGCCATTCTGGGAACCAGAAAGGAAGACTTTGAGACTAAAAATGGTCTTGGAAAACTCCGTGGTCTAGATAGAACTTTCTACCCACTTCCATACTAAAGATGTAAGGAATATTTGTAATTACACATTTTCAGATTTAAAAACCCCAGGTTTTCTGACTGTTAGAAAACTCCATCAGGAAGAATAACAGATCGGCATGATTTCTGCACATTCTCCCTCTGACCCCAATTTCCCAGAGGGTTATGGATGAATTATTCTGCAGTTTTTACACAAAAACTTTTTTGCTGAACTAAACTTTTAAGTTTTTGCGCAAAAACTCCCTGTTTTCTGCATAGAAAATTGGTTTGCTGTGCCATGCATAAAATAGTTTCCTGCGCTTCAGTTTTTTAAGCAAAAAACTCCATTTGTTTTCTGTGCAGAATCCTTCCCAACACACTTCAGGACATTTGAAGACAGGGAGAGAGCTGCAAAGGAATATTCATGTTCTCCGGCAGCGGAGAGAAAATTACTGTAATTAATAGCTGCAGATGTACATCCCTATCACATCTCCTGCTCCCCCCCCCCCAAAACTTGGAAAAACACATTTTCTTTTTTTTTCTGTTTGTTTGTTTGCATTACTGCCCCCAAAATCTCCCTGTCAGCATGAGCAGTGGCCCAGCTGGCTGGGAGAATCTGGGCGTTGTAATCTAGAAATGTAAGCTTCCCAAGCTCTGGAAACCATATGCAATGCAGGTCTAAGAAATCCAAGGGAATAAATATGGGAAGAATAAGGTCATTGGCATCTCAGTTATTTTTGGCACTGCTTGAAAATTTTTTTGCAATAGTACTGAATATTGTTCTGCATCCACCCAGGCAAACCTCACAGCCCAGAAAATGAGACTCGGTAAATGAAACTCAAAATACAATTTATGCAAATAAAGCAATCTTATTACAGAGGCATTACCTTCACATATCTGGTGCAGAGGGTACAGTTTCTTAACTTCTGGTATTGTTTCAGACAAGTGAATTAGAAATCAGCCTACATTTTCATCATGTCCTCATACACGAACATGAGAAAGCTTTGTGTAACAAGCCTTCAAAAATCTTCATTAGAAGTTCCGGTACTCACTGCATCAGAAATGCAATCACCGATTATGCTTCTCCTTAACATGACACTATAACTATACCACCTATAACTTCAATCTTTCAAGCAACGTAGAATGAACATGACAGGACTGTTCTCTGTGGAGAGAACTTCCAGACCTCATCTTATTAATCACACAACATTTTACAAATACCCCTAAAGGCATCAGATCCTATTTAATCTTGGAAACTTAGCAGGGTCAGCTCTGGTTAGTACTTGGATGGTACCAGGTGATATAGGCTATATTTCAGAGTAAGCAACTGGCAAAACCACCTCTGAGTATCCCTTGCCTAAGAAAACACTGTGAAATTCATCGGGAAGCCCTAAATCAACAGATGACTTGAAGGCACAAACACATGCAGAATTAAACAGAAGAAACTGTTACATTGGGGAATATGGGCCAACTTAAAGAGCAGCATAAAATATGAATTCTGTCTTTCTTTCATCTCTTCTATAGATCTCTTGTGTGTATTGCTTCCAGCATCTGTTCATTTTGTCTTGATCATACAACGTATTCCCCTACTGATCATTCATCATCACTACCTGTGATTGAAATTTCCCTTTCATTTGCCAGACTTTGTGGAAGAGGCTTTTTTTCCTACCATTTTTTGTCTTCTTCTGTTTCTCTGCACTGTACTACAAGTACAATGTGCCTAAAAAGTATGAGAAATGTTCCTTATAAGAAATATGTCTCTAGTCTATGTAATGTCTACAAAAAATAATGTATCTATACTGGAAATATCCATTGATATGATGAATCTCTGGAAGTCATGTGTAACAACATAAGCTAATTGTTTTCTCTCTCTCTCTCTCTCTCCTTCAAGCTCTGGTCTCCCAGACCCAAGTCTGATACTCAAACCACTGTACCATGCTGGTTCTCTTATGATACATTTACCTATTTAAAATATTTATAGCCCATCTGTCCATAAGGAGAAACGACAATATGATGACATTGATTTTTTTAATATGTTGGAAACAAACAATACTTATTCCCGTCACTGCAACAGCTATACAACTGATCAGTATATTAGCTTACTAAGAAGGATTTAGGCCATCTACCCAAACCTAATAATGTGGTTGTCCTTAAAGGATATCTTTGTATAAATAACACTCTCTGTGTGTATTATATTTATTTATTATTTAGTGGAAGTATTTGCTACTTTCCTGCCCACTGGGGGTTCCACCACATACCATAAAATAGCTTACGAATGTTCTTCAAAACACAGGCCAAGAACTATGTTAAACACTGTGTTTAAAAACCAATGGCCACGTGAAGTAAGAATTGGCTGCCTACTGGATGTTCAACAAAGATGAAGCCATCCACTGGGAACTGCTTTGATGGCGTATTCCTGAATGAAAAGGGGTTGGACCCAATGGCCCTTGTGGTTTCTTCCAACTCTATGATTCTATGATTCTATATTTCCTGGTCTTGATTCCCCTTAGAATTTCACAATGTGATGCATTATCTCTGGCTTGCAAACTTCCACTCACATTGGTCAGTTCAAGGGCTGACCCTACTGTTAGGTAGAATGAGGCAGTGACCTCACTGAGCAAATGCTGGGTAGTATGGCCAGAATATAATTGGGAGCCCGTTTGCTGTTCCTTCTACGGGAGGAAGGAGCTGGTCCTAGTTGACAAGTGACATATATATTAAATAAATAATTTAAGATATCGAATAATGATATTAAATAAATGTTAATATATTAATATTGAATATATTAATGTGATCAAATATTAATATATCACCTAGGTAATATATGAAGTAAATAAATTGCACTTAATTGCTGACTAGTCTAATGTTCAAACCACTACACTATGCTAGTTCTCCATAAATTGAACAAATCTGTTAGGGAAGGCCCAAAAAAGTGAAATTCTAGGTATATAGAACTTAAGACGATTATTATACCAACAGGAATTTGGAAAAGACTGTACAGATCATTTAGTGCAACAGCAAAGCTATACTGCTTCTTCTGCGTAGTGGAATGTAGGATTATTCATTCCTAAACCAAGCAGACATGGCAAATACCTCTCCCTGCAGAGCTACAATGCAGCTCTCCTTTGGGCAGTAATTCTAGGCACATTTATTCGGAAGCTGCTACGACTCGGACTTTCTTCCAAGAAAAGAGGTTTAGGTTTGGAGTGGTAACCACAAAAAGCCCATCACCCTGACCTGAAAGCCCTTCTTGTTCCACAAAATGTAGCAGCTGGAAGCAGAAATGTCTTAAGACAGAACTTGAGAATTTCAACCAAATGCTGGATCGGCAACACCAAGACTCATGAGGGCCTTGCTGATGGCTCACATTTGTGGCTTTACCGCTCCCAAGCAACTGAGTCATTCCTCGATTTCAGAAGAAGTATAAACACAGCTGTTCAGATCTTATGCAGGCCAAGATTTCTGACAGGTTTCCACATTACCCAAGACTTCAACTTTCTTGCGGAGATTCCAGATGAACATTTTTTCACTTCTTTGAGTAATTATTATGGGCAAGAGTACATGCAGCTGCCAGTGTCTGGGCATATGGAAACCTGTCCCTGGCATACCAACTGGTTCCACATAAGGTGCCAATTGTCAACAGAACTGCCAGTTTTGAAATCTAGTGTTTGTATGTATGGGTTGCACATACAGGCATACCTCCATTAACGCTGGCTCTGACAGTGAAGTTCCTTTTTACAAAGCCTTTTTAAAACTGCCCAGTACCTTCCTTTTCTTCCTCATCTTCTGTCTAGCTGGAAGGTTTTTTTAGCAGCATCGGCACTGGGGTGGTGGTGAAGGCAGACTGGGGAACACAGACTTTGGGATAGGATTGCAACAGTTTGTCTGCAGGAAACAATGCAATAAGCAAACCTACAGCTGGGAAAGAATAGGATTCTACTCTATCCGATCCTACTACAGCAGCTTGGACTTGCTTAAAACAGATAATATAAACAGCAGTTGCCTCCAGAATCCCTTACTGGGCATGCATAAACAAGCAAAACAGAGAGAAAAGGGAAGAGTAGATAAGCCTGTCTCACTATTTACCCCTGACAAGCTTTTAAAACAACATAGATCTGTAATTCTGGCCACCAAAATGGAAATCATAAAAATCATAAAAATCATCATCCTTCAATGTAGTTTAGAAGAAGCTTTGAAGTGGTCTGTAGGAGGTTAAAAACGTTTTTGTTTATTTACGCAAGGATCACCTGATCCGCTTGTTTCATTCCACACCTGCATATTGTTAGTTTTGTTCAAAAACGTTTGCTGAAACATGCTGAACTGCACTTTGGGGGGGGGGGGGCATAGGAACTTATCCTGATTCTTTCCATGTTGTTTTTGCCGCCTGTACCATCCGGAAGTTCTTCCTGAGGTTCAAGTGGAATGTCTTTTCCTGAAGTTTGAAGCCGTTGCTCTGTGTCTTAGTCTCTGGACCAGCAGAAAACAGGCTTGCTCCATCCTCCCTGTGACATCCCTTTACATCTTTAAACATAGCCATCATGTTGCCTCTTAATCTTCTCTTGTCCAGGCTAAACACACCCAGCTCCCTAAGCTGCTCCTCTTAGGCCATAGTTTCCAGGCCTTCTATCCTTTTGGTCACCCTCTTCTAGACATGTTCCAGATTGTCAATATCCTCCCTGAACTGTGGTGCCCAGAAGAGTTATGCCTAAGTATGTTATCAACAGGATCCTAGCTATAATTTGATAGATCACAGCAACTGTCTATGAAGAGCATAACTGCCAGAAGCTGTAAAACGTATGGTGAGCAATGTCTGATGATGGATTACAAGATGATCACATTCAGATGTAACAATAAACTGGAGACTTATTATGGGAGAGTGCCAAGCTAGCTCCCACTGCCCAATTGTTCCTGCTTGTCTCTGCCTTTCACTCAACAAGACAGAGAAATAATTTTAGGAAAAAATCCTGGGTGATTTCTCTGGCTTGTCAAGGGAGAAATAAGCCAGAAAGTCAGCAGCTGCTGGGTTCGGATGCCACATATAAACAAACCATGGACCAAACAATTGTTTAATTGCACAGCAGAACAACTGGGCCCAGTTAGCCAGGACTGTGGTTCATACATAACTTGGGAAACAGCCTTTTAAGACTACTAGAATCCCCCAAACCACTGGTCATGCTGGTTGGGGCATTCTGGAAGTTGTAGCCCCCGAAAGTACATTTTCTAAGCTCTGGGTTTATTCCAACAAGCTGGAATTCCAAATTCTGGCTTATTGTGACATACGAGTCTCACCGTTACGAGAAAGTGCAAGTAAGAAAAAAACCTTCTTGCACTGTATTGTAATGTTCTGATAGTTATGTTGGCTGACTTTTCCATTCTCAGGGCCACTCCATTTTTTAAGACAAGGTTTTGGCAGACTTCAAACTTGTGGGATGTTCTTTCTTATTTTCTACTAAAACCTCAAGGTCTACAAAACAGAACTAAGTCTACAGGGATGTCACCAGGGGAGAGACACACAACTATAAGTGGGAAATATGCTACCTCTGACAACACTCAGCCATGGAAATTGTCTTCGGTGTTTAAGCTGAGCTCACAGTAATTTCATAGAGAAATCCACTCCTGGTGTCCACCCCAAACTTTCTTTATTTCAGGAACCAGATTTATGGGCTGAGAACTTTTTGTTGCTGTGGTCGAATAAATGGTGGTCAAAGCTTCACCAGTCTTTTGCAAATCACCCTCATCTCTCAGTAAATCTGAGGTACCTTGGGACCATCCCTGCTCTCAATGTCAATTGTCAGCCTTCACAGAAACATTGGTGCTATCTAGCAATAGGCATTTGACAATGCATTAATGCACTGATATTTATCATTACCTATGAGAATGTGGAGAGCCAGCATGGCGTAGATGTTTGAATTTTAGACTGTGACCCCGGAGACCAGGGTTTGATTCCCTGCTCAGCCATGGAAATCCAGTGGGTGCCCATGAGTGCTCAGCCCCAGAAAACCCTGTTATAGATTCGCCTTAGGGTCCCCATAAGCCAGAAATGACTTGGAGGCAACAATAAGTATGTGTGAATCCCCCAGCCAACATAGCTGCTTACTACATTGGCTAAGGGCTTCTGGGAGCTGTAAACCCTTTCCAAAAAGCAAACACAGGTACACACAAAATAATTGGGTCTGCAAAAATAAAAATGCTGCCATACATAGTACTCCCTCTCAACATTCCAGCCAGCTAGCCATCATCTTCTCCAGGATATTTCATTCTGCATCCATTGCTAACAGATAATAAGCATCTCCTGACAACTTAGCATTCTGAGTCACAATGAATTGCTTTGGATCCTCGCCCTCAAACTTAGTCTGGCTTTCTTCACCCTGAAAATTGTCCATTTGCAAACCTAGATATTTTCCTGTTTGGACTACATAGTATATATAGGAAGCATTTATTTACATGTTATGGGCTAGAATCCCATTGGCTAGTTCAAGCTGAAATAAACCTATTGAATCAATTGCCGCAGGGTGAGTCAACACATAGGCCCTTTCCGCAGCTTACCTCCATCCGGAGCGGTCGTGTGGGGATCACGCAAACAGCCTCTTCTGTGAGGCACTTGCGTCCCCGCTGCTCCTGCTCTGCAGCCGGCAGGCAACACGAGGGCTCTGCTTCTTCCACCCACAGCGCAGACGGGTATTTTCCCAGGCTGCGCTGGGGGAGGAAGCGCAAGGGCCACGGCTCTGGAGCTCCGCACGGACGGTAAATGCGTGTGAGGCCCCGGAGCGATGTGCGATCACGCATCATTCCAGCCAAAAGCCGAAAGTGAAATATTGCGCGATCGGTACCTGCTGGTCCCAGCAGTGTCGCGCGATTACGAGGATGTCATGTGAAACGCTCCTTGCAATCACGTGAGGCTCCGGAGGCCCTTTTGCATGACAAATGCCGTGAAAAAGGGCCATAGGCAAATCCCACAGATTCAGTGGGTCTACTTTTAGTTGAAATTTTCTGTAAGATTCAGGCCTACATGGGTGTATCATAAATCCAAACAACAGAGAGGAGGTGTAGCATTAGAAGGCTGAAGAGCTTCTTATTTCTTAAATACTGCAAAGGAAGTACTTTATTATACCTAGTAGATAAAATCACCAGGGTTCTGTTAAAATTCCTCTGGCAGCAGGATCCAGCCTACGGGCTCCCTTGTTGTCATCTGTTTGCCATTCCACAAATTCATTTCCAGCAAGAACAGATCTCCTATTATGTACCATCTATGATAACTCAACCCATGATTCTCAAAGATGCACTCAGAGCTATGAGTCTTGACTCACCCTAGTGACACAGCCCTCTTTTGAAATGCCAGTGTGTTCATCACTGGGAGTGAAGCCAGAAGCTCGGAAAGAAAAAGACTCCATGGATCATTTAGTCCAATTTTTAAAATTGCACAATGAATTCTTTTTTTTCCCCAGAGGATAAAAATGTTCAGTGTTACAATGAAGGCTGCAGGCACATATTAATTCATCTGCTAGTGGAGCTGGCATTCTATTTTTGAAGGTCCTAAGACAAGGTAATTATAAGGACAACCTCCTTCCCCCTGAGCAGACCTTCATAGTCCATCCCACATGGCAAACTTGTTAAGAGCTGTCCAAAGTGCTGGACCTATAGGTCAAGTTCCTACCAGGGGAATTACGCTAAGCTAGTACTATGCAATCCCTATGATGAATACCAGTGTAATGCAATATATGGGAAACGGGCATGCCTGTCAACACATTGCTCAATGCAAAGAGGGAACCTGTAACGCACTGTGCACAATGCATATTGACACTCTAACTGCATAATTGTGCCTGTGCAACAATTCCACATGCAGAACTCTGTTTCTACTACCATCACCTTGATTGCATACTACATTGTCTGAAAAATCCCAGTCCCCGAGCTATATCACACCAGCCTGTTGTCTTACAGAAATAGTGTTGCTTAAGGGGATGAAAACATACCGTTATAGAAACAGTTGTTATCACACCTCTCTGCAATAATGCTGCCAGTTTTGGTGATGTACGCTGGCTCAATCAGTCTCCACATCATCCCAACTAACCCTGCCTCCCTTCCCCTTTAGGGGCTACCAAGCACGTGCATTTTTTCCCCTTGTATTGCAAAAATGCATGACTCCCTCCCTCATTTTGGTATTGATTATACTGTGAAGCCACCATTTCCTGCATTGATCTCTTCTAGAGTCACAGCTTCCTGTGCTGCCACTACAATGTCACACTTAACATTCTACCATTGAGCATTCCAGTATTCCACCCTTCCGTGGTCCTTTTTCCCTGTCCTGCCAACACTTTGCCATTTTGTTTTTTGGCAAATACCTACCAGGCAATGGAGTAAAAGCAAGGTTGTTCACCTCCACCATGATGTCCTCTTTGCCCAGACAGCAGAAATGCAATGAATCCACCCTGCTTGGGGATAGCGAGGGAGAAAAGAGAGAGCAAAACCCACTGACACTACATGGCTGCCACAGTATCAATACTGCAGCAGAATGACACTGTCTCACCAATACACAAGAAGAGTGGAAATGCAGCGTTATTGCAGCCATTGGTACTTCCCGTGAATGAAAAGATATGACCCAGTGATGATGAGGATGCAGTTCAACAATGGGAGAGTGATGATGCCATGTGATAATGAGATATCAAAAATAGAACAAAGCCAGGGTAATCATGCAACAACCAGTGTGTGCTAATGCCCCTCAGGCATAGTACGTCTTATATTTGTGTATGTTACCAACAAGACTCTGGCCATTTGAGGGATAAAGCTGACCACTTTAGAGACCTCCTTTAGACTCTACATCAAAACCCAAAGTAGATTCACCATTCTACTGACACAGCAGCTGCTGGCTGCCACTGATCCCATACTATTGAGGAGGGCCCCAACATAGCAGTAATATTTTTCAGAGGATGTGTACAGCTGCAGGTAAGGAAGAAGAGGTGATGAACTTCCTTACCTCAGTGAACGTTCTTGTCTTTTCTTAGGATCCAAGTCATTATCATTATCAGTTGGGCGCTACCAAAAACAAAATCTTAGATATTAAATGAAGTACCCTAAAGGTTCTAAAGCTTTTTTCCCATTCCTGAAAATGTTTTAGATTTTGAAGACAAGCTTTGAATTGTGTGGTCACTGTGTGGTTGCCATCTCAGAATCTAAGGAGGCACCAAACCTGAAGCCATCCAAGGTGGAATAAAACAGTTAGGTCATTTCTGCACTACACTGTTACAGTGCTATTATTCCACTTTCAACATCCTATGGAATTGTGGGGTTTGTAGTTTACTGAGGCCAAAGAACTCTCTGGCTGGGAATTCTAAATGCCCCACTCTAAACTGCAAACCCCAGGATTCCATAGGATGTTGATAGTGGAATAACCGCACTATAACACTGTAGTGTAGAAATGGCCTTAGTTATTACAATTATGATATTTATATCCAGGATATAACCGGGTTTGCACCAAAGACCCCAAGTGTTTCGGAACATCTCCAGCCAAAAGAATTTGGGGGAAATAAACCTTTTTCAATGAAATTTCTTAGCATCTCAGCCAGCATGGTACCCATGCTAGGTAAGAAATTCTAAAAGTTGCACTCCAAAAAAAAAAAAGGTAATGTTTCCAGGCACTGTTAGACACATCATCCTGGATATAAGCTAACCTTTCCTAATTGACATTCTGTATCCACTCCCCAAGCCTTATCAAGGAGGATATTGATAAGCTGGAATGTGCTCAGAGAAGGGCAATCAAGAGGATCAAAGGTCTGGAAACAAAGGCTTATAAAAGAACAACTTAGTGAGTTGAATATGTTTAGCCTGAGGAACAGAAGACAGAGAGACGACATGATAGACATCTTTAAAACAGAAAGGATGCCATGTAGAAGATGGAGTGAGCTTGTTTTCAGCTGCTTCAAAGACTACGGCACAAAACAATGGATTCAAATTACAAGAAAAGAGAGTCCACCCAAATATTAGGAAAAAATTCTTGACTGTAAGAACTGTCTGACGGTGGAATAAACTGCCTTTCCTTCTTTGAAGGACTTTCAACAGAAGCTGGATGGGCATCTCTCAGGGGTTCTTTACTTACAAATTCCTGCATGGCAGGGGGTTGGACTAGGTAGCCATTGTGGTCTCGTCTAATTCTAAGATTCTATGATTCTATCATCCTACAGGATGGTATAAGCTCTCACATAATTAATTTGCGGCATACTAGACCTCTTCCCTTGCATATCCTCCTAGACCAGTTTTCTTGTTCCTGCGTACTCCTTTTACCTGTTGGCCTTCCATTTTTTTATTTATTACTTAGTTATATTAACAGCCTGCTGCTCATCCAATGAGCTTTCTTCCTCCCCACTTTATCCTCCCAACAACCCTGTGAGGTAAGTGAGGCTGAGAGTGTGTAATCGGCCCACATTCACCCAATGGATTTCAGTGGATACTTAGTGCCTTGAACTCCCCAAGTTCCAGTCCAACCCTCCAACCATTATACTACACTGTCTCCGAGGCTGACTGAGGACAGTTCATGCTCATCTTCCAGTTAACAGCCATTTCCACACTGGACTGTTATAGTGCTATTATTCCACTTTCAACATCCTATGGAATCCTGGGGTTTGCAGTTTAGGGAGGGACCTCAAAGGCCTCAAAGGCCCCTCCCTAAACTGCAAACCCCAGGATTCCATAGGATGTTGAAAGTGGAACAATAGCACTATAACAGTCTAGTGTGGAAATGGCCAACCTCTTCTAAAGAAGGAGCTGAAACTGTTTTTGCTATTACAGCTGCAAATTCAGGTTTTGATAGTTGGAGCATACTACTAACAAATCACAGAGGGAGACAAGAAAGCCCAGAGTTGCCATTTAAAACACAGCAGTTATTCGGCCTCATTACCTTTGCTTATATAGGCAAAGCTTCTGCTCCTGAAGCCGAGGATTCACAAAAATAACTTTTGAATCCTCTCAAATTCGTACAGGGCTTTATAAATCCCCACCAGCGTTCTGAATTGTGCTTGGAAACAGACCAGTTGCCAGTAAAGCTCTTCTAACAAAGCAGTCATGTCACTAGCCGTCTTATGAAAGTTCTCAAATTTATCTCCCCCAATGAACCTTCACGTCGATTTGCATCTCTGCCAAAAAAGCCAATTTTTTGCAACTTTAATGAGGTGTGTAATTTACTCTTCCTCATACATATAGGGGATTTTAAAAAAAAAAGAAATAATTTGAATTTCAGTGTTGGCTGGTAAAGCGTACTGAATTTTTGATTAAGTGAAATATCTGATTCAGTGGCAGATTTTCTTTTTTAATTTCACTGCTGGTTTGATTTGGTTTTATATGCATGAGCATGAGACTGGTGGCCCCCTTGAGTGGAATATCAACAAATTTTAAAGAAACATACACATACCATGCTAACAAAAGGCTCCTGGAAAAAAATCAAAGGAAAATTGGAAGGATAACATACTGAATGGGAACATATTTGTAAAGTCCATTAGCAGAGGTACGGACAAAGATAATGTTTTCATACTTTACAGCCAGACATATAACAAATGGAATACCTTCAGAAAAGGTTTTGAGCTCAAGAGAAGTGATTTTTGAAACCTAGACATATTGCTTTCACATGTCCATCCCAACAGGCCACTTTTAAGGCTACTACATTGGGTCCTCCACATTTGCTAGGGTTAGGGGCACAGGACCCCCACAAAAGTGGAAAAGCAACAAATATAAAAATGTGTGTGTGTCTGTGGGAAGGGAATCGAGGCACTGTGGGGAGAGTGGGCACTCAGAGCCCAAACCAGGTCAGGGAAAGGAGAGGGAAAGGGTGGGTGGGCTTGCATGGTCCTCCTATACTTCCTCTTTCCTGCTTCCCTGGGAGTTGGGGGAGGGCATCAGAAGAGGCTTTCTGGTACTGAGAATTGGGCTAAAATCCATCCTTAGCTGGCCAGGCAGGTGCTGGTGAAGGAGGAGAGGCAGGTTTTTAGAGTACTGTGCAGCCTGAACAGACCCACCAAGACAGAAGGTTCCTCCCAAAAAGAAGTGATTGAGGTGGGGCAGCTGGGATTGGAGAAATTCACAAATACACCCATGAAAGTTAACCCCACAAATGTGGAGGGCTGACTGTATCAGCCATCTGAAAAACCTGATCTCATATCGGTCTCTGAAGATCTATGGCCAGAGCCACAATTTTGCATCCTTCTTCATCCAGTTACATTCCTTCCCACTCCCCCCACTGTGTAACTATACTCAAAAAAACTATGGCTTTAATATCACTTCATCAGGGCTCCTAAGAAAGTACTGTGATGTTCACAGAACTTCATGCTAAAATAGATCATGTTATCTCACTGGAAAAACCCTATCCCAGGGTCTACAATTTTGATATTAAAATATGATTCAATGTGCCTGAGAGGTCACCCGGATGGGTACGTAGGCAGCAAAGGTCAAAGGATCTAAAACCAGGTCAGGCCAGTAAAATCCCCAGTCACGTAGCCCCAGCAGACCTCAAGATGTGTAAACCCACAATAAACAAAATGTCCTCAGCCCTGAGACGCCGACTTGAGGGGATTAGCATGTTTGCCCCAAGTTCAGCAAATATCCTATCAGGTGAGGACCATTTACATGAAGTCACACCACAAACTAACACAGCCAAAGATCCTGAGACTTTGGCAACACCTTGCAATCCCATCACACAAAGGCAATTACCATGGTGGAGCTTCGTTATCGCTCCAACACCCATTGTTCTCACCGGGAAAGGATTAGTCCGTCAGCTACTTTTTCCCCTACAAATAGTCCCAGTTTTTGAGCGGTTCTTTGGATCACTCCCGGTCATCCCAGCAGACTGTTTGTCTGTCCATTGAGTGATCTCCTCAGCCCTCTTCGTGCTGAGCCCCACTTCTGTGCTGCCTTCCCGGACCCAGGACTTCAGGAAAAGGTGCAGTGTTACCCCAACTGTACCCCTCCAATACTCCCCTATCCAATTTCCTCTCTTTTGTTTCTTAATAGCTCCTGGGTACGTGTGTGCGTGATTGCATTGGTGAGTGAGACTTGCATTCGATAAAATCATTTATTGGACATTCTTGTTTGGTTTTTGGCTTGGTCTGACCCCGTAAAAACTGGGTAAAAAGACCCCGCTAGGTTTCCCTGCCTCTCGCATTGCTATTGTTCGTGCTCTGGCTAGTTTCTATTCCCCATCACATGGAGCATACTGAGGTGTCCCCCAAGGGACCCCAGAAATCAGGGTAACAATCAGTTAGTCTTAAAGGTGCTGCTAGATTCCTCTCCACAGCTTTTCTTTCTTCCCCTTTTACGACAAAAGGGATGATTCAGAAGGAAAAAAAAAAAGCCCACTCAAAGCTTTCAGTTTCTCCAGTGCAATCCTTCTCTAGTGCAATCCTTTGAAAAACAGGGTAGAGACTATTTTGATGGTACCAGGAAGTGATTGTTCTGCCAGTATCTAGTCACGTTCTTTTAAAAATAAAATAAAATTGCTGACTCCTGAACTATACATATGCAAGCTTTGCAGTGGCACTACTCCAAAAGATAGAGAAAGGGGTCATCCAAAAAATATGTCCCTTGGAGTATGAGTGCTTCCAGTTCTTTTTGTTCTGATTTTACCGGCACGTTCCTAGGTCTGGATCCAAACTCTTTCTTGAAATATCCTGGGATATCTTCCCTCTCACTCCCACAGATCACATGATCCATCTAGACTCATGCAACATTTCAGAAATTGATTTTCACCAGTTTACCACTGGAACCTTCTTTATTATAATTGAAGAGTTATCGTCCAAGTGCTAAAGTGCTTTAGCAGTATTACACTACTTAAATATTAGGACCATATTGTTTTGGTGCAAACATTCCTCTCTCCTTTGCTTGAATCTGTACCCTGGAAACAACAGCCACCTTTACTGGTGGCAGCCATCTTAGTTACTTCAGGGATAGAGATTCCATCTAAACGTTAAGAAGAACTTCCTGACAGTAAGAGTAGTTTGATAGTGGAATATGCTGCCTTGGAGTGTGGTGGAGTCTCCTCCTTTGGAGGTTTTAAACAGAGGCCAGATGGCCATCTGTTGGGAATGCCTTGATGGTGTATTCCTGCATGGCAGCAGGTTGGACTCAATGGACCTTGTGGTCTCCTCCAGTTCTACGATTCTACTTCCAGGATAATACAAGCACTCATCCAAGGAGAGACACATTTTGTTTCAGAAAATACTGGGTTCATTTAAACTGGCCTGGGAAGTAGGAATGAAAAGTTCTTGGTAATGCTGATAGTTTCCAAGAAATATTCTGGAATGAAAATAAAATAAAATAAAATAAAATAAAATAAAATAAAATAAAATAAAATGGGCTTGGATAGGAACAAGAGACTTTTTTTCTCATCTGGAGGGACTCTAAATTGTATTCCAATTTTGATCCATACAGCCAGGTACAGTAAAACTCACTGTTCAGGGGCCCAATTCCACCTCTTGCTGCAAAGGGATGCTGCAGCCCGTCAGTTAAAGGCCTAGTAGGTCTCCCTCCCTCCCTCCCTTCCTCCCTCCCTCCCTTCCTCCCTCCCTCCATTTATCTATTAATTTATTTGTATCCCGCTTTCTCCCAAACTAGGAACATTTCCACACGACACTCTTATAGAGCGATGATTTCACTTTCAACCTCCTATGGAATCCTGGGGTTTGCAGTTCTGGGAGGGGCCGTCTGGCCCCTCCTAAAACTGCAAACCCCAGGATTCCATAGGAGGCTGAAAGTGGAATCATCGCGCTATAAGAGTGTCGTGTGGAAATGGCCTAGGACTTGAGGCTCTTTGCTGAAGACCACCTGCTCCATCATTCACCACCAGTAAAGCTCATCCTCAGCTGGAGGAGTGTAGTGATTTGAGTGTTAAGACTATGACCCCGGAGACCAGGGTTTGATTCCTTGCTTGGCCATGGAAACCCAGTGGGTAACTTTGGGTTCATCACACACTCTCAACTCCCAGAAAACCCCATGATAGGATCACCTTACATTGGAAATGACTCGAAGGTACCCAACAATAACAACACTTATCTTATAACAATGATGTGTGAGGAACTACTGGCAGAACTGCAACCATTTCCAGCTCTGAACACCTTTCTTACCTTCTTGAGTCCTTAATATGCAAAAACCCTTCTTTGCTTGGATTGGCAAAATCGAAATCTATTTTTTTTTTAAATAGCAGTTTGCTTTTTTTTAAAAAAATGTTCCTAGCTGTTCCAAATACTCATGCTAGGCCAGTATTAAGGCTGCCACATTTTCTTACAGGCAATGATTCTCGGTTGTTGTTTTTAAACTTTTAAATTGGATAGTGTGGATACACTGCATAATTATAGCACTTTGATACCACTTTAACTGCAATGGTCCTACAGAACTTTTATAGTTTTATGAGGTACTTAGAAATCTTTGTCAGAGAGCTTCAATGTTGCATTTCAGAGGCATATGCTAGAGAATTCTAAGTAATTCATCAAATTACAAACGCCAGGATTCTGTAGGATGGAGCCATTGGCAATTGCAGTAGCATTAAACTGTTGCAACTGTGCAATGTAAACACACCTCAGGAAATGAGTGGGAGTGAGAGGAAGGAAAGAATAGCCCACACATTTTATTATGTACGAGCATATCTATCTAACATTGCCCAGGATTTTATTTTCTCACAGGTAATACTTGTTAGAAAGATTTGAAATCCCATGTCTCTAATTCCCCAAATTGTCTTGGTCAGGACCTGCAAGTTTTCCGTATATTCCCCAATCCAATCTGTATTCAGATTTATTAACATACAGAGGTTGGGTGCCTGAGGGAATACATTGTCCTCCTCCTTGCTGCTAGACCTCATCCCCATAGCAACTGGCCAGGCTCAAGAGCTCTCTGGCTGAGAATTCTAAAGGCCCCTCCCTAAACTGCAAACCCCAGGATTCCACAGACTCTTCTTAGGCAGCCAATCATATGATGTCTTCACCTGACACAGACAAACAGACAAAGTTTGACTTTTATATATTACATTTCTAAAGCCAATCTAGGATATTATTAAAGAGAATATTATGCACATACATATATAGTGTGTGTGTGTGTGTATTCTGACAGATATCACCAAGGAAGCCAGAAGCCAAAGTATTTCATGCATTTTATAAGCAGCTATTTTTCAGTAACTGTTTATATTTTTTATTACATGAATTTCGGCTTTATAGTATCCTTCTAGGATCTAGATTATACCTGAAAACTGTGCTGTTAGTTGCTTTGTTTAACTATTTTCCATCCACCCTAACAGACTATATGGGAGGGGGACAAGAGAGAGTCTATACCTATCTTAATTCATGAGCCACCTTCTGTGCTAGTTTTTGGGGAAAGGTGGGGTATAAATTGAGTTAATAATAGTAGTGATAATAATATCGTCTATGTATAACATATACAGAAATAAATCGACATAAAGGAGTTTGAGGCCCCTCCCTAAACTGCAAACCCCAGGATTCCATAGGATGTTGAAAGTGGAATAATAGCACTACAATAGGCTAGTGCA
Source organism: Cyclura pinguis (assembly GCA_030412105.1). Lineage (NCBI taxonomy): Eukaryota > Metazoa > Chordata > Lepidosauria > Squamata > Iguanidae > Cyclura > Cyclura pinguis. Next base: position 277,457,578 of record CM059601.1, on the reverse strand, counting down.
GAAATGGCCTAAATACATACAAGGGAATAGGCAGAACCTTTGAAGCTGGGCTGACCTTGTTGAGGTGCGGGTTCCTGGTGATGTCATAGCCCCTCTTTTTAATCCCGGTGATTTTAGGGGGCGAAGAACAGGCCCCTCCCAAGCGGCAGCATCTCCTCTGGGGGCAGCCGAGAAGGCGGTGCCCGCCCACGGCCCCGATCCGCCGAAGGATCCCGCTTCTGCAACCCAGGGACCTCAGCATGGCTTCCTCCACCTCGCAGGAGAGGCCTCTTTCACCTGCGCCTTTTGGAAACAGAACGGTGTCATGCAAAACACAGGGAGCATCATTTAGCAATGATAGCAAGAAACGGGTTGAAACCGCGCCCTCCCTCTCCCCTAAACCCACTTTATCCTCTCCCCAGGGAAGGGGGGGCGTTGCTTACTCTCGCCACTCGGGTCTTTCTTGCCCCGGATCAGGTCCCTTTGCTCCCCCCCGGCAGCAAGTGCATCCAAGCAGCCGGTAGAGGAGGCGACCCTGGAAGAAACGAAAGCAAACCCCAGGAAGCAGATCAAGTAACCGGAGGCTGCCGGTCGCAAAACCAGCGACACCTCCTCCTCCTCTCCCCCCTCCCCGCCCCACATCTGCTAAGAAACTGATATGCCGCGGAGGAAAGCGAAGGGATTTTGCAGAGATCGTAGGAAACGTTCCGCTGGGGACGACAACCCCCAAAATCCCCCAGCAAGGCTTCTGGGAGTTGTAGTCCTCCCCTAAAGTAAAGCTCCTAAGCAAGCTTAGCTGTCTTAGTGCCCTTTGTCTCTAGTTTATATTGACTGGGCTGTTTTTTCAGGTAAGTGTCAGGCTGGAGACAGCTGTCGCATTACACAGTTATAGCGTTATGATTCCACTTGAACTGCCCTGGCTGCATCCTATCAAATCCTGAGATTTGTAGTGTGGTGAGGTATGTAGAAATCTCTGCTAGAGAAGTATAGTGCTTCACCAAAGTGCAGGTCCCGGGATTCCATAGGATTCCATAGGCCATTTCCGCACTACACTGTTCTAGTGCTATTATTCCACTTTCAACATCCTATGGAATCCTGGGGTCCGCAGTTTCAGGAGGGGTCTCTGTTTCAGGGGAGGATTCCATAGGATGTTGAAAGTGGAATAATAGCACTATAACAGTGTAGTGCAGAAAGGCCCATGGCCTCTATAGGAGTTAAAAGTGGAATCATAGTGCTATAATTGTGTAGTGTGAAAGGGCCCTCTGGATCCTTTTCACATTACACAGCTATAGCACAAAGATACCACTTTAATATGGCTCAGCTTAATAGGATTCTGGGATTTGTAGTTTCGAAAAAGTTCTTCGCTAGGGAGCTCTAGTGCTTCCATCAAACTAGAAGCCCCAGGATTCCATGGAATATTGCCAGGGTCATTAATGTGGAATATAATGCTATAATTGTGTGATTTGAAGGGATCCTTGAGGAGCAAACAGTAAGAATGCTGAGATGAAAACCTAAGAATGGAGGAAGGTACTTTGTATTGAATTGGTCCATTGGCCCAGCTACACTGCACAATGATTTAATTAAGAAACTGCTATAATGGTGCAGTGTAGATACAGCCTTGGAAAAATTACCTTTGGGACTCCAAGATCCAGAAACCCTAGCAGCTGCAAGTCTGAAAAAGGAATATTTCCAGGTTCTGCAGTGGGAGCGGGGGCGATGAAAATGGTAGCTGCTGCCTTTGGTGTTTGTCCCTAACTCCAAGGGAGAAGCCCCAAACCCTTAGAGTCTCCCCAAACACATGAGGCTCCAACCCAACACCCAATGAATCTCAAACGCACGCGCACACACACACACACACACACACACAGAGCACAAGTAAGAAAAACCCACAGAAAATTGCCCCAAAACTGGAAAAGATGTGGCGTTACATCTGGTTGTGCCGATGTGGTCCGTGGGTGTGTGCTGGGGGAGCAGGTTATCCCCTTCACAGTTGCCTAGGTCTGCTGTACGTGGACCATTCATTACTCCCATTCCAGTATTTTTTCTTTCCTTTCCTTCATTTTATTTGTTATACTTATAAATCACTTTTCTTCCAATGTGGCAATCCTTGCCTTACTTCTGCTCCATTTGAATCCTTCACAACAGCCCTGTAAGAAAGGTCAGAATAAAGAAAACTGAGTATGCCACTGTCACTCAGCCTTACCTCTCCTGCGTTCCAGGCAGGACTTTTTTTCTCTTCCAGCCGATTCATACCACAGATTTATAGTGCTGTTATTTGTCTTTAACTGCCATGGTTCCATTCTATGGAATCCTGTGGTTTGTAGTTTGATGAGGCATTGGACCTTTCTCTCTGAGAATTCTAAATATCCCTCCATAAACTACAAACCTCGTGATTCCATAGGGCAGACCAATGGCAGTTAAAGCGGAATAATAGCACCATAATTCTATAGTGTGAAAGGGCCTTGGGGATTCTTGTTATTTGCTGGTGGTCTCCCATTCAAGTGCTAACCAGGGCCATTTCCACACTACACTGTTATAGAGCTATTATTCCACTCTCAACATCCTGTGGAATTCTGGGGCTTATAGTTTACTGAGGCCAAAGAGCTCTCTGGCTGAGAATTCTAAATGACCCTCCCTAAACTACAAACTCCAGAATTCCACATGATGTTGAAAGTGGAATAATAGCACTATAACAGTGTAGTGCGGAAATGGCCGAAGTCTGACTCTGTTCCTCTTCTGAATTTCAAGGAGAATAGGATGATCTGGTGGTCTGGCAGTGAGGCATGTATGGAAAAATTGAAGATAATTTTTGGTAATAATTACCAAAGGAGGAATTTTGGATTTTTCTGTCTTAAGTCGTCTTTGCCAGCTGGTCAGTCTGGACCAGATGAAGATCTTCGGCAAGCTACTTTTTCAGACTACAACTCCAAAAACCCATCATTAAGACTGTTGAAGCCATAGTAGAAAAGAACAACTTTTCCAAAATATGGATGAGGAAAATTATTTTTAGCACGTTAGAGCCAGCCTGGCCCCACCAGTCATCTCTATGGACATTTTGTACTACAAATCACAGAATCCCCGATAAGGAGTGTGGGAGCTGTAGTCCAAAAGAGCAACTTTTCTAAGATCTGAACAAGGAAATACAGTTTCAGCATGCTAGAGCCAGCCTGGCCATGCCAGTCATCCTTTTGTGTGCACGTGGGCACCGGATTAAGCCCACGGTACCATCAGTTCCCTGCCACACTTCTTTTATTTCTTACATGAGGCCGGGGTGGGGGGTGGGGGGTGCGACAGACATAATAATTATGGCTCCTGACAAGCCTTAAATACAAACCGACCCAATTAAAACTAATTAGCAGGCTCAGCAAGGAAAGTACAGAGATGAGGACTGACCAAGCAGCAAAGTGAACAGCTGAGTGTATTTCTCTGCCTCCTTCTGAGGGACAAAAGCAATTTATCTAAAAATTATTTCAGTCTTTGCAAAGCAGCAGAAGAGACATGCTGGATTAGGTCAAAGAACTATCAAGTTCACACCACGACCAACAGGGTGCCCATGAGAAGTTTGCCAACAGGACATCAGGGCAAGAGCATCCCCACTCACCCACCATCCACTAATAATAATAATAATAATAATAATAATAATAATAATAATAATAATAAAATAATTCTTATCCACCTCTCCCCAAGGCTTGAGGTACGATGCAACAAAAATTAAAATACAATATACAATTGGCCCTCCACATTCGCTAGGTTCAGGGGTGCAGGATCCCTGCGAAAGTGGAAAAATCTCAAATATCAAAATGTGGGTGTGTGTCTGTGGGAAGGGGGCTGAGGTACGGTAGGATGAGTGGGCACCCAGGTTCCAAACCAGGTCAGGGAAAGGAAAGGGAAAGGGGGTGGGTCAGCATCGCGGTCCTATACTTCCTCTCTCTTGCCCATCTCTTTCCGGGGAGGGGGGAGCATCAGGAAGGGGTTTATGATGCTGAGAAATTGGCCTGTGATCTGCCCTTAGCTGGCCAGGCAGCGGCTGGTGGAGGAGCAAGAGGACCAGACACAGGTGTTTAAAGAGCTGTGCAGCTTGATCAGAGCCGCTGAAAGAAGAGATTTTCCCGCAAAAAAGTACATCACATATGAAAGGGAATTCATAGAGGTGTGTGACACCAAGAAGATTCAGTGATTTCCAGGGAAAGAATCAAAGGTCATTCTTAAAAAGAATAAGGAATAGCAGATGGCAGGTTATGCTTTTACATATATGTAGGCTTTTCAAATCCAGTTGTTAGTTCCAACCAGAGTGCATCCACTGAACCAATGAAACTTATTATGTCGACTTACTAAACTCCCATTGACTCAGTGAGCCCGTTCTAGTTGGGACTAAAAATTAGCTTATTCTGCAGCTGTCCTGATTAACCCTCTATATTCCTACTTTTTCAGCTGCTTTTAAAATGTCCCAGTTTCTCTCTCCTCTTCCCACTTTTCCCCTTTGTCCTCATGGAACAGGCATGGTTTCTCATCCCTACCTCTTTAGATTGAGGGTTCTTTGCCATTTGTCAGCTAATCTGTTTTTCTCTGGGGTCCCGTTATCATCTTCTGCCACCTGGGTGTCCAATTTGAGATGGTGGTGAAAACCAGACAGGCAGAGTTAACATCAAAGTTCCACTTAAGCATTCTTATGTACTAGAATCTGAGGATATTCATATGGGATAATGACCAAGCTTTTTGGTAATGCTTTAGATTACTTAATATGTGCGGTCATAGATATACAAACAAATACATTCCCCTTAGGGAGAAACACAGACATATCAGTGTCTGGGTGCATTGCTTTCATAACATTATATTCTATGTAAGCCATTATACATTTATTGCATTATAGTATGTGGCAAGTAAGATGTTCTCCCTCATTAGAACTGAACCTTTATTTCTCTTTATCTCTTTAATATGCTTTTCTATGCTGATCACATAGAATACTATCATCTCACACCATTTAACTTATCCATTAAGAATACCATTGTCTTCTGTTGAGTAACTATACATCTCTAAACAAGCATCGGTGAATGCATAGGCATCCAATGGTTAATCTCTTTAAACACAGTTTAATCTAACAGCATCTGTTACATGTGCATAAGAATCTTAACTGGCATTCATTGGGATCATAATTGGACATATATACATTTTAGCATAGCTTAAATATTTCTCTTACCAGTACTATCTTTCAGCATATCTGGGCAGTTTATTAGTCTATCAGGAACAGCATGTCTGGGAGGCTACGTTATACCCTTCCTTTCATATGACAGACAGTGCATGCAGTCTCATTCCTAGCTCTTCCTTAGTTCCTTTTATTTGTTCCCTAGTCTTGACCAGCTTATGAGTTGTCAAATCAAAATGAATCAAAGCAAAAGCCCTACCTATGTCTCATTTATGACATCCAATCAAAACAAAGATCTTAGATATGCTGTCACTCAGGGATCAGTTGGAGTCTCTGTCTGTCTGACATCCTAACTGCATCAGCCATTGCACCAGCTAGGAGGTTATGATCAGTCACATCTGCTCACATCTTAATGTTGATAGAGATGCAGGTGTTCCCATCTTTTATCTTGTTTATATTTGAGGAGGCATTTTACTCAGATTTAGGCTGCCATTAGACTCAATAATAAACACACATACCATCTAATACATTTAGCTTTCTGCATTATATCTCATACCCTATATGCTACTCTATAGGTTACACTCTGTACTTGAGAAGCATGTTTCTAAGCCTCAAAGTTGGCAACCAAATCAGCCCAGCCTGTATTAGACGAGGGGCGGGGGATGGCCAGGAAGTATTCAGTTGTGCTTCTGTAGCCAGATATGGGGGAACCTGGATCCAGGGGCACATTAAGGTTCTTGTAGGCCTTAGGCACTCTTGTTTTCAATGCCCCACCTCAATGTACCACTAGGGATGTTTTTGTAGGCCCTAAAATTTTTGTAGGCCCTAGGCACTCTGCCTAAAGTGCTGAATGGATAAGGTGGTCCTGCCTGGACCCCAGGAGGACCTTGGGTGTGGCTGAAGAATGCAGTGGGATGCTTTGTGGATGCTCCCCTAGTCTCCCCTAGCCACTGAATGACCATGGCATGGGGGCAACCCATCTGAAAAACTAAGTGGAGAAGGAGCAGAGGTGTGTCTGGCAGATCTCTATGCTCCATCAGCATGATGAAGGATCTCAGCCTGTGTTTTTCTAGTCAATAACCCTTTGTCTAACATAGAAAACAGCACTTTTTAGTGAATAGAGCAAACAAATTGGAAAAGATCCTGCAGCATCTTGTAGGGCATTTATAACATTAGGAAGGTATGCCTTCCTTTTGTTTTCCTTTTCCCATCATCTGTTCCTTTTGTGACAATGTCTTTTTATGTCATAAGGGCAGGGACTGCTTTGTCTTTTAAAAAGTTTGGAATGAAAATCACTCTGAGAGCCATTCTAGCCGTCAGTCAGTCAATGTTCTCTGCCTCCCTCAGCTTGATGAAAGAAAAGATTTGCCTGATGTTGAGCTGAAATTTGCCCTCCTGTGACTTAAGCCCATTAGGTGTAGTTGAAAAAATCAAGCAGGAGGTAATGGGAAAAGAACCTTCCCTGCCTTAAAACTAGAGATCCAGTTCAATAAGTGGAAACTATAATGGACTAGGAAGTGGTAGGAAATCACTTTTCAGCCGCATATTGAATTAAAATTTGTGAAGGTCTTTGAGGGAAGGAGGATTCTAGCAAAGGGTTGAACAATATGGGTGGGACCAGATAGAATTCTTATCAATTTTACACCAAGCTTGCACTGCACAGCTGAATTCTATGCAAGTATTCAGGACTAAGTAAGACTGATCACAACAGCTTTCCTCCATGCAAAATTCAGCTCCATTCTTCCATGCACAATTTTCTTGCCTGAAAAATCTAGCTCTTTCTATACATGTGTCTACAGGGCAAATGCCTTCTTATCTCGGACCACTGATCAGAAATAAGAGCAAAATAAGTCTGCAGCTGGACAGGGAAGCTCTGTGGGCTAGAAAAACCCCATCCTTGGAATAGATGGACTAATAATTTCAGCTGGATTGGGGCAGGTTTCTATTAATTTCTTCAATAAAGAACAAGGTCTTCTTGGTGTTGGCCTTGGTTTTGCTGAGAGAATTGTCACAAGAGGTTTGTTTGGAACTTCGCCATAGTTTTGTGTTGTCTGATAGAATTCCTGAAGGGAGGTTTCCCTCTCCTGTCAGGTTATTAGCACTATTTTTCAGAGGGCCTCTTGTTTGATTCATTTAAATGCAGTTTTGTATTGTTTTTGTATTTGATTTTAAAAGATGCTTACAGGCTTCCTTGAGCTATTTTGGAATGGCATGCTTAAAAATGTTCTATTGGAACAAATTCTACATCTTGCAAGACAATTTAGGAGGGACTTTCTGATCCCCATTCTGATCCTTTTGTACACTCCCAGACAACCCATTTTTAGGTTCAGCAGCTGTTAACATCAAATGGTTTTGACCAGGAACCCAGGACTTGGCAAAGAAGTTGCCTTGGGAAGAGAACAGTCAATATAATTATGAAAAAAAATTGTTCCTTTGTTTGCTTGTTAGAAGGAATGGAAGGGGGGTGACAAGAGATTGATTTGTAATGGGTGCTCCCCACATGAGATTTCAGAGAGCAAAATGACCTGCAGAGCCACTATATTACTAACAGCTTGGGGCTGATACTTCAAGAAAGGATTGCCAAATGAAAAACTAACCTGAGACATTCCAATGCTGTTAACAGCAACTTGATCTGCAGAAATCAGCCATTGAAAGTTTTCATAGCGTGGAGACTTATCACTAGGGCCATTTCCGCATTACACTGTTATAGTGCTATCATTCCACTTTCAACATCCTATGGAATCCTGGGGTTTGGAAATTAGGGAGGGGCATTTAGAATTGTCAGCCAGAGACCTCCTTGGCCTCAGTAAGCTACAACCCCCAAAATTCCACAGGAGGTTGAAAGTGGAATGATAACACTGTAACAGTGTAGTGCAGAAATGGCCTATGTGTGCAGACCCACACCTTCAAGTCACTTGTCTATTTATGGCAACCCCATGAATTTCATAGGGTTTTCTTAGGCAAAGAATACACTCAGAGGTAGTTTGCCAATTCTCTCCCCTGAAATATAGACCACAGTTCCTGGTATTTCTTCATGGTGCACCCTCTAAATATTAACCAGGCCTGATCTTGCATATTTTCAAAGATCAGGCAGATATAGAGCTTTCAAGATATTTAGGCCTTTGCCTAAGTGGGAGGGCCCCCCTCCTCTCCTCTTTTCCTGACTGAGTTAACTAAGTGCAATTACTTTTCCATTCTGTACTCAGTTTGTAGCAACTCAAATAAGCTATGAAGAAATGGGAGAAGGAGAGAGAAACTGGGACATTTGAAAAGCAGCTGAAAAAGTGGGACAACAGTGGATTAATTAAGACTGTCAAATCAGGACAGTTGCCAAATCAGGGCAGTTGAAAGGTATGTGTAGGTCATAACTGTAAGAAAACTTACACACATTTATAATACCAACAGGATTTGGGCCACTATGTCAGGGGTCAACAGGAGAGGTCAACCGAAATTCTCTTCTCCGATCTAAACCTTTATTATAGTTTCCTTCATGAGATACTTGTTGGCATTTCTTGAAGACAGAGGTTCGGGCTCCCTGAGCTGGTTCACAGAAGGACATAGATTTCCCTTCCTCAAGCACAAGCGCGTGAAATCATGCCAAAGCAGCGTTATGGAAATGTCAACTACTAAGTTCAACGGCCTTCCACAAAACAAACCAACACTTAGCCCTGCCCCTGACCCATTCTTTGAAGAGCAAACACAAAAGATTACACAGGGGGACTTAATGGAGGAACAACTTGTTGGTGCGGTTGGAGAACTGAGATTATTTTCTTTGGTATTTGCTTCTCTTTGATTATAAGCACTCAGAGACATGTTCTAATTAAGTATCACTAAATAAATTAATTAATATCACCACGACACAGCTAAGGTGAGCTAACGCAAAGAAATAGATAACATGTCCATCCAGGAGAGTTTAAAGTATAAGGAGAAGATATCACTTCTTCTGTTTCTTTTGTATCTGCCCACATTTTGCCCCCAGTAACTATAAGGCAGTAAGAACTCTTGTAGAAGATTATTTAAAAGTGCTTTGTTTCCCCCCAAATAGGAAGCTGTAGTCCAGCTCTTGTGCATAGGTTTGCAACTTTAAAATTGCTGGGTGTAGCCTTACCTACTAGATCTCTAGATTTTATAAACCACCAAATTATTCATACCATAAATATCCTGTGATTCTACCCCGCTGCCACCCCCCCGCCACAAGCCTAAAGTAATCTCAGCCTGCTCGGAGCATCCAGCCTGGTGATATACAGAGACATTTTGCTCCGATGGGAAATCCATGAGGCATGATGTGACACAGGGAGATTAAGGAACATGTCCGAGGTCACAGATGAAATGGACATCCAAGCTGGGAATAGATCCTATATAAATTCTCCCTCCCATTTTCACACATATGTCACTGAATTCTCTCTCCCATCACTGGCTGCTTGGATATCTTTACTAGATAAGTTGTTGTTTTAATGGTTGCCAATGTATCCGTCAGAGAGACAGAAACCATCTGGGAGTATTAACTAAAGTGCTTTGGCTAGACTCATAGCCTCACTTCCTGGTTCTATTTGGTTATTATTAAATAAACAGTACTTCTTTTTTTAATAGATGTGTTTTAAATTGTTTTTAATTCATTAGTCTTTTTGATATTACAGTCAATTTAACCACATTTAAGAGCGATAACATTTTGCATGCATTTTAAAAGTCTGTACTTGTTTTTATCGGTGTCTGTTTTAATCTTGTAAGTTGCCTTGGATCCTGCTTCTAGAAATATAAAGGCCTAAATCCTATGTTTAGTTGAACCAACATGGTCCTGACTTGAACCAATTAAGATTTATCTATGTGTTGACACATCATCGAACAATTCATTCAATGGGCCTTCTATAGGTGAAACTAACCAACAAGATCCCAGCCAAATTATATAAATACGTATAAAGCAAAACAAAATATACTTGTTGATTCAGAGTACATAAAAACATCTTAAATGAATGCATAATAAAAATAGTACTGTGTCTATTATTTTTAAAAAATACATTTAGTCTGCCATTCTATGGCTCTGGAGAGTCAACATGGGGTAGTGAGGACATTAGATCTGGCTATAGCGATACATGCTTGATTACATCCCATTTGGGTTACCGTAATGCACTCTATTTGGACTGCCTCTGGAAACTTTTAGAAACTTCAGTGGGTCCAAAACACTGCTGCCAGGCTGCTGAGTAGGACTGGTTGTAGGGAATATTAAACTTTTCTGTTCAAATAGCTTTATTGGCAGCCGGTCCATTCCCAGGCAGAATTCAAAATTATGGTTATAACCTATAAAGCCCTACATGACTTGGTACAGATTAGCTAAAAGACCATGGTTGGATACCAATATCAGCTACTGAGCTAAGCAATGATCCATGAATATGAAACAGTGACCTACATTTACTGATCTGTAACTGTTTTGCATTCATGATCACTATTTAGTCACAATTTTGACACTATCAGCATGATCGTAACTCTCCTGCCAACCTACTTTTCTGGGCATCAGCTACTTGGAGAGAAGAAGGTCCATTCTGGCATGGGTGAATGATGTTTCTGTCAGGTTCCAGGAGATGGACAGGCCAGAAGAAGTTACTGAGTTAAACAAACTTCACTAAGTACTGATACAGGCTTCCAGCCCATGTCTCCTTATGAATTAGCCTGAATTTTAAGATCTTTTGGGAAGGACTTTCTCTCAGGTGCTATCACAGTCAGTTGTGTTGGGCTGTCCCATTTGAAAACCTCTGCATCCATATTCAGGAGGATAGCTGAATGCTGACGTGTGTAAAGGCTTCCCCCACTTATCTGACAGGTGAGGAACTGGAGCACTGCCAGAAAACAGAATTGGTTGAAAAGTGGAACCCATGTACTGTATTCTAGGGAGCATGAAGGACTTACAGAGGCTCACTGGGGACTGATCATGCACACACTACTTGTAAAGTTACACATCGTCCAAGATTGTGCAACTGCATGTCTGAAACTCTTTTGCTCATTCCCATTCCTAGACTACACCCAGTCAATTAATTGTTGGTTGCTGTCAGGCACTGCATAACCCATATTCCACAAACTTCACTCTGAGGTAGACAGTAGGTTTTTTTTTTGTAGAAAATGCAGTCAGCACAGCAGACTTCTTCTGAAGTTGTTGAGACTAAAGCAGACATGGAGCTCACACCTTTTATAGATACAAAAATTTAGGTGTGCTAAAACTGTGAGGGATAGGATCATAAATCATCACACCACTTCTCAGACAGTTCCCAGACCTGTGTTTGGTTCCCACTTCTCATCCTTGACCCAAGTGCATGTTTCTTGCCTCTTGTCCTAGAGATATGGCTCTCTTAGCTGGCTTAGCATCTCCCCCACCACTTGCTTTGTAAGCAGCATACAGATGTGAATGGTTCCAAGTAGGAAAGAAAAACTGATGAAAGAGTGGAACCCCTGTCAAATTAATGGAACTTGTCCTTAATTTGGAAATGTCAGAAGAGTGAGTCATGGATAATGGGGTGTTCAAAGACAGGGTCTTCCTGTATCACACCATCACCACAGTTGTGCTTTAATAGTGCAACTTCCATTGTTTTCTTTTCTGCACTGTAACTTCCTTGATACTTAAAGTCCTGTCTGCACTGCCTTGTTTCCTCAGCCTCTTGAATCATGATTGGTTTCTCTTCATTTCCTTTTCAAGTTAAACCACAATATTGCTAGCATGGCATGATGTCACAGCACTATTACAATACTGCCTTAGAAAAAATAAAACAATAATGGTTAAAAATCATTTTTTGAAAAGTAACATTGCAGCACATGGTACTGCAAGAAAGCAGAGGAGGGATCTTTGGAAAACACCATCATACCGTAAAGGCATCTGAATGGTGACTTCCAAAGGTTAACAGCTTAGGACTGCACTGTTATTGCACAATAACAAACCATTTATATATAAAAAAGAATTACAGAAAATCTAAGAAGGGTTTCAAGAGTGCAGAGCACAGAAAACAGATTGGGAAACATTGCTATCTTCTTGGGAAATCTTATCCTCCCTACTCAAGCACCAGAAGGAGTCTGAGCCTTCTATGTCAGAGATATCCTTGGGAATCCCCAATATGTATGTGTGTTGGAGGGCAACCAGATCACACCCACACAGAGCCCACTATGCAATCATTCTCACAGTGAAGCAGAATGAAGCATGGATCTGAGATTTGGCTCTGAGGATAGCATCCGAGGGACCAGGGGAAAAATTAGAATTTACCAGCAGAGTTCAACTACAAAATACTAACCTTGGAAGGGGATGTTATCATATTATGGATGGAAAGTTTCACATATATTCAGCTAATTCTCTATTTCTAGTCTGAAGTGGTATAGTTCAGGGACTCTAGGAACAATTTCGCTGTGTGGTTTGCTCTTTCTTTAGACTACACTAATTTATTTAGACTACACAGATTTATGCAGGAGTAAGTCCTTGGTGGGATTAAAAATACATGGTGCTACTTCACCACTATGATGCTATTTCAACCTATGCCTCCTGACTACATGTATAATTCCTAGAATTTATCTTTGTGGCTGAACATTATCAACATTATCTTTCAGCCCAACTTAACTGTTGATCCATGAACTTGTGCCTCAACAAGAAGGCTTGTATTCCTGGCTGCAGTCCACAGCTAAGTTTGCTATAGGTGATTGAAGGCTATGCACATCAATGCCTACTTAATCTCTAGAGATTAAAAACTCTTTCAAGTCAACCAGCTTTAATGTGTATTTTATCCTTTTGTTTGGCCTGTTTTCCTAGCCAAAATAAAAATAGCTATTCTAGTTCATGAAATGTCTTCTACACTTTTGCTTGCAGATTATTCTCAAGCTGTAGGTGGAATTCACTGTTCAGTGGCAAAGAGCAGATTCTACCCACATTTCAGAATGAGTTCCTTTTTTGGACTCAAACTTTCAGAATCTGCCCAGTTGATGCTCTTTCAGACTGAAGCTCTGGGAAGTTTCTTAACCTTTCCTGAGAATGCAGGTCTCCACCTCCCACAAGGCTAAATCAAGGCAGACCAAATTGGGAAAACAGCACCTAGAAGGAATTGCTGAGGAAATATGGTGGGCAGCAGATGGGTTAAGCGCTTGGGGTGGTCACACTGAAACAGTGGCAAGAGGTCCATCTGGTAAATTGTACCAGAGCTCCGTGTAGCTGGTATGCATCCAGATGAGTGCAACTGCAAGTTGAAAGTTAAGAATTAACTTCAGTTCTCCATCTTTTGATATAAGAGCTGTCTTACTACAGGATCCTTGTATTTAAGCTAACACTTCGACCATAAGTAGATGTTCAGCTGCAACTGTAGGATTTGAAATCCTGTGTTTATCCAAGTAGAGAAAGCTGGTCCTTAACCCATCATTCCATGGCTTATGACTTTTTCTCAGCAACTCTTTCCTTTTTCTCCAAGGTACCTATCTCGGTTTCTGACTGCAAACAAACATTGATGTAGGGGAAGGGTTAAGCATTCCCCTCTCACCTGCTATTTCTCCCTTGAGAGCACCTTAATTTGGTTTTGCCATTGCATACTGGAAGATAATGACATTGGGCATCTTGTTCTGCCCTTTTGACTCACTGATAATCTGAGAGGAATGGTGCAAATATTTTAAAAAAATGTGAATGCAACCATCATTTGTAATGCTGGTTAAATGGTCAAGTTCATTAAAACAAATTTTAATAATTTGTTTTTTAGATTTTATACCACATTTTGCCCAAGAATCTTAAGGTAATATATAAGGTTCTTCTGTCTCCTCCTATTTGCTTTTACAACAAAAAAGCTGCGAGGTAGTATACTGAAAGATAGTGATTAACCCAAGGGCACCCAGCAAATTTAATAGATAGGAAGTATTTGAATCTGGGTTTCCACATGCTTCATCTGGTATCATAACTGTTACCATACACAGACTTTTCACAAAATCTAAAATCTGGAAATCTAAAAATCTCCTTGGGGCAGAGAACTGCCTTTCTGCTGCAGTACAGCAAAACTTCATTAACTTCCATGTAAATTCAAGTTCCTTTCTAAATGACCAACAATAAAAATGTTTAAAAAGAACCATAGTTTCCTCCATATCTTGAGAGGATGATTCTGCCAATTAACTTACCAAACAGCTAAATGCGCCAGTTCTCAGAAATGTTAATTTTTTTTCTGCACAATTTTTCCCGGAATTCCCAGAAAGCACATTCCCAAAGTAACTTTTCCAAGCTGACATGTACACTATGATGAAGTGAAATGGCATTCACTCAGAGTCTTCATTCATAGTCTGAATAGTTACTTTAGAAAACTATATCTATCTCCCTTACTCCTTTTAATATTTAAAAATTAAGTCACCACTGTCATTTGTTGCTATGATGGTTATTTTTCATTTCTTTTTTAAAAAATTAGATAAGAGAATTGCATGAAACCTGAAACATTATTTTAATTGTCTTTTGAAAAGTCTAGAAGTGCCTTGAAAGGACACTTTAAAGAGTAACTAGAAAGAGTTAATCATTACACCACACTACTGGCACTGGGTACCTCCTCTCTGGTTCGTGTGGGCTCAGCTCAGTCAGAATTTTCCTTCTCAGGCTGTAGCTCAGCATGAGGACAAGCTGATCAGTCCAGAGAAAGGCAGACATGATAAGAAACTGATAAAGAGAACAAACAAAATGAAAGTGTGAAGTAGCTCAGGAGCTTAAACAGGTAAAAGAGCTTATGAAGGTTTCCAGCTGATATCACTTATCTCTCCTGGCTGGGACTTGGAACTATCTCTGGCTTTTGGAGAGACAGGGGCAAATCACTACAGACAGACACTTCATCCAATACTGTTTGTCAAAGGTTAGCAGTACGATAAAGTCAAGGGCAAAAGAAGACTTCTGAGCCAGTTTAGAAATGCAAATATGTACGCTGGTACGACTTGCCGTGTGCAATTGAATGACATCGTGGGACCTTAGCTAAGTGCCCAAGGGCGCATGGGACAGAACGACAAATGGGGCCCCAAAATTGCCATGCTATTTGTACTTAGCAAAGGAGGTTGTGCAGGGGTGGGAAGGTTAGAGATGGGGGACCTTCATTGGCTAGTGGTTTAGAGGCAATGTGCCTCCCACCTCAATGGCAGGAACACCACAGGATCAGTCCTTTCCCACTAATAAAAACCAAAAGTCACCTTTCTGTGCTCTGTTCTGCACTATTTCACATTTCTCGAACTGTTGAGAGATCCAGCATGATGTCAGAATTTGAGTGTTGGGTTAGCACTCTGGGAGCCCAGAGTTCAAATCCTAGTTCAGCTATGGAAGCCCACCAGGCAATCTTGGGAAAGTCACATTCTCTTTATCTCTGGGGAAGCCAATAGCAAACCCCCAATCTTGCCAAGAAAACTCCATGATAGGTTTGCTTTGGGATTTCCATAAGCCAGAACCAGCCTGAAGTTCCTCAACAACTGCTGTGAACAATCTTCCCAGATCTCAAGACCTGGACCCTTTTCTGTAGCACTCAGGGCAAGCATGAGGAATCTCAGGGCAAGAGCAGTGTCTTGAAAAATGTGTGTGTGTGTGTGTGTGTGTGTATTCCTTCTTTGTTAGACTTCATATTTTTGATTATAATGGCATACTCTGTGCAGCTGTGATTGATGCTTCAGGCATCAAGCTTAACAACATCACTGGGGTTCCTTTTGGGAACATTTCCAGGGCCCACTATCTGTCACATCATAAAAAGTCACCTCTTGCTCTGAGGTTTAGACCCTATAGTCTCAGGGTCTGGGATAGCACTGACTCATCAAGCCTAGTTGGGAGAGAATAATAAAAGTTTGATGAATGAAACTAGTCTCTTTCATAAGGACAGCTCCATCGCTGGGCAGAATATGGACAGTCAAAGTGCATCTTCCAATATTGTTGGATTAAAACTCCCAGCAGCTCTAGCTGGCACAGCCAATGGGGAGAGAAATTTTTTTTTTCATTTGCCAAAATGACTTGGTTGGCTTTGGACAGTATATCGCTTGAATTTGGAGGTTTCCTATAACATCTAAGGCAGCAAAATTGCTTGGTTTGGCCCGGATTTTTAAAATATGTGTACATGTATATCTCCATATGTGAGATATGTACTGGGAAACAAATGGAACTATCATAATGTAGTAGTTTCAGTGCTGGACCAGGATTCTGAGAGACTAGCTCAAATACCTGCTCAGCCATGGAAATTCACTGCATGAGCTTAGACAAGTTACACTTTTTCAGCTTTAGAGGAAGGCAATCGCAGACCTTTGCTGAACGAATTTTGTCAAGAAACCCCTGTGGTAGGGTTACCATAAGTCTGAGACAACTTGATTGCATGTAACAACAAATTTCAAGAGGTATATTAGTTTTTCCATTTATCGAATATACAACTCAGAAGCAGTACACTTGAAAATGTGTGGGCTGAAGGAAAAACAAGACTGCAAATTGTGAGGTGATAGCCAAAGCAGATGCATTCAGTCCCCCCAGACAGATATCAGCAGCTCAGAACATTCAGAAAACAAACCCCAAAATATTCCTAAACTTTAACTTGACTCCTCAGGCTAGAAGCCCAATGATTCCAAGTGTGTTTCAAGCATTGTGCCCTTCTTCTGGGAGTGGTATCTATGTGGATTTTGGTACTTCATGACCATGGCTTGAAAACCTGTGGTTATGACTGAGTGTCAGTGTTCTGTTTTAGGCTGGCGAGCACCCAGGTGAGTGTACCCACAGTCAGCAAGAACTGGCAGGAGAAAGCCGGTCCAGTCCCAGGACTTTCCTAGGGCTACAGTTGGAAGCATATGTATGGTCCAGGCAGTCCAAGATCCAAATAGGAGTAGCAGTCTTGAGCAGAGTCTAAAGCTGAGAAGGGAGTTATCAGAGAGAATAGTTTAAGGTATATGCCAATGGTCAGAGAGCCACAAAATCAGACATGTTAGACAAGGTTACAATGCAGTATTGAAGCTGTTTGTCTGCAGCACTGGAACGGCCTGGGCTGAGCTAATTTATAACTGGCAGGAAATCAGCCCAGCTGGCCTCATTAACCCAATGTTCTTTATCTAAAGTGGAGCAGGGCATTTTCTGAGCCTTTGCTCCTGGCGATTTAATTTATGACACACTACAGGGTGAAACGCCTCTGTATCCTCTTTCTGATCTGTAGCTGCTGTTTGAGATGGACTGGCCTTTGCTTTCTACCTGTGCCAAGACAGTGTTACTGCCCTGGCTAGCCCAAGCTTTGGGGATATAAAAGATATCTTACTCACACCTTTATTTTCCTTAGTTATCTGTGTGCTTGTGTTGCTTACATTGTGTGCCTGTATTTAATAAAGATCATTCAGTATTTTCAAACTGGTCTGCTTCTTGACTTGGCCTGACCCCATAGACATTGGGTTGCAAGATCCTGCTAAGTTACCCTGCCTCTCGTTTTGCCAACTTGTGCTCTGAACTAACTTCTCCAACTTATAGCAATTTGGTGTCCCTCCCGGGACTCCCAGAAAACAGGGTAACAGAGTGGTGGAGCAACGCGGGCAACTCCGGTACCCCTAATTTGAGAAGGAGTCGCAAACCTCCTCAAATCAGGCTGGTACTGACTTAGAGAACGGTCTGTCAGGTTGCTAGAATTCAGTTAGGCAGGAACACTTGTGTGTGTGAGAATCCTGTGTGTGTGAGCTCTAGGAGCTACTATATCGGGGTTGGAATCTATCCCCTTTTCTTGCTGGGTTTGTGTATGTCAGCCGACCCGGCGTGGTCACTAGCTCTCGGCGGTGAACCATTGACCGATAGCAAGGGGTGTGCACAAGCTAACCCGGGAATCACATCCCTAACTTGGGGTCTATTGTGGGCTGAGATCCAGAATCTTAGGGTGTTAGCACCGTAGGAACAGTCTACACCCATCCAACACCATAGCAGTAAGGCACAAATAGCACTTAGGGAAGAAATCCCCCCCCCCCGAGTAGTATACGGGTGCGTCCTGTCCTTGTTAGGAGTTAGAGTGCGGGTGCGTCCTGCTGGTAGTTGTGAAAAGCTCGCGTGCGTCCCGCTGCGTCATTTCGGGTGTGTCCCAAGTGGCTAGCCGAGTAGGTGCGGGTGGTGATTCCTGACCTAGACTAGGGTTTAGAGGTTTGGCCCGTGGTAGAGGAAGGTACCCCTCACCCAAAAAACCAGTTAGGGACGGTTCGATTTTGGTTCCTTGCCCTTTTTCCCCACTGCTTGGCCAGGGGGCGCTGTAAGTTCCACTGGGTTCGTTTCCCCCCTTCAGGCAGGCAGAGTACTCCTGAGGGTTCCCTGGGTCTAAGTGACCTCTCTGTCCCTGAACCGTTTCCTTGTCATTTGGTCCCCAACGCTGTTGAGGTGGAAAATCGGGCTTGGGTGTACTAAAGCGACTTTGTTTGGGCAGGCTGGAGATAGGTTCCCGTCCCTCTTTCCTAGAGTAGTTCCACTGTGTTCATTTCCCTTCAGTTCCCCCAGGGGTCTAGGTGATCCTTCCCGTCACTCCAGGTCCTAGTCCTGCTCTTGTGTTAGGAAATTTAGTAGGATAGTTGTACTTTGTGTAGCATAGCTGAGAGTAGTAAGGTCGCCATCAAGGACCTCATGTTGGAGGAAGAGGTCCGAGGAAAGTTAGAAAGGTGGGTGTTGAGTAAAGGGAAATGCCCCTGGAAGGACTCCATCTTCCAGACGGCCGATCCCTTTGCCACACTCCGGGAAGCGTATACCCTGGCACGTAAATCAAAGAACCCATTCGGGCCGTCTAAGGACGCTTTGGCCGCTTGGGGACTTTGGCTTATGGCCAGAGACGCTAGTAGTGCCCTCGTAGAGACCCGAGGGAAGCTAGCTGAAACCGAGAAGGAAAATGCCTGGCTTCATGCTGAGATCGAGGTACTGTGAGCGGACAAAGTAACGTTTGTGTCCGTAGCACAGGCCTCCACCTACATGCTTAGTAACATCACTTTAGTGGCACAAACTTTGGAAGAGAAAGCCCATGCCTTAGAGGCTGAGCTGGATCATGCCCGGTCTGTGGCCAAGTTCATGGTGGGGCAAGTGAGAGAACAGCAGGAGGCTGTTAGTCATGCAGCTTGCCAGAAGCAGATTGCTGCACTGGAGAGCCAGCTCCAAACACGCAAAGCCTTGATTTCGGCTGTGTGCCCAGAGCTGCTCCCAACGTTTGCGGAGGACTTTTCTGGGGAGACGCTGCTGGAGGATGCTCAGGCAACCATTCCCCACAATCCAGACTGGAGTGACCCTAAGGTCCCAGTCAACCCAGTAGAGACACGGTTCATGACGAGACGGACCATGCCCCTTGGAGAAGGCAGTTGAGATAGGCCAGAGACACAGGAGACGCAGGTCACCGAGACTAGGGTCCCCTGGCGAGCTACTGAGGCCAAAGCTATTGCAGACCAGTTGGGTCCATTGAATTGGTCCACCAGGATCATGCGGTTGAATGCGGTGATACACTCTCACCCGACAGCCAATGGCCAGGACCTGACCCAGTTGGCTCGGCTTTGTATGCCCCCCTCCGAGCTTCCTAGTCTTGAATCAGCTGTGGCGGCTTGAGGCGTGGTTATGCTCGAGGCCCACGACTGGATGAGGGAGGTAGTAAGGATTTTGTGGCCCGGACAGAGTGCGAGCGTGCTCTACGTCACGGAGCAGCAGGGTCCTCGTGGGAACCCTGAGGCTTACGTGGCGTAGAAGCAGCTCTTCACCATTCTGGCCGAGAAGGTCCCCTTGACGCCCCATGGATATGACTTTAACCATCTCGAGTTTAAGATGCTCCTTTATGGAGGTCTTAATCATGAGACTAAGATGGCTCTCGGTTTGGTGGATTCAGCTACCACCAATTGGGAAGAGTTTGGGAATAACCTCTGGTGGGTCGCTGACCTGCTGCGCGAGGCAGGTTCTCTCAAACCTCCCACCAAGACACACAAGAAGGACCCCGGGAATTGGGAACCTATAGCCGAGGTAACGTACTCGAATTATGGGCCCCATTCCCAGCACAGGAAAACGGCTCCAAATTCCATTCTGCGAGGAAATTGGAACTCGCGTCCGCCACCCAGACAGGACAACAGGCAGTGGCAGGGACGGGACTTCCGCAGCCAGCCCAGAAGGCAAGGAGTCCCCCACAGCAGCCAACTGCCCCCAGACAGCCCTCTGACTCAGGCTCTCCCAGGGAGACGTCTGGCGGGTATGATCCCATGGCCCAGACGTACTCCTCGGACAGAGTAAGAATCTGGGGCAGGTTAAGACAGCTCGGGCTGGACATGAGCCAGTTCGATGGGAGACCCACATCCGAGCTCCTGGATGCGCTAGACAGGCATCTACCACTGGGAAATAGCCAGCCTGTGAATGCGGTGACCAACGGTCCCCCTCCAGCTGGATATTACCCTGACTTAGAGCTGTCAGGATAGGGGTGCCCTTGGTCCTGGGATCTCCCCCAGAGGATTGTGGCTCAGCTGAAGCCCAACAGATGGGGTAGATCTAGGGTGAAGGTAGGCACTAGGACCGATAGGGAAAAGACCCCTGCCACCCCTCCTGCAGACTCCGGAGCAGCGCCAAAGGTGCTGCTCCCTAACCTGAGAAGACAGGGTGAGCCCACCCCTGACGCTATCCGTTTAACCGGATATGGCGGGGGGGGCCAATCTAAGTCCTTTGGAGGACACAAGCACTCAGTGCGCAATAAAACAAGGCAGATTGCACCTCCTTCTGACTCAGCCCTGAGTGCGAATCCAGCCACCTCCGAGACCATAGTGCTTTCAGAGCACCGAGAAGGATCGCACCAGACTCAGGCTCAGGAGGAAGCCCCCACCAAATTTAACAAGACACAGGGAGCTGCCAGCATGTGTGAGAGCCAGGAAATGGAAAGCATACTGCCAGGGGAAGCCAGCCCCAAGCTTCAGAAGGTCTCCATTGTCTCTGCTCTGAGCCCCCGGCTAGAAACCAGCAGTTTCCCCCAGGATTTCCTTGAAGCCTTTCCCAGGAGAGTCCTCCCTCTCCGTGCCATCTTTCAAGGGAATTTCACGTGGGATTGGGGATTCAAAAAGCAGGGGACTCCCGCCCAGCCAGAGCACAGGCTGGCAAAGGCACTCACCCTGGCACACCCTGTATGGACCATGCACACTTCCTTTTACTGCACTCCAGCAGGGGAGATTTCGATAACGAAGAGTTCTAAATGCCACATGGAGGCGGACATGGCTACTGCCTTCCCCTCCGCATGGCTGCTTTGGTGCCAGCGTGTCTTCACGCTTCGAGGCACCCAATTCATTGTGACATTGGTGATCATGAACGGGGCCAAGCTAGTTTACAGCTCCATCTTGGTCACTATCATACCTGGAGAGGCAGTTTTCCAGGAAGCATACGAGTCCAAGACCAGCCTCCTCCATGACTTGGAGAAAGGGGTCCCAAACCAGGAGCAGGCACTGCCACTCCTGCCGGTAACTCCGGAGATCCTTTGAAAAGAGTGGAAAAACCCGCCTGTCGATCCCGCCTCTGGGGTCATCCCCGAGCCGGAAGACCCAGGTGCCCAAAAACTCAATGTGTGCTCTGTAATTTCTCAGACTTCCTTAAATGACAAGGAAGTACCCGCCGTTAATTGGTCTGAGATGCTTGCCTCCATTTATGAGGTGTTTGACAATGGTTGAACTGCCATTGTCTGAAGGGAATAGAGGCGGAGTGGTGACCCCTTTGGATCCCCTGATACTGTAAATAGTTCCGCTATGTAAGTAGTTGTAATAGTGGTGTTATTTTCGTTGTGGATTGTTTTTGAATTAAATGTCCCCTTGGTTTAAAAAGCCTATCTGAAGGCGACCATGTTTCAGGCCTGCTTCGGAATCCAGCTTTCTTGAGGTA
The DNA here is from genome assembly GCA_030412105.1 of Cyclura pinguis. Taxonomy (NCBI): domain Eukaryota; kingdom Metazoa; phylum Chordata; class Lepidosauria; order Squamata; family Iguanidae; genus Cyclura; species Cyclura pinguis. The sequence goes on along the minus strand of CM059601.1, from coordinate 277,435,640 downwards.
GGGAAGTTGTGCACTCAAAACCTACATCTAACCACTGGCACCGTTCCTGCAGACCCCGAAGCCCTCGGTATAAATCATCAGGCTTGGAGTCAGGGTCTAGGCTTGAGCTATGGGGGGACCTCAGCGAACTGTCAAGTAAGACCTCATCCTGTCAGGGATGACTTTGGTTATTTGTCTGCCAACTGGAATCCCATCTTGCTTCGGAATGACTTGGGACATCTCATCCGGCCTCATTCCGGGATGACTCTGGGTGACCCAGTCTCAGGACCAGCGCGCAAATGGGAACTTCATAATCCAAGTTTCTGTCGTGGTGCTGGGTTATTAGACCTTGCCGAGGGGCCGAACGTTCGATGCAGTTTCTGAATCCACAGCCTCTCTCCCTTCTCGGCCTTCCTATGGCGAAAACTGCTTCATACTTGGGAGCTATTTAAGTCCTCACTCCCACCAAACCTTCCAGACCATGGTGAGCAAAATTTCCAGCTCCAACTCGAACTCCCAGTAGGCTTTGAGCCGGCAATTTACATTTATGGTATACATTGGCTAATAATCATGTCAGTTCTTCTGTTGAAACTCTAATAGGATAATTGATCCGGAGGACTGGGAAGATCCCGAGGTCGTACCATCGCCCCCGAGTACTGTCGGGGTGGTGACGAAGAAAGTTGCCGCTCCATCTGAGGGCCGGTGCTTGGAGATTCCTGATTCCTCGACGACACCTGAAACCATGAGGGAAGGTGACTACGTAGCCTTCCGATTGCAAAGATGGACTTTTGCCATTCCTGCAACCGTTTGCTAACCCGAGAAGCCCAATGGACTGTTCCAGGGTCCCAACTCTGCAAAGCCTCACAGTTCCTGAAAGTGCAGCAAGCCAGTTAAGCTGCACCAACGTGGACATTTTGTTGTTGCTCCTGCTCCGTTGCCTGGATGGGCTTATGTTTTGCTCACTCGTGCCAGCTACAAGACTTTTCTGTTGCGGGGGGGGGGGTGCCAAGACTTTTTGATTGCACCTCACCTCCCCTGGACTACGAACTCTCATCCACACTGAACTGATTGCTCATTGGATTGCCTTCATTGCCAGACCATGCATTGGATTTACAGTATTCCATTGATTATTCCATTCATTGATTGCATTTGCTATTTTACTGCCATTGCTCATTCTTCAACAGTTCCCTATTGATGGGACAGTTTGACATTGTTTATTGTTTAATTGTTAATTGTTGCTTGACATTTGTGTGTCTGTGTTTAGGTTTAGGTTTTAGATAGGAATGTTGTTATAAGATAGGAACCCTTTGCTTTTCCCCAAAATTCCTTTTCCTGTGGAGTGATACGGCTAACCTACCTGCAAACCCCTATTCGGCTCTAAATTGATTTTTGATTTTTAATTGGAAAATGTCCAATATTGTCCCCAACATCGCCCATTTTTGGGGGAGGGGATTGTTACTGCCCTGGCTAGCCCGAGCTTTGGGGATATAAAAGATATCTATTGATATCACTAATTCGGCTTCACATATCCCTTCCACGTGCTTGCGAGGCCCCCGGACAAGCACGCATACAGGCTCGGCTGATAATCGCCGTAATATTCCTAGACAATACAGGCAGGCCAGAAACAGCCAACTCGCCGCTTTAGGAGACCTCCAGGCAAGTACCTCCATTAGGTATGTGAGCAACTCCCACAAGATCCTCTGCCTAGCGCTGGCAGCTTGATGATCTAACTATACAACGCTCAAGTACTCCGCATTTGCATACCAGCTATCCTATTGACAATTGGGCTGTAACTCAATCATTCAAATTCTGACCTTTCGGAGGCTTTGTCTCCAGCTCCAAACCTATTGTTTTCCCAAAGTCCGACCTAGCCTGCGGTCACAATTCTCCTTATAAAAACCCCTGACTCTGAGCGCTTCCTTGGATTGTTCCCGAGTTCCAGACCGCCTTGCTGCCGCATCGCTTGGCGAGCTTCCCCTCAGCTCCACGTGCTGAGATACATCGAACCCCAGCTTCGCTCTCCATTTTCTTCCGGACTTCAGGACAGGTTTCGTATCACCCGAACCAACTATCCCTCTGAAAATCCCACTATCTTACTCACACCTTTATTTTCCTTAGTTATCTGTGTGCTTGTGTTGCTTACACTGTGTGCCTGTAGTTAATAAAGATCATTCATCATTTTCCAACCGGTCTGCTTCTTGACTTGGCCTGACCCCGTAAACACTGGGTTACAAGATCCTGCTAAGTTACCCTGCCTCTTGTAACGCTAAAGCAGTGCTCAGAGCTAATCTTCCCCACCTATTATTGAGCACATTTTAGTGTCCCTCACGGGACCCCCAGTAAACAGGACTGCCAGTTTCCTCTGCTTCTCTCTATAGAGACTTTTATCGTGGCACTCCTCTCCTCCTTTTTCATCTGAGAAGGTCTCCTCCAGAGGACATGACTTTGACACAAGCAGCTCAGCTCTGTGGCAGTACATCATCATCACTGGACACAAATTTGCAGGTTAGACTTTTTTTGTCCCACCAGTGTGGGCAACACACAATGGAATAACACAGAACAACTTTTTGGCTAGTTGTGGAATACCTTCCCCTTTGAGGTCTGAGTTGTTCCAATGTTGTTATCCTTCTGGCAGCAAAGAACAACAACAACAACAACCAAACATGTTTTTTTGTGAAAACATTTGGGATCTAAACAATTTTATCCAAATCTGTACATTCCTTTTGTACATTCTTTATGTTTTTACTTTTCAAAAACTCATCCTGACTGCTTTTAATTTTCTTACTTTAACATGCCAAACTTTTAAATATGTTTTTAGTCTGTTGAAATTATTTCCTACTGGTTCCACTGTTTAAACTTGCTCAGATGATTTTGTCTTATGCCTCCCTGTGATTTTATGATATTGGGCAGGGTATAAATATTTAAACGAAGAAACTGAGAAGGGCCACATCTCCTAAACCATCACACAGTCCGTTAATGGTTCCCCAGGTTTTGTACCTTCTGAAAGACTCAAATACCTCTACACCAGCTTAATTAATAACAGCGAGAGCTTAAGGTTAAAATATGCTGGTTTGTTTGGTTCCACTCTTTTGACCCCACCCACAACTGGAATAAGGCCTCCAAGAATTGAAATTGAACTGAGCTCTCAGGCCAAAAGGGATTACTCACCATTTACTGACATAATCTTTACAATGGCCATAAAAGATAGGACAGCATTATTATGCCCATTTTATTGAGAGCAAACTGAGCCTATGAGATAGGCTTCTCTTTATTGTTACATTTATGACACCCAGGCGCATGATTTACAATTTTGGCTTGTTGTTGTTGTTGTTGTCATGTACCTCCAAGTCAACTCTGACTTACAGCAACCTGCTCTAAAACTTTTTTTTTTGCCCGGGGGGGGGGCAAGATTTATTCAGAGGAGGTATGCCATAGCCTTCCTTTAAGTGTGACTTTTTAAAGGTCACCTGCTGAGTTTGAACCCTGGTCTTCCAGAAACCTTGTTCAGCACTCAAATCATTACACCATGCCTGTTCTCTTGTAGCTACTACACTACAATCTGCCTTTAAAAATTAGCTGGAGAAGACCTAAGTCTATCCAGTGACCACAGGGTTCAGAGACACACTCAGCATGGTGGTGTGTAAACTGTGCTGGATTTGAGGCGAAGGAAATTTGGATTCAAATTACTGTTTACTCATGAAGCTAGCTCAGTGGCCTTAGGCAAGCCATTATCTCTCACCTACCTTACATGCTTGCTGTGAAGATAAAACAAGCTAGCAGTTTCTATATATTGTCCTGAGCTCTTTAAGGAAGGGTGGGATATAAATAGGAAATAGAATGGGCTGGGTTGAAATGAATCATAGAGGTGGAAGGGACCATGAGGGCCATCCGGTCCCACCCCCTGCCACACAGAAATACACAATTGAAGCACTCCTGAGAGATGGCCATCCAGTCTCTTTTTAAAAACCTCCGATGAAGGATCTCCACACTCCAAGGCAGTGTATTCCATTGTCAAACAACTCCTACCAATGGGAAGTTTTTCCTAATATTCAGGTGGAAGTTCTTTTTACCATTATTTAAATCCATTGCTCCTTGTCCCAGGCCATCTCCGCACTACACTGTTATAGTGCTATCATTCCACTTTCAACATCCTATGGAATTCTGGGGTTGGCAGTTTAGGAAGAAGCATTTAGAATTCTCAGCCAGAGAGCTCTTTGGCCTCAGTGAACTATAAACCCCAGAATTCCCCAGGATGTTCAAAGTGGAATAAAAGCACTATAACAATGTAGTGTGGAAATGGCCCTTGCTCTCTACTAATAATGGCAATGTGACATCCCCATTAGTATAGCACATGTTTCACAGTGGGGGATGTATAGCTCTCCAAATGATGGTGATTGCAACTTCCATCATCCCTCACCAGTGAGCATGCTGATTAAGGCTGCTGAAAGGTTCAGTCCAAAAGCTTCTGGTGGAGATCCACATATTCCCTGCCTCCTCTTTGCATTGGGAATATCCCAGATTCATCTTCTATTTAAAAAAAGGGGAGGGGGATCTGAGATACAGCCACCACCATTCAAAAATTTAGATGAGCAAAGACTGAATTCAGCATTATAACTAAGGCATCTTCCTAATATTAATTAAAAGCGGTACAGCTGACACAAAAAATGGGTAATAGGTTTGAAGCTGTCAGAGTTAATCTGTTTATTCTACTTCGCCTCAACAGCCACTGTAAAAGGCACTCTCTTACCACTCTATTTATATTTGTTTGAATACAAGACTCATATTGAAATATTACTGGTCTGGAGCATTTCTGCTGCTGCTTTGTTTTTCTCATTAAAAGTAATTAATGAAGGCGCACACAACAGAAGCACCACAGGGGGTACTGAAATGCCTAAACAAGGCTCTGGATGTCACGATACTAGACTTTTGTGTGCTTTCCCAGAATATTGTGGGTGCTTTTTAGCCAGAACTTGGGACAAGAAACTTGGGGGAGGCTATAGCTCTTAGAATCGTGATTAGAATCATAGAATCATAGAGCCGGAAGAGACCACAAGGGCCATCGAGTCCAACCCCCTGCCATGCAGGAACGCACAATCAAAGCATTCCTGACAGATAGCCATCCAGCCTCTGTTTAAAATCCACTAAGAAAAGGAGGCTCCACCACACTCCCAGGCAGTGCATTCCACTCTTGAATTGCTCTTACTGTCTAGAAATTCTTCCTAATGGAATCTCTTTTTCTGAAGTTTAAAGCCATTGCTCCTTGTCCTAGTCTCCGGAACAGCAGAAAACAGGCTTGCTCCATCCTTTATATGACATCCCTTCAAATATTTAAACATAGCTATCATGTCACCTTTTAGCCTTCTCTTCTCCAGGCTAAACATACCCAGCTCCCTAAGCCACTCCTCATAGGGTACAGCTTCCAGGCTTTCTACCATTTGGTCAACCTCCTCTGGATACGTTCCAGCTTGTCAATATCTTGGTGCCCAGAACAGGATACAATATTAAAGATGAGGTCCAACCAAAGCAAAATAGAGTGGTGTTATTACTTCCCTTGACCTGGACACTATACACATATCGATGCAGCCTAGAATTGCATTGGCTTTTTTAACTGCTGCATCACACTGCTGACTAATGTTCAGTTTGTGGTCCACTAAGACTCCCAGATCCCTTTCATACATGCTATGGTCAAGCCAGGTGTCTAAGAATCTTGGTAAATTCTTCATAAATTCCAGGAGCTATAGTCCAATAAGTAACATTTCCTAAGTTCTGGCTTTAATTTGTGTAAGCATTCACAATTTCATACTCCCTGCTACCTGTCCCAATTTGGCATGGGGCAGTCCTGATTAATTCTTTGTAGTCCCACTTTTTCATCTGCTTTTGAAATTTCCCAGTTTCTCTTTCTTCTTCCCACCATCCCATTTGCTCTCAGCCTACTTCCAATGGCTGCAGACTGAATTCAAAACGCTGAAGTGGTTTGCACTCACTTAAATCAGTGGGAGGAGAGGAATGGATGGAATTTTGCCCTTCCCTGTAGGCTCAGGCAAAGGCAAGCCACTGCACATTCTTCTAGTTTGTCTGTTCTTTCTCATTAATACCTTTTGCCCTCTTGCCCACACTCTGATGTTGCATGGCCACATATATCTTAGTTTTTAATCTGTGAAATGTTGGAGAGTATGCTGTTTGTCTCTTCTCTTCCCACTTTGAGAGTCTGCTTTTCATTTCTCTCTTTCGATCAAATAGAAATCTCAATGTTTTTGCCATCTTTGCCTCATTGAGGTAGACCAGTGGCAGCTGCGGCAACCTCTCTGTGTATTTTGGATCCTACGTGAACCAGTTTGCAAAAGCCAATATATTAGTCATTGCTTAAATGAGTAATAGCTGGAAATGTTGGGAAGTTCACCCGGGAAGTTGTGTGTAGGTGGTCACTGCACATCAAGTCTCAAATTCTGCGGTAATAGCTCAAACTCCTTTCCCAAAAGCTGGCTTGGTTTAGGAGACAGGGTGTTCTTTCCTCCTCTAGGGATTCTTTTTTGACTCATTGGCAAAAGGACAGATAAATATAACAGCTCATGAAGTCTATTCCTGAAATGATGGAATTTTTTTTAATCATTGTGGGAAAAAAGAGATTGTGAACATGAGAGTGCAAGAGAGATTAAAATGCGATTTTAAAAAAAGAAGCTGCTGGATGCCACATGTTCTCTGCATGATATAGCTGAGATTTATGCAGGAGTTCAAAAAATAAAAAAAGGAAGGAAGGAAAGAAGGAAGGAAGGAAGGAAGGAAGGAAGGAAGAATAGACAAGCCAAGCCAAACTTGGGATTCAGCTGTTGCTTCTTCAGGGTACTGTAGTCATAATTGTTTGAAACAAGCAACAGAATACTTTCTGAGGTGCCACAATCAAATGCTATCTCAGCACTTCCTTTCTGGAGATTTAAAAAAAAAAATTAAAAGAGCTCGTGGGAGGCAAAAGGAATTGTTCTGGCCACAAACTTAGCATGCTTCATGATTCCTAGAATTGAAGGGTAGGGGATTTTTTTTATCAGAGTAGTTCCAAGTTTTGTTAGGGCTAATCATCAAAACCACTGTGGGCAGAATGTATGTTGCATCAAAGCCATTCGGAAAGAATGTGAGGTATCGAGAGTTTATCTTTTCAACCTCAGGCAGCCAGAATTGGGGCTACAATGAAATTCTTTTTGCTCCTTTGCCACTCTGTCTCTTTTGAGAGACATTTCACTTTCTATAGTACAACAGAAATTGTGGGTACATTGGTATTAGGCATTGTGACCGGGCCTGCATTTCTCTTTACAGACTGGTATGGCAGCTTCCCCTCGGCACCTTGTCACCTCACTCAGCTCTGCCTTTCCCTTTAAAACACCGCCTTTGTGTAAAAAGGGTAAAGCCTTTCCACTGTTATTTAGAACCCCTTTAATAATCTCTGGTAGCATGGTTCTGTTTGATTATAACTACTGAAAATCATTCAGCTGAGTCAAAATTTATACAAATATATTATAATCTTTACTAAAATAACAACCAGAATAAAGTATTGGTTTCCATATGTATGTCCAAGCTCAAACAGATGTTCAGAATGTGTTTAGACAATTTCCTTGTATCTTTACATCAGCATAAAGGCACAGGCCTCTCACACACACAGCCCTTTGGCTACCCTTTTGCCCAAAGGCTCAGTTCACAAATCTAGGTCTGACCAGATTAAAAAAAGGGTTGATTTCTCTTCTGCCGCACTCTCTGGGCTTTCTCTGAGAAAACATACCCTCTCACTCAGCCCCCCTCGGCTGACTGAGAACCTCTCCGGTTGAAGGACTAACTCTTAGCCCTTCTTCCTGGAAGTCTAAGACAATCAGTGTGCCTTTTATATATATATTCTCCTGTTTCAAATGGATGCTCAGCATTATCAGTGAACATGTGAACTTGTCATTGCTGAAACAGCCTCTGAGACTACATTACTCACATGTGTCACCAAAAGAAAATGTTGCTATTGTTAAGTATGTCTAGACATAATGCGTGAGGAAGGCTTTTTTTCTTTTAAAAAAAGCCTATATTTACTCATCATATAGAAGCTCATCATATCTTGACATGTTCATCCTACACTAGACTATACAGCATTCATTGCAAACAACTCATTCTACGGATTTTTACATTTAAAATTCATTTAGGGTTTGGACCAGCAAGTACTTTTTCTGCCTCTTTCTTCTGTAGCAGAACAAGGTTATTGTTCTGCTTTCCACCTTTATTGTCCAGTTTACTGACTGATTAGTTTATTTTGCAGATACCTTATTTTTCAGCTAGGATTGTCTCTCAAAAGCAACTTACAACAATAAAAATTAAACTTAAGGGTGCAAAATATATTAAAAATACACTGATGTGTCCTCTGGCCCTATCTTCATCCTTGCTACAATTCCCCACTGCAAGCCAAGATTCTTCCCATTTTACAGATGGCAAACTGAGGTGAGAGATTTTAGCTTCTTCAGGCCTGCCTGATGAAAGTTGCTTTTGAAATGTGCTTTGATCTTCTATCTCAATGAACTGTACCCAACACTTTTAAAATGATCTGTATGGCTTGAAAACTACCAAGCTGGTCTCAATCTTGCTGACATGTACGCCGCTTTGTCATTTTTTAGTTTCCTTCCTACTGTGGATTACAATAGCATAAAAAAAAAAAAGGAGAGGGGAAAGATTGCCACACATCTAGGAGGCCACCAGAATGGCTGTTTGGACATATAGGTTGAGCACACCTTCTCTAACACTATTTAGAAACAAGCTGGCTCTGGACTCTTTCACACTACATAATTATAGCACTTTGATACCACTTTAACTTCCAGGACTGTGTCTTATGGTATCTTGGGATTTGTGGTTTGATAAGGCACTAGAAGTCTCTGGCAAAAAATTCTAAATCCCTCACAACCCTACAAATCCCAGGATTCCATGGGGCGCAGACATGGCAGTGAAGGTGCTATCACAGTGCAATTACTTTGTAGTGTTAAAGAGGTGTCAGTTATTTCTTGAATTTACCCTTAGAAGATAAGCTTGGAAATAATTCATTAAAACTAATTAGTTTTAAAATGGCAAGTGTTTAAAATCCATTATTCTTATTGTTAGACACAACTAATACCCCTGCATATTGCATCCTGTTCTTCTTTTGCAGTAATGTCTTTCTGCTGCCCAAGTGAATGAATGAAATGCTGCTCCTTCACTTAAGGTCCATGGTACCCAATGCACCCAAAGCCCCACAAACACATCTTCTGTCACTGGCAATAATAAGAATGAAAAAACAACACAAATAGAATAAGCAATACTTTCCTTCATGACATTCCGCTTAATGGTAGGACTGCCCTACCACCAATGGAAGCTGGTGAATTGATTCAGGTTTTTTAGAACAAACATTAAATCTGCTCTCCGAGGTGCTGAACTCCATGTCTCAAATAAGTGAAGGATCTTGGATAGCTCTTTTAAAGTTCACACTAAAAACAAGAGTGGATCTACCTCTCCACTGACACCAGAGTCCACTGCCTGTGGTGGATCTCAGATGGATCTTTGGTTTGTTCTTGAAGACTTTTAAATTCCCATTGGTGAACAGATAGCTCTACACACCCCTAAGCTGCATAAGAGGAGTTCCATATCAGCATCAGAGAACACACGAGGCTCCAAATTAGGCTTCATTTAGTTCCAAATCATTGGGGAACACTCGAGCAACAGGAAAAAAATAAGTTGTTTCTGCTCTTATTGTACTGTTATGCTGCATTTTAATGATCTGCAACACATATTTATTGTATTTTCTTATAGTCCACCATGCACGTTATACATAGAAACAGACCATCTATATTTAACTACGAACAGCTAACTAATTGACACAAACCTTGGCAATATAATATAACAAAAGCTTATTGTTATTGTGTGCCTTCAAGTTGTTTCTGACTTAAAGCAACCCTAAGGTGAATCCATCATGGGGTTTTCTTGGCAAGATTTATTCAGAGAGGTTTACCATTGCATTCCTCTGAGGTTGAGAAAGCATGACTTGCTCAAGGTTACCCGCTTGGCCACTCCACGGTCAGGTGGTGATTTGAACCCTGGTCTTCAGCATTCTAGTTCGATACCCAAACCACTATACCATTGACGCTGCTTATGAAACCTACAGTAGTCCCCCTTTATCCATGAGGGATATGCTCCATGACTCCCAGTGAATGCCTGAAACTGTGGACAGTACCAAACTCTATATATACCATGTTTTTTCCTGCAGATACATATCTATGATAACTGTGTTTTGGGACCTTATTAAGTAAAATAAGGGTTACTTGAACACAAGCACTGGAATACTGTCACAGTCAATCTGACGACATAGCCTATCTCTGCACTACACTGTTATAGTGCTATTATTCCACTTTCAACATCCTGTGGAATTCTGAGGTTTGTAATTTCCTAAGGCCAAACAGCTCTCTGGTTGAGAATTCTAAATACCCCTCCCTAAACTGCAAACCCCAGGAGTCCATAGCATGTTGAAAGTAGAATAATAGAATTATAACAGTACAGTGTGGAAATGGCCCAAGACAGCTACTAAGATGGGTAGTGTTTATAGTGTGGATACACTGGACAAAAGCAGCACAGCAGAATGCATGAGATTTCATCATGCTACTCAGAACCAATGGGCAGTTTAAAGTTTATGTCACTCACTTTATCCTTCTACTGTTGGGATCCCTTCCTGGATTTGGTGCTCAGGCCTCAAGATGACCTCCCCACTGGACAAGCGGCTGTGTTGATCAGTGGATTCAGTGTGCTAAAGCGTGACCAGTTCTCCCTTTCAGTTCTTAAATGAAAACAGTCAGATCGTTACTGAAGATAAAACCAGTGGAAATCTATTATATCGCAAATAAGCTAAGCATGGAGTCCCCGAACTCCTTTCACATTCCCAGCGCCCAAAATTCTATCCAGGTCTTATCAGTGCCTGTCTTCCTAACTGGCCTTTGCTCTGTCTCTCACTGCCCCAACTAACTTTTTCACAGACAAGCCTTTAGGATACAACCTTTCCCCCATAGGCTCCCCTTACGCAGCATTCCAAATGCTGTGATTGGCTGGCAGGTTTGCTCAGCTTCTCTCTTCACACACACACTATTAAAAATACAGTCCTCTCTCCCCATTTGTGGGTTTGGCCTTTGCAAATTTGATTATTCATGAGGCATGCATATGCCTCCCATCCCCCATTCTCCTCCTCCCATTCCCTTGATTTTGCCAGGCATGGAGGAGGAAAGCAAGTGCCTAGACAAAAGGCGAGGGAATGGGGAGAAGTCATGCATGCCTTCCTCCTTCCCTCCAGAGCTTCGCCTCCCATTCCTTTGCCTTTGGCCCTGGTGCTCAAGACACATGGCAAGGCAAAAGGCAAGGGAATAGGAAGGGGGAAGGTTCACGCAACCCTTCCTTCTGGCCTCTGGAGCTCCTCCCTGCAAATTCCCTTGCCTTTCGCCCTGGCGCTGAGAAGGGAGGCTCACATGCCAGGGCAAATGGCAAGGGGATGGGAGAGGGGAGCCCTGGAAGGCAAGGGGAGAGGGATCATGGGTGAGGGGATTCTTTATGGTTTTTCTACTTCTGAAAGGATTCTGCACCCTGGACCCTCATTAAAGTGGAGGGGCCACTGTAATTGAAAAAAAAAAAGCTTAAAAACAGTATAGTTAAACCAATAAAGTACTGTTGCTTTAAAAATATGCATTTCTCAAAAGCCTGTTGGAATAAACAAATGTTTGCCTAATGGCAGAAAGACAGCAAGAAGAGGCCCATTCTTGTCTCCTTAAGAACAATGTTTCAGAGCCTAGGAGCAGTCACCACAAAGGCCCTGTCTTGCCTTCATACCAGATATTCCTGTGATGGTGGTGGCACTGAGAGAAGAGCCTCTCTTGATGATCTCAGGGGCTGGGCAGGCACATACAAGAAGAAATGGACTATTATATAGCCTGAACCCAAACTATATAGGGTTTTATAGCATATGACCAGAAATTCTGAATTGCGACTAGAACCTTTTGTCCCAAGTCAGAATGCATGGAGTTGAAGAAAAATCAGGGGACTGACCAGTGAATGGATGCTTTCATGAATCATTTGTGGTCAGAAAATTTTCTCCTCACATTTCCCATGAACAAACGGTCAGGCTGTTCTCCTTGTGAGAGGAAATGAGAGCAAGTTCAAGCACTCCTCACCGCTGGCTTCCTCCAGTGTTTTTCTTGCTGTTCTCAGTGTCCCATATTAGCAACAGATATGACTGTTATAAAATCTCCTTGGGAACACAAGAAAACGTATTACATTTCTTGGCCATGGGTGTCTTTGATAATTTAATCCACACTGAGACCGTGGAGTTTCCCGCATGCTCCATAAAACTTGCTATGAAATAAGTCATATTTCAAAGTGAATCCAGTTTTTAATTCCACCTCTCTGGTCTTGCCATAATAAATGCTATTTGGATTAAAAATGCCTTAAACACTTATATACACAATGCAAAAACACATGAAAGATTGTCATATGAAAGATGGGGCAAGCTTGCTTTCTGCTGCTCCAGAGACTAGGACGCAAAGCTGTTACCATACCCAACAGCCACACTTTGAGGGGGTATATTATTTTTCATGAATTAGATATATTTATTGCTGAAAGTATGTTTGGAGAAATGCTGGCTGTATGCATGTAACCAGGGCAGGATGACCTCAGCATGGCCAGGTCATAAGTTCAGAGAGGATTAGATAGGAAAGCCCAGTGCTGATAGGCTTGGGATGATCCTTTCTAAAGGCTTCAAGGTACAAGTACCCCTGGAAACAATAGAAAGAGAAACTGCCCAGGTGAAGCAGTCAAGTACCATTGCTGTGAGCATATCAGCAGGGGTATTTGACTACTGTTCTGATTCACAGCATCATTGAATCATATAATAATAGAGTTGGAAGAGACCACAGGGGCCATCCAGTCCAACTCCCTGCCATGCAGGAACACACACTCAAAGCACTCCCAACAGATAGCCATCCAGCCTCTGTTTAAAAACCTTCAAAGAAGGAGACTCCATCACACTCCGAGGCAGCATATTCCACTGCCAAACAGCTCTGACTGTCAGGAAGTTCTTCCTGAGGTTCGGGTGGAATCTCATACCTGTAGTTTGAATCCATTGTTCCTTGTCCTAGTCTCTGGAGCAGTGGAAAACAAGTCTGTTCCCTCCTCTATATGACATCCTTTCAAATATTTAAACATAGCTATCATGTCCCCTCTTAACCTTCTCTTCTGCAGACTAAACGTACCCAGCTCCCTAAGACATTCCTCATAGGGCATGGTTTCTAGTTTCTTTACCATTTTGGTCACCCTTTTCTGGACACACTCCATTATGTTACTTCTCAGATCCAATTTCATTATACCCATCTCACCAAAATAAATTCATTACAGGTACTAGTTACATGTTATATGCAAGTAAATGCTTGCTTCCAAGCATTGTCTTGAGGTTAGATGCAGTGAAGCATCAGGACTTGCCTTGGGCTTTATGGAAGGCCAGGCTGATTCAAAGTTGAGAGTATGTGTTCTCCAACCCAAAGTTCTCACAGTCATTTCCTGCCTGGAAGTTTGCTGTTAGCATGACAATAGGCAGAATGCTCTGCCCTGTTGACCAAGCGAAAGAAGAAGGCCAGGTTCTGAGTACTGTATTTATATCAGGCCTACCCAATCCAAACTCTTCTTACAGCATCCCAGCCATGGAGGCCAATGTTGTAACCCCTTATTCTGTCCTCTTCTGCCCCTAAAGGGAATTCTGAGGACTGAACCCATAAGGTTCGCGACAGCATTTTAGGATAGTCTGAGAGCATAAAGTGCCTTGTCAACTCATTGATGTTCTGACATTAAATGTCCTCTGTTTCAAAGGAATTTAAGTATACTGGATGGTGGCCAAAAAGGTCTTGGTTATGAATCACATCACCCTAAAGTTCAGCGAGTACTATTCAGTGGGAAAGAGTGTTCTGTTCTACAATGGTCATAACATATTTATGCCTATAATTGGTTTTTTCCCATGCAAATATTTTAATGAGTTGAACTCGTAGTGATTCAGAGGATATATATTTTAGATATTTATTACACATGTAAGGGTGTCTCATTTGGTTAAGACTCCCAAAGTCTACTGTCTGAGAATCAACCTCTTTTCTTTCTAAGGGGTATATCAGAAGCAGAATTTGGAAAACATTACCTCTTTTTTGGATTATAAATCCCCAATTCCCCCAACTGACTCTCAGATTGTGCATAGCTATTTGTTAGTTAGTGCCTTCAGTGTATTCCTTTCTTCATTGCGATTATGGAAGCAGTCACTTTATGTTCACCTCTGCACCCTGGGACAATAAGCAAGCACAGCTGGCAGATACACAATCAGTTGCACAAAGTCAACATTGAGAAAAAGGATTAGGGTAGATCAACTGCCACTTAACTACTTGTGTGCAGATTTACGCTGTGGGAGCACAGTGTTGGATCACTACACTATCTGTGTGTGGACTCTCTAATAACCCTGCAGTAAAGGGACCTCAGTTGTAAGAGGAACCGAAAGCCGCAATCTCATTCCTTCTTCCTGCTTCCAGTTATTTCTAAGCCCTAAAATATCTGAGACAATAAGGGAAATTCAGTCCAACTGCCCCGCTGTGCAGGAATATACAATCAAAGCACTCCCAACAGATGGCTATCCAGTCTTTGTTTAGAAACCTTCAAAGAAGGAGACTCCAACACACACTAAGGTGATGTATTCCACTGTTGAACTGTGTTTACTGTCAGAAAGATCTTCCTAATATTTAGGTGGAATCGTTTTTCCTCAGGTGTGAAGTTATTCTTCCATGTCCTAGTCTCTAGAGCAGCAGAAAATAGACTTGTTCCATCCTCCATATGACATCCCTTCAAATATTGAAACATTTGAAAGCTATTATGTTGCTCCTTAACCTCCTCTTCTCCAGATTAAACATATCCAGCTCCCTACGCCACTCCTTATTGGGCATGGTTTCCATGCATTTTACCATTTTGGTCACCCTCCTCTGGACACATCCCAGCTTGTCAATATCCTGCCTGAATTTTGGTGCCCAGAACTGGACACAATATTCCCAGTGGAGTGTGACTAAAGCAGAATAAAGTAGTAGTATTATTTCCCTTGACCTAGATACTATATACCTATTGATGCAGTCTAGAATTGCATTGGCTTTTTTAGCTGCTGTGTCACAATGCCAACTCATGTTAAGCTTGTGGTCTAGTAAGACTCCTAGGTCCCTTTCACATGTACTGTGCGAAGCCCAAAACACCTGTACATGTACTGTTGAAGCCTGTTCTGTCGAAGCCCAAAAAATCAAGGTTTGGGAACCACTGATATTGATTGAACAAGATACCAATCATCACCATCATCATTATCACCATCACCACCATCATCATCATCATCCCATATTTTTGAGTGTGGACCCTTGAAAAAGACAGAAATGTATGCACCACGTAATGTATGAATGTGGATAATATGTTAATTTTACATAGAAATATATGGCTAAGTCAACGGAAATCAATACTTCCATTTGGTATTTAGGTATTACGCAAGGTTGTTAAGAGCTGCTTCCTAAGTGCAAACCCTGTTTGTCATTTATTTTGACTGTCTTTCATAGCTGTTTTGAAAACCTGGCAACACTAGTAGTAACAAATAGTCATTCTTCTAGGAAAATAAAATGGTGTTGCAAAAACCTGCTCTGCTACCATGGCTAGAGAGGCCTTCCCTGGAAAAAAAAAGTGAGTTTAAAAAATGTATCAGTTCATTACAATGGCATTCATTTCAGAACAAATCAAAACAGGAACAAACTGACCTAGTTCAGTTTGATTTTAAAGTCATTTCACAATGAAGTTGTTCTCTATTTTCTACATGGCGTGTAAGAAAAAAAAAATCAGAATTTGCAATTGGTTGCACATATTCTCTCTCCAAGCCCCAAGAAATTTACAGATATATATATATATATGTGAATGAATGATACACACAGGCCTCAAGAAATCATACATATACATATACATACATACATATACATACACACACACACACATATATTCGGGCTTGTGTTTTAACTATATTTTTGAAGAGATAATATGTGCAGCCAATTGCTTTTATTATTTGACAGCAAGCTGATCCCCGGCAACCTCGTGTCATGGGCTTTGGCAGTGAGATGTAGCCTTAGAGAAGGAGAAGGTGATTCCAGGAAGAACATTCGAGACATATCCAGAAACACTGGAGTATCAATCCAAACTGAGCCAATTTTGTCAGCAAGATATCTCAGGAACTTCAGGAAACGAATCCAAGACCAGAATCTTTGTCAATATATTGTGTGGGATGCAATTCCATCTCTTGGACATGGTTAACTCAACTAGACAGGGAAACAGATGAGAGGGCCAATAAAGATGGAAAGTAAGGGAAAGTAAGAGCGAGATGAAAAAAGCCTGGAGCCTTCAACAAACCCCAGAGACTCAATCAAGCCATTTTGGCTGGCTGAAGTGGAATAGCAAACGGCAGACAAAGCTCCTTCCACCCACCTCCAGTTCAAATCAAGGTAAATAGTACCTAAAACTAGCCAAGTTATTTTGGAGCATGAGGCAGAAAATTCCACAAGTGTGTCTTTTCCTCCTTGGCAATAAAAACACAGTAAAAATAAATAACTAGCAGTTTCTTGCTTTTGCATCAGAGCTTGGAAAATAATTTTTAAAGTAATTCACATTACAAGATGTAGTGTTTAAAAAGTAATTTTTTTGCTTTACACTTTACAAAATATAATTCATCATGACCATAACTATATTGCTCTAAAAAAAACCCTTCTCCGATAAAAGAGTGGCATGAATCTTCCAAAATTCCTGCCAAAATGGCTCTAAAAATGTCCCATTAATTATTTTTAAAGGCAAGTATTTGCTACACCCGTAAAGTAACTTTGCTTAAGAAAATTCTCTGTGCTCTCATTTTAAAAAAAAGAACAAAATTATTTTTAATTTTAGCATGATACTTCCAAACTCTGTCTTTCGTGACACCCAAAATCTTGAAGGTGTTGGGGTTTTTTTTATACCTAATCATAGGACTGGCCCAGATTTGCCCTGAAAGGATGGCAATTCTAGTGCAAAGCCTGCATAGGTAACCCAGAGGCTTTACTAAATAGCCTCATTAGGATATAGAAGGGTTGGTAATAAGTAAGTAAGTCTCAGATACCCAATTAAACTGAGCCAGGATGGATTAACCCAAGAAATTGGTAGTGATTTGAGAGCTGAGCCACTTCCACACTACCCTGTTATTGTGCTATTATTCCAGTTTCAACATCCAGTGGAATTCTGGGGTTTGTGGTTTATTGAGGCCAAAGAGTTCTCTGGCTGAGAATTCTAAATGCCCCTCCTTAAACTGTAAATCCCAGGATTCCACAGGATGTTGAAAATGGATTAACAGCACTATAACAGTGTAGTGCAGAAATGGCCTTGGACTAAGGCCCTTTTCGCACGCCAGTCCTGTTGTGAAATGGCCTCAGGAGCACTGCACAATTGCGAGGACCATTCCACATGATGTCCTTGCAATCACGCGACGCTCCCAAGGCCATTAGGTGGCGATCACGCATTATATAATTTTTGGCTCATTGCCGAAAATGATGCACAATCGCGCGTCCCTCCCGTGCCCCACATGCACTTACCTTGTGTGCGGAGGCTCCGGTAGCACAGCTGTCGCGCTTCCTCCCCCAGCGCAGGCTGGGAAAGTGCCCGGCTGTGCTGCAGAAGGAAGGGGCGGAGTGCTCACGCTTCCTTCTGGCCAGCACAGAGCTGGTGTGGAGGGGAAGTGGAGGGGATGCAAGTGCCTCCCGGATAAGCCTTTTCACGCAATCCCCGCATGATGCCAGCGGCACCAGGTAAGGTGCGAAAAGGGCACTATTAGACTCTGGGTTGCTGCTCAGCCATGATAACCCACTGGATGACAAGTCACACTCTCTCAGTCTCAGAGGAAGTGGGTAGCAAACCACATCTGAAGAAATCTTGCCAAGAAAACCCCATGAGAAGCTCATCATAATTTGGAATAGATGTGAAGGCACATAACACACACAATAAACAATTGGTTCTCAAACTCTGCTCCCAGTGGGAAGATCTGAGAAGCTGGATGTTCCTGAAGGCTTGATGGGTTGTTATGGAATGGAATCATCTCTGGCTTTCTGTATTGCTGTCAGATGTTATGCAAGGCTGTGAACTGACTGATCTGTGAATCCGGGCTGGACCTACCTAGAGTGAGGCATTCTTCTTATGTGGTAGATGCTGGGTCAGCAGGGTCAAGGCATCGGAGCCCAGGGCTGCATATGACTAGAACCATTTCTGCACTAGACTGTTAACCCCAGGATTCCATAGGATGTTGAAAATGGAATCATAGTGCTATAACAGTCTAGTGCGGAAATGGCCTGTGTTCCATTTTATCAGCCATGTTAACATCCTATGGAATTCCAGGTGTTGTTTATGTGTGTGAGTGTGTGCATTCAGGTAAGCTGTTGACTTATAGTGACCCTGCAAATGTCATAGGGTTTTCTTACACAAAAAATAGTTGGAGGTGGTTTTGCAAGTTCCTTCCTCTGAAATATAACCCACAGCATCTGGTATTCATTGGCAGCTCCCCATCCAAATGCTAACTAGAGATGACCCTGCATAGTTTTCAAGATCAGACAGGATTTAGGGTATTTAGGCCGCATATTTGCAGTTTAGTAAGGGACATTCAAGATTCTCAACCAGAGAGCTCTAGACTTATATGGAGTTGCTAGGTTACTTGGATTTTCTTTCACTTGAAACTTTTCCAGTTTGCAAACTCTCCCATCCTTTAAAATATACTGCTGCTGAAGATCTAACACATTAAAGCAGACATTCCAGAACCATCTTGCCTGACATGCTAAATTTCTACATTCACAAAACCATTTTAAAATGAGACTAGATTTAAGCATCAGCAAATCCAGTGATGAACAGATGTGTCTTTTTAAAGGTACTCTGTATACACTTTCACTGAATATACCACCACTAATCTGTCCCTCAGGACAATCTAAAAGGATGTTTCAGTTTATTTTATGAAAGATTTTGCAGAGACTTGCTAAGAGAAAGACAGTCATGAAGCTGAGGCATACTCACTCTCAGACACAGGACTGTGTTATTGCAAAATCAGATTGTAGAATTTTAGATTATATACTAAACGTTTGCCCTAAATTGTTCCAAATTTTACATACTTTACTTCATGAAAAGTAAATGAGCAGGGGATTTTTGTTGCTGTTGCATTTGGAACATGGTGGGGATGGGTTTAGATATTACAGGAACATTTGTTAAAATTCTCATCCGAAACCTTGTGCTGATTCTGGTTGGTGGTTTTCCAAAGCTTCTCAGCCTTTTTGTTTATATATCCATCCCAACCAGCTTTAAGTAAACAGTTTAATGGAGCTTTACCAAAGGATTTGAATAACCACAGCTGGTGTACAGTTTTGTAGACAGTATGGCAGTTTGGTCTGTGCCAGTGAACTTGAGACAAGAAGAAAGCAAGTTTAAAATAACACACCCCTTCAAGGCCATAAACTGCCTCTAAGGCACACGTGTCAAACACAAGGTCCGCAGGCCAAATCTGGCCGCCATGCCATTTTATGTGGCCCTCACACCTGTTCTGCAGCTGCAGCTGGGGGACAGAAAAAGGCACAGAGAGGAATTGGGGAGCAGAAAGTGGCACACCTGGGATGTACTGACGAATTCTATGTCACTTTAAAGAGGTATAAGGACCATAAATTATGATCAAATAGCCTCAAAATGTCCAAGAAAAGAAAAGTTGATGTGGAGGGAAGGCAATTTAAAAACCAGTAATAATCGAATGCAGAGGCAATTATTTCATATGATAGAAGTGCAGATACATTTATATAGTCTTACAGATACAGCCGGCCCCTTGACGGTAACCATGATGCTGATGTGGCCCAAAATGAAATTGAATTTGACACCCTTGCCGTCTAAGGTAAAGAGATGCCTTTTGCAATGTCTTTCTGCTCCTCTTGCTCAAAGGAACATCCTTTCACAAGCGGGGCTCTGTTTGGATTTGCTAGAAGCCAGAAAAGATAAGGTAAAAAAATGAATTCAGCTGCATTCACATTAGAAGAGTAAACATTTGACTATTAGGTTTATATTTAGATATCTGTTTAAGTATTTGTTTTAAGAGCCTTTATGAAAAACTTTGCAGAATGCAACTGGAAAAAAAAATTGCAGTCTTTGAATATGCAGGAGAAGGAAATCTGGTTTTCAAAAATGTGTGCCCTAAAGAGTTCCCCTCTGAATTACAGCACCCCTGGAACTGTGTGCCTGGTTCTCTTTTCAATCCCTGTTTCTCACTGATTCATGGATTCCCCTACCTCTGATTTCCCTGGAATAAGATCAATAGTGCAGAAAAGCATTCCTGATTTGATTTTTTCTGTACCTCTTCAGTTCTGATTTTTGTTTCTTTTGGAGATTTGCACAAGCCTTATATTTCAGGGTTTTTTTTAACTGTGTTCTTTTCTCCACCCTGTTCATTTTTATTTACAAATTCTCGATGTGTGACAGGGTCGCACAGTGCCACAGGAAAGAGACTGTAACTTGTCGGGGTCTGTAAGAGGTCTTTACTTCTTCCAGATTGCTGTGGCGATTCCCAATAGGATAAGGTGCCATTTCTACCACATAATTCTGCCTGCCCGCCTTATAACACCATCTTTCTGTAAAAGGGTGAGGGTTTTCAATTTTTATTTAGAACCACTTAATAATTTTATGGTACTGTGTTTTCTCTGTTACTTTATATACTGTATACAACTCAAACTGAGTCAATGTTTACAAAGATAAATTGTAATATTTATTAAGATAACAATAACAATAAAGTAGTGTATTAGGGTTCATATGTAGTTCAGTGTGGATATAGTCATTCAGTGAATTCTTCAGATAGTATTAACAGTTATCTCACTGCTCAGAAACTATTCAATTATATCTTTAGACTTTCTTAAAAGGCACAATTATCATACTACAACCCTTAGGCTGAACTCTCACCAATCCGCTAATCTAGGACACACTCTCTGACCAGATCCTACTAGGGTTCAATTACTCTTCTGCCTCTCACTAGGCTTCCACTGAAAACTAACTCTCCCATGACGCGTAGCGACAGAATAATAGATAGTACTAGCTTGAGCTCGCGCAAAGAACAGAGACGACGAAGGGAGATCAGCCGGAGAAGAAGCAGCTGAAGCCGCTAGAGTTCGCTAGCAAAGACCGTAGAAACAGTAGAAGGCAAAGGAAACAAAGACAGCAAGAACAGAGGGGTGAAAAGACGCAATTTGAGACTTATGTATTTAGAAATTAGAGACAGAAAGTGAAATTAAGAAGACTGAAATCTAAAACCGGACTGAGATCTAAGGTGGAGAGACAGAAGAGACAAAAAGAGACAGAAAGACTCAGAAAAAATCAGTAAGATAGCGTCTGAAAGCAGCTTGAGCTGGCGAGAAAACTGCTGGAGCTCGCTGGAAAATCGGCTCGACTGAAGAAGATCGGGGCGTGAAGAGGCAAAGAACGATCTTGTAAAATAGACCGTAAAATTATTTTGAAGGCATAAGACAAACTGGATTAAATTTAAACAACACTTAAAAGATAAAACAACTCATTAATTGGACATTTTACAGAAAATAATAGAGCTTTAAAGAAATACATATATAAAAAATAGATAATTTTTTACAATTATACACAGAAACAGTAATAAATATAAGCATATGTGAGTGCATAATCAGAATATATCATTAATTCAATTAATTTATAATTCATGAAATAGAGCCAAATAGATGTATAGTTGTAAGTTGATATATAGTTGATTTATAAGTGAATTAATTGATTTGATTTGTAACTGTTTTATATTTTATATAATTGATTTATAACTGAATGGATTTATCAGTGAATTAATTGGAATATTAGACTTAAATATTAATTAATTTATGAGTACTGGGAAAGGACTTAAATTGTGTTAGTTTATAAAATATATATTTGGCGGGGATAAAGGACAGAAGTGCAAGTCAAAATAGAAACTGCAGGGAGAGAAGTGACCTTGAATCAATAAGACGAGAGAAAACAAAGACGGTGTACTCAGAAGAAAATATCTAAGATAAGAAATTATTTTAAAATTAACCCTTGAAGAGACAGTGGGGAAGAGAAGAAGAGGTCTGTCAGTGCCATCTAGTGTGGACTAAGAGGTAATACAAAAAAAAAATGGCATCTGGATTAAGGAAGGGAGCTAAAACACAGACCCAAATACAACTGATAGACCCAGCAAGAAGAGCATTGATGGAAATGGGACAACAAATGACTGAAATTCTAAATGAGATTAGAAGTTTGAAACTGGAGATGAGACAGGAAATGAAAGATACAAGGGCAGAAATTAAAGCAGATATTCGGGAGGAAGTGGATTGCATTGTAAAGAGAATGGACAATATGGGCAAAGACATCAAAACTTATGAAAATGGACATCCAAGAGATTCAAGACAAAACAAAGCAATTAGAAAAGGAGAAGGAAATTATGACAGAAACTCAAAAACAGGAAGATCTGAGATTAAGACAACAGGAATTGAGATATCAAGAGAAGTGCATTAAGTTGAGAGGAATCGGGGAATTCCTGGGAGAATTCATAGAAGAGAAAGTAATCACAGCTCTGGTGAATTACATTGGAATGAAAGAAGAGGACATGGAGAGAGAAATAGATTGCATTTTCAGAGCAAATTCTAGAATTGCAAAAGAGAAGAACTAGCCGAGAGATGTTGTGGTGTGCTGTACAAGGACTAGGATTAAAGAAAGAATACTCCAAACAAATTACGAAAAACAGCTAGTGATTGAAGATAGAATAACAAAAATATTCAAAGGTATACCATTTGAAATTTTGAAAAAAAGACAAGAGTACAAATTTCTGACTCAACTCCTGCAAAAATATAGAATTACATATAAATGGGAGAGACTGAATATCCTACACGTATAAAGAGAGGAGATACAAAATTTCTAACATCGCAAGAGCGAAAGAAACTTATGACAAACTGAAAAGAGAGTTAGAAAGGCCAGCAAATCGGAACAATGGGAAAAAACAGGAGGAAGATCAAGGCAGTCAGGAAGAGATATCAGAAGTTGGAAAAGCGGAACAGAACTCGGAAAGAGAAGAGAAAGAGGAAAAAGAAAGTTACCCAGAATCAGAGACAGAACAAGAGGAGGCGGAAGACCAACAGAAGCTTGAATTGGAGATAGAGGACTTATATGTCGAGGAAGAAGATATATAAGAGAAAACCGATAGTTGAAAGAGATGGTCATAAAGATTCTCTCCTGGAATGTAAAAGGTCTGAATTCGAACTATAAAAGAAGGCAAGTTTTCCATTACATAGAGAAAATTAAAACAGATGTGGTTTGTCTGCAGGAGACAAAAATTAGAGAAAAAGATAACAAATATTTGAGAAACACCAAGTTGGGAAAAAGCCACATTTCTGCATCATTAAAGAAGAAAAAAGGGGTTGCTTTATATGTTAATCAGAAATACCCCTCTGAGATGAAATTTCAAGATAAAAAAGGCCACTATCTGGGTGTAGAGATGCAACTCCCAGAAACTAAACTTCTACTGATAGGAATATATTCCCCAATGGAAGAGAAAAGTAAATTCTACAAGAAGCTACAACAGGAGATATTGAAATACTCAGAGGAGACTAATCAAGGAAATTTTCTACTGTTGGGGGACATGAATGGGGTGACTGACCCCAATATAGACAGATCAACACTCAGTTCACATGGAAAACAACACAGGAAGCTACCACGATCATTCTTTAAATTAGCAGAAATGATGGCACTACAAGATGTCTGGAGAGGGATACGCAAAGATTCCAAAGGATATACATTTTATTCGGATGCCCACAAATCGATGTCACGGATCAACATGTTTATGATCTCAAAAGGTTTGCAACAAAAGGTAAAGCATATGGAGATACTTCTGAGGATGTTATCCGATCATAACCCTATTCAATTGGAATTAAGAACCGCAAAGAAAGGAATAAGATGGAGGCTTAATGACTATCTCTTTCAAAATGAACACTGCTTGGAAAAGATAAAGGAGGAGATGAAATATTATTTTGAAGAAAATATGACAGAAGAACTAAAGATGAAAACAATCTTGGACACCAGCAAAGCAGTGCTACGTGGGCATTTCATCAAACTAGGCTCGGAATTTAAGAAGAAAAGACAAGAAAAACACCAAGAATTACTGGAAAAAATAAAATTACAAGAAGAAAAATTGAGGGAAAAACCAACGGATAAAAAAGTACGGTTGGAACTGAAAATTCTACAAGAACAGATCAAAGCTGAAAATCAATTAGAACTAAGCAGAAAGTTAACATGGATGAAACAAAGGTACTTTGAACAAGCAGATAAGCCGGGGAGATGGCTGGCCTATAAACTAAGAAAAGAGAGAGAAAAGAGACTAATTTTGGAAATAAATACTGGGAGGAAAATAACAGTAAACCAAGAAGAAATAAAGAAAACTTTTTATAATTACTACAAAAATCTTTATAGCCTGAAAATACAAGGAAAGATACAAAAGAAAATAGAAGAATATCTGGCGAACCAGAAAATACAGCAAATTACAGAAGAGCACAGACAGATGATGGACGCGAAGATTACAGTAAAGGAAATCACGGATGCAATCAAAAAATTGGACACATCAAAAGCACCAGGACCGGACGGTCTCTCTGCAACATATTATAAGAAGCTGCAGGAATTCTTAAGAGGGCCCTTGGAAAGACTGATCAATGAAATTATAGAGAATGGAAAACCAAATTCCTGGAATGAAGCTAATATTACATTAATCCCCAAAGAAGGGAAAGATTTAAAAGACCCAGGAAGCTATCGTCCAATCTCACTTCTCAATATTGATTATAAAATATTTACAAACATATTGGCGGAAAGACTGAAGGAAGTATTACAAGAAGTGATTCAGAATGATCAAAACAGCTTTCTCCCCAAAAGACAGATCAGAAATAATATTAGAACAATTTTGAATATTATTGAACACTACGAAAAGAATAATGAAAAAATATTGGCATTGATTTTTATAGATGCTGAAAAAGTTTTCGATAACCTTAGGTGGGACTTCATGATAGAGGTGCTGAAAAAAATGGACTTTGGTAATGCATTCCTGGACTGGATTAAAGAAATTTACAAAGATCAAAGAGCAGCATTAATTATTAACGGAGATAGAACAAAGCAATTTGAAATAGAGAAAGGGATGAGGCAGGGATGCCAGTTGTCACCACTCTTATTTATAACAGCACTAGAGGTTTTGATAAATGTGATCAGAAGCGATTTAGAAATAAAAGGATGCAAAATTAAAAACCAAGAACACAAAGTGAGAGCATACGCGGATGACTTGTTGATCATCCTGGAAAACCCAGTAATAAGTATTGAAGTTTTATTACAGAAGCTGAACCAGTTCGGAGAAGTTGCTGGGCTAAAGATCAATAAAGAAAAAACTAAAATTATAACAAAGAATATAAGAAAGGAGGAGGAAAGAGAGTTGGCTCAAAAAACAGGATTCAAAATAGAGCACAAAATTAAATATTTAGGAATTCGGATCTCAAAGAGAAATAATGAATTATATGAAAATAATTATAAAACAACATGGACGGAAGTAAAAAAATTGTTAGAAAATTGGAGTTCCTTAAAGTTATCATTGCTGGGGAGAATATCTGCAATCAAAATGAATGTGTTGCCCAGACTAAATTTCCTTTTTTCAAAATTTACCCATTATTATCAACCCTTTAAGGAGTGGCAGAAAGATTTGTCTAAGTTTATTTGGGAAAACAAAAGACCTAGAATAAAATGGAAGCTGCTTACGGAAAAAAAGGAAAAAGGAGGCTTTGATTTACCTGACCTGAAAATATACTATTATGCCAGCGGGCTCACCTGGATTAAGGAATGGATAACGCTGCAAGATGAAATAACATTAAACTTAGAAGGAGCGGGAAAACGAATGGGGTGGCACGCGTACATGCGGTAAGAGAAATACAAAAGAGACAAAGACTTTCAGAACCACTATCTAAGGAAAGCGTTGTTAACAATCTGGTTGAAATTTAAGAAAAAATATTACGTAAAAATACCTCAATGGCTGTCCCCACACGAAGCGTTATACGGGAGATGGAAGGACCCACAGGACAAATGGATATGGTATAGTAATACAGTAACAGAAAAACGAAATCAAGAATGTACGTTAAAATCAAGATAAGAAATTGAAGCAGCGGGATTCAAATGCCACTGGTTTTTATATAGACAATTAAAAGAAAGATTTCTAATGGATAAGAAATTAGAAGGAATTGAATCAGTAATGAAAGAAGACTTATTTGGAAAAATAATATTTGAATCAAAGAAGCAAACGATATCTAAGCTATATAAATTAATGTTGGAAAGAGAATTAGAATCGGAAGAAAAAAAAGAAGTAATGGTAAAATGGTCCAAGAATATAGGCTATGAAATTCAACTTGAACAATGGGAGAGCAGTTGGAAATAATATAATAAATTTACTGCAGCCCAGAAATTGAAAGAAAATTACCTCAAAATGCTTTACAGATGGCATTTGGACCCGATAAAATTAAATAAGATATATAAAACAAAAGAAAATAAGTGTTGGAAATGTAGCAAGCACAACGGCACTTATTTTCATTTATGGTGGACATGTGACAAGGCGAAAACCTTCTGGAAAAAAATTCATGGAAAAATGGTGGCAATTTTACAGACTAACCTGCTGCTAATACCAGAGCTATTCCTATTAAACATGATACAAAAAATAGATAAAGAAGTCAAGAGAAAACATTGGAAAGTGATTCTTTACATGATAACAGCAGCGAGATTAATTTACCCACAGAAATGGAAAAATAAACATACACCACAAATAGAAGAATGGATGATAAAAGTGGCAGAATTCAAAGAAATGGACAGATTAACAGGGATGATTCAAGGCAGAATGCAAGGTGGACATGAGGAAGTCTGGAAAATAGTAGACGAATACACAGTAAAAGAGGGATATAAGAATGATGAATAAGGGATAGGGATTCTCAAAATCTATGACTAATGATGGAAGGTTTATAAGAACATAAAATAGGCCGACAAGAGGTTAGGAAAAAATAAGACAACATCGAATAGAAAAAAAGGAAAAATAAAATACAAATGAAGGGTATACCCCGAATGGGGAAAGTAAGAAGAGAAACTTAGTTAGATACAAGCAGAATGGGACTTGGTGAAGTTCAGGAAGTAAACTGTAGGAAATTTTGTTCTTTCAAGAAGAGGATGTAGACTGCAAAGAAACGAGTGAGAGGAAATGAAGGGATGAATGGATTGAAGAAGGATGATAGTAGTAAGTAAGTAAGTAAGAAGGATGTTTTTATGATAGAATGGAAGAATACAAGAATATAAATGCATACCATTTTGGGTTGAAAATGTAAAATTGAATGTGTGACGCAATGTGGGGTGTACGAGTTTAATGTGATGTAATGTGATTTTAATGTATAATGTAAATTTGAATAAAAATTATTATTGAAAAAAAGAAAACTAACTCTCCCACAACAGTCACACTCTCTGACTGGCTAAGGGACTCTACTCCCTAACTCTTTGCTAGGCTCTCACTGAAAGAATCCAGTATCCCCAGGTATTTGGCTTTGTATAACTTTTCCTCTCAGCCACAAGCCCCTCCCACACACTGGGCTGGGTTTCCTCTCCTGAGTGGCTATTCTGGTTGCATAGCAACCTGCTTCTAGGTTGCTTTGGCACTTCAGGTAGCCACCCTCCCAGAACTCCATCAAGCGGTCAAACAGTCAAAAAGATCTTGCTGTCCACTTAGTTTGTGAGAGGTTTGTGTGTGTTTGCGTGTGTGTGTAGAACAATTTCTGTTTACATTAACAGCGCACGTATCTTCTCAGAAATAAGTCCAGATGAATTCCATGGGACCTACCCCTAGGTAAAAGTGGAAGGGATCGTAGCCTGAGATATTCTAAAAAGCCCACTGGAATGCAATTATTTCCTTACTAGGTTGGTCTTGAAGGGGCAACACACAGTAAGTCAATTGTACCAGGAAGAAAGGAAAGAGAAGAAAATGAACATTTGGGGTTGCAGTTTGGACAGTCTCTACGGGGGCTGATATACTCTCACCCTGCTATGGCATTGGAAAGAAAGAACCCTTGGCATGTGTTTTGAAAGAGTCTGGTTGCTTTCCCAGTTCTTCTTCAAATAACCTTCATCTTCAGCGTTTTGGCTCCTTATGCTCCAGATTTTCTTCTCTCTCTCGTTTTTGTCCGCCTTGACTCTTGGATCAACCCTGTAACTGGCTCTGCTTTGAAAGCAGCACAGCCCATATTAATGTTTAACTGACACATGCCGTAAATCATACGGGAAAGCTGTTCAGTCAGTCCTCTCTTCTGTAGGCTTCTTTTCACTCAACTTTCCTGAGCAGCAAACACTTCGAGCCTGGTTAGGCTTGCCAAAAATGATTTGTATGTTTGGCATGGCTTTGCTCCTTGTGACAGTTGTACATTAACTGTGGCACGGCTGCAGGCCTCTACTTGTCATCTGACACATTGAACGCAGCCAACCTGCCATTTACTGTGGGCTGCCTGGAGCTTGGCAGTCCTGCCCTGGTTCTTGCAGTCTGAGACAAGTGGCAAGAAAGGAATGTGGAACACTGGGCAGGTTGTTCTTTGATTTGAGGGGCAGGGGAGCTGTTGAGAGAGTCGGAATAGAGTCTCCCTTTGCAGAGATCCAGCTGTCAAGAAAATGGTAGAGGGCTTTGCTTTTCTCAGGATAAAAGTACACTTCCTCTGAGGAGTATTGGGCTTCCCAGATCTCAGGAGCTAGCCCTGAGTCTCCAGTTTTCATGGGTTATCTCCAGGTGGGAGACAAAGGTGCGGCTCAGCTCCAAGTAAGAGGAAAGGACCAGGTACAAATCTCCATCTCACCTAGCAGAGCAGCAGCTTCCTACAGTTTCCATGGTTTCACTGATTTGTTACTGCAACTGGCAAAAACCCCTCCAGGGGAATCTAGATATTTTCTTCCTCCTTTTCTTCCAGTCATTGTGTTGCCAGGGCTCACCCAGCTCTCTACTTTACATCTATCTTCTGGCTAGAAGCAAGTAGGCTACATTAAGTGTTCCTTATCCAATATCCCAAAATAGGTGAGACAGAATAATATCCTCATTTCACTGCTTATGAGATCCTCTTGATGATATTATTTCCTACCACTTGATGATTTCCACATAGATCACAGCAAAAGTTCCAGGGTTATGAGTGTCAAAAATCACTCCCCTGGGACATACAGAATCAGAAAGTCTTAGAGGTGGAAGGGACCACAAAGGCCATTCCTGCCATGCAGGAATAATATCAGGACGTTCCATACGAAGTCCTGTGTCCAAAATGTTTGAATGTAAAGAAGACCAGTATATTTCAAAGTTGCCCTTAATACAGTCAGCCCTCCACATATGTAGGTTTAACTCTCATGGATTTGATTAATAACGAGTTTCTCCAACCTCTGCCCCTCCAGGTACTTCTTTTCCAGGGGAACTTACCTTCTTAGTGGCTCTGATCAAGCTGCACAGCCCTTTAAAACTCGCCTTTGGCCCTCCTCTTCCTCCTCCTCCTCCTCCTTCTCCTCCACCAGCCACTGCCTGGCCAGCTAAGGACAGCTTACAGCCTGATTTCTCAGCACCACAAACCCTCTCTCTTGATGCCACTCATGCATCCAGGGAAGGAGACAGGCAAGAAAGAGGAAGCATAGGGCCACCAAATCAACCCATCTCCTTCTCCTCTCCTTTCCCTGACCTGGTTTGGACCCTGGGTGCCCGCCCATGCTCCCCATGCCTCACCCTCTTCCCACAGACACACACACACACATTTTGATATTTGTGGTTTTTCCACTTTTGTGAGGGTCCTGCGCCTCTGACCCTAGCGAAAGTGGAGGGCCAACTGTAGCTGTTGGTTTAAAATCTTCTTGACCTTGGAATTAACTCATCTGTTGTGCTCCAATCATGAATAAAAATAAAGATTCCTGCAGCCCTTTGCATTTGCAATGGTGTTGGTCTTATGACCTAAACACTGTAATTCTCTGACTCTGATGAACTAACAAACAAACAGCAAGAAGCAGTTTTATAAATATCCAAGAGAACTTGGCTTTGGTTAAAGAACCAGCTGGGAAATGTGAAAGGGCTTTACTCTTTGGTCTTTTAATTGGTTCATTTTAAATGGTTTTAATGCTAAGGATTGTTTAATTACATTTTAACCTCTCTCTTTCTCTCTGTAACTGTTTCCACTGTATTTGTTTTAATTCTTGTAAACTGCCTTGAGTCTCAGGTCTTTCCGCATCTTACCTTCTTTCGGTGCTGGGGTGCCGGGATTGCACAAGCAGCCTCCAGCGAGAGGCTCTCGCGTCCGGGGTCCTTCGGCTCCGCACAAGCTGCCTGCTCGCGCAAAAGCCCCGCCTCTTCCTTCTGCAGCACAGCCTGGGAGTTTCCCAGGCTGCGCTGGGCAGGAAGCACGACCGGTCTGGCTCTGGAGGCTCCGCATGCCAGGTAAGTGCACGCGGGGGCCGGGAGCAATGCGCGATCATGCACCATCGGCTTCTAGCCGAAAATGAAAAGGTGCGCAATCAGTGCCTGCCGGCCCCTGGAGCGTCGCATGATTGTGAGTGCATTGTGCAGATTGCTCCTCACAATTGCATGATGCTCCAGGCCCTCTTTCGCATGGAAAATGTCATGCGAAAAGGGCCTCAGTTCTGGGGGAAAGCTGGGATGTAAATGGATGAACGACAATAATAATATTGTTGGGTCATTAGCATAGTGCCTCATTTAGCTAATTAATAATAATAATAACACTGTTGAGGAAGTAAGTGAATGTTGAAATTCTAACTGGATCAATTATTTTAAAAATGCATTTAATTAAATGTTAATTGTTTTGTTAGAAAACTTCTGTATTACTTGAGTTTAATTTATTACTTCTTACCACTGTCTATATCTTTCTAAAGTGCAGTACACAAATCAGCTCACTTGAGTGATCATTGATTTTGTAGGTCTGTCAGAGTCACACATTTTTCTGTACAGGAAGTCCCCAGCTTTTGGTGCCCCATTTTCTGATGACTTGCTCTTTTGATGCTTTCAAATTAAAGACAAGTTTCATTAATTTGACATGGGTTCTGTTCTTCCATGAGTTCTTCTTTGCCAACGGAGATTCACTTGGAACTGCTCACATGCGTGCGCTGCTTGCAAAGTGAGCTGGGGGTGGGATTGCATTGAGCTGGCTAAGAGACTTTGCAAGCAGTGGATGTGCATCAGTAACAAGTGAGCCTCTGTAAGTCTTTCATGCTTCCTCCAGTGCAGTACAAGGGTTCCACTTTTCAACCACTGCTCTGGTCCCTAACCTGTCAGATAAATGGAAGAAACCTGTATGTCTCTTTGTGCATGTTGGGCTCCATTTGGGAGATATGGGGTACTCGATCCCACCACAATCACAGCCAAAATGAACAGGAAGGGCATTTCCGCGCTGGGCTGTTCTAGCGCTATGATTCCACTTTCAACCTCCTATGGAATCCTGGGGTTTGCAGTTTCGGGAGGGGCCTATAAAGCCCTATATGGCTCAGGCCCAGGCTACTTGATGGACTCTTATCTCCCTGTATGAACCAGCCCAGGCTCTGAGATTGTCAGGAGAGGCCCTTCTCTCAGTCCCACCACCATTGCAAGCACAGTTGGTGGGGGCAGGAGAGAGGGTCTTCTCAGTGGCTGCCCCTAGATTCTGGAACTCTCTTCTCAGAGAGGCCAGGATGGCTCCCTCCTTGCTGTCCTTCCAGTGGCAGACAAAGCCTTTTCTATTCAGGGAGGCGTTTTAATACAGGAAATGTTTTAGAGAATGGACTAGGGGGTGCTATACTGTTTTAATTTTAATTGCTTCTTTTAATCTCTTTTCAGCTGTGCTAATTTTTTAACAGTTTAATTCTGTTTTAACAGGCACTATTCATATGTTTTTAAGTTGTCTTGCTTTAAAATGTAAGTCACTTTGAAGCCCCACGTTGGACAAAAAGCAGGATACAAACAGAGATGTATCTAGGGTGGGGTAAGTAGGAAATCTGTCCTGGGCACCAATGCCAGGGAGCGGGGCGGTGTGGCATAAAAAAGCTTTGCATGCATGAAATGGGAGGGGGAGAACCCAAAAATGTGTACAGTAGAAGAATTAAAAGAAAAAGGACATGAGCTAAATTGGTTCCCATGGTGACAACTTAAAGAAACATTTAAAATGGATCAAAAATTATATGGATTTGAGAGAAGAGAAAATGAACTAGATTTGTTGATGAAGGGAGACCAAAAGAAGAGACTCTCCAAACTTTATAAATTATTATTGAAAAGAGAAATGGAATCAGTGGTAGTTAAAGACTCAATGGTTAAATGGGCGCAGAACATGGGACACCCAATTGAACTAGAAGTTTGGGAGAGAACATGGAAAACAGATATAAAATTTACCCCAAATCTAAATTTAAGAGAAAATTATTACAAAATGCTTCATAGATGGTATATGACCCCAATAAGATTACAGAAGATAACTAAATTGGGGATTGGGAGGTGTTGGAAATGCGATGAAAAGATTGGGTCCTTTTTTCATATGTGGTGGACTTGTGGAAAAGCAAGGAAAAATTGGAAGAGGGTACATGATGAAATTCAAAGAATATGTAAGGTGAATTTTGAAATGATACGGGAGTTTTATTTGTTAAATATGTTAGGTCAACAGAGACAGATAAGAAGTCATCAGAAGATATTGTTATATTTGATAACAGCAGCGAGGTTGTATGCACAATACTGGAAAGAAAATAAAGGTATAAATCTAGAAGAGTGGAAGTTGAAAGTTTTAGAGATAGTAGAAACAGAAAAATTAGCATCCTCTTTGCAAAATAAACCAATACAGAATTTTGAAAGGGAATGGAAAGGAGTATTGGACTGGGTAAAGACATAGATTTATAAGATGCAGAGATATGGAAACAAGACAAACGTAACTGTTTTTATTGATAATAGAAAGGTAATTGCTCTTCTTTTGTGTAAACAGAAACAATGTAGTTTCAACTGGAGAATATAAGCGGAAGTGGGGCAGGTGGGATACATTTAAAGAAGATGTAACCCACTTGTTCTTTTTTTATTTGGCAACTAAACTTTAATAAAAATATTACAAAAGAAAAAAAGAAAAGCTTTGCACGTAGGGGTGCAGGTAGGGGTAAGAAAGTAGGGGCTCAACTTCCATGCTTGCTCTAGGTGCTGTTTATGCTAGATAGGCCATGGGATACAAAGAAGAAGAAAGAAGAAAGGAAACGGCAGTATATAAATCTAATAAATAAAATAAAATAAGACAATAGATGGAGCCTAAGTTCCTTTGGCAGGAGGTTCATAAGTTCCTTTGCCAGTAGATTCCATAAATGTTTTGATTCTGTGGACAGTTTAATACTATTTTAATCTTTATTTTCTTGTATGTTTTTGTATACATGTGATTGTACCTTTTTTTTTAAGTTATAAAGCGTTTTGAGTCCCACTCTTGGAAAAAGGGGGTATATAAATAAAACAATTGATTGGTCGGTAGAATATGGTATTACTCATTTGGCACCACAGAAGATGCATTTGTGCTTGTTGTATCAGGACTCTCTTAACTCACTCCTTCTCTTTTGGACAGCAAACGACAGGCCCTGATCCCTGTCTCCTTGGGCAAATGCCAGGTAAAACTGTTTATTCACACCGATGAATTGTTTAGATGAGAGGCAGCCACTCGCTATTGCCTGCGGCGTTTTACTGGCCATGAAAATTATCTGAGAATAAAGGGTGACATGTTTTATTTCCCAGTAAATAAACATTTCAGTCAAATACATTCTTCCCATATTTTAATATGGGAAAGCAAGAAACTACAGTGGATGATGCTGACCGGGGACTTTTCATGACGTACATCTTTCAGGAATTTCAGGAATTTAGGTCACTAAGAACAACAGCATGTCTTGTGGTCCCATAAAGATTAGCTGATTTATTGTGGAACTTACCTTGGTGGACTAGACCCCACTTTGACACACATGAAGCCCTTGCCTATGAAAACTTCTGTCACAAGGTATGTATGAGCCTTTCAGATACTGCTGAATTTCTTATTTTCCTCTTCTATCCCTTGGGAATATGTCACTGAGAGGAAATCTTTGATTAAGAGGCAAACCTTTAAGCCAGTTCCCTTTCTTTGAAGCCACTTTCAGATGTCCTGGCCTCAAGCCAGAACAGCCTGTGATGGCTATTCTATTGTGTAGGTTTAAAGTCAGTACGTTAGCCTCCTTTGTGGGAAGGATGAAGACTGGATCTATCTCTTAAGAGGTAGATTCCTTCAGTAGAGGTTATGCACAGAACTGCATTGTGACAAGAGTCAGAAATATGTATTGCAGCAACACACGCCACAGCCTTAAACTTTTAACATTCATCAGCAGTTTTAAGGAAATGAAGGAAGACCAGTAGTGTATCATTGGTCCAGTTTCTCAAGATCATAGAATCATAGAATTGTAGAGTTAGAAGAGACCCCAGGGGCCATCCAGTCCAACCCCCTGCCATGCAGGAACACACATCAAAGCATTCCCAACAGATGGCCATCCAGCCTTTGCTTAAAAACCTCCAAAGAAGGAGACTCCACCACACTCCCAGGCAGCATATTCCACTGCTGGACAGCTCTGACTGTCAGGAAGTTCTTCCTGAAGTTCAGGTGGAATCTCCTTTCCTGCAGCTTGAATCCATTGGTCCTTGTCCTAGTCTCTGGAGCAGCGGAAAACAAGCCACTCCCTCCTCGACATGACATCCCTTCAAATATTTAAACATGGCTACCCTGTCCCTTGTTAACCTTCTCTTCTGCAGACCAAATATACCCAGCTCCCTAAACCATTCGTCATAGGGCATGTCTTCCAGACCCTTCACCATTTTGGTGGCCCTCCAAGATGTTGTTTAGATTCATTCTGGATCAGCCTGTCCCTGGTTCAGGCCTGCACCATGCGCTTCCTGATTATAGGACTGGGAAGAGGGGAAGCCCCAAGGAGACATTACTCCAGTTGCCCCAAAATTCAAAGATCCCCCCCAGCAATCACCCCTTCCTCTCCCAAGCCCATATTTCCACCCATTTTATTTTACTGGTCTCCCCTCCCTTATCACAATACCTGCCAGTTGTGACTTAAGCAGCACATCCATAAACAACCAACACATAATCCTTATTAATTATTTTCAAAGTCAGATTGAAAAACAATTATGAAACAAATCAGACAACAAAATAACAATACAAAACCAATCAAGCGACAACACTAAACATAGACATTTAAAAACACTTTGCAACTCACTTAAGGTCTAGTTTTAACTATGTAAATAAAATTCCTCCTCTCTAAATTATTTCTATTCTGTTATCTATCTCTACTTATGTTACCAAAACCTGTTCTGTCACATCTCATGAACAATCATTGCAGGTGAGTATGTATACATACATAAATGTCTCAAGTGCAGGTGATCTGAAGCACTGTTTTCTTCCTTACAAACCAGCCTGGGATTTATGATCTGTTGTTATTAATTGAGATAGTGCCATCTATGTACATGACGTTTTATAAGTAAAGCAGCCAAAACCAGTGGGTCCTGCCAAAGGCATACAATCTGAAATATGTATATATACACAAACACAACGGGAAGGAAAGAATAACAAAACTATACCATACAATTATCCAGCTAAAATACAAAAGATCCAATATGATATAAAAGAAATTGACAGGTATATATAATCAAGCTATACAAAATGATAAAACAATATTAAACTAAGCTCCAGAAGCCTTTGAAAATAAGAAGGTTTTACACTGGGATTTAGAAATAAGAAGGGAAAATGCAGTCTGCAAATGTTCTGACAGGCATTTCATGCATTACTCTATAAGGCCCGTCTCACCTAAACAATGTGCTAGATCTTGCTAATTGTTGTGCTGGTGTGTGCATGTTTAATGATGCATGCTTTAATCTGCTTTTAATGTTGTGATTGTTTAATCTCATTTAACTTTTTTATCTTATGAATTTTTAACCATGTGTTTTTTAATTTGTTGTGAGCTACAAGTCCCAAACTGGGGAAAAAAGCATGTTAGAAATAATAATGATAATTGCAGTCATGATGATGATGGTAATGATGATCATAGAATCATAGATTCTATGAGCCATCAGGTCCCACCCTCTGCTCAGTGCAGGAACTCCAGCTAGTAGGTGTCCATCCACTTTTTGAAGACATCCAGTAAAGGACACCTGTTACCCTGTTTTCTGAGAGTCCCGGGAGGGACACCAAATTGCTACCAAAATTATACAAGTTGGGGAAATTAGTTCAGAGCACTAGTTGGCCAAACGAGAGGCAGGGTGACTTAACGGAATCTTGTAACCCAGTGTTTATGGGGTCAGGCCAAGTCAGGAAGCAGACCGGTTGGAAAATAATGAATGATCTTTATTGAATACAGGCACACAATGTAAGCAACACAAGCACACAGATAACTAAGGAAAACAAAGGTGTGAGTAAGATAGCGGGATTTTCAGAGGGATAGCTGGTTCAGGTGATACAAAACCTGTCCTGAAGTCTGGAAGAAAATGGAGAGCGAAGCTGGGGTTCGATGTATCTCAGCACGTGGAGCTGAGGGGAAGCTCGCCAAGCGAAGCGGCAGCAAGGCAGTTTGGAACTCGGGAGCGATCCAAAGAAGCGCTCAAAATCAGGGGTTTTTATAAGGAGAATTGTGACCGCAGGCTAGGTCGGACTTAGGGGAAAACAATAGATTTGGAGTTGGA
The DNA here is from genome assembly GCA_030412105.1 of Cyclura pinguis. Classification (NCBI taxonomy): domain Eukaryota; kingdom Metazoa; phylum Chordata; class Lepidosauria; order Squamata; family Iguanidae; genus Cyclura; species Cyclura pinguis. The sequence goes on along the minus strand of CM059601.1, from coordinate 277,398,784 downwards.
GACAAAGCCTCTGAAAGGTCAGAATTTGAATGATTGAGTTGGAGCCAAATTGTCAATAGTATAGCTGGTATGCAAACGCGGAGTACTTGAGCGTTGTATAGTAGACCATGAAGCTGCCAGCGCAGGGCAGAGGATCTTTTGAGAGTTACTTGCATACCTAATGGAGGTACTTGCCTTGAGGTCTCCTAAAGCGGCGAGTTGGCTGTTTCTGGCCTGTCTGTATTGTCTAGGAATACTACGGCGATTATCGGCCGAGCCTGTATGCGTGCTTGTCCGGGGGCCTCGCAAGCACGTGGAAGGGATATGTGAAGCCGAATTATCGATATCAAAATATATCTTTTATATCTCCAAAGCTCGGGCTAGCCAGGGCAGTAACACACCCCACCACCTCTCTAGGCTATTGGTTCCATTGCTTTCACTGTCAAGAAGTTCCTTCTAATGCTCAGTCAACATCTATACTCCTGTAACTTAAAACGATTAGACCTAGTTCTACCCTCTGAAGCAGCAGAGAACAACTCTGCAGCCTCTCCTTTGTGGCAGCCCTTGTGGTATTTAAAGAATGTGATCATGTCATCCCTCAATCTTCTCTTCACCAGGCTGAACATGCCCAGTTCCTTAAACCTCTCCTCATATTTTTGTTCTTCATACCTCTTGTCATCCTTGCTGCCTTTTTCTGAACTTGCTCCAGCTGGTCTATATCCTTCTTAAAATGAAGTGCTGCCTTCTTTTTCCTCTCCTCCTCCTCTTCCTCCTCCTCCTCACTATTAGTATTAAACTTTAGGCCAATCCAATTGGTTATCCCTAGGAAGGCAAAAACCATGCCACAATGACATGAAAAAATTATTTCCCAGTCCTGTGAGGTGGCCAGTGAGCATCTGGGGATATCCAAAATGCAGCAAAGAGTGGGAGGGTGTACCATGCAAGTTCAAGAAAGAGGTAGAAATGCCTGGTAGAGACCTGCATATGGCCTACGATAATCTCATAAAAAAAGGCACTCTTGCAAGATTCCAGTCCTACAAGTTCAGTCAAATTCACAAGACTTAGAATCACCCTCCAAATTTCATGATATCTGTCCACAGGCAGCCTGTGTACAATTTGAGATCTCCTGTATGATTGGGCATTGGCATGATTTATGGCAAAGTGTCCTCCTTGGCTAAGCATGGTTGCTTGGGGGAACCCATTGTGATGAATCTCTAGCATGTCTTGCTGAGATTAACTTTCCACAAACAAAAAGCAAGTGAGCAGCGCTAAAGTTAGGTACTTGAAAACATTATTTGGTGCTTCTAAATATATATTTAGCTCAATAGCTAGTTTTCTTTTTAACTTCTAAATAACTGAGGCCATTTCCGCACTACATTGTTCTAGTGCTATGATTCCACTTTCAACCTCCTATGGAATCCTGGGGTTTGCAGTTTAGGGAGGGGCATTTAGAATTCTCAGCTAGACAGCTCTTTGGCCTCAGGAAACTACAAACCCCAGAATTCCACAGGATGTTGAAAGTGGAATAGTAGCACTACAACAGTGTGGTGTGGAAAGACCCTAAGAGTGTCAAGTAGAAGACCTGGATGGAGGTCAGACTTGCCACTGTCTTGGTCAAAAGAGAAAGAGGAAGGAAGAAGTGAGGAGTTGTCGTCTCCCTTTCCACACGAGGCTGATGAAGCGGTTCGTGCCGTTTCTTACTGGATTTTCTGGGCTTGAAACAAGGTGGACTCTCCCTCGTTTGCTTCCGCACAGCTACTGCGTATGTTCCATTCTGATTCAGAGGAGTGTGAATTCATGAATCCACACTGCCTCCACCATGGCCACTCCCGCTACTCCCCTCACCCTGCCCCATCAGCTGTGACTGGCCCTTTTTTTTTTTGCATAGTTTAGTATGTCATTGCGTACGTGTGTACGTGCGTAAGTCCATACTACCCCCTGGCCCCTCCCATGAGCCCTCTCCTGACCACCAGTTCTCATTGGCACGAATGTATGTGTCTGCACCACTGTGAAAGTACGAATTGGATTGATCTGGAAAATTGGAAAAAAGATTTCTTCCGGTTTTCAAATAGCACGCTTTACCACCACATGGGGGCGCATTTAGTCAGAATTACGTGCGGATCAAAGGTAAATAAACTGAACCTAGTCCGCTCCAAGGTGCAGAAGACCTCCGTGGCAAGATGCATTGGCCCGCCTTAATAACCCCGTGCGGAAAGGAGCTCTGTGCAATCACAAACACTTGAGTGTTTCTGAGGGGTCTCATGCGCTATCTCTTTAGCTACCTTATCCATCAGTGCTCATATATTACTTTCTATAGTTGAGAAAAATGGGAAGCTTGAGAGACAGAATGAAACATGGTCATCGGCATGCAGAAATATCTGAGAATTTCAATTACTCTAAGAGCAGAAAGGAGGCGGAGACATGAACAGAATGCTTGATTAAGTGGTGCTTCTAACAGATTCCACAGCCTCCAAGCCTACTTGAAATGAGGTCCTCAAGATTCCTCCTATGACAACATGTTTTGTTAGGAGCTGCCTGGGTCATAAAACCAAGAATTCCAACTCTATGCATTAGCAACAAGTTCCAGAGCTTACAAAATTTGTTGTTGTTAGAGCTGCTGTTGCTGCTGCTGCTGTTGTTATTCTGGTATTAGAATTTTCCAGAATGCCCCATCCAAGATGGCAGTAGTTGTGCTGGAGAGTAGATTATGGGAAATGCATCCAAAAAGCAACTCTCCTAGACTCTGGGCTGATACTGTAGCTAGGAGTATTCTGAGGCAATAAAGAATTGCCAGGTGCTGAGAGGACCATTGCTTTTTCCTCAAGTCAGGCTGTCTACTGGTTCTCTTTAACAGGAAGTGCTGGGTACATGCTTCCTGTTCATGCTGGAAACTTGCCTGGGCAATTACTGTGTTTCTTAACTCTGCTTTCTTTAAAAAAAATAAAAATAAAAAAAATTAAAAAATAAGAGTGAGACTTGGATTCATTCTCCCTCCCCAGACAATCTGCATTGTAAAAGCTGAAAGCATAGGCCCTCCATTTGGTACTGGGCTGGCCTGTGGGGAAAATATCTTCTGCACTGTAAACAGGACAATCAGTTTTCCTGTGTTCTTCTTAGAACAAACAGCCATGCCCACGTGGCTACAGATAACACCTTGTAATTCTGCATGTCAATATACAATACTTATCAGAACTAGTTGGTACTTGCTGACGCCTCATGAGATCTTGTTCTGTTACTGGCCCTGCTTCCTTGCAATGTAAATAGTGTTCATATCAGTTCCTTCAAACTGTTATCAGATGTAAGTCATTCAATAAAAGATCTGGAATGGCCTGATGATGTTTTGCAGAGCAAAACAGAAAAGCTCCACTGGTGGAACTACACTATGTTTCTCCTCTCAACCCTATCCCCTCTCACAACTCACTGTTGAGCTGCTGCAAACCCCCTAAAGACATTCAGCAGCTGGTAGACTGCTGAGGGAATCAGAGAACCATATGGCTATAGCTGCACACCGATGACACCATCTACTGAGATCTGCCAGCATCCTTTGGCTGGCTCAGTAGATGATGTAATCATTTTGCATTTGGCTACAGGGACATAGCCAGATGCTTCTCCGATCCTCCCCCTCTGTATCAGCCACTGAATTGCTGTGGAAGATAGGGGTCATATTAAGAAAATAGTGATTCCTGGAAGAGGGGGCTTTGGTCATTGTGGAAGGAAGAAGAGAATGACCTAATGACCAAAGAACACATATATACATGTAAACATTGGACTTATAATAACAGGATGCCAGCCTATGTTGCCATCTTACCATAAAGAAGGGAGCTACTGTAGAGTGACCATGTTTTTGGCTCTATAGAGAATAGCCTATTTGAAGGGCATTCAGGGGCCTCTCTTTTGTTTGAATGTGGCTTTTGTTTGAAGGGCTGTCCAGTGTGAGTCCAGCATAAAGGTAAAGGCTGGCATCTTATTGGTTAATTCCAACTAGAGTAGACATTTGTTTTTCAAAACAAGAAGTGGACTTCCTGCCACTTCTGGGTTTGGGGGAATCTGTTTGTTTTTTGGGAGGGCATTTTTGCCAATCCATCTCCCCGTCCCTGAGGGCTCCAGGTGTGGAGATTCGGGGGAAAAGGGGCCCTCCTCCCTCTCAGTGCTGACTTAGGCCTTAAATAGGAACTAGGAATTTCCCCCAAATTCTCTTAATTCCATGCTGCCACCACTCACTGATTTAGCCTGCTCTACAGCAACACAGTGGGATGTTGGTTGGGAATTTACAATCTCTATGTTCAGAGATTGTTTCCCTTCTCTCACCTCCCTGTTCTAAGTGAGAGGAATCCTATCCACGTGTGAGCTGAGGAATGCGTGGGAATGGAGAGGGAACAGAGGCTTACAGAAAAGTATTTATTTTAAACATGCGAGGTAAACAAGAAAATAATAGTCATGAAAGGGCTCCCCCCCCCCCACTCAGGTATGCTTGATAGTTACAGGCAGCTAAAAGTACAGATAGATTCTCAAGATCAGCCAAACTGTCCAAAATAACAAAGCTCTAATGCAGCTAACTAGACACATTCTAAGCTACTCACAGCAGTTGGTCACTTCTGAGATGGTATTTTGGGGACGGCCAGGAGGTGGCTTTGTCTGCCTCTACTGGCTTCCCCCACTCTCCTCATGGTCTCTTAAGGATTCTTTTTACACTTCTCATGGAAGCATCTAGAAGATTCTCTTCTTTTTCCCCCTGATTGGGCAACTATCTCATGTGACCTATCTCATGCGACTTCCAATCAATGTAACCTAACCCTAGCAGTCCATAAACCCTTTGTATGCCTGAGGGAGAACTATCTCCCTTAAGCTCTGTTACCTAGATAATGGGGAAACACCATTATCACACCAGGGCAGCAAATTAGCCCCTAGATGTGTTGCTGTTGTAATAACAGCCAGAATGCCCTGTTGCAGATATACGCACATATAACTTAAAGCTGCACACATGTCTGCCTTGTTTTGCATGGGGCACAAGGTCCTATGCCATTTAACATCTGTAGCCAGCAGCTAATGGGGCTTGACAGCTGACCAGGGAGAGGGCATAGAATTGCACATGTGGAATGTTACACTCTGCACCAATGGTGGCTGGTGGATCCCAGGTCAGTGAGATGCTGCCCCAAAATGTGGGTGACTCAGTACCAGTGCCTCCTTGAAATAGTGGGGAATATTAGCTCAAAGGGGAGGCCTGCAAGAGGGGGCAGGTAGCCTAACAGGATCTTTTACACCTTTGTATACTGGTACTAATGCAGAGAAAACCCAGCCAGAGAGTCAAAGAATATCTTTAAAATGTTTTATTGGGAGAATTAACAATTGTACACATACAAGATCCAAGCAGTCTCATGATTACACAAGGCTAACTGAAGGAAAAGAGAGGAAAGGTTTGGATGGTGAAAGTATAGGGCAATATGGGTGATATTTATCTATTTGGAAGTGAAGAGACGAGGTGCTGTGGCTCAGACAAAGGCCCAAGGGTAGTACCAGAATGGGAATTAGAGTGGCAGAGTGACAGCCAGTATGCCAAAAGTACTATAAGCTATTTGGCTCAGAGCCAGGGTTTAAATACTCTTTTATCTGCCCTGAGGGGAAAGGTGTTAATGGCTCTCTGGCAAGGTAGAAAATGGGGTCTGGAACAAGCTGATGGCCTTAGCATTAGGTGACAAAGGACTGATGGGAATTGTGATAGCTCCTTAATGGTGAGACAGGTAAGGGGACAAAAGGAGAGTTTCGATGGACAAAGGGAGAAGGTCGAAGACAATCATTCTATAGAAGCAGCTTTGGGTGCTATTGTTTCTAAGTTGAGTTGTTGAGGGACATCTTCAAGTCCATTGTCCGGGGTTTCCCTGACTATAATGTAGCTATGCCCTGACGTCTCCGTCTGACCTAGCTTTGCAGTGCACATGTGCAGCCAGTTCCTCTTTGCCAGCAAACTTCCTAGTCATAGCAGGATACAATTTATATTTTGTGCCAATTAAATATTTTGCCAATTAAACCATATCATGGAGTAGGGGTGTATGGCCTGGTAACAGTGGTGTTGAAGCCATTCTAGGTTTCCAATAGGCTTGAAGGAACTGTCCAAGGTACTGATTTGGGGACAGGGTTTAGCATCTTGGTGCCAGTGCTGCTGTAACCCTAGTGCCTAGTCAAAACACAGTTTTCTATTAAAACCTTTGAGGTCTACATGAAGTTAATCCAAATGTGAACAGGTATGATGGTTTTAAATTATTCTGAACAGTTTTAACCAGTTTTAAATTGTTTTGTTCTAAGGGTTAAATGACTGGATTTACTTTTAGTCTTTTAAACTTACTCTTATTGGTTTAAACTGTTCTGAACTGATTTTATTGTATCTTGCTCTTAGATCCATGGATATAGGGTGGGATATAAATATTTTATTAAAGCTCGCGCACACACACGCACACACAAGAATATACGAAACATCTAATTAAATAATAGGAAAACCTCTAGGTAAGGTGCCCAACTCTAAGGGCCTTGGCTCTCTTCTCCCAAACCCTTGGGGACAAGGGTTTGGACAAGAGCATGGTCTTGTAGGATAGGAAAGCATGCATGCCTTGGAAAGGAATGGGAAGGGGGGTGCTCACTTGGGTGGTCACTGCCCCCCTTCCCTTCTGGGGCTCCCCCTCCCATTGCCTTGCCTTTTGCCTGGATGTGCATACCTTCCTTCTCCATGCCTGGCCAAAAAGCAAGGGAATGGGAGGGGGCGGCCCCATGCACAGATTAGGCAGACGGATACCACTCCCCATTCTCCCCTCTTTCCTTTTTTGTGCCTGGGGAAAAGGCAAAGGAATGGCAAGGGGAAGCCCAGTGCATGGAGAAGGTGCCTGTGCCTTCCCTGATTCTCTCTCTCCCATTCTCTTGCCTTTTGCCCAGGCACGCTACCTTCCTGCCACATGCCTGAGCAAAAGGCAAGTGAATGGGAGGGGACAATCGAGGGTGGGAAGGCCTACATATGCCTGCCTTCTACACACACAGGGCTCCCCTCTCCCATTTGCTTGCTATTTGCCCAGGCTCAGAGAAGGAACGCATGGTGTACCTGGACTAAAAACAAGGGAATGGGAGGGGGTGTCCTGTGCCAGCCAAGGCTTACAGCTGCCTAATTAGCCTGTTATCAGTAGCCAGCAAGCAAAGTTTGTGAGCAAATTACCAGTCATTGTTTTGCAGTCCAAGTTCACAGTAAATCCAGAGAAACAGACCAGTGGCAAAATCCACCAGTGAGGAGAAGGTCAAGGGTTCTAGGAGTGTGAGCAAGGAATCCAAATGTAAGTTGGGCTGCTTTCACTAATAAGAGTCATTGGCTGCAATAGACTCCTCCCGTTCTGGTCTCACTTTATATAGGTTCAGAGTCTTCCACAACTGTTGGCCTAATTAATGAGTCCTCATTATATAAATGCTCCAAGACGCCAGGGCTCTCTCTTTTCCATTATACTGGTTGTTGTAAGTATTGCCCCTCTCATGTCTCTAGGGCGTGACTGTTGGGAAGGATCTTGTCCAGGTCCTGGGACAGGAGTATGATGGGGAAGAATGAGGGGGGAGGCAAGTGGGTGCCTTGTGAATAATTAGATTTGCAAATGTCTAGAGGGCATGCTCATCAAATTTGCAGATGACACCAAATTGGGAGGGGTTGCTAATACGCCAGAGGACAGGATCAAAATTCAAAATGACCTGGACAGATTGGAGAGCTGGGCCAAGGCTAACAAAATACAATTCAACAGAGAGAAATGTAAAGTCCTACACTTCGGTAGAAAAAATGGAATACAGAAATACAGGATGGGGGACACGTGGCTGGATAGCAGTATGTGTGAAAGGGATCTAGGAGTCTTAATAGACCACAAGTTGAACATGAGTCAGCAGTATGATGCGGCAGCCAAGAAAGCCAATGCAATTCTCAGCTGCATCAATAGGAGTATGGTGTCTAGATCGAGGGAGGTACTGGTACCACTCTACTCTGTTTTGACCTCATCTTGAATACTGTGTCCAGTTCTGAGTGCCCCAATTCAAGAAGGACATGGTCAAGCTGGAGCAAGTCCAGAGGAGGGTGACCAAAATGGTAAGGGGGCCTAGAAGCCATGCCTCTGAGGATAGACTTAGAGATCTGCATAAGTTTAGTCTGCAGAAGAGAAGGTTAAGAGGGGACATGATAGCCATGTTTAAATATTTGAAGGGATACCATGTAGAGGAGGGAGTGGGCTTGTTTTCTGCTGCTCCAGAGACCAGGACAAGGAGCAATAGATTCAAGCTGCAGGAAAGGAGATTCCACCTGAACCTCAGGAAGAGCTTCCTGATGGTCAGGCCTGTCCGGCGGTGGAATATGCTTCCTTGGAGTGTAGTAGAGTCTCCTTCTTTGGAGGTTTTTAAGCAGAGGCTGGATGGCCATCTGTTGGGAGTGCGTTGAGGGTGTTCCTGCATGGCAGGGGGCTGGACTGGATGGCCCCTGTGGCCTCTTCCAACTCTACATTTCTATGATTCTAGGTCAAACCCATGAATGTGGAGAGAGGACTCTGTGTGTGTGTGCGTGCGCGTGCGCACTTTAAGTTGTTGGTCAACTTGTGGGAACCCCATGCATTTCATGCATTTCTTAGACAAGGAATGGTCAGAGGTAGTTTGGACTACAACTCTTGTTTTTCCTTAAAAGCAGTGCTTGTAGTAATGGTGTAAAAATAGAGCTGAGAAAGGTGTATGCCTTTTCTTTTCAATGCAACGCTTGGAACACTAATGTTCCACCGGAGAAATCTCTTCTCATTTGTGCTATACTTGGTGTTTGTCATTGGTGTTTGTCATAACATGTTCTGGATAATTATGGTTGATGCTTAGCAGCAGCAGCAGGGTCGGTGCCTTGTGACATCATGGGGGTGATCTTTGGTCTCAGATTTTAGTCTTGAAATGTCGTGAACCTGACAGGTTTATAGATGACTGAAGGCCAAAGAGAGACAGAAAGAATGTTTTCACTGCAAAATTCTCTCTGAATCATCCAAGGAACATAGAAATCATATCCTAAGGGGGAAAAGACTAATTTGTAATGCCTGGGGGCTGAACTTTCTCCCCGACTACTTGCCATAGCTTGGGGGAAAAAAAGTAAAACCCCAAAGTAGCTGCATGTTCGCTTCAAGTTTTGATTTTTGTGAATGGGGGAGGCATGGGAGGTTGCAACCTCCCCATGCAAAAACAGGACACTTCTGGGAGTGGAAAAAACTATAGTGGGTGGATTTTTTTCCAGTGCTGGGGAGGACTTTGAGGAAGCTCTATGGGAACCACAAAAATGCAGCCTGTATGTGGCCCACGGGCCACATGTTACACAACTCTGTGATAGATAAAAGAAGAACTTTTTTTTTGGCTGCTTTGACTTACAGTATTGCCAAGGGCCTTCAAGGTACAGGATTCTGTGCAATTAATCATAGGCACGTGTTGTGAGACACTGATGATTTCAGGCTGGGCTTGTAGCTGCTTATTCCAGAGATGAAACGTGGCACCTTGATGATGCCTAAGTTGAGTCTGCAACAAATTCACCGTTGGTATCACTCCAGAGGTATATGGCAAAACCCAACTTGTTTGCCTCCATCAGAAGAGATTACGAGACAATTGATACTTCAAAGATTCGCAAGTCTTTCCTAATGTGCTTGGCCAGATTCCTCTCCCAGTTAGAAAGATGAGAATTTGTGCCAACTGCATTTACCTGTTTCCCTTTCAGCGCTTGCCAGATAATCCATTTGGGTTACTTTCTATTTAGGTTTCAAGCTTGGCTTAGATTTTTGGTAACTCCTACTTGATTTTGCCAGCTACATGTTCCATTTGGAACTGGAGATGCCAGACAGGTGTGACTGCCATGCGATTGTGTATGACGGTAACCAGTATTGTTCCAAAGCTAAAGCACGTGGGTGAACTCAAATAAATTCTCTCAAGTTTTACAGCTGTGCTGCAGTTTATGGGGTTGACCAGCTGATTGTTTTACAGCACAATACATGACGTTGTTCAGATGTTGGCTTTATGGGATCCGAATATCTATCAGTTACTAGAGGAAGAGAGATAGCTAGAGTTTGAAAGAATGTTAATTTTTTGAACTATGGCTCCCATAATTCCCCAGCCAGTATGGCCACTGCCTGAAGAATTCAGGATTTGGGGAGATCCTGTCCAAAAAGTAAATTTCCCAAGCGTGCAGGGAAATAACTTTGTCTTAGAGTTACATATCTACTTACTTATTTTTCTGGGATAATACATGGTCCTTCTTTTTTCCCACTACGCATTTGGATCCACTACGCATTGTTGGTGCAGTACTATCATTGCCTCCCATTTTAGCTAGCATCATTCTGTCTTTTGATAGTCTGGTCCTGATTCTTATGTCCCCCTCCTTTCTCCAAGGTAGTCTGCTAACAACCCTTCTCCGAAGCCATGTGCTAAAACGAAAGAGTGGCAACCCAACGGTATTCTCAGTGAAACTAGTGATATAAGTTGCTAGCCCTCCAGCTGATGGATTTACTTGCCCAAATACCACAGCACTAAGAACTTAAATGCTCCTGTGAGGAGAGAGTGGGTAGAGTTTGTAGGGAGCTAAGAGCAATAGTTTTGTAAAGACAGAAAATTGCACAGCAATGCAAAAGTGTGTAGCAGTAGTCCAGTGACCTTTACTGGGTAAAAATAAACAAACAAACATGAGAAATTAGGAAAATGCTGAAGCGGATATTGAGGGGATTTTTTTTTTTTGCTGTCTCTCATCTTATTAGAATTCGGAGGCTGAGAGACTGTTCCGCAGTTGGAAAGTATAAATTGAAACCATGTGAATTTATGCCGGGTCAAAGATGCACTGTTGCAAAATCAGTTGTGCAAGAAGGAATCACACACACAATGGTTATACTACTTGTGAAACCCTGACTAGGGTGCCATCCGTGTGCAACCTCCAAGAAAATGCAACCACTTGTCTGTTTATGTCACCCACAAGATTCCATTCAGGGTCATCCACCAAGGCTGAATGGTGGCAGATTCAAGACAGACAAAAGAAAGTGCTTCTTCCAAGAAGAACCTGCAACATTGTGCTGCCTGAGGAAGAACAGCAAATCCCCACCCCCAGTCAAGGTGCAGAATATCCCAAACTAGCTAAAACAAGCCCAAATGGATTTTTTGTGAATCTAGGTAATAACTGGACTACAAGGGCTAAAGCAAACTAGCCAATACTTATGGATACTTAGGCCAGAATTCTGTTGGCAATATATGCAGGTATGCGCAGGTAAAGAAACATTGAAACCTGCTTTGAGCAATGACCCCACGGGCACACAATGTATCTGTCTGTCCCCCGCAGACATTAAGTGAGGTCTGGGCAGTGGCCAATGGTGTTCCTGCAGCTCGACACAAAAAGAAGACAATATCCTCTTGAGCTTCCATGGTGTGTTACCACACTACAAATCTCAGGTTTCCGTGGGATGTAGCCATGGCAGTTAAATTTGTTCCAGAGTGCGATAATTGTGCACGGTGAAAGGGATCTCTGTCTCAGGCATGGATTTTATGAGTGTCCTCCCTCTGTACCCCTCCAAAGTTTCTGTGCAGCTTTTCCTGTCTTCTCCTCTAGCACAAACGTATGGTTAATGAGAGGAAAAATAACAGCATATCTACACAATGCCTTTTGCCTGGTAGAACTAGGAAGTATCTTATAGGAGCACTCGAAATCTTGTTTAACCTTATTTTTAAGATTGTTTAATCTTATTTTTAAATTGATCTCCACTGGATTGTACTGTAAGTCTCACCATTCTTTCCAATGATACAAGTGGGAAACCAGCTCAACATTAAAAACAGCATAACACAGTTGCGTAGAAATGCGGAGGGCAATGGGGGCGGTTGGCCCCCGGTGGCAATGTTTTTGGGGTGTCCCAGCTTGTAGCCGTGCCCCTGTGCACTGTGGCCACACCCCCGCACACCGCAGCCATGCCCCTGTGCCATAGCCCCCTCGCCCCCCCCGCACTCCAACCTCCGCCGCTGGCATAACATCATGTCCAAAAATCATGCAGCAAATGGGCAAACAATCAACTGGCAAACCGCAACAGTAAAATCAACAAGAATTAAAATAATGTATGTAGCTACGCTGTGCTGAATTTGGAAAAGTTACTTCCTGGAATACAACTCCCAGACTGTCCATGTTGGCTGGAAGGAGTAGAGGAATTGTAGTTTCTCCCAAAGTTACATATGAATATGCCTGTGTTTTGAAATCTTGGGAGGCCCTGCTTTCTGTCTTGCCACCCTCACATATACATTTGAGGAGAGCAAAGGAGAGGGCCTTGTCGATGGCTGCTTCCAGGCTCTGCAACAAGAGAGGATAGACTGGCATACTCCTTACTGCCTTCTTGCAAGCAGGTAAAACTCTTTTTATTCCAGCAGGCCTTTGTGTTACCACGCTGTACACCACCAGTCCAAGATATGATTGCAATGGATATTCTTTAATTCGTAGATAATATAAATTATATGTTATGGCCGAAAAGCCATGCTGGCAAAGAGGACTGGCTGAACACGTGTGAAAGTAGGTCAGATTGGATTTCAGGGCATGGTCAGGTCATAGTCAAGGGATTAGTTGGGAAGCTCCAGTGTTAATGAGCTAGCAGAAATCCTCTCAAAAACTCAATCTTCAAAAACAATAGCACCTGAAACTGCCTTAACAGAGCAACTGATTGTCATCAACCCATTGCCTCTTCCCACCAAAATTCTCCTTTGTTTCCTGACTGGCCCAGCCATTAAGGAGCTATCACAATTCCCATCAGTGCTTTATCACCTAACGCTATTAGCCATTAACCCATTCCTGACCCCATTGTTTACCCTTCCAGAGATCCATTAACACCTTCCCCCTCATGGCAGAAAAAGGGTATTTAAACTCTGGCTCTGAGCCAGACAACTTGTAGTATTGTAGTACTCTGGACACAGGCTATCACTCTGCTGCTCAGATTCCCATTCTGGTATACTCTTAGACCTTTAGTCTGAGCCACATCACTTTGTTTCTTCTCTGCAAGATAGGTAAATATAACCCACTTTGCCCCGATTCTTCGTTATGCAATTTTCCTTCCTTTCTTTCTGTTAGCCTTGTATGGTTGTGAGACTGCTTGAATCTTGCATGTGTTTTTGATATTCCCCAAATAAAACATACTTTCAATCTCCAGCTCATGTCTCTGCATTAGTAGTGGTATACATAGGTCGAAAGATCTTGTAAGACTTCTCTTTGAGCTAATAATTCCCCACTGTTCCACGGAGGCACTAGTGGACCTCTGAGTCACCCACTTTTGGGAGTAACATTTGAGAATTGATTTGTCAGTGGAAACAGGTATAATGTGCTGGCCTTTTATTTATTCTTGTTTTAATTCGTTTTAACTGGCTTCAGATTCTATGATGGCTTAATTGCTTTTTAACTTGTGTGTAGTGTTAATTTTTACCTATGTGTGTTTTAGCTGTTTTAAGACAAACTGAGTCACAAACTGGGAGAAAGGCAGGATGATGATGAGGATGGTCATCATCATCATCATCCTTTTCCAAGCTGTGATGCTGAGCAGCTGCTGGAGATGCCTGCTTACTCCTTTATTTTTCTTTGTGTTTATGGCTTGCAGTGGTATGCAGCTCAAGGAAACTCAGAATGTGGGAAGATGCCCTTGGATTCTTGGCTCATGACAACAGTTAAAATACGATGTTTTTGAAAGACTCTTTGGTTTTGTGATTAGACTGCCATCTGTCTTATATAGCAAAAATGGGAGCACTTGAGACTAACCGTGAAATCCATGGCAGGAATTAACTTCCACTTTTGGTTAATGAAAAATCCAGTTTCACTCAAAATGCCTGCATGCTGTTTATCAGTGACAATGAAAAACACTCCTTTTTTTGTTTGGTGTCTTTTGCTTTTTGACACCCCCCCCTCCCCGGAGCACTATGTGTAACTGGACAAAAGAAATGCACAACAGAACATCATATTTTAAACAAAGTGTGGTTCATCCTGTGTATGTGGGGCTTACTTCTGAGTGAATATGTCCTCACTCAGATTGAATGACTGCATCCAGTCAAGTAAGTCCAATTTTTCATTTTAACATACGGCATTAAGGTCTTTCCCTGTTTGCTCAAATGCCAAAATGCCAGGAAAGTGTGGCTGTTAAGGGCCATGTGCTTTTAACAACATTGTGAGTTAGACAATATGAATACAGTTGTGTATTCTATGCAAGTTAGCTGCAGATTCAACAGTTCACTAGTTCCATGGGACCTATGTAATTGAAGCTATCACGCAACTGAATCTATCCTCCTATGTTATAAGCTAAGCCTCAAAAAGTTACGTGTTTGGATAACTCTCAGAACATCCCGCCAGCATGGTAAAAATGGTGAGGGGGGGGGACCAATTTTCAACCAATTCCATTGGCACAGAACAGTAGTTTTGAAGGGATTTTGATAAACATTTCTCTTTCCAGCTGCTAGTTACCACAGTGGACTGATATTCATCCAACCCAGCTTTATATCAAGTTCTAAATCTATTTGGCCATCCCAAATGGGAATAGAGTCATTGTAGCTATTGTGGAATGGTAAATTAACACTTCTGGGAAGCTGACTGATCCAAGTTTGGACAAGCAGTTGGATTCAAACAATAATGCCTACTCAAGAAGCCCCATTGAATTCAATGGGACTTTGTGCCAGGCAAGAACATCTACAACTGTTAATCAGAAGTTAGCTAACTTAAAGCTTTGCGGATCAATCACTGGGGCAGAATTTTTAATTGGTTGGAAGCCTTTCAACAAAGCTGAAGTTCAAAGTCCTGCTCCTTGAGTTCTCAAGTTACCTCAACTCTGGTGAGCTAGCTACCCCAGAGCACAAAAAGTAAACCATTAACAGAGGGCCAGGGTGGTTTAGTGGTCCGAGAGTTGGACTAAGACTTGAGGAGACCAGAGTTGGAATCCCTGTTCAGCTACAGAAGTTCACTGGGTAATCTTGGGAAAGTCACATCCTCTCCGCCTCTCTGAGGAAGGCAGGGGCAAATCTCTTCTGAATCCATCCTACCAAGAAAACCCTTAGGATAGGGTTGCCATAAATCCGAGTTTATCTGAAAGCAGGCAAAAGCAACAACAGCTCTGAGGATTGTTTTGGGCCAGCTGATGTACTGGTCACAAAGATGGAGACAAAAACTGCATCTATATAGTCGAAACCAGTGCATGGACTGGGACTCTTTTGAAGCTCCATGTGCAATCTGCTGCATGTTTACGCAGAAGTAAATATCATCGCTTTCAGTGGTATATATTCCCTTGCAGGCAGGTCTAGGCTTGCAACCTCACTGCCCCCCCAAGAAATGTGGGCCACAGGGAGAGGAACCAAGACATTCCAATGGCATTTATTCATCCATTCTTCTTTCTCTTTCCTTCTGGAACGCCCCCAATCCCGGTGCCGAAGGGGGCTTCCTCCCTTCATTGCCCTATTGTGCTGCCCCTTCTTTTCCTTCCTTTTTCTCCTTGCAAATAAGCAACACAGAAGGACGGCTCCCGCACCCCCCACCCCCGTGCACAAAAAGTTTCTTTTTTTTTCTCGGGGAGGGGGAAAAAGCCTTATTCTTCCCCTTCTTTCAGACAGCAGGAGAGAGAGACACAACCAACCCATACCTCTTTCTGGGTGTGAGGGAGAAAACCAGGGAGGAAAGGGTCACTTTGCCCCCTTTAAACGTCTTTAAACCGTGGCTTCTGGTGAGGGGGAAACTTGCATGGAGACTTTGATTCTGCTGGGAATCCTTACACACACAGGGTGGAATTTGGCGATGCGTGTTTGCGCGAAGGGAGGCAGCCACTGTTTGTGCAGGGAGGGACGCATCGTGTACACCAGGGGAAGTTTCCTGCGTGGGGGTGGGGTGGGGAGGACGGCGTGGGGAAAGGAGGGAGGGGCAAGAGAGCAGCAGAAAGAAGGGGGGGTTGCACGAGCCCCCAGGCGCCTGCGCTCCAGTCCCCAGCGACTCCTTTTGCCTAGAAGTTTTGGCTTTGCGTTCCCCAGCCGTCCTTTCTCTCCTCTCCTTTGCGAAAAAGGGGGGAGCCCAAGGAGAGGGGGGGAGGAGGAGGAGGAGAAGGAGGGGGGAATAAAAAAGGGGGTGTGACACCTGTGAAGAGCTTTGGCCCGCCCTCCTCTCACACACCCCTGGCATAGAGGTTTTCCCAGCAAGAGCAGATCTCTGCGCCTTGGAGAGGGGGGAAAAAAGCCATCAGCCCCTCTCAGGCTGTTTGTAGGGCGGTGGGGGGGAGTTGTTGTTTTTTTTTTTTGCATTGTTGTGGGGAGAGGAAAAAGGCACAGCCGAGTGGGGAAAAGAGCAGGGACAGAAGCAAACAAACCTCAGCGCCACCAGTAGCAGCAGCTCAGCAAAGCTGGAAGTTATGGGACTTCAGCCTTCACCTTTCTGATTTTTCTTTTCTTTTTTTTTTTTTTTGGTGCCTCTCAGGATCTTTCAAACGTAAGTGTTATTCGACTCCAGCGATGAGGAAGAGGTAAGTCCATAAAGAGATTTCCAAGTGAGGCTGTCGTGATCTTTTGCACTCCTACACTTTCTGGACACAGGGGGATTTATTCCTAAGTACAGTTTCCTCCCCCACACCATCTATTGGAAGGTATATTTCTAGAGAGTCTGCACAAGAAGCCAGTTTTTTCTTATAGAGGTGTAGACTGGAAGATCTCTCTTGTTTGGACACGAATGAACCTCCCCTGATAAATAGATGCCCTCCTTCTCAGGTTAGGAGATGCTGATATATAGATATAGATAGATACTCATTTTTCCAGAATAAGTGTGTTTTTCTTTAACAGCTATCGGGAAGCTGACTTGTAGATGATGTGTGGAGTGGCTGAACCATGGGGATTTAACAAAGGTAAAGTGGAGAGATTAGAGAAAAACCTCTCCAGTTTTAGAATTTAAATTAATGCCTGAGAGGATTTGGAAACTTACCTCCCTTTTGGTCTTTTCTTGGCCACCTGAACTTTTAGTTACCTGCAGCGTTTTAAGTGTGCAAAACCCAGCTTCAAGGCAGCTGATGTAACATTTCAGCCTTCTCAAATCAGCTGCTTTCCAGGTGTGCAGGACTATAGCTCACATCATCCCCCACCAGCTATGCAGTTAGGAGAGCTGGGTCAGTGGCGGCTCTTTGTTAGAGTTTGCATAAGTTCCTTCCTCTTTCCCTCCTTTGTTTTATCTAGCTTCTTTGGATTCTCCACGGACCAGTATTCTATTAAAATTCCTTTATTACTGATTTGGCAAAGTGGACTCTTCAAAGCATACTCTCTAGGATCAGGAAACTGCCATCTTTCATCTCTTGAGTTTTTAGTGGGATTTGGGAAGGTGCCTAGAGACATCCCTATGTGGAAATCACTTCTCTCATCATGTGTGAAATGTTCACATGCCTTTTTTCCTTCATCTGCAATATGTGTGTTTGCTAGACATCAGTAATACGTGCATTTGGCTTTATGCAATGTCAAAATCAAGACTTGCAAAACTTTCCCGCATGATATACACATTTGTTAGCCAACTGTATCTCTGTACAAGGAAAAGTCTGTCATTTCTGAAACAACTGTGTCTTCTCATTAAAAACCTTCCATTTAGACCAGGCATTTAAAAATCATCTGAATGAAGAAAGGGAGGATCCCAACACCACTCCAAGAAGCCACCCAAGTGTTTGTGACTTGAGGGCGAGGCACATGGTTTAATTTGATCCTCATTTAGGAGCTGAGATGTAATCTGAAATGTCCCTGGGTCAGAGCTTATTGTAGCCAAAGCCTCCTTGGGAGGCCTTCAGCTGGCTCAAATTATTTTAGTCCATAAAGTGGCCTACTTTGCATGACTGTTGTAGAACAACAAGGATTTGCTGTAGCAAGTAGGACGTAAAGAATAGTGTGCATCCAGAACAGAGAAAATAGATGTAGATACTGCCATTGCTCCATCTCCTGTTCAATGCCAGTTTTTAAAAGTTAAGGAGCAATTTTTGGTTATGACCTAATAAGCATAAATAAAAAACATTTTCATGGAGTCATAGAGCCTAGACTTGGAAAAGACCGCAAGGGCCATCCAGTCCAACCCCCTGCCATGCAGGAATGCACAATCAAAACACTCATGACAGATGGCCATCCAGCTTCTGTTTAAAAATCTCCAAAGAAGGAGAGTCCACCACACTCCAGGGCAGCATATTCAACTGCTGAACAGCTCTGACTATCAGGAACTTCTTCCTAACGTTGAAGTGGAATCTCTTTTTCTTGTAGTTTGAAGCCATTGTTCTGTGTCAGACTAGTCTTTGAAACAGCAGAGAACAAGCTTGCCCCACTTTCCTTATGACATCCTTTCAAATATTTAATCACAGCTATCATGTCACCTCTTAACCTTCTCTTCTCCAGGCTAAACATACGCAGCTCCCTAAGCTGCTGCTCATAGGGCATGGTTTCCATTTTGACACTTTCCAGTATGTAAATGCTAAGTATTATTAAAAGAGTCACTGAGTAAAGTTAGAATGCCGTACGCCTGCTACAGGTAACAATAGCTGCAAATTGTGGACCCTGAGTGCAGCACATGCTTTGCATGCAGAATGTCTCTGGGTCAGTTCCCAGCATCTCCAAGTAACACTGGGAAGGAATGCTGGAGAGCTGCTGCTGGTCAGTGTCAACAGGATGGACTGGGATCTGATTCAGAATAAGGCCACTTTCTATGTTGGTGGAGCACATGGTTTGCTTGTAGAACAAGCAATCTCATATCTCCTGTTAAAGGAATCTGGTAGTAGGAAGGAGAAGGACCCTTCTCTACCCAGCATCCTAGAGAGATGCTGCCAAACAGAGTAGACTACACTGGCCTAGATGGACAAATAGACTCAGTGGTCCTATAAGTAGTATGGGAGATTATACAGTGGTTACTGGAGCAGAGGATCGGGTGCATGTGGCAGGTACAAGTGGCAGGAAACAGATATATGTCGGAGAACTGTGGCCAGTTGTGTCACCTTTGGAAGCATCTCCTCTTTCGATGTCTGGGGACAAGTGTCTTTGTTTCATATTTGGTGTCTTCCCTACAGCATTTGTGGGTTGCCATCAAACATTCTTTCCTGGACATTTACGCCTTGGTCTTTTGGTCTAAGTTGTTCCCCGTATCCACTCTTTCACGCTGGTTTTACTTTGAAGTTGTAAAGAATGAAAAGTGGTAGCTGTTGGTTTTCATGCCGGTGCTGAATCTGCTCTGAATGAGAGTCCAAACTTTAAAGGAACTGTCCAAGGTGCTGAACCTATTTAAGAAGGTATTCCATTCAGCACCTTGGACAGGTCCTGTAAGGTTCCGATTAAAATCCAGGGTGGATTTATCACACTGCTGACATGGTGGGCTCAAACCACCGCTGGAGCACATGGCTGAATGTCCCCTCTTCCAAGTTAGTCTGGCATCTAGGTTCAGAAAAACACAAAACTGAGTGAAGAAATTGCTTGGTTACCTTAAGCTCTTTTGGAGCAAATTACAGACTTGCCATCATGTTAATGGAAGGATAGTGTTCATATGTCTGCCCCAGAACCTCCCTCTGTCTCCTTCTGCGTTGCTCAAATACTTTGCTTGATGCTCTTCCAGTTGTAGGGGAAGAGTGGAAGAGAGGTCTTCCACCCTTGCCACTTATTCGGCATCTCCCAGTGCCATAGGGATCTGGCTGCTAGCTATGCTCCAAAAGTGCCAGCGACAGACTTCATCTGGGGAACATGGAATCTGTGTCTCTTGTCAACTGGAGCATGTTGGAAATGTTCACCTTTGCACAAGACTAAAACATGGAGGAACAAGAAACACTGGGAAGCCTTTCTCTCCCTCTGCATCACAATCATGTCTGAAACAGCTCTTTCTTTTCTTTCTTTCTTGATGATCAGCCCTGATACTTAAGGCAGCTTACAAAAGTTAGAACAGATATAGCTAAATGTTCACATCCTGCAAAAGATAAAATATGGGCCAGAATCCTGCCATGAATGTGTAACTGTTACATATTCTTAGTGCCTATGCAGTCCTCAGTTTAGAGGCACGAGATCTCATCTGATCTTGGACACTAAGAAGGGTCAGCTTTGATTAGTACTTAGATAGGAGACCGCCAATGAATAGCAGGTGATGTAGGTTATATTTCAGAGTAAAGAACTGGCAAAACCACCTCTGAGATTCCTTGCCTGAGAAAATGCTATAAAATTATGGGGTCACCGTAAGTTAACAGCTAACTTGGAGCATATACATGCACACAGGAATTTGGAAGCAGTCACTGTGATCCACAGGAGTTTGTTCCCCTGTAACTTGGCAAGCAACTGGCTTCCGTACCCACCTCCCCTTATACAAGCGACCTCTACGGGATTTGTGACCAAGACCCTGTTTTCTGTCTGTTGCAATGGGCATTGGTCATAGGAAGGGGCAGAAATAGCAGCCAGCTGCTTCCTGAGGGAAAGGGGAACAGAGCCCTGTCCATTGAAGTGGCTGCTGCCCAGTAAGTGAGGACTGGAAGTGGGGTTATGCCAGAATTTAGTGTGTGGCACTGTGACCATAGTACCTACTCATACATAAAAACCATACAGGATTCCAGCCATAATGAGACTACCAGTAGAATTAAAAGTAATGTAAATCCCACCCATTAAAAAGAAAAACAACTAATATAGCAAGGAGGGTGCCAGTCTATCCTTTCTAGAAAGGGAGTTCCAGAGCCTGGGAGTAGCCATCAAAAAGGCCCTCTCCTGTGTCCCACCAAAGGTACTTGTGAGAGTAATTCCTTTCATTCAAGGCTTGTATAGCTGAATGCTCTTTCATACAAAACCAGTAAAAAGCTAAGTGGCAGGGAGAAAGATTCTAGTCTAGGCTATATTTCTCTGTGCAGGGATTTTAAAATGGTTTTTGTATGCAGTTATTCACTACTTGCAATCTAAACTGGTATAGACTGGAAACTAATCTACTACCTCATTTGCTATTTGTAAGAATGTTGCAGGACTTGGAAAAGTTACTGGGCCTTCTGGAGGGGAGATTCTGGAAAGTGTAGTCTCCATAAGTAAGTTAATCAAGCTTCATATTTCCAACATGTAAGCTTAACTAGTGGTGGTGGAGGGTTATTATATTTTACTTTATATTTTTGGTTAGGGTCACTTTGCAGCTTCGTTATAAACCCTGGAATTGTCTGGTATTTTGTTATCAGAAAGAAAACTACTTGTGGCTTCAGAATTCAAGAGTTCAACTCCATCTGCAGGGCTAATTTTCCTTGCCCTTGGTTTTATTTAGAAACTTTCAAAGGGTATGTTAGAAAGCTATTCCTTGAAAAATAAATTAATGTTTAACTTCTTATCTGCAGGTCCGCAAACACACCCAATCTCTGCTCCCCTCCTCTCCCCTCCACCAGAATTCTGTCTGTCCCTTAATAGACGGATGTTTCTTTGTTCTTGGAACCTGATTAATGACTACAGAAGCAACCCTGATTAAAAACAAATGTCCAGCTATTATAAGTCATTCTTTAATGAGGTAATGAAAGTCATGCCCAGGGCTGGGTGGCCAGGGAAACATTGTGTGTAATGTATGTTTTGGAAATCCTCATATGGAGTGGCTGTGTGCACAGTCTTACAGCTCATGTGAAAACAGCTGATTAATATCATGCTAGCTTTGCTGGCTGACACCCACAAGATATTAGCTCTTTCCACTGGCTGTTAAAAAAAAAAAAAGATTTCCTTCATTGCAAAAGAATCCTGCAATGACTTTGGAGGTTGCTTGGAATTTATATCGGCCCGGCAAGATCTGCAAACTACAAAATAGTCCCTTAATAGTGATGATTTCTAGCTTGCACAAGCCACACCACTTAATATGGACATGTTCATGTATGGCTTCTGTCATGTGCTCGCTGAAAGTATCAGGAACTACATCCCCTGAAATGGCTAGAATTATTACGTTACAATCCCAGTGGCATAAGCATGAATGGAAATAACTTCTTTTAAAAACTGCCCTTTAACCAGCCTAATTGAGAGTAAACAAGGCTGTCTGAAGCCTCCTTCACAGGTGGGCATAGGGGACTACTGCCCTATGGTGTGTGATTGTATGGCTTGTTTCTTTCAGTGGCTTTCAAGGATATGAAGCACACCATAGTTTCTTGGGCTTTAAATAGCTTTTTGTCCCTTATCTCTGATCTAGCAATAGAAGACAGATAGCAATAAAACACAGCAATAGAGAAGAATAGATAGCAATAGAGAAGATAGATAGCAACAGGAGGCAGCAATTGAAGAAACATGTAGACCATATGGGGAAAACCCCCATGGGTCACATATGGCCCATGGATTGGAGGTTCCCCATCTCTCTTCTAGGGTATTAAGGAATATATCTGATTGAAAGAAACCACATGAACCTTATTCACACATTAGCTTTATGACAGCGTATCACTTGAATAAGGAAGAGCCATTATATTGGCCCAATCCCCATTGTCATGCTCACTTGCCCAGCTCATCGCCTTCCAGGTTTTGGTGGTTTGGGGCCAGTGTGAATAGAGAACTAGCTGTGCTCCCATAGGACCCCTTGTGCAGTCAGGAATCTTGCATGCTCAATGCTCTTGACTGCATGGAGAAGCCTGTTGAGCCTAAATGGGCTAAATTTAGTTCATCCATTGCGAAGGAGGCAGATGTCTGGGGTAGAGATATGATGGTGAACAAAGGAGGTATGATCTCCTGCCATGCAAAGGGCTAATAGGTGGATAAACAGGGCTAAGGGTTTGGAAAAGGTACTTTTGGACTACAGCTCTTGGAAGCAGCTATACAGTGTGGCCACCAGCTATGCCGGCTGGCCAGGGGATTTTGGGAGGTGAAACCCAACAGTTTCAGGCTCTGGCTATAGGTGGGTAAAATTTATGTGAGTCTTTCCTTCCCTAAGAGAGACTAACACTTAGGAAGGGAAGATCTCACATGATTGGTTCCATCCATATTGTTATTTCATTCACACACACTTCTTTGGGCCTAGTGGTATCGGATCATACCCCTATAAAATAGCTTCTATACTGCTGAGGGTGCTCATAAAGAGTTTTTAACCACCTAAAAATGGATAAAAGGGTTGCATGGGTGGGTCTTGGAGAAGCGTAGCTCTTTATTTGCAAATGTTTGGACACCACTCTGGGTCCCACAGTTCAAGAAGGATGTTGACAAGCTGGGATATGACCAAAGAAAGGCAACCAAGATGGTAAAAGGTCCAGAAACCAAGATGCTATGAGGAATGCATTAAGGAGTTTGGTATGTTTAGCTTGGAGAAGATTGAGAGGTGAAGTGATAACCATCTTTAAATATCTGAAGAGAAGTCATGTAGAACATGGAGCAAACTTGTTTTCTGCTGCCCCAGAGACTGGGATGTGAATCAATGGAAATTCCATCTAAACACTAGGAAGAATTTTTTTCTTTTTTTTACTGTAAGAGCTGTTGGACAGTGGAATAGACTTTCATGCAGAATGGTGGACTGTCTTTCTTTGGAGATCATTAAGCAGCTGAATGGTCATCTCTCAGGAGTGTTTTAGCTGTGGATTCTTGCATGGCAGGAGATTGGACCATACGGTCCTTGTGATCCCTTCCAACTGTGATTCTGCGAAGCTGAGGAAGGTAGTGATGAAGCTGGGCTTCTACTACCTCTTATGAATCTGAAATTTAAAAAATGGTTTAATTTGTCAAAATGGGGGGATGCAGAAGAGAGACAAAGTGTTGAAAAAGATTATTTTATTCTTAAAAATTGACCTATGCCTTTCAGCCTAGAAGCATTTAATGGTCTTCTTCAAGGGAGTGCAACTTTAAAACCATCTGTAGAGATTCCAGAAAGAGTGTCCAAAAAAGAGTGACATTCTTTTTGGAATCCCTCCAAGTGGTGTTAATGTTGAACCCCTCTGAAGAAGGCCAGTAAATACTTCTAGGCGGAAATTCATTGGGCTATTTTTAAGAATAAAACAATGCTTTTCAACATCTTGAGACCTTGTGTCTTCTCTACATCCCTTCTATTGCGTGTTACGACTCCTCTTTGCTTATTAGTTTGTCAAAAGGCCAGAAACACTTGACTATATATCAAACATAGCTACCTATCTAGTCACGTAGCTACCTTTTCAGCTGAATAGAAGTGCCCGTAGAATGGCCCACCAGGACTGGAATTTTTTTAAAAATCCCCCTCATCCTTTGTTTTTTTCCAGTTTTGCTTAAAAAATTAACAATACCTTGAGATTTACATTCAACAGTTATTTCCACATTAATTAAATCTTATTTCTTCCTTTCCCTGCGTTCCATTTTTATGCAGTTTTCTCCAGTTGTAACCTTGTGTTGTATTATCTCTCACGCCACCTATAAGAATTCTTTTTCCACTCAGTTACAAAGGATTACAATCCTAGATATGCATGAGCAGGTGGGGCTAGCCATTTTTTGATGGCTACTGAGTTTTGTGGATTTATTTGGAAGGCTACCTACAACATAGCCTGACCAGATCTCCCCAGGGCGACCATAGTCCAAAAAGACGAGCAGAACCATTCTCCAGATGGTGAGACACCCTTCTACTCAGACCAGGAGCTGCTGATTGATCTAATAAATTTTTAAATCCCATGGATTGCAACTGGAGCAAAGTTAAGCACATCCTTGGCTCATCCAGCCTCTCATAAGTACGTATACTCCTGAGAACATAAGAAGAGCCATTCTGAATCAGACCAGATGCCTGTCTAGTCCAATACTCTGTTCTTACAGTGGCCAATCAGTTGCTCACAGAAAACCTACCAGTAGGACATGAGTGTAAGAGGGTCTTCCATCTCATGTTCTGCAGCAAATGATATACAAAGGCATGCTGCCTCTGATATGGGAGGTGATCCAGAGCCATCTTAACTGGTACACAGAAGTCAACATGCATTAGGACTGTAGTCTTAAATGGCTTAACTGTTATCAGAGTGGCTTTAGATAAGGTTTCTCACTCAGAAGTCACACTGGTGACCTGATAAATTTATCCCATAGCTTTCTCCGAGCTGCTTCATACTGCTAAATTTGCACTCCCTAGCCTGCATGGCTATGCTGCGTGGGAATGGTGGGACCTGTAATCCTTGTGGAGGGCATCAGGTTGAGAAGGCTGCCTCATTGTCTTTATCCTGCCTTTCCCCCAAACAAATTCAAAGTCACCAGTTATGCTCCACCCCTGATTTTATACTCACTCTGTGAGGTGTGTAAGTATGAGAGACTTGGCTGACCCAAGCGAGCAGCCCAATCTGAAGTCCAGAAATACATGAAGCTGTTTTATACTGAATCAGACTATTCATTCCTCTTGCCGAGAAGTGGGCCATCTGTTTTCTCCCAGATGTTTGGATCACAACTGCCATAAGCCAGTGGTTATGCTTTTGAGGAGCTGCAATCTAGAACGTTTGGAGTACATGAGGTGGTCTATCATCCAGGCAATGAATGTTGCTCTACGGTTTCAGGTAGAGGTATTTTCATAGTATTTGCTGCCTGATCCTATTTAGTTTGAAATGGCACTCAGTACTGTCTGTGAGCAAGGCCATTTCTGCACTACGCTGTTACAGTGCTATTATTCCACTTTCAACATCCTGTGGAATTCTGGGGTTTGTAGTTTACTGAGGCCAAAGATGTCCCTCCCTGAACTGCAAACCCCAGGATTCCATCGGATGTTGACAGTGGAATAATAATACTACAGCAGTGAAGTGTGGAAATGCCCCAAATTTCATGCACATGACCAAGTGGCAGCTCTTCCCCTTCCATTCCAAAACTCAATCCATTGCACCACATTGAGTGTCAATATGCTAACATCTATGCAACTGGTCATCACAATGGATTCTGGTATATTCTGGAAAAGAAATACATTTTATGGCTTTATGAGTGTATCTGCTTATACAGCCATGGAAATTTGATATTACATGAATTATCTGGGCCCAGGGAAGGAAAGAATATTTGAAAACATTCAAGAAATGATTTTTTAAAAAGTTTTTCAAGTGCTGATAAGCCTTGGTGAGAGGAATCCTGGACTGATGAGAATCATCATCGCTCAGGATGTATTCTGCACAAAATTCACACATGGTTGTTTTTGTGCGGAAAAAGCTGTTTCCTTTGCAGAAAATGCTGTAATTAGGGAAACATTCTGTGACAAATTCACATGTGGTTGATTTAAAGAGAAAACAGCATTTTTGGGGCAGAAACTGGTGTCTCATGTTTAGAGAATGTTGTATCAAAACAACTGTGTGTGCATTTTTCTCAGAATGAGTCCCAAATTACAAATAGGCTTCAAAAACTGTAGTTTTTACAGTTTTGCAAAAGGAGCGTGCTCAAATTGCATGGTGCATCCTTGGGCTATTTAGTTTGAAACGGAACTCAGTACTGTCTGTGAGCAAGGCCATTTCCGCACTACACTGTTATAGTGCTATTATTCCACTTTCAACATCCTGTGGAATTCTGGGGTTTGTAGTTTACTGAGGCCAAAGATGTCCCTCTCTAAACTGTAAACCCCAGGATTTACAGTTACAGCCTAACTGTAGTTTTTGAAGACCTTCTGCCATTGAGAAGAAAATAGCTAAAATTACTTGTTGCTTCCTTCAAGAAGACAATTAGTGCAGAAGTACATTGTTGTGGTCTCATCCTATGGAATCCTGGAATTGGTTGATGATTTATTCAGAGTATTTATACCTTACCCTTTAGCCAAAAGGCTCCCAGGGCATCTTACAAATTATTAGCTTGACAGTTCCCTGAAAGAGACGAGGGGGAGGGATTAAGTTCACCAGATACTGGCTGCTCTTCTCTCCCTCAGAGGCCAGAGCAGTGCCGCTTGGAATGGAGGGAGGGTCTCTCTCCAGCTGCTGGGGCCAAGGCATGGTGGAGCTGTGGCCATTTCCACATGACACTGTTAATAGTGCTATTATTCCACTTTCAACATCCTGTGGAATTTTGGGTTTTGTAGTTTACTGAGGTCAAAGAACTCTCTGGCTGAGAGTTCTAAATGCCCATCCCTAAACTGCAAACCTCAGGTGGAATAACAGCACTATAATAGTGTAGTGCAGAAATGGCCGGAGTCTAGCTGCTCTTCTCTCCCGCAGAAGCCAGAGCAATAGCACTTGGAATGGAGGGAGAGCTATGGATTTGTAGTTTGGTAATGTTCTTAGAATTCTCTGATAGAAAAGTTCTAGTCCACTCCTCTGCTAGAGCTCTCTAGCAAAGAATTCTAAGCCCTGCACTAAACATAGACCCCAGGATTCCATAGGATGGAGACATGATAGTTAAAATGCTATCACACTACTATAGCTGTGTAGTGCAGATCCTCCTAAGTTTGAGAGAAGAAAACAACTTTGTGGATTCCAGAGCAGGTTTCTTTCTAGTGAAAAACCCAGTGTAATTTTTTTTTTTTAAGGAGGGAATAGGCAGAGAGGATGAAGGCAAACAAGAATAAGTAATTCTTAAAGCAATTTTGCCAGCTGGTAATGAAATAACACAATGATCCTATTGCTTTTTGCGTGTGGGTGCCCCCTGGCAGATGTGCCAAAATACCTGCTGTGTCTACAGTATGTGTTGGCAGATACCCTGGGCTGGACACTCTTCCAATCTGCTTCAGTTTTTCCAGCATGTCTCCCCTCGTAACCTTCAAATTAGCAGGGATTTGGGAAAACTCAGGCTGGAGAGCTGCTGTTCTTCGGAGCTCTGTGCTTGCCATTCCCAACAGGCTGTGTCTTAACGTGTTTAAAAATGGTGTGCTGAGGGCTTCCGTAATCCTTAAAGTGCTCTTTAGCTCCCTTGGTTGTGTTCTTAATGAATCTTCCAGCCAAGGAAAGCTGTTTGGCTATTTTGGCAAGCCTGGAGACCGTAGCTGGAGTCTCGTTCTGTAATTTGTTTTAAGAAAAGTTCCTTCTGTGTTGTGTCCCCCCCCCCTTTGCTCCCCCTCCTGTTAATCATTTCTGGCTTCTTGCCCCATGGAAAACTGCATTGCAAAATGTAATGGAGACTACACTTTTCACCCAGATATTTATTTATTTTTTTTTGTTTCCAAGGCTTGTTGCAAGAACAGTTTCTAATTAGCAGGGTTCGGGAAACACCTCTGAAAGAGAAACCTTTCTCTTTTTTTTAAAGTCACAGAAGTTTGAAATGGATACTCTTTCTGAAAGGTGGTTTGTGGCCTTTCATTCACATATGCTTGGAAAAAAAGATCATGTTCTTTCCTTCCCATGTTCCTAAAATCTGACAAGGGCTGTTTGTATTTCATTCTGATATAGATAGAGTGTGCAGTGATGAAGTCACCGGTCAAGTGACTGCCTAATATTTTATTGCAGTCAAAGCATGTCAGATATTCCATGGAGGTCAAAAACACCCTGGTACAGTAATACCTAACTTAATACCACACGCAATTAATTCTAACTGTGTGATCTGTAACAAAGTGTTACAGTCTGCGGTTTCCCTGTTCACTGTGTCATAATTTCTTCCGTGTTATTCCATATCCTCTTCCCAATTTTCCACTCTGCCTAGCCCAAGGATGCACCATGCCCTTTGAGCACACTCCTTCTTCTTTCTTCTCCCCAGCTTAGAGTTCCCCACAACTGGACTTTTCAAAAGCCATCTAAGTGAAAAATGACCATTGTATGTCTTGTGATAGCAAATTCCACAGGTATGTTTTGCCCAGAAAGACTTCCTTCTCATATAATCATAGAGTAAGAAGAGATCCCAGGGGCCATCCAGACAAAAACCCCTGCCATGTAGGAATACACAATCAAAGCACTCGTGACAGATTGCCATCAAGCCTCTGCTCAAAAATTTCAAGAGAAGGAGACTCCACCACACTCCAAGGCACTGTATTCCAGTGATAAATAGCTTGCTCTTACTGTCAGGAAGTTCTTCCTGATGTTTAGGTGGAATCTTTTTTCCTATAGTTTGAATCCATTGCTCCATGTCGTAATTTCTGGAGCAGCAGAAAACAAGCTTGCTCCATCTTCCATATGACAACCTTTCAAATATTTAAACATGGCCTATCACCTCTTAACCTTCTCTTCTCCAGGCTAAACATACCCAGCTTCCTAACCCACTCCTCATAGGCCATAGTTCCCACATTTTTGTAGTCTGAACAAATGGCCCATCAGTTTCCTTGGAAGACCTCTATTATTCATTAGAGGAGAAGAAGCAGTGATCGAGAGAGATCTTGCATTTTGCTTGCATAGCATCAGTCTACTCTGGAGGTGGGCAGATGCGCAAATGAAGGGGGCCATTTTTCCCTCTCGGTGCCTGCCCAGCAGACTGTACCAGCATGTTTCAGTGTGCCTGAAGTGATTCAATGTCATTTCCAGTTGCCACTTTGACTGATTTTTGGCCCATTTTCATTTTTTCCTGTGTTTTGGGGAGGCTTGGATGGCTTCAGAAGGTTGAGGTTAGGAGAAGCAAACTGTTACAGTATGGGCACATTTTGGCTGGTTTTGGAGCAAAAAAAAAATGTGCTCAGTGGAGGCGGGGGAAAGAGCCTTTTTGTGTTTTAGTAAGTTAGTATTTAGTCCGTTACTGAGTGAGTGTTCTAGTGAGTTAGTGTTTAGAGTTTTTTTTAAATCTACTGGCTTCATATTGTATTTCAATTTTAGTTTCTGACTAATCTCAGTTGATGTTTTTGTTATTGTGTTAAAATTATTAAATAAATACATTTTAAAGATTGATCAAAGAAAGATCAAAACTAAATAAAATGGATTTGGGGATTTCTGGGAGTTTCAAGGGCCACATTTAGGGGTGCCAAGGGCCACATGCAGCCCACTAGCCACACTTTGCTGGCCCCTGCTCTATATTTACATGATATACAATGGTTGTGCTACACCACTGTTTTGTTGAATACCTATGCTGTGGGACTGACCATGTATCTTTCACTTTTCCCAGTGTGCTGTTGGGAATACACAGTGGTCGCCTTCACAATTCCAGTGACTCAAGTGTTACATTGAAGGCAATGAAAGATAATTATGCACCATCCAAGAATGTGCGACTGTGTGGCTGGAATCCTATTGGTTACAGTTGCATAGGGATGGGGGGGGTGATGGGGGGGTTTGCCCCCAGTGGCAATGTGTTTGGAGCATTCTCGCTGGTAGTCACGCCCCTGCGTGCACCGTGGCCACACCCCCATGCACCATGGCCACGCCCCTCCCACCCACCCCTCCCCACACTCCAAGCTCTGCTACTGGCTGGTTACTCCCAAATGGAGTAGACTCCTTTAATGAAAGTTTGAACAGTGAGTCAGTAGATAGGTAAATCTAACCGATCCAATGGCTCCTATTGAGACTAACGATAGGATTGAGATCCATGTGAAATGGCTGCACTTGTGGAACTCTGCTTATGCGGCTGTGAACTGAATATGACTGTAGCACAATGGTCAGAAAAGTAACATCAGAAGTATATGGGAACTTACGTAGGTGTATGACATAATAGGATTCCACCCATTAGTGACTCAAACTCTCTGCCCTGTTCTTAATTTTATACACCCATGTAGTTAATTATTTAAACATTTATTTATCACCTTAGGCTTCCCGGGTTCCTGAGGCAATTGCGCAACAGATAAGGACATTTAAACAGTGAAAACAGACTTAAATGATTTCTAAAAATAGTTCAAACACACCCACACGTACACTTAAATCAGCTGGAGCAGTCACCTGTTGTTTTAAGGACTGATAGCCATACAAAATAATAAACTCTTACCTGCCACCCAGAACTCAAGAGGGATGGGCCTTAGCCTGACTTCCGTTTGGAGGGAATTCCACAATCAGGGTGCTACCAAAGAGAAAGCCCGGTCACATACGTTCACCAGCCTAGCCTGTCAGGCATTCCCTCCCTCATGTTCTTTCTTTAGCTGTCTCTTCTTGTCCCCAAAACCCAGCATGGGTAACTTATCTCTGGTGCAATGTTTTTCAAAGGAGGAATGGGTGTCTGAGAAGCGAGACTCAGTTCCACTTTTGCGAGGAGCTTGTGTTCACAGCCTAAATGGGACTTTTCTCTTGGTTGCCATCTGCTGGACAAAACAGTTCTGAGAGACCTTAGGGAAATACGGGAATGAGCTCCGCACCCTTTCTTTCTACTCATGGAAGCAAATCAGCTAGCTCGGAAAGCCGAAAGAGAGCTGAGACTGAATGTAATAAGGAAGAAAAAACCCCAATGATTATGAAGTACTTTGGAAACAACCAGACTCCTCATGACAAGCATAGTTCTTGAAGAATATCATGTGGGCAGAGAGGCAGCAACATGGTGTAGTGGTCACCCATGGCTATCGAGGCTGGGACGGTGGCGGCACTGCATAGCCTGTAAGCAACCATTGTGCAAGGAGGTACTGAATTCCTCCTTGGTCAATACTGGGGGGGGGGGGGGACCCTCTTGGTTACACTAGCATTAAGTCCCTAAGATGATTCTTATGTCAAAATGCGTGATTTCATGAAAGGAATCCCTTCCTTTCACACAGAACTGATGTGGCACAATGTGGAAACATACGCTTTGGAG
Organism: Cyclura pinguis; assembly: GCA_030412105.1. NCBI lineage: Eukaryota > Metazoa > Chordata > Lepidosauria > Squamata > Iguanidae > Cyclura > Cyclura pinguis. The sequence continues at coordinate 277,367,347 of CM059601.1, read as the reverse complement.
CCCACAGTGGATTACTTTGTGAAAGTCCAGAAGATGGTTATTGCCCAGCACAGCTGTGAATGCTTTGTATAGGGGCTGGTTGTATTGTGTTGCTTTGAGGCATTTCAAGAATGATGCTAAGCTGCTCCAGCCATTATTGGTTTAACCCCCAGCCAGGTTTAAATATGCACACGCTGCATCTAATGGTCGTAATTTATTTGAATAATCCTGATTGGGAGTGGGCAAACTTTTCCCTCCCTTCATTCTTGCAGGGAACATTTTGACTCCTGCTGTGTTTTCAGTTGCCTGGCTAATTTACAAATAAATCCAAGTTCCACAGGTTTTTTTTTTTTTTTAACATGGCTATGGTGCCTGATTTTCCTTGCTGCTGAAGATCTCAGGGCCTTTCCGAACTACACTGTTATACTGCTATTTTTCCACTTTCAACATCCTATGGAATCCTGGGGTTTGCAGTTTAGGGAGAGGCATTTAGAATTCTCAGCCAGAGAGCTCTTTGGCCTCGGTAAACTAGAAAACCCAGAATTCCACAGGATCTTGAAAGTGCACTATAACAGCACTGTAATAGCACTATAACAGTGTAGTGCAGAAAGGCCCTCAGTCTCTTTCGTTACTCCTTTCTCTTTTTGTAGGCCTCTCATTCACAAAGGCATTTTACAATATGGTTTCTAAACATTTGAGCTATGTTCAGGAACAAAAAGTTGCTTGATCTGAGTTTAAAAGGATTTTACTTTACTGTAGAAAATGGAGATGGTGCCCTAAATTCTGTTGGCAGCCCGAACTGGAAAGTCACTTGTGATCCATTGGATCTGTCATGTCCTATCTGAAGGAGGGGTGCTCCTGAGATGAAGAAGAGAAAGATATGAGCCCAGATAACACCCTCCAGTCAGATATACAGAAGAATGGCAGCCCTGGACCAGTCATATGCTGACTTTGAAGTGTAGAGGCTGAGCTACTTCCCCCTTTGGAATGTCTCAGACTGAAACAGTAGAAACAAAAGCACAGGCAAGCACATGGCCTGCCTTAAAAGGAAGATGCTGGGATGAGGCCAGCTGTGCTGAGTTATACCTGGCTATAAATTAGCACAGCCAAGGCTATGTCTGTGCAGCAGGCTTAAAATGTATATGCAGGGAAGCTTTTATTGGGATGTTTTATTTATCTTTTTAACTTTGGTGTGTTTTGAAATAATTTTATATTGGGAGTTTTAATCGTTTTAAAATTTCATTGTTCATGGTCTTTTTTTCTTTGACTCTTTCTGGAAGCTGTCTTGATTCCTACTCTGGGAGAAAGGTTGCATATTACATACATGCATACATATATACATTTCAGCTCTACTATCTATGGTATTCCTGCTCTGAGGTTTCTGACTGGTCCTCCCCAAATTGCCAATCTCAGGATTCCATAGGATGGAACCATGGTGGTTAAAGTGGAGTCATAGTGCTAAAATTATGTAGGGTGAATGGGCCCAGGAGTTACAGGATGGCCTTCAGCAAATCATTTCCAAATTTGCAGATTTCACATCTGATGATCCTTTAATTTGGCCATGGTGGACTTGGGTTGAAAGGAAGTTTGACTAAGTGCACATGTCCTCCCTGCAAAGCTTTTTCTTTTCCTGTGGCCCCCAATGCCTTCTTTGAACTGTCCTTTTTCTGGTCAGAAGAGGAAGAGTTCCCTCTCTGGAACCTTCTAGAATTATCAATTCAATTTCCATAGGTTGTAGGACTTGCCCATGCTGTTTGACATTACAAAATACTCATTCCCCTACCTCACAATGGATTTCCAGCTACTGCCAAGTATGGTTTTTGGTGAGGAGGGAGTTTTGGCAGCTCCCAGGGAGAAAATTGGCCCCTGCTGGATTATAGGCTGACACAGAAGTTAGAGAATACTGAAGGCATAAGCTATGATTTGGACTTAAGTGGTTTAACAACCATTTCTCTTTTCAGAGTATTAAAGTTTAAATTACCTACACTGCACTAAGCTACGTTTCCCACGGTAATGACAATTAAAATTCTGGCAAGTGTGGGGATATTTTTAACCCTTTAAGGTTTATGAATGGAGTCTGGTAGTACATTGAACTCAGCAGTATATAAACAATGCAGTGATGTCTGGACTCTGGCATGAAAGCCCGTATGAAACAGGCAGTTAAACCAAATTTATATAGGATTTTTACAGAAACATGCAGTGGCAGCAACTGAGTAACAAAAAGCTATGGCAGTCATACAAACTCACCAATAAGAGCACTATTTCCAAACTATGTGCATCACACTTGTTCTTTGTCTCTTATTCTAGTGTTCTAGCTGTTATCAGATTAGCTGAGCATGACCAGATGTTTTGAAACATGGCTCAGAGTGTTTTGTGTATGTTTCACTTAACTTGAAATCGTGAGGAACTTAGAACCTTCTGTATTTAAGCAAGGTGTTTTCTACAGCATAGCTCAACCTCATTTAGGTCCTATGGTCACTTTCTGGCTTTTTCTGTTTACACACCAACATAAATGTGTTGTCCAGGTGTGTTCAACAGAGTTTTGCATCTTTAACAAGGCACTATTTGAACTGCATCAATTGTTTGCTAGTTAATAATAAGAGCTTTTTCTTTCTTTTCACAGATCGGGGTTTACCATGGTGGTACTACCTGTTCTTCTCTTATGCTTGTGGGCTGTAAAAGATGTCTTACCTGCCCATTCTCACTGGAAGCCAACCTGGCCAACCTACAAGGTCCCAGTCATACTGCCACAATTGACTGTTAATTTGGACAAGCCCCAGTTTGATGCAGAGACCAAACTAGAAGTGGTGTCACCTTGTGGGCCCTCTTGCCACAAACGTTCTCCATTGCCGACTTATGAAGAGGTGAAGGACTATTTGTCCTACGAGACTTTGTACTCCAATGGTTCCCGCACTGAGACGGAAGTCGGCATCTACGTCATTAACGGTGGCAGCACTGGAGGACAGAGCAGATCTCGGAGAAAAAGACAAATCTACGGATACGACACAAGGTTTAGTATTTTCGGCAAGGACTTCTTGCTCAACTATCCCTTTTCCACTTCCGTGAAGTTGTCTACAGGCTGCACTGGAACACTGGTGGCTGAGAAGCACGTCCTGACGGCAGCTCATTGTATTCATGATGGTAAAAGTTACGTCAAGGGAGCCAAGAAGCTGCGAGTGGGGTTTCTGAGGCCCAGAGTGAAGGATAGTAGCAAGGGGGCAAACATCAGCAGTTCTACAGAGCTGGAGAAAATGAAATTCCAGTGGATCCGAGTGAAACGGACCCATGTCCCAAAAGGGTGGATAAAAGGGAATGCCAATGACATTGGCATGGACTACGACTATGCCCTGTTGGAACTCAAGAAACCGCACAAGCGAAAGTTCATGAAAATAGGGGTGAGCCCAACAGCAAGGCAGTTGCCTGGGGGGCGGATTCATTTCTCAGGCTACGACAATGATCGGCCAGGCAACCTGGTTTACCGTTTCTGTGATGTCAAAGATGAAACATATGATCTCTTGTATCAGCAGTGTGATGCCCAGCCAGGGGCCAGCGGTTCTGGGGTTTATGTGCGAATGTGGAAGAGACAGAACCACAAATGGGAACGTAAAATCATTGGGATTTTTTCTGGGCACCAGTGGGTGGACACCAATGGCTCCCCCCAGGATTTCAATGTTGCTGTCCGCATTACCCCTCTTAAATATGCACAGATATGTTACTGGATCACGGGGAACTATCAGCACTGTAGGGAGGGGTGAAGACAATGAACATCCCACAGAGGCCTTGATTGCTTATTGGGGGATTGGGGAAATCAAACTCCTGTATTGCCAAGGTGCACAATTCTGTTTTATAAATACCAGGATGCAGGAATTAACAGGGAGGCCCACCTTATTATTTGTGAAGGTTATTTGTGTTAAACGACAAAGCCCAGCTAGAAGATTTCCATTTGACAAAGATAGATGGGCTGGATGTTGACATTAAGAAGTCTTGGATATTGAGGGGGCTTGGAATGCACATCTTCTACAACTCAGCTGGCTTCCAAGATCAGTGTGGTGAATCCACTTTGGGTTTTAGTTTAAATTTTGGAGGAGCTATCCATGGTGCCACCCTATTTTGGGCTTCTGTACCATGGATAGCTGATGTTATTGTAAGCCCTCCCACAGATCTTATGAAATAAGGTGAGATATAAATATTCTAATAAATAAAAACTCCTTTAATGTTCAGACTAAAACCCAGTGTGGAATCACTGCCCCACTGACATGAGAGTTGTCAGCTGCCACTGCCACTGCCTCTCCAATGACCCTAAGCTCCTTTCTTTTGCCTGTCTTTGGTTTTAACACATCTCTGCCTGAGCACAAATTTAATAGGCTGTAACTTGTCTAAATGTCTGCATTTGGCCTTTGCAACCTGCCGTAGGGCAGATCTGTGTCCATCAGTAGGCACCACAGATTGGCTGACCTATCAAATTATATGGTGCTGGTAGAAACTCTTCCATAGCAAGGATGGTGTGATAGCTTATTCTGTGTGATGTGGCTGGTCTTTGTGTACCTTCTATTTCCATCTGGAACCCTTAAGAGCTCCTGCAGGAGGTGCAGAGCACAAAGGTGGTGGTGGAGTTTTTCTTGAGCTGCTATGACTGCTTTTAGGGGCAAAAAGGGATATAAGGGATTGCAGGGGGAGGCACTAAATCCACTCCATTCAAATTGTGGAGGAGCTGTCCAAAGTACTGAACTCTACACAAGTAGGTTCAGCACCTTGAATAGTAACTTGAATGCTCAAATTTAAAACCTGGACCAGAGTCACAAACCCCACTGATGTGGGACCCACCAACTGCTTCTGCAAAATGCCCTCAACTGATGTTTTGAAGTAGAGGGTAGCAGAAGAGACACCACTTTGAAGGTGAGTGCACCTTGAAGAAACCTGAAATGGATTTGGTCTCAGCAACTTTGACTGGATTTTCAAGAAGCTGTTATATGCAGAAATGGGCACCTGCCATGATTTTGTGGAAGTGCAGAATAGCTGCAGAATGTGGCATGAACTGTAGCGTTTAGTTTACTAAGAATTGCAGGGTAATTTTAGACATGAATCTGCTCACTTTATTTTTGTCTAGCAGCCCTGACTTCGAGATGAGATTTGTCCAAAGTTGGTTCAGGCCAGGATGAATCTTTCCTTCTAGCTAGTGGGACTAGTGGTCAGTGGAGCTAAAGCTGACAGGGTCAAAGTGTCAGGACTTTTTTGATTAGCAAGGTCAATAATGACATTATCTCTCACTCCCATTATGATAACCTATTCCGTCTGATATTAGTTGCAAGCCTAGCAGTGGCTGGGTGGGGTGGTGATGATGGATTTTCCTAGCAACAGTAAACTGCTTGAGCTGTCCCCATTGTCATGCAAAGAATTAGAGACAACTTGATTTGAATATGCAATTAAGACCCATTTGCTTTACAAAAGACTTCTAAACATCGGTAGAACTGGTTAGTTGATATGGATCAACACAGCTGCTTACTTGTTCAGAGTCTTCTTTTGCAGACATGGGCCAAGATGAGTTGTGTAACTATAGATTTCCACATGTGGAATTATGCCTGTGTTGAATGGCAGCATTGCACAACTGAATTCACATCTAAATGGGAATGATGGGAATGATGTGTCTCCATGCACAATGGGATCCCATACACTACTGCATTTTGGCAGCCTTGAACTGCATGCAAATGTTCTGCATCAGGCATAAATGTTCAACAACTTCTGTGGGGGAGCTTGCACATTCCACTATGGTCGTGATGAGTGACACCACTTCAGAATTGATCTCTGCCTTCCTATAGGTAAAGCAAAGCTGAGATGGATAGTCTCAGATTGGTCACTGAACTGTGGCTGAAAGTCTAGATCAACTACTTAGATACAGAACTACCTTAGTTGCATAGCCAAGTAGTGTCTCCCATCTCAAACCCACTCCCAAATCCTGAGTTACCAGGCAACAGGTCTGTTCTCACACTGGAGATTGCTTGTGGAAGGGGAATGGAGACATCAGTCTTCATTCTAATTGACAGGAGAACAGATCCCTATCTCTCACGGTGGCTGCTTCCCATTAAGCCAGGATTGGGAGACGTTTACAATCTCTACACTACTGAATATATAGAGATTGTGAATGCAAAGAAATGTAATTCTAGATTACACATTTGTAACTGCAATTATGAATTCCAGCTTGTATTTCTATGGGTGTTCTACATCAGGCAAAAACATCTACCCACTTCTATAAGGAGAACTTATATAACTTCTATAGGGAGAACTATAAGGAGAACTTATAGCTGCATATGTCACCAAGAGGATGCCAGCCCATATCTCCAAAATTTGTTGCCCATAGCAGCATCTTATTTTTGAATGATCCGTCACAGCTTCCGTTGCACACATGATGGTTGGTTAAGCCTTTCCTTTGGATTTTGGATTCTGCCCTTGCAATCAGACATTATGCAAATTCTTGATTTAATGGATCTTATCTGGATTTATTTTCCATGATGAAGTGATCTCTGAAAAACAGCTATGGCCATAACAATGGTTTGCCAACAAAGACATCATCTTAAAACTGTAGTTACTACTAACCACACTTTATAAATTCATTAATCCACAGATTGTGATTATGCCCCACCAGCCAATCACAAGCCACATTTTGCCAGTTCAGACATTACACCAAACCAGGTGAGGTTTCATTAACCATAGTACAGCAGCGTAATGACTGAAGTCAACCAAAGTCAGTGAATGCAGAAATATTTTTCTGACAAAGCTGCTTTCTTTTACAAGTTAGTTTGGTTCCAGCTGTTGGAGAAAATTGGAAGTAATCACAGAGACATCTCTTGTCTACTTCCATCTTGGCAGAATGTGAGAAATAAGATCCCACCACTTTCTTGAAGACTCTATCTGTGCCAGAGGATTTGTAGGAGAAGAAAGGAGAGAAGTCTATTTTTTTCCCCACACAGCCCCTGGGAAAGTCTGAGGCAAAAGAAGAGAACACACATGAACTCCTAACAGTCTGGATCATGATAAAGGGGATGCAAAGCCATACAGGTTGTAGACTTCAGCTTTTAACAGTGCGCACTGTAAGTGCAGATAATACCTGTCTTGTATTCTGATAGGGTTCAGTTCTGGGTATGTTCTAGTTGTTCTGTGGGAATGCCTTTAAGATAGCATAGATCTCCTTTTCCCATCTGCCTGCCCCTTTAGATGTGCTACCATTTCCAGCTGGCACACACTGCCTGTATATCAGGGGAATTATGTCTCAACTCATCTGGAATCCACTAGGTTGGGTGATATATATCACCTGCCTGACACTGTTCCACTGTTCCAAGAAAAATAGAATCTTTTCATGTTTGCTGGGCCCTGTATGAGCTGCACTGACAAAATCAAACCATGGCCTCAATCCTGGTGTTAGTCCTAAACAGAGCAGAGCCACTGAATCAGTTGGATTTGCCTATGTCTTGATTCACCATTCAAAATTTGAATGAATGGGCCTATTCTCTTCAGGACTAACAGGATTCAAGAACATGAGACTTGAAGTTGGCCCAACTTTGACATGTGCATCCACTTGCTATATTCTGTTTTTGGGTGGACACTCTTGCTAACCCATATTGCATGACTTGGGAGGGATGGGCCGAATAATGTAAACATCCTTTACAGGGATTATCCAAACTCAAAAACGAACCAGAAGCCAATATGGCTTTTTACCCATGGCTGCCACATACAGAAGTCACAACAGTAGACTCCACAAAGTGTTCCTGACTAGAGACTTTGGCCCATAATGGTTAGGTAAAACTATTCAGGTGGCTGTAGCTAGGGGACATGGTTGGAAATAAATTAATGAGTCTGTTCTTTGTAGTGTAGTGGTTTGAGCATTGGGCTATGGCCCTGGAGAGCAGGGCTTGATTCCCTGGTCAGCCATGGAAACCTACTGAGTGACCTTGGGAGTGTCACACATTTTCAGCCCCAGAAAAATCCAATGATAGGTTTGCTTTAGTGAAACCATAGGTGGGAAATAACTTGAGGCCACATAACAACAACGGGACCATCTTCTCCCACAAAGACAACTTAACCAAACTTCTGTCACTTGGTACCCAAGCACTGTTTGGGCTTATATTGCCTTCATCGTGAGAGAAAATATTGGAGTACTATTCTGGACAACCTAAATTTTTGTGCCACTGGAGTTTCTAAGGCTTTAGCACTGAGGCTAAGGCCTTAGCCAGGAGGCTACCTCTAAACCTTCAGCTGCCTTCCAGTGAGAAGCTGGGGGGGGGGGGGACCCCACAAGGAATTTTGTACTTTGCAAAATGTGGACAGATTACTCTCCCCTGTATATGGGATTGTGTGTGTGTCTGTGTGAGAGGGAGGAAGAGGGAGGGAAACATAGGCCATTTCCGCACGGGCTAATAGAAACGGTGCAGAGCGTCCTCCAGAGAGGACGTCTGCACCTGGAAGCCGACTGGGTTGGACCTACTTAACGTAGATCCGCACCTCAGCCCGCTCCGGAATGACCCCAAGTGATTGTCCAGCGTACTTTTGAAAGACCACTTAAAACAGGTCTTTCAAAAGCACGGAGCGTGCCATTCCATGCCTGCTCTCTGGTGCAGATTTGCAGGCTCGCACCAGTGCGAGCCTGCGATCTGCTGGGGGCGGGCTTTAGGCTGACGAGCTTCAGCGGTTGGTCAAGACCCTCGACCAACTGGAAGCCGCCATTTTCGTCCCTGGAGCAGTGCGGAGCGACGAGCGCACACTGCTCCAGAGCAGCGTGGACCAGACCGGGGAGCCAAGAAGTCCGGTAAGTAGCGGCATGGGGCGATTCCCTTGCCCCGTGCGGAAATGGCCATATTTAGCAGAAAACTCAAGAGCAGCAACCCATGCCAAACATCTGTCTTGGTCCCACACTGCCATAGAGTTGGAAAGTAGCTGAGAGGTGATCTGCAATGGAGGGCAGAAGGTGGTTCTCCTGTGTAATCTCCCATCTCCAGATGGAATTCCCTGACGTGTTTGTCACATCAGGATGAAAAGTTCTGGGAGCTGTAGGGGAGAACATATATGTCTGTCTGACAGCAGTATCTTTGGTTGCTTGCTCTATAACTGAGGATAATTGCCAAGGCTTCTTGTTCTGGGCACTTGAGTGATAGGTACCCAACTGCAATGACCCAGAAGTTCTGCCATCTTCCACATCATTGTGAATACAGTCACAATAATATAACAGTGCCCACCGATGGCCAGCAGGTTGTGTCCATTTTTAAAAATCCACATTGCCTCAAAATGGCAGAGTTTCCAGGGGATTCCATTTTGGGAATACTAAACAGTATTCCCACTGCAGTAATACCACTGCAGCAACAGAAAGCTCATAAGACCACTATGTCGCAAAGGATCCTCTGAACCTTATAGCCAGTTTTACCTCTAGATGGTGCTCTCTCTGTACTGTTTTGTGGCTTCTTCACAGAGACAGGAGTTGGATGCTGAACATTTCATTCTGTATGGAACAGAGCCAATTGACCAGTTGTGCATTGCTCTGCAGCTGATGTCCAACTAAGCTATAATTTTACCTCATGGAGGAAACAGTCCAGTTCATTTAAAATCAGAAAGCAATGGGGATATTTTTCCTATGATTTCTGTCCTGTCATGTCCTAGGGTGTTGAATTGCCCTTTTCAATGGTGCTTTTTAAAAATTGCTTTTGTTTCAGAAGCCAGAAATGCCTGGTGATCTGTTCAAACACCAGGTGTAGCTTTCAGACATAATGGGACCATCACTGGTGTGCTGTTTATCTGGGGTGGTTTGGCACACCGAATCATTCATGCTTTAAAAGGAAATTCAACCTCCTTATTTTACAGAAATAATGCCCCTCTCCATTATCTGTCTGATTTCTCTGGCTCTTTGCTGGGGCACACCTATTTTTGAATGTATCATAGCCAATCCAGAGAGTTAATGGAACTGTTGATGCAATAGATTGTGTACATATCTATGTATGTTTGCCAGAAATTGTAGCATTCATTGTGATTATACTTATTTTAAAAAGATGCTCAAATACAGCACAGTTTTGTCAGTCCTTGCAGGAATGCCTCTTTGCTCAGTTATCTTCCTTTTCTCTTTTCTTACAAAGAGCTGACTGTTGTTTTGTACAACCCCTACTCTTCTTCTCCCTCACTTCAGAACCAAGCGGCAGAATATTCAAACAGCAACTCCCGGGAGGAGAAGAGACAGGAGGTCACACAATAGAGATGGAAAAGAAATTTGTTGGATATGAAAAAAAGTCCATTTTGCACCTCTTGAGACTACCAATGGGACAAAGAGCATCTTGCCTCGGAAAAATCACCTCTGAAGCTTCTCTGAAGCTTATGATGTATTTTGGCAAAGAGAAGTGTGCACACAACCATACATGCATTTTAAAAAGCCTCAGTCAATAAGAGATAAATGCAAGAAAATGCATATTGAAAGGAAAAAATATGGACAAACTTACATGTTCATTTCCATCCAGGAAGGGAGGTTAAAAAAATTGCAACTTAGTACTTAGCAGGGATGTGGACAGGAATTTCTGAGAAATATAACAAAAATGCAGCAGAATTTCATATCTCTATTTTGTAATCACATTCTCTCTGCAGGAAGGATTGGACAGGGGAGGGTTCCTGTTTCTCTGCAAGACTCTTCCTCATTTTACATCATCTCAATTCATTTGTATAGTACACTAGGAAGGCCTGAAACCAGGAAGGCCACCCAGAAGGAGCCAAAGGAGGAGGTATCTACTCCACCATAAAGGGAAAGAGTAATGAACATCACATGTAATTTGAGCCAGATAAAATGCTTGAAAAAATAAATCAGAGGTGGAGCTGGGATACATTCACATTGCAGGATTATAGTGCTACTATTCCACTTAACTGCCATGGGTCTACCCTATGGAATGCTGGGGTCTGGAGTTTGAAGAGGCACTGGGTGAGTGCCCATAGAGCAGAAGTGGGAATCATGTGGCCTTCCAGGTGTTTTTAGAATGCAACTTTCAGAAGCTTTAGCCAGTATAGCCAATGGTGCAGTACGCTGAAAGCTACCGTTGAAAAACTCCTGGAGAGCCTTGCTGTAGTGAATAAAGGGTCTAGTGTCTCAGGACCATCAATGCAATTCCCCCAAATTCTAGAATCTACTTCTATTAGCTATGTATTTCAGCATCCTTTTATGACTGGGTATGTGGAATTTTTCACCCAACATTACTTAGTGGGCTGCACTGGCATGCCTAATGTAACCAGAAGTTGCGTCACTTCTGACTTAATCAGGGCTTGGTTGTGTGGGCTTGGTTGTGTGGGCTTGAGGGACTGCAAATTGATGCCTCAAGGGCCACATGTGGACTTTCCCCATCCCTGTTTGATAGTTAGACTGAGATCCACAGCAAAATCAGCAGAAACAAGGATGAGGAATGATAGGAGGTGCAATGCAGCAACATCTGGAAAATATACATTTCTAGTCTCTGGTCTAGAGATTAGAAGAGTCCCCAGTGACTACAGTCTAAAATCATGGACTCTTAAGAGTTGGAAGGGGCCACAAGGACCATGTAGGAACCCACAGCTAAAGTCCTCCTGAAAGAAACCAATCCAACCCCTTGTTTAAAGACCTTCAGAGAAGGAGAGTTGGCCACTTTCTGAGGTACTCTATTGTACTGCCAAACAGTTCTCACAGTAAAGAAGTTCCTCCTAAGGCTTAGGTGGAATCTCTTTTCTTGTAATTTGAATCCATGGGTTTGCATCCTACTCTTTGGACCAGCAGAAAAAGGCTCACTCCATCTTCCACATGACATCCTTTCAGACGTTTAACAATGGCTAATATGTCGTCTCTCAGTCTTCTCTAAGCTAAACATACATAGCTCTCCAAATCATGCCTTCTAAGCCTTGGTTTCCAGACCTTTGATTGCCTTGGTCACCCTTCTCTGGTCCTGTTTCAGCTTCTCAATGTCCTTTTTGTGCTAGAGTAACAGAAGATAGATTGTGTTCCTCTAGAACAGGAAGGCTGGGTGATTTCTATCAGGGCATGTCTAGTGCTTGTCAGCTGCTGAGAGTCTTGCAAAAATCTGTTGGTCTTTAAGGTCCTAAAGGATTATATTCTGTAATAATCTGAGCATGGCTACCCCACTGATGCAAAGAAGGTGGACTATGATAAGGTCAGAAGTTACTTCTTCTGGACTACGGATTTCAGAATCCCAGTAGCAACACCATCCAGGGATTCTAGGAGCTGTACTCCAGAACAGCAACATTTTCTGAGTTCTGGCATGAAGCCACTTAACAGTCTTAACAAGGGAGTATTATCAGATCACTCAAAGCAAATGCCTCTCTATGTACCATGTATGGGCTATCCCAAGATATTTTGCTATCTGAGGCAAAGAACATCTTAGTGTCCCCTCTCCTGTTCTATGCACAAAAGCATAGCTGATATTTTCCTCAAAACGGTGATGAGGCAGCATTGTCCATGCCACCTGAAGGTCACAGGCTAGCTTAGGGGACACAAGGAAGGTTGCTTAGCATATGTTTCTCCCCTCCAGCACCTTGCTGCCCCCTCCCAGCATCTGTCTCCTCTCCTTAAATAGTGGAAGGGCTGGCTGCAATTTCCTGAATTATTGCTTTCTTCTTAGGTTAGTTAAAACAGACTGATGAACCATGGGAAGCATTTAGCAAGATTCCATCACGCAAACCTTACGCCAATCTACCCCGCTCCTGTCAATTGTTTGTCAAGTTTCTGATGGATGCACTGGAGTTATTTGTCCTGAATTTAAGTGGAGGACACTGTTTCAGTTGTCCATGTTTAACAGGTTGTTTTGAGCATGGCAAAATAAGAAGTGTCTTCCCTCAGAGAGAGAAACCCACCCAGATACTGATGCACTGCTCTTGGTGGATGATTTTCCATGTCTGAAGTAGGGCACAATGGGATGGTTGAATTTCAGATGGGCAGCCCCAACAGGAAATTGCAAATAATTGGTTATGCAACCAGTGTGTGCATATGTGTGTGCGCGCGCATGTGCATGCATGTGTGCGCATGCATGCATGTGTCTTCAAATTGCCTGTTGACTCATGGTGACACCATGAATTTCATAGGGTTTCAAAGGGGCAGAGGTGCATTAGCCCGCTTGTGCATCAGGCAACAATGGACATTGGCACTCCTCCTGTTGTCCCAATATGCCCCTCCACAATCCACTAACAGAGTTGCTCAGTTCCTCTGCTACTTAGCTATGTATATGTAAGTTTATGTCATGCAAAAGATGATGTAGTGGTTTGAGTGTTGGACTACAACTCTGGGAGACCAGGGTTTGAATCCATGTTCAGCACGGAACCCCATGAGGTGACCTTGGTCATGTCACATTGTCTTAGTGACAGGGGAAGGCAAACACAAATCCCCTCTGAACAAATGTTGCCAAGAAAACCCATGATAGGTTCACTTTAGGGTCATCGTAAGTCAGAAATGACTCAAAGGCACACAACAACAAAATAGATAGAGGATTCCAGCAATAGCCTGAAAATAGGGGAGGCCTCTCCAGTTTTCAATCTGGCAGTCCTATGACATGGAAGCTTTCTCTGTTTGGCTGGAGACTAAGTTATTAATTTGATATTGTTGAGGCTGTGTGTGGCAATGCACGCCATTATATTTGCTTGCATCTGTCCATTGAAGTACTCTCTCCGTGGGAAGAAAGTAGGCCATAGTGTGTAGCCTCTCTAGAGGATAGCACTGGGAACGTCTTGTTTTGCAAGAGAACTCCGAGCTGTCAATTGTCAGAGCACAAGTTCCTCCCCATTCCCGTTATTACACTGCTACCCCTCTCTGCTTACGACTCCATACAGGCAGCCTTGAAATGTGCCAGCATGAAACTCACTCTTGTGAGAAGACACAATGCATATTTGGAATTCTTCTCTCTATTGCCACTTGTTAGCACTTCTTGGTGGAGAGCCAGTTTTATATATACGCGCTGCCCTTGAGAAGTTTTCAAGGAATGGAGAAAAAAAGCAAGCAAGGCAGCAGGAAAGAGAAGAACAATGAGAGGCTATTATTATGCAGCTGAGCCTTAAAGGAGGCCTGGGATCTATACTGTACTGGCCGGAGGAGGAGAAAGTGCTGCATAGAGGACCTCTAGACACTTAGAAAAGGAGGGGAGGATAGATTGGCTATGTTGTTAAGAAACTGAGCCAGTTGAGCCACGTCCTTTCCTCCATGATCCTTTGGACATGTGTGTGTGAGCCTTCAAGTCAACTCTGACTTATGGAAATCCAGTCAAATACTTTCCAGCTGTCCACTTTTTCAGCTGTTCTTAAAATGTCCCAGTTTCTCTCTCTTCCTCCCACTCTCTCCTCCTCCCACTCTCCTCCTTAGCTTACTTCAATTGCAGCAAACTGAAGTGAAAATGCAGAAGTAGCATGCAAACAATTAACATGGGGAGCTGGGGGGAGCAGAAGAGATGGCAATGGAATTTTATCCTTCCCAGGAAGCTCAGGCATAAGCAAACTGTTGCAGGCCTCCCCTAGCTTGTGTCTTCTTCCTCATTAATAAGCTCTGCCATCTTGACTCCATTCTGATGTTGCTTGGTCACGTGTCCTGGTTTTCATCTGTGAAATGTTGGACGGTAAACTATCATAGGATTTTCTTTGCTAGATAATCTTCCATTGCTTTCTCCTCTGGAGCTGAGAGAGTGTGACTTGCACAATGTTACCCAGTGGGTTTCCATGACTGAGTGGGCCTTCAAACCCTGGTCTCTTGGAGTCCTACTTCAGCTCTCTCACTAACTACACCACACTGGCTGTATATTTATAGCATGCTTTTCCGTGGATGGCCTCAATTTTTCACCCCCCCCCATACCTGATACATGCCTTGTTCTGTCTTTTCTTAATTTAAACAGGATATGTCCTTCTCCTTCCTTTTCCCCAAAGGTGTGCATGTTTGTGCACATGTTTTCAAATTGTAGGCGTCGTGTGAAGGATACTGACAAGCTGGAACATGCATACAGAGGCAGGGAAACAAAGATATTAAGAAGTCTGGAAACTAAGCTCAGTGAGGAACAACTGAGGAAGCCGGTTTTATGTTAGCCTGGAAAAGTGAAGTTTGAGAGACAGTATGATAACTGTCTCCAAATATCCTTTGGAGATTTGAACTCTGGTCTCCTGGAGTCCTAATCCAACACTCAAAAGAAAAAAAAAGGCATTACACCTCTACTCTTTGATATGGTTTAATCGGCAGATATAAATTCAAATAAAATATAGATCATACACTGCTGTGGCTACATGGCCATGCTGGCTAAAAAGAGGACTGGTTGAACACTGTAGAACTAGGTCAGACAGGACCTCAGGGCATGGCCAGGTCATAGCCAGGAAACCAGCAGGGGAGTTCCAGTAGTAATGAGCTTACCAACGTCTCTTCCATGACTCATCTACAGAAACAATGGTACCCAAAAGCACCTCCACAGAATGGCTGATGTCACCAACCCATTACCTCTTCCTGCTTATTTTCTCCATTATCCCTCACCTGCCCAATCATTAAGGAGCTATCACGATTCCTATCAGTCTTTTGTCACCTAGTGCTAAGCTCATTAGTCCATTACAGGCCCCATTGTTTATGCTGCCAGATAGCCATTAGCACCTTTGCCCCTAGAGCAGAAAAAGAGTATTTAAACTCCGGCTCCAAGCCAGCCAGTTCATGGTACTTTGGTGTACTGGCTGTTGCTCTGTCACTCCGATTCCCATCTGTACTACCCTTGAACTCTTAGTCTGAGCCACATCACTTTGTCTCTTCTTTATGGATAGGTAAATATCACCCTAAACTCTTGCTATCCAACCTTTCCGCCTTTTTCTTCCAGTTAGCCTCGTGCGATTGCGAGATTGTTTGGATCTGGTGTGCTTGTGATTATTAATTCTCGCAAATAAAAACACTTTAAAAACAAATTTTCTTTGAATCTCCAGCTGGTGAATAGTGACACAACCATGACTAACTCCATTTCCACCTTAAACTGTTATAGTATTATTATTCCACTTTCAACATCCTGTGGAATTCTGGGGTTTGTAGTTCACTGAGGCCAAAGAGCTCTCTGGCTGAGAATTCTAAATGCCCCTCCCTAAACTAAAACCCCCAGGACTCCATAGGATGTTGAAAGTGAGACAATAGCACCGTAACAGTGTTGTGAGGAAATGGCCTAAGTAGCTATTGTGAATATGAAACAGTTATGGATTCATAATTATGAGACTATTGCCACAATCATATGTCGCCCCCCATTACTAGGCATCCGCTGCATGGGGAGAAGGAGGTCCTTTCTGAGAAAGATCCAGAATGCTGATGAATGGTGTTTCTGTCAGGTTCGAGGGACTGAGCCAGGAGAGTTTACTCAGAATACAGTTGGCCTCCACAGTTGCTAGGGCTAGGGTGCCAGAATCCCTGCAAAAATGGAAAAAACAAAAATATCAAAATGTGTGCATGTATTTCTGTAGGAAGGGGGCTGAGGCATGACGGGAAGAATGGGCACCCAGGGTCTAAACCAGGGCCATTTCCGCACGAGTCTGTTATAGTGCGATGATTCCACTTTCAACTTCCTATGGAATCCTGGGGTTTGCAGTTTAGGGAGGGGCCGGCCGGCCCCTCCTGAAACTGCAAACCCCAGGATTCCATAGGAGGTTGAAAGTGGAATCATCGCGCTATAACAGACTCGTGCGGAAATGGTCCAGGTTTAGGGAAAGAGAGTGGGTTGGCATGGTGGACCTATACTTCTTCTCTCTCGCCCATCTCCTTCCTTGGGTGTGTATGGGAAGGTTTGTGGTGCTGAGAAACCAGGGTGCAAACCATCCTTGGCTGGCCAGACAGCGGGTGATGGAGGAGAAGGAGGAGGAGGACTGAAGCCTGTTATTTAAAGGGTTGTATAGCCTGAGGGGGAGGAGGGGCTATGGTGTGAGGGGTGTGGCCAGGGTGCATGGGGTATGGCCAGGGCATGCGGGGGTGTGGCTATGGGCCAGGACACCTCAAAAACATTGCTGCCTGGGGCAAACTACCCCGTGACCCCTCATCCCTATGTGACTGAACTTACAAATACTCTGTGAAAGTGAAACCCCACAGACGGGGAGGGCCAACTACATGTTTAACAAAGTAACTGACAGAGGATTCTGGCCAACTATATGAAAACTCTAAGTTACACAGTAGAAAAATTCAGAAGAGACAAATACAGCGCCCCTCCACTTTCACAAGAGTTTGGGATGCAGAACCCTCACGAAAGTGGAAGAATCATGACCCCCCCCCCCACACACTGCCACTCCCATTCCCTTGTCTTTTGTGCTCTGGGGCCAGAGGGAAAGGAATTGGGAGGGGGGAGCTCCAGAAAGGAGAAGGAAAGCTCTTCGACCTTCCATTCCCTTGCCTTTTGCCTCAGCGTGAGTTCTCAGCACTGGGGTCAGAGGCAAGGTAATGGGACAGGGGAGCTTCAGAAGGGAGAAGGAAAACTCATGCTGACCCCTACATTTCCTTGCCTTTTGTCTGGGCACTTGCCTTCCTTCTCTGTGCCCAGCAAAATGCAAGGGAATGGGAGGAAGAGAATTGGGGAGGGAAGGCATTTGCACACCTCATGAGTAATCAGATTTGTGACGGTCAAGCTGATGAATGTGGAAGGACTGTACCGGAGCGCATCCAACGTGACCTGAGGAAAAAAGGGGAGATACTTCAAGTACTCAGTGGATGGTTTGTTTATTTGTTTGTTTATTATTTTAGGTCAAGCCCAACATCTTTCAGCCTATGTATATGTTTCAATGGCCTTCCTCAAGGGCTACATAAAAACAAATAGAAACAGAAATATCAAATTAAAAATCCAAAAGAGAACACACAGGCCCTTTCCACATGTGTGTATGGGGGGGAAACGGGCGAAAACGCCCAAAAACGGAGATTACCGGCAGGCAGGTAAGTCCGTCGTGACGCAGAGCAGCGACAGCTCGCTGCTCCGCAGTCCTCCGGCGTCCCAAATGGCGGCTTCCGGTTGGTGGAGGCTCTCCACCAACCGGAGAAGCTCGCCAGCCAGAAGCCCGCCCCCGGCAGATCTGCAGGCACGCACTTGCATGCGCCTGCAAATCCGCGTCGGAGCCGGGCGACGGAGCGGCATGGGGCTGCGCGCTCCGTGCTTTTTAAAAACCTCGAAAAAGAGGTTTTTAAAAAACACGCAGCGCGGCTAGTTCCGGCCGCTCCTGAGTGGATTCCGGTGTGGAACTACAAAAAGTAGTCCACGCCAGTCCACTCTATGGTGTAGAAGACCTCTGTGAGAGGTCGCTCTGCACCGTTACAGAAGCCCGGTGTGGAAATGGCCAATGTCATATCAGGATATGCGATCTAGCAGCAGAAATGTCTAGAGCTGAAAATCACATTCCATTTGCTGGACCAACAATAAACTAGAGAACCTGGATCAAGGTTATGTCTGTCAGTTTGTTTTTTGCAAATAGTCAGAAAAAAGGGGAAAAGAGAACAGACAGCTTGCAAGGACATATTGTGCAACTGGGCTAAAATAAAATAAAAACCAAGAGTACAAAGATGAATTGTCAAAACAAATACCAAAAGCGCACCATTATAATTGCAAGAAAGCTGTCATCTGTGGAAAGGTATCTGCATTGGGTTTCACGGTGAGGGGAATAAACTCTCCCAAAACAAAAGTGTTTAAATATATATAAAAAACAATTGAAAACACATTTTTAAAAAAGGGTCCCAGACCAGGAGAAAAGCAAGGTATAAACTGAATGAATGAAAAACAAAACTGTAGTATAAAATGCAACAGGAGTGACACAGCAGCAAGCTGGTCTCAGCCAGATTAAGGAATTAAAAAGCAGGATCCTACCTGTAACTCTTGACCAGTGGGAGCTGGGTGGGCTCTGCCATTAGGATGAGTAAGGCAAGGTGCAGTGTTAATGGGAAAGATTTATGTATGCCATAGGAAAGGAGTGGGCAAAGTGTAGCCCACCAAGACCTTTTTTTTTGTGATACCCAGGGGGATTTGCAAAATGACCTGTATGGAGCATGGTGGCATTCTCACCATTTGCGGCTGGACTGGACTGGTCCATTTTAGGCCAAACGGAGGCCTACAACACCCTAAAAGCGCTAGATCCTATCTGATCATGGACACTGAGCAGCATCAGCCTTGGTTAGTGCTTGCATGGGAGACCACCGATGAATACCAGGTGCTCTAGGTTATATTTCAGAGGAAGGAACTGGCAAAACCACCTCTTGAGTATTCCTTGCCTCAGAAATTTATGAGGTCACTATAAGTCTTGAAGGCAAATACATATATATACGTAGACCTTTTTCTGAAACAGGAAGTGACTTTGGCCATTTCCACACTACACTGTTATAGTGCTATTATTCCACTTTCAACATCCTGTGGAATTCTCGGGTTTGTAGTTTATTGAGGCCAAAGAACTCTCTGGCTGAGAATTCCAATTGCCTCTCCCTAACCTGCAGACCCCAGGATTCCATAGGATGTTGGAAGGGGAATGATAGTACTATAACAGTGCAGTGTGGAAATGGCTTTCCACTTAGTTTCTGTTAAAATAAGGGCCTCTTCTGGACTTAAAATGGTCTGGGGACCAAAACCTGGCAAAAATGCCTCTCATATACCAGAGACAGGGGTTGGGGAAAAACTTTTTTTTTGCAGTGGGGGTGGGCGCGCGGACTCCAAGGTCTTTCAGGGTGGGCTAATGAACCTACCTAGCCTTCCAGAGTTGCCCATCCCAGCCACAGGGCCTGTCTGTGCCACATTGTCTAACCTTTCCCCCTTAATCTTGGTGGAGGACACTGTCTGCCTCCTCCTTACTTTCAATTATTTTTGTTCCTTGGAGAATAAAGACCTAAATCAATGCATTCTTCCTCTTTCTGGCAGAAGCTGGCTACGCCCAGTGCTGATAGGCTAGCTTTTGGGCATTTCTGCACTAGACTGTTACAGTGCTATTATTCCACTTTCAACATCCTATGGAATCCTGGGGTTTCCAGTTTAGGGAGGGGCATTTAGCTCTGATTGAAAGCACCTCATTAAAATTCAAGAGGCTAATGAAAGGCTCATTTAAAAGCTTTAAAAGTACTTGATTAAAAGTTGAGGGGATAAACATGCCAGTCACCTTGGAGTGCAGGTGGGGGAAACTGAAAGCTTGCCTAGATCAAAACTTTGACCGCCATGCTGGCTGAGGGTTTATGGGAATTGTAATTTAATAAAAAGAACTTTCCCCAAGCTTTGGTTATTATGATGAGCAGACAGCAGCATTTCAGTATGTTAGCACCTGTATGCATTGCAGGTAAAGATGTGTGACAATTCCCTATCAGCTTGGTTTTGACGATAATTTTCCCAAAACTGCCAACTTTCTTCACATTCAGGATGGAATGAACTAGAGATGTTGAAAATCTAAAATCAGGAGAGATTGAAACTGACAGAGACCAGGCTCAGGGCTTTGAGTACTTAAAGCTTAAAAGACTGGCTTTGAATCCCCCATATTAAATCACAGAAGAGCCAAATAGTGGCTACAGCTGGCTTCCATTCCAGTGGGGATGGAAAATCCACTCCAGGATAGAGTCTGATCTTTAATGAAGCCATGAAGGGAAAGGTCAGAGGTTGACTATAAGGCCAAAGTTAGATAGAACCATGCTGAAGGCAAAACATCTGGAACCAAGGGGGGAAAAATTAGAATTTGCAAAGCTGTTAAGTTCTTAGGAATCTCAATAGAAAGCAGATTAAGTATTTCCACTGTGCTCTGAGTCTGCCATGGACTAACTGGCAATTCCTACCAATAACAAGAACAATCTGAAATGTAATTGAAAGGTTCAAGACAAGTAGTTTTCACTTAGTGCTTGCATGGCAATTTTCCATTTTGAGCTAACAAAGGCTGTTTAACGATTGGCTAAAATATATCCAACATAGTCCTACGATTTGCTATCATTTTGTTGTATGCTACTGCTAGGCAGATTTTCCAAAACGACTACAGTTGGCCCTCCATATCTGAGGAGTCCGTATCCATGGATTCAACCGACCATGGCTTGAAAATATACAAAAACAAAACAATTCCAAAAAGCAAGCTTTGATTTTGCCATTTTAGATAAGGGGTGCCATTTTACTACACCATTGTAGGTAATGGGGCTTGAGTATCCACAAATTTTGGTATGGGAGTCCTGAAACCAAACTCTAGTGGATGCCAAGGGCCCACTGTATTAATGGCCAGGTTTATGTTTGCTTTGGTGCCAGATTATCAGCCTGAATTCATGTCATTATCAGTAAAATCCTGTCTTCATTCTACCATGGACTCCATTCTTGAACCCTCAAGGGGAGACATCCCCTATAGCTATCCAAGATGCTGAACTTTGGCCATTTCTGCCCTAGACTGTTATAGTGCTATTATTGCACTTTCAACATCTTCTGGAATCCTGGGGTTTGCAGTTTAAGTGGCATAATAGCACTATAACTCCAGAAATATTTGTTTGTTTATCTAGATAATTTATACCCTGCTCTTCAGCCAAAAAGGTTCCCAAAGCAGCTTAAAAGTATATATACTTGTGTAGTCTCCCACCTGGAGACTACACAAGTATATAAACTCTGTCTCACTTCCATGCCACCAGATCCTCTGAAGGTGCCAGCCACAGATGCAGGCAAAACATCAGGAGAAAATACTACTAGAACACAGCCTCAACGCCTGGAAAACCTGCAATGAGCTATGGATTCTGGCCGTGAAAGCCTTTGACTTTACAGCTTAAAAATAATTTATTTGACAGTTCCCTGCACTTGTGCTAACAATCTGCAGAAGACACCACACATAAGGAAAAGGGCATGGAAATAGTGGAGGGAATTAAGTCCAGGAGAAAACTGGCGGCTCTTCTCTCCCTCAGAGGCCAAAGCAATGAAAGTTGGAATGTAAGGAGGGCCTCTCAGCAACCACTAGGCCAAAGCTCAGTGGCGTTGTGCCTGACTGCTCTTCTCCCCCTCAGAGCAATGTCAGCTGGAACATGGATGGAGCACCCTCACTGGTTACTGGGCCAAACCATGGTAGAACTGCGCCTGGCTGCTCTTCTTTCTCTCAGTGGCCAAAGCAACAGCAGCTGGAAAGCAGAAGGAGGGGTCCTCAGCAACCAGTGGGCTAATAATAGAATCATAGAGTTGGAAGAGACCCCAGGGGCCATCCAGCCCAATCCCCTGCCAGGTAGGAACACCCTCAGAGCACTCCCAACAGATGGCCATCCAGTCTCTGCTTAAAAACCCACAAAGAAGGAGACTCCACCATACTCTGAGCTAGCATATTCTACTGCCAGGCAGCTCTGACTGTCAGGAAGTTCTTCCTGAGGTTCAGGTGGAATCTCTTTTCCTGTAGTTTGAATCCATTGCTCCTTGTCCTAGTCTTCGGAACAGTGAAAAACAGGCCCGCTCCCTCCTCAACATGACATCCCTTCAAATATTTAAACATGGCTATCATGTCCCCTCTTAACCTTCTCTTCTGTAGACTAAACATACCCAGCCCCCTAAGCTGCTCCTCATAGGGCATAAGAATAGGTCCAGCACCTTGTATAGTTTATTTCAAGTTCAGACTAAAATCTAGAGACAATTCACTTCCCCCCTTCACTGGTACTGAATTAAGGTTGTCACCATTTTTTTTTTTAATGAGAAGCTCTTCAGCTTTAACAGCTATGTGGCAGGCAGGTACCACGTGGTCATACTGAGAATGCCTATGCTCCTTGAAGCTGATCAGTACAGAACGGAGAGAATTTTGTTTCTTTTCATTTTGGAAGATTTTACCAACATTCACAAATTTTTCATAGTCTGGATGGGAAAAGCTCATATTTAAGGAAAAAAAAGCTGGAGTGAGGAACAAAGCTGACTAATTTTCCTAGTCACATCTGTGTGGAACTATAGTGACGCACGCCTGCATTTTTCAAATATCTTTTCCTTGTGGATTTGTTTCAAATGGGGATTGGAAAACTGTTGAGGAAGTATTAAAATGACAGCAAGGATGACAGGTAGTATTTTATAAAGAGTCTTGTGGTGAGTTGGACCACGGCGAGGAAACCATCTCAGAAAACACACACACACACACACACACACACACACATTCAGTCTGCGAAACCAAAAGTTTTCATTTCCAGTCAGCCCCTTGGATATTGGGGGATGATTACTGTTGCAAGTGTGAAAGAACAGGGTGTGCTGATCCATGTCAGTGAATCAATTAAGTACTGCTCATCTGCTTGGGACACCAAGTAATAGAGCTTGCTCGTTTTCTTTGTGAGGAATGGGAACAAAAAGTTGTTAATTATCTGGAATCCTACACTTGGCAAAAGAGGCCAACCAAACAAATGGGTTTTAAGACAACTTAATTGGGAGCCATTCACTCTTGGTTTGTAAGGGGCTGGGACAGAAGGCCAGTTCTAATTGCCTCAGACACCATCTGTGTGAAATGAATTTACAATTATCCATTTAATTGTTAGATGCCACAGCCTATTTCACTGCACTGGACACAAAACAGCTTAAAAACCACAAACTCCATCCTTGATTTTATCCTTAGAAGAACCAGATGAAGTAAGTTAGAATAATTGTAACTGGCCATAAGTTAGCATAACAAGTTTTATTGTTATGGAGAATTTGAACCCAGGTCTGTCCGCTTCAGGGAGCGGGTAAATGTCCTAAAGGCACCAGATTCTGTCTGATCTTGGAATCTAAGCATGATCAGCCCTGGTTAGTGCTTGGATAGGAGACCACCAATGAATAGAAGGTTTGTTGTTGTTCCTGCATGTCTTCAAGTCATTTCTGACTTATAGCAGCCCTAAGGCGAGCCTACTATGGGGTTTTCTGGGGGCTGAGAGTGTGTGATGTACCTCAGGTCACCCAGTGGGTTTCCATGACCAAGCTGGGAATCGAACCCTGGTCTCCAAGGTCATAGTCCAACGCTCAGACCACTACAATGTGGTGGCTTGAATACCAGGTGCTGTAGGCTACATTTCAGAGGAAGGAACTGGCAACCCCCCCCGAGTATTCCTTGCCTAAGAAAATCCTATGAAATTTATGGGGTTGCCGTAAGTTGACAGGTGACTTGAAAGGCGCACATGCACACAGCCACACACACTGCTCACTGCATTGGCACTGGATAACTTTGGTTTCTGAGAGAAACTTCTTTTTCACTCAGTATGGTGAATAACAAAGCATTACCGAAGGTATTCTGTTTCTGTATTGGCCTAGAAACACAAACGGAAAGCGTGCCAAGTTGAATACTGTGCTAGTGTCTAATTATGCTTGTTATGAGCCTGTTATAAAACACTGAAACAATACAATCATGGCCTGAATTTGATTGGTAGCTCCCACTGGAGAAGACGCATTGTGTTGATGCATGAGTCAACACTCACGCAAATTCCATTGCTCCAGTGGGTTTACATTAGCTGGAATTACCGATAGGATTCAAGACATAGCTAATTTTGGTTAATTTATTACCCATTACTTCAATAAGCAATAAAGCGGAAGTGATGACAGTGACAGAGGGCCACTTTTTAAACATTTATCTTCTTTCCAATATGGCGCCTTCCAGATGTGTTGGACTACAATGCCCATCATCTTCAGTCAGAAGACAGCATTGCATCATTGTTTTATATAACAGACTTCAGATAAGTGAATGGGCCTTTTTCGTACATTGAACGCTTTATGAGCATATAGGCTAACAGCAGCCCTTTCAATAAGCTATCATTGTCAGGATCCAAGAGTAGATTATACTCCGTCTTGGCAGAAACAGTGAGCCTGCCACTGTTTTCAGAAAGACTGCTCAAAAGTGGTAGAGATTGTACTGACAGATTTGTCAGAAATTGACAAATTGACAAGTTTGATTAGAGAAAAGTTATTAGTGACATTTCCCAAAGACTGGAAATCCCTTATTGACTTTTTACATACACAAAAAAAGACTTTGTAACTTATAGTTTTGATGAATAGAAAGAACAGGCTATTGAAAGAAGAGAATTCATTGTAATTTTGGAGGGGAATGAATGACTATATGCATACGAAACCACTGAAAGGAAGATCGGAAGTCCCTTTTTTTCTTTTCTTTTTTTAAATGCAAAAAATGATTATTCGGAAAGGAAACTTACCATCTAATATAAAAACTTCTTTCCCTTTACAACTTTATTAGTCCATTAATCCACTAATCGTGTTCCAAAATTATTATCTAAATACTAGACACATTTCTAAACAGTAAACATATCATTTACGTTTTCCTCAAATACTATGCTACCTATTACTCATCAGTGATATCAGTTATCCATATCTCTTGCTTTATCAAATATCCTGTCCCTTATCTGAATTACTTAAATCTGCAGGGGTTAAAACATGTCAGTCCCAAATAGAGTACACTGACTGAATCAATGTTGGTTAGTCTCAAACAGAGTAGACCTACTGAATTGCTTGTTGAATGGTGAGTCAACACAAAAGAAAATCCAATTGATTCAATGGCTCTGCACTAGTCAAGGACTTTGGCCTTTGTCTGACTTGCTTTGCTCTAGTTTGGACCACTCACTGTTCCATTGCAATCTTTTTGCTTTCCTAGTTCAGTCCCACTCTACCTCTTTCTTTGCAGTGGTTCTCCCTAAATTAGATTAGATAAAAGGAACCAGAATGTTTTAAAAAGAACAAAACAGGAAAAAGCCACTTGGCTCTTGCAATCTTTCCTTTTAACCTTATCTCAGCCTTCTCCATCCCAGCCTTTCAAACTCCCCCCTTCTCTAGGCACTTCATCATTCAATAGCTCCTCTCTGGATAAGAAGGTCTGGCCTTGTACGTATTTATATCATGCTTAACCCTCATTACTGTAAAAGGTCATTAGTTTCCCCTCAACCTCTATTTCTTGATAATTGTCCTGTTTGCCTGCAAAATACAATTCTATCATTCTGGGATATAAAAAGATGTTTCCATTATCAAGCTGTTAGCAATTAGAGTATTTATAAAGGACAATTAGCATAGTCTACTTAAGAAAATTTTTGCACAATTTTAACCGTTTCATGGAAGGCAAAATCCACCCTATGATGTTTTCTCTGGAAAAGGAGAAAAGGAATTCAGGGAATGCATTTTTGGTTGGATTTTTCCCCCCCTATTTCACAGGAAAAGAAGATACCGGAGGGTCGCTTCACAGAGGCAGGGGGACATCTGTGTCCCCATTAGAAGGAGGAATTATGGCTGCCAGGTAAAATTAGGGACAGGGCTTCTGTGCCTTTCATGGTTATGTAGAAGAGGTAGAGGAGTCCTATCCCTTATTTCACCTGGCAGCCCCAAGAGGAATGGAGATAGTCTTATACAATTAAAACCAATAATGTAAAGTCAAAGGCTTTCACGGCCGGAATCCACAGGTTGTTGTGGGTTTTCTGGGTTTTGTGGCCGTGCTCTATTAGTATTTTCTCCTGACTTTTCGCCTGCATCTGTGGCTGGCATCTTCAGAGGATATGGTGGCATGGAAGTGAAACAGAGTATATATACTTGTGTAGTCCCCTGGGTGGGAGGGAGCAATTTTGCATGTGTTACAGTTGGTCTATTGTTAAATGGGATATCCCCCAGGGTCGTATTGTTAGTCAGGGGATATGCATAACAGTGCATTAAGTACATTAGCAGCCCATTGTGTTGTTCCCTGTAGAGGGACCTCCAGGGTCTGGATGGTGTTCACTGGCATGTTTTTGAGTCTTGATTTTAGTGTTCTTCAGTACTGGCAGCCAAATTTTGTTTACTTTCTGAGTTTCTTCTTTCCTGTTGAAATTGTCCATGTGTTTATGGATTTTGATGACCTCTCTGTGCAGTCTGACGTAGTAGTTGTCAGAATGATCCAGAATTTCTGTGCTTTCAAAAAGCATTCGGTGTCCAGGTTGGTTTATAACATGTTCTGCTACCGCTGATTTTTCTGGCTGGATCAGTCTGCAGTGTCTTTCATGTTCTTTGATGCGCGTTCGGATGCTACGTTTTGTAGTCCCTATGTAGACCTGCCTACTGCTGCAAGGTATGTGGTAAACTCCAGCAGAAGTTAGAAGATCCCTCTTGTCCTTTGCTGAACGTAGTATTTGTTGAATTTTCTTGGTTGGTCTGTAGATTGTTTGGAGGTCATGTTTCTTCATCAATTTCCCTATATGGTCAGTGACTCCTTTGATGTATGGTAAAAACACATTCCCTTTGGTTGGCTGCTTATCTTCACTGCTGTGGTTTTTTCTGGGTCTTGTGGCTCTTCTGATGTTTGAACCAGAGTAACCATTGGCTTGTAGAGCCCAGTTTAGATGGTTCAGTTTGTTTTTCAGGAGACGGGGTTCACAGATTCTTTCTGTGCAGTCTACCAGAGTTTTTATTGTGCTCCTTTTTTGTCCTGGGAGATGATTGGTGTTCTTGTGTAGATATCTGTCAGTGTGTATAAGTTTTCTGTAAACTGTGTGGTCCAACTGTTGGTTAGGTTTGCGGATGATGAATGGCTTAGGGAGCTAGGTATATATACTGCCTCGGAGTGTGGTAGAATCTTCTTCTTTGGAGGTTTTTAAGCAGAGACTGGATGGCCATCTGTTGGGAATGCTTTGATGTGTGTTCCTGCATAGCAGGGGGTTGGACTGGATGGCCCCTGTGGTCTCTTCCAACTCTATGATTATATGACCAGGACATCCAGAAACGGTAGTCTTCCTTCATTTTCTTTTTCCATGGTAAATTGGATGTTCGGGTAGATGTTGTTCAGATGGTCCAGAAACACAGTCAGTTCTTCTTCTCTGTGGCTCCAAATGGTGAAAGTGTCATCCACATAACGGAACCATATAGTGGGCTTTTTTGGTGTGGTTTCCAAGGCTTGCTTTTCAAAGTGTTTCATGTAAAAATTTGCTATCACAGTGCTAAGTGGGCTTCCCATGGTGACCCCATCTCTCTGCTCATAGAATTCATTGTCTCACTGGAAGTAAATAATGTTCCCCTTTCCTTATAGAGATATTTATTCTGTATTTGAATGATGATTTTACTGTGGCCAGGGTCAAAAAGAGTATGCAGTTTAGACTTTTGGGAGGTAAATTTCAGGGCACCAGAATTAATGACAATAGGTCAGTCATTCCACTCAGCCTCAAGTACGTATATATAACATGGGAATAATACTGTACTACTTCTCAGACTTGTGAAAAAAGAATAATAAAGCTAACAGTTGAGATCCTGTATTGTCACTGACAGAGCTCCATCACTGTAGCTATAACTGATAACACCTCTCCAAACTTACTTTCCCAGCCTGGCAATGCCTTCACAGAAGTGTTTCCGAAGCTCTGGAAATGATATCTGCAGTCCATTCCTGGCCACCAGCGTCTTGAGAACAGGCAGCTGGAAAGACCTCACAGGCTCCTGCCACAACTGCTTGTCTCAAGGCACTCTGTGACTGCTAGCACACTGTGGACATCATTCCTCTTTGTTCCAGCACCTCACAAATGCTTCAGCTGAGATGTTGCCAGACTGTGAAGTAGGTCTTTGGGGTCATTTTTGGTCATTCATGACTCTAAACATGAATTCCCAGAAGTGAAGACTTTGTAAGTCCAGCTTACAATATAGTAACTGCTGAACGGGAAGTCAGCCATAAATATTTAAATGAATGAATGAATAATATAATTCTTGTAGATCACCTGGCTTTGGAGAGTTTTATCTGTCAGGAATCTCTCCCTGCCAGGCCTCAGCCAGCAAGGGAGGAAAGAGGTTAGGAACACTTGGGGAGTCTGAATATACCAAACACCAGGAAAACACAAGCCGAGCCAGGTCAAGGTCCAGTTCAAAGGTTCAGGAACGAGGCAGAGATCCATCCAGAGGGTTTCAGGGAGCAGGAGACACAAAGGTTGTGAGGGCTTGCCAATAATTTGCTGCAAGCAAGGAGCAGCCACGCCAGCAGACTTAAATAGCCCCTGTGAGCAGGTGCTGCTCGTCATTGTTTCCTCAGCCTAGTCCAAGCAGCCTCCCTCTCAGCAGCCCGTTTCAGCCCTCTGCGTGATTGAGGGCTGATGGGCACAGCTGGCTGCAACTCCTTTGCATCACTGCTGGTTCCCTCTCTGTCATGAGCTGGCTGGGGCAACTCAGTCTCTGTTTGACCTTCCAGTGCAGGGGATGTTTGCAGGTTGACTTGCTCACTCACTGGCTTGGCCCCCTGCACAATCAGTTGCTCCTCAATCACAGCATTATTATCTATCACACTATCTTGGGGAAGATATTGTGAAGTGGCAACAGACAGCTATGTCAAAGAGTTGCTGTGTCATACATGGAGCAAATATGTTTTCTGGTGCTCCAGAAAGTAGGACCTGAACGAACATATTTTAAGAAAGAGACTTTGACAGATCACTTGGAAGTACATCTTTTTTTTTTAGATTATATTTATTGAGGTTTTTTTTTTTGACCAAGCGATATAGGAATGGAGAATAGCACAAGAATAAACATTGGTGTAATAGGGAAAAAAAGGAACATATCATTCGAGTTTTACCTAATGTACACATAAGTGCACTTCAAACGTGATCAATAGAAATTCACAATCATAAATAAGTACCTTACCATTCTCTACATAAATACTCTACCCAGGATATTCTACAGATACATTTTCAAAGTGTAAGCCTATTATTTTTTCCTCAGGCTCTTTTAAAACTCTCACACCAAATCGGTTTTGTCAAATTTGAACCTTTCTGATATAGTAGTTTGCATACACTTCTTTTGTTAAAACAGAAATGTTTCCACTGAATCTTTCCTAAACAGATAACATAGTAATAATTAATAACATTTACAAGCTTATAATTAACAGAACCAAACAAGAACAGTTGTCGATTCACAGATGTTATATAAAAGTACTTCCCCCACTGCTGACTAAACAGCCTAATTTTTAACTTATCAGTCCCCCTCCACACTAGAAAGAGAGGGGCTAAATAGGTAAATATCTAAGGACATTATATATACCCCTGCTTCCAAATATAGATAGGTTTATATCAGGGTATATACAGACTTTTACAGGGTATATACAGTCTTATTGCAACATCTCCACTTTCAAGATTCTTTTATTTTAGTCACCCTCTCTAAACCTCTGATTATTACATTTCCCGCATCAAATCTTGTTTTGCATAAGATCTTATGCATATTATCCTCTTTATTTATTTATCAGTCTCAATTTTTGTGTGTATGTACTCCAAGATTGGTTTCCAAGTTTTTAAAAATTCCTCATGTGGTTTCTTCTCTATCTTACATGTAAGTTTCTCAATCCTCACAATTTCAGCCAATTTCTCTATCCATTCTTCCCCTGGTGGTGTCTGTTCTTTTTTCCAGTATCTAGCAAGTATGATTCTTGCCACTGTGACCATATGCCATGACACCCTACCGTATCTTTGTTCTATTTGATTATCCAACTGGAAAATCCCCAGCAAGAAGAATTCTGGTTTTAAATCTAATTTGACTTGCAGTTTTTTTAATTTTTTAACATATCCTCTTCCAGAATTCCTTAACCTTTTGGCACCTCCACCATTGGTGGAAGAAGGTGCCTACCTCTTTGTCGCATTTCCAGCATCTATTCTTAGCATTCTTAAACATTTTAGCAATTCTCATAGGTGGGAGATACCACCTGAACCACATTTTCAATGCATTTTCTTGCAAGATGTAAGATCGTGTATATTTACGACAGTTTCTCCACACCTTCTGCCAATCACTTAAATGTATATTGTGACCTACATCACATGCCCATTTGATCATGTATTCTTTTATGGTTTTCTCTTCCAATTCAATCTCCAGTATCAATTTATACATTTTCAACAATAGGTGGGTCTCTCCACCCTGCCATTGTTTTTCTAATAGAGAGGGTTCCAAGGTTATACCTCTCATTTCCATACCTTTTTTGAACCTCTCTTTGATCTGGAGATAGGGAAACCACTGTATATTCATACCTTCTTTTTGAAGTTGTTGTTGTTCTTTCAGTTTAATTATCCCACCTTCTAGGTAAGCTAGATCTTTATAAGCATACCATTCACTCTCTCTCCTTAAACCTTTTATCTGAAGTGCTTCAGCCGGAGAGGTGGTCGGTGGCAACTTAGCACATAGAAGGGGTTTATACTTGATTCAAATCCTAAAAAGAGATTTCTGAATCACATGTCGGAGGAACGCTTTTTGCACCTCAGCCTTGCCATACCATAAATAGGCATGCCACATGAAGTGCAGATCGTGCCTCTCCAATGCCAACAACTTATGATTGTTTAAGAGTATCCATGGTCTTAACCAAACTAGGCATGCTGCCACATAGTATGTTCTTAAGTCGGGCATAGAAAACCCACCACTTAAGAGGGATGGGTATTGGAATCATTTGAAGCAAGAATAACATATGTGGTAGTATATTCATTTTAAACAATGATATTTTCCCTAATAAGTCAAGCCTAGTGGATTCTAAGCCTCCATTTTCTTCTGGATAGATTTCCATGCTGTTATATAATTGTTTTGAAATAGTTGGTTATTATTATTAGTGATCTCTATGCTCAGGTATTTTACACTGTGGGACTATTGAATCCCAGATATTTCTTCTAATAGCTTTTTTTCAGTGATTTTGATACTTTTAGTTATCGTTTTTGTTTTTTGTTTGTTTATCTTAAATCCTGCCAACTCTCCAAATTGATTTATATCTCTATTCAGTTGCACCATTTGAGGTAGCGGGTCCTCCAGGAAGATCACCACATCGTCCGCAAATGCCCGGACCTTATACTCGTCTTTTCCAATCTTCACCCCTTGATTTTCTTCCTGTTTCCGGAGATGTCTTAACAGAACTTCCAATGTTATGATAAATAATAACGGGGACAA
Source organism: Cyclura pinguis (assembly GCA_030412105.1). Lineage (NCBI taxonomy): Eukaryota > Metazoa > Chordata > Lepidosauria > Squamata > Iguanidae > Cyclura > Cyclura pinguis. The sequence continues at coordinate 277,335,593 of CM059601.1, read as the reverse complement.
AGGGCAACCTTGCCTTGTCCCTTTCTGTATAGAGAACGATTCAGATTGTTCAGAGTTGACTATCAGGCATGCTTTTTGGTCACAATAAATACAACTTATCCAGGTTAAGAATGTCTGTCCAAATTTCATCTCTTCCAATACCCTCATCATGAAGTCCCATCTGATGTTATTGAAGGCCTTTTCTGTGTCTAAGAAAAGTAGAGCACCCTTCTTTTCATTGTGAACCTCAAAATATTCCAAAATGCTGGTTACAGTCCCCATATTGTCTCTCATCTGTCTCGTTGGAAGAAAGCCTGTCTGGTCTTCATCAATATAATTCGGAAGAATCTGTTTTAATCGTTTCACCAAAATAGATGCAAATAACTTATAATCATCATTTAGAAGATACATTGGTCTAAAATCTTTACATGTAGGTTCTTCGGCGTCAGTCTTAGGAATCAATACCACATTGGCTTTTTTCCAACTATTTGGTATTTTATTAGTATCCAAAATTGAATTTAAAATTGCTGTAACGGTTTCACTAATTGATCTTTAAACTTTTTATAGAAATTATCCGGATCTGTCAATTGCATCTATAATTTCCATCAAAGAGATGTTTTGATTCAGAATCTCGCTATGCTCTGCTTTAATTTGAGGGAGTGTCTGAGCTTGCAGATATTCTTCCTGTTTCTGCTTCTTTCCGCCTTGTCGGTCACAGTACAAGTTGTTAAAATAATTGTACAAGATTCTCTGAATTTCTTCTTCCTTTGTTATGGTCCTTTGACCTTCCTTAATTTTTAATATGAGTCTTTTCATCTTTTCTTTTCTTACTTTTCGCGCCAACCATCTACCTGGTTTATATGCATTTTCAAAAAAGTTCTGTTTCACATATTTCAACTTTCTGTCCATTTCTTCTGTGACCTTCCCAGATAGTTGTCTTTGTAATATCCTCATTTTGGAGATACAAGATTTATTGTTAGGGTCTGAAATTAATTTATTTTCTGTGCTTCTAATTTTATCTGATAATTCATCCATTTCTGCTCTTTGTTGTTTTCTTCTTTCACATGTTTTTTGGATGAAGGTTCCTCTAATGACAGCTTTAGTTGTATCCCAGACCGTGGCTATGTGCACTTGGTTATTTAAGTTCCTCTGAAAAAATTCCTCTAGTTCTTTCTTGCAATATTTTACTATCTCTCAATGCCATAATATATTTTCATCCATCCTCTAATAACTAGATCTAGGTCGAAAGTTCAATATTATTTTCACAGGGTTGTGATCACTCAATGATTTCGGCAGGATCTCTATTTTCTTCACACAGTTTAGTAATATTTTTGGGAGCCAGATTAAGTCTATTCTGGACCAAGAATTGTGTCTATTTGAGAAAAAAGTGAAGTCTTTTTTGCTAGGGGGCTTGTATCTCCAAACGTCAAGCAATTGTAATTCCTCAGCCATATACAGAAAGTCTTTCTGTATTTTCCCATGATGTTTTTTTGTTTTAAGTTGAGGACTTCTGTCAAGATGAGTGTTTACTACACCATTAAAGTCGCCTAAAATTGGCACATTTTCATATTGGTATTGCTGAATGTGTTTTTTCAGGTCATCGTAACAACGTTTGTTCTTGTTACAGGGAACATATATCCCAATCACAAGTAAACCATGGCCATCGACCTTAACTTCCACTCCTACAAATCTACCCTTATCATCACTGAATATTATTTTAGGAGCTAAATGTGGCTTGATGTATAAAATCACCCCTCTTCTCTTAACAGAAGCAGCAGATATAAAGATGTCTCCTAGACGATTGCACCGAAGCCATTTTTCATCTTTCTTTTTAATATGGGTTTCTTGAAGACAGCACATATCTGCATTTAACTTCTTCATTAAATGAAATATTTTTTCCATTTTACCATAGAGTTCAGTCCATTCACGTTCCAAGAGATAAAAGTACACTTCATTTCCTCTTGTCTTTCATCATAGCCAAGTCCTCTATATCCAAATCAATAAGACTCATGTCCACAGATCTGTTCTCTTCTACACTTTCCTCTAAAGTTTCTTTACCCGTTTTATCTTCCTGTTCTGTCTGGTTGTAGTCCTTGCCATTCGTTGTTTCCAACACCCTATCTTTACCTCTATTTCGTCTCTGTGATTTCCTTGGTGATGTTGATTTAGCCTGATTCAATTCTTTTCCATGGGTTTTTAAAAAGTCTTTGGCTTCCTCTATAGAATTAAGGTGATATCTCTGATCTTTAAAGTTAAATATCACTCCTTCTAGATGGTCCCATCGAAACATAATTTGATTCTTTCTTAACGTTTTAACCAAGAACTCATAATCTTTCCTTTTTTTCAATATTCCCGTTGGGATTTCTCTCAGAATGACTAACTGTTTTCCTTGATCCATTAGGGGTGATTTATTGTGTTCTTCCATTAACTTTTCTTTAGTAGGTTTTCTAATAAATTGCACCACAACATCTCTAGGAACATTTTTCTTTTTTACATACATAGATTGAACTCTATAGGTGGTATCTATTTCGCTGTCTATTATCTCTTCTTCAGTTTCCAAGAAATCTACAATCAATCCCACAATCCTTTTTCTTATGTCTTCATCCCTTTTTTCTTCTAGGCCTCAAATCCGTATCCATGCATCCATTTGGTTTTGTTCTAGCAAAGCGAGTCTATCGAATTGCTTCTCAAGTTCTGAGGAGGATACAGTCATATTCTGTTTAACACTTGAATATCTTTCTTATTCGAATCTATCTCTTTTTTATTACAGGTCACATCTTTCTTGACCTGTTCTAATGTATCCTGCATCTCTGACATTTGAGATTTTAAATCTTTCAAGTCTTGCTGAATATCCATCATATAACTCCTAACTTCCTCCATAATTTTTTTTTGGTATTCAGGAGGTTCTTCTATGGAGTCCCTTCTTGTTTGTGATTCTGCTCCTTGGGCCTTGCCTGATCTCATCTTATACATCTTTCTTTTTACTTTAGTAATTATGAACAAATTCAAGTTTCTTTCGTCTAAATGAGATCTACAAACTCACTGTTATTAATTTAAAAATGTCAGATCTCAAACTGACGTTAAATCTGTATTTTTGTTGTTATTTGCCCACCTTCTTATTTGTTTACCTGGCTATAATTAAATTTATGTACCCCTTCCAATATTTTCTTCTACCTCTACACCTACTCAAACACAATCTTACATTCAAACTGGCCACAATTCATAAGTTCTAATAGTTAATCAATTCCATTCAATTAATCAATTCAGCAATTCATTAAACCAGGCTTCGCCATTTATACCAGTAAATTCCTTAATGTCATTGGTGAATTCTTTATAAATTTCTTGTTTATATTAATCAGTATTCCCTTGATTATTTCAGTTATATGTTGTTATTGCACGTACTACACTTATTACACATATTACATTTCAACAATTCATCAGGTTAACATATAGCTTATTCCACATCTACAGAGTTCTTCTCCAGTTCTTCAATTCATCATTACTCATCAGATATAGTTCATATAGTTCATACAATGTGTCCTTTTCTTCCTACTGTACTATATTTCATACTATACTTCCTTTATTTCCTATGCGGTCTTTAACTCACGTTCCCAATTGCCCTCTCTGCGTAAACCAATTCACTTAGTATCCACTTCCACCTTAACTTCTGTCTCTTTTTAAGTTAACTGTCTTTTTATTGTGGTGTCTTTTTTAATTTCGTCGTTACAGTCTGAAGTGTGTCCACTCAAAATAACATTTACTCCGGGCTTACTCTCAGCATAGTTCAGGGCTTATTCTTCAACATAAGTTAGCACAAAAAAGTTTGAGTCTTACACAGTTTAAAGTTTGTTCTTCTCAGACAAAAGGAGATTTTTAGTCAGGGTATGGACAAATAAGAGGAGGAGAGAAGCTGAAAAAACAGGCACACTTTCTTTTTTCACAAAGAGTACGCAGAAAGCAAAAGGAAAACACAACCTCCCTTCCTCTCTTCTCGTATGTCTCCAGCCTTCTTTAGTTTTCTCTTCTCTCTCTCTCTCTTTTTTTCTGAGTCGCTTTTCGTGGACCTTCAATACTTTCCATGGAGCTTCAACACACAAAAGGTCCAAAAAGAAAGGAGGAAAGAGAAACACAAAGAAGAACAGCTTCCCAATCCACTTTAAAGCGGTTTTCCAAACCTCCCGAGGAAGAGGGTTTTCCCAAACGTGAACAGCTGTTCTTCTCAGGTCATAATCTGCTGTAGTCCACAGGGTTCTTCCAATTTGGTAACCTGGTGCCCCTAAAAAAACAAAAAACAAAAAATGAGCACCTAGCACAAAAAGAGGGTCCCTCTCCATAAAGGGGACTGGGTTGCCTCCTCTAACTCTTTGGAGGACGTTTCGGTGGTGGGGATAGGGAGGGGAGGGTTTAATCCCCCTCCTCCCCACCGGTGCAGGCAAAGCTTGCCGGTGGTGCGAGTCTATGGATCGACTCTCCTCTTCGTGCTTGTTCTGAGAGCTAGTAGGGCAAGACGAACCCCTGAAAAAGGTTTGCCACTCTCTTGCTGTGCCCCTCACCTCCAGGGCACAGAAGAAACCATCTCTCCTGGGATTATTCCCCAATGGTAACCTGCGGTGGCAGTGGCTCTTCGGGAGATGCCGAGGAGCCGTGTCTCCCTGCTCTCGCTGGAACCGGAAGTCACTTGGAAGTTCTTTGACAGATCACTTGGAAGTACATCTTGATGGCATGAATGCTTTGATTGTGAAACAGAGAGCTGCTGAAGGTGGCAGTATCCCAATGTTAGAAAAATTTTTTCCCAGTAGAGGCTGCATGGCTGCTTATCAAGAATTCTGTAACAATGGAGTTCCAGCACTGGCAGGAAATATGGACTAGTTGAGATGTCTTCTAGTTTTAAAGTCTAAATCCAGTAGATTCATTAAATCAATGGGAATTACATAAGTGTTGATTTACCATGCAGCAGTTGATCCGCTCTAGTTGGAGCTAACAGTTGAATTTACCAGGGTTTCTGCAACAGTTACACATGTGCAGTTGCTTTAAAGCAGTGCAGCCATTTTGTACAACAAGCAAAGGGGTTATTTAACAGAAGAGGCGAAACAAAGCGACCACAGCTGAAAACAAAACAAAACACAGAGATGAAACGATATACAGTCGGCCCTCCATATTTGTGAGTTTAACTTTCATGGATTTGATTATTTGCAAATTTGTCCAACTCCTGCCCCTCCGCAATTGCTTCTTTTCTGGTGGAATGTTACCTCTTGGCAGCTCTGATCAGGCTGCACAGCCCTTTAAAAACTGCCTCTGTTCGTTCTCCTCCACCACCAGCCACTGCCTGGTCAGCTAAGGATGGCCCACAGCCTAATTTATCAGCACCACAAAGCCTCTCTCAATGCCCTCCCATGGCCAAGGAAGGAGATGAGCAAGAGAGAGGAAGTATGGGGCCACCATGGTAAACCCCGCCTTTTCCCTCTCCTTTACCTATTCTGGTTTGGACCATGGATAACCATTCTGCCACCCAACATGACTTGCCCTCTCTTCCCACAGACACACACCCATACTTTTTGATATTTATGATTTTTCCACTTTGTGGGGGCCCTGCGCTCCTAACCCTCGTGATTTTTTTTCCCGAAAGTACATCAAATTTTTATTTAAAATCACTCCTCAAAGGTCTTCAAACTGGGAAGAAAGGGAGAAACAAATAAATGTACACACTCCTATTATGATATTCGCATTGGAAAGATTCTATACAAATTTAAAATAATAGTAGTAGTAGTAACAGCACCAACAACAATTTACTCTGAACCATGGCCTAATATTACTTGCTAATGTTAAGTAATAATTAAAGAGAAGGTTGGTGCTGCATTTCACTTACAAGTCTTGTTTGGGTTTTTTTTGTATAATTTTTATTGAAAGTTTATCTTGAAAATAACCCCCCTTTCACTTCCATGCTTAAATCTTCCAGTCGAAATTGCTTATTTCCATTCCATTACCAACATAATTTCCATCTTACAGAGAGAACAGCTACATTATTTCTTCTTTGATTTCTCATACATTTATATCCCTACCAAATCCAATACTCTTTTCCATTCTTTCTCAAAGTTCTGGATAGATTTATTCTTTAAAAAAAATGCTAACTTTTCCATCTCTATCATATCCAGAACTTTTAACTTCCATTCTTCTATATCAATATGTTTCTCTTCTTTCCAGTGCTGCGCATATGTCAACCTTGCCACAGTTATTAGATATAATAATACCTTCTGATGACTTCTTATTTCCCTTTGTTGCCCTAACATATTTAACAAATAAAGCTCCGGTTTCATTTCAAAATTCAGCTTACAAATTCTTTGGATTTTGTCATTTACCCCCTTCCAAAATTTTTTTTGTTATCTTACATGTCCACAACATATGGAAAAAATATCCCGTCTTTTCATCATACTTCCAACAATTTGAATTCCCATTTTTCGTTATTTTTTGTAATCTTTCTGGGGTCATATACCATCTGTAAAACATTTTATAAAAGTTTTCTCTTACATTTAAGTTTGGTGTAAATTTTATATCTATTTTCCACACTCTTTCCCAAGTTTCTAATTCAATTTAATGTCCCAAATTCTGTGCCTATCTAACCATCGTATCTTTAACTACTTCTGATTCCATTTCTCTTTTCAACAATAATTTATAAAATTTGGAAATTCTTTTCTTTTGGTTATCTTTCATCAATACATCTAATTCATTCTCTTTTCTCTCAAATCCATATAGTTTTTGGTCCATTCTAAATCTTTCTCTGAGTTGTCTCCATGGAAACCAATTTAGTTCATGCCCTTCAGCCTTTAATTCTTCTTCTGTACACATTTTTGGTTTGTCGCCCTCCCATTTCAATAACTCTTGATACGTTAGTAAATTTCCTTGTTTTGTTGGGGCAATTTTATAAGCTTCTTGTGGTGAGGTCCATACTGGTAGTTTTGTATAAAATTTTTGCTTTATTTGTGACCAGACCTTCAACAATGTCTTTCGAATGCAATGATTTTTAAACTCTTTATTCACTGTAGATCTATCATAACATAGATATCCATGCCATCCAAATCTATTGCTTATTTCTTCTAAGTCTTTAGTGGTTGTGTTTTCTAATTGAATCCAGTCTTTGATCCAATCTAAACAACATGCGTGGTAATAGATTTTTAATGATGGTAAGTCAAATCCTTCTCTCTCTTTTGCATCTTTAAGCATTTTAAATCTAATTCTTGGTTTTTTCCCTTGCCAAATAAATTTTTGTAGGGCCTTTTCCCATTTCTTAAATATCTTCTCTTTCCCTATTATTGGTAAGTTTTGAAAGAGGAACATAAGCTTTGGTAGTAAAGACTAACCCTCGTGAATTTGGAGGGCCAATTGTATTGGTGTAAACCTAACCCATTTCTCATTATCAGTTTCCAAAATGATGGAAGCCTGTCCTGCAAAGTTTTCAAGGTAGCCAATGGCCTAAAGCACGAAACATAAAAGATAGTTCTCTAATGTATAGAAGGTAGCCTGGGGTACGTGCAGGTGTGTGGGATGGACTGGTAGCTTTAGTGGCAGGCTGGCACTTGCTTGGGATGCAAAGGGTACTATGCTTAGTGGTCTTCCTTTCTAGCTAAGAACATCTCTGGTACCAGCAAGACCTCCATCTACATGAGACTTCAGAATACCAGTATTTGACTAGATGGACCAGTGGATCTTGCAATTTTGTACGTACAATTGAAATTCATATAAGCCTTGACTACTAAGGCCCTTTTCGCACAGCGTTTTCCATACGAAAGGGCGACTGGAGCATCATGCGATTGTGAGGAGCAATCTGCACGATGCACTCACAATCACGCGATGCTCCAGGGTAGGGCAGGCGCCGATTGCGCACCTTTTCATTTTGGGCTAGAAGCCGAAAATGGTGCGCGATCACACATTGCTCCTGGGCCCCACACGCACTTACCTGGTGCGCGGAGCCTCTGGAGCCGCGCTGGTCATGCTTCCTGCCCCAGCACAGCCTGGGAAAGCCCCAGGCTGCGCTGCGGAAGGAAGAGGTGGGGCTCTTGCTCAAGCAGGCAGCTCGTGCGGAGCCAAAGGACCCTGGACGCGAGTCAGGGTAACAAGCCTCTCGCCAGAGGCTGCTTGCACGATCCTCGCACCCCAGTGCCAGAAAAAGGTAAGGTGCGGAAAGGGCCTAAGTCTCATGTTACTCAACAGCAAAGAGAGGCTACTTCAGAGGCCCCTCAGTGGAAGGTGTTACCATTGACTTCATTTACATCCTGCCTTTCCTCCAGTGAGTTCAAGATAATATGTGGCTTGCTGTTCCTCATTTTGATCTCCATAACAACCCTGCAAGACAGTTGACTGGCCCAAGGCCACAAAATGATCTTTGTAATTCGCAGAGGACTAGAACCTCCCAAGTCCCAGTCCAATGTTCTAATCACTACATGGGCCATTGCACCATTTGCCACTAACAGGTTATGAAATTGATTGCCAAATGCCACACTGCTGCTACTTGAAACTGCCTATTATTTTTTTAATAGTTTAATAGTTTTTTTCACATGTTATCTTTTGTTTTCATTGTGTGCTGTTTTATAATGTTGTAATGTTTTTAATGTTTAATGTTTTGTAATCCTATCTAATCTTGGAAGCTAAACAGAATCAGGCCTGATTAGTTCTTGGAAGGGAGACTGCCAAGGAATACTGGGTTCTGTAGGCTATATTCCAGAGAAAGGCAATGGCAACTCACCTCCAAGTGTTCCTTGCTTAAGAAAAATCCTAAAAAAAATTCATGGAGTCATAACTTGACATTTGTATTTTCTGGTTTCCATTGTTTTGGGTAAACAGAACTTATTAAGAACAGATTGCACCATATGCAACAATAGATCGGCTTCTGTTCTATGTCGTCATTTTGGAAGAACACAAACCAAATTCAATGGGACATACTTCTGAGCAGACACGTACAGGATTGTCAGTATCTGGGCTATCCAAAGTTTGAAATGGGAAAGTTGATCACCCAAATTTCAAGCGCTTTTCTGGCCCTCAGTTTAAAAAACAAACAGTAAGGGTCTGAATACATCCTTCATTTTCCTGGAGAGGACCAACACATGTTTGCTGCAATCATAATCCTTTTGCTACATTCCTAGGGCTCCCTCTGGTGGTCACCTTAACTTGGCTTTTGTGGGGCTTGCTGAACTTTTTCCTGAGAAAGGAAAAAACAGTTGTTGCTGCTATGTGTCTTCAAGCTGAATCTTGACTTTTAGCAGCAACCCTATCATAGAGTTTCCTTAGTATTATTAGAGTTATTATTCATAGCAGGTTGTCATTGCCTTCCTCTTAGGCTGAGAGACTGTGACTTGCCCAAAGTCACTCAGTGGGTTTCAACGGCTGAGCAAGTATTTGAACCCAGGTCTCTCAAACTCCTACTCCATCACTCAAATGATTACACTGCCCTGGCTCTTTGGAGCAACCAAGCGGGTCTAGATTTATACGTGTTGGTGCATGGACCCTGGAATATGGGGAAAGAGGGTGTGTGCCCCCCCCCCCGAGTAGACTATGAAGGTTGTGTCCCTTCCCAAGATGATCAGGCAAAGTAGGTCTACTATAAACAATAGAAAAATAGGCAGTGGAGACAAAGGGTATTAAGTGTGATAGCCGAGAGGTTTGCTGTTTCACAAAGTACAATGTTAACCAATGCATGTTACAGACACACATTGCGTAGCCTGGAAACTGGAATGTTTTGAATATATGTGTATTGGTATGTAACTGAACCTCAACAATGTATTAAGTGATCAAGCGGTAAGAAATATTAGGACAGTCATTGCTGTTGAGCTGTCTGTGGTGTCATGAACCGGTATGGGGAAAGGTTGTTTAATAAGAGTACAATAGAGTAAACTGGTTGCGTAAGAGAGTATAAGGTAAAGGAGCTGTTGGAAGGGGAGAGTATGGAATGTTAGACTGAATGCAGATTGATGGAATCTTTCAGGAGAAGGCTGGTGAACGACACTGAAAGGCAAATAAACAGATGGGATTTGATTTACTTGAATTATATAGCTGAGATTAGTGGGGATCAATGGTATGGTTGTCAAGGGGTGTAGAAGATATAGGGTTAAGAGTCATTCAGGTTTAGGAATAAATGAGTAGTGGAGGCAGCATTGTGTACTGGTTTAAGTGTGGGCTACAACCCTGGAAAGCAGATTTCAGTTCTCCACTCAGCCATGGAAATCCACTGGGTTACCTCAGGTACACATTCTGAGCCTCCAGAAAACCCCATCATAGGTTTGCCTTAGGATTGCCACAAGTGAGAAACAACTTGAAGGCACACAAGTTAGCTAGAGAAGAATGTGAGAATATGTGTGGCATTTTAAATGTAATAAATGTCCTACAATACTCTATCCTGCTTCAGTTAGACCTCATCTGGAATACTACGTCCAGTTCTGGGCACCTCAATTCAAGAAGGATATTGACAAGCTGGAATGTGTTCAGAGGAGGATGACCAAAATGGTGAAGGGTCTGGAAGTCATGCCCTGTGAGGAGTGCCTTAGGAAGCTGGGGATGTTTAGTCTGCAGAAGAAAAAGTTAAGAGGAGACATGATAGCCATGATTAAATATTTGAAAAGATGTCATATCAAGGAGGGAACAGGCTTGTTTTTCATTGATCCAGAGACTAGGACAAGAAGCAATGGATTCAAACTGTAGGAAAAGAGATTCCACCTAAACCTCAGGAAGAACTTCCTGATGATCAGAGCTGTTCAGCAATGGAATATGCTGCCTCAGATTTTGGTGGACTCTCTTTCTTTGGAGGTTTTTAAAGACAGGCTGGATAGCCATCTGTTGGGAGTGCTTTGATGTGTGTTCCTGCATGGCAGGGATTGGACTGGATGGTCCCTGTGGTCTCTTCCAACTCTATGATTCTATGATTCTATGAGATAATTATTCTGCTTTGTTATGTTTACCTTCTGTAAATAAGGAATGTCGTTTTCATACATTTTTGGCCTCCAGGAATGCTATCTAACTGAAAGCTTGGATTCAAACAAGGTTATGCAGTGGCAGCATTAAATATAGAGGGGTGGTGTCCAGTGGGGAAAAATTTGCATAAATCCTGATGCGAACCTTGAGGGCGTTTAGACAGTCCCCACAGTTGGTGTTACACAAGGGGTACATGAAGAAATCTTTACACTGATGGCAGAGGTGAGGATCAGGAAAAGCCCTCACTCTTGGTGATTCTAGTGAGCACTGTGAACGTCTTTGCACTTGGTGGGATGAGGGCTGGAGAAACCCACACCCTCCCAAGAATAATAAAGGCTGCATCCATCTATTCAATGCATCCTTACATGGGAGTAACCTATAATGGACATATGGAAGAGAGTTCTAAGTACACGCTGTACTTATAAGGCCCTTTCCACAGGAGGCTCTCGTCACAGCATGGGGTGGGAGAAGAATGGGACTGCGACAATGCTTCTGCAAGACGTCGTTGTGGTCCCATCCTTCTCCTGTTGCCAACTGGCACGATTGCGGAGTAAATCATTGAGTGCAGTGGAGTCATCTTCTTTGGAAGTTTTTAAATAGAGGTTGTATGACTATTTGCTGTGGGGTGCTTTGAGTGTGTGTTCCTGCATGGCAGGGGGTTGGATTCGATAGCCGCTGTGGTCTTGTCCAACTCTATGATTCTGGTGCATAATTTGAAGGCTAAAATCCTAGAAATATTTACTGACCTTACTTCTGAGCGGACATGAGGTTTGAGTTTTGGACTAAATTTCCAAGAAACTAGAGTTCATGGTTTCAGTTTCAGAGTTCAGCCATGGAAACCCACTGTATGACCCTGACAAGTCACACTCTTTCAGCCTCAGAGGAAGGAAATGACGAAGGCATATTATGACAACAAGCAGTACAAATCTACTGTTTAAAGATGAATAGAGTTAATAGCACACAAGTGCATTTAAATAAGAGGTACTGGTGGAAGCTAACCTGGTGATGATCATAATGAAAGACTTAATGACAAACATGACGAAGGAGTAACTGACAATAACAGATGGCTTTAGAGATTAATGATCACTTTTATGTAGTTCAAAGAGAAGAGGAGTTACAGAGAAATTTGACAGGTGTGCTTTAAAATTGCTGGAGAGATTAGAAGCTCTGGCACCGATTGTTGGGCCCAAGGCCCTCTGGGTAGGCCCTGTGTTGCACACTCACACATTTCAGGTCAGCCTGCTTTCGCACTAACGAACATATTTGGGGGGTTAGCTCATGCTGTTGCATTGCTAGGTCAGGCTGCCCTGTATGCTGCAGTCCTGTGAGAATAGCCAAGGAATGTTAACGACGGGTGCTTTGCTCCCCACGCCATCCGGTATGGTGAGGGGAGAGCAAAGCCTGATTAGAGACCGTCCGCTGCCATTTCGGGCAGGTAATGAGATTTGGCCATGAGCCTATCATGCACCTGGCCCATGGGTGCCTCAGCAATAGGCGTCCGAGGTGGGATAGCCCCCCTCCTGCCCCTTTCGGCACAGTGGGTTGATGGATTGGCAGCCTGTTTTGCCACTCACGTACGGAAAGCCTACATAATCTGTTGGGACAAAGAGAACCCTGCTCCGTCGCCTGCTTTGCCTTTCCAACGGAGTCAGAGTGTACGTATGCTTGTGTGCCTTTCGCTTTTCTTTTTGCTTCTTCGCTTAATAAACTGCATCCTCAAAGACCAGAACTGGCTTGGGTTCTTGCCTCCCAGCATCTTGCACTTCGAACCTTGCACGGCCACCCAATCCAGGGAGGGTTGTGTGCATTACACCGATCTGTAATTACCAATTTTGTGTGTGACAGCATTCCCTCCATACAACTGGGACTTCCAACTTGGATTTTCAGGAAAGGATAAAGTGAAGAAAGAAGGATGGGGTGGGGAAAGCCCAGGCAAGCTGTCCTCAAGCTCACACCTTCTAGAAGTGTTTAACTACAAACTACAGTGACCCCTCCACTTTCATGAAGGGTTGGGGCACACGACTGTTGCAAAACTTGGAAATACCATAAACATCTTCCCCCTTCCCACCTGAGTCAACCCTCCCCATCCCATTCCCTTCCTCAAGCTCCCCACTCCCATTCCCTTGTCTTTTGCTCGGGTGTGTGGAACGAAGACATTCATGTGCCTTCCCTCCCAGGGCTCCCCCGTCCCATACCCTTCTCATTTGCCTGAGCGCAGGGAGGGAACGCACACACGCGCCTCACGAATAATCAAATTCGTGATGGTCCAACCCACAAATGCGGAGGGAGGATTGCAGTGATGATTGATGACTTCCATGTCATTGGTGAAGTGAATCCTCTCCGGGTTTTAGGGCAAACTCTGAAGGAGTTACCCAAGCAGCTGTGTCCAAAATGGGATTCAGCTTCTTCAAATTGAAAGCTGGAGCTTATTCACAGGCATGGAAGCCATGGTCCACCACTATCCATCATCAAGAGGGGCTAATAGGCATGATTTTTGTTCCACCTTTCTTTCAACACTGTGATTAATGTGGCTCACAAGATTATAAACAAGAAATGAATTAAAAATGGAAAATGTATTAAAACCAGACATTGGAAGTAATGAATCAGAAGTAATACAGTTACCTGCAATGCATTTGCCCTTCCTAACTGATAATGAGGGTACAGTTAAGTTACTTTTCAAAAGTAATGAAACTGGTAGGAGTCACTTTTATTGGTGTAATATTTCCTAGATACTTCTATTTTTATATATATATATATAGGGATTTCTAGGTATTTTTAGAGTGGTTTTGATAGGATTTTTCCACTTTCTAGGCCTTTCTTTTATTAGTCCTAAGGATTTTCTGCCAAAAACCTTTTTAAATTAACAAGCAGCCTTTTAAACTTTATAATAAGCAATAACAATGAATTACTTTCTAAACACCGTAGTGTAGAGCTGGCAATCATGTAGTCCTTTTTTTTCAATTTTTTTTTATTATTATAAAGAAAAAGAAACAATACATGACAGAATAAAACAAAAACACCATGTGAATAACATAAAGATGAAACAGAGAAAATTACAACACAAATAGATTACATTACTATTTCTCTCCAGATCTTTTATCATCATATACTTATTCAACATATTATATATTATATTGGTTATATATTTTTATTTCATGTATCTAAATCTCATTCTCCTTGTACTCATTATTGCTATAGTAATTTTATTCTTAAATCTATTTTTTTCAACTATATTTAACCTATTGCTAATACTATATATGATCCAGTTATTAACCATAAACCCTAACCCTAAATGTGAACCCATTCCCAGAGCCAATTATATTTCAGGTTACTCTGCTTTCCAAAATTGTAATTCTTCTTGTGGAGGTGTAACACTTCCCTCTTTTGTTAAAGCCTTTTCCACAAATATTTTCCATATTGCTTCAAAGTAATTCCTTTTCATTGTTCCTTTTTTAACCTTGATTCGACATGTTAACTTATCATTGATTGCAATTTTCTACACTTCTTTATACCAATCCTTTATTTGAAAATCTTCTTGAGTTTTCCATTTTCTCGATATTATTAGCCTTGCTGCAGTTAATCAATTTGTAATTAACTCCTTCATTGTCTGGGTACAGTTAATCTTATCAGATAAAGATAATAATGCTATACTTGGACATATTTGTAAATCAATTCCTGTTACCTCTTTTATCTCTTTAAACACCATTTGCCAAAATGCCTGTACACCTTCACAATTCCACCACATATGGATATATGTGCCAATCTCTTGGCAACCTCTCCAAGATAACTTTGAATGATTCTTATCTATGTGGTTTAATCTTACTGGTGTTAGGTACCATCTCCAAACCAATTTATAATAATTTTCTTTTATCCTTACGGATAAATTTTTTAAATGACGCTGGTTCCAATTCCCCCCCCAGTCTTGAGTATCTATTTTTTGTACTAATTCTTCCTCCCATATTTTTCTAAGATATTCATCTTCATCTTTTGACAATATTTTATATATTTCCCTCATGGTACCCTTCAATATTTCATTTTCTTCCATATCATGTCTTTGCTTAATCAATTGTTCAAATCTAGTGTATTCTCTAAAATTTTTATTATTTGCTTTTCCAATTCCTTGTCCATTGCTCCAGCTGAATATAATTAAGCCATGACATCTTAGTACCCTGCAATCTCTCCTTTATTCTATCTTTATTTGTCATTATGTTCATCCAATCTTTTAATTTGTATATTCCCTGCTTTTTTAATTCCTACTCCAATTCATCCCTCAAATTTATTGGAAATTTATCCATCATCACTACTGGAGTTAATGGTGAGATAGCCGGCATTAGTTTTTCCTTGTTTTTCTTCCAAATTTCTAATATATTCTTTAAAAGGGGGTTTTCTATTTTTTTCTATTTCTCTCTTGACCAGATTGCAGAAAAAGATATTCTCTAGTCTCCTCTCAATTTCTATTGTTTCCCTCTCTAACCTCTCTAACCATTCTAAATCCCCTTTTCCTGAAACTCCACCTATAATATATCTTAATTGATTTGCATTATAATACCATTTTATGTTTGGGAGGCCCAATCCACCTTCTTTTTGGCATCTGTCTCAAAATTTCTTATTAATGGAATCATGTAGTCCTGCAGGTATTGTTCAACTGCAACTCCCAGCAGCAATAGGCAGCATGTCCAATGCTTGGGAATGCTGGGTGTTGCAGTACAACATCGTCTGAAGGAGCCCCCACAAGGCTCTGACCTCTGCTACAACAACAATGGATTACGTTTTAAAAATACATCTTCAGATTTTGATTAAAAAAGCAATTCAGTTGTAATATTGACAATGGAATTTAATATATTTTGATTTGTTATTCATCCATTGATTCAATGGACCTACTGTAGTTAGGACTGACCAATATTATTCAGGCTTCAAACACAATTAAGTTGACAACAGTTTAAGAGAAGTTCAGTGAAAAATTGTGGTATCCACCTGTTAAAAGCATAATCTCAATTCACCTGGGACTTAAGTCTTTGGCAAATAGAAGTGAGCAGTTTCACAGCATCCATATGCAGCAAAAGTGCTGATGTTACGTGACTATGTAGGGGAGCTAACACAGTGACCATTGTGCAAGGGGATGGATACACGATGAGACCAATGCACAACAGGACTGATGTGCATCAAGACACTGGCTAGAGAGTGCCAATGTGCATTGGTAGAACCCAATGTGTGTTGAGACACCCTTGTCTTGTTGCAATTCACTCACAAGGTCCCTTGGCCCCTCTGCTATGTAGCTAACTATGCATAAAGTTATATGATGTACACCATGATGGAGAATTCTGGCCAATGTTCAGAAACCAAGTGGAATAATAAGGTTAAGGTCTTTTTCTGTTGGTGGAAGGAACAAGGGCATTTTATTCAGGATGTCATAAAAGTATTAAACCAAACCAGGTTTGTGCGCATATATACCCATATATTACCATAGTGCCTATATAATTCACACTGCAGATTTTAGGCACAGAATTCTAGGACTCATCAATGGGACTAGCATCCTGTTGGTTACACATGTAGGCAGAAGTTTCCCTACAGTTATTTTTGTCCAGAGGAGAATGGTCATATTCATTTCAAGGTTGCAGAAGCAGAGTTATACAGGTAGTGCTACTGCACATATTGATGTGTAATGCACACACTGCTTATGCAACACTGCATTTGTATAACAAGGCGGCACAGCACAATGGTAATGTAACTCCATAAGTGTAAAGTTATGGTCTGTCCCATTGACTTAGGATCCCAGTTTCACCTTTAGAGCCAGGGAAGAACCCAGACAGCCATCTATTTCTTTCCAGCAAGAGAAACAGGGAGAACTGGAGGCCTGCATGAGCCATCAAATGCAGCCACTGTCCCAGAATAAACATCAGCACACATGCCATAATGATACCACAAAGTCTGAACACATTGTATTGTCTCCCTAAGTGAGTGTCTATCAAAAATGGCACCAGGCTCATTTCCCAACCCTTCTTGGAGCTCTGCCTCTGGTTTTCAGGAAAACTCAGGCCTATCCAGCTTGAAAGAAACGAAATATAGTCTGTCATGCTCAGAAGGTGACAACCAGCCATTCATGGTGGCCTATCAGGATCTGGTTCTGATGCCTGTCTGGGACTATAAGCATAGGGTCGTTATCTAACATTATGCAGGCAACAACATACTGTTATCGAGCTATATTTGGCATGTATTTTGGTCACAAATGGTGTTCTCCAGATTGTTAGGCTTCTAAATGTAGGCAGAATGTGTAGCTCTCCTCATGTTCTTGAGCTGCAGTTCCCATGATGGCAGGTGCAGTCCAAGAACATCTGTAGGACCTCTTGTTCCCCAGCCCTGTTTTAAGATTGATTCTGCCTCTCCAAGATAAAACACTGAAAAATGCAAAGCTTGGAAAGTTATTCTTTTTTGGACTGCAATTCTCAGAATCCCCTAGGCAGTGTATAAAAGATTATGGGAGTTGTACCCTCAAAAAGTCATTTGGATCAGTTTGGGAAAAACTTCCCGTTGTGTCTGAGGTTCTGAAGAGTCCACAAATCTCCAAAACTCCAGAATCTCCAACTACTTTTGTTGCACAACATGGTATAGTTCACCTGGATAAAATAGCTGGTAGGAGAAGCTACATCCAGGAGCTGATGTCTACAAGGAAAAAGCAGCAGTGGTAAGCATGCCATGTACTGTATTCTATCCTTGGATCTTTTCAAGGTGCTGAATCCTATGCTCAAAGGAAGTTAGGTACCTTGGATAATTCTTTTAAAGTCTGAAATAAAATCCAGGGTGAATGCACCACACTCCTACTATGAGATCCAGTGGCTGTCACTGGGGATCAGATTTGTGCTTCTGGTCATTGCTGCTGATGCAAAATGCCCAATGTGCTATGCATGAGAATAGCAACTAAGTTAACTTGAATCACTCTCTTACATGAAAGGCTTCTGTCCCATATTGTTATACTTCACAAGGCGAAGGAGTTCCTTTGTCACTATATCTGCAGATGTGTCAGAACCATTTTATTTATATTCATTTATTAAAATATTTATATCACATTTTATACCATGAGATCTCAGGGCCGCATACAGTAAAATCAATTTAGCAAATTTAAAACAGTAAAAAATAATTAAAGCAGACTAAAAGCATATTGAATAATTTGACAAGTTAGAACAAGACAGTTTAAAGCCAGTTAAAACACTTTAAAACAATTTAAAACCAGCTCCATGTGCAAAATTTGTGTGAAATCAATTAGACCCCAAAAAATTTAGTAAAAATCTATGTTTTTTTGGGGCCAATATGACCCTAACATTGGGGCTAGCTGGGCTTTTAAGGAAAAGGTATTCCACAAAAGAGATGGCTCCCTCCCACAGTGTACTATTTCCACTAGTGGGACATAGAGGAGCAAACTTCAGTTCTTGAAAGGCATATATTAGCAAGAGGAGTTTCTTCAGTTACTGAGTTCCCAAGCCAGTCAGGCCTTTGGAAGTTACCACAACTATATCAAATTCAGAATGGAAGCTTATTGGCAGCTAGTTTTTTTAATCAGTATTTTACATTTTCTAAGATACGTTCCAGTCAACAACAGCTGCTGTGTTTTGCACCAGCTGTAGTGATCAAGTTGTCTTCAAGTAAATGCTCACATACAGTACATTGCAGCGATCTAGTTGGCAAGTTACAGGTGCATGATCTACTGTAACTAAGTTTCCCTAGCAGGAAAGGTCATAGCTGGTGGATCAGCTGAACCTAGAGTCAGGCATTCCAAACCACAGACACCACCTGGGCCTGCGGTGACAGAGACGGTTTTAGGAATACTCTCCAACTACACACCTGAGACCCCATCCAGTGTGCACAACTTACCCAGTTTCTAAACCACCAATACCAATATGCCAATCTTATCAGGATTCACCTTCAGTTTCTTGGCCTTTATCCATGTGGGCACTGGCCCAGCAGCTGCATAGTACCAGTAGATTAGAACTAGAAGTGAGTCTCATCAGCATACTAATGGAACCTGACTCTAAAGCTCCAGAATACCTCATCCAGCCACTTCACATTAAGCAGAATGGAGAACAAAATAGAATCCTGTGGCATGCCATAGTTTAATGGCAGTAAAGCTGAACAGGAATCCCCCAATGCCACTTTCTGGAACTGGTTCAGTAGACAGTAACAGAGCCAACAGTGCTCCCTAGTCTTATCCTGCAGAGCTGATCCAGGATACTATAATCAAAAGCCACCAAGAGATCCAGGAAGATCAACAGGATAGCACTCCCCATGTCTTTTACCCAAAGTAGGCTGCCAGTCAGAACTAAGCCTGTTCTGGTACTGTGCACTGGCCTGAAACCAGATAATGCATTTCCTCTGAGAATGAAGTTACCCAGCCACCACATACTGAAACACTTGCCCGCAAAGGATGTGTTAGTAATGGGATGGTAGTTTTCACATGACTCCAGGTCTAAGGAGACCCTTTTCAGGATAGCATCCACTACAGTTTCTTTCAAAGTGGTAGACACCTATCCTTAACGGCATTTACCATCCCCCAGACTTACACAATCGATCCATCTTTGCTAGACCTTATCATCCAAGAGGAGCAATGGTCAGGCTTACATGTGGTGGGATGGATTGACTGTCTACATAATCAGGCTGCAAAAACCTGATTCCAAGAAACCTCTCCAGATGAAGCACTGGGTACTTCCCCAGACTTTAAAGTAACTCGATGTCAATATCTGAACACAAACAAGCAACTTTCTCCAAATGTCTGACAAATTTGTCACTGAAGGTGATCAGTAGTTCCATTTCTATTCTCTCTGGGCCTGATCCCAACAGGCTCCTCACTACTTGGAAAGGTTCTGCAGGGCAAGACATTACAAATGCAACTGTAGAGACACAGTTCCTTCCCTTCCACCTCACTGTCACAGAATGTACAAAACAAAGAGTTTTCACTGATCTCTGATTGTACTTTGCGACTCTGTAACTCCATCACCCACATTCTAGCTGTTCTTCTGCTTGTGTAAACCAAATGGAATTATGGGCTCCAGAATATTGGAGCTTGACAAAAAATGTATCAATTCTTCCCACAGGGAGATCATTCCACAGGGAGATCAAGGCCTTGATAAGATCACCAGCCCTACCAACCAAAAAATCTCCCAGTGCATTCAGAAATTCTTTGGATTCCACAAATCCCTGGAGCTGGATCATCTTGATTGGTCTCCTACCTCTACAGGGAGTATCTGCCACATACAAAACAAAACTTCACAAGAAAGTGATCTGACTATCACAATGGATTTGTTGAAATCTCTCAACCCCAAGACCGGACCATCATCCATTTGCCCATCAACAGTTCCAGGATATGTCTTACATGTGTCAGGCCTTGGGTGTCATAATTACCATGAAGGTCCAAGTCAGGCCTGTCAAGATAACCTCACCACCATGGTATTCTCCAGCATCACCTAGAAGACCACATTGGCCAGCTCAGTCAGGAAACTGCTGGGCAACAGAGTAAGTGGAACACCAGCAGTATCCCTATTCTATCTCTTTGATCAAGCACAAGACACAGATACTCAAAACTGATGCAATGGCAGATGGGTTTCCTTCTGAGAGAGAAACGGAATCCTTATGGAGGACAGAAATTCCTTCTTACCATCCATGGCCCTCTTGACTAGATTGGAGCTGCACCCAGTACCTATGTTGATGAAGCTAGGGCAAGTTGATCCTATACAGCTCATTCACCCAAGTGTCAGTAACACCAGGTCATCCCTTCATCGAGCAGCGATTCACAGGTGGTGGCTGTTTTATTGTGAACTGATCTGGTACTTTATAAGATTTAACTGGATTGGACTGCTCCCCACAAATCCTAGTTGTTTACCACCAACAGCCCCACAGGTAGGATTTCAGGAAATACAGGGGACAGAGTCAAGGTCCCTTAGCTTTCTCCAGCTGGACTGTTTTGAGACCCACACAGCCATCTTCCACAGGGCTTTGTCCTTCCATAATATAGATTGTAAGTCCCATAATACCTCGTTACTGATCATGTTGTGTAGTGCTTCTGGAAGTTGGAGTCCCAAACATCCAGAGAGTCAAGAGTTCGCCAGTACAGATCTATGAGTAGCTGCCCTGTCGGAGAACATCTTGATGACATATATTTTATATTGTTTCTTAAGATTTTATCAGAGCTTGGAAAAGTGAGGGTTTTTTTTAAAGTATATTTCCCAGAAATTTCCAGCTAGAATGACAATGGAAAATACTATCCCCCACCCCCATTTTTAAAAGTGAATTCTGGTGCCACCAGCATGGTCTGAGCAAGGAAAGCAATGTCCCTGCCCATTTGGGGGTGAGCACCTCATTGCCACCCTGACTGATGGTGCACGTGGGACACCTTGGAAGGACTTGGTCACTGAAAGATAGGAATAAATAACTGCAACACACAAATAGTTATACCTGATTGACAGGTTGATTTATGATGTGGGTAACTATATATATGCAAACTATCACTGCAGTCTATGTGTGCTGACTGAAGCATTGTGATTTAGCAACCCAGAGATCTGGAAGGTTGCAGGGATACACCAGTGAGTTTAGAAAAAGGGCACCCATGTTCAAATACATGTTTACTCATGAAGCTGTGTAGTGTTTAGTTTCTATATTAGCCTAATGTACTCCACAATGGCATTAGGATTCAGGGGATGACCCTGATCCTGAAGAGATGATGCTGAAGGTGTGCATGTGAAAGACAGCTTGGATGGTGGATTTCAGCAGATATGGGGCAGAGACTGTCCGGTCTCTAGAGCAGTCCGTTCTCCAAATGTTTCAGACTTCAGCCCCGTCAATCCCACCCAGCACAACCAACAGTCCAGAATTGTCAGGATTGTAACCCAAAACATCTGGGGGGCTTCAAAATGAGGAAAGCTATTCCAGATATTGTTCAACTCCCAGGCAGCCAGCATAGCCAATGGTCAGGAATGACAATGATGCAAACCTGGGGCAGAATGTGGCCCTCAAACCCTGTAGGATCCATGAATGTTCCTTTCTTTCCCCAGTAAAAGGGTGAACTGCTTCTCCTGGAAGCCTCCATGTGTGGCAGTTCACCTTTTCAAACGATGGTAGGGGCCATTAGTAGTACATAACATAAAAAAAAAATTACAAATTTTCAAAACTAGCAGTGGGTTTTCAACCACTTCTGATTTAACTTTTGGGGCCATTTTTGGGAATTGTGCAGCTGCTAGAGAATCCTAGGGGCAAAATTAGCCCATAGATGCACTGAAGTTGCCCAACCCATTGTAGTCCAACAACATCTGGAGGGACCTGGTTCCCTACACCTGCTGAATCATGAACTCAACAAGGAAGACTCACATTCATTCTGATTCATGAAGCTCACTGGATACTTTTGGACCTCTCTCTCTCTCTTAGACTAACCTACCTTGCAGGGCTGTCCTGAGGTGCATTTTAAGAAGGGGAGGATAAACATGTAAAAAAAGAAAGAAAAGGTGGACCCCTAATAAATCAGCATTCCTGCAAACAAGAGTGGGTGTTATGAAAAGCAACCACTATAGTAACTTGCTGTACTAATTCATCCATCAGGAACACCGGACTGGGTTGGCTTTGCTATCAAGGAACCCAGAGCAGCCCTGATTTCATGAGCCCATTCATCAAGTTTTACAAAAGGGGATCATTAGAGGATGCTACTCAAACTTGAGAGAGAAGAGACAAAAGACCAACACTCATTTTCCATCTCCCAAACACCTTTTAGAACAAAGGAATTCAGGTTCCAGGAAATGGTGCCATCAAGGCTTTGGCTCAGAGAGCAGGCTGTAACATATCAGATCATGGTATATCCTCAAAAGTCACTGGCCCACCAATGTCTGTACTTTATTCAAAGGTGAACAGCCATTATACATATGACCAAGTTTTCATCAAAAAAGCATCACAAGTCTTTTGGTCAACCCAATTCCCATCCGTTCTTTTAGAAATTTCTCAATATTCTTTATATAAATCCAGGAACATGCCGATCTTTTCTTTCTCATTCACTGACAGATTTTAGTTCACTGAATCTGGACCGCCAACAGTTGAAGGACAACACAGTTACACTTGCTCTTCTGATCTACTTTGGTCCAGTCTTCTGACAGGCACCACTTGTGTGGATTTACAGCATCCAGCACAGATATATTTCAAAAAACACAGGTAAGCGCTCCCAGAGATGATGACAGTGACAATGATGATAACCGTGGCACTGAAGGCTGGTGATATGGTGTCCTCCAACACAGAGTGGAGGCCAGCAGTTGCAGAGAAGGTGGGCAGTTCTGTCTTCTCTCCTAACAGCAAGAGAGAAACACAGCAGAGAGTCAGGTGTGATTTTACACAACTAGTTTTCAAACTATAGGCATAACTCTATTAAAGAAGCAGGTATGTTCATGGGCACTCCTTCTTTAACAGAAAGTTTGGAACCAGAGGCAGAAAAAATATGGAAAGAACAGGGATAGGTCTCTACATTAAAAAATAAAAAAAGAGCAGTTCAGCATGTTTCAGTAAACTGTTTATGAATAAGTACAAAAGAACACTTTAGACCTTCTAGAAACCACCTGAATGTATCAAAGAATGACTATCTTTCATCAGCTTCCACATTTCTTGTAATTCCATTTTTGTGGCCAAACTTGCAGATTTTTTTCCTTTAATATGCTGGGGATAAGCTGTGATGCAGGTTTGTTTACTCTCCCCCATTTTCTTTTGTCTTGTTGATCCTTCCATGCTCATTCAGGGATTCTGGAGGTAGCTGCTGATATTGCTTCCTGTTGTAAACAGGCACACACAGCTAGACTGGAAGAGTAAGAGTAAGAGCACATGTAAATACTGTAGGACTGGCTGGAGTAGAACCTTACTTTTTCCCAGCTCAAGGTTTGTTTAGAACAGTGATTATGGCAGGCATACATCAAAAGTCTGTGCTTCCCCAACTTTCCTTCACTGTCCTTCCAATGCTGATGCTGCTTAAAAAGCATCTAGCTAGACAGAGGCAAAGAGGAAAAGTAGAGGGATGGGCAGGCTTTAAAAGACTTTTGAAAAAGGAGCTTTGCTGTCAGAGATTTTGTTAGGTAGCCCTGTATGCTCTCAGAATGGCAGGTCATGTCCATGTACCTCCCAACTCCCTCCAAACCCTGGATGAACTGGAATTCTATTTCCAGTGGGCAATTTTTCAGCCACAAAATGGCACATTAGATCCAGATTGGGAGTGGCCCCTTTGACCCTCTATGTGTGCTCACCTCTGTTTAACAGGATCACGGTGGATGGCAGCATGCAAGCAGTAGCTGGCAAATTCTATGCAGAAGCCTTAACAGAATTATCAGTGAACTGTATAAACACACTGAAGACTTCAAAAATACTCAATGAAATGTTCCATTTTTAAGCTGGGAAGATCAAGTGCTCCCAGCATTTAGACAGGTAATGAAGTTCAGGAGGCGATGACATTGGCAATTATTGTTTATTTTCATATATTGCCAAAGGAGAATTAAGAGCTTGGCAGTATCAGAAGAGGTAGAGAATAAAAGCTTTTATAGGCCCCCTACGAGGATTATAATAATTGGCAAGCAGAGAGAAATAGGAAAAAAGAAAAAAGAAAGGGAACATATCTAAGAAAGTACAGCAGAGAGCCAGTGTGGTGTAGTGGCTTGAGCACTCGACCACAATGCTGGAGACCAGGGTTTGAATCCCTGCTTAGACATGAAAATCCACTGAGTGGCCTTGAGCAGTTCACACTCTCTGCCTCAGAGGAAGGCAATGACAATCCCCTCTAAACAAATCTTGCCAAGATAGGTTCTCCTTAGGGTTGCCATAAGTTGGAAACAACTTGGAGGCACACAACAGCAACAACAACAGACAAAAATGATTCCACAAATCAGAATGAAAGAAATCATATTTCAATAGCTGAAAAATATCTTTCATGCCCCAATCACAGAATCATAGAATCAGAGTTGGAAGAGACCACAGGGGCCATCCAGTCCAACCCCCTGCTATGCAGGAACACACATCACAACAGATAGGCATTCAGCCTCTGTTTGGAAACCTCCAAAGAAGGAGACTCTACCACATTCTGAGGCAGCATATGCCACTGCCAGATAGCTCTGACCATCAGGAAGTTCTTCTTGAGGTTCAGGTGGAATCTCCTTTCCTGCAGCTTGAATCCATTGCTCTTTATCCTAGTCTCTGGAGCAGCAGAAAACAGGCCCGCTCCCTCCTCGACATGACATCCCTTCAAATATTTAAACATGGCTATCATGTCCCCTCTTAACCTCCTCTTCTGCAAACTAAACATACTCAGCTCCCTAAGCTGTTCCTCATAGGGCATGGCTTCCAGACCCTTCACCATTTTGGTTACCCTCCTCTGGAAACGTTCCAGCCTGTCGATATCCTTCTTGAATTGAGGTGCCCAGAACTGGACACAGTATTCCAAATGAGGACTAACCAATGCAGAATGGAGTGGTACCATTACCTGCCTCGATCTAGACACCATACTGCTATTGATGCAACCCAAGAATTGCTTTGGCTTTCTTGGCTGCCGCATCACACTGCTGACTCCTGTTCAGCTTGTGATCTACCAAGACTCCTAGATCCCTTTCGCACGTTACTGTTATCCAGCCACGCATCCAATAATTATGAATTCTTCATTCTGGAGAAAACAGTCATGGTAAATTTGTAGTCCACTGGTCAGATAAAGCCCACAGAGGTGTCCAACCTGGCCTCCCAAATCTTTTTCCCATTTCTCTCCTAGGACATACTCCCTTCTACTCAGGCAGGAAAACACTGTTATCTCTCGTCATCAGCTGGATCAGGCTAACACAGATATCCCTCCTGATGTGTGCATTTGGTTTCTGCTGACTGCATTTTAATTCCAGACTGTGTACAGAGAACTTTCAGGGCAATGACATCTTTTTCTCTCCCTCACACATACTGTGTTAATGTGCAGTAAGTGACTTGTAGGCTTGAATTACTAAGTTACTGATTGTTTCCTCTAGGGCACTTGGAACATTGTGTGATGGATTTTCCACAAATGCCTGGATATGAACCTGACTGACCTTTGTCTCTGCTTAGCCATTTCTTCAACTTGGGCCTGCCAACCAGCCAACTCTGGAATTTGAAAATACACAGCGTCATCGAGCACACTGTGCCAAATATTGAATGTCATGCCACTTGTTTGCAATATCTAAGGGCAAAGCCTGTTTTTAATTCCAGAGTTGCACATCTGCAGCCAGATAACAGTAAGGTGCACTCCAAGGCCAATAAGTGGCCAGTGGTCAGAGGCCCACCTGTGAGCTATCAAGATGCTGTTGAGTATCTGTCAAAAAAGCAGCAGCCTTCATCCTCAAGGGATAAAAACAGCATCAGTTTTATACTCTGTCAGTAGTCTAATAAAGTCAATCTCCCTTTGAAACACTTTGTTGCTTTACAACACACTTCCAGCTTTCATCCAGATCACACAACACTATTCATTTTTTACAGCAAAGCCTTGCAATATGACCACTTTTGTTTGAATCTTTGACATCTGGGCCCCTTTCACACTAGACAATTATAGCACCAAGATCCCACTTTAACCATGATAGCAATATCCTGTGGAATCCTGGGATCTGCAGTTTAGGAAGGGGTATTTAGAATTCTCAGCCAGAGAACTCTAGTGTCTCACCAAACTACAAATCCTACAATTGCACAGGATACAACAGTTAGCTAGAATCACAGTGGTATAATTGTGTGGTGTGAAAGGGCTCTGCTCAGTCTTAACAAAAATTTGTCCTCATTCCATTTTTTTGCCTTTTGTCACAAGCCTATATCATTCCAAACTCTTACTTTCATATCCCTTTTCAGTGGGACATAACTGCTTTACTTTGCATATGAAGATGCAAATGGCTGTTATTTTAATTACATCCCTCCTCCCTTCCCCTTCCTATTTGTTCATGCATTTCTTCCATCTCAAAAGCTTTGCTTAATACTACTTCAAATGAGAATGTGAGGGCAATCAGCACGTTTCCTGAAAAGTGAGAAACCAACAGATGTAGAAGTGTCGTCTTTTGATTGCTCTCAAATACACAACTTAATGCTCACTGAATATGCGTAGATACAAAAGGAACTGAAATGGGACATTTTCTATTGCTTCCCTAGTGAGGACAGTAAGTGGCAGGACCCAGTCCCCACAGAATTTGATGCCAGCCATGAAGCCAGACTTCTAGGAAATCTCAATAAGCAGGATTAGAGTCCACCAAGAGGTGATGGGTCTTTTTTGACATGTCAGGAGAAGTCACCAGACTCTGAACCTGGATCAAGCAGGAAGACTTTTTAGGTGAAGAGACAGAAGAACTGGCTCACCGGACCTCAAGGATTTTCACTCTTGGAGGGAGTCAGAGTTGGAAGTAACATCAAGGGTCATGGTCCTGTCTAGAAGTCTTCACTGAGGAGCAAAGAACTGGAGACCATCAGCAGTACCTCCTATTGAACCTTCCTTTTAAAACTGTTCTGCCACTTTCGTTGGGGGAGGAGAGATGGACAGTGATCAATCCCTGCCTGGAATATTACAGGCTTCCCCTGTTTGGAGTCTTCCAAATATTTTAGATGCAACTTCTGTCATTCCTGAGGACTGGCCATGCTGGTTGTGGAAGCTTGAAATACAAGGACTCAGTTCAGCCAGGTATGTAATTTTTTGCTTATTTTGTTCTACCATGGGGAAAC
Organism: Cyclura pinguis; assembly: GCA_030412105.1. NCBI lineage: Eukaryota > Metazoa > Chordata > Lepidosauria > Squamata > Iguanidae > Cyclura > Cyclura pinguis. Next base: position 277,307,957 of record CM059601.1, on the reverse strand, counting down.
AAAAAATACAATCCAAAAAATTCTTTCCCAGTGGGTATAATTAGGAATTTTTTTGTGCATTTTTCATGCTTTTTTAATACTGGGATTTTTGGGAAAAATTCATCAGAAAAAAGTGTTTTTTGTGCAACTATCCAGACTGTTCACATAGAAATCATGTGGGGGTTTTGTGTGTGTGTGTGTGTGTGTAAAACACAGGGTTTGTGTAAAAATGTTGCTTTTTGCATAGTTTTTTTTTTTTTTTTTTGCAAAACCCAGATGAAAAAGATTTTTTTTAAAAAAGGCTCTGGTGTTTTCATTCTTCTTGTGTTGAGACATTCTTTCATCCTAAGAATGAGGAAACTGGAAAATATTCTTTCCATCCCTGGATCAAGCAGTGGACTTTGTCCGATCAACTCTGCTAGCAGTCTAATAGAATCTTGGCCAGAATTTCCATTTGAAATGGTTTGTTACTTTACTATACACTTTGGATTTTATCCAGATCACACAAGACAAGTCATTTTGTCCAGTCAAGCCCTGCAATATGACCATTTTTGCCTGGGGCTCTTTCCCACCATACAATTACAGGACTCTAAGCAGCCAATTAAAATGGTTCCTATCAGGGCGGATTTGATTTAAATCACTGCTCAGAAAGACTCCAATTAATGATGTGATTCACCTACCAAAAGAACACTCTTTCTCGCTATAAGCTTAATACATATTTTACACAACTCAGAGTTACTGAAGACTCATTCTTGCTGCTTTAATCTTATTTACAATCAGATTTAATTTTTAGAATAACGGCTTTTCAGATTAGTTTTACAGTTTTATATATACAAGAAATACTGATTTGGTTATACTATTAAAAACATATCATAGATAGATAATTATAAAATTATTGTTAACTATCTCTGATTTAATAGGCTAATCATTCATATTTGGACAACTTTTCTGCTGTACTTTATTGGAAGAGAAAAATAATCACTACCTTAATAATAATTTAAATAGTTTAACTAAAACAGTAACATTATAGCTTACGTATTCTTGTTATTTGCTTGAACTTCCACGTTTGTTAATTGTAAAATATGTATTAAACTTAAAGAGAGGAAGAGTGCCCTTTTTTGGGTAGGGGAATCACATGATTAAATCAAGTCTTTCTGAGTAGCGATTTAAATCATAATTTAAATCAAATGTACCCTGAAAAAAGATAAATGATTTTTATCTACCCTGTTCTCTATTAATATCTCTCAGTTCCCGTTGCTGTTACTTTTTTTGCTCTTGACTTAAGGTTTCTCCCAAAGCTTGCTAGCAGCCCATGGAGTCTCTTAGCTGAGACAAAACAGGACAGGAGGTACTTCAAAAAAGTCTCACTAGGAAACAAAATAATTAATCTGAGGCTATCACACTTTGGACATGACTTACTGGAGAAGATGATAGTGCTTGGTAAAGTAGGAGGCAGTATGAAAAGAGGAAGACCACATTACAGAGGGATTGGTTCGATCAAGGAGGCCACAGCCCTGAGTTTGTGAGACCTGAGCAGGGCTGTTGAAGACCAGGACTCTTTCAGGTTTCTCTTTCATAGGGTCACTGTAAGCTAAAGCTGACTTCAAGGCACTTAACGGCAAACTTCAAAGAGGACATAATTATTTACAAGATGCCACTGTTGTTATTGCTGCATTCCAGTTCCTGTGGAGTCCACACTGATCCTGTCAACTGATGTGAAGCCCTTTTGTGCTCCACTGAATCTTGTAGTACCAGAAGGCCACCACCCACTTATTTTTGCCAAGAACTCTTAAAGGGTGCAAGAGATTAGCAGCTGATACATGAAGAGGACCTTGCCTTTCCACTATGTTCCACCAGCTCTGCAGTTAGTTTCCTGCAGTACCTTTCATGACTGAGTCATCTTCCTTTCCCTACCAAATGTTTCAGTTTTGTGGGATGAAATTATAACCTCCCTTGAAAAAGATTCTATCAGTGTGAGTCACCTTGATCCATCCTTGAGGTGAGGAGAAAGAGGTAACCAGGTGCTCAAGCAATTGAAAGAGAAAGTCTGCTGCATATTGCATTTATAGCACTAATTCTTAGGTGTTTCTAAGTAGGACTAGTGACATCCGAAGTCAAAAATTCTGGTGCCTATAGATGGTGACTTGGAGGCATGCATGCACACACAGACTTATACGTTCATCAGTCCATCTAGCAATAGCAATAGCAGTTAAATTTCTATACTGCTTATCAATGCTAAGCACTCCCTAAGCAGTTTACAATGTTGTAAGCTAACTGCCCCCAACAAGCTGGGTACTCATTTTACTGAGCTAAGGAAGGATGGAAGGCTGAGTCAACCTGAAGCCCTGCAGGATCAAACTCACAATGTTGTGGCTGCAGTACCAGTATTTAACCACTGTGCCACCAGGGCTGGGAATCATATAGCGCTCCAGATGCTGGTGGACTGCAAATCCTAGTGGATAATGGAAAGGGAACTGAGAATTGCAACTCAATAACATCAGGAAGATGACAGAATTCCCACCTCTCATCTTGACCCAGAGTTTGGAGATATTGCTTTTCAGACACCACCCCTAATAGCTCATAGGCAGCACGGACACAATGCTAGCTAGAGAATTCTGAGAATTATAATCCAAAATTCAATGCTTCCAAACGCTGCTTAGTGTACTCCAATTGGCAATGGCTCTCTAGCACCTCAAACAAAAGGCGTTTCTCATTACCTACAATGATGGTAACTTGCTCTTTATCTAGTACCACAGAAACAGACATGTTTGGCAGGAACAATTCTGATTAATCCTCGTCATCCCATTTTTTAAGCTGTTTTTGAAATGACCCAGTTTCTCTCTTCTCCTCTCACTTTGTCCTCAGCTTATTTCAATTGATGCATACAGATTTCACACTGCAAAAGTAATTTAAACTCAACTAAGCAAGAGGAGATGACGGGAGGGGATAAAATCTTGCCCTTCTCAGACAAAAGCAAACTGCTTCAGTCTCTTCCAGCTTCTGTGTTCTTCATTAATAGCTTTTGCCATCTTGACCACACTCTGATGTATCTTGGCCATATCTGTCCTGGTTTTCATTTGTAAAATGTTTAAGGGTATGCAAAGGCGCATGCATGCGCATGCACACACACACACACACACACACAAGCAGAACTGGCTGTCATATTTTCTTCTCCTTTTCTTTATATTAAAAGTACCATAAAATTTCTAAGTCAGATTTAAGCCTTCCTAAGACCTACTTTAGAATACATACCTAACAGTTTCTGTGAGATAAGCCATATAAATTCCACTTTCTCTGTCTGTGTGGAATCAAGCATGGAGGAGAAGCCAGTTTCAAGCACCTTTTGTGTTTTATTTAGCACGATGTCTTTTTTTTTCAAAATAAAGATTCCTTCTTTAGTTGCCACTGAAATACTGTATACACTCATCTATAAGTCTGGAAACTTTAATAAAAAAATTGACCCAAAAAACCTGGTTGACTTATTCACAGGTCAAAGTAAGTACAGTACCTCAACCCCTTATCAAAAAAGGAACCATCTCTTTCTCTGAGTAGAGTAGTATAAGGCGAGAGCTTAGGCCAACCTGGGAGAACATAAAAGAAGCACATATCCCCTGTATTCTCTCTGCTGTGGTGCTATCTGCTGACCTTTTTGGATGCCTAGGTGGGAAAATTGTGGCCGCAGTACTTTGGCACCTCCTCTCAAAGGAGCACCGAGAGAGAAGAGGGGCTTGATGCTTCTTTTAGGTTCTCTTGGGACCGACTAAATTCTTGCCTTTTGCCACTTTACTCAGAGAAAAGGATGGTTCCTTTTTTGAGAAGAGTTAACACTGGGTTTTAACTTTTATCAAAAAAAAGATCCATCCCCTTCTCTGAGCAGAGTGGCAAAAGGCCTTTTTGAATGCTGGGGATGGAAAATGGTGGTAGTGGCAGCCAATAGTTTCTCCTCTCCAAGGAATGACCCTTGACTTATCCACGGGTCATATCAAAATCCATAATTTTGGCTCCCAAACATGTTCTTGACTTATACATGAGGTCAACATATATATGAGTATATACGGTAAATATTTAAAAAGCCAAGTAAACACAAAATTACAAAACTATGAAGTTGTGTTAATCATAGTTATTAGTACAACTTCAAGCTGATGTTGCAGTAGGAACAGAGAGTTATCATATGTTGATGCAAGTCTGGGGTGGGGTAAAGCTGCATGTGGTCCCCAGGTCCCTCATACCCCAAAAAAAATTTTGAAGAAAAAAATTATCCTGTAAAATGATTTCAAACACGTCCTAAGACACATGGGGGCAATTCTGCCATATTATCATGCCTCTTGGGCCTCTTTTAGGCCCAAAAGAAGAAGAAAACAGGAAGCAAAACAAATATTAGCTTCCTGGTCACTTTCTGTTTTTATTTTAAAGGCTTCTTGTAGGTCTGAAATGCCTCCCTAAAAATGAAAAAAAAATTCCCCAACACTCACTAGGCAACATTTGGGGCAAAAAAAATTGTAAGCACATGATTATAGGAGGCATACATGGGAGAAGATACTTCCCAAAGGAAGGCTTATGGATTCAATGTGGAGTACAGAGAGTAAAACAGGCAAGCAAACTAATTTATGGGCAAGCCTCCTTCCAACATACTTATCGGCGTTTCAGCTCTTTTATCAACAGAAAGAGATATGGAAACAACCTTCCAAATTAGTGCAGTTGCTGATAAACTTTTTCAATAAAAGGAATGCTTCCTAGTTTGTAGCTAAACAGCAAAATGCCACCTCCTTTGATAATGAAATAACCTATCTGGACTATTGTAATTAACAGAGAACACATCAGAGCACAGGAAAATGGATTTCAATGAAGAGTGCTTTGGAAGTCCAGCAAATGCTCTCAAGATACCTGACCACTATGAAGACACCAGTCTAAGCAGGGCTGAACCTATTTAAGACTAGCTAAGTCCTACCTGGAGATCTCTGGTATTCTCTGTTAGTTTTTCATTCTCGTTCTCAATGAGAGACCAACAGAGAATATCAGAGATCTCTATGTAGGACATAGAGAGAATCTTGCTTCAAACTCTCAAAAGCCACTGCCAGTTAGAATTAACAATACTGTGCTTGATGGACCCATGGTCTTACCCAAAATAAGGCAGGTTCTTGTGTTCTTGTCACATCATGTTAAGTAAGCTAAATAGATATGGACCTACTAGAGCTTGGATGAAAGGCCACAGGAGCTATTTATAAGCTACTGTTTAATTTTCCAAAGCAAACTGGAAAATAATAAAATTAAAACTAGGAATTATTTTATTAAGGTAACACAGGTATTTAATATTAAATATAAGAATTGTCCAAACCATAGTAATTCCACCGTACACTTTTGCATGTATTTTTTTTAGTTGTGGAAGTTGGTATTCACTTCTTCACTCCACAATAACCAGCAATAATAATGATAATAATAATGATAACAATGTCTTACCCGCTTCTACCTATGGATGAGGTGGGGAACAATAACAGATTAAATACATAATAGGAGTTAAAAGAGCATATAAAACCAATAAATACTAAAAACAAACATACATTAAAATTCATAATTTAAACATCATCTGGTTAGGCCACTGGAAGAGACTAGTTTGTATTGCTGTTTTATACTCAGATGCTGTATCCAGCTAATGAATCTCCTCTGGCAGGTTATTCCACAATCTGGGGGCAGCTGAAGAAAATGTCCTCTGGATGACAGTTGTCAGCCTAGTTTTGACTGACTGAAGCAAATGTCCCCCAGATAATCTAACTGGATGCAGCAGATTACACAAGAGAAGAAAATCCTGTAGATAACCTGGACCAAAACCATGTAGGGCCTTGTGGTGTAATGTCTCTTTAAGTTAATTGTAGTTCTACTCCAGCTGTATGGTATTTAAGGAGCAGAAGCTTCTGTGTTTGTTTGACTTTGTACTGAATTCTTGGCTGGAGCCTGTGAAGGGAATAAACCCTTTCTTATCTTTTCTGGACCTTCAGTGGCATGTGAGTTTATCCTTGCAACAGTGGACATTACAGACCTTAAAGGCAGCAACCAATACTTTTTACCTTGCTTCAAAACAAATGAGCAGCCACTGGAGTTATTTTAATATTGGTATAACATGATCACTCCTAGATATGCCCATGATCAATCTGGCTGCCAGGTTTTAAGCTAATTGAAGCTTCTGAAACTGGCACAGAGGTAGCCCAATGCACAGCGCATTACAGAAGTCCAGCCTTGAGGTTAGCAGTGCATACACTACTATCTTTAGATTCTTCTGTTCCAGGAAGGGACAAAGCTGGCATAATAGCCAAAGCTGACAGTAAGTACTCCTGGTTGTCACATGGAGTGATGACTCCAGAAGTACCTCCAAGCTTTGAATACAATCTTTCAGGGGGAATGTAACCCTATTCACAACTGGTTGATACATCTCCAAATGGAGGAGGGGGTCAGTAAGCGTGCCAAAGGGTGCGTAATGGGCCTCAGGCTGCACAATTCCAACCTCCCAACTATTCTCAACTCTGAACAGGATAAAAGCCACTGGCTGCTATTCAGCATTGCAGTTAACTGCTCTGTATTCACTAATCCTATGTAGTCACAGACCACCTTAAAAGCCAGCAGCTTCAAGCTCACCTTAGAAGCTAGCAGCAGCATCAGGTGAAGAGGTTTGTTCAGCGGCTGATGGGGTGCAAGAAAGATGACAGAAGCCAGACGCTTGTTGCAAGTCCTTGTTGCAGCCTTGCTCATTGGTGGAAGGAGTGCAAACATTATTGTTCTGACAACCTGATTACCAGTTGGATGGATCTCCTTCACCCAATCCGGCAACTGGCTCTTAAGGTGGATTGGAGGGAGGCTGAGCCACGGGATGTTATTTAATTACATCTCCTTAACTAGGATCTAGGATTCCAGTGACTGTCTTTACAATATGCCCCCCTTCAGAACCAAGAAGAAAGAGAACAATAACCTATCAGTTCACCAGTTCAGATGCCTGGAGAACCTATGCTATAGGCATTTTTCTGCATTTAGAGTTATAACTGGTGGGAAATGAAGCAGGTAGAAGGTGGAAGTGCTACAAGCAAAGTGCTTTTGCTAACCAAGCAAGATTTAGATTGGAGGTAGCCAATCCAGAGTTTTCCAGATGTTTTGATGATAAACCTTTGTGACACTTGTTTCTGTGCTGGCACAGGCTTAAAGAAGTTCTGGTCCAAAACATCTGGATGCATCAAGCTGCTCACCTCATTTTAAATGCCACTATTAGTATTCCCTCTCTTTTAAAAGAAATCAGTGGCAACAACAAAACTCAGGAGAACTCTTAACAAAACAGTTTTTAAAAAGTTTATTATTCCTTTATGCTTTTCAAATGCAATCGGCCAGAACCTACTCATATTTTTACTCCAATAACTTTGCTCTACCTGCATATTTTTTTCAAAAATTGTTACTTATTTGCCATGCAGAGCTAATTTAACTACTTTTCCATCTAGTTCTCTGGAAGTTTTCACATTTGCCACCTAGTTGCTATGGAGATTCAGGAAAAGCAGACTGTTGTGTGTTATATCTCAAATTATATTCACAATCAATATGACAATTTGGTACAATCTGTGCTAATAGCTACCAAAATCTGTCTTGCTAAGCTGTGGAAAACTGCTACCACTCCAGCGATTAAAAGTTTGCTAGTCAGATAATGTTATATAACAGCAATATGACGGGGGAAGAGAAATGTGAATAATATTCATTCAAGAACTAATGAAAACCAGGTGGCTATATTTCAAAATAAACTGTGTTCTTTTATTTTCTTATGCAGAGATCATAAACATATGGTATAGAAAATACAGTCATGGAAGTTAATCATTTGCCATATGTCCCATTTTATGTATTTTGTCATGCATATTATTTAGTAACTAAAAAAAAATTAAAAATGTGCTGCCAAAAGAGAAAAAATAATCTCTGAAACATCTTCTGAGCCTTAAAAAAGGAAAAAAACTGGTGTACAAAGTCTGCTGCATTATTGGTTTCAAAACTGTTCTATTATTGCCAGCTTCACATTTTCTCCTCAGACTACATTGAAAAAAAAATTCAGTGTTAGAGATGTGATGTTCTAAGTGGTTTAATCTACTGGCTTCATTAAAGTGCTTAGGAAGGTTGCTTTTTTGACTTCCAGAATCTTCCAGCCAGCATGGTTAGTACGGTAGGTCAAAAAGAGTAACTCTTCCAGGCGCAGCTTTATTGACAATAGACCCAACCCTCTGTACATGCTCACTGCATCCCTCTCCTACAGTGGATTCATTTTAGAACAATCAAGTTAGTACCCCAGAGGACAGGATCAGAATCAAAAATGATCTTGAAAGATGAGAGAGCTGGGCCAAAGCTAACAATATGAATTTTAACAGGAAGAAATGTGGGGTACTACACTTGGGAATAAAGAATGAAATGCACAGGTATAGGATGAGTGATACTCGGCTTGAAAACAGTACATGTGAAAGGGATCTAGAAGTCTTAGTTGACCACAAGCTGAACAGGAGTCAGCAGTGTTATATGACAGCTAAAAAAGCCAATATGATTCTGGGCTGTATCAACAGGATTACAGTGTCAAGATCAAGAGAAGTAATAATACCACTCTATTCTGCTTTGGTTGGACCTCACCTGAAATACTGTTGTCAAGTTCTGGACACCACAGTTGAAGAAGGATATTGACAAGCTGGAATGTGTCCAGAGCAGGGTGACCAAAATGGTGAAGTGTCTGGAAACCATGCCCTATGAGAAGCAGTTTAGGGAGTTAGGTATGTTTAGCCTGATAAAAAGAAGGTTAAGATGTGACACAGCCATGTTTAAATATTTGAAGGGATCTCATGTTGAAGATGGAGCAAGTTTGTTTTCTGCTGCTCCAGAGACTAGGATGTGGAGCATTGAATTCAAACTACAGGAAAAGAGATTTCACCTAAACATCAGGAAGAGCCTCCTGTTGGTAAGATCTATTCAACAGTGGAATATGCTGCCTGGGAGTGTGGTGGAGTCACCCTCTTTGGAGGTTTTAAAAGAGCAATTGGATGGGCATTTGCTGGGAGTGCTTCGAGTGTATGTTCCTGCATGGCAGGGTGTTGGACTCGATGACCATTGTGGTCTCTTCCAACTCTACGATTCTAAGTCCCAGGAAGCACAAGAATTTAATGATACAGAGCAATAAGGAAGTATATGGCTGTCTCCAGTCCTTTTCTTATAGCACATCTTTCCTCCATGGTGATATGGATGCCAGCATGATGTACACAGTCCCCTCTCTTTTTCAGTTTCACAACAACCTTGTTGTTCACAAGAAATTTCAACTGGTTCAGACAGCTGCAGCCAGGTTGTTAACTGGGATTGCCTAGAGGGATCACAGAACTCCCTTGTTGCAACAGCTCCACTGGCTGCTGGTCCATTTCCAGGCACAACTCAAAGTGCTGGTGATGACCTTTAAAGCCCTAAAAGGCTCAGGTTCAGGTTATCTGAAGGACCATATTCCCCGCCCCCCATGAACCAGCCTGTGCTTTGAGATCTGCTGGAGCGGCATTTCTCTCTGTCTCACCACCCTCACAGGTATACCTGATGGGAACACTGGAGAGGGCCTTCTCAGTGGCTGCCCCCAGGCTCTGGAATTCCCTTCCCCGAGAAGTCAGACTGGCACCCTCCCTATGTTCCTTCTGCAATCAGGTAAAGACGTTTTCATTCAGACAGGCATTGAATGTGTGATTACATGTACCCTGTCTAATAAGTGCTGGATATGGTGTTCCTGATGAATATTTGAGTTCTTAATTATGTATTTTAACATTGTTTTAATTCTTTCAATTGCTTAATTATGTTTTAACTTTCTTATTCTATAAGTTTTAACTATGCTTTTTAACTGTAAGCTGCTTTGAGTCCCAACGTGGTTAAAAAGTGGGGTACAAATAAAGATGATGATGATGATGATGATGATGATGAAGGTCACAGAGGCAAAGCCAAAGCTCCAAAGTCTAGCAAGCAAAAATCATATCACAATCAAATGTCTGCCCAATCCTAGTCTGACACTAGAGGTGGGGAACCTCAAACCCTGGGAGGTCAAATCCAGCCCCCGTGGGGCCCCAATCTGTCCCTTCACTCTTCTCACAGATGGCAAAACCCACTTTCCAATTATCTTTTGACGGTTTTGAGCTTTTGTAGGAATTTCTTTTCTCATTCTAAAAGGTGTATTGACTCTCCTAACATTAGTTATTGGAAGCAAATTTTGCATTAAAATGTGCTGGTATTGATGGTCCTATCCTTTTGCCTTTGCCCACACCTAGCACTTATCCACTTATTGTTCCTTGGACTAAAAGAAGTTCCCCACCTTTGCATTTTATAGCAAGACTGACTCATCCTTTACAATGGCTTGACTTAATAGCTAGAGACTCCTGACTGTTGTGGCATAAGGAAAAACCATATGCAGAACAAGAGACAGTGTTTCTCATGCCAATTTTTATTTTCATTCTGATGCAGCCAAAGGGGCTGCTCCGGTTTTTATCAGAGCAGTGGCACAATGGATGTGGTATTTTACTCCTTCCCAAGTTACTTGGAAGATTTTATATACAAAGGTTCTCAAATCAATCATCAGCATCTTTATTTTAAAATAGGCTAATGAAGCAGTTTATGGAAAGACCACTGGGAAACAATTCCACATGTTTCCTACCTGGTATCTTATTTGCAACACTTCTTTTTTTTCTTCAACAGTGTAGTGGCTAAGAGACTGAGCTACAAATCAAGAAATCCCTAGTATGAATCTTGGCTGTGCAATGAACTCACTGAGTGTTCTTAAGCAAACTAAACCCCCACAATTCTAGATCTTCAATATGTATGAATGCAGTATCACCTTGGGCCAACAGAGGCGGGTGGCAAATCTGGTTTTTATTTTTGATCAAGATCTGTCCACACAGTTTGTGTCCTCATCTACTCCAGCAGCTGCCAAACCCTCTGAGGGGACCCTGGTGCTGCTGCTTATGGGTGGTATGGGAAGAGAGGCAAGTCAAATGATGAAGCAGCTAGTCTCTGTTCTGAAGAAAGAATAAAAGATGGTGCACTCACAGACGTAGTGTACAGTCAACCCTTCAGGTTTGCGGTTTCACTTTTGCAGATTTGATTTTTCACAGATTATTTGCTGTCATCTCTGCTGCCTCCCTATGCCATTTTTAATAGGGACTGCAAGACTTGTGAGACAGAGAAACTGCAAAAGAGGCTTGTAAGTCCCTGTTAAAAATGATGTGGGGCAGCAGTAGAGGTGGCAGTATTCCCTACTAGCCACCCGCTTCTGCCTTGTGAAGGAACCCTCAAAGGAATCCATGGTGGGTTGAATATGGGGATCATATTTTTTATGTGTGTTAAAATATGGTTTGAGAGGGCCTAGAGTTATTCACGTCTTTTCCACTTTCATAGGGGTCTTAATCCTAGCAAATGTGGAGGGATGACTGTACTGCCCTTTTCCTTCCCTGGGAGCCCAGACCAGCTATATCTCCACTGTTTGAATTGCTTTCCCACTCTCCTCCCCAACGGTAATGAGCAGCAGTAGAGTTGTTGCTCTCAAAATTTCAAGTTGCTAGTGAGGAGGTTTTAGGTGGAGCACAAAGGGCTGTGCCCTGTCCAAAAATAGACATATGCATGTATAAGCCTCACTTACACATGCCTATGATGCTAATAGGTTGCTGCCTCTAATCTGGACTTTATGGGGGCTGTCCAGAGTGCTGAACCTTGCCTGCCAAATAGATTCAGCATCTTGGAGAGATTAGGAGTATAGGTTTTCCCCACTTATCCGACAGGTTAGGGACCAGAGAACTGTCAGAAAACAGAATTGGTTGAAAAGTGGAACCCACGTACTGTACTGTAGGGAGCATGAAGGACTTACAGAGGCTCATCTGGGCCTGACTGCAAACGTGCTGCCTGAAAAATCCCTCAACCAGCTTAGCACCTTTCCCCCTCTCTCAGTTTGCTTTGTACATATGCAGGCGGTTCCAAGTGAGCCTCTGTAAACAAGAGGAACTGATTAAAGAGTGGAACTCCCATCAAATTAATGGAATTTGTCCTTAATTTGGAAGTGTCAAAACAGAGAATCACCAGACAACGGGGTGTCAAAAGGTGGGGGTTTCCCATAAAAGCTGGAGCAGATCCACCATCCCACTAATATGGGCACCCAGCCTTTCCTGTGTTGGGCTAAATGACACGATTTTACTGATATCATTTTACTGGAAGCCACAAGAGAACTTCCCTCCACAATTTGGCTCCTCTGTGCCACCTGAAAATCAATTCTGGAGGCTTCCCCAGAGGGTGTATTGTAGCATAGAGGGAAATGCCTTTCCTGATTCTGCTGCATCCTGCCACTCCACTAGAAGAATGCCTCTAGTGGAAATGCCCCTTATTTCACAGAACCATCAAACTGGAAGGAACCTCAAGCGTCATCTAGCCCACCACCCTGCCATGCAAGAATACACAGCAAAACACTTCTGGAAGATGCCTGTCCAATCTCTGTTTAAAGAGAGAGTCCACAACCCTCTGAGGCAGCTTATTCCAGTTCTTACAATAAAGAAATTCTTCCTAAGCTTTAAGTGGAATCTCTTTTCTTGTAATTTGAATTCACTGATTCAAGTTCTAGTCTCCAGAGCAGTAGAAAACAAGCTTGTTCCATTTTTAACATGACATCCTTTCAGATATTTAAAGATGGCTATCATGCCATTGCTCTGTCCCCTTTTCTCCTAGATAAAAACATACCAGTGGAGATCTGGGCTAGCCAGGGCTAGATGAGACCAGGGACTGCTTTTTTTCCTCCCTCCTTGGAGAAGGAGCACCCTTTTATATAATTACCACAACCTGGCTCCCTCTCCACAATTTTATCACACCTCTAGCTTTCTCCAAAACCACAACCTTTGTGGAAAAAGGACAAAGCGTCTTAAAGATACACCTAAAGAAAGGTATATCTTGTGGTAAGCATGTTGTGAAATGTAAACTGAAGAAAACCTTATATTGAGGATCCTCTTATAGAAAATATAATAAAATCTTTATTAAAAGAGCTAACAAGGGAAAAGTACTGGGCAAATCAATATTTTCAAACAGAAAAGAACTTCCAGATATTCACAGGCAAACATTTTTCTAGGCTAACCAGACCTTGGCTTTCCTCCCACTCTCTCTCTCATCTCACTGAAGGAACTCTCGTATCTAACCCTGTTCCTGGTATTTATCTGTCCTGCTGACTCACCCACATAGCTCCTTCCCTTGCCTAAACTGGGTTTTTCAGTCAGAGAACTAATCAAATTACATTATCCTTTGTTGCTAGGGTTGCTCTGTGGGCCACCCCCCCAAGGTTCATCACAATACAGTCATCCCTCCACATTTGCTAGGGTTAGGGGCACAGGACTTCCATGAATAACTCTAGGCCCTTTAGAGAGGAGGATTTGATGTGCCATCATTAAAAACCTATTACCAAGCATGTTGTTTAGATCTGATCAAAGACTGGATACAAGTAGAAAATGCAACAATTAAAGAATTGGAAGAAATAAATAATAGGTTTAGATGGCACTGATACTTATGTTATAACAAAATAACAGTGAATAAAGAGTTTAATAATCATTGTATTTGAAAGACATTATTGAAAGCTTGGTCACAAATAAAGCACAAGTTTTATAGAAGACTTCCAATGTGGACTTCACCCCAAGAAGCATATAAAATTGCCCTAACAAAATAAGCAAATCTACTAACTTATCAAGAGTTGTTGAAATGGGAGGGAGACAAGCCAAGAATGCGTACAGAAGGAGAGTTAAAATCTTCAGGACATGAATTTAATTGGTTCCCATGGAGACAACTTAAAGAGAGATTTAAAATGGATCGAAAGCTATATGGATTTTAAAGAAAAGAAAATGAATTAGATTTATTGATGAAGGAGGACCAGAAGAAGAGAATCTCCAAATTTTATAAGTTACTACTGCAAAGAGAAATGGAATCAGAGGTAGTCAAAGATAATATGGTTAGGTGGGCACAAAATATTGGACATCCAATTGAACTGGACACATGGGTGAGGGCATGGAAAACAGATATAAAATTTACACCAAGTTTAAATTTAAGAGAAAATTTTTATAAAATGTTACATAGATGGTATATGTCACCAGAAAGATTGCAAAAAATAACTAAAAATGGAAATGCAAGATGTTGGAAATGTGATGAAAAGGTGGGGTCTTTTTTTCATATGTGGTGGACCTGTAAGATAGCAAGGAAATTTTGGAAGGAAATACATGATGAAATTCAAAGAATTTATAATTTAAATTTTGAAATGAAGCCAGAGTTTTATCTGTTTAATATGCTAGGGCAACAAAGAGAAATAAGATGTCATCAGAAGATACTCCTATATCTGATAACTGTTGCAAGACTGATATATGCGCAATATTGGAAAGAAAGGAAATATGTTGATATAAAAGAATGGAAATTAAAAGTCCTGGATATGGTAGAGATAGAAAAGTTAACATTTTCTTTGAAAAACAAGCCTATCCAGAACTTTGAAAGGGAATGGAGAGAAGTTTTGAACTGGATAAAGATATAGCATAAGAAAAGAAAAAGGAACAAAGCAAGATTGTATGTAATGTAAGGTAATAATGTAACAAAACAATGCAACAAAGTAGCAATGTAACAATGTAAGATGCAACAATATAAGATCATTTTTTAAGCAGAAACTATGTATGAATGGAATGAAAACAAGCAGATTCAACTGGAAAATAAGCTTGGAAGTGGGAAGGGTTTTTTTTTCTTTCAATTATAAACATTAATAAAAATATTATTTAAAAAAAAAGAATAACTCTAGGCCCTTCCAAACCATATTTAACATACAAAAAAAGTATAATCACCATATTCAAGCCACTGTGAATTCCTTTGAGGCATCAGGGTTCCTTCATAAGGCAGAAGTAGGGGGCTGGTGGCGCTTACTGCCACCTCCACTGCTGCCTCACACCATTTTTAAGAGGGACTTACAAGCCTCGTTCGCAGTTTCTCATTCTCACATGGCTTGCAGTCCCTATTAAAAACGGCATGGGGAGGCAGCAGAGCTGACAGCAAATAACCTGTGAACAATCAAATCTACAAAAGTGAAACCCACAAATGTGGAGGGCTGACTGTACTAACTTCCCTAAGTTGTTCCTTATAAGCCTTTGTTTCCAGACCTTTGACCATCGTTGTCACCATTCTCTAGGCACATTCCAATTTGTCAATATGCTTCTTAGACTGTGGTTTCGAGAACTAGTCACAGTATGGTGACCTTTAGAGTTGGTTCTCAGGTGGCACAGAACAGCCATCAGATGGCAGGGTGGGTAGCCAGGAAGGACTGGGGGATGCATCCGTTCTACTTCTGCCTGAGTGCAAGCCAGACTTGACTCCTCTCTCAAAACTGGATGAGATCAGACTGTTACCCTGTGTACTGGGGGTCCCGCGAGAGACACCAAAATGTGCTCAACTAAAGGTGGGGAAAATTAGCTCAGAGCACTGCTTAGCATTACGAGAGGCAGGGTAACGTAGCGAGATCTTGAACCCTATGTCTACGGGATCGGGTCGCGTCAAGGAGCAGACGAAAGTTCAAACAATAAATGATGTTTATTAAATACACAGCAAAACAGTGTATGCGACACACTCATGCAAGATAACTAAAGAGAATAAAGGTTGGAGTACTATAGAGGGATTTTTAGAGGGATTGCTGGTTTGGGTGATACTTCACCTGTCCTGAAGCCCGGAAAAAATAGAGAGCGAGGCTGGGGTGCGACGCAGCTCAGCACGTGGAGCTGAGGGGAGGCTCGCCAAGCAAAGCGGCAGCAAGGCGGGATGAAACTCGGGAGCGTTCCGAGGAAGGTCTCAGAATCAAGGGTTTTTATAAGGAGAATCTGACTGCAGGCTATGCTGTACTTGGGGGAAGACAATAGATTTGGAGTTGGAGACAAAGCCTCCGAAAGGTCAGAATCTGAATGATTGAGTTATTGTAGTGATTCTCAATAGAGTAGCCGGTATGCAAACGCAGAGTACTTGGGTATTGTATAGTTCACCCATCAAGCTGCCAGCGCGGGGCAGAGGCTCTTTTGCAGGTTGCGTGCATACCTAATTAGAGTACTTGCCTGGAGGTCTCCTAAAGCAGTGAGTCAGCTATTTTCTGGTCTGCCTGAATTATCCAGGAATATTACGGCAATTAACAGCCGAGCTTGTTTACGTGCTTGTCCGGTGGCCTCGCACGCACATGGAAGGGAATAGAGAAGTGAAGCCGAATTATGATATCAAGAGGATATCTTTTAACATCCCCAAAGCTCGGACTAGCCAGGGCAGTAACAAGACAGTCATTTTTAATTTTTGGGAAAAAGAGTTACTTTGGCCCCCAAAAGGCTCCAGAAGAATGGATGACCCCTAAATAGCCTTAAAATGCTGAATATTATTTTTCAGTGATCTTCAAAAGCTTTGTGGGGTATGGTTATCCATGTTGGGGGCAATATTAGTATCTGGCAATCAGAACCTTAAAGGAGCCTGGGGGCCACACTGGGAATACAAGCTACACAGTCCCGACACCTCTAAAGGCAGAGGATTGTATATACATATGAAGGGTTTTGAGAAATGGGAAGACCTCTATAAAAATCTAAATACTTGACTCCTTGATGCTTGTCATTTGCATCGTTTTAAACAGAGATTCAAATCTGTTTTGATTTTTTTTAAAAAAACTATTTTGGGTAAAATAAAATATTTGTTTTGTAATATTTTACACAGCTATTTCCATAATACTTTGCAAAATACAAAACACTTTTGCCAAAAAGGCCCAAAATGCAAATTAATCTAATATATAAAAGTCAAAGTTTGCCTAAGAAGATTCTACGGAATCCTGGGGTTTGCAGTTTAGGGAGGGTCCTTTAGAATTCTCAGTGAGAGAGCTCTTGGATCTTAGTCAAATGTAATTGTTTTGAATAGGCTGGTTGCTATGGAGATCAGGCCTAGCAGCAAGGAGGAGGGCAGTGTATTCTCTCAAGAACTGAACCTCTGTATGTTAATAACTCTGAATAAAGACTGGATTGGGGAATATGGGGAGAAGTTACAGGTACTGGACAAGACAGTTTGAGGAATTAGAAATACAGGATCTCAAATCTGTGTATTTCAACCACATCTACTTTCTCCAGAGAACTTTATACCTCAAGAAAAAGTACTGTTAAAGTGGGTAGGAGGTCCAGCTTTTTAGACCTCATATGAGAAAATAAAATCCCAGGCAACTCCAGGTATACACTCTAGTAAATAAATAAAAAGTAACTAAAACAAGTATGAGAACTTATGTAACATATTGAGACTTCTTTTCTCATTGAGGATAAGAGAATTCACAAATGCACACCTCCATCCCCACTTAAGATTCTAACTTAATAATGTGATGTCAATCTGCCCATAGTACAGACCACTTGAGGTCTGACATATATACAAACTGGCATGAGATCAACAACACCTGCAGGAACATGCAAAGAAGGTCTTTAACCCAATGATCCAAAACTTACTTCTAAGTAAGTTTTATGCCCCACATTTCACCTTTGCCTAAACCACCCTGATACATGTTGAAGAATTGTTTGTGCTTATACCAGCATAGCTCTCTTATGGAGGGCTGTGATGTGCTGAATCGAGAAGTCTCTTGTGATTTCTTTCAAGGTTGAACATTATACTTTTGAAAAAATTCTAACCACAACAAACTGACTAGCTATTTTGACATGAATATGAAAAAAAATCTTCAAATGACTTTTGCATGCGGAGCTAGAGAACATGACACAGGTGGTGGGATGGGAGATGGATCCTTGTGTCTCAGAACAGACAATTACAAGACTGCAGTAAAAGCTCAGGAGTGGGTGAAACAACAAAACCGACCAAAAGAAGCATAAGAGCTTGGAGATTCTTTTTTTTTTTAACTCTTGTATGTTATATGGAAGGGCACTGTATTTAAAAACAACCTAAACAGAAAGCAATTGGAGATGCAAGGCAGCAGTTTGTAAGTGGTGTGTCTGCAACATATAGGTGTTAGAGCACAGAAGATAAGAAGGAGAAAGAAAACAAGAGCTGCTTAAACCTATTTCTACTTTCGTCATGAGATGTAAAAGCAAGCTAAGAAAAGTAATGATCCATCACTGAGATTCTTCTAACACTCCAAATCATGAATTTTTCACAATAAAAATGCCTTTGTTGGACGAAATGAAGGATTATCTAAGCATTGCTGGTAATTCAAAAGCAGAGAAAGATGAAGAAACCTATCTCTTCTTATTTTACCACCATTACCTGGTATTACATGTAGTGATTCATTATTTCCTTAAGTGCCTGAGAAAGCTAGATACACTACAAAGTAAAATCAAAGGGTGACAGGTAAAACAATAACAACAACAACAAAATGACTCATGACCAGATGCTGCCTTTTGATTCTTATAGTGAATGTTGTTGTTGTGTGCCCTCAAACCATTTCTGACTTATGGTGACCCTAAGGTGACTCTATCATGGGATTTTGTGGGGCTGAGAGTGTGTGGTATGACCAAGATCACCCCGTGGGCTTCCCCGGCCGAGCAGGGAATCAAACCTCGGTCTCCGGATTTGTAGTCCAGTGCTTAAATCACTACAGCATGTTGGCTCTCTCTCATAGTGAATAGAAAGGGTAAACACTAGAGACCATGCAACTCTTGAAAAGCTGGCCACTCCCTATAATTCATGTTGTTCCAGGAGTGTGCAGGAGCTATTTTTAGATTCTTTCATTGTTATCCAGTAACCAGATAAAGCAGGGGCCATGGTAGTTAGCATCAGGGTTAATTATAATAATGAGACATTTTGACAGCTTTCAAACAAGTCAGCATACAGCCTGTGTAAGGATAATCAAATAGAGACTTACCAACATTACTGTAGATGAGGGGCTCAGAAAGAATAGCCTAGACTGAGCCAAACATTTTTGCTCAAATTTAATCCTAGAAGACTTGTGTTTTATATATTACCAAGAATACATAAAGAGATAATTCCCCCTCCAGTTTGCCCGATCAGATCAGGCTGCAGTTCAGTCTTAGCACCATTTGCACAATTTGTGGACCGTTTTAAAAAATCGTTTGGCCCCAAATTCCCTCATACATATATACATATAACGTATACATATAATGTATCTTAATGTATTCTGTATAACATATGAAATCCTCTGGAATTCTGGGGTTTGTAGTTTACTGAGCCCAGAGAGCTCTCTCGCTAAGAATTCTAAATGTTCCTCTCAAAACTGCAAACTCCAGGATTCCATAGGTTGTTGGAAGTGGAATAATAGCATTATAACAGTGTAGTGTGGAAATGGCCTTTGTTTTACAGTGGTGCAGTTTTAATGCATCTTAATGTATTTAATATTTCTCATTCATTTTAAAATTTTATATTTACATTTTCATGGATGTTTTAATCATGTTAGCTACCTTGAGTCCCTTAGTCAGGAGAAAGGTGGTGTATAAACAAATAAATAATTCGCTAGTTACTATGGATGTAAAATTTCTTTACACCAATAAAACACAAGAGTAAGCTTTTACCACCATATAATAAAATTTTGATACAAGAGAAAAAAGGCATCCTCCTTCTCAGATCTTGATCTCTCTGGTTTGAACAGCCTTGACAAACAATTACTTCAGGTTTGAAAACAACTTCTACTGGCAGGAAAAAGGAGTGGGCATGGAATGCCCCATGGCACTAGAAGTGGCCATTTTGTACATGGCGAGGTTTGAAAGAGAAACCATGTGTCCTGAAAATGGATTTTTAAAAACAACTGGCATTTTAGGTCAGATTTTTGGATGATTTTTTTATATTTGGAGATGGAATGTAACTCATCTCATGAATTCCATAAATGGATAAATTCTAGGAAAATCAATATACAATTTGATATAGAATTTGACAATACAGAAATCCAACTTTGAGATTTAAAAATAAAAAAAAAAGTAAGGGATCAATTCACAATCTCCCTATATAGAAAATCTACAGATGCCAACACTTATTTAAGATTAGCATATTTATCCAGCATTGCCTGGGATTTTTTTTCCTCTTAAGAACTCACCAAACTGTCTTCTCCAGTACCTGTAACTTTTCCTCATATTCCCCAGTCCAATCTGTATTCAGAGTTGTTAACATACAGAGGTTAGGTTCCTGAGGGAATACACTGTCCTCCTCCTTGCCCCTAGGCCTCATCTCCACAGCAACTGGCCTATTCCAGTACCTATAACTTATCCCCATATTCCCCAATCCAATCTGTATTCAGAGTTGTTTACATACAGAAGGTGGGTTCCTGAGGGAATGTGCTGTCCTCCTCCTTGCTGCTAGATCTCATCTCCATAGCAACCAGCCTTTTCCAGGCCCTGTAATTTATCCCCATATTCCTCAACCCAATCTGTATTCAGAGCTATTAACATAACAGAGCTTTGGTTTCTGAGGGAATACACTGCCCTCATCCTTGCTGCTGGGCTTTATCTCCATAGCAACCGGCCTGAGGCCCAAGAGCTCTCTGCCTGAGAATTCTAAAGGCCCCTCCCTAAACTGCCAACCCCAGGATTCCATAGAATCTTCACAGCCAGCCAATCATATGAGCTCTTCTCGCCTCACTCAGCCAATCGTATGAGGTCTTTGCCTGCCTGATGCAGACAAACAGACAAACTCACAGACAAACATTGACTTAGCAGGGAAAAACCAGAGTCAGACACGTCGTGTCTATACTAATCAGCTATTTTACTTGAGCAAAGCAGAGTACATGGTCCAGACAAGCAGGCAAGTATGTGTATGTACAGCAGATCACAACCAACAGCATATAGTCTCGAAAGAACATACAGAGATCAGGGAAATATACAGCCTTAGACAAATCCCATGTACATGTGACGTGATATAAAAATGAACATTTCAGTTCTAAGGGAGTGGAGCTCTGGCTTTCTTTCTCATGAAGTTAACGCTCACAGCTGTGCTGTAAGGGCATTGTGACCTTTTACTACTCACAGCTCACTTCCCGAGGAAAAAACTTGCTCCAGTTTAACCCTTGCATCACCTTAAATCACCAAACAATATATTGATCAATCAATTAAGTGATAGCAGGTATCTACCTGATATGGTAGTCCAGTGTTTACTTAAGCCATCTCAGAAGTCATGTTCTGAAGTACTAAAAAAAACAAGACAGACCACAATCCGACCGCACTCTTAACTTCAATCGTATCCCTAATAGTTTACAGGGCTACTTCAAAAAAACAATGGTGCATAATTCAAAACATACCAGGTTCTCAAAAAATGCCCCCACACTTTATTTAAAAGAACTAAAAGCATCAGAGACATTTCGCAGAGTGGATTTTAAAATTTAAATAATTCATTCTCGGAGGACTAAATGAAGAACTGCATCTCATCCTACTTTTGTAAATTAATTCTGAACTTTTTCTAGCCCAGTTGCACAATATGTTCTTGAAGACTATCTCATTCTCTCTTCTTTCCTTCCCCTCCCTTTTTCCCCCTCTGACCATCCGCTAAAACGGTCATTCCCAAATTTTGGTTCTCCAGATGTTTTGGACTTCAGCTTCCAGAAGCCCCAGCCAGTTTGGCTAAAAGTGATATATTGTGGCGCTGAAGTTCAAAATATCTGAAGAATCAAAGTTTGGGAATCACTGTGCTAAAAGAAAGAAAGAAAGAAAGAAAGAAAGAAAGAAAGAAAGAAAGAAAGAAAGAAAGAAGGCAGGCAGGCAGGCAGGCAGGCAAGCAAGCAAGCTTGAGCCTAGCTCAAGGCTCAAGCTTGCTAGCCTCAAGGTTAGCCTAGTTTCTTGTTGGTCCGACAAATGGAATGAGATTTTATAGCTCCAAAAATTTATGCTGCAAAATAGCACATTGGTATGTAAAGGTTTTAAGCAATATTCACATATTGAAATGTACTATGATGTTCTATGCATCATTTTTTCTCCTGATTTTTAATTTGACATTCTATGTCTATGAAGAAGGCCATTGAAACATATGCACAAGCTGAAACACAATGGGCTTTGTGACAGAGTCTGGGGGTTTGGTCATCCTGAATGACAGGGCAGCCCTGGCAACAGGCTGCCATGTAGCCCAAGTGGCTCTAGATAAGAGAGAAACCCCAGCCTATTTGTGTGTGGGAGGGGCTGAGCTTTCTGAGGAGAAGAAGATGACTTGCATTTTTGGAGTAAATGGAATTAGATTTTACAGCTCCAAAAATCCTTCAGAGGGAGTTCTGAGTGAGAGTTTTTCAGTCAGCTAAGGGAGGTTGTTTGGATAAGTGGGATTAAGTGCTCAGGGGCCTAGTGAGAGGCAGGGAAGAAATCAATCCACTTTGAGTTGGGTCAGAAGGGGTGACCTAAACTTGGGAATTGAGCCTTTGAGCAGAAAAGGAAGCCAGAGGCCTGGGTGTGCAGGAAAGCTCTGAACCTGAATACTATATTAAGCTGAAGAAACTGGTAAAATACTTTTAGAAATTCTATTTTGCCTGAATATACTTGTAGTACCCAATACCTTTTCCCTGTTTGTTATTTTAATAAAGATTACATTCTATTTTCATAATTTCTTACTTAGCAGAGTACCTTCTTACCAGTTTTAATTTTTACAGAAACACATTATCATAGATTATTAAATCTTTCTGAATATGACCAGAGAGGCTTTATACCTTACTCACAAAGGAGGTGGCTTTAAAAGGGGAAAACAAGGGTTATATAAGGAGGGTGGAAAGGTGCTATAATAGGCTTGGATAAGAGTTGCCATCTCCAGTCGGAGAGAAGGAAAAGCAGGCCTGCCTCCCACCTCCACAGGCTTGTTTCAAAATAAAAAAATAAAAACCACCTACTGAGCACTTGCAGACATATCTTACAGTGAAGAGATTCAGAAAACAGAAAACACAATTGAAGTGTTTTTATATATAGATAGATAGATAGATAGATAGATAGATAGATAGATAGATACATACATACATACACACATACATACACACACTTCAATTCACTTCAATTGTGTTTTCTGTTTTCTATATAGTTATAATGCCATTTCCTCCCTTTTTCTCACCACTCATTTTCTATCTGTATTGTATCTCCTAAAGGGTATGCCATTCATATATAAAATGCAAACTGCCTTGAATATAAATGTAGCAAATACTGCAAAAAGATGCTGAACATGACTGAGGGACAGAGATGCTTGAAGTCTCTTCCTACTTTCAGGGCTGCTGGGAAGTTCAGAAGATGAGATCAGATTGCCAACATAATTTTTTCCTTAAATGGTTCCAGTCTGGCTAGGCATTGTCCAAGAGTCATCTCCAAGTCATGTCTGAACAGATGATAGCAGCATCAAAGCTAGCCTGATTCTTCTTTCATTTTACCTCTTGTTTACCTCTTGTCTT
The DNA here is from genome assembly GCA_030412105.1 of Cyclura pinguis. Classification (NCBI taxonomy): domain Eukaryota; kingdom Metazoa; phylum Chordata; class Lepidosauria; order Squamata; family Iguanidae; genus Cyclura; species Cyclura pinguis. The sequence continues at coordinate 277,284,610 of CM059601.1, read as the reverse complement.
GGCCATAAGCTTTTGTTCAAATCTCCCCCAGAAACAGACAAGGACATCTGAGTGATTGGGCTCAGTATTGTGTGATTATCATATCAGCTTGTCATTCAAGTAATGCAAGCTTTTAAGAAAAACACATTAAAAGCATTCTAGCTTGAACGCAGCACATTTAGCTTGAGAGCCGTATATGTGAAATGGGTCTAGGGGGCTTAACAGACCACAAGCTAAACACGAATCAATTGTGTGACATAGCAGTCAAAAAAAGGCAATGCAATTCTAGACTGTATCAACAGCAACAGTATACTATAGTGTCCAGATCAAGAGGAGAAGTCCCACTCTATTCTACTTTGGTCAGATCTCACCTGGAATACTCCGTCCATTTCTGGGCACTGCAGTTGAACAAGGATATTGACAAGCTGGAACATATCCAGGGAGGGGCAACCAAGATCATCAAAGGTTTAGAAACCAGCCTGTATGAGGAATGACTTAGAGAGGGAGGTATGTTTAGCTTGAAAAAAAGAAGACTGAGACATGACATGACAGTTATCTTTAAATACCTGAAGGAATGTCAGGTAGAAGATGGAACAAGCTTGTTTTCTACTGCTCCAGAGACTAGAACATGAACCAATGGGTTTAAATTACAAGAGAAGAAATTCCACCTAAACATTAGGAAAAGTTTCTTTATTCTATAAGTGTTTTTTGACAGTAGAACAAATTGCTTCAGAAGGTGGTACACTCTCCATCTTTTTTAAAAATATATTTTTTATTAAAAAAGAAAAGAAACATTATTCTCTACACTGTTTAAGTATACAAAAAAAAAACAGATGTCAGTGTCTTCACAAACAAAGTATGTACACATGGACACGATACTATTAAAGACAATATGCTCAAGTGGGTGCAAAATATTGGTCATACGATAGAGTTAAGCAAATGGGAAAAGACCTGGTCTACTAATTTAAAGTTTACAAAGTGTACGGAACTGATAGAAAATTTCTATAAAATGCTATTGAGATGGTATTTAACCCCACAGAAATTAGTTAAGGTATATAAAAAAAGGTTTGGACAAATGTCAGAAATGTGCAGAAGAACCAGGAATGTTTTATCATATCTGGTGGACATATAAAAAAGCTAAATTATTTTGGAACAGCATACATAATTTGGTTAGGAAAACTATAGGGACAGATGTTCCTATGTATCCAGAGTTATATTTATTAAATATGTGCAAGGGACTTAGTGGTCTGTAGCAAAAGAAATATGGTCATTTATTATTATATATGGTTTCTGCAGCAAGGGTCTTATATGCTTCTAAATGGAAAGATAAAGAGATCCCAATGATTGAGGATTGGTTGCTCAAGTTATTCGATACATTCCAAATGGATATTCTTACTGCATATATAAGTGATAATCGAAGTATAGATAAGGTGAATAAGGAATGGGAACCAATTAAGAATATATGGAAGGAAAAATGGGAAGAAGTTTTCATATTTGATAGACAAGTGTAGATAATCGAAATAGACAAGTCTATAAAAAGGTTATAAAATAGTAAGTAAAAATAATTATATAGAGCTAAATTATGATAGCATAGTTTCCACAGAGTGTTATAGATTGCCATTGAGATAATATAAAGATATTCTAATTAATAGTATCTATAAATATATTAAGATTAATGGATGTGGTTATTAGATTGATTATATGCCTATTGGTATTGGTATTATTGTTACTGTATTATTATTACTGTTGTTTTTGTTGTTACCATATATTAGTTTAAAATTGGTTATCTGCCAGATTGATTATTAGATAGTTAAGAAAAGAACGAATGAAGAAAAGAATGAAGAACAAAGAAAGAAGGGAAGAATGAGGATGAAGAAGAAGGTTTGACGATTAGATAGATATTTTCAATGTTTAGTAACGTATTTGAGAACTATATTCTGTACTGATGTAATCTTGAAATAAATGCAATAAAAAACAAAACAAAAACAAAGTATGTAAACGCCATATTACAGTAGTCTACCCAATAATAGTACACTCTCCATCTTTGAATGTTTTTTAAAGACAGTTGGATGAGCATCTCTTACGAGTATTTCAGTTGTATATTCCTGTATGGAAAGGAATTGGAGTAGATGGCTCTTGTCTCTTCCAGCCCTAAGATTGTCTGGAAAATGAGAGATAAATGACAATACTGACACCGAAGAAAATGCCTGAGAATAGAAGTAGGCTTACAGTTGGTGGCTGAAACACCCAACACTGGAAGCCCACTTAAACTCAACAGGGAAATCATTTCACATGGGAGATGCCACTACAGAGAAGCCCTTCCCTACACCCCAACTAAATAGACTTTACTAGGCCACGATACAGTAAGCAGATTCTTCCATCAGTGCAAGGCTCCAGGAATGCAGTATTTCAGATGACTGCACAGAACCCAGGGCAGATGGGGGCTGCCATGTCAGTGGGACAATGACTCCATTCTAACTTTTACAGAAAACTATACAAAGTGTGGAAAATATCTGAGGGATAGTGTTGAGCACCCTAGATAACTCCTTGAACAAAAAACTAGAAGCTGCCACTGCAAGGAACCTTCAACACCAAAAGCAGCAAGTATCTCAACATCAGCTACCAGGAGGCAACAAAGAGAAAAGGTTATTTAATACCTTCATGACTTCCTTTTGAGCTTCTTTTTTTTTTTATTATTATTAAAATATAAATTTTATTATATTTAACAAAAAAAAGACATAACATAACATAACATACATTCAATAGTACATTATACAAAACACATAACCACATAACACCCAATTACAAAAAAAAGAAAAAAAAGAAAAAAACAACAACAACATTTTAATACATTTCAATACAATAATACAATGATATCCTTTCAAACAAACTTCACATTCTCCCTACATTCATACTTTGACTTCTTTTACAATCACCGAAGGGCGCAACCTTTTCTCTTTCCAGTCAATCCTACTCACCTATTCTTTCCTTAAATTTCACTGAAACATACCATATTCTGTTCGGCTATCTATACAGCTTCTTCTTTCAAACATACTTTCTTCAATCTTACTTCTTCCTCGCAAATCTTCTATCTTATCGTCTTCTTATTTATCTTTTCAATTTACATCATAATCCTTAACTTATATACTTCTATTTCTATTCTTAAATATTTCTCATTATCTAATCAGACTACAGAAAATCTAAATTATTCCTTACCATTTCTTTCAATATTTTCATATCTATTTTAAGTTCTTAATTTTATCTCTCACTACATGAAATTAATCATACAATCCCATCAGGGCATGTTCATTCCATATTTCTGTCCACCACTGATTCAAGATCTCCCATTCTCGTTCAAAACTTTCTTTCGATTTATTTTGCATCATCAATGTTAATTTATCCATCTCCGCCAATTCATAAACTTTATGTATGATATCTTCCTGCGATGGTGTGTTCTTATCTTTCCAGAATCTTGCGTAAACAATCCTGGCTGCGTAAATAATATAACATAAAATTCTTGAATACTTAGTCCTAATCTTCAAATCTATCCCATCTATAATATTTAATAAATATATTTCTGGGAACTTATCATATTTTATATTAAACATTCTTTCAATTAATTCATGTGTTTTTGACCAAAATGTACTTGCTTTCGTACATTGCCACCACATGTGAAAAAAAGACCCCACCCCCTGGCATTTCCAACATTTTGCAAGCTTCTTATTTTTATATATTTTAGAGATTTGTATCGGGGTTATATACCACCTGTAATACATTTTAAAAAAATTTTCCTTTAAATAATAACTTCTTGTGAAGTCTTGATTAATTTTCCATGCTTGTTGCCATTGTTTTAAAGTTATCGGGTGACCTATATCCTGGGCCCACTTTATCATATTCTCCTTTATACTCTCTTTTTCCAATTCTAATTTTAATAGTAACTTATAAATTTTGCTTAATGGTTTTTTAACTCCCGGTTTCATTATGATATCCAATTCTGTGTCATCTAACGATATCCCTTTATTCTTTATATCTTCCCTAAATTTCCCCGCTAACTGCAAATACAATAACCAATGCGATGTATAACCCTCTCTCATTAATTCTTCTCTATTCTTTAATCTAATCATATTCCCTTCCTTTCTAAGTATATCTTTATATAATATCCATTCCTTTAGTTGAACTTTCTCTAATCTATAAAATGCCTCATGTGGGGAAGTCCAATATGGTAGTTTTAAATATATTTTTTTCTTTACTCTAAACCAAATCCTTAAAATTGCTTTCCTTACATAGTGATCTAAAAATACTTTATTATTTTTATGTTTATCATACCACAGGTACGCATGAAAGCCATAATATAGATTAAATCCCTCCAAATTTAACAATTTTGCATCCTCTAGCATAATCCAATTCTTTAACCAGATTAATGTTGAGGCTTCATAGTAATGTTTCAGATCCGGCATATTTAAACCTCCATTCTCTTTTGTGTCCTTTAAATATTTACTCTTAATTCTTGGTTTTTTCCCATCCCAAATAAATCTATTTATTTCTCTTTCCCAATTAGTAATTACTTTATCATTCAATAAAATAGGTAAATTTTGGAACAGAAACATTAACTTCGGAAGAATATTCATTTTTATAGTAGAAATTCTCCCCAGTAGGGATAACTGCAATTTCTTCCACCTATTTAAGTCTTCCGATATTTCCTTCCCTATCCTTTTATAGTTATTATCATATAAGTCCGAATTATTTTTTGTTATTATTATGCCCAAATATCTTACCTTTTTCTCAACTTTGAATCCTGAACATTCCACTAATTCTGTTTCTTGATTTTGAGTCATATTTTTAGTGATCATCACTGATTTATCTTTATTAATTTTTAGCCCAGCTACTTCTCCAAAGTCTTTTAAGGTTTCCATCAAAGACCTAATACCATTAAGTGGGTCTTCCAAAATTACAACCATATCATCCGCATATGCTTGAATTTTAAATTCATGCTCTTTGATCTTCATCCCTCTAATTTCCTTATTATTTCTGATTTTTGTATTTAATATTTCTAAGCACATTATAAAAAGTAATGGTGAAAGCGGACAACCCTGCCTTGTACCTTTACTAATCTTAAATTGCTTCGATTTTTCACCGTTGATTAATAAAGAAGCTTTTCGATCATCATATATTGCTCTAATCTACTGTTTATACCTCTCACCAATCCCTAACTTACTCACTACTTCGAATATAAAATTCCAACTCAAATTATCAAACGCTTTTTCCGCGTCCAAAAAAATTAATGTTACTTCTTTCTGAATCGATTTTTGATAATATTCTATTGTGTCTAAAATTATTCTAATATTATTTTTCAATTGTCTTCCTGGCAAAAATCCATTCTGATCATCCCCTATCCAATTTACTAATACCTTTTTCAATCTCTCTGCTAATATTGATGTGAAAATTTTATAATCAATGTTTAATAGTGAAATTGGTCTATAATTTTTTTTGTCCTGCTTATCCTTCCCTTCCTTTGGGATCAGTGTAATATTTGATTCTTTCCACGAATTGGGTAACCCTTGATACTTAATTGCATTTACTACTTGAACAAAAAATGGTATTAATTCTTCTTGAAAAGTTTTGTAATAGGCCTCAGTAAAACCATCAGGACCAGGTGCTTTTCCTACTTTTAGATTCCTTATAGCTATCCTAATTTCCTCTGTTGTGATTGGCTTATCTAATTCTTCTCTTTGTATTGTTGTTAACCGTTTCGTGTCTATATGTTCCAAATATTTTATCAACTTACTTTTTTGTGTTTGTGAGTATTGTTTCTCCTTAAATAATTCTTCGAAATATTTTACGAATATATTATTGATCTTTGATTGTTGGTAATATATCTTCTGTCCCTCCTTTAAACAAGCAATACTTCGTTTTTCCCTCTCCTTTCTTAATTTATACGCAAGCCACCTTCCTGGTTTATTCGCATGTTCAAAATGCCTTTGTTTAATGACTTTCAATTTCTTTTCTATTTCTTCCGTCATTAATAATTGTAATTGTTTCCTCAACACTGTTATCTCCTTATTTATCTTTAAATCTTTCGGTTTTTCCCTTAGTTCCTGATCTTTTCTTTGTAATGTTTTTCGAATTTTCTCTTCTTTTTCTTTTCTATTTTTTACTACCCATGCCTGTTGATTAATGAAAAAGCCTCTCATAACTGCCTTACTCATATCCCACACTATCTGCACTGATTGTCCTTTACCCTCATTTTCCTCCCAAAACCTACTTATCTCCTTTTTAGCTTTACTAACTACCGATTCCTTTTTTAATAAACTATCTTTTAATCTCCAACTAAAATTATTTTTACCAAATTGCATTGTCATCAGGATTGAGCAGTGATCTGAAATTGTTCTTGGCATTACTTCTAGATTCACCACATTTTTTAGAAACTCCCGGGTTATAAAAAACATATCTATCCTGGACCAGGATTTATGTCTTTCCGAGTAGAAAGTATATTCTTTATTTTTTTTTGTGCTAGTTCCTACCTCTTCTAGGGACATATAATCTAATATTTCAAAAAACTTTTTTGGTAACTTCCCTTGATTAATTTTGTTATTTATCTTACCTTTACCTAATCTATCAGTTATTGGATTCAACACCCCGTTCCAGTCCCCCATTAAAATTAATTTCCCATCTTTGAAGTCTAGTAATTTTTCTAACAAATTTCCATAAAATTTACTTTTATTTTCTAATGGTCCATAGACTGCTACTATTACAAATTTTAACCCTTGAGTTTTTACTTCCACTATCACACAGTGCCCTAAATCATCACTATATAGTTGTTTTGCTTCATGCCTATTATTTATATACACAGTTACTCCTTTTTTCTTTTTATTTATTGTAGATGAGAAAGCCTGACCTAATTTAGGATTCTTAACGTAATTCAAATCTTTAGATCTTATGTGTGTTTCTTGAATTGCGGTTACGTCTAAGTTTAATTTCTCCAATTGGTGGAAAATACATTTCCTTTTATGAGGGGAATTCATGCCCCGAACATTCCAGGACAGTAGTTTCAACTTCATGTAGTATAAAATTCCTGTTCTATACTTACTTAATTACTCTTCTGTATCTTCCGATCCTTCTTCTCCCAAATCTTCTAATTCTAAGTCCTGTATTGAATTAATATCTTCACCTTCTTCCTCTTCTTCTTCCTCTCGTTCTATCACTTCCTCTACCTGTCTTCTCTCTGATTCTCTCTCTTCTCGTATTTTCCCTGATCTTTTCTGTGTATTTTCTTCTCTTAATCTTGTATCCAAGCCTTGTGTTTTTTGTCCATTTTCTTTCCTCTTCTCTCTATCCTGTTCCTGTATTACTTCTTCTATTTTATTTAGTTCTTCTTTATGTCTTCTCCAGAATTCGTTCGCTTTCATAACGGTGTTCAAGATAACTTTCTTTTGTTTCCAAGTGAATGAAATACCTTCAGTTCTCTCCCAAGTATATCTTATATTCTGGGCTCTCAACGCTTGCGTTATAAAATTATAGTCCCTTCTTCTCTTTAATAGGGCTGGATGGACATCTTTATAAATTTTCACTTCTTGACCCTCCACCACCAACTTCTTTACATAACTGCTTTGTATAACCAGATCTTTAACCCTCTCCCGCAAGAAATATATCACGATGTCCCTTGGTACATTCTTTCGTTTTGCCACCGCCGAATTCACCCGAAAAGTCCTATCTATTTCCAGATCCAGTTGCTCTGGTACCCAACCAATAAACTGCGCCAATGGTCTTATCAGTCTTTGGTACAAATCTTCATTTGCCACTTCACCCAGCCCTCTTATTTTGATCGATTTATTTCTGTTCCTTATATCCAATAATAATGTTGTCCTCTCCAGTTGGTCATTCCTCTCCTCTGTTTTTAGTGCCTGCGCTTCCATCTTAATTATTTTCTCTTCCGCCTGCTTCACTTTTTCAGTTACATGTATTAATTCTTTGGATATATTGTCTAACTTTGTGTTAAAAGTTTCTAATTCTTTCTTAATATCTGTCTTTATTTCCATTCTCATCTGCTTCATTTCTGTTCTTGTCTCTTTCATTTCATTTTTGAATGTCATTGTTAGTTTCCGTAATTCTTCAGTTATATCTGTTCCCGAGCTTATCCCTTGATTTTCTGTTCCTGCTGCTCTTGCTTCCGAAATTGGCATTTTAAGTTCTATTGAGGCCCTTCTTTGTAACAGTGATTGAATCTGTGTTTGAGTTCCTGGACCTCCCTTTCTTTTTCCTGCTGCCATCATTTTGATTATTTAACTCTCTTAATTATATTTTAATCCCTTCTTTTACAATTAATAATCTTTTTACTTTTTATTTTTTACTTTCTTAATCTCTATTTACTTATTTGTTTATATGATCTTTGTTATCCTCCCTTTCTGGTTTATCCCTTCAATTTCCAACCAATTACAATTACTTCCCTCTTCCCCAAATATTTCCCTCCTATCTAGATTACCATCAACAGTCTCACAAAACCCACCAATTATCTACCTTTCTCGTATCTCAATCCACAATCTTTAAATCTCCCCAATCACTCAAAATATACTTCTTATTCCACTTGTTATGACCTCAGTATACAATTACTTATACTTATTTAACCAATTAAATAATTAATTAATCAGTCACAATCAATTACAATTAATTACAGTTTGTTACAATTAATTCTGTGTAACTACAATAGTAATTACCGTATTAACAACAGTAACTATTTCCCCCCCTCAACTTCAAATTATTTATTCCAACTCCAATTAATTCCAATATATTACTACTTTATTTAATTAATTTCAGTTAATTTCAATTTTTTAATAACTTAGCCTTTTATCCCTTTATGGTCTATTGTTTTTAAATTTTCAAAGGTCTAAACCTATATTATACCAAACATAAATCTCAGTTTTATTCCACCCACTTTAATTATCCACCCCTCTTCTCAACTCCCTTTATTTTATGATTCCCTTATAACTCTATATACTTCACATTCACATTCAATTTAATCCCAACCCTCAATCAACAATTCCCTCTTCTGTCTTCTTTCTTCTTTCTTTCTTTCTTCTTCTTCTTCTTCTTTTTTTTGTTTTTTTTGTTTTCTCCAACTCCGTCTCTTTCACCACAAATTTATACTTCACAACAGCACCTCCGCAGTCAGGTCACAGTCAAATCACCAAATTAAATCCACTGACAAGCTCTTCTCTAATTGTTTTCCCCCACACTGTCTCTTTCAGCACAAAGTCACGCTTCGCGACTTCACAACAGCTCCTCCGCAATCAGGTCACAGTCAAATCGCCATGTTAGATCCACGCTTCTAATCAGACAGGCGGGGTTTACTTTCTCGAGTTCCGTTACAATTTCAATCCAATCCAGTTCAGTCCTAATGTTCCTTCTCTTTTCTTCTCCTAAAGTCCCAACTTTATATCTTCTTTACTTTTAAGGAATCCTAACCAACAATCCAAGTATAGTCAAACAGATAGGTTTCATCTACACTTCTTCTTACGACATTAAAGTTGTCCGCTTTGTGCCACCGCTGATTATTTTTTCCGAACTCCCAAATTCTTCTATTTTTTTTTTAATGTCTGTGTTATTTTCTATACTTTGTCCTGTCCAATTGTAATTGTAGTATCTTCAATCTTCAATCTTTTCCCCTCTCTACTTCACGTTTAATTGCGAGTACTTAATTAAACGTTCTACTTAAGATTCTAGGCAGAGCGCAGTTTTCCAAGTCCTCACACTTCTTTCTCTCGTCTCTCCCTTTTCCGTCCTAGGGTCTAAAAGTCCTTCAGACACGTCTTTCTTTTCCCCCGAACAGGGCTCTCGATCCCCATCAAACTCAGCAAAAATTCATTAGGATCTCACTTACCCAACGGCTTTCTTCTAAGATAAATGTAGAAAAATGAAAAAAGAAACAGTGGTGACACGGCAAGCCTTTCTGTTGTTCAGGCTGCCCGGCGCGGTAATGGCGGCTCAGCGATCCCTGCAGTTTGTCCGTGCTCCTTTCCACCTCCTTCTCTTCTCGCACCCCGAACTGGATCGGATCCCCTTCGAGCCCCTCCGTGTCCCCCTTTTTCCAGGGGTCAGTTTCCTCCAGATATTGGCATTTAGCGAGGAAATACCAACCGCGCCAGGGTACGGAGTTCACCAGCTTCGCGAACTCCGTCCAGTCGCCGTGTCGCCTCCACCAGAAGTCCACCGACTTCCTTTTGAGCTTCTCAGAGGCATGTGGGTGGCTGCAGTGAGGAAACAGGAAGCTGGAGTAGACAGAACTCTGACTTTTCTTATGTTCTTAGACTATAGTACTCTTAACACACAGGCGAGCCTGGCCTTTTACCAGAAAGTCCAGCATTTGGAAAAAATATTCTACAATTTGTCTTAAAACATGTCCACCCAGTAAAAGAAACTCAGAATAACACATGTGCTTGTATGTGTTTCCAGAATAACCTGTGTCTCCCCACCTCTCTCTGGCAGCAGTCTTGCTAACGATCCTCACCATCACCTCACCAACATCAGCTTGTGTCTTTCCCTGCTTCTGAGACTTCACAACTACTTCTGATCCTTTCCCCTCTGCCTCCTTCCTTCTCGGGATGAGTTAAAGGGATGCAGTTACACCCACTCTGCTGCTTCCACACACCCCAACCAGTCTGGGTTTTTTCTCAGAATTGTGGCTGTTACTTCAACATTTTCCTCTTCACTCTGCTCAGTTGAAAGCAACTTGTTTACAACACCTAGGAACAGGGTGTGCAGTCATGTTTTTGCTTTCTAAAAGCATGATCAAGAGAGGTTGAGATTGAGACAAACAGATATAAAACAAATTGAAACAGAGTTACAGTCTGTCCTCAACTTTTGCAAGAGTTAGGGGTGTGGGATCCCCGCAAAAGGGTAAAAACCATGAATATTAGGAGCCTCCCAACATGCTTGCTAGTACTCCTTTCCCACAACAGCCCTGCCCACGCCTCCCTTTCCCACCTTGGCACCATAACATCTCTGGCAGGTTTTCCAAGCTGCTTTACCTCCTAGGAACTCAGCACTGAAGCCAATTTTAGTAGCAGCTTGTCCTGCTAGCTCCATGCCTCCTCCTCTTCTCCATCTCCTTTTCTGCCAACAGCCCTGGTCACACCTCCCTTTCTCATCTTATAATCATGGAATCATATAGTTGGAAGAGACTACAAGGGACATCCAGTCCAAATTCCTGCCATGCTGGGATACACAATCAAAGCAGTCCCAACAGATGACCATCCAGCCTCTGTTTAGAAACCTCCAAAAAAGGAGACTCCACCACACTCTGAGGCAGTGTATTCTACTGTCCAACTGCTCTTACTGTATTATGGAATCTCTTCTCTTGAAGTTTGAAGCCACTTCTCCATGTCCAGACCTTTGGTGGGAAACCACCAAAGAAGAATTTAAGCAAGTAGCCAGGAGATGTAGGGAGGAGGTCAGAAAGGCTAAAGCACAGAACAAACTTAGGCTGGTCAGAGACATCAAAAACAATAAAAAGGGCTTTTTTAAATATGTCCGTAGCAAAAGGAAAAAGAAGGAGACGATAGGGTCGCTGCGCAGAGAAGATGGCGAATTACCAACAGGGGGAAGAGAAAAGGCAGAACTACTTAACACCTTCTTTGCCTCAGTTTTTTCCCAGAAGGATACAAGCACTCAACCTGGCGGATGGGGAGCAGGGGAGGAAGCAGGGGAAATGAGGCACATAATAGGTAGAGAGGTGGTACAGGAATACCTGGCCACACTGGATGAATTCAAGCCTCCAGGGCCAGATGAATTGCATCCTAGGATATTAAAAGAACTGGCAGAGGTCATTTCGGAACCCCTTGCTATAATCTTTGAGAAATCTTGGAGGACAGGAGAAGTTCCAGCAGACTGGAAGAGGGCAAATGTTGTCCCCATCTTCAAGAAAGGAACAAAAGAGGACCCAAATAATTATCGCCCAGTCAGCCTGACATCAGTACCCGGAAAGATTCTGGAGCAGATCATTAAGCAGTCATCACTTAGAAAGCAATGCAGTAATCACGAGAAGTCAACATGGATTTCTCAAATAAAAGGCATGCCAGACTAATCTTAGCTCTTTTTATGATAGAGTTACTAGCTTGTTGGATGAAGGGAATGCTGTGGATGTAGCATTTCTCGATTTCAGTAAGGCCTTTGACAAAGTTCCCCATGATATTCTTGCAAAGAAGCTAGTAAAATGCGGGCTGGACAGAGCTACTGTTAGTTGGATTTGTAATTGATTGACCGACCGAACCCAAAGGGTGATCACGAATGGCTGCTTTTCATCCTGGAGAGAAGTGACTAGCGGGGTGCCACAGGGTTCTGTCCTGGGTCCAGTGCTGTTCAATATCTTCATCAATGACTTGGATGAAGGAATAGAGGGCATGCTGATCAAATTTGCAGATGACACCAAATTGGGAGGGGTTGTTAATACGCCAGAGGACAGGATCAAAATTCAAAATGACCTGGATAGATTGGAGAGCTGGGCCAAAGCTAACAAAATGAAATTCAACAGAGAGAAGTGTAAGGTCCTACACTTAGGTAGAAAAAATGGAATACAGAAATACAGGATGGGGGACACATGGCTGGATGGCAGTACGTGTGAAAGGGATCTAGGAGTCTTAATAGACCACAAGCTGAACATGAGTCAGCAGTGTGATGCGGCAGCCAAGAAAGCCAACACAATTCTCTGCTGCATCAATAGGAGTATGGTGTCTAGATCGAGGGAGGTACTGGTACCACTCTACTCTGCTTTGGTTAGACCTCATCTTGAATCCTGTGTCCAGTTCTGGGCACCCCAATTCAAGAAGGACATGGTCAGGCTGGAGCAGGAGGAGGGTGATCAAAATGGTGAAGGGCCTGGAAGCCAAGCCCTATGAGGATAGACTTAGAGAGCTGCGTATGTTTAGTCTGCAGAAGAGAAGGTTAAGAGGGGACATGATAGCTATGTTTAAATATTTGAAGGGATGCCATGTAGAGGAAGGAGAGGGCTTGTTTTCTGCTGCTCCAGAGACCAGGACAAGGAGCAATGGATTCAAGCTGCAGGAAAGGAGATTCCACCTGAACCTCAGGAAGAACTTCCAGACAGTCAGGGCTGTCCGGCAGTGGAATATGCTGCCTCGGAGTGTGGTCGAGTCTCCTTCTTTGGAGGTTTTTAAGCAGAGGCTGGATGGCCATCTGTCGGGAGTGCTTTGAGGGTGTTCCTGCATGGCAGGGGGTTGGACTGGATGGCCCGTGTGGTCTCTTCCAACTCTACATTTCTATGATTCTATGATTTTATGACCTCTGGAGCAGCAGAAAACAGGCTTCCTCCATCCTCTGTATAACATCCCTTCAAATATTTAGACATAGCCATCATGTCTCCTCTTAACCTTTCTCTTCTCCAGGCTAAACACACTCACCTCCCTAAACTGCTCCTCATAGGGCTTCATGGTTTCCAGGCCTTCTACCATTTTGGTCACTCTACTCTGGACATGTTCCAGCTTGTCAATATCTTTCCTAAACTGTGGTGCCCAGAATTGGACGCAATATTCCATGTGGCATTTGACTGAAGCAGAATCTTGGCACCACAATGCCTCTGCCAGATTTTCTAAGCCCCTTCACCTTACAGGGACTCCTGTCCTCCTTTCCCCAGTCCTCCTCCTCTACCTCTACCTTTCTGGCTCCTTTCCTGCCAACACTCCTGGTCCATATTTCCCTTTCCTGCTTTGGTCTCACGACATCTCTGCCAGATTTTCAATGACCCTCCACCTCCTAAGAACTCCTGTCCTCCTCATCTCTTTTCTCCTTCTCCACCACCTCTTCTTCTCTGTCTCCTTCCTTGCCAACAGTACCAGATGTAGCAAAATCATAAACTAGCCTAAATGTACAATAAAAATAACATTGTTATCTGTATTTGGTGACCCAAATGCAGGTGCACCATGTAACAAAATGGTGACATTTATTGTGATGGCTCCTGCAGAAGGCATAAGAAAAAAAAACTGACAGGAAACTTAGAACTTATCATTGACATTTTGGTATAACTACCTATGGAAAATAGCAATAGCTGAAAAGTTAACAAGATAAGTCAAAACTTTCCAGCTACACAAGCCAATATGTGGATGACTTCATTCTATAATGGTGCAGCTGGATCACCTACGTTAAGAAGAAAGGTGATAAAATGGTACCACCACCATTACACGATCTATGCTGGAGCAATCTATGCCGACAAGCCATTCCATGTACTTCACATAATGCAACTCCAGACTATCCACAAAAGATGAGCATTCTTAATTGTTTGCCTGTGTTATAGGCCCAATGAAATGTATGTAGTTGACTGTTACATATCTGCTATTTCAAAGGAAATAAAATAATAAATAACATGTACCAAAAAACAAAAACAAAAAAAACAACCCCTTGTCAATATATTTTTAAACTCTCAAATGCTGGGGATGGGGCATAAGGGCTCTCAAAATAAATTGATTTATCCTTTGTAGGGAGAGATGTTATTTTCCTCAAATCAGAAGGGTAACAAACCACACAGTTCAGCTGAATGTTGCTTAGATTTGTCCTTGATCACACTTAGGGAAAAATCTTGTTGCTATTAGAAACTGGAACATTACTGAATCTTTGTGAAGATATCTTTAGACTCTTGCGTTACACTTCCAGTATTTTTACCATCTCCAACAAAAAGAAAAAGAGGGTCACAAAATAATAAGATTTTACAACATGCTAGGACAGAGTTGGGGTTTCTATGGTTTACGAGATGAATGCATCTTCCCTGAAGATTCTTGGTGAACCTCCATTATTTCCTCATCCCCAAACCCCCAGAAACCCCAGCTGATTTTTCTTCCAGGCAATTCAATTCTCCAAATGGTTAGTTGCCCCTAGCTGCTTCTAAGAGTTGCAGATTATATTTAATACCCACCTCAAATTTCTCCAGTCTTCAAAAAGCAGGTGTAGATCCCCAAAATTACAACTCCATGTCATTTTCGCTTGTGATTTACAGATGCTTTATGGCACTAAAATGATGTGATACAGCCTAATTAGAGATAAAAGTTGCCACCCCCACATCCACTACAGCTGTCCACCCCTCCATGACAGGAACCCGAAAAATATCATTCTGTTTGTAGTGCATTCCAAGATGCCAGCTCCACACGACATGCTCTCAAAAACAGCATAAACAAATGTCATTTGATTCAAAAGTTAATTGAAAGAAATTTCTGTTCCTGCCAGCTTAACAAAATTCATTCAAAGACACAGCATGATAGTCTACTTCAGCATTGTTGTTGTTGTTGTTGTTGTTGTTGTTGTTGTTGTTACTGTGTACCTTCCAATAATTTCTGACTTATGGCAACTCTAAGGACTTTAACAACTATAGACCAGTATCAAATCTTCCTTTTTTGGGCAGGGTGATTGAGAGAACTCCAGGCAGTCTTGGATAACACACATTTCCTGGAACCATTTCAACCTGGCTTCAGAGTAGGATATAGAGTTGAGACTGTTACGGTTGCCTTAGTGGATGATCTCTCCCTGAACATTGACAGAATGTACCCCTGCTGGTGCTTTTGGACTTCTTACTGGCATTTGACCATGGTATTCTTCTGGAATGCCTGAAGGGTTTGGGAATGAGAGGTACTGTGCTTAAGTGATTCCAGTCCTATCTCTCGGACAGGTTCCAGATGCTGATGCTTGGTGATAGTTGCCCCTCAAAAAAAGAAGCTGTTATGTGGCATACCACAAGGTGTCATTCTATCCCCAATGCTGTTTAACATTTACATGAAACTGCTGGGAGAGATCATCTGGAGGCATGAGCAGGGTGCTATCAGTATGTTGATGATACCCAAATAGTGTGGGTGGATAGGTTGTCTCCTCTGAACCTGGATGAGGAAAAACATCCTGAAGCTACATCTAGACAAGATGGGTCTGGAGGTTTATCAGCCAGTCCTGGGTAGATCTGGGGCTCTCGTGCCAGATCAGGTCTCCGGGCATGCAGGGACGTGGCTCTTGCCGGCCCTGCACGCCTGTGTGGGCCTGATCTGGGGCGCTTGCACCAGCTCAGGCCTCCGGGTGTGCAGGGATGCAGCTCTCGCCAGCCCTGCATGCCCATGCGGGCCTGATCCAGGGCACTTGTGCCAGCTCAGGCTCCGGGGTGTGCAGCGATTCAAAAGATTCGATTCACCTGTTTTGGCCCAGGGATTCAGATCCACAAATCTCGAATCCTTCCCAAGGATTCGAGGATTCAGTTGGCCCATCCCTAAGTTTTACATACAAGCAAAGATAAGCAGGTAAACGTGTATAGTGGAGGGGAAGTTCTTGGTCTTGTGCTTTGACATGGGTGCATCACTGGTAAAGTGTTGCAACAAACAAGCCACTTAGTAGCTTGGATGTCAACTACTGTTTCAATACGTGTGCCATGCTGAGAAACCATTGTCTGATTCCAAACCACTACCAATGGACTGGAGTTTGTGGATATATCCTAATTTGGCTTTTTCTCTTTCCAAACTTTATTGGAATTAAGGAATAAGAAAGTATTTATTTCTTAACAAAACAGTTATTGCCATAACAATAGTATCCCATAGTTTAACAATAATAAATTTGTTTCAGTTTACTAGGATCTTAGATTATTTAAGCTGAGACAACCACTGGGAGAACTTTCTCCATAATGGCTGGCAGAATACGGGGGGACCAACAGTTGTGTGGCAAGATGAGTCAAAAGTCAGGCCTTATTGGATAGATATAGAATGAACTAACATGGAGGAAAGTTACAGGACTGCCTTGAAATATCATTACAAAGTTATCCAATCCTGTTTACAATGATTTTAATTACAAGGTTAATGAGCTTTCCTTTAGCTAGCAATCTCAACATGACAGAAGCCCTGTTCTACTGTTCTGTCTGCAGCTAAGCTCTACCTGTAAGCAGATGCAGGAATAAGTGCGTTAGCATGAACTTTCACTTTCCGTTCTTTTCACCCTCCACACATTGAGGGCACCTCTCTGTAAAAGAGAAGCTTCTCCTTTCATGGAGATTCTACTTGAGATTTTCAAAACCTGGAAAAAGAGGATTCTAAAATCTGTAGGAAAGCCTTTATAGAAGATTATTTCCAGACAGCTGTTCTCCAGGTTTGGAGATGATGGTGTGTAGACATTACACACAAGAACACCTGAATGGGCTTACAAATATTACAAAATTAATTTAAAATAATAAAGCAAGCAAGCAAGCAGCACCCAGTTCTGGCAGAACATAAGAGTAGCTCAACAATACCAATGTGGTTAAATAAAAGGTGGCGAATGGCTTTAATGTTTAAATGTACTTATTATAAATGAGAACTCAGTTGTCAGCAGAATAATCAATGTATTGAAAGAAGGATCTTATTCATTAATTCACAGAATGAGAGAGTTAGTGAAATTGTTTTTTCCTTTAGTTTATTTAGTTCAATTTACAGATTTGTTTGCTTGTTTATCATTTATTCCATTTAGACTTGCACTTTGGGGAAAAATAACAATTTATTAAAAAGCTATGAACACCCTCTTTCATTGTCAAATGCACAACAAAGAAATCTATTTTCTGAACGAAGATTTTTTTTTCTACAAAAAATCCAACCAATCCATTCTGCCCTTCCTCCAAAAGGCTAAGTGAAACAAACAAAGAACTACAAATCAATAAACACTCAGACACACTGAGTGTCTGATACTATACGACTTTCTTCCATCTTACTTTTCCATTTACATGAAGGCATGCTTGTAAAATTTGCAGATGACACTAAATTAGGAGGGCTGGCTAATACTCCAGACAACAGGATAAGAATTCATAATGAACTGAACAGATTGGAGAGGTGGCTCAAAACTAATAGAATGAATTTTAACAGGGAGAAATGTAAGATACTACACTTGGGCAGGTAAAAATGACAGGCAAGATGAGTGACACCTGGCTGGACCACAGTACATGTGAAAGGGCTCTAGGAATCTTAGTGGACATGAACATGAGTCAGCAGTGTGATGCAGCAGCTAAAAAAAACCCCAAAACAACGAAATTCTAGGTTGTGGCAATAGGAGTACAGTGTCTAGGTCAAGGGAAATGATAGTACTGCTCTACTCTGCTTTGGTTAGACCCCACCTGGAATACTGGAATACTGATCTGGAAGTCCAGATCAGGGCACCACAATTCAAGAAGAATATTGATAAGTTGGAATGTGTCCAGAGGAGGGAGATCAAAATGGTAAACGGCTTGGAAACCATGCCCTAAGAGGAGCACCTTAGGGAGCTGGGGCTATTTAGCTTGGAGAAGAGAAGGTTAAAAGATTACATGATAGTCATGTTTAAACACTGGAAAGGATGTCATATGGAAGATGCCGCAAGCTTGTTTTCTGCTGCTCCAGAGACTAGGAACCTTTCTACACTACACTGCTATTATTCCACATTCAACATCCTTCAGAATTCTGGGGCTTGTAGTGTACTGAGGCCAAAGAGCTTTCCAGCTGAGAATTCTAAAGGCCCCTCCCTAAACTGCAAATCCCAGGGTTCCATAGGATATTGAAAGTAGAGTAATAGCACTGTAACAGTGTAGTGTGAAAAGACAGTAGGACATGAACAACGGATTCAAATGTCAGGAAAAGAGATTCCAACTAACCATTAGAAAGAAATTCCGGATGGTAAGAGCAGTTTGACAGAGGAACATGCCACCTTGGAGTGTGGTAGAGTCTCCTTCAGAAGCTTTAAAACAGAGGCTAGATGGCCATCTGTCAGGAATGCTTTGATTATGCATTCCTGCATGGCAAGGGGTTGGACTCAATGGCCTGTGTGATCTCTTCCAACTCTACGATCAGCCAAACAATCCAAAAAGCTACTATGGTCCATGGTATCAAATGCTGCTGAAAGATCCATGAAGACCAACAGGGACACATTCCCCCTTCCAACTCCCAGTGTAGGTCATCCACCAAGGTGACCAAGGTTGTTTCTTTTCCATAATCAAATCTGAACCCAGACTGGAATGGACCCATGTAATCTATTTCATCAGGAAAGCCTAGAATTGTGTTGCCACAATGTGTTGTAGGAACTCAGAAAGGGGAAATTAGAGACTGAGCAATAGTTACCTATGGTTGGAACACCTCTCTACAAATTATGAAACAGCCCTGTATGACTTGGAACCACATTATCTGAAAGATCATATTCTCCTATATGATTCTATTTGTAGGAAATGTCCTTTCCAGGCTTATTTAGTCAGGGTGGCAAGGGTTTGTGGGAGTCTTTGTCTAAAAACAGCTGTACTATAACCCACTACCTGGCTACATGACTCTAGTTTTCCTTACGAGTGAATGGAGATCATTCATCTACATGAATGAACATAAAGAATCAGTATAATGGCAAAACCTCTGTAGAAACCATCAAGTAGCAGGACGGCTTGGTCCCTTCCTACAAGTGGAGTACAATGTGCCCTACACAAGTGCTACTGAAAGTGGTGGTCCAGAAACCATTCAACTATCCACCTGCAATAAATTTTCAGGAAAGAAGTGCTAGCCAAGGGTAGCTACAGTGCTAAGGTGATAGGGCACCACATTCCCAAAGTCAACCTGGTAAAAAAAAGAGGAAGAAGAAGAGGAGAGAGAGGAAGAAGAAATAATGATTTTACTGTATCCTGCAGCTGCGCTACAAGCCAGATTGATTAGCACTTTAGAGTTCGTCTGTTTGCTTACAACCTGAGTGAGCTGGATAATGCCACATTTACCTTTACCAGGCTCTCCTATTGCATGAGATGAGTGAACGTTTTCCCCAAACTGAAGTTTGCTCTATGAAGCAACTACTCTGGGGGATCATATTCCCCTCCATTTGAAGCTCCTGCCCTTTATAATGTGTGTTTGTGGTCTGGTAATGACAGAAGAGCAATTGGCTGGGATGAGGCTTTAAGCTCTCTATTCTGCCTCCAGTGCTTTTTCATTAAGCCTTCTGAGAGTATGCTACTTTTGGCACGTACACTGTTACAATTATTACAGTGATGGATGTTGGGTTTTTCTGATCTGAAAGGTTATGTACCTATATGACTACAATAACATTTTAGCACAAATGTGGTACTGGTCTCCAGCATACTGAAATAAAAAATGCTGCTCCATCACATAAGACAACTCAAAAGGCACTGTCTTACATCATACAATCCTCTCCCCATTATAAGGATGGGCCTTTTGCTGCCCACCTCCCAAAATGAAGAGACCACACAACAGGACTTGGGATGAACTATGGGCAATTTATTATTTATTGCCTATTTAAACATGAACTTGAACTTGAACTTGACCTTGGACATAACATTGAACTTAAACTTGATGTCACAGGGCTGCATGATAGCAAAATACCTGGTCTCAAGGGCAAACTCCTGATTCTGAGTTGCCACCTTGGCAGCTTCTCTGGAAGGGGTGCCCCACGAAACCCACCACCTGCCACAGAGCCCAGAAGTGAAGGCATAAAATATGTGGGCCCACCCCAAGGATGCCCTCCTTCTTCGCCCTTCACCCACTGCCTGATAACTGGGAGAGTGAGCTCCAGAGGCATGTCCTACACCACCTTGTGCCAAAGGTATATCCTGATGCCTTAATGCCCCCCTCTTCACCTGTCAGGAGACCTATTTAACTCCTATTTAAGACGCCACCCTGAAAGCCAATTGCCCAGTTCCTCCCTGCAGCGTAGGGTAGGTGAAACTGCCCCCCCCCTTAGGGAGGGAAAAATTCCTACCCGGCCCCAAAGCGACCAGCAAGCTTACACTACAGATGAGGGCAGGAGGGTGGGTCGCCTGAAACAAAGAAGAGGCCAGCAGGGGAGGTGGAGCCAGGGTTTAATGATCCCACCTGGCCTACCCCACTCCCCAGCAGCCAATGCAACAATGGTTGTGCTGGTGACGTGGTCCCTTCTTGAAGGGGGGAAAACGGATTGTTACTAAGAATAACAATACTGCTCCAGTGAAAAGTGGCTTTGACATCATTTTGGCAAAGTGTGGCTCTTAAAATACTATTTATCCATTTCTCTTTAGTTGTCATTTAGTTTCAGGCATCTAATGTATAAAGCTGGTAAAAAAAAATCTGGTTTTAAAGCTCATACTTTTCCTCAACATGTTGAGACTGTTCCTTGATAGTCACAGATCTACTGAGCTTATCTATCACATTCTGATGAGAAATTTCTGAAGCCCCATGGTACAAAATAAATGCTTTGAGGGAAAGAAGAACTGCCAGTGGAATTGCTAACCTGGGTAGCTTTATGTGATGTATACATCCAGTTGACATATCCTTTTCTTCTGTTCTCATCACTGCCAAAAGGCTAGTAATAATGCTTTCTTGCAATGGTACCAATAACAAAGTTGTTCTTAAGAATATTTCATCAGAAAAACCAGTGCCAATGATGTGAATGTTGGCTTGATTCAGCAGTGGGATTTGATAAATAGCTTCCCTATTTTTGAGACCTGAAAACTCCTGGAAATGCCCCATTAAGTCTGCAAACTATAATCCTTAGAAAAGTTAAATACCTCAGGGCTATCATCTATCAGACTCTATAACCGCAGATTGATTTTTTCCTAAAATCTCATTTTTCCTTTAGGCCTTTTTCTTAACATGGGAAGATGGGTTTTTGTAATGAGTCATGCGTTGCAGAGATATCTCTTAGAGCTGAGCCCCCCCACCCCCCCAGACAGCTCAGTATTCTTTGGCCAATTAAACTTTATGAAATCTATGGGGTCACCATAAGTTGACAGACTATGTGAAGGCACACACACACACATCTTATATTCAAGGAGGCATGCGGCAAGTCATACAATTTTAATCTTGCTGGAGATGGCAAGAGATGGAAAAGCAGAATTTTGGTCATGCCTGCTTTCCTCCAGCAGCAACACTCCCCCCCCCGCCATGGTTTACCAGCCCTTTGCTTCATGACCTACTCCTGTCTCCCAGGATAATAATGTAACACATTCATCCATCGCACTGGGTACAGCAGTTTATTCCATTTGATTTTTTGTGTTCTTGTTTTTGTTTTAACTTTTGCTGCTAAATGACCAGGGTACATTCTTAGTTGTTACAGCATGTAACACAAATAAAACACTGAGACAGGCAGAAAATTTTCTGTTATTTGGGACTCATATTGCTCATACCAAGTCATCTTCTCCCTCTGTAGAATCACAACTGCATCCAGCATTAGGAAACTAAATGCAGCAACCAGCCACATGAGCCATAGCTCTCTGAATATTTGAAGAAACTGTTCCTTTGTTTAGGGACAGAATAATAAAACCGGAAGGCGCTCCATAGGCCACAGAGTCCAACCTCCTATTCAGTGGAGGATCTTCAACTACAGAATCCCCAGTAGGTAGCTGTCCAGCATCTTTTTTGAAGATGTCCCATCACCTTTCTAGGTAATTGGCTCCAGTGCTGGAGCTCTCACTGTTAAGAAATTCCTTTTAAAGGTCCATTAAAATCTATACCCCTGTAACTTAAAACTATTAGTCCTGGTCCTGCCCTCCAGACCAGAAGAGTCCAGCAACTTATCCTTAAGAAGTCAAAACCAGTGGCATATCTAGCATAAACAGTGTCTAGGGCAACTGTGGAATTTGCACCCCTACCTTCTTACCCTTATCCCCACCCCAACCCCTACCTGCAAGGCTTTTTTGCCCCCCGGCATTGGTGCCTGGGGCATGTGCCCTACTTGCCCCACCCTAGGTACACCTCTGGTTAAAACTGTCGATTATCCCATCATTCAGAAAGACTAACAGGAGCATGAGAAGGAATGACAAAATCTTATAAATTATAATGGTGACATTTGTTCTCCTATTTTAAAAGTTGGGGAAGGAGGTTGAGGAGGTCTGAGATTTAACACCAGCATTTCCAAGAAGAGTGAGGAAAGAATGAATATTGAAATTCTGGTGCATTGGCGGCCACTCTGTATAGATAACACTGGGCTCTGAGGCAGCTCTCATGATTATTCTTTTCTTCCTCATTGTTACTATAATTATTATTTTTAATCTTCAAGGCAGTCGACATATTTATATGTTTTAATTGTAATCCTTCTAAATGTTAATATTAAAGCACATTAAACCATTAACCATATTAAAGACATACTCTAAAAAAGACTTTTAAAAGATAAATAATACAATCTAAAAACAATGCAACACTTGCAGCCCTTTTGCAAACAGCCTTTAATTCTAGAAGCTTGTCTGAATAAAAAGAAAAAAAAAGTCTTTGCCAGCCAACAGAAAGTCAGCAAGAAGGGGGCTATTCCAGCTTTCTTAGGGAGAGTGTTCCAAAGCCTTGGAGCAGCATCGAGAAGGCCTTGTCTCATGTTCCCGCCAACTATACCTGTGAAGGTGGTGGGACTGAGAGAAGAGCCTCTCCCATGGGCTCAGGCAGGTTCATATGGGGAGATACAATCTGTCAGATAGCCTGGACCTATCTCGAGTTTTACAGCTCATCACCAGCACTTTGAATTGGGCTCAGAAACAGACTGGTAGCCAGTGGAGCTGATGGAGCAGAGGAGTTATATGATCTCTGAAACCAACCCCAGTTATCACTCTAGCTGCAGCTCTTTCTACCACCTGAAGTTTTTAAACACTCTTCAAAAGTAGCCCCATGTAGAATGTGCTACAGCAATCCAAATGGGGTGCAACCAGGGCATATGTCACAGTGGCCATATCAGGCATCTTCAGGAATGGATGCAGTTGGTGGACAAGCTTTAAGGGTGCAAAAGCTTTCTTGGCCCATAGAAATATAGGCCTCTCTAAAGTTGAAACACACATAGTTGAAATGGGCATGCAAACTCTTTCTGCTTTTCAGTCCAGTGAGGTATTGCTTGGTTGGCAGACTTCCAGAATGGAGATCTAATCATCACACAAACATAAGGAATCCACAGCTGGAGCCTATGTTTCCTGTTCTAGGCTAGGCATCAGTGGAAAAAACCCTGTACAATTAAGTAGAGATGCCTGGGGCATATGCTATTTAGATTCTCTGAGTATTTCAGGACACCTAGGAAGATACTTCCAAATTCAAAGTCAAGCTTCACCAAACATGGATCTCATGAGGCAGTACATGATTTGAATTGTGCATGAGCAAAAACCTGTCCTAGGCATCTGTGAAGATCTCAGAGACTCTTGTGCATTCATCATTTACTCTCACAGCCAAGGAAGGTAGGTATAGGCACTTTGTACACGTATCAGCTTGAATTAAAAGAAATAAATTAACAATCACAACCCTTCGCCCAAGAAGACACAAGAAAACTGTAAACGGAGACATGCTGAGAGCAAGTTCAATATTATTTGGGAAGCTGGAGGACAGGAGAAGTTCCAGCAGACTGGAAGAGGGCAAATGTTGTCCCCATCTTCAAGAAGGGAAAAAAAGAGGACCCAAATAATTATCGCCCAGTCAGCCTGATGTCAGTACCCGGAAAGATCCTGGAGCAGATCATTAAGCAGTCAGTTTCTAATCACTTAGAAAACAATGCGGAAATCACGAGAAGTCAACATGGATTTCTCAAAAATAAGTCATGCCAGACTAATCTTATCTCTATTTATGATAGAGTTACTAGCTTGATAGATGAAGGGAATGTTGTGGATGTAGCATATCTCGATTTCAGTAAGGCCTTTGACAAAGTTCCCCATGACATTCTTGCAAAGAAGCTAGTAAAATGTGGGCTGGACAGAGCTACTGTCAGGTGGATCTGTAACTGGTTGACTGACCGTTCCCAAAGGGTGATCACGAATGGCTGCTTTTCATCCTGGAGAGAAGTGACTAGCGGGGTGCAACAGGGTTCTGTCCTGGGCCCAGTGCTGTTCAATATCTTCATCAATGACTTGGATGAAGGAATAGAGGGCATGCTCATCAAATTTGCAGATGACACCAAAATGGGAGGGGTTGCTAATATGCCAGAGGACAGGATCAAAATTCAAAATGACCTGGTCGGACTGCTGGGCCAAGTCTAACAAAATGAAATTCAACAGAGAGAAGTGTAAAGTCCTACACTTAGGTAGAAAAAATGGAATGCAGAAATATAGGATGGGGGACACGTGGCTGGATAGCAGTACGTGTGAAAGGGATCTAGGAGTCTTAATAGACCACAAGCTGAACATGAGTCAGCAGTGTGATGCGGCAGCCAAGAAAGCCAATGCAATTTTCGGCTGCATCAATAGGAGTATGGTGTCTAGATCGAGGGAGGTACTGGTCCCACTCTACTCTGCTTTGGTTAGACCTCATCTTGAATCCTGTGTCCAGTTCTGGGCACCCCAATTCAAGAAGGACATGGTCAAGCTGGAGCAGGTCCAGAGGAGGGCGACCAAAATGGTGAAGGGCCTGGAAGCCAAGCCCTATGAGGATAGACTTAGAGAGCTGGGTATGTTCAGTCTGCAGAAGAGAAGGTTGAGAGGGGACATGATAGCTATGTTTAAATATTTGAAGGGATGCCATGTAGAGGAGGGAAAGGGCTTGTTTTCTGCCGCTCCAGAGACAAGGACAAGGAGCAATGGATTCAAGCTGCAGGAAAGGAGATTCCACCTGAACCTCAGGAAGAACTTCCTGACAGTCAGGGCTGTCCGGCAGTGGAATATGCTGCCTCGGAGTGTAGTGGAGTCTCCTTCCTTGGAGGTTTTTAAGCAGAGGCTGGATGGCCATCTGTCAGGAGTGCTTTGAGGGTAATCCTGCATGGTAGGGAGTTGGACTGGATGGCCCGTGTGGTCTCTTCCAACTCTACATTTCTATGATTCTATGATTCCCACTGGGAATTTCCTTTGGATGAAGAAGCTACAACATCTCAGCTTTAGGGGTTCCAATATTTGAGACCTGGTGGTGTCGCAGAGGCACAATATCCAATCTACTTGCTACAGGCACCTTGGTAACACTACAGCCAAACCATCTGAAACCTTTTGCTATCTTTGGAGCAAAGCAAACACTGGATAACAAGAGCCTGATTCCTGCCTTCTTCTGTAGCTCTATGTTATGAAGGAAGGTTGGTGAGACTAATTGCATTTGTTGGACCAATAGAAGCTACTGGCTCCCATGTCTGTGGGGTGGTAAATCTGCTTTTGTCTGACCATTAAAAGAGATATCTCTTCAACATCATGCACCAGCAGGCAGTTATATGATCACTATGGCTAGTGAAAATGTGGAATCTTGGTTCCCAAAATGTTCTGGAAAGCATTACGTGTTTAGCACTAGCAATCAGTACAGACAGCTTGAGATGTCCTCTGTGGAACATCAAAATTAATAGGATCCATCCACCCCCGCCCCATCCTCCAATGTTTATTCTCTGAGACAGAATTGGAATCCATTCATTACTCTGCTTCTTCCCAATTTGCACATTTGCCATGCCATCTAGCAGACATGCTTCTTTAGAGCGCATGTTGTTAATGACAGACATTAAACTGTACTTCTGTAAGGGAAATGAAGAAAACACAAGATTATGGTTTGGATATGCTTGAAGAAAATACTCATCTGCAGTTTTCCTATTGAAAATAAATACCCTGTAATTTGATGTTGGATCTGCATCATGCAGAAGCAACATTAAAAGGAGCATGGAACAAAGACTTAAGAAGCAAACAGCCAGCTGCAACTGTAAGTTATTATGGTTCTTATAATAGTCACAGTGCAGAAACTCAGCTGAAGAGTGGTTTTCAAAAGAAGAAAGGCTGACATGTTAGTATGACAAATCATATGCTGTCCACCACTGAAACAAGAGTTAGGGGTTCACTGGGTATGTATGAAACCAGATGTTCTAATCCCTTGGCAATTAGGTTCGGAAGGCTCTCATTTTCTTCTGAGTATTTGCAGAGTACAGAGTCATCCAAAGGACCTTGTGCACATTATTCTAATGAAACAATCACAAGGAGGGATGAAAAGAATATCTGAAAATATCTGAATCACCAATAAGGCCAATCCTGGATGCTAACAGATTATTTACCTTCAACTTTCATCTGTAAAATTCTCTATGTAGTCTTTTTGTACCGCCCCCCAAAACTGAACTCAATTCTCTCCACATGGTTACTCTTTTTCTCCCCCTTTGTTTTCCTGTAGAAGAACCAGCTTTCTGTGAAGAAAAACTGGGTATCTGCACATAAAACATACTCTTTTCACACAATAAGTCCCAGCCTGCAAAATCTTCCATGAAAACTGCATTTTCAAAGAATCTTTCACAAAAGGCTGAAAATTGTGCAAGTTATAGGTTTTTGCTGGTAACAAAGGGTAATTGTGAAAGTTATATCCCTACACAACCAATCAGTTGACCCAGATATTATCCTAAAGTGCAGATTTTGTAGCAAAATGAAATGTACACTAGGAAATAGGGTTTTGTGTAGTTGGCAATATGGGCTTTAGTCAGGAACACTGTTAAACAAATAGAAAAAAAAAATAAAAAAAACATAGAAAATGACAATGACTACTGCCACCTTTCAGTTTGGAGATCGACTACCTGACTGCTGCATCTGTGACCAAGGAAGGTACAAGAATGAAAGTAGGTCTAGCTGTTTTGGCTTCAGGCGCGTTGCTACCAGTATTGTTAATGGCATCCAGTACTTTCCCACATCAGCTACATGGTTCACTAGTACCTACAAAATCCTGTTTTTCATCACCAGTTTTTGCCATGACTTTAACCATTACATAAATCTTGTCAGTTCTGGTTTGGTCCTCAGTGCCATCCCACCTCACAGATAGTTTCAATGTATCTTCACCAATGACCTGGTAAGGCTGCTCTTTAATGTTTCTAGCACACCAGAGAGAATTCATAGTTATATTCAGTGGAATGGGTCCTCAGCTCTGTAGTTTTCTAGGAGTCTTCATTTTCAACTCTCCTAAAGGAAGCCAATCTTTTTCTTTCCATCTCCTCCTCTTTTCCTATCCCTCCCCCTTCCCTCCTGTCAGTCTCTTAATTTCTTGATTTGTTTTAATTTTCCTCTTCTTCTTTCACAGTTTCCCTTTTTTCTAGTTAGAAAAAAAATACAAAGCACTCACAAGATTGGGGAATTTACATCACCATTGGGGTTTGAATAGAGGATGGGGTGATGATATTTGGAGCCCTAAATGTCTTGATAGCTTGATTCATGAAAGGGTGCCTCTTCCTACTTGCCCAAGAATTGTGATCTGCTGGAGAAGCCCTCCTCTGAGCCCCACCAGTGGGGGTAAAGTGGCAGGACATGGGAAAGGGCCTTCTCAGTTGTGGCACCTTGACTATGGAATGTCCTCCCCTTGGAAGTCTGAGTGGGGCCAAAGCTGGCTCCTTTCTGGCACCAAACACGGCTCTTTATTAAAGCCTTGAGGGACTATTTTATTTCAGTGTACATATCTATGGTTTTAAATTGATACAGGTTTTAAAGTTGTTTTAGCTGCTGTTGGGTTTAATATTTTTTTAAATCTTGTTCCTATTGTTTATGGCTGTAATCTGGAGCCATTTTAAAATTTTTATATAAATGGTTCTTAAGCTTTTCTTTACCACAGACCCTTTTTAAATATCCTTTGTTGCTGTGGACCACCAAGAATTATCTCAAGATTTAAAAGCCCCAAATGCATCAAATATTTATTTCAAGTGAATCATCAAGGGACTTCAAATTTGGACCTACTCTGCATCATTCATTTGCATTTTCTCATCAGGCCCAGAAGTAGCAAGTGCTGAGTACATTTTTTTGCTATCAAACAGTTATTTTCATAACTTATGAACAGTTTGAGATAATACAATGAAACTTTCTACAAGTGATATCTATCACTGGCAAAAGACTCCTGCCCTCTGTGATCAATATACCACCGTCCTTCTGTCTGTCTTCCTTTCATTCATTCCTCCCTCGTTGTAACTATAAAAGCTCATAACATTTCTTTGAGCCTTTGTGCATGCCTTGTAAGGACATCATGGCCACCCAGGGGATCCACAGACTGCAGGTTAAGAACAGCTGGTTTATATTATATGCCACTCTAAGATCTGAAAAAGGGTGGGATAGAAATATTTTAACAAGTAAGTGAATAAATAAATACTTCCCTGCCTCCAAATCTGGTACCATATATTACTATTTGCTGGCATATCTGACATACCATTTTTCCCAAAATAGCCTTTGAAAGTGGGGTGCATCTTATATGCCAGGTGTGTTATTGTGAGCTCTCCTTTTGCCCTCCCTCCACACTAAGGCAAAATGCATAGGAAAAGGAGGAGGTGAAAGAAGGACTCCTCCCACCCCCTCTTCCCTTCCATTTTGCCTTGGTGGGTAGAACTCCCCACCAAAGCAAGATGTTTAGGAAAGGGAGGGGGAAAGGAGCACTCATGAGAAGCTTCCCCCTCTTCCCTTCCGTTTTGCCTCAGTGGGGAGAGCTCCCCATCAAGGCAAAATGCATAGGAAAGGGAGGAGACGGTCTAGGGAAGCGCTGTGCCAGCAGTTGTTTCACCCCTAGACCCCCTCCCTCCCTTTTCTATGAATTTTGCTTATGCACAGTAAAGGGAGGGGGAGGTCTAGGGGGCAAGGCTTCCCTCAACCCACTTTCCTTCTGTTCTGCCTTGGCAGGAGTTGTCCATGCCGAGGCAAAATGCATAGGAAAGGAAGAGGGAGGTCTAGGGGGCGAAAGGAACACTCGCTCAAAGCTTCCCTAGAGCTCCCTTCTCTTTTCTATGCATTTTACCTTCGTGGGGAGAACTCCTGCCAAGGCAAAATGGAAGGGAACGGGGGTGGGGGAAGCCTCACTGGCATGTAAGACATATGGTACTAATTTCCCCCCCAAAAAATAACCTTTGAAAATGGGGTGTGTCTTATACACTCGTGTGTCTTATACACTAGCAAATACGGTATTTTGGATGGCTGTAGCTTTGCACGCTAGAAAGAGAGGAAATCAAGCCTTTTACGGCTGTAACAGATGAAAGGATGACTATCAGAATCACTTTTCTAAACATACTACTGACGCTCCCAATTCCAATAATCACTCAACACACACTACAGCGGCCCCTCCACTTTCACAAGGGTTTGGGGTGCAGGACTCTCGTGAAAGTGGAAAAACTGCAAATAACCCCCCCCACTCTCCCCCTCCCCTCCCATTCCATTCCAGGGCTTCTCTCATCCACTCCCTTGCTGTTTGCCTGGGTGTGCATGCCTTCCTTCTCTGCACCCAGGCAAAAGACAAGGGAATGGGGGGGAGGTATGTGCATGTCCCTCCACTTTCCTTGCCTTTTGCTTGGGTGTGCCTGCCTTCCTTCTCTGCACTTGGGCAAAAGGCAAAGGAATGGGGGGAAGCCACGTGTGCCTCCCCCTCATTCCTTTGCTTTTTGCCCAGACATAGAGAAAGAAGATATGTGCGCCTGGGCAAAAGGCAAGGGAATGAGACAAAGAAAATGGGGGGGAGGCATGCGCACACCTAGCATACAATCAAATTCACAAAGGTCAAAGCTACAAATGTGGAGGGAGGACAGTACAGCTAGAAAGTTCCCCAATTTCTCCAGCTTCAGGATGAACGTTACAACCCAGGTGCACGGTCCCGCAAAGTAACATGTGACACTGCAGGGTGGATGAGGGCGATGCCTCTCTTTGGTACCCGTTCTCTGGTGGCTTGTGCAGTGGGAAAAAACCCTTAGAATAAATGCTAAGCTGACCCAAACAATAGCTGCGAGAGGTGACCACAGAATGATGTAGAAATTCACCTGACACTCTCCACTGTATCAAGCTCATACCCCTTGCATCTGGTTTAGGCAGTTTTTGGGTACCCAGAGGCAAGTATCTCAGAATAGAACTGCCTCTGGCTCACTGGAGAATAAACTTGGCAGCCTGGAGTTCATTAAAATATACACTGGATGCACAGTGCAAGAGAGTACTCTCTCTCTCTCTCTCTCTCTATATATATATATAGATAGATACAGATATAGATATAGATATATAATCATGTACTACATGGTGACAAAAGAATATGACAATAATTCTCTCTTCGCTGACCTTGAGGACACAATGTGATATTTATTCTACTACTCTACCTTAGAAAAGCCAGGAAGATGGAAGAACTGCTGGTTATTGGCTGACTCAATAGTACGGGACTAAGCTATAAGTCCATTAATTATGCCCAACCCTCACGGACTGCTTGGGGGACTGTTCTACACTTAAGTGCCCCGTATCTCCAAAATATGATTACTATTTCTGCAAATTTTAGGTTTCCTTCCAAACCTATTTATACATTCCTACAATAGCCCTAGAAAGTAGGGTAGCCTGATTAGATATAGAGGGAGGGGCACAGAGGCTGGAAATGCGTGTATGGTGTGTGTGTGTGTTCTGAGACAAAGAGTGCTTCACTTAAAGCCACCTATTGATTTTATGGCAGAAATATGATTCAATCCACGGACTTTCTAAGTGGAGGCTCATTCTCCTAGATGATACACTAGCTCCTGCTACATAGATATTAGCACAGAGAGCTTGGGAAAGTTACCTTTTTGGACTACAGCTTCCAGAATCCTCTAGTGAGCAAAAGTAGTGTGGCCATGCTCTGGGGAGTTTTTTTTTTAAAGTAGCTTTTCCAAGCTCTGGCACCAGCACATGGGAGCCAACCTCACCTGCAGCTGCTATACTTGAAATGTAGTCTTCAGACACTTGAGTGGGCCTAATTTTGGACATCCCAGAGCATGCCAACACCATCTATTTTCGGCTAGCTTCAGCAATGTGCTCCTTGTAGATCATTAATGCGAATTATAATATGCATTTTCTCTTTTTTTACTTTACTTCTCTGCAAGGGAGAGTTGTAATTAATTTTAAAAAGGCCAGTGAGATTGCTGTGGGATTCCATGTCACTTCACTGACACCTCAATGACACTTCAGAGTCTAAAAAATTATTCTATTACCATCAGTTTCCAGGGAACTTAATGAGGCCAACTGCATGTAGCTGACAGTAACTGTTTCTTTATATATTCCCAAGTTTTAATGAAAAGGATAAACAACAAAGTAGCTCAATTTCATTCCCTAAACTGAGTGTACATGATCACATTTTCACTCACAGGACAAAGGATATTGACTTCCTGTAAATTATGGTGTGATGAAGAAAGACAAATCACCTCCCTCCCTTTGAGCCTACTTAGCCCTGAAATATTCTTTGAAGTTTAGGAACAAAGAGGGACCAAGGGAGAAGGACAGCACAGTTCATTGTGGCAAGAACATTGAAATACTACCCATATGCAGAGGACACTTACGCAGCTTCTTGACATATCTCTTCCACGCAAACCCACACGTTTGAATGCCTCTTTGTAATTTCTACTTAATTGTTTCATGGCCCTTGCAAAGTTGACATGGTCAAGACGATTAAGCTAAACATATTCAAAAATTTCCCTCCCAGCTCCTCCATCTTATTTCGTCTTTTATCTATTGACAATGTTATCCTCCATTCTGTACAATATTCACAAAGTTTTAATTTCCACATTGATTCCTTTCTCCTTCCTTTGTCCCATATACTCAGTGCATTACTAAATCAGATCCCTTCTGTCTACCTACCTACCTATCTACCTAACTTTTATTGCACTTTTCTCCTAGGGGCTCAAAGGACTCAAGGTGGATTACACCAAGTTAAAGCAAAGTTCAGATAAAAATCTTCTTATACAAAATTTAAAAAACAGCTAAACAATTCAATTAAGAGCACAAAGTTAAGACAGTTTAAAACACAAGCTGAGTCCTTCTGTCCACTGGAAAAATACTTTGGACCATAGCTTTAATCCAATCAAAGATTTTTTGGCCACCTTTTGGGGAAAACCTCTTGTCTTGAACACTGAAATCTTCTCTTCTCTGGTTTTCCATTGTTTCCCTTTGGTATCTGCTTGAATGCATCTAGCACTCTGCTCCCAAAATCATTCATCACTCACATTTTTTAGGGTGCATAATACCTTTCCTTAAATACTTATGCTGATATTCCATCTGCTCCAAGATATTCCTCAAGCTTCTCATCCTTGCCTATAGCCTGCATCATTACCCCTGCTGCTCAGATATCTCATCATCTATGTCACTTTGGTTCTTCAAGCATAATTCTCTCTTACCGGTTTTTATGTCTGGAAAGGCCCTTAAAACATCTCTCTCTCTCTCTCTCTCTCACACACACACACACTTTTTCTCTCTCATGCTTCTTTCAAAACCTTTCTCTCATCCCACCTTTCCCATGAAAGCTTCGGCATATACCACAGTGATTCTAACACCTTGTAATCAAGACCAAGTTCAAGTTAACAGACATAATTGTTTTGTTTTTATCTCTGCCTCCATGAGCCACCTCTTCTTCCACTGCTCCTCTGTGTGCATTTTAAAGTACTAAATCAGGGTCTTATGGATTTATATGCAGCTGCCAGGCGTGATGAATAATCAAACATGTGATAGGTCTCTCAGTGAGGCACTTTCAAGACCTGACATGATGGGATGTAGGCTGGTCACTGAATCTTTCTGTGCAGGAAAGACGACCATTTTCCTCTTCAATCTGAATCTTGCTTGGGCAACTATGTCCACCTGAGCTTTGCATTATTCCTGTACCCTTGCTTATTTATAAGTTCTGGTTTGCACCTTGGTCTCTTCCTGCAATGTAGTGGTTTGAGTATTGGACTAGCACATTGCAGACAAGGGTTCAAATCCCCATATGACCACAGAAATCCATTGGGTAGCCTTGGGCAAGTCACAGTCTCTCAGCCTCAAATGAAGGCAAAGGCAAACTCCTTCTGAACAAATTCTGTCCAGAAAACCCTGTGACAGGTTTACCGTAGTATCAATCATAAGTTGGATGAGACTTAAAGGCATAATACAAAAACAGTAGCTCTTCCTGGCCCCTGAAGGGGTCCCCAGGTGTCCCATTCTGCATGATGATCTGTAGCTGGATCCGAAAATCCTGTCCCATATGGGAGCATTTTCATGTGCCCCAAGTCCTGTTTTTTGTTTTTGTTTTTTTTGGTTAACACCACATACCCCCCCACTCTGCAGGATATGCTATTTTCATAACTGGACATATTTCATGGCTGAAACACGTTCGAAAGCGCACTGGCTGTATGCATATGCCAGGTCAGGATGACATCAGACATGATCATGTCATAAGTTCAAAGAGCAGTAGGCAGGGAAGTCCAATGCTAATGGGCTTGAGATAAGTCTTTCTAAAAACTGTAAATTGTGAGCACTCCCAAGAACAATAGCAGGTGAAACTAACCAGGTGAAGTACTCAGGACCTCTACTGTGAGCATATCCTACTGAGACTTTCCCTATTCACCTTATCTGGCCAAAATATTAAGAGATTGTTAGGACTGCCATCAATGTTTTGTAACCTAAAGTTAAAGCAATCGGCTCATTCCAAACTCCTTTGTCAGTTTTGTGGGAAAGCCATTACAGCTTTGTCCAAACACCCTCCTTCAGGGTAGGAAATGAGGTATAAAAACCCTAGCTCCAACCCCAGTAACTTGTAGTACATTGGCCATCACACTGCATACAGTCCCACAGATTCTCGTTCCTCTGTATTACTCTGAGACTCTTGTTTGAGCCATTCTGCTTTAATCTTCTGCTTCAGGACCAGAAAATATCACTTCTTCCACCCCAAACCCTTCTCTATCCAACCTTTCTTGCCTTTCCCTTTAATAGCCTTGTATGATTCATGAGACTGCTTGATTTCTTGTGCATGTCTATTAATTTCCAATAAAATACTCTGTTTAATTTCAGCTGGAGTCACGTCTGCTGTTAGTATTGGTATACTAACATCCTGCCGTTATCCTCCTCTGGCACGCCTCCTTTGAGCTAATAATTCCCCATATCCTAAGGAGACACTGGCACTGCTAGTGGACCTTGAAGTCCCCCACCTTTTAGAGTAATAATTGATCTGGTGTGAGTGAGGAAAGCAGATGCCAACTGCACTCACAGCAGCCCAATCCTAAGCAGCTAGTATGAAGAATGGCCTCAAAATTACACACCAAATGATGTGAGGATCCATCTGTTGGCACCTGCTCTTTCTGCTCCTAGCTGTACAGGCCCAAGTAACTAAGCTGTGTGGCATTTGAGATAGCCCTATATAAGGCCTTATATATATAAGCCCACTTCAATTAATGTAAGAGAAGGGCCTCTCATGAGATTTCTGGGTTCTCCTGAGATTTTAAGGCAGGCATTATACATGTTTTCCTCATTTGCTCTGGACAGTCTTGAGCTAGCTTTGCAGCTGTTTGCAAAACCAAGTCTCCAGGGGCCCTTTCACACCACACAATTATAGCAGTATAGGTCAATTTGAACTGCCATGGCTGCATCCTCCAGAATCCTGGGGTCTACAATAAACGAGGCACTAGAGCTCTCTGGACAAGAATTCTAAACACTCTCCCTGCACTGCAAAATAAATCCCAGGATTCCATAGGATGTGTAGGATAAGCACTATAATTTATATATAATAATATTTTATATTGGTAGATTTATTTTATTAAACTTCTGGGTATTACTAGAGACTTAACCGTTATTTTAACATTACTAGGGATAGCTACTAGTTATAATGTTTGTGCTTATTCTATGAGGTAGTTTTATTGTTTAAGACAGAATATATTATGAGCAACAAAAAAGAGCTTAGATGGTAGTGGCACTTTTAAGAGAATGTTGAGTACAAGTATTACAGTAGGAGTTGTTTGAAGTAAGGGCAAGAACCATTTTTTAAAAATATTTGTTAGTTAGTTTTGGTTAATTTAGTTTAGTGTAGTATAGCAATAAATGGTAGTTGTATTGTCTCTTTTGTTGTTTTGGCTGTATGTAAGATTTTGGTATTGTGTTATTTTTATTGTTGTTGTTTTTTTTTGTTCATCTGTGTTTTGCTTTAATGTTTAATAAAACGTATGGATTAAAAAAAAAAGGATGGAACCATGGGAGTTAAATTGGAATCCCAGCACTATACAACATTTGCAGGTTTAATATTCAATTCAATTCAATTAATTTATTAATGCTTGGGCCATACGCCATTCACATACATAGTAATAAAATCAATAATTACAGTTTCAAAATACAACCATAAAACACAGCAGCATAAAGTAGAGCATAAAATAAAGAGAATATTAGTTTTGCATGTTGTAATTAAAAAAGGCATCTAATACAATTAGGATACATTAAATATATTAAGATACATTAAATATATATCCATTAAATATAAACAGCAGCTCTAAAATTAATGGGAACCACCCCCAGAGCAATCGACTGCAATATCCGTGATGAATCTTGCCCTAATTTTCATCGCTGCCAGGACAAAAAGAGAAACCTTGCGGGTTACCATAGAACCAATATCAGACAGGAAATAGAAGATCTTTTCTGAGACAGTATTCGTGCGTAAGGAAAACAGAATTGCTCCAAAAAACTTAGTAATATTCAGAGATTTGATTATTTATTTCTCCAACCCATGCCCCTCCCCACCTCAAGCACGTCTTTTCTGGGGGAAACTTCTCCCTTGACATCTCCAGTCAGGCTGCACAGGCCTTTAAAAACCCACCTGAGATCCTCCTCCTTCTCCACCAGCTACTGCCTGGCCAGCTAAGGACGGCTCACACTCTTGATTTCTGGGCACCACGAACCCTCTCCTGATGCACCCTCGCACCCAAGGAAGGCTATGGGCACAAGAGAGGAAGTATAGGGTTCCCATGCTAACCCACCGCCTTTCCTTGATCTGGTTTGGACTGTGGGTGCCTGCTTTCCCCACCATACCTCAGCCCCCTTCTTCCCTGACATACATTGATATTTGCAGTTTTTCCAGTTTTGTAGGGGTCCTAAGTCCCTAGTACCAGTGAATGTGGAGCTGTAATTTACCATTTATCCTACATTAGTAGCAAAGTACAGTACAAGAAAGAAGATTGTTTGTTTATATTGGATTATTTTTAACAAGACTTTTGCAAAGTCTGCAACGATTCAGATCTAATTACATACAAATAATTCTGTAGTTGTGTGAAATAATTCTTGATGCAGGATCTAGGTGCAGATCTGTAGCTGATTTTTAAAAAAGGCACTCATGACATACAGTTGGACCTAAGTGAGTACTGGACCACAAGGCCTGAGTGTATCCAAATCAGTGCATGCAAGGAAATCTGCTTATCCATGTTGATGTCCCATGATACAACAAGATGTCCCTTTTTATATATGACACACCACATCTGAATATTTGACAGAACTTAAATGGCCTACACCCTGCCCATTCTCCCTGCTCTTCTCAGATAAGAACCTCAAGTTTAAAAAGTCACAAAGATACTTTGATGTATGTTTCTAAACCAGTTAGAAAAGAGAAGCCAAAAAGGCATAAAAGATCTACATGGGGTATGTCCAGTGGCATTTTTAATCTTGGTTCAATTAGTCGTTTTTCTGGTTTTAAAGACTATTTTTGAAAAGGGCTTATTTGCCTCAAACTGTGCTGATTACATTTTAGAATTTCAAATGAATGGAACAGCCACAATAGATACCTGTGGACCTAATTATTATTTAATTAGCCCATGTTAAATTTAAAAAATTGCAGCACAGAATGAGGTGTTTTTTGTACAACTGTTCAAGTTTATGTGCAAAATTTGAAAAACTGAATAATGCTCTCCTATCTATCTACTTTGCTTCAGCAATAGAAATCTTATCGTAGTGAATAGAAATCAGAATTGAACATATGTGTTCAATGGCTTGGATCCTACGTTTCTGTAACCAGAACTTGTTCAAATGATGCTCCCAAGGACAGAATGCGGAGGCATCTCCACCCTCTCCATCTTACAATGATCTATTCAAACAGCTGAGGGATCTCTTGAACAGCATGCAAGGGAGTGTGGGAAATCAGTAAAAATCACCGATGCCATCCCTCTACTTCTGTCATTGAAAACCACCACTGGAGTGCAGTCCTTACTATGAATGTAAAAAATTAATCTGTTTATGGAAGAGCAACTTATTTTCCAAGAGTGTGAACTCCACTCAGCCTTTTCAAATCTTAAATTCCCTAGATCATTTTCAACCTTTGATCCTCTAGCTGTTCTGGACCTCAACTCCCAGAAGCCTCCACTGTCCTGGCCAACAAGGATAAATTCTGGAAACTGAAGTCCCAAACAGCTAGAAGACTAAAGGTTGAAAATGGCTGCCATAAATAATGAATTATAACTCTTATAACTCACTGAGGCTGACTGGAATTGGAATTTGATGGTTTGGAAGGAATCTTTGTGAGTGCAATTAAACCATTATATTGGTGCAAGCGTGGAATCCCAAATCAGGGGTTAGATGGTTCTATGTGTACTCACTGCCCATAGTACAAGGCCCATTCCAAAGGATGGCCACCTTCAGAGCTGCTCCGTGTACAAAGAAGGAAGGCAGTCACTTCAGCAGCAAATATATATTGAGACTCTCATTCAGATAACCCTGAAAAAGGCTTTCTACTGACAATCTAGAGTATTTTCTAACTGCAATGAAAATTCCTGTGTATGAAGTATTCACTGGTACAAAATCAAGGACATGCCACAATACTCAAACACTGAGAGCCAGAAAACATTTTTTCACATGAATGAAATGTTTTTCTGCTGTCAAATCCTCCTCTCCACCTGTTTTTAAAATGGTACCTAACCTAATTTTCATGTCTTTAAAATGGTACTACTTTCATCTCTTAACAACCAGTGATGGTAAGTGGCTGAAACTCTGCTCATAACTCTTAAAGTAACAATAGCATTGTAAAATGCTCACTTTGTAGGCCTAGTTCTGTGTAAACTTTGCAACAGAATATGATTTTGAGGACTAAAATATACTGGCTGTTTGGATGAATCATAGAATCATAGAAATGTAGAGTTGGAAGAGACCACAGAGACCATCCAGTCCAACCCCCTGCCATGCAGGAACACCCTCAAAGCACTCCCGACAGATGGCCATCCAGCCTCTGCTTAAAAACTTCCAAAGAAGGAGACTCCACTACACTCCGAGGCAGCATATTCCACTGCCAGACAGCCCTGACCGTCAGGAAGTTCTTCCTCAGGTTCAGGTGGAATCTCCTTTCCTACAGCTTGAATCCATTGCTCCTTGTCCTGGTCTCTGGAGCAGCAGAAAACAAGCCCAGTCCCTCCTCTACACGGCATCCCTTCATATATTTAAACATGGCTATCATGTCCCCTCTTAACCTTCTCTTCTGCAGACTAAACATACCCAGCTCTCTAAGTCTATCCTCATAGGGCATGGCTTCCAGGCCTCTCACCATTTTGGTTGCCCTCCTCTGGACCTGCTCCAGCCTGACCATGTCCTTGAATTGGGGTGCCCAGAACTGGACACAGGATTCAAGATGAGGTCTAACCAAAGCAGAGTAGAGTGGGACCAGTACCTCCCTCGATCTAGACACCATACTCCTATTGATGCAGCTGTGAATTGCGTTGGTTTTCTTGGCTGCCACATCACGCTGCTGACTCATGTTCAGCTTGTGGTCTATTAAGACTCCTAGATCCCTTTCACATGTACCGCTATCCGGCCACGTGTCCCCCATCCTATATTTCTGTATTCCATTTTTTCTACATAAGCGTAGGACCTTACATTTCTCTCTGGCCCTTTTCACATGTGGAGGGGGAAACAGGCGAAAATGCCCAAAAACCGAGCTTTCCTGCAGCTGGGTAAGTCCGTCGCCGCGTGGAGCAGCGCGAGCTCGCTGCTCCACACTCCTCCGGTGTCGCAGATGGCAGCTTCTGGTTGGTGGAGGCTCTCCACCAACCGGAGAAGCTTGCCAGCCGGAAGCCCGCCCCCAGCAGATCTGCAGGCACGCACTTGCGCGCGCCTGCAGATCCGCTTTAGAGCCGGGCGATGGAGCAGCACGGGGCTGCACACTCCGTACTTTTTAAAAACCTCTAAAAAGATGTGGATATAGCATATCTCAATTTCAGTAAGGCCTTTGACAAAGTTCCCCATGACATTCTTGCAAAGAAGCTAGTAAAATGTGGGCTGGACAGGGCTACTGTCAGGTGGATCTGTAACTGGTTGGCTGACCGTTCCCAAAGGGTGATCACCAATGGCTGCTTTTCATCCTGGAGAGAAGTGACTAGCGGGGTGCCACAGGGTTCTGTCCTGGGCCCAGTGCTGTTCAATATTTTCATCAATGACTTGCATGAAGGAATAGAGGGCATGCTGATAAAATTTGCAGATGACACCAAATTGGGAGGGGTTGCTAATACGCCAGAGGACAGGATCAAAATTCAAAATGACCTTGACAGATTGGAGAGCTGGGCCAAGGCTAACAAAATGAAATTCAACAGAGAGAAGTGTAAGGTCTTACACTTAGGTAGAAAAAATGGAATGCAGAAATATAGGATGGGGGACACGTGGCTGGATGGCAGTACGTGTGAAAGGGATCTAGGAGTCTTAATAGACCACAAGCTGAACATGAGTCAGCAGTGTGATGTGGCAGCCAAGAAAGCCAACGCAATTCTCGGCTGCATCAATAGGAGTATGGTGTCTAGATCGAGGGAGGTACTGGTCCCACTCTACTCTGCTTTGGTTAGACCTCATCTTGAATCCTGTGTCCAGTTCTGGGCACCCCAATTCAAGAAGGACATGGTCAAGCTGGAGCAGGTCCAGAGGAGGGCGACCAAAATGGTGAAGGGCCTGGAAGCCAAGCCCTATGAGGACAGTCTTAGAGAGCTGGGTATGTTCAGTCTGCATAAGAGAAGGTTAAGAGGGGACATGATAGCCTTTTTTAAATATTTGAAGGGATGCCATGTAGAGGAGGGAGAGGGCTTGTTTTCTGCTGTCCCAGAGACAAGGACAAGGAGCAATGGATTCAAGCTGCAGGAAAGGAGATTCCACCTGAACCTGAGGAAGAACTTCCTGACAGTCAGGGCTGTCTGGCAGTGGAATATGCTGCCTCGGAGTGTAGTGGAGTCTCCTTCTTTGGAGGTTTTTAAGCAGAGGCTGGATGGCCATCTGTCGGGAGTGCTTTGAGGGTATTCCTGCATGGTAGGGGGTTGGACTGGATGGCCTGTGTGGTCCCTTCCAACTCTACATTTCTATGATTCTATGATTCTGTGTAAAGGACGTGGGTTGCCATTAGTTATATCAGAAAAAACTTTTTCTAACGTTTGCTATTGCAACCACTCATGTGATGTTTTCCATCTTGCCATCCCATAAACTCCAGTTACTCAACCATATCAGGAAAACAAGTGAATACAAACCTCACTAATCTCATAAAGGTCAGGAAATATCTAAAGTGCTCCATGTTCTTTGTGCACCATGAACACCTCCAGAAGTTCATAACCTGGATGAGAAAACTGACTTTCCAAAACTTCACTAAACACAGGAAGGAATCTTAATGAAGTGAAAGTTTCCTAAGAGGTTAAATCATTCACATAACTGCCTTGAGCAAATATCTACATTCTTGATGAATTTTAAGTAACAAAGAGAAATACCTTTCCTGCCTTCAGTGGACAAAATTTAACCATCTAGGTTAAATAATAATTCTTCATGTGAACAAAGGCAACATGAATAAGTTACTCACAACTGCTATGGTGCTTTATATAAGGAGGATCACCATTTTGGCTTGCAACTGCAAGATAACACCAACCAATTGGGTTTTTATGGGTTCTGTATCTTACTATAGTACTAGAAATCCTCTAAAGTTGGCAGCTGACTTGAAAGCACACACACACAAAAGGAGATCAGTGCAGTAGTGTGATTAGAGATCAGGACTAAGATTTCAGAGATCCAGATAAATGTCCCCATCATGGCCTCTCATTCTATCTTAGCCTGACTTACCTCACAGAACTGTTGTAAGGATACCGTAGAAAAGAATAGATCCATGTGTGCCCCTCCAGCTCACTGGAGGAAAGGTGAGACATAAATACAACTAAAAATCATAATGAAAGATAATAATACAAGGGTTCACAGCTTCTACCTCCCAGGACCACAAACAACCAAGGCCTGAGCTCAAGCAGCTCGAAATTTAAAATCTCTTGGCGAGTGATCAGTCTTGACTTCTGTAAGTGCAAGTGGTCCTTCTACTTGCACGCTGCCATGTGAAAAAGGAGGAAGAAATAGGGAAGGAAAGGTGTGAGCTCATCTTCTTTGCTCAGAGCCCATAAACTGCTGTTCCTGTACTGCACACCACCAGAACACAACCCTGAACAGGTCATCCTTGAAGAAACATGGCCCTCCCCTTTGCTTTAGTTGAACAAGCTTCCCATTTTATCTAAACTACGGCACCATGGTTACTAGATTTCAAAAAAGCCAGACTGTTAAACCATGTTGGTATTTTAAACTGCCTTGTTCCAAAGTTGGTACCCACCCACAATGTTCTGGCTCAAAAACCACGGTTAATTATCAGGTTTCTGGTCTGTTTGCTTGTGATGTGAAGAGTTTAAATGTCTAGATAAAACATTAAGACTAGATGTTCCAAACATACAAACCGATTGGGGATGGGATTCAAAGCAATGTATTGCTTTACTGTATCTGTCCCAGCATGCTTGTTAATTTAATGAAATATTCACAGTTATTTTAGTTTTTCACTTTTTTTTTTGGTTATTGTTTGCCTCAGGCCGGAAATGCACATCACTGCCAAAACCAATAGCCTTGTATTGATTTCTCTGACTCCTTTCCACAGTTATAAGCCAAACCTAATTATTGTGGATTACATAAAACAATTAGGCAGATTATGGGTTGGTTATAAGAAAACCCTACCTCACAGCAGCCAAGAAGGTGAGGAAACACACATGACAGCAACAAAATTGTCACAGTATGACAACCGTCTAAGCTAGGATTAACATGCGTCCTCTCTTACCAGGACATGCTCTCTTTTTCAGAGCTAAAATTCCCATCCTCCATCCTCCAATATCCCAGGCATGTCCTCTTTTTCAGAGTTACAATTTCTCTCTGGACAGACTCTCTATCTCTCTATCTCTCCATCCATCCATCCATCCACCCACCCACCCACCTCCATGTTTTCTCACAAGGTCTGCACTGTAGAAAATGGGCAATCTAGGAGAACTAGGAAGAGGATGAAGAGAGACATGCCAGGTTTAAGCAGGGTGAGACATGACCCCAGCAGGCAGGCTCAGCACTGTGGAGGTTACCTTTGGCTTCCAGTTGGGTCAGGGCTGCTGCAGCTGTTGTCATCGATAGGGCTATCATCCTCTTCCATCCTGAGGGGAAGGTCCATCAGGAGGAAGATGGTAAAAAGGAGAAAGGTGCCCTGCTACCAATGCTGGGGAGGTGTCTGGCCACAAGGAGTGTTTGGTTTCTCTGTCGGACTAACTCAACTGAGGAGCAGTTGTTCCTCTTACAATTGCCCAGAGCTTATAGGGTATTTAAAATGAC
Source organism: Cyclura pinguis (assembly GCA_030412105.1). Classification (NCBI taxonomy): domain Eukaryota; kingdom Metazoa; phylum Chordata; class Lepidosauria; order Squamata; family Iguanidae; genus Cyclura; species Cyclura pinguis. The sequence goes on along the minus strand of CM059601.1, from coordinate 277,241,445 downwards.
AATAATCATAGTGACTGATGGTTTGATAGTCATTTGGTAAATGTGTCCTCTTTTGTTTTTCAAAATACAGTAACCCTTACCTAAGCACTGGACTGGTGATGGGCTTCAACCTGTGGCTGCTGTTTCAATGGCTTTTCATCCACATACAGATTAAATGTCTTTTATTCCATTCTGGGATGCGCACTTGTCCAAAAGACAGCATAGCCAAATTAATTCAAGACAGACCAGTTCATTTGAAACAAAAGGGCTTACAGTTTTCACACTTGTTCATATTGTTCAAGAACGAAAATTTCTCAGGGACTATAGACCACATTTCCAGTAATATAATTATGAGCTCATTTGCCTGAAGTGGAACAGTGAAAGAAACATGCTGGTGCCCAATCTCTCTGCTCCACCTACCAGTTCAACAATACTCAATCCCACAATATCCTGTTCTTGCTTTAGGGACAGGATTTCTTCCTGCTTTCTTACTCTAGCACTAAGTACTTCGGTCTCCCATGGAGATAGGCTTTTAGGCTTGTAAAGAAGATGTCTTTATGAACCCAACACACAATGGCAACGCACCCAAGAGATAAGTGGCAAATATACTTCATATTTACTGTTTACAAAACCAATGAGAGCTAAAAGAACAGGAAATACAAGATAGAAGTGCAAAAATTCTTTTAGAATGTTAGGAAGATTTCTGGATGAAGCACATACATGTGCCCAAGAACTCTGTGAAGCGATATGACCTTAATATTATCCTAAGATCTTTCGTCTCTGCAGAGTTTCTAAATTAATAATCCATCTCTACTTCAGTTTAATACAGGGAGAGTGATTCTTTGATGAACAAGGAGCTAACAGAACTGCTGACAGCTTAATTGGAATAAAAAAAGAGCAAAAAACAAAACAGAATCTTCAGCCTCTTTAAATTTAATCATTTCTTCCATTGGGTGAATATTGTAGTTCGAATGAATGCCACAAATATCATGCTGGTTGCTTCACAGTGAGCACAAAATAGGTGACTGAAGGTTAAGCAATACAACTCACCTGGAAGTACTCTTCTTTTGAACAGTTATTTTGGCGCTGTTGTAATGCATTCTCCTTTCCCTCCAATACAGTTGCTAAGGACAGTTTCTCCAATTAACAATCTTCTATGGAGCAGGTATAGGATGCCCCCACATTTTGACATCTCCTTAGCTGACACTTGCTCTTTTGACACTTCCAAATTAAAGGCAAGTTCCACTAATTGAGTGGGGTTCTGCTCTTTCACCAGTTCTTCTTCCCTACAGAAGTTCACTTGGAACCACTCGCACATGTATGCTATTTGCAAAGCAAGCTGAAAGAAGGGGAAAATGGTGCAAGCCGGTTGGAGGACTTTCCAAGCAGCATGCATGCGGTCAGTCCTAAGTGAGCTTCTGTAAGTCCTTCATGCTCCCTACAGTATAGTACATGTGTTCTGCTTTTCAATCTATTCAGTTTTCTTACAGTGCTCCAGTCCCTTAGCTGTCAAATAAGTGTGACGGCCAGTAAGTATAGGTTGAGCCTTCCTTATCCAAAATGCTTTGGACCAGAAGTGTTCTATATTTTGGATTTTTAGGAAACACTACCTTTTTGGAAATCATACACAAGAGGAAGCCAACAGCAACCCTACCCTGAATAAATCTCGTCAAGAAAACCCTGCGACAGGACCATTACCTGTGACTCCCCACTATAATTCGTTTTTCCCTTGGCCTTTGTCATGGCCAGAATATATCTCTCAAGAAGATTTTTCTCAAACTGAAATTCAATCCCTAGGACAAAAGAGGCTCCCTCCCATTTTAGTGCCTCCACGCATTCAAAGTGTTCAACATGCATCGGTCTAGCTGAGAGTGGAAATCATGTGACCCTGGAGAAGTTGCTGCACTGCAATTCCCAGCAGTCTTAGCCAGCAGAGATGATAGTGAAGAATGCTAGGAGTTGCCACTGCAAAAGTCTCCGGAGATCTCCATGATTCTCATATCCAATCAAGCTGTATTAATATAAATTCTTGTATAAAAATGGAAACATTTGTATAACTAATAAAAATATCTGGAAAAAAATATTTTTTAAAGTCAGAAATGAAGAAGGGGGAATCTTTTGAGGGGAAGGAGCTCCAATGCCTCTGTGAGCTGGATGATATCAGGTTTTTTGGACATGCTCTTAAAACTTCTGAGTCTTTGGTAGCTGAAGCACCAGCTGGACCTTTGGCCAGGGACAGTTAGGTTTACTTCTCTGAATTCCTCACAAGTGGAAACTGGAAAGGGAGCATTTCTAAGAGCCAAATGAGTCCTGGTCTCAGGACTCAGCAAACTCCTGGAAGCACCAATTGAGCATTCAGTTAGCTTAGTGGTAATGCTCCACTTTCTGATTGAAATGTTCCCTCTCCCTGCTCACCTGGAAAGAGGTACGACATTCCAAGACCCAACCAAGGAACCAAGCCAGTATGAAGTGTTGCTATCACCAATATTGTGGAGGTGGGGCTGAAGGAGACCAAAGCCTATCTAGTTTATATTTACGGCCAAGGCAGGATTTGAAATAGGACTACTTCATCCATAGCTCAGTGCCTTAGCCGCTATGTAGTTTGTTGTTGCTGTTGTTGTTGTGAGTCTTTAAAAGTCATTTCCAATTTATGGTGACCCTAAGGCAAATCTATCACATGGTTTTCTGGAGCTGAGAGTGCATGATGTGCCCAAGGTCACTCAGTGGGTTTCCAAAGCTGAGAATGGAATGGAACCCTGGTCTCCATCATCGTAGTCCAATGACCAAACTCCTACACCACACTGGTTCCCAGTATGTAATACCACCTCTCAAAATTTTATTTTACTGAATTTATTAATCCCATCCTTTACACGAAAAAAAATCAGGAACATAGTATGGAACACTCAGTTAAATGCAGAAATAACCTCCCCAATGTAAAATCACTCCTCAAGCAGTATAAAGCAGTTTCAGACCATTTTTTAAAAACTTGACATCTGCTTTGCAGATGCACCTAAACAAGAATTTAATTCTGTTCCCTTCTGTTTTCCTTCTTTTTAAAGAAGTTCTTATTATCAAGGGCTTATTATCCTACAGAATTGCTCTGTGCCTGGGGTGTGATATTAGCTCAACAGTTGCCAAGTGAAGAATTATTAATTTCTCAGCAGCATCTACAATTTAAGGATCAGGTTAAGAGAACACCACACACATACAAGAATACCTTATAGATGCTATATAATCAATATACCTTAACTTCTATGAAACAGTAAGCTTCTCTTTTTAGGCTTTTACCCTTCTTGTTTCACAAATGTACCTATACAGTGCACCCACTGCATATGTGGGGGGTTCCATCCCAGGAACCCTTGTGTAAAACAAAAAACATGAATGTCACATCCCATCGTAGTCAAGGGACACAATGTGTGCACTTACACACAGGTGCACACCCACTGAATCCATTGACTATAATGGGAGTGGCGCTTTGTGCGACCTTGAATCCATGTAGGCAGAGATTGTGCCAGAAGAGGGCACACTGTAGCACCACCCTCCACATTTGTGGGTTTGACTTTCACCGATTTAATTATTTGTGAGTTTCTCCAGTCTCAGCTCCCCCACTTCAGGTGCTTCTTTTCTGGGGGAACCTTTCTTCTTGGCGGCTCCAATCAGGCTGTGCAGCCCTTTAAAAAACCACTTCTGGTCATTGTTATTGTCATTGTCCTCCTCCTCCTCTAAGCCCTTGCCTGGCCAGCTGAGGATGGGGCAGAGCTCACAAACCTCTCCCAGTGCCACCCAACACCCAAGGAAGGAGATGTAGAGAGAGAAAGTATAGGGCCATCACGCCAACTCACCCCCTATCCTTCCTTTTTCCTGACCTGGTTTGGATCCTGGATGCCTGTTCTCTCCACCAGGCCTCAGCTCTCTTTCCACAGACACACACTTTGGTATTTGTGATTTTTCCACTTTTGTAAGGATCTTGCACCCCTAACCCTAGTGAATGTGGAGGGCTGAGTGTAGTAAGGATCATAAACCATGATTTACAGGATCTTGTTCCATTGTTGCTCTTTCTTGCTACCTGTAGATTTAACTTTATTTTGAAAGGAAACAAAACTTGACAAAGACAGGCAATTCCCTGAGAATGGCAGCACTTCTCACTTACCATCCTTGACTGACTGGTTCTGTCCTACTCTAGCAAGTCTCCCTGTGAGTTACACATGCCTCTTAAGCAGTGGGGAGAGTTGTATAGTCCTCCAGGATTCTTCACCATAGCAATAGCAACAACAGCTACATTTCTACATAGCTTATCAGCGCTAAGCACTTCCTAAGCGGTTTACAATGCGTTTAGCTAATTGCCCCCAACAAGCTGAGTACTCATTTTACCGACCTATAGAAGGTTGAGTCAACCTGGAGCCCTGCAGGATCAAACTCACAATGTTGTGGTTGCAGTGCCGGTATTTAACCACTGCGCCACCAGGGCTCTTCTTTTACCACTGTGCCACCACTGGCTACATAGGCTAGGGCTGCTAGGACTTGAAATTAAAAAAAAAAGGGGGCTGCACAATTCCTACCCTTGTGTTTAAGATTCTATGGCTTCTCTACCCCTTGTTTTGGTCTCCAGCCCATTCAGATCCATGAGACTTCTAACACTACACTGGACCTGCGAATCATCATAAAAGAGAAAAACTATTTAGCCCACTGATCAGGACTGGCCCAAGATATTTGCTTTCTGAGGGGGAGTAACAAATGATGCCTCCCATCCACTTACCCACCCAAGTTACTGTGCATAATGCTCAATGCCCGCCAAATTATTTTGGCAGCAGAGACAGCAAATCCTACAAATACCTCTAACTCTCCCTGGAGGTAAAACTACTATTAGAAATGTGGGCCTCCTTGGATCCCACACTAGCAGAAAAGCAGCATTTAAATGTGATAAATAAATAAAATACAAAGGAGATAACTTAATGGCTGCCCTTTCATGACATACCTAATATCAGCCTGCCTTATGGTAAGGCTGGTCATACTGCTGATGGAGTCAAAAAATCTTCCCCTAGTGCACCTTAGCACACTCATTCCAAACTGCAAGTTTATTTCTTCATTTTAAAGAAACGCTTGGAAATATTGGACTATGTTGACTCCTTAGATCATATGTAGTGGACATGTAATAAAGCTAAGCAGTTCTGGATAAAGACACAAAAAATGATGCAAAAGATTTTAAAGTCTCAAGTACCTAAAAAGCCTGAATTTTATCTATTAGTAATCTGGGAAGAAGATACAACAGTGGATAAAAAGCACATAAACTGGTACAATATATGTTGTTAGCAGCAATATTGGTGTATGCAAAATACTGGAAAAAATCAGAGTTACCAACAGTGAATTAATGGCTAAACAGACTGATGGGAATTGTTGAAGTGGATAAGCTCATGCACAGGCTAAAAGGCAGAACACAAAATGAATTTTTGCTTGAATGAATGTGGTTGGTTGATTGATTTTTTTAAAAAAAAAAGAATGAAGGAGATCTGATGGCAGGTTTTAATATTTAAAATTAATATTACCAAATCAGACGTGTAAAAGTGCTTTTAGAAGATATAGTCCGTTTGCTGTTTTAAATTGTTTATATATCGATGATTACTATTTTTAGATGATTGATCATTAGTATAAAGTAGTATGAAATAAGTTAACAATTAATTATGAACTTGAGAAATTAAGCAAACAATTAAAACAAGTGATAAACAACAATTAATAACTATGGAATAAAATGCATGACTTGATAGTCAGGTGTAAATGTTGAAGTAATACGGACTGTTTGCAACAAGGGCGGGAACCAATTTTAGTTAGGTTTTGTTAGTATTTGTCTTAGATATGTGTAGATTATGATGCCTGTTGATCTTTGTATCTTTGTTGTTGTTCTTGTTTTGTTATTTAGTATGCTTGGATTGTGTTTTTTTCCCAACTAAATAATTTTTAAAAAAGGGGGGGAGGAATGCTTTTGGGAGGTTGTAAAAAATCATCCATGTATATTCCCTCCCTTCTCTGTAAAAATCTCTGGCCAGCTCCAAAAATTAAGGATGAAAATACATGGCTACATTTTCTGTTTCAATAAACACCACTGCCAACTGCTTCTGGAGCCCATGTCACTCAGAGTGAATACACAGCGGTAAAGGGAGAAGAGTGGAGATACCTTTGTCTCTCTGTGCATTCATTTCTATTAGGATGAATGACAGCTTTCGAAGACAAATGGAACAAAATGTCATGGAAGATCCAACATCTGAGATGGAAAAATTGCCCATTATTCTTAAGTGTGCAGACCTTGGAAAAGTTTTTTTTTTTTTTACTATGACTCCCCAAATTCTCCCAGCTAGAACAGGAGGGGGATTCTGTTAGTCCAAACAAGTAACTTTTCTGAGCTCTGTCTGTGTACAAGTTATGTCTGTTAAAGAAAAGCCAGACTCCAAATCCTCAAAGAGAAAAGGAGACCCCATTTTCTTTATTCTTCATGTTTTACACTTAAGCCATATACAAAACTGCTTCATAATCAATCAGAGCCATGGTACATCTAGCTCACTATTGTTCATATTGACTGGTAGTCACTTCTCGTTAGGATTCTGGCAGGATTCTTTCCTAGCACCATGTGGAGAGGCTGTGAATTGAACCTGGGACCTTCTGCATGCAAAGGAAATCATGGGAAATTATGAATGTACAGGGCCTTAGTTGACTCAGGCTGCACCACTAGCTTATTGAACCCCACAGTGGCCAAAGAACTCGGAGTAAAGTTTGAACCACTTAGAAAAGCTGTCAATTTATCTCAAATGGACGGCTCACCCATGGCCGGGGGTCCAGTATGGGAAAGGACCAAAACCATATCTTTTCAAGTGGGGAACTTACAGGGGCAATTATGATTCCTAGTGCCAAACAAAATTGGTTTCCAAGTAGTTCTTGGGTATGACTGGCTCAAGAAACACAATCCCCAAACTGACTGGACCCAAGGCTTACTCAAGCATACTGAAGATGTCAATCTAGTGCCCGAAATAACAACTCCCAACACGGTACTCAAATTGAGTCTCAAGGAACTGCAGAAAATCCCGCTAGAGTACTGGGATCTGCAGAAAGCATTTGAAGACCATGACGCAGACAAACTGCCCCTGCACAGAGACTTTGATTGCAAATTGAGATTGATAGATGGAGCTAAAATTCCCAAACCCAAGATATACCTAATGAACAACCAAGAATTAGAGGCTTTAAAAAGATTATTAAATAAAAACCTGCAACGCGGCTTCATTAAGCCCTCATCACTTCCCACAGCCAGTCTCATATCTTTCCGTAAGAAAAAAGATGGAGGAGAACCGAGGCTCATTGTGAACTATAATTTAATCAATCAGGCAGTATTGCCTAATACGTACCCCATTCCTTTGACTACGGATATTTTAAACCAATTGATTAAAGGCAATTTTTTTTACCAAATTGGACCTCAAAGAAGCTTTCACAGAATACGCATTGCCCCTGAAAGTGAATGGTTGACCACATTCTCAACCCCCCTGGGTAACTACAAGGGACTGTTCTCCCCTCTGGATTACAAGTGGGTCCAGCCGCATTCCAAATGTTCCTCAACTCTGTGTTACAACACCTCCTCCATGATGGTGTTGTTGTTCACCAGGATGACATTTTGATCTACTTGAACAACACACTAAACTTGTGTGTACTGTCTTACAAAGACTCATAGACAATGAACTTGTTGTTAAACTTTCAAAATGCGAATTTCATGTTCAGACTTTTGACTATTTAGGGTATAGAGTTTGCAATAATACCCTAAACATGGACCCCTCCAAAACTGCTACAATTTTAAACTGGCCTACCCCCAGAAATAGAAAACAACTGCAACAATTCCTTGGTTTTGCAAACTTTTATTGTAACTTCATAGAAGGGTTTGCCACAATTGCACTTCCTTTCACCAACCTGTTAAGAAAAGCCCCTGACAGCAAAACTAATCGATGCAGACGCATCCTCTCGACTGAAAAACGCCAACCAGCCTTTGATGCTCTCAAGAAAAAAATCTACTTCCGAACCTCTACTCTTATTCCATGATACTAACAAGGAAGCTGATGCCTCCGACTTTGCCATGGGAGCCGTTCTCCTTCAACGAGACACAGACGACCACCTTAAACCTTGTGCCTTCATCTCCAAGAAATTCTCTGCACCGCAACACAACTGGCTGATCTGGGAAAAGGAAGCCATAGCCATCCATTTCGCACTCTCCACATGGCGACACTTTCTTGAAGGAGCTAAACTTCCTTTTCAGGTATGGATGACGTCACCTTTGAACTTTCTTTGCCTGACACTTAAAAACTTGTTCACCTTGTTTTTCATTCCAGCTTACTAAAACCAGCTCCTTCGAATTCTTCTTCGCAGAGTGACTCGACTTGCGCCGCAGTTCCTTCATTGGCAGTGTCACCACTTCATGTTTAGCTACGGCTTTCCACATTTGCACTGCATTTATTGCCTCCCTTCTTTCCCTTTCTTTTCCATATTACCCTACCTTTCCCTTTTTTCCTTATGTTTTTCTGATTCAACTTTTTTTTCGGGATGGGCAGGATGTTGGGTAGCCCTCCATATTATAGTTATGGGATACGTAGTAGGAGTTAAGTAGTAGCTTGCTTGTAACAAGGTATGGGAACCAGAGACCGTTAGATAAAGAAAAGCTAGGAATGCACCGATAAGCACAGCCAGGCTTCACCAAGGCTTCAAGGTCTCTTGCGGGTAGAAAGATGTATTCTTGGTATGTTATGCTTTGAACTTTGCTAATTGCCTTCAGTTCACTCACTGAAGTCCAGTACGATGTATCACACTCCTAATAAATAGTGTTTATGCACTATACTATTTGTGTGTGTGAATTCATTTCCTGACCCTTCAGGTGTTTTGGACTTCAACTCCCAGAAGACCCAGACAGCTTGGCCAACAGTCTGGAATTGTGGGAGCAGAAGTCCACAACATCTGGAGGAAAAAAGTCTGGGAACCACTGGCAGAGAGTATGCATTACAAAGGAGATCCTGAGGGTGGGGGGAGTGGTTCACGTTTCTTTTTGAAGCCATTCAAATCCGTAGCAAAAACATATGGGAGTGCAGAACTAGACCTGCCCTAGCTTTGGCAACTTGTCAACAGAAGGAAATCAGCCAGTGCAGGACATTAGCTGGCAAGGTAATCTACAAAGCTATCTTGTTTAATCTGAAGGGCAACAAAGCAAACCAGTCTGAAAGGCTAAAGGGATTTTTATGCCTTTCCCTATCCTCTTCTCTCACACACCTGAATTATAAACTACAAGCTTCAACTGTTCCATCTGTCAGCTATTAAGATGGGATGGAGTGGGTGGACAAGCATGTTATTTTTAATCTGGCCCATTTAGGGATCAAGCATGACTGTTACCTTTTAATGGAGGTAATGCTAGTAATATCATATCTTGCAAAAGCCAATACTGAGCTTCTGCCATACCTCTCACATTATTTTTTTAAAAATACCAACCAAACCAACATGCCAAGTGTCTGTGTACATTTGCCAATGTTTCAATCAGTTCTTGCAGTTGATACCTTTAGTTTAGGTCTGAAATGCAGCAACCACAAAGATTATAAATGTTTTATCTCCACACACAAGGTCCACTTGATAATTTCTGCAGTTTCAGCTCCTGTTTAAGGTACAAATAAGGCTATTCCCTGCTGCCTCAACAGTTAGTCAACAAATAGCTTTTTCATGTTCTGATCTCCTCCTCCTTAAGATAATCAGATTCTAAGAAAGGCCTGACAGTCATACAGAAAAGTATGGATTTTGGCAGCTCCCTCTCATCACATCATGGCATTACAGGGAAGAGAGTAAAGTTGAATGGCCTTAAATTTGCTTTGCACAGACAATTGTGAAAAACAACAGGGAGGATTAGGTCATAGAAGCAAGATTTTGGCAAGTGCAGCTTGCCATGCAGTGATGCAGAAAACCTGTATTTGCTGAAATTTGCTCTTTTATACACCCATAAAACATAACAGTTTCTTGGCTTTCCTCTGTACTTCCATCACCCTGGCAGGAAAGACCACATTCCCCAAAGGTTTTTTTAAGTTCTTGCATGTTAAAATTTATCAGGGTAGAAAGCTGCCATTGTGCAAACAGTGGGAAATTTTGATGAGTCTAATTCCAACAATAATTTGTTTAAAAAGCTTATATCCATAGAATCATAGAGTAGAAAGGTATCACAAGTGCCATCTAGTTCAATCTCCTGACATGCAGGAATATGCAACTAAAGCACTCCTGAAAGATGGTCATCCAACCTCTGTTTAAAGAGCTCCAAAGAAGGAGACTCCATCACCTCAAAGGGCTTATTGTCAGGAATTTTTTTTTTCTTTTTTAAGCTGAACATTCCCACCCCTCTAAGACAGAGCTTTCCAAACTGTGTGTCGTGATATGTTAGTGTGTTGGCTGCAGTGTGTAGGTGTGTCACCGCCACTCCACGTCAAGAAATACCAGGCTTGGGTGGAGGGGCTGCCTTTCCTACCACTACCGCCGCTGCCGTGGGCTGAGAAAGACTCTGGTGAGGGTGGCAATTATTTAATTTAACCTCTGATTTGCTAGGAACAGCTGGTTCTAATAAATGTATTGCTTGCCTTTGGAAGAACAAATATTGGGTTTCAAGCCATACATACACAGGGAGGAGTAAACCCAATTTGCAAAGCAGAATTTATTACTGCATAAATATCTGTATACCTACACTGATAATAACAATATTACTATTTCAATAACAATAATGTACTATTGTTCATTACTGCTGCTGCTACTATTTCTTGGTGAGGGGTTTTAGCCCAGTAATGCATCAACCACTTTCCATGGAAAAGATTCCACATTCAATTGCCAGAACCTCCAAGTAGGTTTCAGCCAGGAATAAGGAAAAACTTCTCCCTAAAATCATGGACAGCAACTGCTGGACCATGTTGACAACACTGAGCTAAATGCACCACTGGGTGACAGACAATATAAGGCAATTTGCCTATTACTTGCTGTCATAATTATTACAGTTGGCTCTCAATATTTATGGATTCTGTATTCACAGATTCAAACCATGACTTGAATTTTTTTTTAATAAAATCCAAAAAAGCAAACTTTGATTTTGCCATTTTATATAAGGGACGTCATTTTGCAACACCATTATACACAATAGGACCTCAGCATCCACAAATTTTAGAACCCACAGAGGTCCTGGAACCAAACCTCAGCGGATACCAGGGGCACACTGTACTCTCATTAGTCTTACTATTATATAATGACACTCTGGGAAAGTCTTCCCCCCACCCACTGAAAGGGCAGGAAAGATATCTTTATAATTAAGAAGAGAAAAAGAGAAAAATCATTTACTGCAGGTTTGAGGGAAAACAAACTAGCAGCTGGTAAAGTTTTCCCTATCCAACCCATCTTCAACTTCCAAAGCAGAATCATAGAAATCACCACTACTACCACCTCATCAACATTATTCCATCTCTCAGCATTATTCCATCCCACTCACCTGGATCCCAGAACAGAGAGGCATGAGCACCCCTTGAACTGATCTGGCAAAAACTGGGCCATTAAAACTCCAATGCAAGTTGAGACTCCTCACGCATTACCAATCAGAAGAGTACTACGTGATCAAGTAATGAGAAATACCAAGAGAGCGATTCTTCTTGAGACCTCTTAGTAACCATAAAAGCTGTCCACCATCTATCCAATGCACACTTACTTGGGAGTGAGCTACACTGAGCTTTTACATATACATGGGTCTAGAACAGAGGATAAGGGGGTTGAGTCCCTCCCCAGTCCAGGTGTGTGTGCGGGTTGTTCCTCTCCCCTCAAAATGATAGAGCAAATTGGATCTGTTGTTGAGTCTCTTTAGTAATTATCCACCAGAAATTTACTAACTGATCAAACATACACACAAATCTTAAGAAAGCTATTATTAAATATTATTAAATATTTGAAGGGATGCCATGTAGAGGAGGGAGAGGGCTTGTTTTCTGCCGCCCCAGAGACCAGGACAAGGAGCAATGGATTCAAGCTGCAGGAAAGGAGATTCCACCTGAACCTCAGGAAGAACTTCCTGACAGTCAGGGCTGTCCAGCAGTGGAATATGCTGCCTCGGAGTGTGGTGGAGTCTCCTTCTTTGGAGGTTTTTAAGCAGAGGCTGGATGGCCATCTGTCGGGAGTGCTTTGAGAGTGTTCCTGCATGGCAGGGGGTTGGACTGGATGGCCCGTGTGGTCTCTTCCAACTCTACATTTCTATGATTCTATGATTCTATGATTCTATTATCCTAGAGCTTTTCCAGGGGGGGAAAAAGAGTCTGCCTGCCATCTATCCTAGGTGGACTTACCAGGGACTTAAACACTGAAAACTATTTTTTCTTCTCCTCCCCCTTCACTTCAGCTCCCCCTCCCCAAATACTCTGTGGGCTGTAATTAGTTAACCCAGGTGGACTCCAGCCTTGGCCATCACAACTGGTTTGGGGCATGGACCCCAGAACAGGGGGATAGGGGGCTTGAGACACTCCAACCAAGCTGAGGTGATTGATTCTCCTTTCCAATAAATGATCACACTCGACCTGTTGCTGGGTCTCCTTAGGAATGATCCATCAGCGACGTACTAAATGATCGAGCGCATGCACACAAATAGCTACTGTTGTTGAGTCCTTCCAGGAACAAAAGAGGCTGCATGCCACCTACGTTAAGAACACCTTACCTAGGAGTAAGCTACCAGGAAAGCACTTCTAAGGACGCATCGTGCTTTTCAGAGTCGTCCTATTTAAGGATGCTTGAAAGGTAATGGATGGGAGAGGTGTTTTGCCCTGCCTCTGACTGTGCCTTACACCTGGTTCTCTGCTACACCTTTGGCATGGTAGGTATACAAGATTTGGCTTTTTTTTTTATCCCCAGAGTATTATGAGGGAGAAGCAATTCGCCCTCTCCCTGGAAACACCTGCAAAGAGGTTAAACTAACAGCACTTTCCCGCCAATGCCGAGTCGCCCCCCCCCCCCACGACCGTATCCAACGCCGCTCACCTCGCACACCGAAAGAAGGCAACAAGAGGAAGAGGAGCAGCAATTGGAGAAAAGGTCCAGGCGGAGTCCCTTCCTTGGCCATCTCCATTCGCGCGAGCCTCCGCCTCCCCAAAAGGGGGGAACGAGGCAACCAAGCGCGCGGCAGCCGCCTTTCCCGCCCGCGTCCCCGGGCAGAGTCGCCCTCGGGAAGCTACGACCGCGGTGCGCACTCTGAGCAGAAAAGTCTTCGCGCGTTTAGTGGTTGGGGGAGGTACCGAGGGGCGCACTGGCCGGAAAAGACGACGCTTCGGGGAGCTCAGGGGCACGACGTCCGCACAGCTGAGCGGGAGCGCTCAGCCCAGAAGCGGCGCGAAGCTCTTTCCCTCCAACTCCGTGCCTGCGTGGGTGAGGTGAGCGGCACGGAGCGAGCGCACACGCGCGCAGGCGCTTCCCTCCCGGCCCACTTTCCTCCGACTTTCGCTGTTCCCGCCCTCCGGTCTTTCTTGAGGTGAAAAAAAAAGGAGGGGAGGTCTTTCGATTCCGGCTTCTCCTCTTTGAGGGAGAGAAAAAGAGGAAGGGGCCCGCCTCTACTCCAGGCTCGGCTGCCATTGGGGGCGGGACAAACGGAAGCTCTCCCCAGAGGGTCGGAGAGGCGGGGGCGGGATGACAGACGGACTCGTGTTAAAGCGTGACGGGGTCGGTCCTACCGCTTGGCAGGGTGGAGAAGTCGCTTGAGGGAGCAGAGCTGGGATATCCTTGAAAGATAAATGACATAGCTAGCTATCATGCTGCGCGCCTTCGTTTGGGACTTGTGGTTGAATCTGTCAGGGAGGCTTCTTGAAAAGGTTTGTTCACAATAGGGATGCTCTGAGGCAGAGAGAGTGTGACTTGCCCAAAGTCACGCCGTGGGTTTTTGTGGCCGAGCCAAGGATTGGAACCCTGCTTTTAAGGTGTCCTGGTTCAGCACGCAAACCACTATGGCATGCAGGCTTACCATATCTGCTTTAGTCAGACCTCATCTGGAATCCCATGTCCAGTTCTGGGCACCTCATTTCAAGAAAGATGTTGACAAGCTGGAGCGTGGCCAGAGGAGGGTGACCAAAATGGTGAAGCGTCTGGAAGCCATGCCCTATGAGGAGCAGCTTAGGGAGCTGGGTGTGTTTAGTCTGCAGAAGAGAACGTTAAGAGGGGACACGATAGCCATGTTTAAATGTTTGAAAGGATGTCATATCAATGTGAGAACGGGCTTGTTTTCCACTGCTCCAGAGACTATGGCCCTTTCCACACGACAGGGCTCAATGATGTTCTTTCGTTGCAGCCCCGGCGAGGAAGGAAAGCGCACCAGGAACGCTCCTCTCCACACCTTGCCTGGTCACTGTGGAGGAGAGCACTCTGGCCCCGCCTCTTCCCTTCTGCGGGCACTTGCCATTTGCTGCGCTGGGAAGGGAGGCATCACCAGCACACTTCTACCCTTCTGCATGGCCAGGAAAGGTGGCAGCACAGCATGATGGCAAGTGTAAAATGGATTTTTTTCCCTTTTACAAATACTGCAGTTGTGCGATGCTCAGGGAGAAGATGGTGGTGGGACCACGATGAAGTTGTGCAGAGGCACAACCTGTAGAGCACTGCCACCATGTCCCAACTGCAGGGCAGCTATACCTTGCGGAAAGGGCCTAGGACAAGGAGCAATTGATTCAAACTACAGGACAAGAGATTCCACCTGAACCTCAGGAAGAACTTCCTGGCAGTCAGAGCTATCTGGCAGTGGAACATGCTGCCTCAGAGTGTGGTGGAGTCTCCTTCTTTGGAGGTTTTTAAGCAGAGGCTGGATGGCCATTTGTTGGGAGTACTTCAGTGTGCGTTCCTGCATAGCAGGGGGCTGGACTGGATGGCCCCTGTGGTCTATTCCACTCCATTATTCTATTAATCTATCAGTCAATATATTTGGGTGTAGTATTACTGCAGAGTGGTATTGGTTTTAGTGGTGAGACTTCCAGTACCACTGCTGTAGAATATCGGTTAGAGGAAGCTGTTACTGCCCTGGCTAGTCCGAGCTTTGAGGATATTAAAAGATATCCTCTTGATATCATAATTCAGCTGCACTTCTCCACGTGCTTGCGAGGCCGCCGGACAAGCACGTAAACAAGCTCGGCCGTTAATAGCCGTAAGATTCGAACTACAATACAGGCAGGCCAGAAATAGCTGACTCACTGATTTAGGAGACCTCCAGGCAAGTACTCTAATTAAGTATGCATGCCACTTACAAAAGAGCCTCTGCCCCACGATGGCAGTTTGATGGGTGAACTATACAATACCCAAGTACTCTGCGTTTGCATACTGGCTACTCTATTGAGAACCACTACAATAACTCAATCATTCAGATTCTGACCTTTCGCAGGCTTTGTCTCCAACTCCAAATCTATTGTTTTCTCCCAAGTACGGCATGGCCTGCAGTCACAATTCTCCTTATAAAAACCCTTGATTCCGAGACCTTCCTCGGATCGCTCCCGAGTTTCATCCCGCCTTGCTGCCACTTTGCTTGGCGAGCCTTCCCTCAGCTCCACGTGCTGAGCTACATCGCACCCCAGCTTCGCTCTCTATTTTTCCGGGCTTCAGGACAGGTGAAGTATCACCCAAACCAGCAATCCCTCTAAAAATCCCTCTATACCACTCCAACCTTTATCCTCTTTAGTTATCTTGTATGAGTGTGTCGTATACACTGTTTTGCTTGTATTTAATAAACATCATTTGTTATTTCAAGTTCTGTGTTCTCCTTGACTCGACCCGACCCTGTAGACATAGGGTTCAAGATCTCGCTACGTTGCCCTGCCTCTCGTAACACTAAGCAGTGCTCTGAGCTAATTTTCCCCAACTTTAGTTGAGCACATTTTGGTGTCCCTCCCGGGACCCCGAGTTCACAAGGTAACAAAGCTTCACTTTCCTACCCATCTCCTGTTCCTTCTGTGTGTACAGGTAGTGTGAATTAACTGTGTATTTTTCACTTTAATAGGGCTTGTCCATCCAGTTTTTTCCCCTCACCCTTTGGAACAATTGAAACTTTGCTGCAGATCCGTGTTAAGAGCCCAGCCTGGAGCTGTATGTAACCATATTAATGTTTCCTTCATCTGTGAACAAACTGAATTTGGTGGCACAATTCAATGCTTGCTCAGTACTAACTGCAAAAAGTGCATTCTCTAACCAGTAGCAGGATGTAAAAATCAATAAATATGACATTCTGATAAGCATTATTATTTACTTATTTAGGGAACTTATACCACCTTTTGTCCAAAAAGTCTACAGCAGCTTACAGATAATTAATTTGACAGATCCCTATCCTCAAGCTTACAATCCAATTAAGACATGAAATAAAAGAAAAAGGGAATTATAGTGGTGGAATTAGCTGCCACTGGTGTTAGTAGATACCAGTAAGCACCAGATTTTGACAAGCCAATAAATAGCAATTCAAAACACACAAAGAAGTATTACCTAATACAACATGTACACCTTATAGAGACTAGTACAGTAAAGCCCAAAACGCTGCAGAACCAAATGCATTTAGACAAAGTCTTCCATCAGTGGCTTAGAATACATTTTCTTTAAAAAATATATTAAAACAAAATGAATATTGACATTTTGCAGGACATGTGGAGAAAAACAAATTAGAAAGATACATCAAGCAGCAAAAGAAAGGGTCACAGAGATATCTTAAGATATTATTTACCTTTTGATATCTATATTTTAGAGGTGTAAAAGCCAAATTTCCTCTTAAATAATGCTAATAACCCACTAGTCTCTGATATAGTTCCACTGTGATGTAACCGTTTCTGCTGTGGCTCCAGCACTGGGAACAGGATCTATTAAACAGGAATTTTTATATACTGCTTCCTGGCAGGTTTCTTAATACATGCCTGCAGCAGTTTTTTTTCCCCTAGCTCAATGGATGAAAATGAAGGAGAATTTGAAAATTAGGCTGAATTGAAAGGGAAAGTGCATCGTTAATCCATTGTACCCTGAACACATCAAAAACTAGAATTATTAACAAGGAGAATTGATCTTAAAATCACTCTTGACTCTAAAAGGGAGCAAACTCCTCTCTCATTATTTCCACAGTCTTTAGCAATAGAACATCATTTATTCATTCTGTCTCTTTTTTTTAAAGTCCCCAAGCCAAGGTTCCAAGACTGTTTTCAAGGTGGGAGAGTGCCCAACATTGGCAGGCAGACAATTAGTAATTTTGCCTACATGCAAATTTGCTTTTATAAAATGATCAAAACACAGAATACATAACATTAACTACCCTGAAAGCAATTACAGAATAATAAATGGAATATTATAAAATATAATTATTATATTATATTATAAAATACTCCATTCAATACAATTATTATATCAAAGAAAGGGAAAAATATGTAAGACCATATTAAGTGAATACAAAGGAGACCTATATTACATCCCTCTCTTCACTACATGACATTAAAAGCAAAATCTGTGGAGCTATGTTAGAAGATATTCTAATATTCTTAAGAGAAAATGCAAGCTATACCTACCAAGCCAAAGGTGTAGAACGGAGCTTTCCAACTTTTCATGTTGGTGATACACTTTTTAGACATGTACCATTTCGTGACACAGTAATTTCAGTTTTACTGGCAAATTGGAGGTTAAGCTAACCCTTTATAAGAGATACAGACATATATATAAATTGTAGTAAAATGTATGGGGACACAACATATCTCATGAAAATCTTTCTTATATTTTTAAAAACATATAATTTATAAATAATAACACATATTTCCAAGATTGTAGGCAACACACCTACACCCTTCAGGCAAAACACTTAACGTGTCACGGCACACCATTTGGAAAGCCATGGTGTAGAAAATGAGGTGTAGGAAACAGTCAGAGGAAAGACAAATTACTTCCTCCATCCATTATCATTCAGTCGTCTTTGAGCATGAAGACTCTTAACAAGCACAATATATTCTTAGAATTGCCTTCTACATCTTCAGTGTAGTTTACTCTCCAGTAATTATACACTGGATGGATGGCATGAAACCTCTTTTATTCCTGTGAGGCCTCGATGGCAGCAGCATCTTAATATTTTTGGGTGTGCTTGATCATTTAGTACATTTCTGAATGATAATTCGCAAGGTAATTATCAGCAATACTAATTCAGCAACAGGTCCAATTTGCTCAAATTTTGGGAGAGGGGAATCTGTCCTGAGTTTCATCTGGGGATAGCTCAAGCCCCTTGTCTCAACATGCCTCAAGTCAGTTTTGATGGCCAAGGCTGGAGTTTACCTCTCTTGGGTTAACTAACTACATCCCATAGAATACTGGGGTGTAGGTTAGTGGAGGTGAAGGGATAGAAGAAGATGAAGAAGAAAAATAGTTTTCATATTCAGTGGGGATCTAGCCAGCTTAGAGTAGGCTAATTATAATCAATTAGGGAACCAGTCAGCCAAGAAGCTGTTAAAAATTAGGATTTTGACCAGCAGGGAAGTGGAAAGTGAAAGTGAGTTCAGAGCAAGGTTATGAAAGGATATAAATGTAACTACGTAAACTGGGAGAGAGCCAGTGTGGTATAGTGGTTTGAACCTTGGACTATGACCCTGGAGACCAGAGTTCAATTCCCTGCTTGGGCATGGAAAACCACTGGGTGACCTTGGGTGCGTCACACACTCTCAGCCTCAGAAAACCCCGTGATAGGTTTGCCTTAGGGTCACTGTAAGTCAGAAGTGACTTGAAGGCATACAACAGCAAGTGCACTGGGAAGAGAACCCCTGTGGTGTAGTGGTTTGAGCATTGAACTAGGACTCTGGAGACCAGAGTTCAAATCCCTGCTCAGCCATGGAAGCCCACTGAGTGACTCTGAGCAAGTCACATTCTCTAAGCTTCAGAGGGAGACAAAGGCAAACCCCTCCCCGAACAAATCTTGCCAAAGGAAGTCTGGAGGATCGTGTGTAGCGTGATGCCCGGCATACTGCAAATTATAGGGGTTGAAGCTGGGGTTTATATACCCTATTTCCTACCCTGAAGGAGGGTGCATGAACAAAGCAATAATGACTCTCCCATGAAGAGTCCAGAATGGGTTGATTGTCATGACTCCCACCAATGTTTTGTCACCTAAAGTTAAGACAATCTGTTAATGTTTGGATGGGGAGGGGTTCTGGGAAGGATTTTTCTGTAGGGTAGGATCACTGTAGGTCTCTGATGGCTTCACCTGGGTGATTTCATCTTCCATTCTCTCTGCTGCCTGCGCTTTTGAAAAAACTACCACAAGCCCATTAGGAGCGGGCTTTCTTGCCTAATCCTCTTTGAACTTGTGTCTTGGCCATGCTGAGATCATTCTGACTTGGCTACATGCTTACAGTCAATGCTTCTGTGAAGATGCTTTTGGCCATAAATATATCTAGAAAAAATAGTACACCCCTCAAAGTGGGGGGTGTCGGGTATGGTATCAGGTTGCAGGGTAAGGAATAAGAAGGGATCTGGGATCATCTAGAGTAAAAAAGTACAACAAAGCTGTGACAACACACCAAATTCAAAGACATAACAGCAAACATAATGGCCAAGATTCTGTTTGGCACAGCAACATGCCACCATGCCATGCTCAACCCTGGAAGTCTGGAAAGGTGCAAGTTGCTCTTTGTCTCTTGGATTAGCACTAGCAGCCAGCCTGGTGCCTGAGCACATTGCAAAGCCAACTCATGGTCTTTTGGGGCAGGAGCTGTGTCCACATGCCATGAAGATCACACTGCATAGCTGAGGAGGTTTGGGAAAGTACTGTGCAAGGAGGTACTCTGCTGGATATCTGTGGAAGTAGGAAAAGTAAGATGACTTAAATTTACTTGGTTTTAGCAAATTTATAATGGAAGTAAGTAAGTGGATGAGTATTTGTTAGATGGACTATATGTTATGTAGTTAGGAGTATCCATTGGGTCACTAACCAAAAGTGTTATCAGGAAGAAGCAGCTGCTTGTGGGTGGTCAGATGACTGTTGTTTGTACAATTTGAAAATGAATAAATGTTTGCCACCTCTTGTTGAAGATTTCCTTACGTCGGGGGGACAATGTTTTAAAGTAGTGAAGGCACCAATACATATCCATCTTTCTCCCAGCCCTGGTGTTACCCCACTGGTACACCCTATCCCAAGGTCTACAATTTTTAATATCAAATATAGTTCATCATGCCAGAGAGGTTGCCCGAATGAGCATGTAGGCAGCAACGGTCGAATGACTGAGAACTAGAACAGGCCAGTAAAATCCCCAGTCACGTAGCCCAAGGAGACCTCAAGCTGTGCAAACTCACGGTAAACAAAGGGTCCTCAGCCACAGAGGAGCCAACTTGAGGGAATTAGTGTGTTTTCCCCAAGTTGAGCACTTATGATTCCGGAAAAATCATGCCAGGCAAGGACCATCTACATAAATTTGCACTACAACCCATTGCAACCGAAGATCCTGAAACACTGGCAACACATTATAAAGCCATCATGCAAAATGAGTTGCCATTGTGGAGCTTCCTTTCCTTTGCGGTGCCTATTGTTCTCCCTGGGAGAGGATTTGCCCTCAGGGTATGTTTTCCCCTACAAGTAGTTCTAGTTTTTGAGAATTTCTTTGGATAACTCCCCAGCATGCTAATAGACTGTTTCTCTGTTAGCTGAGTAATCCCCTCAGCTGTCTCTTTGCTGAGTTCCGCTTTGCTTACTGCTTCCCAGACCAAGGACTTCAGGAGAGGTGCAGTATCACTCCATCTACAATCCCTCTCTTAATCTCCTATCAAATTTTCCCACTCTTTTTCTTCTTAATAGGTCTTGTGTGAGTGATTGCGTTGGCACATGAGAACATTTTCATTCAATAAAATCATTTATTTGACACATTTGTCTGGTTTTTGGCTTGGCCTGACCCCATAAAAACTGGGTAAAAAGACCCCGCTAGGTTACTCTGCCTCTCGTAATGCCACTGCTTGTGCTCCTTTCAGTTCCCCACTCTCCCTTAAGTGGAGCATATCGAGGTGTCCCCCAAGGGACCCCCAGAAACCACGGTAACACTGGGATTCAAAGTGGCATACAAAAATTATAACAAGAAATAGATAAAAGATAAAAGTCCATGTCACTTAAAACATGCACAAATTAAACTGTCAATAGAATTAGTATTAAATTAAATGAAAATCAATTTAGAAGCATGTGTGTATGTATGTATGTATGTGTCTTCAAGTCACCTGTTCACTTATGGCCATGTTGGGGGGCTCAGGAAGAAGGTGAGTTCTCCATGCAAGGTAGTTGTTGTGCAATAGAGGCAATGAATACCTCCTTTCACCATGACACAAAAGGACATAGGCAGGTTGCTCTTAACACTTGTATATTTTACCAATAGGGTGTCAGCCATAACAGAGTCAAGCGCAAAAACTCTCCAGCTGATCCCAATGGCTTCCTTCTCTAGTAGTTGCCTTCATCTCTCTGGTCCCAGTTATTATTGTGTGTGCATGTGCTTTCAAGTCACCTGTTGACTTAAGGCAACCCCAAGAATTTAGAAAGGTTTTCTTGGGCGAGGAATACTCAGAGGTGATTTTGCGAGTTCCTTCCTCTGAAATATAACCTATAGCACCTTGTATTCACTGGCGGTCTCCCATCCAAGTACTAATCAGGGCTAACCCTGCTTACTTTCCAAGATGAGATGGGATCTAGTGCCTTTATGGTATGTAGGTTGGTTCCCCAATTACTATACAAAATTAATAAACCATGGCATTATCAAATGCTCAGCAATCTCCTGCAATTACAGCTAAATGACTACATCTCAAGAAAACTCTTACATGCAAGAAGAGAATTGATGTTTTAGTTGTGATTGTCAATCTTTATTAAAATCTCATTTGCTGTTTTATGGACAGTTTGTAACTGTCTTGCTTCAGGGAGACAAGCTGAAAAGGGAAGTGGAATATCTTCAGCACACCAGCATGGAAGAGAAAAATAGTGGTTCATCTAAGAAATGCAAAACCTTTGTAAAATGAGGATGTTCAAACTGAGGAGCTGGTAGGGGAAGAAAAAATATTCTTTAAGACAACACCTGCTTCATCTGAACCTCAAAGCACCAAGGCATGGCTTGAAACATGCAAACCGTATGAAGATTTGTTTTTATTGCTTATAATTCCATCTGTTTCCAAGGTGGATGGGGTGAATGGACTTGCTCATGTAGCTTACGCAGTGCCACCCCTGCTGAAAAGGGAGGTATTAGCTGTCTTGAGATTTCGAGATTTTTTTTTGTGAAGATTCTCTGTGTATGTGCCTTAAAGTTGCTTGTCAATTTATGACAACTCATTCAAAATGACCTTGATAGATTGGAGAGCTGAGCCAAAGCTAATAAAATGAATTTCAACAGAGAGAAATGTAAGGTCCTGCACTTAGGCAGAAAAAATGGAAAGCACAAATATAGGATGGGGGAGATGTGGCTGGATGACAGTACATGTGAAAGGGATCTAGGAGTGTTGGTAGATCACAGGCTGAACATGAGTCAGCAGTGTGATGCAGCAGCCAAGAAGGCCAATGCAATTCTTGGTTGCATCAATAGGAGTATGGCGTCTAAATCGAGGGAGGTAATGGTACCACTCTATTCTGCTTTGGTTAGACCGCATCTGGAATACTGCGTCCAGTTCTGGGCACCTCAATTCAAGAAGGATATCGACAAGCTGGAGCATGTCCAGAGGGGGGCAACCAAAATGGTGAAGGGTCTGGAAACCATGCCCTATGAGGAATGGCTTAGGGAGCTGGGTATGTTTAGTCTGCAGAAGAGAAGGTTAAGAGGGGACATGATAGCTATGTTTAACTATTTGAAGGGAAGTCATGTCGAGGAGGGAATGGGCTTGTTTTCCACGGCTCCAGAGACTAGGACAAGGAGCAATCGATTCAAGCTGCAGGAAAGGAGATT
The DNA here is from genome assembly GCA_030412105.1 of Cyclura pinguis. Taxonomy (NCBI): domain Eukaryota; kingdom Metazoa; phylum Chordata; class Lepidosauria; order Squamata; family Iguanidae; genus Cyclura; species Cyclura pinguis. The sequence goes on along the minus strand of CM059601.1, from coordinate 277,218,526 downwards.
CCACCTTCCTGATGGTCAGAGCTGTCTGGCATATGCTGCCTGGGAGTGTGGTGGAGCCTCTTTCTTTGGAAGTTTTTAAGCAGAAGCTGGATGTTCATTTGTTGGGAGTTCTTTGATGGGTGTTCCTGCATAGCAGGGGGCTGGACTGGACGGCCCCTGTAGTCTCTTCCAACTCTATGATTCTATGATTCCATGAACTGTATAGAGTTTTCTTAGGCAAGGAATACTCAAAAATGGTCCCCCATCCAAGTACTAACAAGGTCTGACCCTACTTAACTTCCAAGATCAGATGGGATTTGGTGTCTAGAAGCCCAAGTTTCAGTGGTCACACAGGTTAAGGTTTGCGCCAGCTGTACCTGTTCCTTGAGATGACGGATTTGGCCATGGTGCCAACATGCCTCAATTACATTCCATTTGGATTACTGTAATGTGCCTTTAAAGAGTGTTCAGAAATTTTAGCTGGTCCAAAGAGCTGCAGGAAAGTTGTTAACTGACCTGGCTATAGGGAGCACACAATTCCCTTGTTGCAACAGTTCCATTGGTTCCTGGTCTGCTTTGGGGCACAATTCAAAATGTTGGTTATGACCTACAAAGCTCTGTACAGGACCATCTCTCCGTGTCTGAGCCTGCCCGTGTAGGGAGAGGCAGATGGAGAGATGCTTCAAGCTTCTGAGCCAGCAGATGAGGAAGTGAAGCTCTTGGAGAGTTGCAGGTCATCTGCATATCATCATCATCATCATCATCATCATCATCATCATCATCATCATTCTTTATTTATATAGCGCCATCCATGTACATGGCACTTTACAAATTTAAAATATAACAGTCACCCTAAATAAATACATAATAAAATGAAGATATACAACTAAAAGGATCCAGGGTATATGGAATTACAACCAGTACGACATAACATTACTATAATACTAATAAACATTACTATAATGCCAATAAAATACAATATCTAAGTAACAATAAAACTAGTCCAATGTTCCAAAGATTTTGGAAAACAAGAAAGTTTTCAGTTTAGATTTAAAAACCGCAAGGGAAGGGACAGTTCGCGAGGTCACTGAAAGGCGATTCCATGCATAAGGGGCAGCGAGAGAAAAAGGGCATAACCGAGCTAAAGAGGAGGAGACTCTAGGCTGGGAAAGAAGGCAAGTATTCACAGAGCATAGGTTTCCAGCTGGTTAGTAAGGAGAGATAAGAGCAGCAAGATAAAGAGGAGCTAAATTATGTAAGACCTTAAAAGTCAAAACAAGAAGCTTATAAAGGATCCTACAAGGGATAGGTAACCAATGAAGGGAAATCAGGAGAGGGGTAATGTGATCGAAATGACAGGCTAAGAAAATGATTTTAGCAGCAAAATGAAAAACAGAGACCAGAGGGGAAAGATGAGATCGAGGAAGACCAGTGAGTAAAAAATTACATACTTTTCCCATCAGCCTTTGCTGAAGTTGCTGTGAGAAAAAAGCAACCAGATGAGGACAGGCAGCAAACCTTTGAGCTTACAATGCACAAAGTTATATTCCATATGTCCCATATAGATACTACATAGAGGAAAGGGAAGAAAAGAAAGGTGTTGATGTCTGGGGAGGCACTGCTCAGGGGTACACTAGCCTGACAAAATTAATTGGGAAGTGTGCTGTCTTCCTGGTGTATATATCCAGGATGTCACTGACAAAACTAATCACAAACACAGATCAGTACCCCTTTCTCCTTATTTGTATGGGCACCAGCAACATTGCCAAGAATTTCTCTTTGCAGATCACCTCTAACTATGAAGCTTTGGGCAAGAAGAGGTCTGAGTTATAGGTGGCATCCTCTTCAATTTTACCAGTTAGAGAGGACTAAGCAGGGGCAGGAAGATATTAAAAGTGAATGACTGGCTACATAGATGCTGTAGATGGGAGAGGTTTGGCTTCTGGGACCACAGTCTTCAATTCTTAAACAGAATACTATTGGCTACAGATGGGCTGCAACTCATGAAGACTGCAAAGAATGTTTTTGGTAATAGCATGGCAGGTATAATCAAGAAGGCTTTAAACTTAATCCAGGAGGGTTGGAGATGATAACTCAAGCATCAGTCCTGAGGCAAGCTGTATACACAAAGATGCGCATTCATGAGAAGAAGCTGAGGAAGAAAATGCAATTCACAACAAAACTGACAGTAAATTAATAGCTGAGAGCAAAGTTTCAACTGTCCATACCAATGCACTGAGTTTGGGAAACAAAATGAGCTTGAAGTTCTAGTGCAGGAATGTAAATATGACTTTACAGGCATAACAGAGACCTGATGGGCTGAGTCCCATGATTGGAATATTACAATTGAAGGGTATCATCTATTCAAAAAAGAATAGAAGTGGCAGAAAATGAGGGAGAGAGTAACATTGTATATTAAAGACAAATTCAGTTGTACAGAAATCCATGAGAGTGATCAGAGTGGGATAGTTGAAAGAATCTGTGTAAAAATATATGGAGAAATAAATAAATGTGTCATTGTGGTAGGAGTTTACTACAGGCCACCAAACCAAGAAGCAGGCGTGAATGATGTTTTTCAGAAACAAATCTCAGAAATCTCAAAGATGCAATGATTAGTAGTTATGGGGGGCTTAAGTTACCCTGATATCTGCTGGGAGACTAACTTATAGGAGGTCCAAGAAATTCCTGAGGTGCCTTGCAGATAGTTTCCTATATCAAAAGACAGAGGAAGAAACATGGGGATCAGCAGTCCTAGCCTTGATCCCAACCAATAGGGAGGAGTTGGTCACTGGAATCAAAGTAGCCTGTATTTTAGGGGGAAGTGAGCATGTAATGCTAGACTGTGCAACTGTGGGGCAGGATAAAGCAGAAGACAGAAAGAGAATTCAAAAGGACTTCAATATAACTAAAAAAAATGGGCAGAAGTTAATAAAATGAAATTCAGTAGAGACAAATGCAAAATTCTACATTTAGCCCACAAAAACCAAATGTATAGGTTGGGGATACATGGCTCAACAGTACTACATGCGATAAGGACCTTGGGATTATTGTTGATCGTAAGTAGAATATGAGCCAGCAGTGTGATGCTGTGGCAAAGAAGACAAATGCTATCTTAGCCTGTATTAATAGAAGCTTAGCTTCCAAGTTGAGGGAAGTAGTATTCTCAGTATATTCTATACTGGTCAGGTGTCATTTGGAGTATTGTGTTCAGTTCTGGGGTCCTTATTTTAAGAAGGACATAAACAAGCAGGTTCAGACAATGTCAACAAGGATGATAAGAGGTATGGTGAAGAAAACATTAGGCAAAGTTGAAAGAGCTGGGCATATTCAGTGAAGAGAAGACTAAGGGGTGACATGATTACCTTCTTTAAGTACATGATGGCTGTCACAGAGAGGAGTGCATAGGGATGTTCTCTGCTAGCCCAGAGGGAAGAACCAGATCTATTGCTCTGAAGTTACAGGAAAGCAGATTTTGACTGAACATCTGAAGAAACTTCTTGACAGCAAGAGCAGTTGGGCAATGGAACCAATTGGCTAGAGAGGTGGTGGGGTCTCCATCTGTGAACATCTTCAAAAAGACATCTACCTGCTGGGGATGCTTTAGCTGAAGATCGTGCATTGAGTGGAGGCTTGGACCTAAGGCCATGAGGTCCTCTCAGCTCTGTGATTCTCCATGTCTTGAGATCTTCTGGGGAGGTCTTTCTGTCTGTTCCATCACCATCAAAGGTGCATCTGGTGGGAATGTGAAAGAGGATCTTCTCTCTGCTCCTGGGCTCTGGAACCCTTTCCTGGAAAGGTGAGACTGACACCCTCTTACTGTCCTTTTATAGGTAGGTCAAGACCTTTTTATTTCAGAAAAACATAGAGGACTGCCTGCCTGCCTGCGAAGAAGGGCCTTTCACATGCATGCTGCTTATGTTTGTTGTTCTTTTTAATGGTTTGCCTTTAACTGCTTTTAATTTTATTGGTAATTTAATTAACTGTTTTAAAACTGTATTTTAGGGTTGTTTTTTAAAAATGTATTTTAAAAATGTTTACTCTTTAATTAATTGCTTTTGTTTGTTCATCACTGGGAGCTAGAAGGAAATATAAAAATATCTTAAATAAATCAAAGATAAGTGGCCACATTTTTGAAATAATTACATTTGATGTAGCTTTTTTGCTGTATATGTTTTAAGGTTTGTAAGGTGCCTTGAGTCCCAGTCTGGTCAGGATATTATTATTATTATTAACAACGCAGTAATAACAACAACTATTTCTACTGCAGCACTTTGCAGATGCTTTGACTTTTCTGCATTTTCATGTGAAATGAAATGCATTTTATTAGAAAAGAAACATATTTTATTGGCCTTGTTATCATTTGAGTAACACAAGAAACCCAGCACTGTGAAGGTGCAAAATGTTTTTACTGTCAAGTAAACAAAAGAAAACTGGAAACTAGGCAGAATGAGGAAATGCCCTCCATTATCAGAGGCTGACAGATGGCAGCATGGTGTTGGAGCTATATGCCACACAGGCTGCCTTGTGTCCCCTAAGCTAGACTGCTCGTTTCAAGCACATTGAAGAAGCATGTTGCAATTGCCAATGTTCAGGAAAGATACAGCTGCCACTCCAATTGGCTTCTGCACAATTTGTCCTCTGCTTCAGCCAGCCAAATCTTTTCAGCTAGCATTGTCATGAGGGTTCTTATATAATATAAGAATCTGGCATATCCTCTGTAACATTATAGAATCTGGATGGAAAATTACCTTAGTAGGTTAGAGAGTTGGGCCAAAATTAACACACATTTCAACAGGAAGAAATGCAAGGTCTTACATCTATGGAGTTCAAATGAAATGCCCTAATATAAGATGGGTGACACCTAGTTTGGCAACAATACATGTGAACATGATCCAGGGGTCCTAATAAAACCCCACACTAAATTTGAGTCAACAGTATGATGCTATGGCAAACAGAAGCCAATACAAACAAGCCAGGCTGCATAACAGTAGCAATAGGATGTGTATTTCTATACTGCTTATCAGCTAATCGCTCTCTAAGCGGTTTACAATGTATTTTAGTAATTGCTCCCAACAAACTGGGTATTCATTTTACTGATCTAGAGAAGGATGGAAGGCTGAGTCAACCTGGAGCCTGGCAGGATCAAATTCACAACCTTGCAGCTGCAGTATTGGCATTTAACCACTGAGCCACCAGGGCTCCAGGACAAAAGTAATCAGTTCAAGGGAATCATAGAATTGTAGAGTTGGAAGAGACCATAAGGACCATCGAGTCCAACCCCTGCCATGCAGGAATACACCATCAAAGTATTCTCAACAGATGGCCATCCAACTTCTCTTAAAAAAAAAAAACCCTCCAAAGGAGGAGTCTCCACCACACTCCAGGGAAGCATATTCTACTGTCGGGAAATTCTTCCAAATGTTTAGACAGAATCTCTTTTCCTGAGCTTGAAGCCGTTACTCTGTGTCTTAGTCTCTGGAGCAGCAGAAAACAAGCTTGTTCCATCCTCCATATGACACTCTTTCAAATATTTAAACATAGCTATCATGTCACCTCTTAATCATCTCTTCTGCAGGCTAAACATATCCAGCTCCCACAGCCATGTAAAGGGACCCCGTGTGGGTTCAATATTGGTATGGTTTGGATGGGCACCATATCTAATTGGCATCATGTTTTAATTGGCAATACACTTTAATCGGCATTGATATCAAAATCAAACCTGAAGGTGACTGAGAGGTTAAATTGACCAAGGCAGAATTCTGACTGTGAATGTGAGAAAGAGAGGCAGGTCAACCTAAGACAATTTCCAGGTAAGACTAGGTCATTTATCAGGGAAACAAATGCTGCTCCTGTAGATAATAAGCTTAAGTAGAAGCTAGAATTTTTCCAGAGAACACAATTGTGAGAAGCCCACCAGGACGCTGGTTGACTTATACCCATCCCCTGTGCACCTGGATTTCTTCCTCTTTCCCCGTAGCACCCACAATAGATGGCTATTACAACACCCATCACTCCTTTGTCACTGAAGCACTGCAAACATTAGTGGGTTGATAGCCCATTGTATGTATTGCAACTCCCATTGTTCCACACCTGGAACTGCATGTACCAGCGACTGCCACAGGCTATTTTTTGGGTACAAATATCCCTGATTTTAGGCTGCCCAGTGCAGTCTCTTGCCGATCTAAATGCCACTCTGTCCATCTGATTCTTGAATGAGAACTGTCCTTAGGTTCTTTGCCTAAGCCACACTGCTGCTTCTCTCTGCTTCGCTCCAGATCTGCTAATTATCACTCACATCCCTTGTGGTCTCTATTCCACTTTCCTCCCTTTCATCTAGCTCTTGTGCAATTGTGTGCGTGCTTGAACTTTTGCGTATGTGAGTGAATTTATTTTAAATAGAACACATTTTTAGTTCACATTTTACTCTGGCTGAGTTTCTCCTGTGTGAGCCCATAAACATTGGTAGGAAAGGTCTCACTTAGTTGCCCCCCTCTTGCAGGCTTCCAACTTTGAGCTCATTCATTCCCCACTTTTTGAACGGAGGTATATCCCTCTTTTCTGAATATTTGGTCATATGTTTCAGGAAGGCATCATCCAAGTCCTCAGTCTGTCTTGGAGGTCTGAGTAGACCCTCACAATGACATCACTGAAGGGAAAAAAGATGGCGTAGCGAGTGGTTGTCGCCTCGCACAGCTGTGAGATTGACGACCGGTGCACGAGATCGTTTGCCTGTTTCGGCAGAAAGAAATGGGGCAATTTATTCCTCTGGAAGAGGGGATTTGGAGGGGCTCCAATCTAGACTGGGTTCGGCACTCAAGAAACTTTCAAAGAGAAGTGGGGCATGGAATTAGCCGATGGGTCGAGGAGCTACCAGATCTCGAGCAGCCACCAGGACGCGGTAATGGCTATGCCACAAACCGTCTGACAAGTAGAGGGAAATATAACAAGTAAGCTCTGAAGTTTTTGCCGAAACTCAAGAAACCAAGGAAAATCTCCTTCTCACCAACAAAACCTGATTGAAAAGGTAATCAAAAAGTAAAAGAAGAAACAGTTTAACTTACTTTGGCTAGTCGTCATAATACTGGACACTCTAAATATATATGTATAAGCTTAACCCGAATGGGAGAAACTTTTGAATGGTCAAAGGAACTACTTAATATAAAAGATTGGTGTTCGTTGATCTGGATTGTATATTTATAAATTTACAACTTTGGAAAATCTTATAGCCGGCTTCAAGGACTCTGGTTATTAGTATATAACTCGGATAGTTGGAGATAGAACGATTTAACTTGGGGCTTTAACTGGAATCTTTTGAAGGTACTTGAGAATCTACTGGGACAGTTGTAATAAGGACAGAGGTATAAGAAATAAAAGAAATAAAATAAAAGAAATAAGTCTCAACTCATATAAGATATCTTCAAGAATTAAGGACAGTTGTGGATAAGGATTACTGTGGTGTGGATTCGTGCTTGGAATATAAGGAAGATTATGGAAGCTGGATCTGGACTACATAAATAGGAAGGTTTTAGAATAAATACATATTATCCTTGACTTGGAACTATAAACTGTACATCCTTTTGTAATAACGACGGTGGAGGATATCAGATAAAGGAAATAAAGAAACCTGGAAGAGTGGAGGATTGGAAGAGAAAGCAGCAGAAGGAGAAAAAAGATAGCGGGAGACGAGACAGTGAAAGTTTTTGAGACATTGAAACAGTGACATACTGGGAGTCGAAGAGAAAGCGGTTTGAGAGAAAGGGGGGGGAGTAACAAAGTTTCTTAAATATATTTATTATAAAATATTATTTGTTTGCCTATCTGCCTGAAGAATATATATGTGCCTAAACTGCATTTGTTTATAGCAGTTTGGTTAAGATTGTGTTAAGTGCGGGATTGGTATTAGATACACCTTTCAAGGGGGGATAGTCGATAGGTAATAGCCTATCTATCTATTAAGGTACTCTTCTGGTTGGTACTGAGGGGTTTTTTCTTTCCCTCGGTTTAAATATTATTACACATTATCATCTGCTGAAGTATAAACTGTACGGTTTAGAGTTCGTTGAAGAGACTTTTTGGTCTGTCTAGTATGATAAGTGGTAAGTTTATTTAGATGCATAATCTCATCAGCTGTTGTACTTCGTACAAGGTAAACGTCTGGCATTAAGCTGAAGATAGCTCTCAAGGACAGTAGATGGTAGCAGCTGGTAAGCTCTTTGTTTACATATTTCTGTGTTAGCAGCTGAATTATATGGAATTAACTTATTAAATACAGGACAAAAGGGAAATTTAAGTTATAAAATAAGAACATAGCACCATCTAGTGGAAGTAGGAAGTAGGGTTCAAAATTTTTAAGGGTTTCAGTAACATACGCTTAACATAATATTAGTAGCATATAAGATTCATATAAAATAAGCATATTAAATACACATATACATTTATATATATAATAGGTAGATAAAATATAGTAGGACTTATATTAAGATCTAGCTTTGAATAAACTTACAATTGCTAATTAAATACTTCAGTTTCAATCGATTTGATCTACATAGGGTAGATTGGAAAAAATACTGGAACAGTAGGTTTATACATATTGATTGATTAAAATAGTTAATAATTTAATATTTTATATTTAACATCTAATAAATTTAATAAAATTTAAATATTTAATATTTAATATCTAATAAATTTAATATTCAATAAATTAACACTAATAAAATAAGCCAGGTTGATCAATAGAGGAATAATTATTAGCAAATTATATCTGAGTTAGGAACTTTATTTCTTTCTCTGACTTATCTCTAAAATTATATACATTTTATAAATCAAAGATAAAATTTTAAGTGAAGAAGATCAAGAATCAGTAATAACCAGAAGATGGCAGCAGGGAGAAGGAAAGTTGTGCAAACACAAATACATACGCTGACACAAAGAAGGTCCTCAGGAGAGGTGGATCCTAATCAACTATTATTAGAAGAAGTTAAGAAAATAAGATTGGATATGCATTCAGAGATGAAAGAACTCATGACGGAAGTTAAAAAAGAAGTAAAAGAAATGAAGAAAGAAATGGAAAATTTGGCATATAGATTGGAAACCGTCACAAAAGATGTGAGAAATATGAATAAAAATGTAGAAGAGGTGCAGAAAAAAATGAAAGTTTTGGAGAAAAGAACAGGCGACTTAGAAGATATGATAGAACAAACAGAAAAGCAAAACACACTTTCGGAAATGAAATATAGAGAGAAGTGTATAAAGATTAGAGGATTGGAAGAATCGGAGGAAGAGGATCTATATAACAGAGTCATCCCAGCCCTGGCCAGATTTTTAGACTGGCCAACGGAACAAATGGAAGTAGAAATTGACCGGATTTTCAGAATCAATTCGTTAATTGCTCATAAAAGGAAGGTACCTAGAGACATCGTGGTGTATCTGGTACGTGAAAGAGTTAAGGAAATGATCATTCAACAAAGCTACACGAATAAACTGGTCATTGAAGGAACAGAACTGAAGATCTTTAAAGACATTCCATCGCAAATATTGAAGAAAAGACTGCACTTTCTTAATACAAGAATTGAAGAGGAATGAAATCTCGTACAGATGGGGGAAATTTGAAGGGGTAATATTCACCCATAACCAAAGAAGATATGTAATTAACTCAGTCTTTAAAGCTGAAGAGTTCCTGAAAAGATTTAAAGAAGAAGATAAGAAAAAACAGGGGAAGGATCAAAAACCAGAGGAAAAGAAAGATGAGAAGAGAAGGAAGACAACTGGTAGAGAAAGGAAGGATGATCGAAAGATAACTACGGCAAGATCTGAAGAACTTTCAGAAGAACGCTTTCAACAGGAACATCGAGAACAAGAAAAGGAACAGGAACATTGAGAACAAGAAGAGGAGCAAGAAGTAATAGAGCAGGAGCAAGAACAAGAAGAAACTGAACAAGAAGGAGGGGAAGAGACTTCATCGGAGTCAGAGATAATAGAATAAAAAATTAGAACAGAATGAAGGTAAAATTATTATCATGGAATATTAGAAGAATAAACTCAATAATAAAAAGGAAAAGGATTTTTCATTATTTAGAAAAACAAAAGAGTGACATCTATTGTATACAGGAAACCCATATAACAAGAAAAGAAAAACAAGTATTAAACAACATTAAATTAGGAAACGTATTCTCCTCAGGAATAGAAAAAAAGAAAAGGGGGGTGGCCCTATATGTGAATCCTAAATATGACACGAGAGAAGTGATAAATGATGATTATGGAAGATACGTAGGGGTTGAGATCAACGTGTTAAGCATGAAAGTATTGCTGGTGGGGCTATATGCCCCACTGGAAAATAAAAATGAATTTTACAAGAAACTTCTAGGAAAAATAAGGGAAGTTGAGTGTCAAAATGTAATAATCATGGGAGATTGGAACAGTATTAGCCAACCAGAATTAGATAGGTCTATATCAAAGAGAAAAAAGAAGAATGCTGGAAAATTACCTAAAGCCTTTTTTGATTTGACGGAAAATCTAACATTACTAGATGTATGGACAAGTTTATATGGGGAACAAAAAGAATACACTTATTTCTCTGAAATATATAAAACCTGGTCAAGAATAGATATGATCTGGTGCACAAAATCAATAGTTAGACAATTATACAAAATGGAAACTTTGCCAAGGATCAGATCAGATCACGCCCCCCTGATATTAATAATGGAAGATCGAAAACCAGAATACAGATGGAGAATAAATGAGAATTTATTGAAAGATGAGAGAATAACAGAAAAAGGTAAAAAAGTAATCAAAAGATATTTTGCAGAAAATCTGAATAAGGGTGTGCCTATTGAAATAGTGTGGGAGGCTGGTAAGGCTGTGATGTGGGGTTATTTAATACAACAGGATATAAAATTTAAAAAAGAGAAAAAGAAAAAAGAACAGGTTTTAACAAAGGAAATACAGCAATTAGAAAACATATTAAAAACCTCACCTGGAAATATAAAGATTATAGACTAAATAAAGGTGTTACAAAAACAAGTATCAATTCAGGACACCAATGAAATTGAAAGAAATTTGAAATTTATAAAACAAAAAACTTCTTTTTTGCAAATAAAGCAAATAAGTGGTTGGCTTATAAAATTTGAAAAGAGAGAGAAAAGCGGTTGATATTTCAGATAAATGATAACAAGAGAACCTCAGTTAAACAGGAGGAAATAAAGAAGGCCTTTGAAAGGTTTTATAGAAATTTATATGCAGATTCGGGAACATGTCAGTTAAAAAGAAGTAAGATAGAGAAGTACTTAAGTGAAGGGGAGATACCAAAAATTACAGATGAACAGAGACAACAATTAAATAAGTTTATAACTAAGGAAGAAATAGTGCAAGCAATTCAGAAACAAAAATCAGGGAAAGCACCAGGGCCCGATGGCCTTACTGTGCTTTAGTATAAAACATTTCGCAAACAACTAATAAATCCACTCTATGAGATAATGAATGGAATGACCAAAAATACGCGACCCCCATCGTGAGGAGAAGCTAACATCACTTTGATCCAAAAGGAGGGAAAAGACCCAAAAGAACTAAGTAATTATAGACCCATTTCACTGTTAAATGTAGATTATAAAATATTTGCTACAGTATTAACGGAGAGATTAAAGAAAATTATGCAGGTAATAATTCATACGGATCAGAATGGCTTTTTACCAGGTAGATTGTTAAAAAATAATATGCGGACTGTGCTGAATGTAATAGAGTATTTTCACAAACATAATGAAAAGAAAATGGCACTGTGCTTTCTTGATGCTGAAAAAGCCTTTGATAGAGTAAATTGGTTTTTCTTAGAACAAGCAATAAAAGCTATAAACTTGGGATCTCAATATACGGAATGGGTAATGGCCATATATAATGATCAAAAAGCTAGAATAATAGTAAATGGAGAAATAACACAAAGCATAAGGATAAGTAGAGGAGTAAGACAGGGATGTCCCCTGGCACCACTTTTATTTATATTAGTATTAGAAATATTCAAGAATAGGCTAAGACAAGAAAAACAAATTCAAGGGGTTAAAATTAAGAAACAAGAGTATAAAATTAGTGTTTATGCGGATGATTTGGTAATCATTTTGGAAGATCCCCTATCTAGTATAGATATATTAATGAATAGATTGACGGAGTTTGGTATACTATCGGGTTATAAAATAAATAAGCAAAAGACAAAAATAATTATTAAAAATATTCAAGAGCAGGAAGAACAAGAACTAATAAACAAAACAGGCTTTATGACAGTGAAGAGAGTAAGATACCTTGGAATAAATATTACAAGGAATAATGTGGATTTATTTGATAACAACTATAAAAAGGTATGGTTGGAACTACGGGAGGAACTTAGAAGATGGCAAAAGTTGGAATTATCATTAATGGGTAGAATATCTGCAGTTAAGATGAATTTACTCCCAAAAATATATTTTTTTTCCAAAATCTCCTGATAATCATGAATGAAAAACCTTTTAAAGAATGGAATCAGGAATTGTGAAAATTTATATGGAAGGGAAAGCGACCAAGGATTAAACTTAAGGTATTAGAAGACAGTAAGGAAAGAGGGGGAATGGGATTACCCAACTTAAAATTGTATTACTATGCAAATTGCTTAGAGTGGATGACTGAATGGATAACTTTGAGAAATACTAGAATCTTAAATTTAGAAGGTGAAGATTCATATTTTGGATGGCATGCCTATGTGTGGTATGGTAAATCATCCATAGACAAAGAATTCAGGTCTCACTTCTTAAGAAAATCTCTGTTAACTGCATGGCTAAAATACAAAAGACAACTGTATTTAAAAATCCCACTCTGGGTTTCAACCCATGAGGCCTTCTATAAAAGAGAAATTCCCAAGATAAACTCCTGGATTACATATAAAGATATATTGAATATACATGGAGATAATATAAATTTTAAATCTAAAGATGAACTAAAGGCCCATGGATGGCAGACACATTGGCTATTATTTACACAATTATTGGAAAGATATAAAAAGGACAGGGAAGCGGAGGGATTTGAAATTAGAGAAAGAGAGTTTGATAAGATATTAAAGCCAGGAGAAAAGCATAAAGTAAGCCAAATATATAGTATCTTACTGGTACTGGCAGAAGCAGTTAAGACAACCATGGTAAAATGGGTGCAAAATTTGAACCATGTAATTACTATGGATTAGTGGGAAAACTCTTGGAGAAATACATGGAAGTTATTAAAGCCATCTAGCTTGAGAGAAAATTACTATAAAATGCTTCATAGGTGGTGTATCACCCCAGTCCAAATCTCAAAGATACAAAAAAATCAGAATGATACCTGCTGGAAATGTGGTCAGAAAGGTACATTTTTTCATATATGGTAGCAATGTGATGAAGCAAAAACTTTTTGGATAGGCGTACATAACAAAATACAAGACACCATAAAAATAAAATTTTTATTATCTCCCAAAGTATATCTCCTTAATATGATATAGGAATTACATATAAATAACTCAAAAAAGAAAATAATTTTATACATGATAATGGCGGCCAGATTATGTTATGCACAGGTGTGGAAGCAAAAAAGGCCCCCAAGGTTAGAAGACTGGTTATTAAAATTATTTGATATGATAGAAGCAGACATGATAATAGAGTCCTTGGAAGATAGAGAAAAAAAGAAAACTATTGAAGAATGGAAGACAATCTCTTCTCTTTGGGAAGTTTATTGGGGTAAGAATGCCACCATCTTTTTAGAATACTGATTTTTATAGGTTAATGAGTGTCTAGAAGGTGTGATGTCTTAATGATAACATGATGAAAAGGAAGATAAGGATGGAATAGAAAGGTGTAACATAATACTCTAATAAGTAACATGTAATACCATTATTAAAATAAATTTAAATATATTAAATTAATCGAGTTATTATAAATATGGTATTTGGGTTTGTAGTATAATGTTTACATATATATGTTTTTTTTATATTTAGAAGGAATACTACAGATAAGAAAGCATATGTTTCTTGAGTTTCGGCAGGGGGGGATGACTAAGTGGGAGGAGGTGGTGGTATTATTACTATTAACATTGTTTTTAATATTTATGTAATATAGAGAAAATTGAAAAACTATAAGAATATAGAATAGAGAATATAGAAAAACAATAATTTCCAGCTGAAGTATGCAATTTACATGTAATAGTATGTTATATATAATTATATATAATTTCATAATTTATGGAAATGACTCAAAATGATTAATACCACCACATTTAGTTAAGTGGGAATATATGTTTAATGTATTTTATTGTAATGTTCGTATTTTGTATTGTGTTTAGTTCTGTTTTGTTTCTTGCTTTGTTGTGATTTAGTAGATTAGTTGTGCATTTGTGTTGTGCTGTGTTATGTTATGCACTTGTGTTGTGTATTGTGTACAATCACCCAATAAATTTAAAAAAAACAAAAAACAAAAAACAAAAAACAATGACATCATTGTTGTTTTTCTCCCCCTTAATTTTAACCCAGATGACTGGCTTCCAGGATTTGAGTCATGGATCTCTTCACAGATGTAAAAGTCCCTGATATATCGTGCTACTTCTCCTTTCCTGTTTGGTTTATTTCTCTGAAATAGGTTATACCCCTCTATTGCTACATTCCAATTATGAGACTCATCCCCCCAGGTTTCAGTGAAGCCTATTGGAAGGATGGAAGTAATAGTATCACCCTATTCTGCTTTGGTAAGATCTCACCTGGAATACTATGTCCAGTTCAGGAAACCACAGTTCAAAATGGATAGTGACAAGCTGATCTGTGTCCAGAGGAGGGCAACCAATATAGTCAGAGGCCTGGAAACCAAACCTTATGAGGAACAGCTTGGGGATCTGGATATGTTTAGCTTGGAGAAAAGAAGACAGAGAAGTGGCATGATAACCATCTTTAACTACCTGAAAAAAATGTCATATAAAAGATGAGCTTGTTTTTTTCTACTCCAGAGACTAGGACACAAACCAATGGATTCAAATTACAAGAAAAAGATTCCACCTAAACATTAGGAAGAACTTCTCTACTTTAAGAGCTGTTCAGTGGTGAAATAGACTGAAATGAAGAGTGGTAAGACTCTTCTTCATGGGAAGTATTTAAACAGAGATTGGATGCCCTTCTCTTAGGAGTGCTTTAGTGTGTTCCTGTATGTCACAGGATTGATATAGATCAGTAGTTCTTAAACTGGGGTCTGGAGACTCTTGGGGGTCCACAGAGCCTTCACAGGGAGTCTGCAAAGTGTCGTTGCTGGACACAAACAGCTATGGCAGCAACAGAGATTTGCCCAAGGTCACCCAGTGTCTGAGCAGGGATTTGAATCCTAGTCTCCAGAAGCTTTAAATCAATCAATCAATCAATCAACCAATCAATCAATCAATCGATGCATAGTTTAATATTTAAATCTAAACTTAAATATTTAAAACTTGAAATAAGTCTGGAGGGGGCCCTTGGCAACAAATTCTATTTACAGGGGGTCCCCAGTAAAGAAAAGGTTAAAAACCACTGAAGTAGATTACCTTGGTGGTCCTTTCCCCTCTGTGATTCTATGCTTTTGTTACACTTTTTGTCCACAGAGCTCAACTTATTTTTATTTTCCTATGAAGACTTGATCTCAGTTTTCTCTGAATGATCATCCCAGAAAGTGTTCACATGTATCAATGTAAACAGAGGGACATGATTGCAGGGGGTTGTGAGGAGATCTCAGCTGGATTCAGAGAGTTAAATTCTCATAGGACTCTTGCATGATAACTGAATTGACAACACAACTGATTCCCTGATTACGTGGTATGTAGGTTAAAGATTTCACCTTCTAAATGTAGCATTTTCAGCATGAACCCCATTCTTTCTGAAAATGAAAATGGTTTGTTTGATTTCTGTTGGAGCAGTACAAGTGGTTAAGTGCTTCTAAGAGCTAAAAACATCACTTTCCTTTCTTCATGAGCTATCATCAGATTATATGCAGCATTGTACACTGATGCTTACAAAGAGATATTGGAATTACAAGGTCAAGGCACACGGGAGGGGGGATTATTCAGTAACTGAAAGCAGACATATCTGTGACAAAGGATGCAAATACAGTTTGCATCAGGATTTCTCAATTGGGCTCTGTAAGCAGATTTTTCATTATTGCCATCTTGCATTATCTTTTGATTCCATCTCAAGTTTTGCAGAAGATTCTCCACTTTCAGTTTTAAGGTTAACACTTAACAGTTTTGATGGAATTGAAAGTTGTCCTCCAAAACCATGTCTGCTAAGTGAATGTTGTTGCTGCTATTATTTGTTGCCAAGTCCTCTTTGGCACTACCAATGAAGACTTCTAAGACACCCTGTCATCAACAATTTTTCATTATTAGCATTTCATACTAGCTCAGGTCCTACAGACTTAGGGACATGGTTCCATTGATTGAATCAATTCATCTGTAATGTGGTCTTCCTCTTTTTTGCCACTATTTTCCATTTGTAACAAGCATATTGACTTTTCCAGTGACTCATGGCATCTCATGATATGTCCAAAGTACAACAGCCTCGGTTCAGGCATCTGGGCTTCTAGTGAGAGTTGAGACTTGATTTACTCCTAAGACGCATTCATTTTAGCAGTAGCTATGTGAATAGACACTTTTTTTAAAAAAATAAAAGCATGGGTTTAAATTCTATATTTAGTGCCAACCATAGTAGAGACACTATACTTATGGAATTTACTCATGTGTTGAATCAACAATTATAGAATTTACTCCTGTGTTGAATCAACAAGGTTCCAGCCATTGTTTGGAGCAATAATTCACCCCATCCCCATTTGCTCTTTCTTTTCTGGTCAGTTATCCCAACCAATGATGCATCACATACTGAGGTTATAACATCACATAACTACAAAACCAATCAGGCTTGGGGGTGCAAAGATATCACAAAAGACAGTGAGGGCAAATGACAGCCATTTATGCAAACAGTAGGCATTTTAGTTCATTTCCCAACAAAAAAATTACATTTTTTAGCAGTATTGGAAATGTTATCAAAAAGCAATGCATAGTTTTTGCTCTTTTCCCAGCAATAAAAAGGCTACTGTGCTTCTTCCTCATGGAACAAGAGGTGAGTACAGTTTGATTCTCTGTTTTTCAAAAATGGGGAGCTAAATTTCTCTGTTTCTCTTTTTCCTAGAGGTCCTAGGGTCAATACCACATCATCAAGAAGGTATGACATTGAACAGAGCTTGGAAAAGCCGTTTTGGTAATTATAATTCCCAGAACTCCCTAGGACTTCTGGGGACTGTAGTCCAAAAAAAGTCACGTTTCCAACAAGTTCTGATCCTGGAAACTGGAAGACTGGCTACAAGGATCTCTGTTTCATAAATTCCCCCAACCTTACAGTTTCAAGGTGGTGATGGTTGCTGTGGTTTAATTTTATCACAAAATGCAATGTGGAAGCTGTTTTGAGAGATGGGAAGGGGCTTTTGTTTTGTTTTGTCTTGCCTTGCATTTTTAAAAAACACCTTCAATTTTGGCAGATTTCTGCTTAAAATCACCCCTAGGGGGAAAACAGCTTTGCCATTTTGATTTGCAAGAGCAGAAAATGTATCCCTTCCTTCTCTGTAGATTTCTAGCACAAATTGCTACTTCTGTCTATGCATTTCTTTCTTTCTTTCTTTCTTTCTTTCTTTCTTTCTTTCTTTCTTTCTTTCTTTCTTTCTATTTTAAAGGCAGAGGTGGGGAGATTTTGGAGGAGAATGACATCTGGCTAAGCATCTCATGTACCTTGTAAACTCTGAAAGGTGCCACTATGAGCTATGCAGATGTAATGAGAGGATAAAAGAAGAAACAGCAAATAATCCCTTTTTAGGCAATTGTGTATTTTCCATTAAGAATGAAGGAAGAAGAAAATAACAGGTCTTCTTTGAGATGTTCTACTAATGGAGCATAGGCAAGTCCATTATCCTTCTTTTTGAAATAGCGTTGTCATAGATGATTCTGAAACACATGTTTAGAGTTTGGAAAAAGTTACTCCCTAAATCTATCAATTACTTTCTTGGGCTATAGCCCCTGGAATTATGCAGCCAGCATGACCATGTTGTATCATCCAGAACTTACAAACATAAATTTTGGGGATTTAAAATCCTAGACTCACCCAGTCACCATGGCAACGCTGAAGTGGGCACTCTTATCACTCAGCAAGGTTCATGAAAGTGGGCAACATATATGCCCTGTGCTGGTAGCCAGCGAAGGCTTCCAACTCTCTAATTAGAGTCTGTTATCAGCAGTCACAAGCAAAGTTTGTAACAGTTTGTTAACAGGTTACCAGCCATTGTTTTGTAGTCCAAGTCCATTGGAAATCCAGGGCAACAGTCCAGCAGTGAAATCTGTACACTAGGCAAGGGTCAAGGTCTCCAAAACATGAACAAGGGATTCAAATGTGAGGTGTACTGCTTCCACTGATAATATCAGTTGTTTGCAATGGCGTCTTCCTATGTGGTTCCCTGTTGATATAAGCTAACAGCCTCCCCCAGCTGTTTGCTTAATTGATACATCTTTACTATATAAATGCTCCAGGTCTCCAGATGCTCCCTTTTTCACCTACACTGGCTGCTGTATTGATTGTCCCTTTCATGTCTTTGACCATTTCCGCATTATAGTGGTATAGTGCTATTATTCCACTTTCAACATCCTGTGGAATTCTGGGGTTTGTAGTTTACTGAGCCCAAAGAGCTCCCTGGCTGAGAATTCTAAAGGTCCTTCCCTAAACTGCAAACCCCAGGATTCCACAGGATGTTGAAAGTGGAATAATAGCACTATAACAGTGTAGTGTGGAAATGGCCTTTGTGTTGTGGTTATTGGAAAGCGTCCTGTCTGGGTCCTGAGATGGGGGCATGACACTATAGCTCACAGGCAATATGTTGCCCTGCTTTTCATAGAATCATAGAATCCATAGAGTTGGAAGAGACCCCAGGGGCCATCGAGTCCAACCCCCTGCTATGCAGGAACACCCATCAAAGCATTCCCAACAGATGGACATCCAGCCTCTGCTTAAAAACCTCCAAAGAAGGAGACTCTACCACACTCCGAGGCAGCATATTCCACTGCTGGACAGCTCTGACCGTCAGGAAGTTCTTCCTGAGGTTCAAGTGGAATCTCCTTTCCTGCAGCTTGAATGCATTGCTCCTTGTCCTAGTCTCTGGAGCAGCAGAAAACAAACCCGCTCCCTCCTCAACATGACATCCCTTCAAATATTTAAATATGACCATCATGTCCCCTCTTAACCTTCTCTTCTGCAGACTAAACATACCCAGCTCCCTAAGCTGTTCCTCATAGGGCATGGCTTCCAGACCCTTCACCATTTTGGTCACTCTCCTCTGGACATGTTCCAGCTTGTTGATATCCTTCTTGAATTGAGGTGCCCAGAACTGGACACAGTATTCCAAATGAGGCCTAACCAATACAGAATAGAGTGGTACCATTACCTCCTTCAGTATCCCAAGAGTTGTCACTGCTCTTTCCATGCATTTCAATGTTTGTCAACATGGCAGCAGCAAAATGGCACCAAATCTGCTTTTATGTTCTCTCCACTATGCTGAGTTTCGGTGCCATACCAGCACTTCCTCTGCTTTCCAATAAATTGCTTCTATTTAAAAAAAAAAAAGGCAGATTGGGAGCACCTACCTTCACTTAAATTTGATTAATGCCCTTGGAAGTATTACAAAGGGGCTAAGCACCATCAAAACAAGGTGTATGTTCCTTGTGCACCTTGTTTTATGGTTTATTTTTGTTGTTACTGTTTACTGTCACTGCATTGTCAAATTTCAGCAGCAGGGTTTGGGGTGGCAACCAGTGGAAGTTGCCAACACTACTGTAGTGAGTACATTGCACTAGCTCTTGAACACTGGTTAGATCAGGGCAGGGCTATGGAACCTTTGGTCTTCCACATATTGATGAATTACCACTCTCTTCATGTCACCAAAACAGAAGGGAAAGTTTTATCAGGATCACAGCAGCAGAAGGGGCCAGCAGAGCCAAGCAAATCTGCTCTGGTTATTAGTGTGAGTTTTAAGGGAACTATCCACAGTACTGAATCCCACCAGCCAATTAAGTCCAGAGCACCTTGGGGAGCTCCTTTAAAGTTCAGATTAAAACCCAAAGCAGATCCTCTGCCCAATTGCCATTGGAACCACCCGCTGCCGTTGACAATAAAAAAGGAAACAGGCAAAACTTTTATTTATCAACCCCTCCCCACATGCAATGATATGTGTTGAGATCCTATATTGTGCTTGCATAGTGCAAGTCTATGTAGGCATACCTCAGTTAACAAAGTCTCAGACAAAGAAGCTCCTATTTACAGGGGCTTTTTGCAGTAGCTCAGCCTAGTCTCTGCCCCTTCTTTTGTCTCCAGTCTAGTTGGGAGTTTTCTTATAGCATTGGCATTGGGAGGATGGTGAAGGAAGGTTGGAAAAAGACTTTCAGTGTTGGGTTGCAGCAGCATGTCTGCAGTCAATGACGCAATAAAGTTTGACCTGGGAAAGAATGGGATTCTACTCTAGGTGATCCTACTGTAACTGTTATGTGCTTACGTACAACAGGAAAGATAACTTCCTCCAGAATTGTTTACTGTGTGAAGAGCAAACCTGAAAGAGAAGAGGAAAGCAGATTATCCTGCTTCACTAGTTACCCTGGCATGTTGAAAAAGTGTAGATCTGCAAGTTTTGCTCTTAAAATAGGATGCATTTTAGGAGAGATTTTCAAGTAGTGTCCAGAAGATTCACAAATTTTCAATTTACTTATGCAAGGCTTTCTGACCTGTTTTTTTCATTACTCATATGCATAATGTTAATTTTGAATTTAAAAAATGCTGAAACATGTTGAATTGCTGTTAATTTGGGTGGGCGGGGGTTATCCCTATTCTTTCTATGTTATTTCTACCTCTGGTATCAACATTTCTGCTAAAGATGTAAAGCCCAAGAACGTGTCTCCTTTGTTAGCTGAAGTATATTAGCAGTTATATAGTTATATATAGTTAGATGGTGGTTGCACTATACCATCCTTTTGCAGAATGCACACATTGTGCATCCAAATGTGTATCTGCCAGTGTGCCTGTTCTTTGTCTTTTTGTGCAATGAGGAATACACAGAGACTGTTTCTACAGTCTCAGTGAAAGAAGTGGTTCATCTGAAGCCCCTGATGAATAAAGACATCATCCAAGAAGGTGCAACTGCATAACTGGAAGGCTGTTAGTCAGTCCAAATTAGTGTAGACCCATTCAATTAATTGTTGAATGGTAAATATAGGTCACCAGATGATTCAGTGGTTCTACTCTAGTTGCGACTAACAATAGGATTTAGACCCATGGGAAATGGCTACATTTGTAGAGGTCTGCTGATGCAACTATGAACTGAATATGTCTGTTGCAGAATAACCAAAAAAGTACAACTGCATGTGTCAGGCAACCTACATCTATTATATAAAAGTCAAAGTTTGTGAGTTTGTCTGTTTGTCTGTGTCTGGCAGGTGAAGACTTCATATGATTGGCTGTGTGAGGTGAGAAGACCTCATATGATAGGCTGGTTGTAAAGATTCTATGGAATCTTGGAGTTGGCAGCTCAGAGAGGAGCCTTTAGAATTCTCAGCCAGAGATCTTAGGCCAGTTGCTATGGAGACGAGGCCTATCAGCAAGAAGGAGAAGGCCAGCATATTCTCTCAGAAACCAAACCTCTGTATGTTAACAACTCTGAATACAGATTGGACTGGGGACTATGGGGAAAAGGTACAGGTACTGGATAACACAGTTTGGGGAATTAGAGACGCAGGATATCAAATCTGTGTATTTCAACTGCATCTAATTCCTAAAGGAAGGTAAGGTAATTCCTAAGTTATTTATAATAATTGTTACCTATGAGAAAATAAAATCCCGGGCAACACCAGGTAAATATGCTAGTTAGTATATAAAACAAGCAAAATTCTGGCCATCATTTTTCAAAACTAACAAGTTAGATGCAGTGATGTATCTAGATCAGGCAGGGGTAATTTAGTATTGTTTCCCTTAATGGCAGTGGTTGCATTGACTTGGGGATATTGTCTATGGTTGTGGCAGCAGCCATTGTGAACAATGGGGCTCCAAGAATGGCAGTGGACCTACCTGCAGTTCCAGTGTTTCTTGGCTTGATATAAGTCAAGTGTAGCCTTGCCCTTAGGCTCACACTAGTAACTAAAGCATGATGAGTATGTATTTGAATTTCATCCAAAGAAGTAGTATGGGGAATACAGGGGGCAGAGAATATGATTTGGGCTTACTGACAAACCTTGTCACCACATGTGAGCCTGCCTAGACTTGAGATCACCAGGAGACGTCCTTCTCTCAGTCTCATCATGTTCACAGACATAGTTTGGTGGGGACATGAAATGAAATTTTCTTGTTGGCTGCCCCAGGGCTCTGGAACTCTCTTCCTAGGGAGGCTACAGTGTCCCTCTCTTTGCAGTCCTTCTATTGGCAGGCAATGAGTTTTTTTATTCTGCCTGGCTTTTGAAAACTGAGGTTTTTATAGAAAATACTTTTAAGAGGTGATTTATTCTTTTAATTGTGCTTATCGAAATTGCTTTTTATTATTTTTAACTTTGTGTTTTGAGATGGTGCTGATAGTTTAATTCTATTTTTACTTTTATCTTTTGTATCCTTTTATCTGCGCTGTATTTTAATTTATAATCTGCTTTGAGTCCCATTTCTAGGAAAAGATAGACTATAAAGTTAATTTCAACAATAGCAAAAATACGAATAATACATGTTCAGCAGTGGGAAAACATATATCAGTGATTTGATCTTGACATCACTTTCACATAAAATGAAAAGTGAATTAATATTATGAGAGTTTTGGGATAAGTGCTTAAGGGAGAAAAAATGAAAGACCTCAAAACCAATTATAATCAGAAAGAAAATTTTTTAATGTTGTTTGGTTTCTTGATTTCTCCCTCCAGAAACTGTCGTAAGAAAACTGGACAGAAACTCTCTATTGTATTTTTGATGGAGGCAAATCGATAATGAGAGAAATTAATCATGAATCATGAAATATCTATTTTGATAAGAAAGGCTTATTTTCTCTTGAGGAAGTTGTATTTTGCTCTGCCTCAGATGTTACCAGGTTACTTTCTTTTTATTCTTTATTCTCATTCAAGTGAAGTGCTTTTAAGTATGTAGGCTTTGTCCTCTTGGCTGCTGCACCAGCTTTTCAGCTCTTGTCCTTCTGCCAGCATCGCTGTTCTTGATACCAGCCAACATGTTGGCATCTGTTACACTTCTGAAGTTTCAAATGTCTGTTTCCCACAGCAACAGAGATTTGCTGCACATCAAATATATGTAAATGTTCTGTTCTCACTTCTGTGATACTTTGGGACCTGAAACTTCCACCAAAAACTTCAGGCCTCCTTAGCAAATTAAGTTGGTTGAAATCCAGGGTTCATGAAATAGTAGAGTGGGAAGGGCTTTGTTAGTCCCGTTCAGTGAAGCATCTCCAAACAACAGTTGCCCAGTCTCTGGTCTTAGATGATGAAGATCATTCACCCTTCCAAATAATTCATTAAATTAATGAACTGATTTGTTATTTCCAGAAGGAATTGAACCTGGGACTTTCCATGTGCAAAACATGTTTTACCTCTAAACTGCAATCTACCCCACTCAGCCAACCAAATGTGCAGTTTATAGCCACAACATATCAGAGATAGCTGTTCTATGGTTTGCCCCCACTACCTGAAAATCAGAAACAATAAGTTAACCTGAACAAAACCACAAGAGAATATAAGAGTGGAGGTTGGGCATAATAGATTAGACTAAAGGCTCATTTAATCCAATATTCTATTTCCATGAAGGTCAACCAGTTGTCTACAAACAGGACATGAATTCAACTGCAGTCTTCTCCTTATGATCCCTACAAATGGAACAAGAGTTAAACTGCTTCTGATATTGTTATTGTTGTTCATTGAAGATAACCATTGGGACTCGGGGTAATATAGATAATATAGGGAACCATCATGAAGTTGAAAAGGAAAATCTCACCAAAGTCTCCGATAAACGTTTATCTAGGGTGTACAGCATTCTCTTCTATTCACTGTAGGAGTGGTGGCTGATGCATCTTGTATCAGCGAGGTGGTCAATCCAGGTTTTAGTTGAGACTAAAAATACCATAAATGCACCAGATCCCATCTGATCTTGGAAGCTAAGTAGAGTTAGCTCTGGTTAGTACTTGGATGGGAGACTGCCAACTAATACCAGGTGTGTAGGGAAAATAACTGGCAAAAACACTTCTGAGTATTCTTGGTCAAGGAAACCCCTATGAAATTCATCAGACTGCTGTAGTCTGATTTCTCTTCAACCTGTATAAATTGTTACTGTAAGTCAGACAGGTGATTTGAAGGCACAGACACACAAACAAAAGAATATGTCCAGGGTGCTGAACCCAGTCCCTGCAATAGATTCAGCACCTTGGATAGTTCCTTCAAGTCTATTTATTTTATTCCAATTATAACCCCACCTTCTCCTGCCAAGGGACCCAAAGCAGTTTACAATGCATTGGCCCCTGCACATTCACAAGGGTTTGGGATGCAGAAACCTTGCAAAAATGAAAAAAAAAAATGAATAATTCCCCCTTCAATCCCCCTCCGATTCCCCTCCAGAGCTCCACCTCCTACACCTTTGCCTCTGGCCCCAGAGCTGCTGGAGGGAAGAAAAAAGAAAAGGTAAATTTCTTGCCGATACTTTTTCCTCTGATGGAGAAGAGCTGAGTGCTGAGTTCTGGCATTCTAGCTACTTCTGGGCACCATCTTGAGATTCTTCCCAGAGGGGAGGAGTAGGAGCAAAGAGAGCAGCTGACCAATCAGCAGAATTGTGCAGCCAGTGGCAGAGAGGACATGCCTCCAGCAGGGAGGGCTGTGCTGACCCAAAAGGGAAATTATTTCCATTTTAAACACAAGCCTCAAAAGCCTGAGGTGAGGAATGCAAGGGAATGGGAGAAGAAGAATGGGGAGGGGGGGAGGCAAACAGTGCCTTGTGAATAATCAAATCCGAGAAGCTCAAACCTGTGAATGTGGAGAGAGGACTGTAATTTAAGATAGAAATTGCCTAAAAAGTTATATTACAAAAGTTAAAACAATTAAACAACAATCCTGCTAGAAGCAGATATTACTTAAAACAGTTTAAGTTACAGTCAAAATATAAAACTTTAAAGATAAAAACACAGCACACCACATCCAGCTTTCAACACTATTTTGCCCTGTGAATAAAAATCAATCAAAGCCCTGCCTAAATAGAAAGGTCTTAATCTGCAGGTGAAAAGAGCGCAGGGAGGAAGCCACCTAAAAGGGTCTCTTGTATCTCCTCAGCAGCTATGCCTATGATAGTGGTGAGACTGAGAAAAAACCCTCCCCTAAGGATCTTAAAACTTGAACCTGCTTGTATAAGGAGATATGGTATTTTAAATAGGCTAGACTCAAGCGATGTAGGGCTTGAAAGGTCATAACCAGCACTTTTAATTCTTCTTCAGAAATGGACTGGTAGCCAGTGAAGCTGTTTCAACAGGGGAGTTCCATGATCCCTGTAGCCAGTCCCAGTTAGCAGCTTGGCTGCAGTATTTGGAACCCACTGGAGTTTCCAAACAGTTTCCAAAGGCAGTCCCACATAGAGTACATTACAGTAATCCAAACAAGATACAATCAAGACATGTGTCACCGTAACAAGTTCTGAATTTTAAGGAATGGGAGCTGCTGGCACACTAGTTTTAAACTGTGCAAATATACTTCTGGTATATTCAAAAGAGTTTATTTATTTACTTGATTTCTATCCCACTAGAATGAAATCCAACGCAGCTTATGATATAAATTAAAACAGAACATCTGAAACAGTATGGAATACAAAAGTTTTTAAAAGTCTTAAACATATATCCAACTAAAACGCTACCAGTAAGGTATTAACAATTAAAATACTTAAAATGCATCTTGCATACTAAAAACAGCACAAGTCAAAATGAGCACAAGATTCTTCTTGCAATGGACCTGGTGTCTTTTAGCCACCTCTTCAGTAAAATGTAAGGATGACAACATAACTGAACCATTGTTTTTATTTATTTATTTTATTTTAATTATTATTTTCATTATAAAACAAGACCAAACTTTTATATATACATTATAATAGAAAATAGTACAACATTCTTTACCTTAATAAAGAGAGAAAACTACATAAAGAAAATAGGGTCATAATACATTGTTGTGACATTTCTTGCCGCCCAGCCTGACACGTCTTGTGTACAGGTCTGCACAGCCTGAGAGATTTCTTTCTTTCTTTTTTTAAAAATATTTTTATATGTCCTGCGAGATTTCTGAATCACGCCAGGGCACACACACACACAGGTCTGCTTCTATCCTCCCCCACTGGGAATTGGAGCTCCCGTTTCACTGCTGTCCCCCTTTGGACTCCTCCTACCAGATTGATCTCGCTCCCTTGCTTTCCTTAAACTCTGGCCCTTCTCAGCAATAAGGACAAGCAGACTTTTAATCCTAAAAGAAAGTGGCACTCTTGGTACTAATGTTGTGATGGTAGCATGTCTAATCCAGTATGTAGGATGACACTCTGTGAGACTGCTTTCATAAAAACAGAAAGTCACATTTTTATTGAAAGACTGTTACTGTAACTTGTTTGTAACTAAATTTTTATACTACAGTACACTCCTTTTCCTCTCTCTCTCTCTCTCTCTCTCTCACTATGCTCAGCTCATTTACTGGCAAAAATCCACTCTATTTCTCAGCTCTTTTCTCTTTGTCCCTCACTGGACTCTTCTTCCCACTAACTCCCCTCCTGTGTCAATTAAATTTCCATTTTTCCTCCCCACTTGGTTCGCCCCTCCCTTGAGCGCTCCAGGGTTCCTTTTTACCGACCAATATTTTAAACAGCTCCTGGTCACTAAGGAAGCTCGGTCACCATGCCCCTCCCTTCAGGTTTCGTCACAATCGTGTTGCATTCAAAGTCGATTTGTCTTACTAATCTAGGTGGAATAGATAAAATTATGATTTAGAACATAGAATTGTTTTAAGTTTCAGGAGACAAAGGAAAGGAAGCCAGTACCATAATTCCCTTTAATGACTCTAGCACGTCTGCCTACAACTGATGCAGGGAATGTCAGCTGCTCCCTTTCTGCATCATTCATTAGGCAAGGGGATAGGGATGATCACTTCATCAGAGGCAACATAAATTTTCCAAGTGGAAAGAAATGTGTATCCAAAACTGTTCTTCACATACCAGGTTTCCCTGAGTGCCGCTTATTTTTTAAAAGCACACATTGTAAAAGTTTGTTTGGTTGGACTACAGTTTCCAAGATTTCTCAGCTCCTCTCATATTCATTAATTCTGTCACTGATGTCATCATCAGACAAGCTGAAGTCCTCCACTCAGTGCCCAGACATTCTGAACAGAGCATGGAAAAGTTTTTTGGTTGGGTTTTTTTTTTTTTGGAAAACAACTCTTGGAATCCTTCATCAGCCATGCTGACTGGGGAATTCTGAGAGATATAGTCCAAAAAAAGGTAATTTTCCCAAGCCCTGTAAATGACACAAGGTGAGAGGGAAGATCTAGTTGTCAGCCACACACCTGGGGGTTCTCTTCATGGATGGAGCTGTAGATGAGTGCTTGGATGAGGTATCAAGGCAAGCATAAGACAAAATAACACATCCATATATGACACTAAGAGGATGCCAGCTCCTATATGTGTGAGAGATGATGTATGTCTTGTGGTACTTCCCAGAGACAGAAATTAGCTGCTCAGTCTACTAAATTAGCTCACCTTACTCTAGATTAACCTATCCAATTGACCCCTCTGACCCCCTCCATTCCTTCCCCATGCCTGCCCCTGCTTTCCAGCTCCTACTTCCATCTGTAGTTCAAATCTGGTACATACATTGCAATCCAGCATCCCTTCAACATGGCATAAATGCCTGCATGCATAGATACGCTGCACTAGCACTATGTGATCCCCATGCTGTTACCAGGCCATACATCCATACTCCTTGATGTGGTTTTATTGGCAAATATTAATTGGTATAAATATAAATTATATAATGCTATGGCTGCATGGCTATGCTGGCTAAGAAGAAGGACTGGCCAAATGCTTGTGAAAACTGGGTCAGACAGGACCTCAAGTCTTGGCCAGGTCATAGTTAGGAAATCATCAGGGAACTCTAGTAACAATGGACTTGCAAATGTCCATCAACAACTCAACCTTCAGAGACAATGGAACCCAAAATTAAACTAACAATCTTCAACACTCTTTCTACTCCCCAGCAAAGTCTTCCTTTATTCCCTTTCCTTCCCAGCAATTAAGAAGCTACCATGATTCTCATCAGTCCTTTGTCACCTAATGCTAAAGCCATTAGTTCATTTTTGTTTTGCTCGATAAGAGTATAATGTTCTTTCCTACATATATGCACTCTCTGGTGGGAGTCACACTCCTCCTACGTAGCACACTCTCCCTTTGTTACTGAAGAGATGAAGTTTCTGCAAAAAGCACCACAGAAAAATTACAATGCCATTAAGTCTAATACAATTATAGATATTCAAAATTAACATTGGGATTGAAACAACTAGAAAATAGCAATGACATTGCCCCTCCCCAGCTTTTTTCTGAGCTCTAAATCATAGTGGACTTTTTATTGGAGGTGGTCTGTGGCTTATACATCAGGTGAAATCTAGTCTGCTTTCTGCCCTTCTCTAATGGGCAGTTATAGAGCAATCAGTCAAAGCCTCTGTCACCAAGCCAACAGTTGTTCTAAGAAGGTGTCAACATGAAAGACAGGCCAGAACACCCCATGAAATTCAAACAATTGCTTTGGGCAATAGTATCAATAGGAGCATCTTTAGACAATCTATATCTTAGCTGGGAGGCGAATACCAGAAACCCTTGCAATACCACAGAGCATGCTGGGACAAAATGGGGATTTTATTTGTTAGGAATGAAATTAATTATCCAAATGTTAATTAAATCCATTATGAGTGGATTTTTATCTAGAGAGATAAAAAGATCAAGAGAGAATCAGGAGTTATTTCTTAACCTAGTGTCTAGTTAAATTATGGCATTTGTTACCACGGAATACAGTCGGCCCTCCACATTTGCTAAGGCTAGGGGCTCAGAACACCCTCAGAAGTGGAAAACCCACAAATATCAAAATGTGTGTACATGTGTGTGGGAAGGGGGGCAAGGTAAGGTGGGGAGCGTGGGCATCCAGGGCACCCAAGGTCCAAACCAGATTGGGGAAAGGAGAGGAAAGGAGGGTGGGTAGATCAGCATGGTGGCCCTATACTTCCTCTATCTTGCCCATCTCCTTCCTTGGGTGGGTAGGAGGCATCAGGAGAGAGTTTGTGCTGCTGAGAAATTGGGCTGCGATCCATTCTTAGCTGGCTAGGCAGCAGCTGATGGAGAAGAAGAGGCAGGTTTTTAAAGGGCTGTACAGCCTGATTGGAGCTGCTGAGAGGGAAGGTTCCCCTAGAAAAGAGGTGTCTGAGGTGGGACATAGCAGGGGTTGAAGAAACTTGTAAATAATCAGATCTGTGAAAGTCAAACCTGCAAATATGGAGGGCTGACTGTAAATCATATTAAAAAAGTAGGCTCTTTATATGCATTAAATGTCATCTCAATTAATTAATTCATTCATTTTTGAAAACGCTGTATAATCCTTGAGTGTGTGGTCTCTCTTTGTGTCTCTCCTTCTAAACACCTCTGGGATATTTTCACTCTCTGTACACACCTGTTCATTTGAAATAGGTCTCTGAAATAGAGTTTTGCAGATGCTATGGACTGCCAGAAAGACAAATGAAAAGATCCAACAGCAAATGAAGCGTGCACTGTTTCTAGAAGTCAAGATGACTAAACTGAGACTTTCGTACTTTGGATGTATCATGAGAGGATATAACTCAGCTGAAACAATAATGCTCAGTAAGGTGGAGACATAGGAAAAGAGGAAGACCATATTATAAGTGGATAAATTCAATCAATGAAACCCTCACTCTGAGGCTGAAAGACCTGAGCAGGACTATTGCTAACAGGGCAAACTGGAGGGCTCTTATACATAGTTGTTTGTCAGGTCACTAAGTTTTCTAAGCTCCCTGCCATGGAAATACTAACCTGCTGAATGTGTATTCTCTTCTAACTGATACTTTGTATTTAACCATTGCACAGACGGGGCTACCTTGAATCCCGGCTTCAGTACTGCTAATCGCTGCTTCATTGTAATCCATATGTCAATGTCAAGGCGGCGGCTAAGCAGACGCGGAGGCAGAAGCGGGGTTTTATAGCTTTAGTGGCAATAAATCAAAGAGGTTACTTCACCAAATGTCAACGTAAACAAACAGCACAGTTCCAGGAGTGGCAAACTCAAAGCAGCGAGGTCAGACTGGAACAAAGAGCCCCCGACATGGGATGCAGATTCATGGTTGGTAGACGGTTGTTGCCCTGTGCCCAACCCCAACAGCGTCTGACTTAAATACTCAGTTTTAGCCCAGCTGAGGTTGATCAAATGTCCGTTGGCCCAGCTCACAGCTGGAGCCTCTCAAGAGTTCAGGGTCGATTCATCAAGCGCTTCTCCCGCAGTCGCTGAGACCTCCGGACCGACCCCTTCTCCAGTTGCCTCTGGAGGAACGTAGGGGGACGGTTTGCTGCAAACTCGGGACTGGAGTCAGAAATCCCGGCCTCTGCCTCTGGAGCGCAAACGCCTGCTGCAGGTGCTGGCCCGGGCTCCGTGCCAGGGACAGCTGTGGAGTCGCAGGCAGACTCCTCCCTAGGCTCTGAAGGAGACCCCTCTCCTGAAGGCCCTTCCAAGGGATCCTCCCCAGGCTCGGAGTCCAAGTCCGAATCGGGACCGAGATCAGCCTGGCTCATGACACCATAGGCTACTGGCTGTTATATTGTGTTTTATGGTAGGGTAAAGCAGCAGATTGAAATTAAGGCCATTTCCACACGGCGTCACTAAAATGCAATACCTGTGGATTGCATTTGTTTCAGGGGTCATGATTCCACATGACATTATTGCCATCCAGTAGACATCCATTAGCCAGCCCATTCACAAGCATCACTAGAATGCAGTATTCATCTCCAAAAATTTTTCCAGAGTTGAAATACTGCATTCTAGCGATGCTTGTAGATGGGCCAGCTACTAGATGGAAACAAAGTTGGGCAGAGTCATGGGCCCTGAAACAAATACAATCTATAGGTATTGCATTTTAATAATGCCATGCAAAAATGGCCTAAGGCTAGCAGTGTTGGGATGTTATGTGAATGAAGCACTGTGAAGATAGAGAAATATGCATGAAGGGTCATCCTTGTCAAGCGCATATGTGACTGTGGCAAAAACCAGCCTGGGAAAATAAAAACAGGATAGACAAATGATGAGATTTATGACTGGAACCAATGGATATTTTGCACACCTAAACCTATATAGATAATCTATAAAAGATACATGTTGGAATACTGTGTCTTCCCAAATTCCTCCTCCCTGTGAACAGCATGGTTCTTTAGTGCAAACTGAGTTGTACTCTATCAGCACTTCTAGAGGTACTGTTGACGTTGAACAGACCTTTGGTTGCCTACCACAGGGAAGATCCTGTGGTTCTTACACTGGTATGTTTTGGAAGTTGATATAAGCTGTTTGAATTATTGGTTTGATCCAGTGGGTGGGGAAATCCTGAGGAAGGGGCTGTACTTGCTAACTGATTTCAGAAAGAGAGGGATTGGTGGAGCAGGAGAAGAGATGTAGTTGCAAGAGCAAAAGAATAGGCCCCTTTTCATCTTGAATAAAATAGCATTTTCAGTTATGTATTTAGGAGGGAACAAAAGGATTTAATTCTTGGTGGCATAATCTCTATATTGTATTTGCATATTTCATTTTTTTTATTAAGGGCTTTGAGATTTCATCCAAATGTTGCAATATAATTGAGCATCATATGCAGAAGAGTCTTGCTATCATGGCACTGGGACTTCATTGGGTACATGGAACTTTTGGGACAGTACATACATCTTATAATATTTCTTTATTTATTCATTCGTTTTGTGCATTTATATGCCACCTTTCTCCCAGAGTGGGATCCAAGGTGGCTTTCAGAATAGTTGGAAACATTTACAATAAAAATTAAAAATAATTAAAACCAACTATATAAAACAGTCTAAAGCCATTACAAGAAGATACAAAAGTTTTTTTTAAATATATACATATTTATGTATATATGTATAAATATGTATATATGTATGTATATATGAAAACATCCTAATAAAACCACAAAGGTGTCCAGCTCACAAATTAAAAGCCTGCTTGAACAAAAATGTTTTTACTTGCCTATGAAAGGAAAGCAGGGAGGGGGACAGCCTGGCCGCCTGCAGAAGAGAGTTCCAGAGATGGGGAATCAGTCTCTCTTCCCTGTCCTCACTAAGTGAGCCTGTGATGGTAAGCGGGACCAAGAGAAAACTTTCCCTTGCATATCTTAATATATAATTTGTTGGATTGTTGTTATATCTATCTATCTATCTATCTATCTATCTATCTATCTATCATCTATCTATCTATCTAGAGTGAGTGTATGGACTTAAATTGTGATTATGTTTGCAATATGCAATTAGAGTTGACCTCATGGAACCCAGAAATAAATAAATTGGCAAAACTTTCATTTTCTTGAACTTTATAGACCTTTTTTGACATTTTATTTAAAATTTTTTTATTAATTTTTCACAACACAAAAAAGAGACATACATCGCCATGTTGGTATGTCCCTCCCCCCCCCTGTATTATTCTTCCCCAGTTCAGTCGTTACTATCTTTTCCATAATGAATCCTCCATTTTTACACAAGTACATTTTTACCTAATCATCACATGTATTTATATTTTTAACCATTTCATTACCCCTTTCCATTCTCTTTCAAAGTTCTGAACAGACTTATTTTTTAAAGAATATGCTAGTATTTCAGTCTCAACCATATCCAACACTTTTAGATTCCATTCTTCTAAATTAATTTCTGTTTTTCCTTTCCAATGCTGAGCATATGTCAGCTGTGCTGCTGTAATCAAATACAATATTATCTTTTGATGTCTTCTAATCTCTTGATTCTGACCTAATATATCCAACAAATAAAATTCCGGTGCCAATTCAAAATTCACTTTGCAAACTTTTTGAATTACATCACGAATTCCCTTTCAAAATTTCTTTACATTTTGACAAGTCCACCACATATGAAACAAGGTTCCCACCTTCTCCCCACATTTCCAACACTTTGCCTCTCCATTTTTTGTTATTTTTTGCAATCTCTCTGGAGTCATATACCATCTATGCATCATCTTATAGAAATTTTCTCTGAAATTTAAATTTGGAGTAAATTTTATATCTGTTTTCTATACTTTTTCCCAAGCATCTAATTCAATTGGGTGACCTACATTCTAAGCCCACTTAATCGTCGCCCCTTTTATTGTATCTGGTTCCATTTCCCTCTTTAATAGTAGTTTATATAATTTAGAGATTCTCTTCTTTTGATATTCTTTCAACAGTAAGTCCAATTCATTTTCTTTTCTCTCAAATCTGAATAATTTTGGACCATTTTAAACCTTTCTTTTAATTGTTACCAAGGGAACAAATTTAATTCATGTCCATCAACTTTCAGCTCTTCTGCCATTTTCATTCTTGAATTGTCATCCTCCCATTTTAGTATATCATAATATGTTAGTAACTTCCCTTGTTTTGTTGAGGTAATTTTCAACGCTTCCTGAGGTGATGTCCAAATTGCGAGATTTGTATAATACTTCTGCATTATCTGTAGCCAAACCTTCAACAAGGATTTCCGGATGCAATGATTACTAAATTCCTTTATTTGCCGTTAATTTATTGTAATACAAATAACCATGCCATCCAAATCTATTATCAACTTTCTCCAAATCTTTTGGCAATGATTTTTCTAACAAAATCCAGTCATTAATCCAATCCAAACAACAGGCATGGTAGTATATCTGAAGTGATGGTAAATCGAGTCCGCCTCTCTCTTTTGTATCCTGTAATATTTTAAATCTTATTCTTGGCTTTTTGCCTAAAAAATAAATTTTTGAACTTCTTTTTCCCATTCTTTAAACACTTTTTCATTTCCAATTATTGGCAGATTTTGGAAAACAAACGTAAATTTAGGCAATGTCATTTTAAAAGCGTTAATCCTCCCCAAGAAAGACAGATTTAATTTACTCCATTTTCCCATATCGTTTTTAATGTCTTCCCATGTTTTTTGATAATTATTACCAAATAGTTCTTGATTCTTCTTTGTGATAGATATTCCTAAATATTTTATTTTCTTGGTAAGTTGGCATCCTGATATTTTTTCCAACTCTATTTGTTCTTTTTTCAACATATTCAATGTCATTAACATTGTCTTTTCCTTATTTATCTTATATCCTGCCACCTGACCAAATCCTTGTAGAATTTCCATCAACCTCTGAATTGATTCTGTCGGATCTTCCAAAAAAATTACCACATCATCTGCAAAGGCTCTAAATTTCAATTCTCTCTTTTTATAATTTCAAACCTTTTGTCTCTGAATCCTCTTTTATCTTATTTAGCAATACTTCCAAGACAGCAATAAATATTAATGGTGACGGCAGACATCCTTGTCTTACTCCTTTAGATATGAGGAAGCTTGTCAAAATATCTCCATTTATTAATAAGCTTGCAGACTGATCTCAATAGATCATTTCAATCCAAGTACAAAAATCATCTCCCAAATTATACTTTTTCAATATCCACTGTATGAATAACCATAAGACATTATCAAATGCTTTTCTGCATCAAGAAAAATCAGTACAGCTTTCTTCCCAGGGGTTTTTATCATAATATTCAATTGCATAAAGTATTATTCTCACATTGTTCCTCATAAGTCTACCCAGTAAAAAACCTGTTTGTTCCTTGTTAATCCTATCTTGCGATATTTTCCTCAAACGTTTTCCCAACACTATAGCAAAAATTTTATAATCTGTATTTAACAAGGAAATACATTGGTAATTTTTAACTTCTCTTATGTCTTTTCCTTCTTGAGGAATCAGAACAATATTTGATTCTCCCTATGTTTCCAGCTTGCCATGTTTCTTTATGTCTGCTATAGTTGCTTGTAATGGTTTAATCAATTCATTCAATTTTTTTTTATAATATAATGCTGTAAACCCTTCCAGACCAGGTGCTTTATCAACTATCATACTCTGGATTTTCTTCAGATCGTTAAATCTTTTGCCTTTTCACATTTGAAGGTACAGCTGTCTGATCTTTTACTTTCTT
Organism: Cyclura pinguis; assembly: GCA_030412105.1. Classification (NCBI taxonomy): domain Eukaryota; kingdom Metazoa; phylum Chordata; class Lepidosauria; order Squamata; family Iguanidae; genus Cyclura; species Cyclura pinguis. Next base: position 277,183,234 of record CM059601.1, on the reverse strand, counting down.
TTTAAGGTAATGTTAGCTTTAATTAGTTTCAGTCAATTGCAAGCATTTCGTAAGCAAGTATAAACAGGATTATTTTGCATTTTTGTGGTAAAACCTTCCAAAGGTTCAGATGAGTAGATATATGCAAACTGGAAAGTTGATAGATGCACAGGTAGAAAATCTTTTGTGGGAGAATACACATCTTATGCACAAGAGATGAGGCACTGGAATGGAAATTTGTAACAGCATGAACAAGCAGAAATTTTTGCAGATGATTTCAAAGCATTCAAAGATTATTGCAAATGAAGGGAAAGAAGCCATTATTTGACAGGTACCAGTTTTGACAATGAAAATTTGAGGAGGCGACAGGAGTAGGTAGACAACTGTCAGACAGATTTGTCATTGAGCTAAGACAGCTTCATAAATGAATCATCCCTGCGTAGCAGATACAAACTACTGATTTTTATGGAGAAACTGCCACTAACACAGGCTGTAAGTAACAAAGAAAATGCAATTTGTGTTTAGTGAGGGGTTTTTTTTCTTCCTTTTTTAGCTTGAGTTAGCTGACTGGGTTTTTGTGCAGTTGGAAATACCATTTGAAGCCTCCTGAGGAAAAAGGTACAGAAAAAAAAAATGCTGAGGCACACTCTGGCAGCCTAGACTTTGAGAGGGAATTTCTAAAGTTTAGTAGCCACCACCAAAAATGCTCTCTCTTGCATTCTCACAAAAATAAATTGCCTGCAGGCTTGCAGAAGTGAGAGAAGGACCTTCACTGAAGATCTCAAAGCCTAGGCTGGCTTGTATGGGACAGTATGGGCCTTCATATATCGACTCAGGTCTACCTCATTCTTATCGGTCACCTGGGAAGAATAAACATGATTTTCCCCCACTCTCCTTACATGGCAAAAAAGGTCTTGTAGAGTTGTAAAGAAAGAAAGAAAGAAAGAAAGAAAGAAAGAAAGAAAGAAAGAAATATGAGGTTGGGTGGGAGATGCAGCTCTCCCAGGTCTGGTCTGAGTTATGTGCAGCTCCCAGACTCCTGGAAGTTGCTGACCCCTGAGCTAGGGGAAGATCCACACATACATCTGTTAGCCTTTGCTTAGTATGTGCAGTGCACGTGAAGTTAAACTAATTCTTCTCCTCCTCCTCCTTCTTCCCCCTTCTCCTCCTCTTCATCTCCTTATGCTCCTCCTCCTCCTAGTCCTCCTCCTCTTCTTTTCTTCCTTCACTCTTTCTCCCCCGCTCCTGCTCCAACATATACAGTCAGTGACAAAGACAATAAACATGATTCTATAGCAATACATGGAATGAAATCCCTAACACCCTACCAGTTGCTACCCATCTTAACACCTTAAACACAACTCAGTGGCTTAAGATGGTGAATCAAAGAGGAAGGGTCTTCAACCCTTTATGAAAACAGGTGAGATCCTCCTCCAGTTGGATGGCCAAAGGAAGACCATTTTTCAAAGGCAGAGCCACATCTCGAGATGCTTGCAGCCTTGACAGAACTCTATGCATTGGCAGAACGAATAGTAATCTTTTGCAAATCTTTGTCCTGTACTCTCTTCCTCTTATTCTTCTCCTCCTCTTCCTCTGCTCCTTGTGCTCTTCCTCCCCTCCTTTTCCTCCTTCTCTGTTCCTCTCTTCCTCCTCCTTCTGTATATTTATATCCTGCTTTCCATCCCCCTGCAAGATTGGGATTCAAAGTGGTATACAAATTAAAACAATTACAATATACTTAGAATATACAAATAGTTAACATTAAAACAGAATTAAACTACTAACCATACTGAAACAATTAGAACAAGTAAATTTAAAACATTAGAAAGCCAAAATAGTACAACACAGCAGCCTCTTACAGCCCTTTCCTTAAAAGTCTTAAATTCTAAAGGCTGTCTGAATAAACAAGTCTTCACTTGCTGATAGAACCACATCAAGGGGGGTACTTTAGTCTTCCGAAGTTTGGGGGCAGCCACTGAAAAGACCTTCTCTTGTGTTCTCATCAATTGCACCTATGAAGGTGACACAACTGAGAGAAGGGCCTCACCTGTGGGTCCAGGCTGGCTCATACAAGGAGATATAGTCTGTCAGACAAGCTGGATCTAAACCACACAGGGCTTTGTAGATCACAACCAGCATTTTGAATTGTGGCTGGAAACACACCAGCAGCCAGTGGAGCTGTTGGAGCAGCAAAACTGTTAGCCTCAGTTAACACTCTATCTGCCTCTCTTTGTCTCAAGTTGAGCAGTCTTCAAAGGAAGCCCCATGCAGAGCATGTTACAGTAGTCCAAATGTGGTTTAACTAACGCATGTGTCACTGTTGATCACACCTCCCCAGGAACAGGTGCAGCTGGCATAGTAGCTGTCTTGTCTTTGAGTAATCTCTGCAGTCAATTTTTCAGAAGACAATACAAATTGTACTTCATATATTTCTTCTGCTTTATTATGAGCTCTTTCTTCCCTCTCTCTGCAGAGTTCTCTTTTGTACTCACTAAAAACAAAGCTGTCAAAGCTGGGCATTTCTGCCATTGAGTGGTAACTGTCAAAGGACATCAAAAACATCACATTATTCCTAATTCTGTGTTCTGCATTGCACTGGATACAGAATCCCTTTCAAGACCTGCATAGACTTCTTGTGGCTAAAAGCTAATTACCTTTTCTTGCTGTTTGTATACTGCTGTGCTGAATTCTCCTTTCTTTCTTCCAAAGTAAAGCTCATTAAAAATGGCCTTGATGGTTGTATTTTTGGTATTTCTCAAATTGTGGCTTGGCCTTTGGGATAGCAGAAAAGTTTTGTGTTGGAAATAATTAAGTTAGCCTAAATCACTGGTGTCAGTTAGACAAGTATTTGTTTGTTCATTTTGGACTCCTTCTAGCCCTCTGCTTGTGACAAGTTTCTTTGAATGATTGTGAATTGGCCCATGTGCATGAAAAAAATGAAATAGATATATAGGGAGAGAGTTAGGAAATAACTTCTACAAAGTAATTTGTTGTGTATTTCACTGGAAACCCAAGTAACTCCTAACCACCACTTGTGCAATTTATTTTGGACTAACTCATTCTACATTTTTGGAGGGAAAGAAAAACAAAGAATGAGTTAGTCCAAAATAAGTTGCACTATAGTTGGCCCTCCATGTTGACAGGTTTCACTTTCATGGATTTGATTATTTGCAAGTTTCTCCAACTCCACGCCCTGCTTCTTTTCTAGGCGAATATTCCTTCTTGGCAGCTCCAATCAGACCACACAGCCCTTCAAAAATCTACTTCCAGTACTCTTTTCCTTCTCCAGCCATTGCCCAACCAGCCAAGGATGGGTCACACCCAATTCCTCACTAGAAACTAGATCCTAACTAACTAACAAAAGGATTAGAGAAGACAGTAGCTCCATTCTTAACTTACCAACTTCTTGGTGGAGAGGCTAGCATAACAGAGAGAAGGTGCTAGAAGGAAGATTGCAAAGGGAGAAAAAAGAGAGAGGCGTGGTCTTCTATGGAAGGCCAATGATTGACTCCAGAGTGTATCCTGGGTCACATCGTCTGGATACCATAGCCAATCATTTTAAATAACACAGACCAACAGTTGAGACCTTAGGCAAAAAGCCAGGCAAAGGAAAATTTTACATGCGAAGGAAAACTAACCCTATGCTAGCTAAGCACCACTTGTCCTAGAACAAGAGAGAGAATGCTAGAATTTTCCAACAGGAATGCATTTTGAGGTTGTTATTGTAAGTCAAGTCTGATATATGGTTACTTTATCCTAGGGTCTTCTTGCTCAAGATCACTGAGTGGGTTGCCATGGCCAAGCAGGGATTTGAACCCTGCTCTTTCAAAGTCCTAATTCAACACACAAGCCCCTATACTAGTGGCTACCCTATCCTAGGGATTTCTTGGTAAAGTTTATTCAGCAAATGTTTGCCATTGCCTTCCTCTGGAGCTGAAAGAGTGTGATTTGCCCAAGATCACCCAGTGGGTTTCCATGTCTAAGGGGGGGATTTGAATCCTAGTCTTCAAGAGTCCTAGTGCAAAACACTGTTGGCTCATTTTATGGGTACAGGACCTTTTTTTGGGTAGTCAGGTATGAATGGCTTTTTTGAACCTGTTACCTGAAATGAAGCACACGTGCTGTTTGCATTATGTATGTATTTGCAAATACACCAAAAATTATAAAAATGCCGTATGTCTCTGGTGTCCTTTTCTCCTATGGAAACCAAAATCCAAGGAAGTATTGCCCCACATATTATTTCCTGCTTAAGAAAGTCAGGGAGGATCCAACAATATGATCCTTGCATTGCTTGCGAATATGCAGCCAGGCTCTATCAAGGCCTCCTTGTAGGAGGGGAGGGTTCTTAGCCATTTCTTCATTCATGGGATTCTTATATCCTTCAGCTGGTCGTCATGATTTGCCTTAACTCTCAGCATAAAAACTCATTACAAAGGAACTGCTGCATGTCATTTACTCAATGTGCAGCATTTCCTCTGAAGTGACAGTGATTAAAACACCATGAGAGCATTTCTCAGAAGCACTGAACTTTCAACTCTGTTTGCTTAGCTTTAGAGAAGGCCATCATTTGAATTTCACAGATTCATTTCATTTCCTGGGCTCCAAGGAGATGATATTTCAATCCCATTGTCATCATAAATCAGCTTTCAACCTTTCTTGGCATCTTCTTCCACCCCCGCCCCCCCCCCCTCGGCTCTTTCATTTGAGGCTGGTTTCATTGGTTGGCAATTCTGTTGATGCCCAAACAGAGAGCCTACCATTGATTTATTCTTGCTGCTTTCTCCTTTCCTCTTGGTGTCTAAGCAGTGACAAAAGCCAGGAGCAGAGTATACTTTAGACTGTATTCCCTACAGTTTGAGAAACCAGAAGGCTGCAGCACGGAGACATTTTTCCCTGATCAGCCCAGCATCACGGGTTATTTTGCATGATCATGTGCAGTGGATTATAGAAAATGACAATGAGAGACTTACTGAGTGTGGATAGGGGCACCTGCTGCATTTGAAGCAGCATATCAGTCTCCCCCCAACTGTCATTTATCATCAAATTGACTTCCACTTATGGCCACCGTATGCATGTGTGAGTGTGAGCAGGGAAGACGGGATCCTTTAGCGCTCTGCTAGAAGATTGCCACTTCCACTGCAGGCTACTGATCGTTTCTAGGGACAATCAGTTCATTCTGCACCCCAGATTTTGGAGGTGCAGCCAAACTGTGTTATATACATACATACATACATATATATATGTGTGTGTGTATTTGCTCTTCATATGTTGCCAGTGGATTTTTTAGATATTGATTTTTTTTCCTTTTGGGACTCTTGGTGCTTGGTTTAGCCTGGATTTTGGGGATGTTTGTTTTTTGGCCTAGCCATTTAAAATGTGTTTTTTTAAAAAAGCAAAAACAAAAAACAGATCAATCAGCAATGGTAGGGCAGGATGAGGGAGGGGAATGAGAGTGACCAGAGATTTGCTGTTGTGGGTGCAGGAACTGCTCTTCTCTGTGTTAGTTTGTTGTGAACTGGAGGGCGTGCAGACAGGATTCGGGGTGAAAACATCGCTCATGACATGCGGTGACCCGCTTCTCCACTCTCCTTCACTCTCATGTGGAAATGGCCTGAGTTGACTTTCCTCCTGTCAGCTTTCTTCCCTGTCCCATCATCCCCACCAAATGACTCACTTTCAGCGGCTGTTGTTTTGCCAGGTCAGGTTTGTTGAGGTTGCCACAACAAAAATGCTCCTTGGGGCTAATCTTCAAGTCTCAAGTTTAAGATGGTAAAGAAAAAGGGCTTGCAGAGGAATGGATAAGAGGTGAGTGTTTTAATTGTCAGTGTTTTAAAAGTAGTGTTTTAATTGAATGTCTGGTTTCATGTTTTTTCTCACGTTTGTACTCCATATTGTTTTAGATGATCTGTTTTAATCAAATATTGTAAACCACTCTGAGTCCCATATTGCAGAGAAGTGGGATAGAAATCAAATAAATAAGCTAATTTAAGTAAAATATTTACTGAAATATGTTGAATTGCTTGTCTGTCTTGAGGTCCAGGAACCTATCCCTACTCTTTCCATGTTATTTCTGCTTCTGGTAGTAAATTTCACAAAAGGAATGCCTAGGAACACATCTTCATCATTAATTCAGGGATGCCTGTACTGCAGTAAGGTTAAGGTTATAAAGAGTAGAAGGTGATAGTCTTTTTAATTTCCTATTTTTAAAAATCTTCTCCTTGTCTGTTTGGTTTAACAAACTTCCTCCTGATTCACAGTCATCTTGCCAAGTGCAAGAAAGTCTATTCCCCACTGCATATTTCATTATTTTCCCACTGCACAAAATGTGTCCAACTACACATTAGAATAATGCCTGACCAGAAAAATGAAGAGCAGCCTTTGCTTGCCTTTTTGTCTCCTTCCAGGTCAAGGACGGGCAACTGTGCAGAGGGAGGGACCAGTTTTTATACCATAACCCCCCATGGGCCACACCAATGTGTTTGGTACACCAGAAGTCATAAGATATCACTTCCAGTCACCAATTTTCATAATTTTGTAACTGTTTTGGACCATGAAAACCCAGCCTCTCTGGGCTTCTAGGGGAAGCAAAAGGTTGGTGCACTCCTTTTGAGAGTGGGCCCTTCTTTCTTCTCCCTGACTGAGCTGAGACCAGCTGCTCTTTCCCTCCCCACCATAAATGACAATTGCAGGGGCTTGACAGCTGCTTGGCAATGAGAAGATGTGGAATGGTGCATGTGGAGGTATTTGCAGATGTCAAATTTCAACCCAAGCCTGCTTTTGTGGTCTTCTTCTCCCCTAGACTGCACTTTTCCAGTTAAATATGGGTGAATTCTTCCTCCAGAAATCCTCCAGCAGCAGAGATTTATGTTTTCAAGTTGCTACAGTCCAGTTTCACACAGTTCAACATTAAAAAAAATGCCCATTTTTCATTTCCAGGAGGTTTGTCCTTGAAGTTTGGCAGATAGTGTGGCTCCTGGCAGGTCCCGAGACAGAAACTGGCACGCAGATGTGCCCAAGTTGCCTACCCATGTTTCAGAAACCCTACTAAGTTTGGTGACTATCCGATCAAGCATGTGGATTTATAAGGTGTTAACAGACTTATGAACAATGGCTGGAATCCTTTTGGGGGTTTATGAAGGCATAAGTGGAGTTATGTCTACAGGGACTTAGAATTGGGCAGAGCCGGAAAAGTGATGGATATGCATTAGGCATCCCGATGCAGGAAGGGACACCAGCAAAGGGGTGCTCATGCACATCAGGCTCTATCAATGTGTATTGGGCACCCTTGCCGATGTCCCGTTACACATTTTCACAATTCAGTAAAGAGGTTTCTTAGTGCCTCTGCTATGTAGCTAGGTATACATAAAATTTTGTAACATAATAAGTCAATCTTTTTTTTTCTTTTTAAAACATAGGAAACGTCCTCATCTATTGGATTATCACAAGAAAATTGATCTAATTAAAAACAATTTAAATATTTGAGCAGTAAGGCCCTTTCTACACCTTACCTTGCTCTGTCGTCGTGAGGCATCATCCCGGCAGTGCCTCTGCTAGGATGGGGGTGTGTCCCCAACATTTCCCTCTGCGTGCGACTGGCTGCCTGTGGAAAGGAGCGTGAGGGACACACCCTTCCGTCCAGCCAGCCTTCTTCCCACGCTGCAGTACAGAAGGAAGCACGTGATCTGACCGCGCTTCCAGCCATTCTGCATGGCCAGCTGTGACGGAAGGCTTGTGCAGGGACGATTGATGGAGTTTTGCCATCAATGATATACCCCCTGATCACTTCGACTGGTGACGCGAGAACGGCAGGACCGGAATGACGTCATGCGGAAGTGTCATCGCAGTCCAGCTCCTCTTGCGTCCCCATGCCAGGACGCTGCTGTCCTGTGGAAGGGGCCTATGAAACCTAATGATATAATGGTTATGATTATTAGCCATTCTGTTAAGCTGAATTTGGTCAGAACTGTAATGGTAGAATAAGACATTTCCTATTATTTCCCCCCCTTTTTCATTACATTGTGCAGGGTCAAAGTTCTTTTGTGTTTTAGTTCGTTAATATAGTTAAGTTGTGTTTATGGCAACACGTTAGGGTTTTGATAATATCCAGCATAGTCTAGTGGTTTGAAAGTTAAACTGCAACCCTGGAGACCAGAGTTCAATTCCCCACTCGGCCATGGACACCCCACTGGGTGACCTTGGGCGTATCACACAGTCTCAGCCCCAGAAAACCCCATGATAGCCACCATAAGTCAGACGCAACTTGAAGGCACACAATAACATGTTTTAGTATTGTGTCTTAGTTTTAATTTAATTTTATTTAGTTTAGTTTTAGCTTTAGCTATGCATATATACTGTTTATGTACAGTTTTTTTCTTTTTTTCCCTTTTTTGTTATCAATGAGTTTGTACTAAAATTAACAAATATGAATTAGAAAACAATTCAAATAATATAACAGATATATGGTGCTGTTTGGTTTAAACTTAATTCTGATTTATCCTTGTTTTTATTATCGCCTATATTGTTTTATTGTGGTTTGTGGTTTTCACTTTAGGTATATACTTCCTTGAGAAGGTTGACTTGGAAAAGCCACTTTTAAATATTTTAAATAAATATCACATTATATTTTTTTATTTTAAAAAATTCTAATGATTTATTGTTAAGGCCACCAAGATCAGTTAAATTAGCTGTACCAGATTTAATACTGTTACAATATACAAATATTTTACTAGCATTAAGAATATCTCAGTTAGAATGTAATCCTCTGGATGTTTACTCAGAACTAACTGTGTTTGATGAAATTTACTCTCAGAAAAACATGCGTCAAGATTGCCACTTTAAGGGTAAATTTAATAACATCCACAGGTTAATATATTAGCTGTGCCAGATTAATTGCTATTAACAACAGCCTCCTCCTGTCAAGTAACATCATACTTGAACAATTAAGCTTTTGAAGATGTAAGCAACTTTCAAACTTCAGAAAAGTTAACGACATAGAATTCTTCATTTTGCAAGCATGAATTATGAGTTTGCAATTCATACAAAAACCCAGAGCTTTTCCAGATATCACTGGGGTGCAACATTTATGGGTGTTTCAATCATTTTGATCTTGCAAACCATTTTGGTTGAGATTCTGTCTTTTCCAGTTAGAAAACCCACACTTGTCCTTGGAAAGCGTTCTCCTCCATGAAGTGTTCGCTGGGTCCTCAGTTTTACTAACCAACAGTGCCATCTGGTGAGTCATGTATATTATTGCTGTAAAACAGATTTTAAAAGTTTTACCAGTCTTCGAAGATGTATGATGGAAGACCAAATAGCATCTTACATGCCATTTTGTAGACGCTCTCCTGAATCCCCTTCATCTTGTTTTAGAAAGTCTTTTCTGTCTCCAGATTGCTTTTAGTTATTATCTGCTGCCTGGTGATATTTACATGTTTCATATAAGGTGCCTTACTGTCTCTGTGAACAATTGGACAATATGTGGTCCAATGGGGTTTTGCACCTTTGTTTCATGGAGGACAGGTCTCTTTCGGGTCAGCTGTAATGCTTCTGGAACATAGTGAAGCTTCTTCTGGCACAACCTCCGCACACTTGAATGTGAGGTCACGCAAAGCATTGCTCTCATTATTGCATGGGATGCAATGGGCACATGCCTGCATGGGCACAGATCTGTGCACATTGTGTCCATTGACTACAATGGGATGAAACACTTTTTGTTTTGTTTGATTTTTGTTCTGTTCCAGGACCTGCACATATACCTTGGACACTGTACTTCTTACAAAGACCTGGGGTCTGTATTACAAATGAAAGGAACAAACAAATTAAAATTAACTAAGTTTATGAATTAAGTTTGAAATTTACTAAAAGAAAAAAGAAAAAAAGAGGGGGTAACTCATTTTAACTTAGTTGATTGTCTCAAGTTGGATTTTGAGCTGAGTTGTTTATTAACTAAATTGGAGACTATGCTAAAGAATCAACACATTTTATGTTTCCTATGTAGTTCTTTAAAAATACAAATAGCTATAGGAGTCATAGTTATCAATTACTATCAGTTATCATTGTTATCAAGTTTGACATTTGCTAAAAAAGGGTCAACTCATTTTAAAACAGTTGATTGGCTTAAGTTGGATTTTGAACATTAATTCCAGAATTAAATTATTAATTAAATTATTAATTAATTAGTTCAATGGGAGATTATGCTAAAGAACTGACAATTTTTACATTTTTTCAGCCAGTTTGTTTGTTAAATGCAAATAGCTATAAGAATATTTGTTTATTTTTATTTGGGATTACATATGATAGCTTACTTAATTCCAGGGTTAAAAGATCTGAAACAATCAACCAGTAAGGGCAGCTTGGAAGGGGGTGGTCATCTTTGGATGCAGGTAATTCTACATTAGACAATGCACAGAGATACCTAAACTGTCCCATAAAACTAAATTTTGGAGGCTTTATCTTTGGGACTCTTGCTGGGATCCATGAGGGAATCAGTAAAGTAAAGAAAGGTGTCAGGGTTAAGGAGGTAAGATTTTCAGGGAGGGAGAAAAAGAAAAGCAAGAGAAGGATCTGAAGTGTGGTAGATTAGAAATTGAATTTTCAAAAATTCATCAACTGCTACACTCTCTTCCAAGCTCAAGACAGAAGCCATTTCTGCACTACACTATTATAGCGCTAGTATTCCACTTTCAACATCCTATGGAACCCTAGAATTTGCAGTTTAGGGAGGGACATTTAGAGTTCTCAGCCAGGGAGCTCTTGGGCCTCAGTAAATTACAAACCCCAGATTTCCACACAATGTTGAAAGTGGAATCATAGCACTATAACAGTGTAGTGCAGAAATGGGCAGAGGCAAAGGGAGGAGTTTGAATAAAATTACTAATGGCGTTTTTCAACTTCATTTTGAGAAGGGTTCTAACATGGGCTTTAAACTTTAAACTTAAATTTAAGTGGTAATTTAGCATAAACTTCGTGGATAAATTTTCCCACATCTAATGTAAATGAATTACTTTCTGAAGCTTATTAATGACTAACTACATGCAGTAACTCTTTACTTTACTTTCTTCCCCACCTCTGCAGGCACAACTGAACACACACACACACATACACAACACATCCACACCCACATATGCCTATATATCTATATGTATTAGTTGTTGTGTAGCTTCAGGTCATTACTGACTTAGGCCAACCCTAAAGGGGACCTATCACAGGGTTTTCTTGCAAGAGTTGTTCAGAGGAGGTATGCCACAGTCTTCCTCTAAATTTGAGAGAGTGCGAATTGCCCACGTTCACCATTGCTCACAAAATGGTTGCAGGAAGTGACACAGCATCATTTTCTGTCACCACTGTAAGAGGAACTGCAGAGGAAAACAGATATTTGTTCTCTCTCTCTATCTGTGGGAGGGGTGCAATGTGTGTAGGGGGTCTAGGGGGAAATTGGTCCCTGCTCACAGTGCAGTTGCCCACCCCTGCACTACAGAATGTACTTTGAATCCTGGGGTTTCCAGTCTAGTGAGGCATTACAGCTCTCTGGCAAAGAATTCTAAGTACTTCTCCCTAAATTGCACATCTCAGGATTCCATTGGATGGAGCCATGGCAGTTAAAGTGGTATCGTAGCACTATAATTATGTAGTGCAAAAAAGTCTCTACTAGCATAGCAGCGCATGAACATGATTTCAACCATAGATCCTTTCCACACCTTACATGGATCCCCCATTGTCCCATTGTGATCCCAGCAGTGCCACTGCCGGATATGAGTGGAACTCAAATGCTCCCCTCTGCACCCAGCCAGCTGCCTGCGGATAGGTAGCATTCGGGACGCACTCTTTCTTTCCACGGGGCAGCCGGCCTCTTCCTGTACTGCACTAAGGAAGGAAACACTTGATAGTGCTTCCGCCCTTCCCGCATAGCTGCCAGTGTTGCAATCGTTGTGTGATGGGAAGCCATAACTGGATTTTTACTGATAATGGTATACCGCATGATCATGATCGTTGATGAGACGACAGGAGTGGGACCGTGATGATGGTGTCCAATGACACACGTCACGGACTGGCAGCAATGTATCCCCATGCTGGGATGGCACCATCATGCAGAAATGGCTCTGGTCTCTAAGATGACTAACCCCTACCCTCCAATATTCTGCAGATGGAAACTGGAACACATGTGCTCAAGCATTGTCAGAATATGGTCAGGATGGCAAAACTTATTAATGGGGGAAAAACACAAGCTAGGGGAGGCTGCAGCACTTTGCTTTTTGCCTGGGCCTACTGGGAAGGGCAAGATTCTTCCTCTTCCCCTTCCTCTCCCCCTCAACTGATCTAATTGAGCTCAATTTGCAGCAGTTAGAGTAAGCAGAAGATGAAAAGGACGAAGGGAGAAAGTAGGAGGAGGAGAGATAAACTGGGACATTTTAAAGGTAGCTGAAAAAGTGGAATGGCAAAGTGCCAAATTTGGACAGTTGGAGGGTATACTAACATCAAAAATTAAGACTACACATTGAAGATCAAATAGATTAAAACAGAAAACTCTCAGATCCACTTTGCTCTCATTCATCTTAATTACTAAACCCAGAGCTAACCATTTCTTTAAAGCACTATATGGATTAGGTCCAGATTGTCTGAAAGATCATATCTCCCCATACAAACCGGCTGGAGTCTTAGGGCTCTATCACACCAGACTGTTCTAGTGCTATTATTCCACTTTCAACATCCTGTGGAATTCTGGGGTTTGTAGTTTACTGAGAGCCAAAGAGCTCTCTGGCTGAGAATTCTAAATGCCCCACCCTAAATTGCTAACCCCAGGATTCCATAGGGTGTTGAAAGTGGAATAATAGCACTAGAACAGTGTAGGGCGGAAAGACCCTTAAGACCCAGAGGAGAGGGCTTTCTCTCGGTTCTGCCACCATCACAGGCTCACTTGCTGAGGTCACAAGAGAGAGCTTTCTCAGTGGCTGCTCCCACTCTCTGGAATTCCCTTCCGTGGAAGGCTAGATTGGCCCCTCCATGCAGGGCTACATTAAGGTTTTCATAGTTCCTAGGCATTCTTGTATTCAACTCACCACCTTACCTTGATGTACCAGGCCCTAAAATCCTGTTTTCGTAGACTATAGCATTTTTATAGGCCCTAGGCATTGTGCCTAAAATGCCTAACAGATACGGCGAGCCTGTCTCCATGTTCTTCTTTCACCGGCAGGCAAAGCCGTTTTTACTCAAGTAGGCTTAAACAGGAGAAAAGCAGCATAAAATAAAATAAAAAATTAGCCAAGATCTTGCCTGTAGAGCAAGCCTGCTGGAGGTTCCCAGAAAATTGGGGTTTGGGGATACAGAGAGGAGTTTTGAAGAAAGCGAGAGGCCCCAAGTCTTTTTTCTGTGGGGTAAATCTTATGGGTGTTTTTTTCCCCCCTCTCAGTAAACCCTGAAGGATTATTTTGATTTGGCTGTCTTGCCCTCTAATTAAACAGGAACAAAAGGGCTTCAGTGTCAGAGGTGCCTTTGTTGCAGCTCTTTTAGTTTTGTAGAGACTTCTATGCTTTCATATGGACATTTCCTGCATTGCTTACTACCTTAATCCACCAGCGGCCTTTCTGATCCGCTGGTCCTCCACAGCCCTTCAGCTTTCTCCTGTTAACGGGAGGTTAATTGGAATCTTTGGCAAACCTCAAACCCTTTTCTGAAAGGATGCAAGTGGTCTTCACTGCTTGCCCCAATAAAGCACAAGTTCACACAAGAGCATCTTCATGATGTCTTTTTTTTTTCTGTTGTGAGTGCTTTGCTTTAATTTCTTTTCTCTTCTTTTTCTGAGCCCAAGGAAAGAAATCATCCCCCCCTGGATTAAAAGGGTCATCTGTGCATACCACTTCTTTCTTGAAGGTTTCATGGTGGATTCAAAGCAGAATCTTTACTGCTTTCAGCATGTACCCTTGTTCTACATGCCAGAGACAATTTCCAAACAGAGAGCCAATCTAGTTTGTTTCAGGAAAGGAAGGAAGGAAGGACGGAAGGACGGAAGGACGGAAGGAAGGAAGGAGCAGTGATATAGACTCGAGTCAATTGACTCGGGCTCAAGTCAGACTTAAGTCACTTCATTGACTTGACTCAGACTTGACTTGGCAAAAATTACACATTGACTCGACTCGACTTGAGAGTTGAATATTTTTAGTGACTGACTTGCTGCCTTCGGTTCAGTAACATAATGCATTCATCCAAAAACTGTACAACTCACTGGTCACATGACAGTCTGCCTTGAGCTCAAAGTGTGGCTACATTTCTCAGAGGGAAGAGCAAATGGGCTTGAGGTGGGGTTGAGATCTCCTCAGCAGCCTGTCCCTGCTTCGTATAGGAAGAGCTTTCTAAAACTTTTCCCAAGAGCAGAAGGCACGCCTCGTGCTCAGAGCGCAGGGTGCATATCTCAGAGGGGAACAGAAAATGTGTTAGGCAATGAGCTGAAGGAGGAAGGAATCTTCCTTCTAAAGCTTCCTTGAAGCTTCAGTAACTAGGAATAAGAAGGATCCTATTCCCCACTTCTGAAAAAGCCTCCAGCTTTGCAAATGGGAAGTAAGAAGGATCCTATTCCCTACTTTGGAAGCTGCAGATGTCAAAATCACAAAGGGGAAGGCCAACTCTACTTAACTTGTTAAAACTGACTTTATTCAACTCTGTCTAGAAATTCTGGCATACAGCTTGGCATAAAGTTGGCTCTCAGACTTGAGACTTGACTCGAGACTTGACTTGAAAGTATCTTTCAAAGATGTGAGACTCAACTTGAGACTTGAAGGTAGAGACTTGAGACTTGACTTGGGACTTGGAGTAAAAGACTTAGATACATCACTGGGAAAAAGTGTCTTACGGCGCCTTTAAGACTGATTTATTTTAGTACGGGCCTTTGTGGGTTGCAATTGTCAGAGCTGCCTATGTTCACTAATTGCTTGTTTGAATATTACTCTCTAGGACACATGTGTCAAACACGAGGCCAGTGGGTGTGGCCCTCACACCTTTCCTGCAGCTGCAGCACTCCCCCCACCTTGCGAGCCCAATCCCCACTTTGTGGGCCCCCGGCTGCTGGCATTCTGAAGAGGGGCCCAGGCAGCCAGCACTTGAAATCTACTACTACTTCTGACTGCTCCTCTATCCAAGTCTCGCCGTCAGAGCATTGCCGAGGGTTACCATGGCAACGCTCTGTGCGGCTTGCAAGAGTCGGACAGAGGAGCAGTCAGAAATAGATTGTGAGTGCTGGTTGCTGGGCCCCTCTTCAGAATACTGGCAGCTGGGTGGCCCGCAATGTGGGGATCGGACTTGGCAGGCACAGAGAGGGGCGGAGGGCAGAAAGAGGCACAGAGACAGTCTGGGGGCAGAAAAAGGCACAGAGAGGATTATTTAATATGATAAAAGAGTAGATACATTTATATAGTCTTACAGATACAACCGGCCCTTTGAGGGCAACCATAATGCTGATGCGACCCAAGATGAAATTGAGTTTTACACCCCTGCTCTAGGAGTTTGGACACAGCATATATTTATGGTAACATGTTGTTTGTTTAACCATGCCTGTTATCTTCCTGCATCACCCTGACTTGCAGCCCTTTTCTTCTTCCCACTGTCTCCTGCATTAGACCATGCCTTGACTACGTAAAAGTAATTTGTTAGGAAAGCTACTTTTATATATTTTTGCAAGCATATGCTTCTTTCTCTGGTAGACCCTTTGCGTGTGGTGGGGGCCTGGGACTGGTTGTTGTTCAGTTTCTGCCTTTACAATTTGATTACAATACCTGAGAGACCCAGGACTATCTCTTACATTTCCCAACAACAATCTGCTTTTGCAGATGCTGTGATGGAGTATAATCTATCAGTGAGTGCATCTACAGTCTGTCAGCATGTCTGAATAAGTAAAGTACAATTCATGAAAACTCATACTAAAATATATTCATCTTTAAGGAGCTGCAAGATTCCCTTTTTCCTCTCCTTCGTCCCTCCCTCCTGTTTATAAATGAGACAGTGTATAAAACAAAGGTTTGTTTTCTTTCAGTAATTCTAGCCTTATAACTAATCAATCAGTGGCATAGTAAATTCAGGCATTCAGTGTCAATTTACAAGGAGTTTGGGGTTAGGAAGAACAATGTTTAGATGGAATCTCTTTTCCTGAAATTTGAAGCCATTGCTCCATGTCCTACTAGTCTCTGCAGCAGCAGAAAACAGACTTGCTCCATCCGCCATATAAGATCCCTTCAAGTATTTAAACATAGCGATTATGTCATCTCTTAAACTTGATTGATGATTAGAATAGGACAAAAATTTATCCAGGAGAGAAAACACTGTGGGGTTAAATGGCTGTAAAGTGACTGCCTTGTGTCCTTAGTGACACAATACTGCTGACTCTTGCTGATGCAAAGGAAGACATAAGGAAGGAGTGGTCAGTTTTCCAGCTGAGAGATGCTGATCTTGGGTCAAAAGGAACAAAAAGCACACACACACACGCCTAATAAACTGTGAGTTTTCTTGCTGGAAAGCAGAAAAAGGAAAAGGTGCTTTTTATGTTTATAGGTCTAGGGGCAGGACGAGACAAGATTGTTTGTATTTCTCCTTGGGGAGTGTGTTACGGACAAACCACTGTGAAGGGAGTGAGCCATCCGCTCAAAGACATCACTGGGGCCCCCCTTGTTAACAGCTTGTAACAACAAAGAAGCCACACTCTCCTGCTGAGCAAAAATACATGTGACTGCCTCTTATTCTGAGGGTATGCTTTTCAATCCAGTGAATTTTTATTTGTTATTACATTGACTAGGGCCATCCCAATATATTTTTCTGCCTAGTGTGAAGGCAAGATGGTGCCCATTGATTCTATGTAAGCAATGGAATGAGAAAGCCAACACTATATTCAAACTGGCAGTTTGTTTGCTATTTTCTATCTTCTTTTCTGGCAATGGGAGAGCATCATACCCTGAGTCCCAATTAATGCTCTGTCATCCCACTTGTTACCCCAAAATGTGAGTGACTCAGGGGTCCACCTGCAATGCTAGTGCCTCCATGAAAAGGTTGGGAATATTAGCTCAAAGAGGAGGCCTGGGAGAGATCTTTTACATCTATGTCTACTGGTACTAATGTAAGGAAAAACCAGCCTGAAAGTCAAAAGTAAGCTTATTTGTTTTATTGGGGGAATTGCAATCATGCATACAAGATCCAAGCAGTCTGAGGCCATTTCCACACTAGACCGTTATAGTGCTATTATTCCACTTTCAACATCCTATGGAATCCTGGAGTTTGCAGTTTAGGGAAGGGCAACTGCAAACCCCAGGATTCCATAGGATGTTGAAAGTGGAATAATAGCACTATAACGGTCTAGTGTGGAAATGACCTCACACTCACATAAAGCCAACAGAAAAAAAAAGGAGGAAAGTTTTTGTATAGTGAGAGTTTAGCGCATAGTGGGTAATATTTATCAATCCAGAGAAAAGCAAAGAAGCAATCATAGCTTAGACTAGAAGTCCAAGGGTAGTACAAATCAGAAATCAGAGCAACAGAGTGACGGTCAGTATGCCGAAAGTACTATGAGTGATCTGGTGAAAAACCAGGGTTTAAATACTCTTTTTCCACCCTGAGGAGGAAGGTGTTAATGGCTCTCTGGCAGAATAGACAGTGGGGTCCAGAGAGTGGACAATGGGGTCCTGAATGAGCTAAATGGCCTTAGCATTAGATGACAAACGACTGAGGGGAATCATGATAGCTCCTTAATTGCTAGCCAGGTGAAGGGACAAAGGAGTTTTCTTCTGCACAAAAGGGAGAAGGTTGAAGACAATCTGTCCTTCTATGGAAGCAGTTTCAGTGTCATTGTTTCTAAAAGCTGAGTCGTTGAAGGACATCTCCAAGTCCATTGTCTGGGAGTTTCCGTGGCTATGACCTAGCCTTGCCCTGAGGTCTCTTCCTGACCTAGTTTTGCAATACAGGTGTGCAGCCAGTTTCCTCTTTGCCAGTCAGCTCTCAGTCATAGCAGGATATAATTTCTATTTCATGCCAATTAAATATATGCTTTGGCAAGTAAACCATACCACAAAGAAGGGGTTATGGCCTGGTAACACAGTTTTTTAGCGGTTTTTAAAATATCCCAGTTTGTCTCTCCTCCTCCCACTTTCTCCCTTTGTCCTCAGCTTAATTTGACTGGTGCAGGCTGAACTCAAAATGCAGAACTGCTTAACTAACTTAGCAGGGGAGAGAGGATGACAGGAGGACAGGAGATCTTGTCCTTCCTTTGAGTCTCAGGCAAAACCAAACTGCTGCGGGGTCTCTAAACTTTTGTGTGCTTCCTCATCAACAACTTCTGCTGTCTTGACCACACTTTGTAATTGCTTGGTCACACATGTTCCAGTTTTCACCTGTGAAATGTTGGAGGGTGTGGACATCCTTTGTGGCACTTGAGGGCAGCAGTCTAGCTTAAGGAATGCAGAAAGGCTGCATGGCACACAGGCCATTTCCGCACTAGACTGTTCTAGTGCTATTATTCCATTTTCAATATCCTATGGAATCCTGGGGTTTGCAGTTTAGGGAGGGGCCTTTGAGGATTCCATGGGATTCCATAGGATGTTGAAAGTGGAATAATAACTATAATAGTCTAGTGCGGAAGTGGCCACAGTGGCAGGGAGTGATCCGATGTCAATGAGGTGGTGACTACATTTTGGGTTGTATTCTGAGCTTTAGAAGAGCTATCACAGGCACTGAACCTTAATCCCTTAACAGGGTCAGCACATCAGCTAGCACCTTTAAAGTCTGTACTAAAATCTGGAGTAGATACATTGCCCATTGACCTGGCATCAAACAACCTCCACTGGGTCCATGAAGAACTGTCCTTCAATACTCCCTATCTGTCCCCGTTCCCAGCATCTGTCACCTGAAGTGACACTCCATTCCCTCTAATAGAAGGGCTGATCCTGACATTGAAATCCTTGCCTTGATTCTCTGAAGGTCTCCAGCCCAAGATTCCAAGGTCTACGGGGCCTCAAAGGCCCCTCCCTAAACTGCAAACCCCAGGATTCGATAGGATGTTGAAAGTGGAATAATGCCACTATAACAGTCTAGTGCAGAAATGGCCAGGGTTTTATTTGGCTCCTATTTTCCCCGCCTGTTCTTCATTATGGAAAACAACATGAAGATCCTAGGTCAGTTCCCATCCTAGCATTGATCCAACCTGAGCCTCTTTGGCTTTAGCAAGATGGCTGACTCCAGAATCTCTCCTGTGTTTGGTGTGTTGGTGGGGAACTCCTACAGAACTCTGCAGACCTTCAATGTAAGAATTTACACATAACTTTGATTGCTGTAACCTTGTTACTTTGAAGTAATGATGCTGCTAACTGTTGTGTGCCTTCAAGTCATTTCTGATGTATAGTGATCCTAAGGCAAACCTATCACAGGGTTTTCTTGGCAGAATTTGTTCAGAGCAGGAGTTTGCCTTTGCTTTCCTCTGAGGCTGAGAGAGTGTGACTTGCCCAAGGTGACCCAGTAAGTTTCCATGGGAATTTGAACCATGTTCTCCCAGTGTCCTAGTCTAAAACTCAAACCACTACATCACGCTGGCTTTCTATGCTGCTAATATTGTTGTTTTTTTAAAGGTAACATATAACTGATTAAGCTGTTAGTGTGTGACAGAGGGTATGTGACAAGGAACACTTAACTGTTAAGTATTACTCCTAAAATGTCTGTCAACGTTCTTCCTAATGTTTAGATGGAATCTCTTTTCCTGTCGTTTGAGTCCATTGCTTCATGTCCTAGTCTCTGGAGCAGCAGAAAACAAGCTTGCCCCATCTTCCATAGGACATTCTTTTAAATACTTAAGCACGGCTATCATTTCGCCCCTTAACCTTCCCTTCTCCAGGCTTAACATAACCTGCTCCCTAAGCCACTCCTCAAAGAGTTTGGTTTCTAGGCCTTTTTTAAAGTAGAAGATGTTAGAAAGATAAGAAGCTGCCTTATAGTTAGCCAGACTGTTGGACTATTTTCTAGCACTGGATTATCTATTCTGATTGGCAGGAGCGTTCCAAAGATTAAGCCTTGCTTCTTTCTTAACCCCTCCTGGAGACCCCTGGTTTCCTTGGTGGTCTTCCATCAAGTATTAACCAGGCCAGATCCTGCTTGCCTTCTGAAATCAGATGAGAGTGAAATGGTGCTTTCACTCTCAGCCTCTCTACTGCTCCAGTGACATTGCTTCAGAGTAGACAACAGTAGGATTCAGATAAAGGCACCATGTAATTTTCCCACAATGCTTTAGGAACATTTTGGGAAACTGAGATGGAGATTCCCAGATGATGATAATGTTGATGATGATTCTATCCCACCTTTCTCCTAAAATTGGGACTCAAGACAGCTTACAATTTAAAAAAAAAGTGCATCTAAAAACATACAAAAAAAGTGAACATTGAAATGGAATTAAACTACTGATAATATTACAATGATTTAAAGCTACCCTTGGGAAAAAAAAATACAGTTAAAGATGAAAACATTAAAAAACAGTTCTGATTAAAAATAGTACAGGACCCTCAGCCCAATCTTTAAAACCTTTCCATTTTAAAAGCTTGTCAGAATAAAAAGGATGAGAATAAATAAAGATGAGCCACATAGAACTTGATAGGTTATAACCAGCAGTGATTGAAGTTCTCTGATGCTACTCTGAAAAGAAGCTACTCAGGGACATTCTGGAAAATGAATACTGTATTTGCTGGCATATAAGATGCACCCATGTATAAGATGCACCCCATTTATACACTGGCACATACTATTTGCTGGCGTATAAGACGCACCGGTGTATAAGACGCACCCTATTTTCAAACAGTATTTTTTTGGGGAAAAAGTGAGTCTTGTACCCCAGGAAATACAGTATGTCAGTTCTTAGACCCAGCCACTTGTTGGTCATTTTTTGCATGAGGCCTTGGGCAAGCATCACAGGTAGGCATGGATGAAACTCCCAGGAGCTGCCTGAAAATGCACCTATACATTCAAGTTTACCTTGCCATTCCTACTTCGTTCTGCCTTACATCTCAATCTGACAGTCCTGAATAATAGCCTGAGCCTACCACTAGAGGACACTCATTTTGCATTCTATAGCCACAAAATCAAGCACTAAGAAGCAGATGTTTGGATGTGTGTCAGAACCTGGAAAAGTGAGTTTCTTTTTTTGGACTACAGGACCCCAAATCCTCCAGCCAGTATGGTTGTGCTGGCTGGAGGATTCCACGGCTTGTGATCCAAAAGTAATCTTTCCAAGCTGTGCTCCAGGGGCATATTTTTCCCAGAGAAAAGGTTTCTTTTGGAATGTTAAGGGAAATGTTCCAACAGCTCATTTCAGCTAGATGTTTCGTTACTGCTGCCCATCTTCCTAGAATTAAAGCTGGTTTCATAGAATCATAGCACTGGAAGAGACGACAAGGGCTATCCAGTCCAACCCCCTGCCATGCAGGAATATACAGTCAGAGCACTTCTGACAGATGGCCATCCAGCTTCAGTTTAAAAAACTCCAAAGAAAGAGACTCCACCACACTTCATTGAGGCAGCAGCATATTCCACTACCGAACTGCTCTTACCATCAGAAAGTTCTTCCTAAAGTTTAGGTGGAATTTTATAAAAATGATTTCCACATGCATGTACATCCAGTGGCCATCTCATCACTTGAGGTTCCTCAACCAAAAGTGTAAACTGTCTCCCTAGCTAATTAAGGTGTTTTACAATAAATACAGGTGTTGTAGGCTATATTTGAGAGGAAGGAACTGGCAAATCCATCTCTGAGTATTCCTTCCTTAAGGAAACTCTGTAAAATTCATTGGGTTGCTATAAGTTGACAGGCAACTTTAAGGTACATACACATACACAGAGAGAGAGAGAAATAGAGAAAGATTATTAGCAGCAAACTTTGGCTCCCACAGGATGTCACACCCAAAATATAGCAGAGATTGCTCCCACAGCTTTGGAAGCGTGCCCAGCAGCAGAGAATAACTTAGCAGCAATGCACTGTAGCCAAGAAAAACTCACCCACACCAATTGTTTTCTTCCATCAAGGAGGCAATTTATTCTTCAGTTACAATGTGTACATATTTACAAGATTCTCCAGAAAGCATTCCAGCATCCCTCTGCTTGCTCTTTCTGACAGAGCCTCCGGCAAACACATCAGGCACCATATACAACTTGCTGGCTAGCTCTCAGCTACATTTATACTCACACTAGCTGATGCAATTCTGCCAGCCTTTGCATTCTCCCCACACCTGATGCAACCTTCTCCCCTGGTTGCTCATCAGCATGACTCAGCATGACTCAGCTAAAGTCACATGGCTCTCCACAGGTGCACTTAACGACCCACATCACAAAGTATTTTCTACAGGTTTGGTCCAACCTTTACCGACACAGTAACAGGCAGGTTTCACCAAACTTGCACATCCTGGAATCTAGAGTGACATGTGGCCCAACCAGCAGACCTGTGTGGTTAGTTAGAATCACTCCATGAGCTCCCAATCAGAGAGAGTAAACCTATGGTGCACCTCATGTCTCAGAGCATGAAATTATTTCTCCAGCAAACATTCAAATGAAGAACGAGGGGGGACTTTCACTTCTCACCTGAACCTGCTCATTTATAACATTGGCATCCAAGGCTTTAACCATGTTCATGCCCTGATATAAAAACAAAACTTGGAAAAGTCACATTTTGGATTACAGCTCCCAGAACTACCAGTCAATACAGCTGTTGGAGAAGTCTGAGTGTTGTACTCTGAGAAGTAATTTCTCCAAATTCAGAATGGTAAGTGCCCAGGACAAATCCTTTGTAGTGGTGGCCCCTGTAACTATAGAACATCCCCCATGTGGAGACATACAGGGAGCTTCTCCTTTTTTCATCTCCAGGTATTGGCTGAAGAGCTCCCCACTTCATCTTGTCTTTAGTTTGGCTGCTTATTTTTAGGACTGTTTGCAATTGCCATAATCTTTTGCTATTTTTTTATGGTCTATTTTTATTATTTTATTTTTAAAATATTATACTCTAGCATATATACCCGGCATTGCCCAAAATTTTATTTTTTCATAGGTAACACTTGTTAGAAATACCTTAGGAATTAACCTTACCTTACTTTTGGAATTAGATGCGGTGGTAATACACAGATTTGAGATTCTGTGTCTCTAATTCCCCAAATTGCGCTGTCCAGTACCTGTAACTTTTCCTCATATTCCCCAATCCAATCTGTATTCAGAGTTATTAACATACAGAGGTTCAGTTTCTGAGGGAATACACTGTCTTCCTCCTTCTTGCTGCAAGGACTTGTTACCCTGTTTACTGGGGGTCCCGGGAGGGACACCAAACTGTGCTCAACAATAGGTGGGGAAGATTAGCTCTGAGCACTGCTTTAGCATTATGAGAGGCAGGGTAACTTAGCAGGATCTTGTAACCCAGAGTCTACGGGGTCAGGCCAAATCAAGAAGCAGACTGGTTGGAAAATAATGAATGATCTTTATTAAATACAGGCACACAATGTAAGCAACACACGCACACAGATAACTAAGGAAAATAAAGGTGTGAGTAAGATAGCGGGATTTTCAGAGGGATAGTTGGTTCGGGTGATACGAAACCTGTCCTGAAGTCCGGAAGAAAATGGAGAGCGAAGCTGGGGTTCGATGTATCTCAGCACGTGGAGCTGAGGGGAAGCTCACCAAGTGAAGCGGCAGCAAGGAAGTCTGGAACTCGGGAGCGATCCAAAGAAGCGCTCAAAATCAGGGGTTTTTATAAGGAGAATTGTGACCGCAGGCTAGGTCGGACTTTGGGAAAACAATAGATTTGGAGCTGGAGACAAAGCCTCCGAAAGGTCAGAATTTGAATGATTGACTTATAGCCGAATTTATCAATAGAGTAGCCAGTATGCAAACGCGGAGTTCTTGAGCGTTGTATAGTTCGATCATCAAACTGCCAGCGCGAGGCAGAGGATCTTTTGAGAGTTGCTTGCATACCTAATGGAGGAACTTGCCTGGAGGTCTCCTAAAGCAGCGAGTCGGCTGTTTCTGGCCTGCCTGTATTGTCTAGGAATATTACGGCGATTATCAGCCGAGCCTGTATGCGTTCTTGTCCGGGGGCCTCGCAAGCACGTGGAAGGGATATGTGAAGCTGAATTAGTGATATCAATAGATATCTTTTTATATCCCCAAAGCTCGGGCTAGCCAGGGCAGTAACAATCCCCCCCCCCCGAAAATGGGCAATGTTGGGGACAATATCAGACATTTTCCAATTAAAAATCAAAAATCATTTTAGAGCCGAATAGGGGTTTGCAGGTTAGGTAGCCGTATCACTCCACAGGAAAGGGAATTTTGGTGAAAAGCAAAGGGTTTCTAGCTTATAACAACATTCCTAACTAAAACCTAAACCTAAACACATACACACAAATGTCAATTGTTAAACAATAAGCAATGTCAAATCATCCCGTCAATAGGGAACTGTTGAAAAATGAGCAATGGCAGTAAAATAGCAAATGCAATCAATGAAATAATACTGTAAATCCAATGCATGGTCTGGCAATGAAGGCAATCCAATGAGCAATCAGTTCAATGTGTATGATGGAATGAGAGTTCATAGTCCGGGGGGAGGTGAGGTGCAAGCAAAAGTCTTGGCACCCCCCCTCCTTGCAACAGAAAAAGTCTTGTAGCTGGAGCGAATGAGCAAAACATAAGTCCATCCGGGCAACGGAGCAGGAACAGCAACAAAATGTCCAAGTTGGTGCAGCTTAGCTGGCTTGCTGCACTTTCAGGAACGGTGAGGCTTTGCAGAGTTGGGAGCCTGGGGCAGTCCATTGGGCTTCTTGGGTCAGCAAACGGTTGCAGGAATGACAAAAGTCTGTCTTTGCAATCGGAAGGCTGCGTGGTCACCTTCCCTCACGGTTTCAGGTGTCGTCGAGGAACCAGGACTCTCCAAGTATCGGCCATCAGATGGAGCAGCAACTTTCTTCGTCACACCCCCCCCCCCATGGTACTTGGGGGCGATGGTATGACCTCAAGATCTTCCCAGTCCTCCGGATCAATTAACCTATTAGAGTTTCAACAGAAGAACTGACATGATTATTAGCCAATGTATACCATAAATGTAAATTACCGGCTCAAAGCCTACTGGGATTTTGAGCTGAAATGGGAAATTTTGCTCACAATGATCTGGAAGGGTTGGTGGGAGCAAGGACTTAAATAGCTCCCAAGTATGAAGCAGTTTTGGCCATAGGAAGACCGAGAAGGGAGAGGGGCTGTGGATTCAGAACCCGCATCAAGCGGTCGGCCCCGGCAAGGTCTAATAACCCAGCACCATGAAGGAAAGCCGGATTATGAAGTTCCCATTTGCGCGCTGGTCCTGAGACTAGGTCACCCAGAGTCGTCCCGGAATGAGGCCGGATTGAGATATCCAAAGTCATTCCAGAACAAAGTGGGCTTCCAGTTGGCAGACAAATAACCGAAGTCATCCCTGACAGGATG
Source organism: Cyclura pinguis (assembly GCA_030412105.1). Lineage (NCBI taxonomy): Eukaryota > Metazoa > Chordata > Lepidosauria > Squamata > Iguanidae > Cyclura > Cyclura pinguis. The sequence goes on along the minus strand of CM059601.1, from coordinate 277,157,800 downwards.
AGGTCTTACTTGGCAGTTTGCCGACATCCCCCCATCGCTCAAGCCTAGAGCCTGACTCCAAGCCTGATGATGTAACCCGAGTGCTTTGGGGTCTGCAGGAACGGTGCCAGTAGCTAGATGTAGGTTCTGAGTGCACAACTTCCCTACCTTAAGAAAACTGGATTCCAAGGCAGGCCTGAAAGATGGTTGCCTTCAGATAGGCTTTTGGAACCAAGGGGACATTTAATTCTAAACAATTCACAACAAAAATAACACCACTATTACAACTACTTACATAGCGGAACTATTTACAGTATCAGGGGATCCAGAGGGGTCACCACTCCGCCTCTATTCCCTTCAGACAATGGCAGCTCAACCATTGTCGAATGCCTCGTAGATTGAGACAAACGTCTTGGACAAATTAACGGTTGGTACTTCCTTGTGGCTTAAGGAAGTCTGCCAAATTACTGGACGCACGTTGGGCTTTTTGGCGCCTGGATTGTCCGGCTTGGGGATGACCACTGATGCGGGATCAACAGGCTGACCTTTCCATTCCTTTCAAAGGGTCTCTGGAATTGCCGGCAGGAGTGGCAACGCTCGCTCCTGGTTTGGGACCCTTGCTTTCAATGCAAAGAGGAGGCTGGTCTTGGACCCACGTGCCTCCGGGAAAACTGTCTCTTCAGGTAAGATGGTGACCGAAATGGAGCCATAGCTAGTCCTGGTCCCACTCATGATCACCAGTGTCACAATGAATTGGGTGCTCGAAGCGTGAAGACACGCTGGCACCAAAGCAGCCATGCGGAGGGGAGGGCAGTAGTCATGTCCGCCTCTGTGTGGCATTTGGGTCTCGTAGTGATTGAAATCTCCCCAGATGGACTGCAGTCAAAGGGAGTGTGTGGGGTCAGCTCAGGGGGTGCCAGGGTGAGTGCCTGTGCTAGCCCGTGCTCTGGTTGGGCAGGAGCCTCTCGCTGTTTGAATCCCCAATCCCATGTGAAATTCCCCTGAAAGATGGCACAGAGAGGGTGGACTCTCCTGACCAAAGCTTCAAGGAAGTCCCGGGGGAAACTGCTGGTTTCTAGCCGGGGGCTCAGAACAGGGACAATGGAGAGCTTCAGAAGCTTGGGGCTGGCTTCCCCTGGCTGTGTGTTCTCCCTTTCCTGGCTCTCACACATGCTGGCAATGTCCTGTGCCTGGTCAGATTTGGTGGGGGCTTCCTCCTGAACCTTAGCCTGGTGCAATCCTTCTAGGTGCTCTGAAAGCACCACTGTCTCAGAGATGGTTGGACTCGCACTTGGGGCTGAGTCAGAAGGAGGGGCAATCTATCTATTTCTAGTGCGCCCTGGGCGCTTGTGTTCTCTGGAGGGCTTAGGTTGGGTTCCCCCCTGCCGTACCCAGTCAAACGGATAGCGTCAGGGGTGGGCTCACCCTGTCTTTTCAGGTTAGGGAGCAGCACCTTTGGCGCTGCTCCAGAGTCTGCAGGAGGGGTGGCAGGGGTCTTTTCCCTATCGGTCCTAGTGCCTGCCTTCACCCTAGATCTACCCCATCGGTTGGGCGTCAGTCAAGCCACAACTCTCTGGGGGAGATCCCGGGACCGAGGGCACCCCTATCCCGACAACTCTAAGTCGGGGCAGTATCCAGCCGGAGGGGGACCGCTGGTCACCGCATTCACAGACTGGCTATTTCCAAGCGGTAGATGCCTGTCGAGGGCATCCAGGAGCTCGATCATGGATCTCCCATCGAACTGGCTCATATCCAGTCCGAACCGTCTAAGCATGTTCCAGATCCGAACTCTGTCCGAAAAGTACGTCTGGGCTGTCGGGTCATGATCACCAGACGTCTCCCTGGGAGCACTCAAGTCTGGGGTCTGTCTGGGGGCAGTTGGCTGCTGTGGGGGACCTCCTGCCTTGCCAGGCTGGCTGCAGAAATCCCGTCCCTGCCACTGCCTGTTGTCCTGTCAGGGTGGCGGGCGCGAGTTCCAATTCCCTCGCGGAATGGAATTCGGAGCTGTTTTCCTGTGCTGGGAATGGGGCCCATAGTTCGAGTACGTGACTTCGGCTGTGGGTTCCCAGTTCCTGGGGTCCCTTCAGTTTGTCTTGGTGGGAGGTTTGAGAGAACCTGCCTTGCGCAGCAGGTCAGCGACCCGCCAGAGGTTATTCCCAAACTCCTCCCAGTTGGTGGTGGCTGGATCCACCAAACCGAGAGCCATCTTTGTCTCCTGATTAAGACCTCCGTAAAGGAGCATCTTAAACTCGAGATGGTTGAAGTCATATCCATGGGGCATCAAGGGGACCTTCTCGGGCAGAATGGCGAGGAGCTGCTTCTGTGCCACATAAGCCTCAGGGTTCTCTCGAGGACCCTGCTGCTCCATGACATAGAGCATGCTCGCACTCTGTCCGGGCCACAAAATCCTTGCTACCTCCCTCATCCAGTCGTGGGCCTTGAGCCTAACCAAGCCTCGAGCTGCCACGGCTGATTCAAGAGTCGGGAGCTCGGAGGGGGACATACAAAGCCGAGCCAACTGGGTCAGGTCCTGACCATTGGCTGTCAGGTGAGAGTGTATCACCGCGTTCAACCACATGATTCCGGTGGACCGGTTTAGAGGACCCCGTTGGTCCGCAATGGCTTTGGCCTCTGTGCCTCGCCACGGGACCCTAGTCTCGGTGACCTGAGTTTCCTGCACCTCAGGTCTCTCTGAACTGCCTTCGCCAAGGGGGGTGGTCCGTCTAGTCATGGACCGTGTCTCTACTGGGTTGACTGGGACCTTAGGGTCACTCCAGTCTGGATTGTGGGGAATGGTTGCCTGAGCATCCTCTGGCAGCGTCTCCCCAGAAAGGTCCTCCGCAAACGTTGGGAGCAGCTCCGGGCACACAGCCGAAATTAAGGCTTTGCGCGTTTGGAGCTGGCTCTCCAGCGCAGCGATCTGCTTATGGCAAGCTGCATGACTAACAGCCTCCTGCTGTTCTCTCACCTACCCCCCCATGAATTTGGCCGCAGACCGGGCATGATCCAGCTCAGCCTCTAAGGCGTGGGCTTTCTCTTCCCAAGTTTGCGCCACTAACTGGATGTTACTAAGCTTCTGTGTGGAGGCCTGCGCTACGGACGCGAAAGTTACTTTGTCCGCTCGCAGTGCCTTGATCTCGGCATGAAGCCGGGCATTTTCTTTCTTGGTTTTGGCTAGCTTCCCTTGGGTCTCTACAAGAGCACTACTAGCGTCTCTGGTCATGAGCCAAAGTCCCCAAGCGGCCAAAGAGTCCTTAGACGGCCCGAATGGGTTCTTTGATTTACGTGCCAGGGTGTACGCTTCACGGAGTGTGGCAAAGGGATCAGCCGTCTGGAAGATGGAGTCCTTCCAGGGGCATTTCCCCTTACTCAACACCCACCTTTCTAGTTTTCCTCGGACCTCTTCCTCCAACATGAGGTCCTTGGTGGTGACCTTACTATTCTCAGTTATGCTACTATCCTACAAAATTTCCTAACACAAGAGCAGGACCAGGACCTGGAGTGACGGGACGGATCACCTAGACCCCTGGGGGAACTGAAGGGAAATGAACACAGCGGAACTACTCTAGGAAAGAGGGATGGGAACCCTTCTCCAGCCTGCCCAAACAAAGTCACTTTGGTACACCCAAGCCCGGTTTTCCACCTAGACAGTGTTGGGGACCAAAGGATGAGGAAACAGTTCAGGGACAGGGAGGTCAACTAGACCCAGGGAACCCTCAGAAGTACTCCGCCTGCCTGAAGGGGGGGAAACGAAAGCCAAGGAACTTACTACGCTGCCTGGCGAAGCAGCGGGGGAAAAGGGCAAGGAACCAAAACCAAACCGTCCCTAACTGGTTTTCTGGGTGAGGGGTACCTTCCTCTACCATGGGCCAAACCTCTAAACCCTAAGCTAGGTCGGGAATCACCACCCGCACCTAGTCAGCTAGCCAATCGGGACGCACCTGAAATTACACAGAGGGACGCACCCGCGTTCTCTATACAACTACTACAACAAGGAGCGGGATGCACCCGCATTCTCAACTCGGGGGGGGGGAGAAAAGAGGAGGGTCTCTTTTCTTAAGTGCTTTTTGTGCCTTACTACTATGGTGTTGGATGGGTGTAGACTGTCCCTAAGACTTTGGATCCCAGCCCACGATAGACCCCAAGTTAGGGAGGTACTTCCCGGGTCAGCCACTTGCACAGTCCTGTCATCTACAATGATTCACTGCCAAAGTGAGTGACCACGTAGGTACGGCCACCGTACACGGCCAAGAATGAAAAGGAGCAGAACCACCCAACAAATATAGCTCTAGAGCTCAAGCACACAGATTTCTCACACACACACGTGTTCCTGCCTAACTGAATTCTAGCAACCTACTGGCCATTCCCTGAGTCAGTACCAGTCTGATTTGAGGAGGTCCGCGACTCCTTCTCAAATTAGGAGTACCGGGGATGCCAGTGTTGCTCCACCACTCTGTTACCTTGTTTACTGGGGGTCCCGGGAGGGACACCAAAATGTGCTCAACAATAGGTGGGGAAGATTAGCTCTGAGCACTGCTTTAGCATTATGAGAGGCAGGGTAACTTAGCAGGATCTTGTAACCCGGTGTCTACGGGGTCAGGCCAAATCAAGAAGCAGACCGGTTGGAAAACAATGAATGATCTTTATTAAATACAGGCACACAATGTAAGCAACACACGCACACAGATAACTAAGGAAATAAAGGTGTGAGTAAGATAGCGGGATTTTCAGAGGGATAGTTGGTTCGGGTGATACGAAACCTGTCCTGAAGTCCGGAAGAAAATGGAGAGCGAAGCTGGGGTTCGATGTATCTCAGCACGTGGAGGTGAAAGGAAGCTCGCCAAGCGAAGCGGCAGCAAGGCGGTCTGGAACTCGGGAGCGATCTGAGAAAGCGCTCAAAATCAGGGGTTTTTATAAGGAGAATTGTGACCGCAGGCTAGGTCGGACTTTGGGAAAACAATAGATTTGGAGCTGGAGACAAAGCCTCCGAAAGGTCAGAATTTGAATGATTGACTTATAGCCGAATTTATCAATAGAGTAGCCGGTATGCAAACGCGGAGTTCTTGAGCGTTGTATAGTTAGATCATCAAGCTGCCAGCGCGAGGCAGAGGATCTTGTGGGAGTTGCTCACATACCTAATGGAGGTACTTGCCTGGAGGTCTCCTAAAGCAGCGGGTCGGCTGTTTCTGGCCTGCCTGTATTGTCTAGGAATATTACGGCAATTATCGGCCGAGCCTGTATGCGTTCTTGTCCGGGGGCCTCGCAAGCACGTGGAAGGGATATGTGAAGCCGAATTAGTGATATCAATAGATATCTTTTTATATCCCCAAAGCTCAGGCAAGCCAGGGCAGTAACAGCCTCATCTCCATAGCAACCGGCCAGGCCCAAAAGCTCTCTGGCTGAGAATTTTAAGGGCTCCTCCCTAAACTGCCAACCCCAGGATTCCATAGAATCTTCACAGGCAGCCAATCATATGAGGTCTTCTCACCTGACACAGCCAATCATATGAGGTCTTTGCCTGCCTGACACAGACAAACTCACAAACTTTGACTTTTATATATTTGATTGATTTGTATATTCTTAATAAAAATGTGATATGTGTGAGAACTGATAAGATTTTAAAATAATAGCAACAGTCATTCTGGCATTAATCTGGGCTGAGATCCTAGATCAACTATTTAATTAAGTATACTAAGCTAAATGGTATCTCCTTGTCACCCCCCCCCCCTTCCTGCTTTACCGGGCTGCAGTCACTGCAACTGATGGAAATCTGTTCTCCTCTGGATCAGGGCATAGCATACAGTGTTTCCACTTCCCTCCCTCCAGTAATCTCCAGTTTGACAATGAGAAGCAGGATCCCTGTCTCAATTCCTTCTCACACCAGATATCACTTGCAGGAGGGATGTGTGTGGAAGGATCGGTATGCTGCCGATTGATAGGAGAACAGACCTCTGTCACTTGCAGCAGCTGCTACGCAGTAAAACAGGATTGGGGGACTTTTACAATCATGAAAATAGTGCCACAATCATTAATGCATAGGAATTGTGAATATGAATCAGTTTCTCTAGAATGATAATGCATCTGTAACTGTGATAGTGAATTCCAGCCCAGTTGTGCAACACAGAGAAATTGGGGAGGCATCCTGACATTTTAGTAGGGTCTCTGGCTCACAGCTTGAAACTGTGCATGCCTCTCCCCTGCCCTCTGCCCATGCCCACATTATTTCTATTCTGGAAAGTAATAAAGAGCCGGACACTGTTGGGTGAACTTCATCTGTTAAGGATATGCAGACTTTTGAGTATGACAGAGGTCTTCCTCTAGGCAAAATCAGCATGCAATATTAACTCACAACAATGAATTCTTCACAACCGAGGCATGACCTGCTCTACTTAGTCACATTAATACAAAAGCAGGGATTTTGAAATTATGGTTCAGGAAGGACGTGTCTCTTCCTTAGAATAAACTCCAGGAAATGGGAGTAGCAGGCAGGAAATTAGCTGAAGGCTAATGTAAATAAAAGAAGGCCAGGCTCTCCCTCAGCAGGCATTAGTTCAACACAGTCACATCCCTGCTTTGGCTTTAAATGCCAAATGGCATAAATGGTTGATCTAAGTGAAAAGAAACCAGCCCACATGTTAAACTCTATTAATCAAAGTTTTAATGAGGCCAAATTCCATGCCTTCCAACAGGCTTAATCTGGCAGGTTCAGTCCTGATTAATCTTCTGTCTTCTCAGTTTTTCAGCTGCTTTTAAAATGTTCAAGTTTCTTTTTTTCTCCTCCCACTTTCCTCTTTATCATGACTTACTCGAGTTTGCTGCAAACTGAGTTCAAAATGCAAAAGCAGTTTGTGCTGAATTAACCCAAAGCATCTTGGGAGGCAAATGCATAATATACGTAACCTGCCATAAGGATTATCATGCTAACATATGTCACACATTTGTAGCAGTTTAGCCCTTTTCCAGCCATTTTTAGCCTGATTTCTTCAAAAAATTGAGCAATCTGGAATGGCTTAGAGCCAACATGATGAAGCGATTTGGATGTTGGACTAGGACTGCAGGAGAGCAGAGTGCAAGTCTCCAGTCTTCCATGGAAACATAACATGGTGACGCTGAGCAAGTCACATTCTCTCAGCCTCAGGGGAAGGCAGTGAAAACCTCTGAATACTTCTTACCAAGAAAACCCATGATGGGATTCCCATAAGGCAAAAACAATTTGAAGGCACACAACAACAAAGGGGACTTTGGGAGCCACAAAATGGGGTGCCAGGACCTCAAGCAACCAATCCGTCAATAAATGTAACACAAAAGCTTGTAGCCTGTGCAACACAAGCTTGTAGCCTATGTGATTTCAGCAGAGGAAATGTGCTAATGCTATAAAGGTATACTTACTTTAACCTTGCATATCTATGTCCCAGCCAAACTACTTTGGGGCAAGCCAGTGCAATGTAGTGGTCCGAGTGTTGGAATAGGACTCTGGGACTCAGGCTTCAATCCATGCTCAGCCACTGGGTGATTTGGGGCAAGTCATACTCTCTCAGCCTCAGAGGAAGAAAATGGAAAATCTCTTCTAATTCTTACCAGGAGAACCCATGATAAGTTCACCTTTGGATCACATTTAGTTAGAAGGGGCTTGAAAGCATACAACAACAGTTTGGGAAAATTGTTGTGTGCCTTCAAGTCTAACATATGACAACCCAATCATGGGGTGTTCTTGGCAGAATTCCTTCAGAAGGGGGTTTGCTCTTGTCTTCCTCTGAGGCTGAGAGAATGTGACTTGGCCAAGGTCACCAAGTCATTTTCTGTGGCCGAGCGGGGATTTGAACCCTGGTCTCCAGAGTTGGGAGTCCAAGGTTCAGACCACTACACCACACTGGAAAAGAGGCCGACAAAGCAAGTATGGCTAACCAAGGAGTCAGTTGCTTTTAGAAGCACAGGTGTGCTCCAGAAGGACACTAGCACACTTTGCCACATCCAGTGCAACCTGAGCATTTGCTTCTGTGGCTGATCTGTAGAGAATGACCCTCCAAGGTTTTTAAGGAGAGACAGGATGCACATCTATGTGAAGCATAATGTAGGCGCAGATGTTTCATACTGGTGACCTTTGAGGTCCTTTCCAACTCTGCAAGACTACAGTCAGTCCTCCACATTATGGGTTTCACTTCCACAGATTTGAACTTGTTTGATGGGGGAACCTTCCTTCTTGGTGGCTTCAATCAGGTCTTAAAAACCTGCCTCTGGTCCTTGTCCTCCTCCCTGACCAGCCGCTGCTTGACCAGCTAAGGACAGCTCACAGCCTGATTTCTCAGTATCTCAGACCCTCTCCTGATGCCACCCTCCACACTCAAGGAAGGGGCTAGGTGTGAGAGAGGAAGTATAGGGCCACCATGTCAACTTTCCCTTTCCCTCTCCATTCCTTGACTTCATTTGGACCTGGGGTGCTTTCTCCCCACCATGCCTCGATCTCCTTCCCACAGACATATTTTTATATTTGTGGTTTTTCCACTTTTGCAGGGGGTCTGCCCCCTAACCCTAGCAAATGTGGAGGGCCAACTGTAGTTGTTTTATGGCAAGGGCAGGGCACCCATGTCCCTACGACTGGTTTGGCCCACAACTCCCAACAGCCTAATCCAGTATAGTTAATGGTAAGGGATGGTGGGACATGTGATCCAAAACATCTGAATGGCAAAAATGCTCCCCATTGAACTTACACAGTAACCAGCCATTAAGACTACCATAAATATGAAATGATAGGAAATGGAAATGACTGCATTCCCATCATCCCTCACCACTGGCCAAGCTGGCCAGAAATGATGGGAATTAGAGTCCAACATCAGCTAAATGGTATGCCTTCCCCACTCTGGATACACAGAAGTGCTTTGAACGTTCAACATGCTCTCTCTTTTTTAAAAATGCAATGAAGGAAATGAATCCATTGCCGTGGGCAACACTTTAATAAAACAAAAATTTATTTTGATACAAAAATTAAATAGCAAAGTTTTGTTTTTGTACAATGATAAATTAGAAATTTACAATAGACGTAGATAACTCTTCTGTACAATCACCAACAAAGAGAGAAAAGCAGTGTCCATTCACCTTAAGAAAGAAAAAAAAATGGAGAGAAGGGAACAGGAACTGAAATCAGCAATACCAACTTTAGCAGATGTAACAAAAAGTATGTACCTACATGTCAGAAGATTTAAGACACTTGTAGGGTTAAAGCAATTACTTTTGTAGTTCTAAAGAAAAGGTGAGAACTCGTAGGACTTGCTCAAGAATAGACGAAAAGTTTGTAACGGGAGAAAAAGAATGAAAGTTAACGTGTTCAAGTCATTGTAAGTTCACTTTGGACACAGAATCACCCACGTTTCTTAACTCTTGAATGATTGGGTTCTTTCCAACTCTACAGCTTAAGGTGTAGACTAAACATCCACCCAAAAAATGTGGTTGCAGGCTACAACTAACCCAATAGACTGTATCACTTCAGAATGCAGGTAGAGGTTCAAATCTTTGAATGATGCTGTGAAAACTAGAACCAAGAACTAGCACAAGGAGTGAACTGGCCTTAAAAAGACAAAATTTCCAAGCAGATGTTCTTACATGAGAATAAACATTTGATGCTGCTGCTCCTCCTGCTAGTCTGAAATGATGCCATCCACATCCCCACTTCAAAGCAGGCATTTTTCAAAGATATTCAGCTGAATTCAAGAAGGAACCAGTGGTGACAATCAATTCAACAAGTAACTGATGAGTCACCGAATTTGCTCTGGATTTTAGGCCAAACTTCACAGGACCTATAGGTTCAGCTACATAACCTGCTGAACTGGTTGTTTAATTTCACATGTGCAAAAAGTTCGATGAAACATGTTGAACATGTTCTTATTTTGTGGCACAGGACCTATCTCTGTTGTTTCTGCATTACTTCTGCCTCTGGTACCAAAGTTTCTGTTAAAGAAGTAACTAACTGAAGTATACTTGTAGTATTTACAAGTTCTGTGCAGAAGATCAATAAGGGGCATGCCCTGCCTAAGAAAATCCTATGAAATCCATGGTGTTGCTAAAGATTGACAGGTGACTTGAAAGCACATAGACACACACAGAGAAGATACAAGCATACACCAGCTCCAATTTGCACATGTCCTTGCAAATCTGAACTCAAGGCATACAGAGACAGTGGTGGAGATCCTACATTATCCTTGCACAGTATAAATCTATACTCACAATATTACACTGTGGTTGCAGTATGCCAGTATCCTGTTGAATACAGTCTGCAAGAGTACTGTTCCAGGAACCCCCATGTGAAACAAAAAAAAAAATGCAAAGCGTTGCATCCAGTTATAGCCATTGGATGCAACGTGCATGTGGCAATATGGATGTGCACCTGCCACTTCCATTGATTATAATGGGATGCAATACTTCACGTGACTTTGCATTTGGGCTTGTGGAGTTCATGTAAGAGGAAAGCCCACTGTACTTACACTGAGCAACCACTTACATGCCTGCTTATTGTCCCATTGTGCAATGAGGAAGGTGATATTGCTGTTTCTGCAATCCCAATGAAGAAAATGGTAGATTGAGGGCACAAACATTTACATACCATTCAAGAATATACAATTGCATGGGTGGAATACTGTGGGTTAGTCCCAACTACAGTAGACCCATTCGATCAACTGTTGAATGGTAGGTCAACAGATAGGTAAATCCAGTGGATTCAGCGGCTCTCCTCTATGTTGGGCTAAGAATAGAATTTAGGCCTATGTGAAAGAAAAGAGAGCCAGCATGGTGTAGTGGTTTGAGCATTGCACTAGGACACTGAGGGACCAGGGTTCAAATTCCTGCTTAGCCCTGTAAACCCACTGGGTGGCTTTGGTTAAATCATACTTTCTCAGCCTCAGAGGAAGGCAATAGCAAACTTCTTCTGAAATAAAAACCTCTTCTGAAATAAATCTAAGAAAACCCAGGGATATATTCACAAGTGACATTGACTTGAAGGCACATCATAATAACATTTTGCTTAAACATGGGCGCAAAATAACTGAACAGATCTTGCCAGCAAAACCCTGAGACAGGTTTACCTTAGGGTTACTGTAAGTCATAAACAATGCAAAGGCACACCACAGCAACAAAAAAGTTGCACTTGTGGAACTCTGCTCATGAACTGAAGATATCCATGGCACAAGGCCAAAAAAGTGCAACGCCATGTATAAAGGAACTTACACAAGGGTATGACATGTAAAGTTTTACGGCCAATAAAAGGCACTCAGGTAGCCCCGTTCCCAAACTGATCAGGCACAGTTAACAGGATAGCAATTAAGATTCCACTTTAAGAATACACATCTAAAATGCCATATGTTTCCTCCCTGACTGGTAAAGCCAGCTGAGAAGTTGACAGCCATCACACTCTGGCTATTGGTAGCCTGATGCTCCTCCAGACCTTGCCGTTTTACTTTCCAAATAGCATGACTCATCAAGCACTCCCTGTCCCTCCACCCCCCACCCCGCAACTTCTTTGGATCCTTTAAAAATGATAACGGGAGGGAACGGTGATCCCACTTTGGCTAACGACAACAAAAGTCACCCCTCCTCGCTTGCATTCTTCAACTGATAAAGACAAGAAAGGCCCTCTCATTCTGGTGGGAGGGGGGTCAGCTGTAGCCCTATCTCATGGCTGGAGAATGTCCTTCTAATTGTAATTGACACACAAATTACACAGCTGATCTGTGTGAATGCAAAGCTGCCAAAGAACTTAACATTTCAGTTGGGCCCAGACTGGCGTCAACACAGATGCAATCACACAGAGTGAAATATATTAAGCCTTAATTGCTTAATGCAGTGGGTCTCCAGGATGGGGGGGGGGCAGGGGGTTGGGAGCCAGATTAGCTTACTGGAAGGCAGGGGGAACAGGGTGAAGATTTTTTTTTTAAAAAAAACTACCAAACAAAAGAGGCTCTGAATAAGCCAATTGTCAAAAATGACCCTCCATTCACTTTTCCTCATTAGCCTCATGCTGAAGTCGGAAGGACGACTATAAAAATAAAAAGGGGGGAATTTCTTAGACAGATGTAGAGGCCAAAGAATATGACACAATGTAGTGGGGAGGAGTCTGGAAAATAGCAGAATCACCTATCCAGGCAGGAGGAAAGGCTAATGAGATTCAGGGAACTGGGGAGAAGTGGAGAGAGATAAGTTGAGATTGGGCTGTTAAGCCTTTTAAGCTAAAGTCAGGTTTCAGTTTCTAATTTTTTTGGGCCTCTTCTGATAAGATAAGGACCGGTGCAATCAAAGAGGAATTTTACGGTCTTAAGCAAAGCTTCAATGAAAGGAGCTGCACAAATAGGGCCTGTGAGTTTTTACAGTGGGGGACACCCCGCAAATGCCACTAAAATCAATGGTGAAATGTTCTGCTTGCGTGCCAACGGATGGCTACAAAACTGAAGCTATCAGAAACTGATTGGCACATTCAGAATAGCAGCATGCTACAGCCCAGTCCCAGTTGTGTTTCTTCTGGAAGAAGTTGAGGAACTACATGCCAAATGCCACCACGTTTTTGTTTTTCTAACATCCTCGTGCACAGACAACTAGCAAAAGAGAATCTTCCTGATGTGCAAGTTTTCTACATGCAGGTTCTGGAGACAGGAGATGAGGAGTTGCATGTTGAAGGCCCCATGTGTGGTTTTTTCTTTTCTTTTAATATCTCTGGGACTGGCACAAGGAGAGGCACTCCCTGTGTGCTAGTTCTCAACATGTAAGTGCATTCAGGGTTCTTAAATGTGCCAAGCAGCACTTCAGTGGTCAATCTCCCATTTGCAGTTTGAAATGGTAGGGCCCATCCAGAGCTGTACCACACAGCTGTTCTGAATGTGGCAGATATGTTCTCGATCAGGTTAAAAGACACAGTTTATCAAAGTACTGAACTTCTGGAAAGCAAACACACGGCTGCATAAGCACACGGATAACTCTTGTCCTCAGTGGAGTTAAGAATCTAGCTTCATAATTAATTCAACTCTGCAGGCATTTACTTTTGTTGGCAGCTCTTTCTTACATAAATAGCTCAGTTTACCAGACCTCCTCAACAAGGCCCTATGCTGCCGAGTTCCACCCTGTGCACTGAAAACCCCACCAGCGAGTTCTGCCCTCTGCAACTGAAAAACCCACCAAGGGCTATGAGCAAAGTGTGAGTACAAAGCAGCCCAAGACAGCCCAGCTACAGAGCCAACCATTTTAAAGTCCAGGGGGCTGGGTCCAAACAATAGGAACTAAACTGAGATGGACCCCAGCAAGCAATGGGCGCTGGAGGAGGACTAATTTGTCCCAATGATTTCAACAAGAACTTCCATCTAAGTCGTTTCGCTGTTAAACCTTGGGGGAGGCAGTCCAATTCTGGTAGCAAGCTGCGCCTCTAACTGGCTTGAAATGAGCCTGACAGAACCTTTCAGCACTGTGAAGCTCCCTGCTCCTGGTCCAAATTATCTGGATTCCCAGGGTCATTTCCGCACTAGGCTGTTATAGTGCTATTATTCCACTTTCAACATCCTATGGAATCCTAGGGTTTTCAGTTTAGAGAGGGACCTCAAAGGCCTCTGCCTAAACTGCAAGCCTCAGGATTCCATAGGATGCGGAAAGCAGAATTATAGTACTATAACAGTCTAGTGTGGAAATGGCTTACTTTACTTTTTCAGGTTTGACACCCCCATATTCCATCAATACAGTGATACAAAGACAGGCTTTGCACTGGACTGGGAGAACGCAGGATTTTGGTGGGATGTGATGGCAGAGGAAGAGGTTTTTGTGCTGTCTGAAGATGGCAGGTCTGAGGTCCCACTGCTTCTTGCTATGAGGTAAAGTTACTGAACTTGGGGTTCTTAAAAAACTAGTACCCTGCCTAAAATTACCTCTGGCTTTGATCATTTGTCTAGCTTGTCTCTACTTCTGTTTTCCACCTTCCAAAGCAGGGGTGGGAATTGTGTAGCCTTCTAGATATTGTTGGACTGCAACTCCCAGAAGTCCTCGCCAGCATAGCCAGTTCTAAGGAGTACTGGGCATTACTTTTCAGCAACACATTGCATAATTCCCATACATATTCTAAACGAATCTTATGACCTAAATTCAACTGCTAGTCTCAACTAGACTAGACCCCACCGAATCAACGGGATTTACATAAGGGTAGACCTACTTTTCAGCAATTTATTCAATATTCAATTTATTCAACTGAACTTAAGCCAGTACGTTTGCAAGCCAGCACAGTACAGTGGCTTGAAATTTGGACTAGGAGTCCAGGAGACCAGGGTTTGAATCCCAACTCAGTCATGGAAACCCACTGGCTGACCTTGGGGAAGTCATACTCTCTCAGACTCAGAGGAAAGCATGGCAAACTTCCTCTGAATAAATTTTGCTGAGAAAACCCAGCGATGCAGTCACCATAAGCTGGAGTTGACTTGAAGGCACATCATAACATTTTGCTTAAACATGGGCACAGAATAACTGAATCGTTTATTTTAAAACAGCATGGCGCAGCAATTGTTGGGTTTTTTGAACCCAGCAATCCTAGGGACAGCCCTAGATACAACCAAAAACCTGTACAGCACCCCGTAGAGCCTAATTTGAATGTCTGCTACCATCTCTCACATTCCATCTTATAACTAAAAGCAGACTCTATGGCTGCAAGAACAGCTGGCTTTTTCCTCTCAACCCATGCTTGCTTTCTTTACCATATAGCTGGATGAAGAGCTCTGTAAAATCCAACAGCTTGCATAGCACCTTGTGACATTTTGAGCAAATAAAAAATATTGCCATGATATAGGAACCAGTACTGAATATAAGCTCCTTCCCCTTCTGGATGGTAGGGCTCTGGATTACAGGTTGCCTGAAGGTGGCAATCATTATCCTTGACAAAAAAAAGCAGTTATGTTTGCCCTCTGAATTCTTTCCTTTTTTTAAAAAAATGTAAGAGATATTGCTAAACATACGATTTGTGAAGGAGCAAGAGGAGAATTTAGGAGAAAGAGAAAAGGCACATTTTTTGTTATTAGAGGATGGCACAAAGTTCCACAGTTTCTCAAGACTCAAGGACGCTGCTTTCCGATAGAAGTCTCAGTGGGTGCTGAGCTTTGTTTTCACAGCTTTCTGAAGCCACAGTAGGCTTTCATGTTTCCTTTTTCAGAAGCTCTGCTCTTTGTAGCACATGGGTCCTTACTGTAGGGCCATCTCTGCCCAACCAATCCCCAAATTCTGCAGAAAATGCCAAGATTCTGCATGGTTCCTTTCCCAGCATGCAAATCAACAACTTCTGCTCTGTGCAGCCAACTCTTCTCACACTGGGAAGGAGAAAAGGAGAAACGGAGATAGCCCGTGGTGGGGCTTTTGTTTATACCACAGTCTCATTCCCCTTCCCAGGCTTCACCCACCCATTGGCCCTTTTCTCCCCCCGTTTTACCCTCCCTGAGTTCACCAGTCTGTTGGAGCACTTCTGCCAGGTGTGCAGAGTTTTGGCAGACCAGATCCACATGCCTGATGTGATGCCCACAAGCAGGCACATGAAAATCTTAAGCATTTCCACAGCCATGTTGGAATCATCCGCTGAGTAGTAGAAGATAGTCCAATTGGAGATTTCGTAAAAGTAACACGCAATGACGCAGGTAGCTGGGACAGTGTAGAGCACCGAAAAGACCCCGATTTTCACCATGAGCCTCTCCAGCTTATCCGTTTTGGTCCCGTCCTTCTGGAGGTTGGACCGGATTTTAAATAAAGCCACCAAGCCAGCTGCAATGAAAAGAGTCCCGATCACCAAATAGGTGAAAAGGGGAGCCACGACAAAGCCTGTCAGTGCGTCCAAGTTCTGGTTTCCGACGTAGCAAAGTCCGGTCAGCTCATCTGCGTCAACTAGCCTCATGATCAAGATGACGATGGTTTTCACTGCGGGGATGGCCCAGGCCGCTATGTGGAAATAGGAACTATGCATTTCGATGGCCTCATGACCCCATTTGAGTCCGGCTGCCAAAAACCATGTCAGTGTCAGGATCACCCACCAGATGGAGCTCGCCATCCCAAAAAAGTACATCAGCAAGAAAATTATAGCACATCCTGTGTTCTTGAGGCCCTCTTGGATAAGGACAGGTTCTGCCGCCTCTTCAAAATCGCAGGAAATCCTTTCCCGGCCTACGGTCAGCCGGACAATATAAGCAATGCTATAAATATTGTAGCACATGCTCAGAAATATAATGGGGCGCTCCGGGTAGGAAAAGCGAGAGGAGTCAATCAGAAAGGTCAAGACTGTGAAGGCAGTGGAAATGAAGCAGAGGCTAGCCCAGACGGCCATCCAGATATCCGTGAACGCCTTGGCCGAGCGGCTGTAGAGGCCAGCGTCATAGCCACACTTAAGCACACAGTTCAGGCTCCGCTTGACCCAGATGTATTGGTCCGAATTAGCTCCAACGCTATGGCACTCCTCTCCAGGATGAAGAGGTGCTTTGCTGTGGAGAGGCACCTCTTCATCCCCCGGACCTTCCATGCACATGTGGTTGTGGTCATTCTGGGGCGGGAACTTGCTACAGTTCAAGCTTTCCGGCCAGGAGAACCCAAATTCTTTCAGGACAGGCTCACATCGCCTTTTGACGGAGAGACACATGCCACCACAGGGTCCAATAGGGATGTCAATCTTTTCGGTGCACATGGGGACGTAGACGGAGCAGAGGAAAAACTGGAAAAGAGAGACGGCAAGAAGATATCAGTAGGTCACATACATACGCCATGTTCTCTTACCTTGGGCTGTAAGTGAGCTTAGAGAAATTACTTTTTAAACACAGCTCCCAAGGGATACAGTCCAAAAAAGGAACCGGGAGCTGAATTTTAAAAATGACGTCGCCGAGCTCTGGCTGTAGGTCACTGTAGAAAACAGCACACAAAGAATTAAAACTTGGGAGGACACACTCTCATATACTTGGAATATAAAAATCTAGAATGAAAGGATTCAGGAACGGCTTCAAAGCCTTTTGTGCATGTGTGTTTCTGTGTGTCCGTGTGTGAGAGAGAGAGGGAGAGAGGGAGAGAGAACGCACATGTGAAAACCAAAACATCTGCACTGGTCCTGAGAGGGGAAAAAGTCCAGAGTCCAGTTACGCAATATCCTTATTATCAGAACCAATCATGAAGAATGGGCAAGTTTTCCAGTTTCTCAGAACTCTTCCTCAGGCTAGCCTGACGAACACTTTTGCAGAACTTAAAAGCATGCTTGCTTTTTTGTCTCATATTTTGGTTAGTAGAAGTGTTGCCCTTTGCTCCCAGGCAATTTTGGCCAGGACTGTAACCTTAACTGACATACTGCTGTAGTTAACCACATAAAATGGGACTTTGGTCTTGGAGAATGAATGACAGAGCATTAAAAACAACAACAAACAAACAGAAACCCAGAAGAAAAAAATACAATGTAGGAGGGAAAATTCAGCAGAAAGGGCAACAGTCCCACCTCCTGTTTAAATCTGTAAGAACTGCAATATGCAGCCTTCGTCCTTCCCAGTTCTTTAAGGCTTCATAACTTGTAACTAACCAAGAATCAGTTTGGATATAAAACAGAATCAACTGGTCAGGTTTTTCTTAGTCTGTACTCCTTACTGTACTGTCTGTACTCCCATCCGATCTTGGAAATTAAGCAGGAGCAGCCCTGGTTAATACTTGGATGACAGACCCTCAACAAACACCCGGCGCTATAGGATATCTTTCAGAGGAAGGAACTAGCAAAACCACTTTCAGATATTCCTGGTCTAAGAAAACTCCATGAAATTCATGGGGTCATCATGACTAGATCGGCAACTTGAAAGCACAGACACACATACACACTGTTTGCTGCAGATCAGAACATCTGAATTTCTCCCCTGTAGCCGGTTCACCCTGTGTTTATGGAATCAGATGTTGTTGGGCTGAAATTCTCATGAGACCTCTAACCTGCATGGTCAATGGTGAGAGACAATCCAAGTTGCAGCCAGACATTTGGAAGGTTACACATTGCCCAAATCTGGTTTAAACTGATTTATTCCCAACATGTTATTCCACTGTGTGCAAGGAATCATTTTGTCTGGGTGCATATGGGTCTGAAAACAGGGGAACCAAAAGGCAGGTGCTCAAAATACAACCAGAAATGACTCAAGTTTGACTCAAGGAAAGTATATTTCTTGACTGCACTGAATATATTATATTAACGGGGCTTTTTTTCAACTGATTGTAAGAAGAATGTGCTTGACCACGAAGATCAGTGCACTCAACTTGGATCAGTTCTTGATTAATTTTATGCTGGCACCAGAAGCAACTGGCATCAACTGAGAGCCAGAGAGATATAGAACCATGATTATTAAATACATGTTTGATGCCAACAGACTGTGAGGCACTTGAAAGGGCTTTGAAAGAAACGTAGCTCCTGCTATGTTGGATTTACAGAACAATTCTAGGCATGTTTACACAGGAGTAAGTCCCACTGTGTTCAAGGGGGCTTATTCCCTGGTTAACATGTTTAGGTTCCCAGCTTTAGTTCTGGAAAAAGCCAAAGCATGGAAGTCAGAAGTGACAGGGAGTTCTGAAACTTTTGTATGGGTAGAAATAAGTCTCACTGCTCCCATTTTACAGATAGGAACTGAGGTCAAGACGCAGAGGCCCAAGCTCATACGAAGAGTTACAGAGCAAAAATCACATTTGAAGCCAAGTTTTGCAGATGGAGGTTGAGCTCTCTGTCCTATAATCAGAAGGAAGTGACAGGCTCGTCTCTTCTGCAAACCACCCAAAAGAAGAGCAGCCGTTTAAAAAAGACAATCGGTCAGATGAACAGCTACATATTTTAGATGCTGGAAGCAAGCAAGTTTCTGCATGAAGTGAGCAGAAAGGGATGTTTCAATGATTAAGAATATTTTTCAGGTCACAAATTACTAATGGTGGGGTAATAAAAATATCTGTGGGCTAGTAACTTGTTTGAACCTATTTGCAAATCTTTTTTTTTTTTTAAGAGTGAATTTATTAGCCAGGGTCTATGCCTGGGAACCGCTCAGTTGCCTACTCCTACAGTACATTCTGTTTTCCTGCTTTAAGAAGCCAAGCTGGAGATTCTCTCCACACTGGTGTGAAAATAACTGGCATACTTAAGACATAGCTGTTTCTCGTTTTGTTTATGAGCTCCGGTTCAGAGCATACTCTCCAATGTGAGCTGCAGTCCAAATTCCTAAGCTGCCAGAAGGAACATACACTTGGACAGGGATAACCTGCCAATCTGCAACTCAGGAAAAAAAAAACTTGGGTTCACCATGTCAAGCCAACTGCATGCGTAAATTAACCTCGAGAGGGAGGGAGGGAAGGGAAAGAAAGGGGGAGGCAGATGTGATTTTTTTGCATACTGTGTTTTGGCCATGTAAGCAACCCAGGCCCTCCTAGACTGAACTGTTATTGTAACTTGGTTTCTTATCTGTAGATTCACACCCAGTGGAAAAGTCTGCTCTGGGGAAGTTCTTTTGTGTGCATTTGCTTAGCCCTTTGGTTTCACTTTCTTGAGGCTGTAAAACTGGTATGGTGTTCCTAAGGTAAACATAATAATAATATTACAATATTCCTTATCATCATTATCAGGATATCAGTAATTTATTTAAACTTTTGTGAACTGGTTTGAGCACAAGGCATTGTGGGAAATGTGGCTTACACATTAATTAGAAATATTACTAACAAGATTGGAAATGTTCCCTTTTACAAAGCCTACCGCTCCTGAAAACCTCTACCATACTAGTTGGGGGGTTCTGGGAGTGGTGGTAGTTCACTAAAGTAACTTTTCTAGGCTTTATTACGACTTGGTCAGACTGGAAAGAGGGAGGTTCAAATTTCCGCTTCGTCACAAAGCTCACTGATCTTGGGCTAGTGACATAGTCTCTTGCAGGGTTGTCATTAGAATAGAATAATAATAGAATAGAATAGAATAAAATAGAATATAGAATAGAATAATAAAATAGAAAATAGAATATAGAAAATAGAAGAGAATAAAATAGAATAAAATAGAAAATAGAATAAAATAAAATAATAAAATAACATAAAATAAAATAGAAGGAGAGCTCTGTTGACATGTCTTTTAAGTCCTTGGAGGAAAGGTGTGATATAAATGCAATCATTTAATCTGTTTAAACACACATATATATTTTTGGAACCATTACTTTACGCACCTGAGTCTGGAGTGTTGACTTAACAATTAAGTATTCTAGATCAGCTTTTTAAATAATACACCACCACCACTTAACAGAAAAATAGTAAAATCTATAAGTGGATTTTACAAGGCAAGAAGATCAGGGAAGGGGGAAAATGGGCAGAAATCTTACTGGTCTCAAACTGCACCTGCTGGTTTTCTTTACTTTGGAAGGGAAGAATTGACAACAGTATTCTAAAAAGCCAAAGTACCTACCGGACTTCCAGATACTATCCTCCCTCCCTGCAATCTCCCCTTTCCACCAATAATAAAAACAAAATTAATCTAGAGTCTGATTCCTCCTGCTGCCATGAGATTTTTGGCTAAAGTTCTTTCTGTTTTCATGTACTTTTCCTGTCTCTGAACATCAGCCATTGCCCCCTGCTCTTCAGTGTCAGGCAATGCCAAGGCAAGAGCAAGAGTCAAAACTGCCTGCAGATTCTCCTACTTTTATCCATCCCATAGCAACAGGACTTCACAGCACAGCCACCCTGCTTGGAGGGGACAATGGGTCATGTTGTCCAAAAGGTAACTTATTTTTTAGCTCTGTTCCTTGATCTTCATCGCAACAACAGTTGAGTACATGGATCTGTGGCCTGCTGGGGAACACAAGATTTTAAGGGATGATATTCCTGAGAGCCTCTCCCCTACAACTGATGGAGGGAGAGAGTAGGTATAATGTGTACGGATCCAACTCTGCAAAGGAGGGTAATAGCAGATATCTAAAGTGAGCTTTCACTAAATAGTGAAATGTTTTGCCACAGGACGGAATGTGGCTGGTGCCTCCTGTTTCACTGGGACAATGAATCTGCTCTGGGTTTTAGTCTGAACTTTCAAGGAACTCTCCAAGGTGTGGGACTTCTTCGGGGAAATGGGATTTGGCATCTGGGATAGATCCTTGCATGTGTAGACTAAAACCAGGTGTGGGTATACCACCTCACTGACATAAATTTTCCTGCCTTCTACTTTTCTGGCAACCTTAGTACGGTTCAGGGCCTTATGTTTTGCAAAACACTACCCAAATTAGCACTCATCCTATAGTAACATTATCATTATCCACCAACCAGAACACAGTAGTCTGGCAATATGTCTGTCCTTTTGTGATGGAGATTATAGACGCGTGTACGTGTTTTGAGAATCAGCTTTGCTGGGATGTGCCAAAGGGGCAGAGAATCTAAATAACTGAGCTGCTCTTTTACAATTGCCATGGTGGGGCAGCCTGCAGAGTTGAAAGGGTTCAGTCCCAGGTAGAACATCTGCCTAGGGAAACCACCCACCCCCAATCTGCAAAGCAGTAATCTGCCCTCAGGGGCTGAATTGCCAGCAAACACACCTTTTAAGGACTACAGCTTCTCGAATCCCACAGCTAGCATATCTGTACAGTTAGGAAGCTCTACCTTTTAGCAACTACAATTCTCAGAATCCTCCAGCCAATGCGACTAGCACAGCACGTCAGGGAGACCTACAAACAGAAAAGCTGCCACTGTTTGTGAATAATCTTAATCCTGACTCTACCTAGGCACTGCCTGGCACAAAAGGATAAGGGGTAGTAACTGACATAGTAAAAAAAAAAGTACATATCCACAACTGAGCACAGACCTAAAGCACAGCAGTGCTGGCTGGTGGAGGGCTATGGGGTACCTTGAAATTCCATGGAGCTCAGCATCATTGCCCTCCAGAACTACCGGGATTGAGAGAGGTTAGGAATATCTGAAAGCAACAACACCTAACTGCTAGTTCCCAAATTCAGATCTGGGCCCACCCTCCAACTAGAAAAAGAAACAGATTCACAACTGAGACATCACAACACAACTGGGGAGCAGGGGGAAGAAGTGAGAAAAAGAGAAGAGACAGAAAGCAGGAGAGTAAACATTTTTCGAAAGAAGGGGCATAACACCACGAAGCAGCGCAAGCAGAAAGAACCCTGATCTCTCAGACTCTGACTGTCATTTGGGCCCCAAATCTAGAGCCTGAATTAAGGAAGTGAGTGTGAGAGAGTGTGTGCGCTCTCCGTTTCTCTCCTGCTCTTTCTCTCTCTCTCTCCACAGAATGTGCCAGCTTCAGACTCCGACACACCTGATCCCCCCAAAGCCTTCTGTCTGGAAACACCCAGAAGCGGATTAGACTCTCCTCCGCTCCTCTGGCCACATTCTGAAAGCCTGTGGAAGACTCACCATTTCTTCATCCCTCATGGCAATCAGCCAGTGTGGTTGGGTTACGAGATCATTAAGGGCACCGAGAGCAGTGCAGGAGGGCGGAGAGCCCGAGCTTCCCTGCACCATCTATTTTCTTCCAGCATTCACTCCGACTGCCAGAGCATGTGCGAAATGTGACAAGTACCTCGAAGCATGTACAGAAGACCGACCCTGACTAACCTGACAGAGCCTCAGCCTGCTTTCCCAGCAATGAGGATTATTCCAAATTAGACTCCCAAGTCCAGAGGGAGCAATATTTCCAAGCAACCTTGAACCCGAGCCAGAATTTAATTCATGAGAAGAGACACTAGACCTTAACTTTGCCTGGGACTTTCAGCCTGTGCCTCCACGCTGCAGATTCAGAGCCTACTCGCTGGCTGACAGCAGGTTTGGGGAGAGGGCCCTCTGCACGTGCCCTGGATATCTCTTTTTTCCTTCCTCAAAGCTGCCATCTTCAGCACACTGACTAATGAGGAAGTTTCACCCGGGCTTACTTCCGAGTAAACAGGCTTAAGCGTGCACCTTTTACCCGTGACTCACCCTGAGGCTCTGGAAACCTCAGCTTTTTGTATTGTTTTAATGCCAAACCCAGGCGCAGCCAGGAAGAAAAAAAAACCGCGTGAAGAAATCTTCTCGTCCTGACTCTGGCTGCTACCACCCTAAACCCCATCGGGCTGAACGGAATTTACGCTCTTCAACAAGCGCGCTCAGGAGCTGGCCCTCCAAACCAAGGGCCTTTCCGCACTACATGGCTATAGTGCTATTATTCCACTTTCAACATCCCACGGAATCCTGAGGTTTGCCGTTTAGGAAGGGGCATTTAAAATTCTCAGCCAGAGAGTTCTCGGGCCTCCGTAAAGCACAAACGCCAGAGTTCCACAGGATGCTGCAAGCGGAACAATAGCGCTATAGCAGCGTAGCGCGGAAAGGGGTTATGTCGCACAGAAAGAGCGAGAGAACGGCCAAAGGAACTGACTGCTAAGGAAAGGCGGGCGGGCGCCCTAAGAGAAAACCCCGAACGCTGGAAATCGAGGGAAATCACCTCTTAGTATTCGGGGAAAGGATGATGAGAGAGAGGAAGGAGGGAGCTGCGCGGGGCGGGGGGGGGTCTCGGCGGCACCCACCTGCAACTGGCTGGAGCAGCCGTACTGGATGAGCGGGGTGAAGGTGGTGAGCTGGAGCTCGGCGTCCGTCTGCAGGTCGTGCCCGACCAAGTTGGGCATCTTAGTGACGTTGTAGCCCAAGTTCTGGCACATGGGGATGCGGATGGGGTCGCAGCGGCGCTCCTCGTCGTCGCCGAAGCCCCGCGCGCCCTCGGCCACCAGCACCGCCGCCAGCAGCCGCAGGAGGAGCAGCCGCGGCGCAGAGCTCTCGCCCGGTTCCGGGGCCATCGCCCGGCGCCCCTGCCGCCGCCGCCGCCGCCTTCCTCCAGCCCGAGGAGGAACGACCCGGCCGCCCCTCCTTGCTCCGAGAGCCCCGCTCGCGCCGTCCCTCGCCGCTTCCTCTTCTCGCCCCCTTCCCCGCCTCGCGCTGCAGCCGCCGCTGGCCGCGCGCCCTCGGCTCGGAGCGCGCGTCTGGCTCAGCCGCCGGCGCAGCGCGGTGTGACACCAGGCGAGGCGCGGCCGCTGGGAGGCGAGAGCGGGGAGGCGCCGCAGCCAATGGCGAAAGGCGCCGAGGGGCGGGAGAGACCAACCTGCCCGGGGGAGGGCCGGCACCGCCTCGGCCCGCCCCTGCCCTCCAGCCCCTTCGGCTCTCCAGCCGCGGCGGCTGCGAGGACGTCGGCCGGCCGGCTCCACGGAGCGCCCTGCCCCGGCGCTTGGAGGCTCCGCGCTAGACTGTTACAGCGCTATTATTATTCTTTCGACAGCCTATGGAATCCTGGGGTTTGCAGTTTAGGGAGGGCCCCCTCCCCTCCCTAAACTGCAGACCCCAGGATTCCATAGGATGTCGAAAGACTAATAATAGCGCTGTAACAGTCTAGGGCGGAAATGGCCTGAAAGAGGTTTAGATCCAAGCGGAGGCGCCCGGAGCCTGGAAAGAGGTTGCGCTTCCTTCTTGGGAAGGCTGAGGGCTACCGAACACAGGGTCCACCTTGCCATCTAAGTAGGAGTGCCTGCAGCAGAGCTTTCCAAGCTTTTCACGTTGACACACTTTTTAGACCATTTCCGCACTAGACTATTATAGCGCTATGATTCCGCCTTCAACATCTTATGGAATCCTGGGGTTTGCAGTTTAGGAAGGGGCCTCAAAGGCCCCTCTCTAAACTGCCAACCCCAGGATTCCATAAGATGTTAAAGTGGAATCATCCCTCATAATAAGGGATGCTTGCTAGCCCTCCAAGGGAAAAGTTTTCAGGCTCTCAAATAAGGGATGTCGCTTATAATAAGGGACACCTGGCAACCCTAGATCCAAAGCATGCGCTTACATGGGAGTAAATCCCATTCAACAACCTGTGAAGTCTTTTTGAAAGAACACAGCTCAAGGAAGATCTTTTTTGGGGACAATAACCTCCAAAATCTCTTGATTCTCCAAATTGCTAGTGGTTTCAGGTAAAGCAGAGTTCAGGAAAGTTACTTTTAGAGACTACAACTCCCAGAATCCCCCAGCGGGGATACATTGGTCCCTGGAAGGGATACAGTTATGCCTGTGAAAGGGTTCTGGAGAAACTATGTTCTGAAGATTGAAACCTCTAGAAAACTACTTTGTTTGTTTGTTTGTTTGTTTGTTTGGAGTTTCCCCTCCCAGCTTCTGAAAATTCCCCTAGTATGTGGGTCCTGGAGAATCTGAGTTCTGTAAAGTTACTTCTTGGAAGCAAGACTCAGGGGATTTACTTTTGAGGACTGCAGCTTATTGTGTTGAAAAACTAAATTTGTTTGTGTGAGTATAGAGGCTGGAACAGAGTGGTTTCTGTGGCTCCTACTATGTCATTTAAATAAAATGATTATTACTGAGATTTCAGAATTTGGAATGTTGGCTATCCGATTAAGTGGATTGTCTGATGTTAAAATGTTAGAATACATGTAAGAATGTATGTTTGTGCTGGGAGCTTTGCTGACCGCTGCAATGCCTCAGTAGACAACGCCCTGCAAGGCCAGCCCAGGCATTGGGCCACTGAGGAATGTGGAAGGGGACAGTGGAGAAAGTCCTTCTCCTGGAGATTGCTGTATCGTCCCTCACACCTGTACTCTAAACTTTCCCTTCTGTATCTCAGGCATGGTGGAGGATAATGTCCCTACTTTTAAGCAGAGTGAGGCACTCGCCTAAGCAGAAGCTGTCCAAGAGCCTCAGTAATCCTGGAGAGGGGAGAGCTATGTACTAGTAGTCTGCTGTACAGTTATGGCTGGTGGCTTCTATGTCTGCGAAGTGGTTCTGGATTTTTGTTGCTGCAAGGTGACTTCAAGTCAGCTCCCACTTGTGCCAACTCGATCATGGAGTCTTCTCTGCAAGCTTTGTTCAGAAGGCATTTGTTATTGCTTTCCTCTGAGGCTGAGAGAGTGTGACTTGCCCAAGGTCACCCATTAAGTGTTCCATGGCTGATCGGCATACACTGATTTAAAAGGGAAATTAACTGAGAAGGTTTTGCCATTGCTACACTGGGCTTTCCAGAGGTTCCCTTAATAAGGAAGTAGCATTCCTTGATCGAAGTTTCTCTGCCCCTGAGCGAGGCTCACAGTGTCAAAGTGCCAGGATTTTCTGATTAATGGGGGTGATGAGATCATCTGCCAACCCCTTCAGATCTTCCTCTCCCCTCTTAATTTAGCTGCAATACTCCTAGTAGCTGGGAAGGAAGGTGGATTTTGCCAGCCACAATCAATTGTAGTGAGCCTTCCCTGTTGTAATAGAAAATATTTTGAGCTGGCTTGGTCTTGAATAAATAATTGAGAGTCATTGGCTTTACAAAAGACTGACTCTTGGTGGAGACAAACATTGCTAGGGAGCTCACTTGGCAGTATGATTGACACAAGTGTCTGCATTTTGGGACTATCTTTTACAGGGAGCTGTCATTATAAGCTCAACCTCTACAAAATTAACCACTATGGCCGCTGGCTGATAGGCAGCCCAGTTGCCTCTGGAGGGGGAACATTGGTCCAGAAGGGGATACAGTTGCACCCATGGAAGGATATTTGATTAAGAAAAGTCTACAAATACTGGGCCAGAGAGAGGCCTCTAGGCAGAGCTTTAGTTTATCTGGTTTTGCTACCTTCTGTTAATGCTTAACTCCTTCAGTGTTTTTTTGTTAAACAAACAAAAGCACTGGGGTTTAGGTCTGCCTAGAGGCCAGGTCATCTGCCCCAGAAACCTTAAGAATGTAAGAAGAGCCCAAAGGCCTCTTTTAACCCAGCAGCCTACTACCTATAGTGGCTCTCCAGATGGCCATGAGAAGCCCAGATACAGAACCCAAAAACAGCACCCTGGCATTCATATTCTGCAATAATGAATAGTTACTGGGGACCTTCCATGTCAAAGGGACAGTGAACCTATTCCAGGTTTTAAAGCAAATTTTAACGGCGCTATCCAGGATCCTATCCTATCCTCCAAATCATCATCCTGGACACTTCTTTCAAAGTTCAGACTAAAACCCAAAATGGATTCACTTTCCCCAATGATATGGAAGCCACCAGCTGCTACTGACAGTAACTGGCATTGGTTATTGGAGGTAATACATAAGCATTTTGACCATGGTCATTGATGGCATGATCCTCTGTGAATTATTCCCTTTTCAAGCCATCCCAATGGATGGCAATGCCTGTATTTCATGGTAACAAATTCCATAATTTAACTAGGCAATTTGTTAAGAAATAAGTCCTGAATTTCTCCTGAATCTCCCACTACTGCAAGTCATCCTGGGCTCTAGTATTATGAGAGAGGAAGGATATCCCCACCATATTAATTTGCTTCCCACCTTAATGTTAGGAGACAGGCCATGACTTTTTGCTGATGAGGGAACAAAACATAAAAGGACCGTCATTATAATCTTGCTAAACCCCAGAGTAATGTATTACAGATATTACAGGGTATCAAGGCGATGTTCATTTTCGATTTTCCTATATAAAAAATGTTTGCTTGCTATTTTTCTCACTACAGATTGAGCCTCCATTATCTGGAAATCTGAAATCTTAAAACCTCCAAAAACTGAAACATTTTGCCACTAGCTGCCCACTTCCACCTCTGAGGTGGTGGCTTCAGAGATCCTGCTTGTTCATTTCTGAGATTTGAGGAGTGGCAGCACCTTGAAGTAGAAGCAGGCAGTTGGAGGCAAACGAGAGAGAGACTGGAGATCTGTGGCATGCGGGGGAGCCATGGATTCTCACCTAGTACTGTGCTTAGGTTTCCTGCCATTTCACAGATCCTCAGTCTCTCTGTCCAGCCTCATATCTAAGACACAACACAAATCATGAACAAATGAAACTCAAGGTTATTCCGAAAAGATACTGTATTTCAAAGCCCCCCAAAAAATCTGAAATATGGAACAGTTTTAGTCCCAAGCATATCAGAGAAGGAAGGCTCAATCTGGTCTTTGTTGGAGGTTAAAACTTTTCAGAGAGCATGTTAAGGGGATTCCCTGCCCTGCAAAATTTTAGACCATTTGCTTGCTTTTAGATTGTTTTATATAAAAATTGAAAAAGTAACCATAAAAAGAGCAATGGGAACATAACAAAATACTTTTTTGTATTAACATCAAGAGTAATTGTTTCTTGTTACTCTCTTGGTGGAGAAGAGACTTTTGTAATGAGATGCATAATTAATTCCTTTTAAAAAGCAACTTTTCAAGCTTACAAAGAGGGGAAAGCAGTTGAGTATGTGCTCAAAAATACCATCCATCTCTAAGTGAATCCCACTTGGCTGATGTGTAGTTATGATTCAGGAGCATGGCCAAGGGCATGATTTTGAGACAAGATGATATCTTGATATGTTTTTTTACAAGGAAATAAATAAATAAAAACTGCCTATGCAGGAAATCTCAGCTGTCCTCCCAACCCACCTACAGTGGGAACAATTCATTGCCCCCTGCATTCAGAAAATGTTCATTCTGCTCTCGCACCGAGTCTGCAATCCTACTCAGATTTAGGCCCCAGTGAACTCAATGGGACTTGGGACTTAACTTGTCCCTGCTAAGTATGTATATGCATGTGGCCCTCCAGATATTGGTGAGCTGCTGCTCCCATGATCTCATACCACTGAATAAGCTGGCTGAGGCTAGCAGAGTCCCAAAATATTTGCATGACCACAGTTTCTTCAGCTCCGGTGCATAGGAAAGCAGCTTTAATTGGCAACAAGTCCCATTAACTTAAACAATTTCAGAGAGAATATACCTAGGATTTCCTGTCTGTCATAGCACAAACAACAAAGAGCCCTAAGGATGACCAATTTGATGACCTCAGGGGCTTTTGATAGTCACATGAGCATCTGATGATAAGAGGAGTACATGGGCTATCACCCATAGTGTTTAAGGTCCCATAGGTTTCTTTGTTGCTTAAGCCTACTTTGAGCTTTTAACAAACTCCTGGCCTCTTTCATTTTCACTCCCTCCTTTGCACCCTTTTTAATCTCCCCACACTACGCAAGGGGCAATTTCATGGAGTAAGGCCCATCTCCAGATTAGACAAGAGAACTGCACTCATTAACTATATTGCAGATGGGGCTTGATAACATTTGGGGAAGAACAAAGGAGACATTGTTGTTCATCCCTGTCACACCTAAGTAAAGGACAGAACTGAAAAAACTAACAATTGTGTTGCACAGAACGAATTGAGAAACAGTCCAGACAATTAATGTGGTTGAAACAGGGAAAAGTCCAGTAGTAGATAAATGCACCAGTCAGGATAGGTCGGTTGAATTCTCAGGTGTCCAGATGGATTTCAGAATTTGGATTCCTAGGGCAGTGTCCCTGGTCTCAGGTACATGCAATTGGCCCTTTTGTTTTTAGAAATTGAGTCTGGAGATAAGTTCTTAGTCCTAGTATAGACTGCTAGGTATAACCTGATACATACATGCCTACCAGTGATAGACTCAGTTCGTGTTCTATATTTTGAGACTGAGGCTCTTTCCGCAGCTTACCTTTTTTCGGTGCTGGGGTGTGGGGATCACGCGAGCAGCCTCCAGCGAGAGGCTCTCGCATCCCCGCTACTACAGCTGCGCATGAGCTGCCTGCTCCCGAGCAGGTAGCGCGAGAGCCCTGCCTCTTCCTTCTGCACCACAGCCTGGGAGTTTCCCAGGCTGCGCTGGGGCAGGAAGCATGACTGCCATGGCTCCGGAGGCTCCGCACGCACGGTAAGTGTGTGCGGGGCCCTGGAGCGATGCACAATCGCGCACCTGTTTTGGCTGAAAGCTGAAAATGAAGAAGTGCAGGAGCGGCACCTGCCCTACCCTGGAGCCTCACGCGGTTGTGAGTGCGTCACGCAGATTGCTCCTCACAAGTGCGTGATGCTCCAGGTGCCCTTTTGCATGGCAAATGCCATGCGAAAAGGGCCTGAGTCTAAATGCAGACTTCATGACCAGAATATTTGATTGATCTTTTTCCCCTTCTTCCATCTCCATCATTTTGAAAGTAACAGTTAGGTCTTTACACTACACGATTACAGTGGTCCCTTGGTTTTTGTGAGAGTTTGGAGTGTAGAACCCTCATGAAAGTGGAAAAAACACAAATAACTCTCCCATTCTCTTCCATGGCTCCCTCCTTTCCGTTCCCATGCAGAATGGAAGGAGCCGGGGGTGGGTGGGGGGAAGGCTCACAAGAGCCTTCTTTTCCCACAGTGGAGCTCCCCCTTTCCCATTCCCATGCAAAACAGAAGGGAAGGGGTTTGGGGGAAAGGCTTATGTTAGCCTTCTGTTCCTCCTCTGGAGCTCCCCCTGCCATTCCCATGCATTTTGCCCTGGTGCTCAGTGGCGGAGCTTGGAGCGTGTGGAGGGGGATGGGAGGGGGCGGGGCCACAGCGGGAGGGGCATGGCCGCGGTGTGGCTTGTGGGGGTGTGGCTATGGGCTGGGACGCCCCCAAAACCTTGCCACCTGTGGCTACGTGACTGCTGGTGCTGAGAAGTTGTGCAAGCCTTTCTTCTCCATTCCTTTCTGTTTTGCCTTGGCCTGCGTTCTCTCCACAAATGCTTGGGAATGGGATGAAAAGAATGCAGTGGGGAGGCATGTGCACTTGTGAATAATCAAATTCGAGAAGGTCAAACTGGTGAATGTGGCAGGAGGACCATATAGTATTTTCTTCTACTTTAACTGACATGGCTCCATACTACAGAATCC
The DNA here is from genome assembly GCA_030412105.1 of Cyclura pinguis. Lineage (NCBI taxonomy): Eukaryota > Metazoa > Chordata > Lepidosauria > Squamata > Iguanidae > Cyclura > Cyclura pinguis. The sequence continues at coordinate 277,127,178 of CM059601.1, read as the reverse complement.
TTGGATCTGTAGTTTGGTGAGGCACTAGAGCTTTCTGGTAGAGAACTGTAAATACAAAACTAGAGATCTCTGGATTCCACAGGATAGAGTCATGAAGCAGACAAAAGGGTGTCAAGCTGCTATATGGTGGGCCGTGTGTATATGGGGGGGTTGCTTCCAGGAACTCCAGCAAGTACTAGAAATTATGAGTGCTTGTGTGGCATTATATTCAATGGTGGTGATGTGTGCACAGACACTTCGGTGTGTCCATGTGCATATCTCTGCTGTTTTAGGTATAGGACGCAATGCTCCACAGTCACTTGAAATTGCAGATCTGGGGGTTGCAGGTGAGGAGAGCTCACAGTAATAGTATGATGAAGAGCTCTGGAAAATGAGAAGAGTGGCATATGTCCGTGGCATTTTCGATGAATTTCAATCTAGGAGAAAATATGGTCTTCGTAAAGACACTGCCCAAATGTGGATTTTGGTTTGTTTTTCCCCTCATAGACTAGCATGATTCTCTGTTTTTTCCCAGACACTAACAAAATGGTTCTCCACCTTTGGTCTTCTAGATGTTTTTGGCTTCAGTTCCCAGAATCCCTTGACTTTTGACCATGCTGGCTAAAACTCAAGGGAACTGATGTCCAGAACATTCGGAGGACCAAAGGTTGAGAGCCACACTTTTAACCATACCCTTCAGCATTCTGAATTTGTCAGGAGAAGTCCTGAGTAATCTGCTGTCATCCCATTTTTAAGGGACTTCTAAAATGTCCCAGCTTCTCTCTCCTCCTCTCACTTGCCCCTTTTGTCCTCTGATTACTTCAGTTGCTGCAAACTGGGTTCAATTGTGAAAGTAATTTACATTGAATTAATTCAGCAAGGGGGAGGGGCAGACCCTGTAGACTCAAGCAAAAGCAAATTGCTGCAGCTTGTCTGTGCTTGTATGTTCTTCCTCATGAATAACTGCTGCCATCTTAACCATACTTCAATGTTTCTTGGCCACATGTGTCCCAGGACCTTCCCGCACTACGCTGTTATAATGCTATTATTCCACTTTTAACATCCTGTGGAATGCTGGGGTTTGTAGTTTACTGAGTCTTCTAAATGCCCCTCCCTAAACTGCAAACCCCAGGATTCCATAGGATGTTGAAAGTGGAATAATAGCACTATAACAATGTAGTGCGGAAAAGCCTCCAGTTTTCATCTGTGAAATTTTGGAGAGTATGTTTAACTTACAGTACCTAAATCAGCCTTGCCCAATTTGCTGTTCTCTGAATGTTTTGAGCAATAATTCCCATCAATCCAGCCATGATGACTAGAGATGGTAGATTCTATAGTCCCACACATTTGGGGAATAACAGGTTAGGGAAGGCTTGCACAGGTATCTTGCGTTACGTTATGCATCCAGCATGCGCTGATTCCCCAAATATGTCATTGGTCTTTTTTAGTGACTCTAGGTGAAACCTTCCTGGAATGTTCAACCTATGTCACAACTTACATTGCCACCAAAGGGGATAACAGGGAAAGATTTGAGCTTGGTGCACAGGCTAAAGCCTCACATAATTCTCAAATGCTACCGAAAGTGCTCTGTTGCAAGGGTAGGCATGTTCCGTGAATCCAGGGTTCAATTGTCCCCCCTTGGACCTGAAGCCAGGGCTCTCCATGGGCCCTAGCATCCTCCTGCAAATCTCCCTGAAGAGATAAAATCAGAAGTGGCTGGACATCCATTTCTGGTTTTGTTTGGGGCACAAAACAAGGTGCAGAGGGGGCACTGTTGTTGTTTGCCTTCATATCAACTTTGATTTATGGTGACCATATGAATGAGAGAATTCCAAGAGTCCTGGTCATCAACAGTCCTACTCAGGTGTTGCAGAATCAGGGCTGGGGTTTCCTTAATTGAATCAATCCATCTGCAATGCAGTCTTCTACTTTTTCCTACTGCCCTCCACTTCACCATTCTTATCTTCTTTTCCAGCCAGTCACCTCATCATCTCATGATATGTCAAAATATGATAGCCCCAGTTCAGTCATCTTGCTCTCAGGCCCATTCATTTCTCTTTTTGGCAGTCCCTGGTATCCACAGAACTCTTCTCCAGCACTTCATGTGAAATTAGTTGATTTCCTTCCTGTCTGCTTTCTCCACTGTCCAGCTTTCACAACTGTACACAGAAACTGAAAATACCATGACCTGAATGATTCTAACTACAGTATCTACTTATGTATCTTTACACTTGAGGAACTGATCTGGTTGCTTCACAGCTGGCTTTTCTAGTCTTTTTCTGATTTTTTGACTATAGTCTCCATTTTGATTAATGACTGGGCCTAGATGTATGAATGATTAACTATTTCAGTGTTGTCATTACACACTTTAAAATTATGTAATATTAGCGTATATACCTGGCGTTGCCCAGGATTTTATTTTCTCATAGGTGATACTTGTTAGAAAGATCTGAGATCCTGTGTCTCTTATTCCCCAAACTGTCTTGTCCAGTACCTGTAACTTTTCCCTATATTCCCCAATGCAACTTGTATTCAGAGTTATTAACATACAGAGGTTGGGTTCCTGAGGGAAATACACTGCCCTCCTCCTTACTGCTAGGCCTCATCTCCATAGCAACCAGCCTACTCAGCACAGACACAGTTGACTGAGGCTGAAGAGCTCTCTGGCTGAGAATTCTAAAGGCCCCTCCCTAATCTGCAAACCCCAGGATTCCACAGAATCTTCTCAGGCAGTCAATCACATGAGGTCTTGACTTTTATATATTAGATAATCTGTGGTTGTTACATTTGCTTTCTTAATGTTTAGCTGCAACCCTGGTTTTTACTTTTTTCTCAACCATTCCTTGATTTAATGCAAAACTGAAGCCTCTGAAGATTTCTGGGAGTGGAAATTGACTTTTTTGGGAGGTGTTTTGCCTCTGTGGGATATCAAAAGTCTAAGAGGGAATCTACTGCATGATGGGAAATGTAGTTCCCACATGTAACACATCTAGGGTTTTTGTCTAGATCAGGTTCTTGTATTTATTTCATTTTTTATGTTTCAGTTCTCAAAATACTTATATTCCACCCAATGTCCAAAGATCTCAGGGCGGTGTGCAATAAAATCAATTTTTAAAACAGTAAAAGATGATTTATAGTCTAAAAACATATTAAAGTGGATATAACAATTTAAAGCATGGTGAAATAGTTAAAACCATGTACATGTTCCAACTGGATAAATTCATGAAACCCCAAATGTAATAAAAGCCATATTTTAATGTGGTGCCAAAACTGCATCCTTGTAGCTTCTATGTTACAGTTGGCTGTCTACCTTTGTGGATTTCACTTTCATAGATTTATTTGCGAATTTTTCTAACCTCTGCACCCTTCCACCTCAGGTGCTCCTTTTTTGGCGGAACCTTCCCTCTCGGAGGCTTGAATCGGGCTGCACGGTCCCACCTCTGGCCCTTCTTCTCCTTTACCAGCCACTGCCTGGCCAGCTAAGGATGACTCAACTTGCAGCCTGATTTCTCAGCACCACAAACCCTCTGCTGCTACCCCTACACACACACAAGGAAGGAGATGGGCGAGAGAGAGAAAGTACAGGGCCACCATGCCAATCCACCGCCTTTCCTTCTTTCCCTGATCCTGGGTGCCTGCTCACTCTACCATTCCTTGGCCCCCTTCCCGCACACACACACACATTTTAATATTTGCAGTTTGTTCACTTTTGTGGGGGGTCCTGAGCATCTAACCCTAGTGATTATGGACGGCTTAATATGGAGGGCATATTTCTTAATAAGACTGTATCAATTGTTGGGAAGGCTTGTAGACGACTGCTACGTGTTCAGAGGGCCTCTGGGCATCAGGCCATTGCCGGACACCATCGTCTTGCAAAGACGGAGCGGAGAATTCTGAGATACCTTCTTTTTGCCCTTGCTAAGCAAGAGCAGTGGCATGCTCCCATATATAAAGAATGTGCAAAGTCCCAGAAATAAGTCATGCTGTTATGAGTAACCTTTGCCTAATGTTTTCCTTTGTTTGTGTAAGTACCGAGCTGGTATCTCACTCATAGTTAGAATATGGACTTTCCCAAGCAACAAGGTTTTGAAATGTTAATTGTTTATGCAAAACTTTGGCTTGTGGCTAGGGGCACCTGGTTTAGCTGCCTACGTGGGTGTGTATCTGCCTTCAAGTTGCCTGTAGACTTACAATGACCCCATGAATTTCATAAGACTTTCTTCGGCAAGGAATACTCAGAGGTGGTCTTGCCAGTTCCTTCCTCTGAACTATAGTCTACAGCACCTGACATTTGTTGGCAGTCTTCCATACAAGTACTGTCCAGGGCTGGCTCTGCTTGGCTTCCAAAATCAGACAGGGTCTGGGACGTTTAGGGTATTTAGGCCCTATGTCCCCCATGGATATGGGAGACCTACTGTACAACTAATCACAGATGTAACAATATTAATCAAAATCACAAAATTTTTGTATATGTGTATGTGTATAAAGAATATTCATTAAATCACAAAATCAATACTAATATAATTTAAGGGAAAACTGTAAGATATATTGTGTTGTTGTGCGCCTTCAAGTTGTTTTTGACTTAAGTTGACCCTAAAGGAAACCTATCATGAGGCTGAGAGTATGTGATGCATCAAGGGTCACCCAACACATTTCCATGGCTTAGCAGAGAATCAAAACCTGGTCTCCAGGGTCATAGCCTAATGCTCAAACCACTGTGCACACTAGCTCTCTGCATTCTCTTTGCAGTTACCTAAGATACATTGGGTAAATACAAAGACTGCTATAAATTTTGGAAACTGTTATAAATATCTTTGGTGTTTTATGTTATTTATTTATTTCATGCACTTATCACTACTCAGCTTTGAGCCAATGTACAAAAAATAAAAGATCACACTCTCTGGGCATATCACACTTTCTCAGCCTCAAAGGAAGGCAAGGGCAAACCCCCTGTGAACAAATTCTGGCAAGAAACCTCTGTGATAGGTTCACCTTACGGTTGCTGTAAGTCAGAAATGACCTGAAGGCATACAACAACAACAACATGTGATGCAATTTAGTGAAAACTGTGGGAGTGTTCATGAGAGGGAGCTTGTTGAAGTTATAAAATGGGCTCCATGGTTTTCCCCAGATAAATTTAGCATGGTGTTAGTCACAATTGTTGTTGTGTGCCTTCAGGTCATTTCTGACTTATGGCGACCCTAAGGTAAACCCATTATGGGGTTTTCTGGGGCTGGAAATCTGTAATGCATCCAAGGTCACCCAGTGAGTTTCCATAGCTGAGCAGGGAAATGAACCCCTGGTCTCTAGGGTTGTAGTCCAATGCCCAAACCACTCATCTACTGGGGCATTAGATTAACAGCTTGTCCCTCCATGCTCATGTAGGCCAATGCTCCATGTAGCCCAGTGCTCAAACCACTACACTACGCTGGCTCTTTTCCTGCTGCTTTCATGGCATTACCAGTTGTATTTAATTAAGTTTTGTTTTGTATATCTCTTAGGCCACCACAGTACTAATCTAACCCTCCCTAAGTCCCCTGTATCAAGCAACCCATAGTTAGCCACACCTATGTGGCCCCAGATTAATGCCTGCCCGTATCAAAATGGCAGAAGAGATCTTGGTGCCTGTTGCAGCTAATGAAAAGTAGTAAAACATCATGGGCGATATAAAAGTATAACAATAACAACAATACTTCAAATAATTGATCATTTGCTGCAATGCATTTATTTACTGGAAGCATTTTATACTGGCTTTTATCAGATCTGATTCTAGGGTCAATTGCAAAACTGCACAGTTTGCTTCTCCCTGTCTAATGCTAGTGCTGACCCTCCTTCAGTTCCTTGAAAAGTAAATTATGACTAACAATGCAAACATCAGCATTTGTTTACTCAGAAGTAAGTTGTATGGGACTCAGCAATCTCACCTTATATGTTTGCTCAGAAGAAAGCCCCTCTGTGTTTAATGGGGCTTATGCCTTAATCCCTGTTTATTATTGTTATTTACTTAAAGCATGTTTTACTCCACTTTTAAAAGCTGAACAAGATTCCCAACGCAGCTTATAAAGATTAATTATAAGACGGTCCCTTCCCCTGAGGTTTATAGTCTAAAAGGCATGTCACAAAAGAGAGGAGGAATTTAGAGGGAGGAGGCGAAAAGCAAATGCAGGCACTACTTAAAAGATGATGTCACCAACTGCTAGAGCATGCGGACGTGCTGGTGTGAGCTGCTGTAAGACAAAACAAAACAAAAGACAAAACAAAAAAACAAAACAAAACAAAACAACATTTGAGGATTTGGACAGTCTCCACGAAATAAGCTGAAAACCCCCCGTCTTTCTGGAAGTGGCTGAATATGGCCCCCAAAGTTGTTGGCTTGACACTATAACTAGAACTCAGTGCTATACAATAGCTTCCCAGGCTGTAAACTAGAAGTCCCTCCCTTCCTAGATTGCAAACCAGAGCTCCCTTCCTCCAATAGCTTCCTAAGCTGCAAACCAGAGGTCCCTTCCTCCAATGGCTTTCTAGGCTGTAAAACCAGAGGTCCCTTCCTACAATAGCTTCCTAGGCTGCAAAACCAGAGGTCCTTTCCAGCAATATCTTTCCAGGCTGCAAAAACAGAGGTCCCTTCCAGCAATAGCTTCCTAGGTTGCAAACCAGAGGTCCCTTCCTGCAATAGCTTCCTAGGCCGCAAAACTAGAGGTCCCTTCCTCCAATAGCTTCTTAGGCTGCAAACCTGAGGTCTCTTCCTGCAACAGCATCCTGGTCTGCAAATCAGACCTCTCTTCCTACGATACTTTCCTCCCTCCTCATTCGTCGGTTGGAGCTTCGCAAACTTGATTATTTGTGAGGTGCCCGCTTGCCTCCACCCTTCTCCATCTTCCATTCCCCTGTCTTTTACCTGGGTGGGCATGTCTTCTTCCCACAGACCTGGCAAAAGGCAAGTGAATGGCAGGGGGCAGCCCCGTGTGTATGCCTTCTTCAGTCATATTGTTACCCCTCCCATTCACTTGTCTATTGCCCGTGAGCCTGGAAGGTAGCACACCCAGGCGAAATGCAAGTGAATGGTGGGGGGAAGTGGGTGCACAGCTGCCATCTCCTCCCATACACTTGCCTATTACCCGTGAGCCTGGAAGGCAGGACAGCTCGGCAAACCTCAAATGAATGGGTGTGTGGGGAAGCCCTGGAAGGGAATGGAAAGGGGAGCCCTCACTTGAGTGGGGGAATGTATTATTACTATTATTATTATTATTATTATTATTATTATTATTATTATTATTTTACTTTAGTGAGTGTTCTGTACCCCAAACTCTTACAAAAACTGAGGGGCTGCTGTACTTTCCTGGGGTGCAAATCAGAGCTGGTACTGATGTCCTTTCAGGTGGGGATGATAGGTCCTGGCCCAGCTGGTGAAAGGAAGAGATAGTTAAAATCACAGAATTGGAAGAGACCATAAGGGCCATTGAGTCCAACTCCCTGCCATGCAGGAATACACAGTCAAGTTGAGTTAGTAAAGATGTCAGTGAGTGTCCCTGGCAAATATAATCAGGGGAGATGCTTAAGATTTTAGGGACCCCCCCCCACGACTCTCTATTCCCTGGAGCAGGGGTTCCCAATCTGGAGTATGTATACCCCCAGAGGTACAAAGCAGGTCATTTAGGGGTATGTGAAAAAATGAATAATGGCGAGAAAAGGCAACAGTATGTCCAGTATCAGCAGCCAGCTAAGGTTCATAGCTCTCTAGTTAGAGTCTTTTATCAGGAGCCATGAGCAAAGTTTATAACAGTTTGCTAGCCAGTTGCTGGCAGTTGTTTTCACAGTTAGAGTCAGTAGTAAATTCAAAGGGACAGTCCAGTAGCGAAGTCTGTACACAAGGCAAGGGTCAAGGTTTCCAGGAACAAGAGCAAGGGATCTAAATGTGAGGTGTGCTGCTTCTAATGACAAGATCAGTTGTCTGCAATGGCTTCTTTCCATCCTTTTCCCTGTTTATATAGTCTGAGAGCCTCCCCAAGCTGTTTGCCTAATTGATGTGTCCTTGCCATATAAATGCTCTGAGTCTCCTGAGCTCTCTGTTTTCCACCTATGCTGGCTGCATAAGTATCGTTCCATTCATGTCTCCATATTGTGGCTGTTGGGAACGGTTCTATCTGGCATGGCACTGTGTGAGACAACATACAAGTCAAAAATTGTGAAATTAATTAAATGTTATGATGAGTCGTGGAGTGAGTTTCTTTCATTATTTAACCTCAAGAAAAGCCCCATTCCCTTTGTTATTTTGGCAATTGGTGGGAAGTCCCTCCCTAAACAGTGTGTGGGAACACGCCACTACAGTGCGCATGCTTCATAGCACACCCATCACAAGCTCAGCTTTCACATTTCTTTTGCTTTGTGAACATTTGAGTGCTGTCGCACCAGTACTGGTGTATATATAAACAGGCACCTCAGTCAGTCCTATGAGCAATGTGCGGTGAGTGAGTTCTTTTGGGTTTTCTTTCTGTCTCTTCTCTTTGTCGTTGTTTTACGTTTTAAATTAATTTTCCAATTTGTGTATTATTATCAGATATGGATCAGTGGCTGAAAACTGGCACCATAAAAAAGATGAAATGTTATGTTGATAGTGATCAGTCACATTTATTATTAATGTAACGTAGGCCATTTCCGCACGAGGCGAGGGAATCGCTCCGTGTCATTACTTATGGATCTTCTGGGCACCGACCAACGCGGACTGTCCCTTAAGCCCTTCCACAGGGCTCCTCCATCTCGTCCAGGGTGAATCAGAGCAGTGCGGGGTCTTAGATCCGCACTGCTCCGGCTTCCAAAATGGTGGCTTCTGGTTGTTCGTGGGTCCCGACCAACCGCTGAAGCTCACCACGCCTAAAGCCCACCCTCCGCAGATCACAGGCTCACATTGGTGCGAGCCTGTGAATCTGCACGAGTGAGCAGGAATGCAATGGTGTGCTCCAAAAAATTAAAGAACGGGTTTCTACCGTTCTTTAAAAAGCGCGCTGGAGGACCAGTTGGGGGCGTTTCAGAGCGGACTGAGGTGCGGATCTCAGGTAAGTAGTCTGAACCTAGTCTGCTCCAAGGTGCAGACGACCTCGTGAGAGGACGCACTGGGCTGTTTTAATTCCCTCGTGCAGAAATGGCCGTGGTTTTTCTAAACGTATTTACCTGAATTAATTGTATCTTGAGTTCTGAATGTAAATATACGGTCAACTCTCCACATTCACTACGGTTAGGGGCACAGAACCCCTGCAAAAGTGGAAAAATTGCAAATATCAAAGTGTGTGTGTGTGTGTGTGTGTGTGTGTGTGTGTGTCTGTAGGAAGGGGGGTTGAGGCATGGTGGGGAGAGTGGACACCTAGGGTCTGAACCAGGTCAGGGAAAAGTGGGGATAGGGGGCATTTGAAGGGGGTTTGTGGTGCTGGGAAATTGGGCTGTGAACCATCCTTAGCAGCTGGTGAAGGGGGAAGAGAATCAGAGGCAGATTTTTAAAGGGCTGCATGGCCTGATTGGAGCCATTGAGAGGGATGGTTCCCCCAGAAAAGAAGCACCTGGCTTGGGGGGCGGGCAGGGTTGGAGGAACTTGCAAATAATCAAATCTGTGAAAGTCAAACCCATGAATGTGGAGGGCCAATTGTATATACACTGTCTGTTCACTTATTGTTCCATTGCTTTTAAATCCTGTTACCGGGCTATGTATTTAGAGTTACAACATATACGTTTGAAATAACAGCAGCTATGTTAATTACAAACATTTTGCTAATATGACAGGTACAATTTATGAAAACGGGCTGCCAAGGGGTACACAAGTGAAAAAAGGTTGGGAACCCCTGCCCTAGAGCTCAGAGATGTTTTCATGCTGCTACTGTTGCTGTTATTTTGCAGTATACCTCCTAAACCTGCCCTAGCTAGCATGATGGCTGAAAAACGCTGGAAGTTATAGTCTGAAAAAGTAACTTCTCCAAGCTCTGCTTTTTTTTTTTTCTCACCCTCTTGGTTAGCTACAAATATATATTTGAAACTACTCTCCTAAGCGTGTGTGTTTTCAAAACAGGAGCCTGAGGCGAAGAGCAGCAAACTACACCAGTAACCTCGGCTGGAGAAGATAGCAAAATACTTCATGCATATACATTAGCAGGGCTTCCATAATACAGATAAGCACATGCATAATTGGTTCCTTAAATAGATCAAAGTCAGAAAATGCAAGGAGGGCGAGGCTGAGCTGCTTGGTATCAGTGGCAACAAAATCTTGTACATACAGACGCCTGCGGTGCTTTTAATGAATCCAAGCTCCTGCTGTAATATCAGGGAGATCACAGATAACACCCCAAAGGGCCTGCTTGAATAACAGTGCTCGACATGGATGCTGATTGATCACGGCTTATAAATACCATCTTAAACCCTTATGCTCCCTCTGTGCCAATGTCTACATTTGTATCTAATCTGCAGATACAGGCATACCCACATCTACATCTTAATTATTTTTTATAGGTTACAGTACAGTACGTGCTGAATCCAGAAGGCGCGGGAGCAAGAGAGAACATTTTTATTCTCTATGTAGCCTATAATAGCAATGCACACATAATTCTTCCTTGCCCTTCCCTGGCTATCAGCATTCAGTTTCATTTCAAGAGGGAGGGGGAAATTGAATAAAATTATAAACACTCCGGATCTAGGTTTCAAAAGCTGGACTTGCTGACAACCCATTCCTCCCTTTTTTCCCTTCCAGAAACAACATTGGGGCTAGAATTTAGAAATGTTGCCGTATTGAACGACATCTTCTAGAATCTCTGAGACAGCTGGTTGGGAGACTCTAGGAATTTGGGGGTGCATCCAGACTGATTAAAAAGATCAGAAAGCCCCCAATCTTTTTCCTGTTCTTTCTGATTTTAATTTGGAGATCCATAGACATTTTGTTTGTCCCAGAATATTTTCTGTCTCCTCTTGGTATGTTCAAAGACTCTTTTATACCCATTCTTCAGCTTGATTTGTTTTAACCCAGTATATTTTATTTTAACTCAGTATGTTTTCAATCAGCCTAGATGCCCCATAGTTCAATAAAGACATTTATAAACTGTATCAATCAGTATCCATGTCTAGCTTGGTGGTTCAAGGGGACTCTTTGAGGTGTTATATAGCTTTCCCAAGTGCGGGGAAGGCCAAAAAGCAAGCAGAGCAATGACTGCTGAATTACAGTGGTAGTGCAACCACGGTAGGCTCAGAGGTATCCAGTGCAACTGTTAGAGATCCAAAAATTGCCTGTTACTCTGTTACAGTTTAGATATTTAACCCAGGGTTAGCTCTGACACCATGCAGTTATAACACTTTGATCCCCCTTTAATTGCTGGGGCTCCATCCTATGAAATCCTGGGACTGACAGTTTAGGGTGGGGTATTTAGAATTCTCATCCATACTACAAACCCCAGGATTCCATGAGATGCAGCCACAGTTGTTAAAGTGGTATCAGAGTGTTGTAACTGTGTACTGTGAAAGAGTTTGCATTAATCCTCACAATCTAGGAATGATTCCTAGGGAAGCCACATGCTCTAGAGATTATCTACAGGAATTTAGCTGGAAAGAGCCATGAGTGATACCTGTCTGGGTAAATCCTACTGGAGCTGCTAGTGAGCAAGGCAAATTTGTAATTTGTCCGCAAGATGTTACCCCTGGCTATTAGGAGGAGGGTAGCAATTAGATGGGCAGTTCTTCTCAGTGAGTTGGCCCAGTTTCACTGCGGCTGGATTCACCATGAAGCAACAGGATTCCAGTTTGTCTGGTCCTGGAAATGCACCAAGCCACTTGAATAGTTTCAGGAGGATTTTCTCAGGCATGTGTCAGGGCTAACTCTACCATTAGGCATAATGAGATGATTGCCTTAAGTGGCAGGCAATGTGGGCCAACAGTGGCAACCTTATTTAGATGGATGTATGGATAGATGGATAGAGATGTTGCACCTTTTCCCCAGACCCCTGGGACTCAAGGTGACTCACAACAGTTAGCCAGAAATGTACCTTGTAGAAAAGTTAAAAATAGTATTCAACCAATACCATTAAAGTTAGTTAGCCTCTCTAAGGAGGGAGCCAGTGCTCAGGAGCAGCCACTGAGAAAGTCTTCTCCTAAGTTGCATAACCCTCCATAAACTACAAATCCCAGAATTCCATAGAATGGAACTGTGACAGTTCAGGAGGAGTCATAGTGCTATAATTATGTAGCGTGGATGGGCCCTGAGACGGAAGGATGGCAATCAAACACAAAAGAGCAGAATAAAGGAACTTGCTTTCTATGGCCCTTTTTGCATGGCATTTCTCATGCAAAAGGGCCTTTGGTGTGTTGCACAACTGTGAGGAGCGTTTCAGACGATGTCCTCGCAATTGTGTGATGCTGCCGGGGCCGGCAGGCACTTATTGCGCACTATATCATTTTTGGCTTTTAGCCAAAAATGGTGCGCGATCACGCATCGCTCCGGGGCCCCACGTGCACTTACCTTGCATGCGGAACTCCAGAGCTGCAGCTCTCGCGCTTCCTCCCCCAGCACAGCCTGGGAAAATATCTGGCTGTGCTGCAGAAGGAAGAGGTGGAGCCCTCATGCTGCCTGTAGAACCGAAGCAGCGGGGACACGACAGCCTCATGGAAGAGGCTGCTCGCGTGATCCCCGTGCGACTATGCCGGACAGAGGTAAGGTGCGAAAAGGGCCTATGTTTCTCCTAAAATCCTTCTTCCTCGTTCCTTTCAGTCTATTGAAATCTGAATACATTCTTTACTCCAGGGTATTAGCAGACATGGGGTGTTCTCCCCCTTACCTCCTCTTTTATTTCATTTTTTCATTTCATTCATTCATTTCATTTATGAAGCATTTTTTTCCCCCCGCTGAGAAGAAGGAATGACCTTCTGGATGCACATCATATTTTAAAGTGGGTTGGAATGGAGCTCTTCCCACCTTGAGGCCCAGACAGCAAGGGAGCTTTGGTGCAGGAAATGATTTAATGCTTTTGCTATGCAGATAATGACCCACACAGGAGATGTTTTCTGGCAGGATCAACTGGCTGCATGATGGAGAAGTGATTGCCCTTCAGCTTGGAAAGCAACCGGCAGGAGACTGTCTGTACGGAGAGTGGCAGCCCTTCCTCTCCACAGCTGAAGGGGCTCAAAAGTTGGATTAGGTTGCAGAGATTCACACAACCTCCTACTACACCATAATAACTTCAAAGGGTCGCAGTCCTAAGCCTACTTACCTGTAGGGTCGCCAAATTTATTTACTACCCCCAGCTCCTATGGCTTTAGCAGGACTTTGATCTGAAGGCACTAAGCAGGTGATAATGCTGATGTCTGTGCCCCAGGAAGTGTCCACTGTGGATTTAGAACTATAAGAAGCTGCCTTTTGCTAGCTGTATTTTGCAGAGCTTGGAATAGTCATATTATTTTTGGACACAAAATCCCAGCTATGCTGGCAGAGACTTTCTGGGAGTTGAGGGTCCAAAAAAAGAGAGGAACTTTCCCAGAATGTGATCATCTTAAGGCATTGCTGTTTACATGAGAGGTGGGAAATGCTGCTAGATTGCAATTCCTACAGTTCCTCACTACTGGTTATGGCTGATGGGTCTTGCAGTAAAACTGTATCTAGAACAGAGAATATGGGCAAATTACTAATCTGGAGGAATGTACATTGTGTACTCTGTTCCTCCTCTAGCTATGGGGTGATAAAATGAGGACACCGTCAGCCCAGGAAAAGAATCTCCCCCCAATGAAATATTCCATCTGCTGGCTCCAAATTTTTAGCATAGCAGTAACTTAAACCTGTGCATTTAGAAGTTCAATTTAGGCATCCAAAGAAAACGTGCAAGCAAAATTACCAAGGGAATGCAAACAAAGCCAATACAGGAGTTGTAGGTATGGATGATTTTCAGTGTCTCACTCTCCGCAATTTGGGGATTGAAGGAAAATTTCATTGGAGGGCAGTATTTTTATTTGACAGTGCAATGTCCTTATGTTGTGCTCCCCATCCATAGCCCTAACCAGTCACGTAGGGATGTGGGGCTGGAGGGGGCGATTCGCCCCGGGTGGCAATGTTTTTGGGGCATCCCAGCCTGTAGCCATGCCCCTGCATGCCATGGCCACACCCCCATGCACAACAGCCACACCCCTGTGCACACTAGTCATGCTCCTTGCGCTGTAGCCCCCGCTCCCACCCAGCCCTCCACACACTCCAAGCTCTGCCACTGGCTCTAACCCTGTGCTGGTCTATGCTGACTAGCGACAGCGCTCCAGACTTTTAGCTACCTAGTTTTCCCAGGTCCAACTCAAGATACTTTGTTGAACAATGCAGAGGACAAAACGGTGTGTGTGGATGTGTGGGTGCGCAGATGTTCCTTCAAATCACTCATTGACTTATGGCAACCCCATGAATTTCACAGAGTTTTCTTAAGCAAGGACTAGTGGTTTTGCCAGTTCCTTCCAAGGAAGAACACAGATGGTATAAAGTTTTACAAGATGCAAAACAAAGAGGGGATTTGGGATTACTGGATTTGAACTAGTATTTTCTGCATGTTGTTTGGTGTGATTGAAAGACTGGATTATACTGGCAAGTAAGAGATTGTTGGATTTAGAAGGACATGAGCTGAGGTTTCGGCGGCCTGGTTATTGTGGGCCTTTTCCGCACTAGACTGTTATAGTGCTATTATTTCACTTTCAACATCCTACGGAATCCTGGGGTTTGCAATTTAGGGAGGAGCCTTTGAGGCCCCTCTCTAAGCTGCAAACTCAGGATTCCATAGGATGTTGAAAGTAGAATAATAGCACTGTAACAGTCTAGTGCAAAAATGGCCATGGTATGATAAAGTTAAAGTGAATGTAGACTTCAATAACTATTATGTGAAACATGCTCTGTTAACAATATCGAATAAGTACAAACCAAGGTTATATCCTAAGACACCTCTGTGGGTGTCATCCCAAGAGGCTTTTTACAGGAAAGAGGTAACAGCTAAGGAAAAGTGAACAATTTATCAAGATCTTCTGGAATTTGATCAAGAACAATGCAGAATTAAATCAAATGAAAAATTAATGTCAGAAGGCTATAGTTTTCAATGTTTCTCTTATAGACAAATAGTAGAAAGGTTCAAAAAGGATAACAAACTGTATGACTTTGAGTTAAGTAAACCAGAATTTGAGAAACAATTGTGCTCTGATGATGAACATTTGATTGGCAAGATGTATACATTTTTGTTAAAAATAGATATAGAAGAAGAGTTGGGTAAAGTTTGTATGATAAAGTTGACCCAAAATATGGGACATAGTATAATGTAATATAATAAATAAAATATACAGTTGGAACAATGGAAAAATGTGGTTGAAGGGAATTAAATTTACATTATGTTATGATCTTAAAGAGAACTTTTATAAGATGATATATCATTGATATCTGATGCCAGAAAAACTGGCCAAAGCGCATAAAGAGGTTTCTCATACATGCTGGAAATGTGAGATCCTTTGTGGTATGAGAAGGCCAAAAAAATCTGGAATCAAATAGATTGTATGGTGCATAAAATTCTGGAAACTGATATTCATTTAGCAATTCCAATGAAAGAGAACTGGCTGATCAAAGTAATGGACGTTAGGTGAAATAGATGAACTAACAATACTGATCAGAGAAAAAAATAATTGGTGACTTTTTTTGAAAGACTACGAATCTTAACTGGCTTTTTGCAAGGTAAAGAATACAATATGTTGACTATAGGTT